>BTCW01000008.1:33140000-34498750 GCA_033239725.1 Echinochloa phyllopogon
TTGACGTAAAATCCGCACCTCACGCCAAGCACACAGCAAGCCGAATTAGCTAGCTTCACACGTGGCCCGGGCTTTTGAATCCGGAAGCGTGCCAGTCAGTTTGCCTGAAAATTAACAAAGGGACAAATCGTTTAGATCAAAACCTGGAACGTGCCGGGTGAGACCAGACAGTTCCATATTTGCGGCTATGGAGCCAGTTTCGAACGACAAATAGCTACAGAGAAGCTATCTGTCGGCAGTTAAAGCCTCATTCGGCAATCGGCAAGGCACGCAAGGAGCGCACTGCCGAATGCGTGACGTAAGCATGACGAAAGATCGGCTTTCAACCGAATGAACATTGTAACACATACTCATAGCCGATTAACGAGAAACAGAGCATGATAGATAAATAAAAGGGTGAAACATGATCATAAATTCGCAGTAAACAAGGAATGCATAGGCCGAAAGCAGCACCCGTCAAGCATGATAACAAAACAAGTTAATCCACCGCATGATACGACTTGTTTGAGACCACACCACTAATCAGATTAGACCAATCCACCGCATGATACAATCTAACCATGAAAAGCTAAAAGCATTCAATGTTTAATTACGAACCCACAACACAATCACGAATTTACATTGAAAACAAGAATGCATAGGCCGAAAGCAGCACCCGTCAAGCATGGCAACAAACAAGTTAATCCACCGCATGATACAACTCGTTTGAGGCCACACCACCGATCAGATTAGATCAATCCACCGCATGATACAATCTAATCGTGAAAGGCTAAAAGCATTCATTGTTCAATGCAAACCCACGAACACACGTTCACTCGTGAGAGCACTGCCGAATGCGGCTGCTTAGCCGAATCGGGGTCCGCGGCGAAGGAACAAACTTAATCGATAAAGATAAATCTATCAGATCGAATCGAATTCTAGTCCACCGGATGACTAGCTCTAAGACGACCCAAAAACCTGCATCTACCGCATGATACCCGGTTCTGTCAAGATCTACACGATACCAACAAGTTCGAACCCGCGACGCGTGGCAATCTAGGTCGGTTTCGGATTCAGCTATGAGGGGATGAGTCATCGCATCGTGAAGTAGAGCCGATTCTAGCCGACCTAGATTGGGCAAAGGAGTGTTGCATGAATTAAGCACAGAGTAAAAACGAAGCAACACTGGGTAACTTAATGAATCTGTTAGATCTTGCCGAAATCTAACAGAGCCGATAACTTGGTCTACACTAGATCTTAGCCCACCGCATGGCTCATGACCTAACAGAGGAACCTTCTTAAGACCACAACTTAAATCCACCGGATGATACTAAGCATGGTAACAAGACTACTTGCATCAAAGCTTAAATCCACCGCATGATACTAAGCATGATACAAGGTTGCCGGTACTTACGGAGGTCGACGGATCGATGACTCCTCTCGAAGAACTCGACGACTCGACTAAAGGACTCGATGTTGGCACGGGGCCGGTTTGTTGTATGATTGATTGGATTGGATCCCCTTCTACAGCTGCCATGGGTTTATATTTATACCCAGGTCTCGATACAACTCCTAGTCGGACACGACTACAATACTAGTTTCTAAAAATAAACGACGAATCCTCGTGTCCATATTGCGTTCCTTGCTCGAACCGGCCTTTCCCTTATATTGATCCACGTCATCATGCCTTCCCGAATGTTACCGCTCTTCGCCTGCGGAACAATGCCTCTGCCGAATGATGACGCATTCCCGACCGCAGAGTATCTCTGCCGAACGCTTCAGAGAAAACCCCTTAGCCGAATGGCGACGCGTTCCCGACCGCAGAGCATCTTTGCCGAATGCCTCAGAGAAAGCCCTTTAGCCGAATGGCATCCTTCCACCGAATCCGGCTCACATGTCAGCCTCTTCCTGGTGCTAATTTTTGGTGTCAACACATGCCCCTTCAATTTCGGGATAAAGGATACTTTTATCTCGGAATTGACCAGGAATCCCCAACATTTCCAGGCTGAGCTCGCTCGATATCCGTTTTCCGCTTCCAAATCCTCAGAGTGCGTTCCCAAACTCAAACCCTAGTTCGTCGAATCCTTCAAGCTCCAATCTTCAAATGGCGAACCAGGATCAAATTCTTCAAGTAAGTTTTGTTTTCTTCAATCACATTCGGCATTATTCTTTTCGAATCGCATTTTGAATTCCCGAATCGCTCTTCTTCTGTTCTCGATAGGCTCTGACCACTGAAATCTTGACCCCTACTGAGGAGCAATCCGCATCTTTCTTCCTCGGCCCCTCAGGGAATCCAGATCCATCCGAAATTATTGCGGCCGAGTCTCAGAGGATCCCTTTCAAAACTTCACTGACGAGACCTCACGAATGGCAAGATTCATTCAAGAACTGGCCTCTACCCTCAATCGCCGGCTGGAGAAACTGGTACAAAAGGATTCTTGAAGATAAAAGCCCCCAGACGCAGAATTGGGACAGTCTTCGTATTTCTCATTGCTTGGAGCTATCTCTAGCCGAAACACCCAAGAATGAAAATCTCCTGATTGCAGCTTGTCACTTCTGGTCCAATGGCATGAATGCTTTTCTTTTTGGTCACGGACCAATGACTCCAACCCTGGCCGATGTTTACATGATAACCGGCCTGAACATCACAGGGATAACACACCCATACAGGTACAAAGGTTCTTCCAAACAGACAGGGGTGAAGACTGGAGTCGGCTACAAGAAATACATCCAGACTTACATGCATGATGGTCCTCTGACTGATGTTGAATACAGGGCCTTTCTGAATATGTGGCTGTGCAGATTTGTTTTTTGTGGTAAAGCCAATGAGCCAACTCTGAATCACATAGTAATGGCCGAAGACCTGGCTGCAGGCACACTTATCCCTCTCGGGAAATATCTCCTGGGAAGTGTCTATCACATGCTCCATCAGACCATTTATCAGATGCACACCAACAAGAAAATTTCCTGCGTTAATGGTCCCTGGTGGTTCGTCCAGATGTGGCTGCAATTGTACATGCACCAAATTGTCTCTATTGACCTCAACAGCCGACATTTCCCCTCGGTCAATTACCAGGAAGCAGAAGCCCAGAGCACCAAAGGCTGTCAAACCTATGGGGAAGCAGCCTCCACTATTGCTATCAACAAAAGCATTGGAGAACTGTTTGAACTTTTCTTCAAAGGCTTTGCCAATCCCCTCTGGTTCCCATACATGGACAATGATAATTTCACTTTCCCTTGTGAATTCAGCTTTGAGACTGGATGCATAGATGCAGAGTCCACAGCAATTTTTAATACTTTCATTCGGCCTTGCATCTTACCAACCGAATTTTGCGGAGGAAGACTGGTTCAAAGTTCATATGAATATTATCAGCCGAATACAGTAGCCAGGCAATTAGGATGTGGCCAAGTGCCCCCAAGATTATTTCTCCATGAATTCCTCAAGCCTAGGCAGATCACCAAAGACTCCACAGAAACAAGAAAAATTTTTGATTACAAGTGTTGTGCAGCCATCTACCAGATCGAACCTTTTGTGCCAACAGCACTTGCTCATCCTTCTTTTATTCTTTGGTGGCAAGAACTCCATGATCATATCTTCAATGTGCCAGTTCACCCTCTCTGCCTTGATTTGATGCCTGACTATCAGCCGAATTCAGAGGTAAACATGCTTATAATCCATCTGTTTTTTCAATAACATCCTGTTTCATCGACTTTTAACTCTGTTATCCTGCAGGACATAGTCCCTGCCCCTCTGGCCAGAGCAATTGCATATAACACTGCAGGCCCAATATCTATTCTGGGGCATCACTCTCCTTCTTTGGCTCAAATAATGTCCAGGCCTGCCAGTCTGGATCCAATTCTTGCTGCACCACCTGCTGCCAAGAGGAAAACATCTTCTCTAACTGCCCCTTCGGCTATAAAAAAGAAAAGAACAAGCAGCAAAATAATTGCACAGGTCAAATTTCTCCTTCCTCGAGTAAAAATGCTAATTTCATTCTGCTCATTTCTGTTCCTTTATGATTTCAGGCCAAATCACAGCAATTGGCCATTAGCACAGAACCTGCCGATGCTTCAGTGATTAGTAAAATTTCTCACCATCTTGTCCTTTAAAACTCTTTTTCATCGGCACTAACTTTCTTTCAGTCACAGAGCAAGCTTCAATGGATCCAATTTTGGAGAGCTCCTCTTTTCATCAAGAACCAGCTTCAGCTCTACCTGATGTACCTCAGCCAGAAGCCTCATCTCCACCAAAGAACCTTCCAAGCTCTCCTCAGCATGTCATACAAGAACCTTTGCCTGAGCTTGAGCTGCCTTCTCTCTCCATCCAAGAGATCAGAAATGAGGTAGAGATAATTACCCAGTCTTCCAGTTCTTTATCCAATGGATAATCATTAATTCGGCAATATCTCTTTCCAGGAGAAAATAACTTCATCACCCAGCTACTCATTTCCTTTGGATGATCTTGTTGCCGAACAAGTAGAGGAAATTTCTTCTAATCAGGCTTTATCAGAAGAAACCCAGGCAAAATTAAAGGAAATCTTCTCCTTTCTGCACAAAGATATCCAGGATCAAGTCAAGGACGCTGATCTTCTGAGAGATATGCTCGAGCCCATTGAACACAACCTTCCTGTTGACATTCAAGCTTCTTTGGAACCAATCTCTCAATTGGATCAACAATTTGCTGCAGTCAGACAGGTTCTGAAAAGTCAATCTTTACAACCAGCTTTAGAACAAAGAAGAGCCATAGCTAAGCAATCCTTGAAAGATCTGTATATTCAAGCTCAGAGTAATAAAGAATTGTCAGCTAGACTGCAGCCAGCACTTGATCTGAAGAAGACCAGAAAAGCTGAACTAGAAGCCGAATTGAGGACTCTGTCAACCGAAATCGAAGCTGACGAGAAGAAATTAGCCGAACTCCCTGATCTGACAGAGAGGATACGAAAGGAAGCATCGGCAATTCTAACTGAAGATAAACAGCTCAAAACGAAGCTCTCTGCTCTGATAAAAACCCAAGAAGCAGGCAAAAATCTTTTGGAGACCATTAATAGAATGATATCTGATGCTAAAGATGTAATCTCCAAGTACTTGGGTGTGTAGTTGTATTGAATATTTAATTAGCCGAATGTCTTACCAACTTTGTAGTTTCACCAATCCTTGCTTTCTTCCTGGCTTTATTGTGAACAACACATTCGGCAAAGCTTAGTCGTAACATCGTTAGATCCGAAAAACGACCTAACACAATACAGCCGAATCCAATTCAGTAGAACCGAACCCGATTCGGCATGAATCCCAAACGACACGGCAACTGCTCGGTTCGTGGGGCTTTCTACCTTCCGAAATTTTGGGATGCGCGCCACGATCTCCGACCACGATCCCCTCTGCGGGTCCTATAAACAAACACCCAGGTAGCCTACAGTTTTCACCAAGTTCTTCGTCTTCCAAGTTCTTGCCGGCTCAAGTCATTCTTTTCCCCATCCACAGTAACTCCGAGGAACTTCCAATGGCCGACAACAACAGGAGGCGCCCGGCCGCCGATGAGGCCGAAGGAAGCCGCGCCGGCGCTCGCCGCAGGTGATTGGCTGCTTACTTCTCTCCATTCTTTTCGAGATTTGCCCTCTCCTTGACAAATCCCTTTGTTTCTTCAGGGTAATCCAATGGATTGCCGCCGCTGGTGCGCCAGTTGCGGCTCCAGCCGCTGCTCCTGCGGCGTCCAACTCCTCGAGTTCGTCCAATCGGACTCGTTCATCGGACGACTCCCGCTACTCAGACGGCGATGCTCGCCGATTCAAGGCGGAGCGCGACGACTCTCGTCGCGAACTGGAGATCATCTCCAAGCAAGCCGGGATTGCGGACCTCGAATGGCAGGCCGAGCGCAAGCAACTGCTTGAAGTCATTGACGGTAATTTCCGTGACTTGCTCAATCCTAATCCCATCCTCCAAATGATATTAATCTGTTATCTCCTCGCAACCTTGCAGCGCGTGATGCTGAACTTGATCGACTGAAGGAGCTAGTGGATGAGCTGGCGAACAAAGTGAACGCCCAAGGAGACACACCCGAGGCTCGCCTTGGCGCGGTGGCAGGCCGCGTCGACGAGGTGGCTCTCCATGGCGTTCGCCTAGGCGTCGCTGTGGGTCTCGTTGCTATGTCGACACACACCGGCACTAACTATTCCAGGATGCCGGTTGGTTTCGCCAACAGCAACCCAGAAGACATCGATGACATTGACGCCTCCATTGATCGCCTCGATGGCCATGGTGCTGCCATTGCCGATTCCATTCATCCCTAGTCTGTTTTGAACAGGCTCTTCCAGTAGTCTGTACTAGGGATTTATGGAATTTCGGCAATAAAACTTATCTTTTGTGATCTTACATGAACTCCTGATGTAATATATTTTGTGCTAAGGGCAATACATTCTGTACTGGCCATTTTCCTTTTCCTCCAATATCTCTGTCAATTTCCTTCTAAAGACGATTTCTTCCCGAATATCGGCTGTTCGGCAATTTAATATATCAATCACCGATCGATTTCAATACCGGGATAATACCTCTTCAAATATCTTCCATTTATAGCAGAAGCAAATTCTTCTCCCAATAATGTCTTCAAAATATATGCATTTCCAGGCACGCATCTAACCACTCTGAAAGGACCTTCCCAATTTGGTGACCACTTGCCGAATGCACTGTATTTAGTCCCAATCGGCAATATCGCTTTCCAAATCAAATCTCCTTCTGCAAATTGCTTGACTTGCACCTTCTTGTTGTAATATTTAGCAACTCGCATTTTATTTTTCTCAACATTCTCCAAGGCCCTGAGACGAATCATATGCAAATCCTCTAATTCGTCCATCATTAAATCATTATAATCTTTAGAACTTAAATCTTTTTGCAACTTTATTCTCCTTGAGTCTAATTGTATCTCCCATGGCAAGATAGCATGATGCCCATACACCAACTCATAAGGAGACGTCTGTGTAGCCCCATGTGGAGCCATTCGGTAAGCCCATAAAGCCTCATTGAGTACCGAATGCCACTTTCTTGGCTTCTGATCAATCTTATTTTTCAGCAAAATCTCTGAACTCTGAAGATGTAAATTGAGTCCCTTGATCTGTGATGATTGTTTGAGGAATCCCAAATCTGTAAATGATATGTTCTTTAACAAATTCAACCATATTCTCCGACGTCACCTTCTTTAATGGAATTGCCTCAACCCACTTGGTAAAATAATCGGTTGCCAAAAGCACAAACTTATGCCCCTTGCTAGATGGAGGATTTATTTGGCCAATCAAATCTATTCCCCATCCTCTGAATGGCCATGGCTTGATAATGGGATTCAAAGCCGATGCTGGAACTCTCTGAATGTTTCCAAATCTCTGACAGTCTTGACATCCCTTATAATATTCAAAGCAATCTTCCAACATTGTCGGCCAGTAATATCCAGTTCTTCTAATAACCCACTTCATTCGGTAGGCCGATTGATGTGCTCCACATAACCCATCATGTACTTCACTCATCAGCCTTTTTGCTTCTTCATGATTTAAGCAATGTAACAGCACCCCATCCAAGGATTTATAATACAAATTATCATCAAGAAGAACAAACTTTAAAGCTTTATACCTGAGCTTTCTAGAAACCTTTCGGGATGGATTCTCCAGATAATCGGCAATCTCTTTTCTCCAATCATCTTCTGCCAGATTACTCCCGAAAGCATGTACATCGTTAGCAAAAACTTCTCGAAGCTCTTTATAACCCGAAGCACCTTGAGCTAATCTGTTTGCCTCTTCATTGTCTTTCCTAGGAATA
This sequence comes from Echinochloa phyllopogon, assembly GCA_033239725.1. NCBI lineage: Eukaryota > Viridiplantae > Streptophyta > Magnoliopsida > Poales > Poaceae > Echinochloa > Echinochloa phyllopogon. The sequence continues at coordinate 33,147,780 of BTCW01000008.1, forward strand.
TGCTGCAGAATTACTGACTGAAATTCCTTTAAGATCTGCTTGCATTCCTCATAGTAATTCCTCAAGACATCATTTCTGCACTCATACTCGCCATTTAGTTGCCTTATAACTAATTCTGAATCTCCAAAAATTTCAACTGCAATGGCCTTTGCTTCTCTCAAGTATTGAAGTCCTCTAAGCAACGCTTTATACTCAGCTTGATTATTAGTGACAGTAGGTTGAATAGGAATAGCAAATTCAAATACCTCTCCTCTTGGTGAAATTAACAAAATACCTACTCCACCACCTTTGTCACATGAAGAGCCATCGAAGAATAATACCCAAGGAGCAATTTCAAGCGAATTAACTGATAAATCGTGATGCTCAGTAATGAAATCAGCAATAATCTGTCCTTTAACAGCCTTTGCCGATTCAAACCTTAACTCAAATTCAGACAAAGCTAAAATCCATTTGCCAATCCTTCCGTTCAAAATTGGCATAGACAACATGTGTTTTATCACATCAAACTTTGAATACACAATGCATTCGGCATGTAGTAAGTAGTGCCGAAATTTTGTACAGGAGTAGTAAACACATAAACAAAGCTTCTCGGTAACCGAATACCTCGTTTCGGGATCAAGCAACTTTCGGCTAAGGTATGCAACTACCCTTTCCTTTCCCTCGAATTCTTGTATGAGGGCCGATCCAATAGTTCGGGCATCGGCCGCCACGTACAACTTAAAAGGCTTGTTTAGCTGTGGAGGTACCAATACTGGTGGTTCTTTCATGTATTCCTTGATCTCATCGAAAGCCTTTTGTTGTTCGTCGCCCCATACAAACTTCTGGTCCTTCTTGACCTTTAACAGTGAAGAGAAAGGCAACATCTTTTGTGATAAGTTTGATATGAATCTTCTTACGAAATTGATCTTACCAAGCAGTGACTGTAATTCCTTAAGATTAGTTGGAGGAACAACTTCATCAATGGCTTTCATACTTTTCCTGCCAACTCCTATTCCTCCTTTATGCACCAAAAATCCCAGAAACTCTCCAGCCGAAACTCCAAAAGCACACTTGTTCGGGTTCATTTTAAGCCCATGCTTCCTGGTGCATTCTAGAGTTTTCCTTATGTCGGCCAAATGTGCTTCATGATCCAATGACTTAATCACGATATCATCGATATATATCTCCACGATCTTGCCGATCAACTCATGAAAAATATAATTCATAGCTCTCTGATAAGTTGCACCAGCATTATTCAAACCAAACGTCATGACAACCCATTCAAACAACCCTATATGCCCTGGACATCTGAAAGCCGTTTTCGCTATATCCTCCAATGCCATAAAAATTTGATTGTACCCTGCATTACCATCCATGAAACTAATCACTTTATATCCAGCAGCAGCATCAACCAACGAATCAGCAATAGGCATTGGATATCCATCCATGGGTGTAGCTCTGTTCAGATCTCTAAAATCTATGCAAACTCTCATCTTTCCATTTTTCTTGTACACAGGAACAATATTAGAGATCCATTCTGCATATCTGCATGGCCGAATAAAATTTGCTGCTATTAATCTTTCCACTTCTTTCTTCACATCGGCCAACACTTCATCTTTGTATATTTTCCGGGGTGGTTGCTTGTAAGATTTATAACCAGGCTTGATCGGTAATCGATGCTCAACACTGGAACGATCTAAACCAGGCATCTCCGAATAATCCCAAGCAAAGCAATCTTTGTATTCTTTTAACAACTCAATCAACTTCTCCCTGAAAACTGAATTCAAGCTAGCACTGATGAATATCGGCCTTGGTTTGTCACCGTCTCCAATGTCTACTTCTTCTAACTTATCAGCCGATACAAATCCATATCCTAGCTTCCCGTCAGTTCCATCGATCGGATTATCCATTAAAAATTGCTAACAGAGCCGACTGCTTTGATCGGCTGTTGATCACTGCTGACTGGCTCAACAGGACCTTCTCCCCAGTCCTTACCTGAGAAGCAATCTATGCCTTGATATTCCCAGAAGGCCGGTTCCACGTTAGCCACGCTAATCGAATCATCTGCTGGGACAATTTCCACTTCATCATCTATCCACTGAATAAGCTGTTGATGCATAGTAGATGGAATACAGCAATTCGCATGAATCCAATCCCTTCCAAGTAGCAAGCTGTATGCCCCTTTGCCCTCAATAACAAAGAAGGTTGTAAGCAGAATCTTGGACCCAATCATCAGATCTACATGTACACACCCTTTGGTGTCCGAAGGATTCCCAGCAAAATCATTCAACACTATGCTTGTTGGCGTTAAATCTCCAGGGCTCATGCCAAGTTTCCTGAATGTATTGTATGGCATCACATTAACAGCAGCTCCACCATCAACAAACATCTTCGTTAGTGGCTTTCCGTTGACATATCCTTTTAAGTACAGTGGCTTCATGTGCCGATTCTGGACTGGCTTCTCGAAAATAGCTTGTTTATTCAATACCAATTGTGCCATTAACCCATATTGTTCGGCTTCATCCACTTCTGACAATATCTCTTCCTGTACAATTTGATTAGCTGGAGCCACGAATTCATTCGGCAAGAAACATACCATGCATGTAGGAGCCGAATGACCCGATTCGTCAGGCCTGTCTTTTGGACGCCATATCGATTTCATCCTGGTTCCTGCTTGCTTCAATTCTTGATTCCTCAGGCGTTGGACTCTTCTCTTCTGGCTCCTTCTTAAACCAGGTGGACACCACTGTCCTTTCTGCCAAACATACTCACGATCTTCTTCCTCATGATCAACCCATCTATAATCAGCATGTCTTTTCATTGGTTGATCATCATTCTTATATATTTTTAGACGCCGATCATTACTAGGATGTACCCTTCCAATTCTTTCGTGGACGGATCGGCGAATGGCAACATTTTGCCTATATTCGACATACCCATTATTGCACTCAGGACAATTATTCCACGTAGGCAGCTTTAAACCCTCGTTCCAACAGTGTCTGAAGAAAACACAATCCCAATGTGCACGTTCTTGTTCTCGGACATATTCTTCTTGTTCTTACTCAAACCTTTCTTCTTCGCGCCTTCTTTTCTCCTCCTCGTATTCACGTCTCTGGTAATGCTCTTTTTCTTGCTGACGCTGCCACTTATTGAGGAGAATACGCGATGTGACTCTGGGTTTAGAAGAATTCCCAATTTCAAATTGGCCATTCGGGAAGCGAGGTCTCTCTTTGCGAATCTGTTCGATCGTGATTTGCCGATTAGGATCTACTGAGCCACTCTGCTTCGCTTTCTTTGACGTCAGGACTCTCATTTTTCCCTTTTCTCCAGATTCGGCAGTACTCACCATATTGATTGAGAACCCAACCATGTTCTGAGGAAACGGGTTACTATCCAACTTCATCTTATTGTCGAATTTCAAATGCCCTTCTTGGATAGCTTTCTGAATCCTCACTCTAAAAACCCTGCATTCATTGATGGAATGAGAATTTCTATCATGGAATCCACAGTACCTCTTATCTTTCACTCCATCAGGCCGAAGCATAGAATGCCCCTCTGGTAGCTTGATTCGGCCTTCCTTTACAAGATAATCAAATAATTTATCTGCCTTAGTTACATCAAAATCATAGGTGCCCTTATTCTGTTTAATCCACCTCTGATTCACCATGACTGGTTCTTTACTCCACACTATCTCAGCAGCGGCTATCTCTTCGCTATCTTCATACTCATCTTCTTGATCTGCTCTTTCAAGGAATTGGTTATAGATGTCAGCTACATCATTATTTTTAGCAAATCTGGCATCTTTCTTAAAACCATATGCCTGGTTACTCATCAAGGCCAATCTATGTGACAACTGGCCCAGATCATCAAACTCCATCCCGAATAGCTTCTCCCGAATGGCAGGCAGCATGCCAGCTACAGCCATACCAGCCAGCTGGTCATCAGGTATGTTCAGAGAAAAGCACATGCTTTTTGTTTCCCTAAATCTCCTGAGGAACTCCGTAGGTGTTTCATTATTCCTCTGCCTTAAGCTGGTCAAATCAACCAACTTTTTCTCGGTACTGCCAATGTAGTAATGAGCATGGAATTTCTGCTCCAGGTCTTTCCAAGTACAAATCGACTGAGCAGGCAAAGAAGCAAACCATGTAAAAGCTGGACCCGTCAGTGACAAAGGAAAGTATCTAATTCTGAAAGCCTCATCTGCCGAAGCTTCTCCAAGCTGCATCAGATATCGAGCTATATGCTCCACAGTACTAGTATCATCTTGTCCTGAGAATTTAGTAAACTCTGTAGGCACCTTGACTCTATTCGGCAATGATACCCTTTGGTACCATTCTGGGAAAGGAGATGAGTACATGTACCCCTGATTTTTAGGCTTCAGACCGAATTGATTTTGCAATACATCGGTCATTTTTTGCACCATGAGGTCAATACTGGTATCTTGATTCCCTGGTCTCCCAGCAAGCATGCCTGCAGTACCAACATACCCAGGGTTCGGGAGAGCGTCGATAGCATTGTAATCCATAAACTCTGAATATCCGTTTCCATACATGTCCCTTTGCAGCCTGTTGTTCAGAGGGGATATTTTATAAGCAGAAGCAGGCGGATTCCCTGTGGTGCCGAATGCCATATCACCGTATGTGCGAGTTTTCGGCAGTGCAGGTTGAGGATCTTGCCGAATCGGTTGACCATTTGTATCTTTAGTACCAGAACCTCCAGTTTCATCAACATTCCCTTTACCAAGTGGCATCTGAGCTTGTGCTTGAACATTGAAGTATGTCGGGCCGCCCATTTGCCCATGTATCTGCTCGAAGGGTTTATCCATATGCTGACCAAAAATGCTTACCATTATATGCCGAAAACTGTTCAAGAACGCAGCATTGTGATTGGTCATTGCTTCCCCCAAAGCTTTGTATAACAAGCCCGAGAATCTCTCCCTCTCTTCTTCTTCAGTAAAATCAGACTGCCCAGGAAGGAGAACTCTTGGCAAATCGGACTTGAGAAACGGTGCACCACTCCTGTTCTTGGCGAAAGACAGTAAACATTTGTTAATGAATTGGTCAGCAGCAGCCTTTACCATCTTTTGATGCTCTTCAGACAATTCTTCCAAAGTAACGTCCATGATGTCGCTTAACTCAGGCATCTTGTAAACTTGTGTGTGTCCCACCGGGCGTGCCAAAAAGTGTGTTGACGTAAAATCCGCACCTCACGCCAAGCACACAGCAAGCCGAATTAGCTAGCTTCACACGTGGCCCGGGCTTTTGAATCCGGAAGCGTGCCAGTCAGTTTGCCTGAAAACTAACAAAGGGACAAAACGTTTAGATAAAAACCTGGAACGTGCCGGGTGAGACCAGACAGTTCCATATTTGCGGCTATGGAGCCAGTTTCGAACGACAAATAGCTACAGAGAAGCTATCTGTCGGCAGTTAAAGCCTCATTCGGCAATCGGCAAGGCACGCAAGGAGCGCACTGCCGAATGCGTGACGTAAGCATGACGAAAGATCGGCTTTCAACCGAATGAACATTGTAACACATACTCATAGCCGATTAACGAGAAACAGAGCATGATAGATAAATAAAAGGGTGAAACATGATCATAAATTCGCAGTAAACAAGGAATGCATAGGCCGAAAGCAGCACCCGTCAAGCATGATAACAAAACAAGTTAATCCACCGCATGATACGACTTGTTTGAGACCACACCACTAATCAGATTAGACCAATCCACCGCATGATACAATCTAACCATGAAAAGCTAAAAGCATTCAATGTTTAATTACGAACCCACAACACAATCACGAATTTACATTGAAAACAAGAATGCATAGGCCGAAAGCAGCACCCGTCAAGCATGGCAACAAACAAGTTAATCCACCGCATGATACAACTCGTTTGAGGCCACACCACCGATCAGATTAGATCAATCCACCGCATGATACAATCTAATCGTGAAAGGCTAAAAGCATTCATTGTTCAATGCAAACCCACGAACACACGTTCACTCGTGAGAGCACTGCCGAATGCGGCTGCTTAGCCGAATCGGGGTCCGCGGCGAAGGAACAAACTTAATCGATAAAGATAAATCTATCAGATCGAATCGAATTCTAGTCCACCGGATGACTAGCTCTAAGACGACCCAAAAACCTGCATCTACCGCATGATACCCGGTTCTGTCAAGATCTACACGATACCAACAAGTTCGAACCCGCGACGCGTGGCAATCTAGGTCGGTTTCGGATTCAGCTATGAGGGGATGAGTCATCGCATCGTGAAGTAGAGCCGATTCTAGCCGACCTAGATTGGGCAAAGGAGTGTTGCATGAATTAAGCACAGAGTAAAAACGAAGCAACACTGGGTAACTTAATGAATCTGTTAGATCTTGCCGAAATCTAACAGAGCCGATAACTTGGTCCACACTAGATCTTAGCCCACCGCATGGCTCATGACCTAACAGAGGAACCTTCTTGAGACCACAACTTAAATCCACCGGATGATACTAAGCATGGTAACAAGACTACTTGCATCAAAGCTTAAATCCACCGCATGATACTAAGCATGATACAAGGTTGCCGGTACTTACGGAGGTCGACGGATCGATGACTCCTCTCGAAGAACTCGACGACTCGACTAAAGGACTCGATGTTGGCACGGGGCCGGTTTGTTGTATGATTGATTGGATTGGATCCCCTTCTACAGCTGCCATGGGTTTATATTTATACCCAGGTCTCGATACAACTCCTAGTCGGACACGACTACAATACTAGTTTCTAAAAATAAACGACGAATCCTCGTGTCCATATTGCGTTCCTTGCTCGAACCGGCCTTTCCCTTATATTGATCCACGTCATCATGCCTTCCCGAATGTTACCGCTCTTCGCCTGCGGAACAATGCCTCTGCCGAATGATGACGCATTCCCGACCGCAGAGTATCTCTGCCGAACGCTTCAGAGAAAACCCCTTAGCCGAATGGCGACGCGTTCCCGACCGCAGAGCATCTTTGCCGAATGCCTCAGAGAAAGCCCTTTAGCCGAATGGAATCCTTCCACCGAATCCGGCTCACATGTCAGCCTCTTCCTGGTGCTAATTTTTGGTGTCAACACCCATACGGCCATACCATGGCTGAGTCGCTACGGAATTTAACAATATATTTAACTGTCGACATGAAGCGGGTCCCACCGCTAAAAACCTGACCGATCGATGACGGATTCGACAGGGATCAGACAAATCAATAAACACATGCTGTGGTTTATACCATCTGTACAAACGGAATGCCTAGCTACAAGAGTTCGTGCTCGTCAGTTCAGTTGGCTGCTCATCAGCGTTCGAGTCCCTAGTCTCATGAGCCTTGCTACGCTCTTCGTAATGACCGCTTTCTAACCTGTTATATTCTCTGGCAGAAAAACCAAAATCCGCTTCGTTCCGGAACTCGGCGTCTGAAGTTCCAGTAGCGTCCTCGTTCTCGTCATTTTCAGAATCGAATCCCTCATCGTCCTCGTCTTCTTCGTAGAAGTCGCCACCTTCATCTTCAGGGTCAGGGTAATCAGCCTCATCGTACATGGAGTCATCGCCGTCAAGTGAGGTTCCATCCTCGGCGGTAGCACCAGTGACCTCATTGTCAAAGCGCTTGAGGTAGGCCTCGTCATCCTCATCCTATGCAGGGCATGGTGAAATTGTGAGGCTTTACAAAATTTCAACAGGGCATTGCTGCAAGATAGTTTTCAGTTGAGCTTACTGACCTCCATGTCCTCCTCGTCACTTGAATACGCAGAATCCAGTTTATCGTACAACTCTTCATCTCCTTGTTCCTTCACGCCTTCCATTTGGACCTAAAAAGGAATAAGAGTATACGATGTCATCATGTATCCAGTGCCGCTGCTGTATAGTAATTCTTTCGCTCTTGGCCATAGTTGTACATACCAGTTCCGCTTTCAGCTGCTCCACATTTTTCTTCAACTTTGCAACGTGACGACTCAATGCCTGTCAGAGTTTCAGGGAACGAAACAAGTTAAGAAAAAATGGAGGTGAATGAGTGTTAACCATTAGGAAAACATATGCCACATGAATATGATGCTGTAACAGAATCCATTCCCCTGTTTCTGAACACCTAACATAGATTGAACCTGTTCCCTTAGTTTTTGAAGCCCTAACATAGACTCAACTTGAGGAACCCACCACATAATATAAATAGTACCTGAAGTCTCTGAAGCTCAATGGATCTAGCTAGAGCCTTCCGCTTGGTCAAGAGATTTCTCGGCCTGAGCGTTGACGGGCGTCTATAGTCCTTCCCGCGGAACACAACAATAGCATAGCCTTTGGAGACTTTGTCCACAGAGACTAAAATGCCACCGCTCTCGGCTTCAAGTGACAACGCTGTTCTCTTGACATCCGAAAAAGACTTTGATTTCACTAATATCTTCACTAGCTCCCTGTATTTCCAATGCAAGTGCATGTTTTCAATTGTGCCGTCAAAAACTCCCCTTCTTCCTAAAAATGGTAGGAAGAATAAAACATTAGAAAGTAATAAAGCCAAAAAAAAAGTGACACAGGGGGCCTACTAAGGAACTTGATCTTATGCAAGTAAAATAATAATTGGTCAGATTTCAACAAAAAACCTTCCGTAGAAAGGGATTGCAAGGAATGAATACTATGATTCAAACAAATTTTCTATCACTAAAGAATCCAAATGAATGCAGTGATCCTTAAAATTTTAATATAGGTTGCTCCCTCCCTTCATCTCTATTTTAGGGATGAAGAAGCGAAATTTTGTTTGATGCTACAGGAGCTATGCAATAGATAATGGAAATAGCTACATCTTCCCAATAAGCCCAACACACATAATCACTTAGTATGACCTACATCTCCGAGATTTAGTATATTTGTTCTTTGGCTACTAAGATTAAAAATGCATTGCTGAAGAGGCAAACAAGATGAGTTAGCAAGAGACAAATGCAATATGGCATATGGTTGTCTTGTGCCTGTGCCGGACTGCGTTACTCTTCACCTAATAAATGTGCAAAGTCCAAAAAAAAACATAAAGGAAAGAAGGAAGTACCAAGGAGCAGATATGCTTTCATCCTTAGACCAAGTTTCCGAAACATGAACCTCTCTTCATCTGTTATTGTTTCAGGTGGCTTGGTACCTTCAGTTGGCTGCAGGGCTGTCTCAACTTTTCCTAGTACCCTTTCAGCTTTCTCCATCTTTTTCTGTGCCTGTATATAAACAAAGTGTAATCAGTTCAGTTCACATTGCATAAGACGCATCATCAAGTGCATTCCATATGATACATGCAAGCATTTTAACCACACAAGCATAGTTGTTGAATACACTGAATTACTTGCAATTAGAATTGTGCATCAGCTCTCTGCAGAAAAAAAGAGTATTAGCTAGGTGGGTTCTCAAGTTTTAGAATGACTGATACAATATAACTGAATTAGGACCTTAATATGGTAAATTTATTTCTAAGTTAGAGAGTAATCCATACTCCATACTGTGGTAATTTTATTTACAAATATTACAATATTTTGTTACAGAACAAAGCTCAGAAATCAAACAAAGTCAACTTAGATTATTCAAGTCACTTACAAGTGCAAGCTTCCACTCTATCTTTCTGACAAGGTCAGCATGTCTTGCAGCTGCAACAGTTCTTGCCATATGGTCCGCATGATCCTCATCCAATTTATTTCCATATTTAGCATTAGCCTCAAGAGTCTCTTCTAGAGTACCAGCAACAGTGGGCTGTACATATGCAGCACTTCTTGAAGAAAATAAAGACACTGCCTTTAGACGTGCTTGCTCTTCATCTTGTAGGGACTTTGCTAATCTTTCTCTCTCTAGAAGCGCTTCTGCAAGTTCTGAGGACAAGAAATCCTTCCCTCTGTAGAAGACTATAAAGTCATTGTTCCTTGACAGCATTACACCACCTGTTAATTTCTGATGTGGAACAAAAAGAATATTAACCATGGATCTTTAGTTCATTAGAAGACCTACACAAAAACCTGAAGAAATGGAAAGGTGGAAAGAAAAACAGCAGCAGCAGGATAAAACATTGTTTTCTATAACCAGGAATCAAAATGTAAAGACTAACATTTGGTTCCAATAATCCTTTTTTTAAACGGCCGACGGTACTTTTAGTACTGCCTAATCCATGTTCCATGTGATAATGACTCTCATCAATTTAGGCATTCCTAGAAGATATGGTTTATCTTGCAAAATCAGCCAAACTTTGTATTGATCAAGAGCCCAAATGAGTTCATATACAGCACATGACATTCATTTAGTAAGACTAAAACTTCAAGATGCATAATGGGATGTATGGAAGTGTAAAAGATAAACCTAGAAGCACTTCTATTGCAGGTATGAAGCCGTATGTTCTGTTTCTAAAGATCAATGAACATTTCTAACTAGGCTCTGAGCTTTATATATGCTACAGAAATTGTAAGTTTTCTAACAATAAACACTTTCTATAATCTATACTTACTTTGATATCTTCAGCCATCCTCTCACTGGTGGTAAGTTGTACCCCTCTCTTCAAAGCAATTTTAGCAATTGAACTTTTCTCCCACAACTTAACCATAGCATTTGCTAAGCCTTGGAGTTGTCTGCTTCGTCCTAACATCCATTGACAAGTGGAAAATCAAAATATGATAGAACAATTGACCAATAAAAATTCAAATGTAACTAAAGCAACATAGAAATTACCAAGAGCAAAGTGAGGAGGCAGTCCCCGGGCAAGACGGCGTAAATTGGTAGTGTCCATTCGGCTAAGAGATCGCCGGACACCATATGGAAGAACTCTGAAAGGGGGCTTGTAATCTGGAATAGTTCCAGGAAGCAAATCTGCATCCACCGGTAATGGATCTGATCCAGGCCAGTCACTGTACCTTGGACCAAGTTCATCCAATAGCTTGTCAATTTCATCTTCATACTTGATTTCTGGTGCTTGTTCAACTATTTCCTCTTTCCCAGTATTAGAAATTAAAGTTCCATTGCTATCTTTTGTGCTGTCCACTTTCTCACTAGGTCGTAAGGAAGGACTTGGAGACCCTTTAATTGAGGACTTCATACCAAGGGACTGTGAAATCTTGTTTGACCCCTTAGTGGGTACAGGTTCATCATAATCTACTCCCCTGTACAGAGAAACTGAAGTCCCTGATCTCCATATTACCAAACCTCCTGTTTTTCTCTAATCACCAACCAACAACACACGAAGAAATAAGGAGGAAAATGATGTCAGATGACAACTACTTCAAGACATTTGAACAAACTTGAATTCAAAACCAGTCAACTAGCCTATATATTCAGCTTATTCTTTCTTTTTCTGGGAACAACTCTATTGATGATAAAAAAAGAGGCAATATTTATTCAGGAAGCATGGTTGTTTTAAAAGATCTAACTTTAAGCCAAATCCATCAATTGGTGCTACAAATACACTGCACTAGTTTATCTAAATGTTCCATGATATTGTATTATCAGCATTTCTAACCCAATTTTGCTAGCATCTTTTTCTCAACTAGACTTAATAATAGCATTACGATGCTGAGTGCTTGTTTTTCAACTAAATTCTAGAGTGGTAAAGAACCACAATCAGTGAAACAACAGCAATGATAATTAATAGATAAAACAATAATCATTAGAAACTTTGAGGCGCTGTCAAAATGCAATTCATCGTTATTAACCTGTTTCTCACCAAGACTAACTAAGCTTTACTAGCTATGTTGTAAACTACAGCAAACACCCAAAATGAATACATTTCACCAAAGGCCGAGGCCAGCTTTATAGATAAAGCAAACAAAACACGGACAAAGTTCACTGGAGAACAGCTCCAGGCGGCTCAGAAGCCCAACAATTACAGCGGTCACCACCGCGCAGACAACGCTCAGAGCGAGCATCTCAAAACACAGGCGCACGGCACTACCGCCAGCACAACAGGACACAGAACAACCGAAACAAAATGAATACATTTCTAGTACAGAACAGATTGGGCCTTGGGGTGATGGAGCTAACAGATAGCAGAGAGGAGTTTGGACAATGTAGATTGGTAGAGACGGCTGAGGATTGTAAATTTGTAATTCGCTGCTTGGCATTGATTGTAAACTGTAACAGACTATAAATCAGTTCTGAATTTGCTTCAAGACGAATTAACATGTCCTTGTTAATGTGCAAATGTGTGCAAACATCTTGTGTATTCCCAAAGAAATGCTAAAGCCCCAGTCTATGCACCGCCTAGGCATCAATAAAAGCTAATTGTAACAAATTGCAGCACACTTCAATTATCTTTTGGAATAGCCTTGTGTTGCAGCTCGAGTTGCTTCAAGTAGCTTATACACACGAATGGAAGCTACGCAGGCACAATTTCAGTGAAATCCGTGACACACCTCGAGTATCTCGTGGAAGAGACGCATGTTGAGCGCAGGCGTGCCGAAGACCTTGACCCTGACGACCTCCTCCGTCCTCCATTTCTCCCTGATCTTCTCCACAATCTCCCGCGTGACCCCTGCGCCGCTCACCTTGGTCCTCGACTTGATCCTCATGGCCGCGTGCCGCAGCCGCCGGAGCTCGGCGGCGGGGAGCGTCAGCTCGGCCATCCACGTCGGCGACCGCGCCGCCCGCGCCGCCGCCTCGGGCGGCGGCATCGGGCGCTCCCACGGGAACCGCGCGTCCCCGGGCGCCCGCTGCTCCTCCTCCCCCACCCCCTCGGCGTCGAACCCGCCGCGCGCGTTGGGGAGCACGCCGTCGTCGGCGCGGAACACGTCCTCCACCGACCCCCGCGGCGGGTGCGGGGAAGGGGGCGCCGCGGCGTGGGTGGGCCCCTCCGCGGGGGAGAAGCCGGCGCGCTGGAGGCGGCGGAGGATGAGGGACATGGTGGAGCGGCCGGAGGAGCGGCTGGTGCCGACGGCGGCCTCGTCGTCGGAGTCGGATGACGGGGAGGGATCCGGGCGGAGGTCGAGCGCGGAGGCCGGCGGGCGGAGGCGGTTGCGCTGGCCGGGGCGGGACCAGGCGGTGAGCCATGGGTAGGACGGGGAGGAGGAGGTGGAGAGGGGGCCGGGGGAGAGGAGGAGGAGGTGGCGGAGGCGCGGGGGGCGGCGGAGGTGGAAGGCCGCCGGGGAGGACGCCATGGCCGCAGCGGCCATGGATGACGGTGGTGGAGGTGGAGGTGGATGACGGAGTGGTTGGGGACGGGGTTTAGGAGATTGGGGATATTTTTGTCCGTTTGATGCTGGTTTGGGCCATCCTTGGCCGTCCGATCGGAGTTTGACGGCCCAGGTTGCAGCTCAGCTGCTTAATTTTGGTGGCACCTGATTCTTGCGATTTTTTTTTTTTGAGAATCCATTTAGCATTCAGCTGACTGTTTATTGTCTCAATCCATTTCTTTTCACAATAAAACTGTATTACATGCCTGAACATGGGGCCAACCATTGGACCTCGCTCGCCGCTCATAGTCATAGGATATTTGGATTCAGCAGATATTACTCTGTCAATATTTACCGAGGTTATTTTTAATAAAAGGAAACAGGTTCTGGCCTCTGCACAACGCTAGGTGTGCATAGCTTAATTCAATATTAAATCACCTCTAGTAAATAATATCCATCAAATTATACCTCTATGATTTCTTAGCTAGCATGAAGCCAAACCCTCTTGACAAAGAACTCCATCCTGATCACCTCCGAACAGTCACTACTGCAAAAACTCACATTCGCCCACTTCATTTAGTACCTGAAAATGGAAATTTCATGGCAGCTCAAAACAATCACAAAAATAGCTAAAACCTTTGTGAAAATGGTCCATGACATGAAAATTCTCGATCTCCATGATCGACCAAAATATAATTGTTGACGCAAATCTCGGTCAACACACGAGAGTACTTGAAACGAACTAAAGAGCAGCAAGTTCGCACGAACCGGTCTGACCGGTTTGCTTAACCGGTCTGACCGGTTTCTAGGGTTTCGCTGGAATAAACTGGCCGATATTGGCCAATTTTGTAACTTCTTATCATCAAGACCAATTGATTTCAACTGGTCATTCTCTTGTGCATGAGAAAATTTTAATCGTCCGGAGTTAATGGCCAATTGTATAATTTGGCGAAACGTATTGCAATTCTAAATACTATGATCAAATGAATTATGCAACTTGCAATAATTTCGCTCCTTTGCATCAAGAGATGACAACAAGACTTTGTGACCAAAAGGTTTAATAAAATTCTTCTCCAGCAATATATCAAATAAATCATCACACAAAGTCTAATCAAAAGTATATTTTATTTTCTCTAACCGATGCTTTTGTGGAGAAGGTTTTAAAGCCAAGCAAACGAATGGTTCAAATTTCTCATTAATCCATTCGGCTATACTCTTTGTACTTCTCACATCCGATGCTTTAGAGTTCATCACTATATCATCATCGGATTTCACAACGCTTTTCGGTTTTGGTTTCTTATTTTTAATCCCGGAATGACCATAAGTAAACCATGTAGAGAAAAATTTTGGCAATGATGATGGAGAAATTTTAAATGTCAAAATCTTGCTATTATCGGCCTTTCTAACTTTTACATTACAATGGCCGACATAATCTGAAGGTATGACATTACTAGCAAGTAAATTATCATCCTCAATCGATCTTTTAGAAATATTCATAATATCACCACTAGTAGATGAATTAATTAAAAATGCATGATCTGATTGGGAGTTACTTGCAAAGCATACCTTGCTGAAATTTTTGGAGAGGCGTGGAACCTTGATATAGATGGTGTCGTATTTCTCTTGATGGCAGCCCACAGCAGTTGCTTTCTGTAGAAACCGGTCAGACCGGATTGTAGGACCGGTTAGACCGGTTTTCCCAAGTTTACTGGGAATCACCAAGTCGTGACATGTCAGTGCCTCCTCTTTGCCTCCAACGCCATGATCTTCAATATTTTGGTTGGATGAACTCTTCCCAGCCATGAGTTGACATTTATTGATAACAGAATAATCGCTAGACAAATACACAACTTCATCTTGGAATTCAAGCACAGCTGTTTTCTTACTACTGATAAGGTTTTGTACAACCAAGCTTGTTTCTTTTGTTTGAACAGATCCAGATCGTTCGGTTGTTGTAATTACCGAACTTTTAGTCAAATCTGAATCGTTCTTTTTCTTATTGTCATGGAATAAGTTGATATACTTCTCAATAAGTTCATGTGTCTTTGCTGAAAATTTAATTTGGCTAAAGTTATCAGAAGTATTTTGAGCCAAATCATGATTATTAGCACTCGCATGTTGTGCTGAAAAAGTAGATGCAACATTCACTTGAGGGACATGTTGTGCATCATATGACGGTTGAGAATAACTGGCCGGATATCTAAAATTAGTATAGCCAATTTTCTCGTTCATCGGCATGTGAACTTGTTCTGCAGCCGATGTGTTATGATAATATTGTATGTTGCTAGTAGAATTAAAATTTAAAGCATGCATATTATTTGGCAATGGATTTTGCATAAAAAATTCAGAATTATAATTTGCATAAGTAAATCCATCTGAACAATTACTAGCCGATGCAATATGCCTACTAGTATCATATCTAGCAACATCAACATGAGGATTCATGGTACTAGCAAAATAAACATTAGAAACATATGATGTATTTGCATGCTGCACCTCAGGCATGGCGTAGTAATATTGTTGTGGTGCATATGAATAACCCGCCATGTATACTTCTTAGTAGGTCTTGATGCTTCTGATCTTATAATCAATAAATCCAGAGATACTTGATAATCCAAGCAATCAATAACCAACACTTTGCCTCTACTTTTGATCTTTGATATGCGACAGCAAGCAAAGTAGAGTGCAATCGGCTTGAGCAGCCTGATGCAATACCACAATTATATTTGCAATCGGTCTAAAAAGACCAGATGAAAAAAGAAGGGCGAACCAAAATAGTAGATCAATCAACACAAGGCTAGGGTAGAAAAATTCGGTTGTAATAACCAGAATTATTGTTCCCCAGCGGAGTCGCCAAAATGTGTTGACGCAAATCTCGGTCAACACACGAGAGTACTTGAAACGAACTGAAGAGCAGCAAGTTCGCACGAACCGGTCTGACCAGTTTGCTTAACCGGTCTGACCGGTTTCTAGGGTTTCGCTGGAATCGACTGTTCGTGAGGGTAACTACCAAGCTTACGAGTTGGAAGACGGCAAGGTTTACGAGCAAACCAGCAAAGAGATAACCAACGCACTTACGTGGCGAAGAACGACTAGTTTACGAGCAAACTAGCAAAGACCGTCGAAGCTCTCACCCGGGAGGGACCCCAGGGTGTGAACGTCGCCGTCATGCCCTAGGTCGACCAGCGAGCCTTAGGACGTCATCTCTGGTCGTGGAGATCAGCGGACGAGTAGCATGGAGGTTGGAAGAGATTAGGGTTTGAGATAAAGGGTAAAGTAATGTTTGATTCGATTGGATCTCTCTCAATCGGCCTTCTAGCCTTTATATTTATAGGCCGGGGAAGTCTTACCCCTCATGAGTCGGTTACAATATGGGATTACATCAGAAAACCTAAACCTACTCGAATTACAGCTTAAAAACCGGTCTGACCGGATTCCAAACCGGTCTGACCTCTTTTCCTGAGTGCAGATCTTGCCGAAGTCATAAATCTCTCATCCGGAGTCCAAATTAGGTGTTCTACATATGCATCTTGATCGTCTCGACGAGAGCTACGCAATGGTGAAGTCCAATCTGCATTTTAGCAACATTATCCAAACCGGTCAGACCGGTTTGTGCACACCGGTCAGACCGGTTTGCACTGCCTGCCAATTTTGGGTGTCAACAATAATTTTTCATATCTTTTTCCGCAGAAGAGTAATTGGTGGGAATCTTTTTATATCACCTTGATGAAAATAAAAATTTTGGTTGTTCATTATTAGTCGTACGGTAATAATTTTAGAGAGCCATGAACTAGAACAATATTGGTCGTACGGTAAAAACTTGAGGGTTTCAATAATTCTGATCGTTCTATTAAACACATACAGAGGCACACATTTCCGGGTGGCGTCGTCGATGCCTTTTGTTGCAGAACTCAACGGGCCAACGGCCGGCTCAGCTGGTACGGTGTTTGCGATGCGATGCGTGTGCGTGTGATGCATACCATTCTGTGTGCTTACCCGTCGAATACATGCTAGTATTATTTTGTAAAAATACCACATAGCCATATAGAACTCAATTATAAAAAAACATATACATACGAACCTTGTAACTACTCCAGGATATGCCTGCTGTACGCTAGCTACTTAACGTAAGGAGAGAGAAGAACTAGCCAACTAATGCACACGTACATTGATTGGGTTTATCGATCTGCTCCCATGCATGATCCCCCATATATATATAGATCATCTTATTATTATCCAATCTCACTTGACCGACCAAACAGCAGGAAACATCTCGGTGCGACCTAAGGGCATGTACATTGCTACACGTCAGCGGTCTCATAGGTCGTCTCATGCGGAGCCACATAGGATTTTTGCTGATGTGGAGGAGAGAGAGCGAGGTGAGAGAATGAGGTCGTTGCTTCACGAAACAACCGTCTCATGAGCTAAATTTTAGGACTATGAGACAACTCTCCCACCATTGTACGAGTTTTATTGCCATGCAACCAATAATATCTCTTTATTTTCCCACAAATTAAGGGATTTTATATTACTATGAGACAACTAAAACAACAACCTATTGTATATATTGTTTGATAGGTTGGCTCAAGATTACGTGTCACCGCATGAAACCGTCTATTATACGGCATCAATGTACTTGCCCTAGGCTAACCCATTGAATTGCCTCGATCTAGATTAAGCGACGCAAGTGGAACTTAACTCGATCAGTGGTGTTTTTCCTTTCTCTATCGATTAATCAATTCACTTTACACGTTGGTACAGTATGTTATTTTAGACCATATATTAAATTAAAAAAATGTTTGCGTGCCATTGTACTTGCGTACAGCGCGCGCGCGCGATGACCAAGAGCGCTGCCGCTGTTGGGTCCTATTCAACTCAGAACAGTGCGCTGGCTTCCGTCCGGTGAGTAAAGACCGTAATCTCCTGATTTCAGCTAGCGTGACATGAAGTATCAAGTGATACTGCATTAATAAGGACGGGGAGTATCCATGCATACTCTTCCAATCAGATCTTGAATCTCTGCACCTGCAAGGCAGAGGCATTAGCGTTTATATTTGCTCCGTTTGAACTGACGAGATATCCACGATATTTAATTGATCAGCAATGCTGGGCTGGTTACCTTGTGCAATGGTAAACGCAGATTGGAAAAAAAGAATTACGAGAAGAAGAATAAAGAAAGCCTGCGAGATCAGGGCCGGGGTGCGGCCGCAGCCGCTCCGTGCATGGTCGCAAATAAAGCAATAACGACTGCAATCCTCAGGAAAAATAACAGAAATATACCGCCACATGATATTCTCGATGGATCCATGCGGTGACGTGCACTAGCTAACGGCGCCAGGCCGCCAGCCAAGCCTGCACATGGCGCTAGGCGATATAATGAGCAGACGTGTGGCACCATGGTGGCAGCTGTACTGAGGAGCTCCCAGCTGCAATGAGGAGTATATTGGGCGGCGCTCATACCTGTTCACCGTCGCTTGCCGTGACGGCAGGATGCACGCGAGCGACAACCGCTCTTCGCCGGCGCGATCCGCACGCGCGTCCGTCGTCAACGGCTGCCGGCGGCGGTGGCAACGTACCGACGCGCGCTAGCTGGCATGCAGCTGCATGGCCGGCCGGCTCAGCTCTCGGTGGTCAGCGCACGCAACGCCGCCGGCCGGGGGCCAACCACCAATGGCGGAGGCGGAGCAAAGCAAACCGACGGCGGGCGATCGAGAACCCGCGCGCGCGCGTACGGTAGCACCGACCGATCGATCCGGTCGGTCGCGCCGGCACCGACCCGGCCGCGGCTGCCCCCCAACGCGACGACACCAACGGCCGCCCTAGCTAGCTCTCCGCCAGCCGCCTCCCTCCCAACGGCTGGTCACCTCGTCGGCTCACGGCGGGTCTGGCCGGCCGCCGCACGCGTCGTCGGCGGCAGAACACGTACAGGCGCCTCAGCTCGTTCACATCATTATTCATGACGCAGCACAAAGGTAGCACAGTGATACCTCTGCTTAGGAATTGGTAAACTGATGAACTGAATGAAAGACACATATATTGTCTCGTCAACCACCTTGCTCACTCTTTTTCCTATATGATTGTAGTCAATTGACCTACTAGCTAGCTTCTTAATTACCACTTTCTTGAGGCCAGGCACAAATAATCTAACGGACCACGTCATAGCTAGTACCATGTTTATTCCTAGCTAGGATTACACTGCACCCCGCATGAATCGTAAAATGCAAGCATACACAGAAAATTTTGTTTGGTGCTGATACCTAGAAAAAAAGTAAAAAGGAACCGATCATATTCAAGTAAGGTCCATTGTCTGCTGCCCTTAATAAGATTGTTAGACAAATATAACTGCACTTCTAATTTGGAACAAATTAAATGCTATCTATTTTACTTTGTTTTGAGATCCATATATAGCACGCAGTACCTACCCATAGTGACTATCATCTGACGAAAAAGAAAGCACATCATCCATTTCAAGGTGAAACTAATGTAGCTAATATCAATCTGATAAAATTGATGGAATAGCGAGAGGTATGACGTTCGGAGATTTTTTATTGAAAAGCATGAACCATGGTGTTGTCAGTTGTACGCGTGGATCGTGTTGATGGGTATCATTAATCAGTTCAAGAAATATAATGGCAGTTTGGTGGGGCGTGTCACACGAATAAGGACACTTGGAGGTGATGATAATTCTAAATATGCAATGATTCCCACTGGCATCAAAGTTTTGTGCCATAAGAGATCGATGACTAGCTACATGTGAACCAGAGTTATAAACATTATCAACGAAAAAACAAGCATGCCTGCCTGCCACACGTGCAAGAGCATCACCTCTATTTTTTTTTTTTGGTAGTTCACACGGCCGGAATTGGCACCAATGAGCGTGCACCGGCACCGGGCCAGATATGGGAGGCCCTAGCTAACAACCTAGTAGCTCGATTCACCATTGTCAGACACCTTTCAGCCTACAGTACCATGTGGCCCCTACCGACGTCGGTTGCGTAGGCCTTCTATTATTGTGAAAGCCGGTATCATCTTGTTCCTTCTTGACACCTTCCAAAACTCATGTTATCCACGATCCAGCTCTAATTCAATATATCTTATTGCGCATCCCTTTCAAGCTTTGATTTCAGCATCAGCAAGCTTCTCCAGGAAAAGAAAAAGGGTATCATGTCCACATATGCAGTTGAACTGTTCACTCATGAGAGAGAGAGAGAGAGAGAGATCTCCCAGTGCATCTTTCAGAGACGGGACTGTTGATCCGATGGCCCCCTCAGCAGCCAGCTTGCTGAAACTAAAAGACTGGAATTTTCAGTGTACCCAAAAATTAAGTATGTGTTAGCTCATGAACATACTGGGCCACATATTGCGGATTATAATAGGTGATCGATGCGTATACAGGGTTATTGGTAGCAAGTCATGGGTGTGGTTCGATCGGGGTCTTGCACAATTATATAGTCACCGTGTGCAGGGAGACATGATTTTGTTCATTTATTCAGCAGTAGGTGATGATTGACCATGACGATGAGATAGGAAGGACGAGCATATAAATTTTGCGCTGAATTAATCTGATGTGTTGTGTGATTTGTGTGACTCAATGTTATATTCCTCTAATCTTGTTTCCATTTCTCACTGGATTCTTTCAGATTTTTGCTTGGAGGGCAAAAACAATCACACCTGCACGCATGTGCATTTGAAAACATTTTCTAGAAAAAGATTAGTTTGATTTTGTTTCATGCCAATCATTTGGAGTATGATTGAGATCTTATTATTCTGTCGGTTTGTACTAATGGACTAGCACTTATGTACTCTAGCTAGGAGTACACCTTTATTTATTAGGAGGCATGCGTGTGGCATTACTCTTATTCTTTTTCACTTCACACACATGGGAACAGAAACACAATTTTCCCTATCTTTTTTCCAATACCTGATGCATGCATATCTAACTATATCAAATATTTGTATTTATATATACTCCCTCTGTTATAAATTACTAGTCACTGTTGACTTTTTTTTGCAACATTTGACCATTTGTCTTAATAAAAAATTTAGTCCAAATATAGAAAAAATAAATCATACTTAAACTATATGTGATGGTAAAATAAGTCACAAAACAAATGGAACTTGCATAATTTTTTAACATTGCAAAAAAATCAAAGTAAATTGTAATTTGGAATGGATGTAGTAGGTGTCATTTGGATTAAAAGTTAAGTACCTTCTCAATTATTACATTATTTGCTCCACGCGAATAACTTAGCCATCCTATTCACAACTTAGCCTTAATTATTTGCAAGGTAGTTTCTAGTGGTCTCCACAATTGCAACATAGCAACAATTATCTGTGTTGTCTGATGCTTAATTTTGAGTTCAGCAATATGTAGTTCGTATCTTGTAGATCACTAGATGTTGTGGCAAGATTAGCTGCTCCTATCTTGCTCAATCCTTTTATTTCGTGTGAACGTCCACACCAGAAAGGGTTAGTGAGAGCTAATGCAACCGATGGCTAGGTTACCTTCTGTTCCCGAAAGAAACCTAATTTTCTGACCAATCCTATTTGTAGTCATGGGCAAGAAAAGGTGGGAAGAAAAGTGGGCCTCACTCTCCTGATCTAGCTAGATACTCATCTACTAACAAAACCCTTCATTTTTCTGCATAAAAGTTGAGTTCTATAGCGAAGCCACCTAAGAAAAAAGAAAAAAAATACCTCAACAATGTTTAGATAATAATTATAGAGATATAGTAGAGTAAACTGCGAATTAGAGAAGGACGAAACTTGTAAGTACTCGTAGGAGATAAATATTTCTTGATGACAGCTGAAGTCAATCATGCATTCATGCCCATAAACCTTTTCCAATTTACACAATTTCAATGCAATGGACTGATTTTCTAGATCTAAATTTCTCAAAGACTTTTGGTTCCTATAAGTTCTCATTGTACTGACCAATAAATTTATGGTCTATAATTTTGCAAGACCTCTGCAAATTAATGTGGAGTTAAGATAGAGGTACATCAGTCTTGTCAAATGCCTTTACTTTTCCTTGAGAAATCAGCCTTATATATTCTGGTTGGTTATCTACTCTCGAATTATACTATGTGCATTACATATTTGATTAGGCAAGCTGCATATCCTGTAAACGTACCATTTTGTAAGAATGGACAAATCATCATGGACATAAGAGTTCAAGTGCCAAAATGCCATAGCAACAAATAACTAAGGTGTCAAGTACATTTCACCTAAATAATTTCTGTAAACATATATAACAAAAACTATGAGGTCCCCAAGCTCTTGAATT
This sequence comes from Echinochloa phyllopogon, assembly GCA_033239725.1. NCBI lineage: Eukaryota > Viridiplantae > Streptophyta > Magnoliopsida > Poales > Poaceae > Echinochloa > Echinochloa phyllopogon. The sequence continues at coordinate 33,170,175 of BTCW01000008.1, forward strand.
ATAGGCTCCTGAAGGTGCACCGTAGTAGCTTTAACAACTCGTAAGGTTGTATCACTTACTATGTTAACTTAGGATGGAAGAGAGGTAGACAACTACATGCTAACCTGAAGAAATTCCATCCATCGATCTGCAGCCTTCAAATAAAGTTGAGACAAACTTTTTGTACTGGCTCCTGCAAAGCCCAAATTAAAGAGGACCACTGAGACTTCCGGAAGGACCATATCCAATGGCTGATTGCATGGTGATAAAATATTCTATGAACACACTTCACTACTCCACCGAAGCAATTTAATTTCAGGCTTAGTCAAGGCTTAACTAGAGTCATCAATCAGACCAACCTATACACATAGGCTTTGTGGCATCAACCAACTAATCAACTTCCAACAATTCCTTCGAGGGGGATAGGCCAAGTGGCCAACCAATTAGGTGTCATGTTTCCATGGAGATATATATCAGGTTCAATTCGTACCATGGTGTGTACCTTATAATAATGATGTAAAACAATTTACTGAAAATATCAGAATTTCTTTTTGTTACAAAAAAGTTACATTAGCACCCAAATCCTAACATCACGTGCCTTACCATGATATCAAACCATTTTACCAAATTATTTATATTTCTTTTTCATGTGAAACTCTTCATGCATTCCCCTAAGACATCCATCAGCTGAACTTATCCAACTAAGGTTGACAATTAGAGAGATTTTTTTTATTTTGAAATGCTATATGAAAATGCATAAGATCCCATAAATTTCATTGGCTAGCTAAACTCCTTTTTTTTAAAAAAATGAATTGGTTACAAACTTTATCTAAGTATAAAGTGAGATTGATACCTGAATAAAAATTAGACCTCAAACTCGAGTGGATGACGAGGCTAAAAACCTCCACGATATCAATATCATCGCCCATCTGCATACATGTTTAAGGATTTTAATTTTGTACCCAAATACATGAGTGATGTATTTAAGCCATTGTTCATTTATCTCTCTCTTGGAGTTAAGGCCAGTCCCAGTGGAGTTTTATGGACAATAAATTGACTGTCATGTCAGCATTTCTGATGACGTGGCACTGTATTAATGAAGAGAGAGGTGAAATGGTAATGAAACTCCATGTACACATTTATCTAGACAGCTTGTGTCTTGCATGTGACCTAGAAAACAACAATTGATGAAACTATGCATTGAGAAGGAGGTGTTTCATCCTAGTTTCAAACACTTTTAGATGTTGTGTCACTCTAGGTAATTGTGTCTATGAAACTTCTACTGAGACTGACCTAATAACATTACTTTGCTGATCACTTCATCGAGTGATTAACTTACATAGGCTCCTTGTTATCTGATCCGCAACAGACATTAAAACAACAAGACAATACAACAACTCATGTTATGGCTCAAAATGTACAGTTACCTTTAATCTATCCTAAATACCTAGGATGCCTTTTATTTCAGGTTGGTGGGAGTAAAACTTTACTTGGATCAAAGAGGAGAATATTAACAATTACCCCTTCGCCCAAAATTATTACTACCTCCGTTCTTGAATATATGTCGTTTAGGACAATCTATTTAGTTCAAAAATGAACTAATTTGCGTGTCCTAAACGTCATATATTTAAAAATAAAGAGAGTATTTATTGTTGATTTTTAATTTACTGGTAATGTATAACCATTCATATATTGTTGACACACCGTCGTGGTATCCTACCACCACATGCCATTCACAACTAAGGAAAAAAATACCCTACTCCACTATCAACATTAACCTACTCGGTACACTCCAAATCTCCAACAAATTGCTAGAGCTGACTTTGCGTGCTCCAAGACCAACAATTGATAACCTCATTCCGATTTCCAACACAAAAATTCTTTTTCTCCATACCCAAAATCTCACGTCCATTTCGAACACAAAGATTTTTTTTTCCAAACCCGCGGAATCCCAAACCCTCCTCCTCACAAAATTCCCCGTGTCCCTCCATCCAGCCCGTCCAAGCAACCTGCCGGAGAACGACTGAATAGCAGTGAGAAACACCAGAGAACGAAGTATCGATATACCAACTGCCAGGAGCTAGCCCAGGACAGATGAAAGGATGACCTCCAATCCTATCTCATCACCATCAAAAAAAAAGAAAAAAAAGTGCCAGGAGGATTGAAGCAGCCAACCACCATAAGGAAGCGAGGAGGAAGACGACCGAGCTGCTGCTGCCTGCTGAGCTGCTGAGGACGAGGTGGCGCCCGAAGCGTTCGAACCAACCGTGGTCCGTACCGGCGGTACCGCCACCGCCACAAAAGGCAGGCAGACGGCAGCATAGAGAGGACCCATGCAAAAAGGAAAGCGAGCCCCGGGCGGGCCCCACACGGCCCCCATGGCCGAGCTAGAAAGCTACCGCCGAGCGAACCCCGTTTAAATCAACGAACCCACCTCAGCTCGCCTCCTCCACCACCACCTTCTCCTCTACCTTGGCTAGCTCCTCCTGCTCCTATTACAAATACCACCACCGTGACGCCGCCGCCTGTGTGCCACCCGCCGTTGGAAGCCACCAGCGTCAAGTTTGCGTAGCAGCTAGAGAGAGAGAGAGGAAGGGAAGAAGCCCAGCAAGGCGAGCCCCCGGCCGGAGTCGCGAGGTAATTGGGGTGTTTTTGCCACTTCTGTTGATTTCCTGCTCTGAATTCTGATGATACTTGTGTAGTTTGCTCCATGAATCCTGAGCCGGATAGGGCTCTCGATCTTCAGCTGCAAATCTCTGCCTGCATTCCGGACGGTGTTAGGATTCAGAAGGAACCGTTTCCTTTTTAATCCCCTGCGGTCGTGTAGCGAATTGCACAGATGTGTGGTTTGTCTGGCTGTGGCCTAATGGCCTTTTGCCCCTGCATCTCACATGAAACAGAGGATTATTAAAAAAATACATCTTTTCCTCTCTTTTTTAATCCTGCGCTCGTGCATTCAAGGGTTAAAAATACAGAGGGTTAGATCGATCGTCAGAATTCAGAAGGACCAGAAATACATTTCGATTTTGTGTGGGACTGTGTATGTCAGGGTTGGTTGCCCCTGCATCTCGCATGAAGCAGAGTGTTAGAAAACACTTCATTAGATTAATCCACTTCACCATCTTCTGATGTCTCCACTCCTAATCCTCTGTAGGAATCTTATCTTACCAACAAATATGAGCAGCAGTTGATACATTCTGTTAAAAAGGTAGTATTGTTGTTATTTTTTCCTTTTTCCTTCTAATGAAACTTCAAGCCAAATATTTACCTCCCATTCATTTTTTTTAAAAGGTAGTACATTCGTGAAAGATGCAATAATCCTCAGCTCTCATCCTCTTTCCTCATGCTAGCATGCTGCTACGTGATCTGCAGACACGATTTTTAGTTGCTTCGGTGCTACCATCTCACGGGTTTTTAGTCTGTCCTGGCGTCACTATCACAAAGGACCGTAGCTGCAGCTTGCACTAGTTTGGAAAAGTTGTCAGGTTATAGAAGGAGATTGGCTTTCTTTTTGTCTAGTAAATTATTGATTGCAGTGCTCTGATTAGTCATTGACCCATTGTTGTTGATCCCGTAAATTATTTTCGACAACTCTGCACTAGTTTATTGTTGCCGGTATATGTTCAGTTCAGGTATGGCTGTCAGCAGGATGGCCCTGCGCTTGATGCCGTCATGGTCAGATGTCTAGATACGATAATGTATAATATTATTAGGGACATGCAAACCCAACTTCCTTTTGGGAAGCCAGGTTCTTTTGAGGAAGTGTTATAAGAAAAGGCTTTTAATCAAGTTGTTATCATGTCGCCTTTGCAAGCTTTGGATCCAATCAGATGCTAACAAACTCTGCAGTATTTTGGAACTGTAACCGGGTCATAGCAAATCCTTCAATAATAGAAGCACTGCCACTCATAAGTGAGAACCATTCATTTTTAAAACTCCAAAGGACATTAGCCATTAAAAAAAACTTTGGCATAGCAAATAATCCTCCTGTCGTGCTTGGCGTACAGTACTATCAAATCTTCACACGTTTAATACTCAGATTCCTTCCATTATTCAGATTGTAGCAGACATCCATATATATATAATTTTTGTCCCCTTTGTTCCCTTGTCGTCTCTTTTGCCAGTACTTTTATCCTCTTATGGAAATATGATGCCAGAGTTATAATACCATCAAATAAGTCCATAACAGATAATGCCATACCGACATACAGGATTTCAAGTAAAATAATAGCTTTCATCATTGTCAGCTCTGGTGGCAGACAGGGACGGAACCTGGAAAATTTTTAGGGGGGGCTGAACTATAAAGCTATATCGACGTAACACTACTATGACCTCTTAAAATAGACAAATATTAGTTTATAAGAGTATATTTTCGTTTTTATCCAGTATAGTCGAGCCCCTCCTACTATACGTATTTTAGTAGGAGTACAAATTTTAAGTAGGATTTTCAGTATGGTTCTACATATATATACGAGCAGTAGGGGGGGCTGGAGCCCCTCCCGCCCCCCCGGCTGCCTCCGTCGCTGGTGGCAGATAGGTTGTCAAAGTACATGAGTCATTCTATCGACCACCGCAATGTCATTTTCATGGTAGGTAGTGAGGAAATCATTGTCCACATGATGGTATGAGATTTTCATACAGTTGGCCTGTCAATGTCGATTCTTCTGAAGATTGGAACATCCTGTTTCCTCTGTGGTCACACTTCTACCAGTTTACATGTCCTTATTGTTTGAAAAAAAAGGCTTGGGTTTATTGTAACTTTTAAGATTGCTCCTACAAGGTTATGGTTATGGACAAGTACTTATCTCGGTAGTACCTTCTTTGTTCTTCAGTCTTCTATACAGGACCTGGATTCTGCTGCTAGTCCTCTGGCTAGTGATACCATGGATGTGTCCGATGATAAGTGTGCTCATCCATCAGACCTACCTAGCGCTGTTGATGTTGTGCAATCTGACAATGGCAGCCCTGAACATTTGGAATCTGTCGGAGTCAATGGAGTTACTTCAAATGAAGGTTATTCAGGCATCGACAGTTCTGAGCAGACCGATGATGGTAAGTTGTTGTGATTAATGATTATTGTATCAATTCTAGTGAACATAGCTGTAGAGTTTGACTGTTTCTTCAGTATTAAGTTAGATTAGATGAGCAATGTACTGACAATGGTTCTGTAAATTCAGAGCATGTTGGAGATGAAGACTCTCTTGTTAATGCTGAAAGCAGTGCTGATAAAGAAGAGAATCAGGAAAAGATTCCAATGGATGAAACAGGGATGAGTGATGGCACCTCGATCACATCAATGGAAGATGCCCTGGAACCGAACAATGATCTCCCTTCAGAACCTGAAGATATGAGCAACCACACTCCTGATCTGTCTAATGGCAAGTCTTCCCATGGAAACAGTAACGTATTCCAAAGTGCAAAGAGTGCGTTGACTTCAACCAAGAAGCTGAAGGTAATTCTCTCTTTAACCTGATTTTCCATAGATGATTCATTAACTGTCAAGCCGAATTACATTCATACATCATTTTTTCACGCATAATTCTTGCATACGAGTTTTGAATTTAGTCAGTAACAAAATGAACAATTTAGTCAGCAATATATTTCCATGGATAATTCTTGCATACGAGTTTTGAATTCCTCTACATTATTCATACAGAAAACTTCATCTGGAAATGCACGGAAGCCACTGCAATCTACCAACAGAGGTAATCAGGATGATGGCAAAACATCAATTGGAAAGGCCACAGTTCCATCAGGCCCAGTCTTCCGTTGTACTGAACGTGCCGAGAAGCGCAGAGAAGTATGTGCTTCATAATTTTTCTTTCTTGATAAGAAAAATGTGAACCTTGGTTATGGAAGAATATGCTCAAAATTATTGTTTTCCTGTTTCGCTTGCAGTTTTACATGAAGTTGGAGGAGAAGCATCAAGCTATGGAGGAAGAGAAGATTCAGTTGGAAGCCAGGCTGAAGGTAATCCTGTCCTGCTTCCTTTTTTTTAACCAAAAACAGCGGGGGAGACCCCCACTGTTGAAATTTTGTTAAAGGAGAGGGAGTTACAAGAAGTCCTGCTTCCATTTCAGAAAAATAGATTTAATTCTTCGATAAACAATTGAAAATGGAATGGATACATTGTGAACAACTTCTAGTCAAGGTATACATTCTGAACAATTTTCAGAACCATATCTTGACTTCATGTGTTTTTGCGTGCATCTCTGAATCTGCAGAAAGAACAGGAGGAGGCTCTGAAGCAGCTTCGGAAGAGCCTGACCTTCAAGGCCAACCCGATGCCGAGCTTCTACCACGAGGCGGCGCCGTCCCCGAGGGCCGAGTTCAAGAAGCTCCCCACGACCCGGCCCAAGTCCCCGAAGCTGGGCCGGCGGAAGACGACGACCTCCATGGAGACCTCCAACTCCTCGTCGGAGAGCGAGGGCACCAGGCCCTGCTGCCGCGCCAACCGCGACGGCCTCGACAGCAACTGCAAGTGCAGCGGCGCCGGCAGCAGAAGCGGCAAGGCGAACGCCAAGCCGGCGGCCAAGAAGCAGCAGCAGCCGAAGCACCGCGCCCACAAGATCGCCGGCGAGAGCGCCATCAACATCGCCGTGCACTAGCTGCTACTGCTGCTTCTGAAACTTCTTGCTCGTTTCTTCTGGCCGCATGCAAGATCGACGACGACAATGGCGTGGAAATCTTTTTTTCTAAGTTATTATGGGAGTGCTTGACGGCTTTGTGGATTTGGTGTAGATAATAAGTTACGGTGATGACGAACAAGGGCTCTGCTGCTGCTGCTGCCATGGGTGAGTGAAGAGCCAGTCAGTCGGTCAGTCAGACAGAGGTGGTGGTGGTGTGTGTTCATGTCATGCTAATTTTATTTAATTTGCTGTTTTGAGTTGAGGGTGTGAGAGGATGGCCTGTACTTTGCCAATGTACAGGGCTGTTTGTTTATTTTCTTTTTAATTTATGGGATGCGTGTGGTAAGGAGGATTGAGTGTTGGATGCAAGCTGTACAAACGAAAACTGTGAGGGTTTGTTGGTGGTGATGTCAAGGAACTATTTATCTGATTTATGCTCACTCACTTCACTAGAGCTGTCCTGCTTCTCTTATCTGAATTTGTTTTGGACGCTTGGATTTTGTGCTGTGCAAAGTACAATGGATGTGGCACAACTGTTTGTTGTGAAAAAAAAAAGAGCAACCAGGAATGCTACAATACCAAGGCATGTTTTTATTTGGCATCGAAAATTTTTACGGCTTTCTTGTTTGCCACCCAATATTCTTCCACTTACATTCATACATCAGCCGGAACAATCACAACAACTAGGGACTCTCACGTTTCGGAACTGCCTTTTTTCCTTTTCTTTATACTCACTATCCTGGAAATGGTTTGGGCGCAGCCCGGTTACAACGGTTTGGATTTGCTATTTGGGCCTAGTCAGTTCGGTGGTAAATGGGCCTAAGTGTTCTATAATTTGGTTTGGTTTGGTTTTCTCTTAACTACGGATCGGATCAGTTTGGTTCCGTGAGACCCCGTGCCGTGGGGAGCCGTCGTCGCCCAGTCACTCCAATCACGCCGCCGCCGCCGCTTGGGAGCTCATTGCGCATCTCTGGTGGCCGGTCTACAGATAGTCGGCGCTGCCTCGAGACGTCGGAACCATCGAGGTCGACTTGCCAGCCCTTGTCCTCCACGGCCGCACCCCCAGCAACCTTGTCCTTCTTCACCGGTGCAGGCGCCGCCGCCGCAGCAAAAGCGGTGGTCGATTTGGGCGGCGGCTTGGCGACCTCCTTGACTTTGGCGGGGGCCGACCTCGCCGCAGGCTTCGTTTACTTGGTCTTGGTCACTTGGTGAGGTCTGCCGGCGGCGGCACCCTCTTGTTGGAGGTGGGTGGCTCGGGAAGGCTGGGCGCTTCAGCGGCGGGGATGGCTTGGGCTTGGTGAGGTCGGAGAAGGCAATGCCGCATTCTCCTTGGATCCAGTGTGGTTTTGGTTGGAGTATGATGGTGAGTTGGATTGGATCGGTTTGCTTAGGCATGCGGATCGGTTTGGTGGGGGTTTATTGCTGGACATAAATAGTTGGTTTGGTTTGGATTTGGTCCGGACTTTGCACCATTTCCATATTATCACTACACTTCTGTTGAGTTCTACGAGAGCAGAGAGCTGTCCTGCTTTTCTCTTCCGCCTGGATCTGTTTTGGATACTTTGACTTTGTGATGAGCTGCTGCACAAACATAATGGATGTGATACAACTGCCTTTTGTCGTGATAAAGAAAAGCTGCCATGAACGCTGGGGTGGGGGGTCGTTTGATAGAGCTCCCAGCTCCTATTTCTCCATGGGGAAAAAAAATGGCCAGCTCATCCTAGTAGCGGAAAAACCTCCTCTCATATGTTTCTCAAAGAAATGTCGCCGTTGAGTAGTGTGACATTTACCCGTAAATGCCACTGATATAAACGAAACGAACAACCCTGTGAAGTGTAAGTTTACAATGATGGTATAAGCTTTTATTAATGAAAAAAGTCAAGTCCTTATTTAGCCTAAATATAAAAGAGAGTCATTATTTGTCATACGGATATTTACACATATTTCTCATCCATTCTCGCCAAGTTGTCACAACTAGGGGTAGAAAAAAAATGCTCATTAAGCTGCTTCAGTGTCTCGTTACAAAAATGCTGAATACACTCATTTTTCTTTTGAAATAAAAAATAAGTTATTTTAATTAAAAGTCAACTTCAGAGAAGCTTGTCAAACTTTGAAGTTAGCTATCAAATAATATAATAAATTATATTAATTATGAATGGGTGTTTAAAAGTTAAAACGTTGATTTGGCTTGTTATTCAATCCTCAAAACTATTTATTCTTACATTTAGGGCCGCTTTATTTGGCTTAGAGCAACTCCAACAGATCCTCTTTCCCTTTATTCTTACTATGGGGGAATCCCCTTTCAGATTTTGTGAATGTTGGGGAGAGGTGCTCCGGCAGATCCTTTTCTCGTTCCCCTTCCCCTTTCCCTCTCCCCTTACACGTGGGTCCCACCTTTAAGTGACCGATCTCTTTCTCTCTGTTTCATCCCTCTCTTCACACTCGAGCAACGCGCGACAGGGAGCGGCGGCGCGTGGTCGATGCGGCGGAGGCGGCGCTCGGCGCCGCGGCCGGTGCGCCGGCGGCGCTTGGCACCGCGGCCAGCAAGTGGCAGAGGCGGCGCACTGCACCACGGCCGGAGCCGCGGCGGCGCGCAGCGTGGAGCTCCTCCACGGCTCCACCCGAGCGCCGCCTTGCCTCGTTGCACGCGCGTGCTTGCCCCTGCAGCGCGAAGCTCCTCCGTCCGAGTGCCGCCTTGCCTCGCTGCGTGCTGACCTTGCCCCCCCCCCCCCCCCCCCCCCCCGGCAGCAGAGCTCGCCCGCTCGCGGCGGCGGTGGCCGAGCTCGCGTGCGCGCGGTGGCCGCCGGTCACCACGGCGCCCGCCCGCCCCCGTGGAGGGCAAATTGATGGCGTTCTGCGCGTCGTCGTTCGTCGGCGCCGCTAGCAACGGTGAAGTCGAGCTCGCATGCACCTCCTCTTCCCCAAATTTTCTTCTTTCCCCAAATCTTCCTCCGATTCGAGCTCCAAATCGATCAGATTTCAACCTCCGAAGGAACCGCTCCCACGACAGCGATAGCCATGGTGCGCGGATGGAACAGAGCTCAACCTCCGCCTGCTAGTCTGCTACACTTCGAAGCTCACCCGCACTGGGGCCATGTCTGGGCTGGTGGAGCTCCACGCTCGCCCGTGTGGGGATGGCGCGGCCGGGACGCGCGGCTCACGGGCAGCCGGGCGGCGCACGGGCAACCGCTGACCGGACGAGCGGCGGCCGACGACCGGCATGCGTGGCGGCGGGCGGCGGCACGCGCGGCCCGCGGGCGGCGGCACGCGCGGCCCGCGGGCGGCGGCACGCGCGGCCCGCGGGCGACCGGGACCGGCGGCCCGCGCGCGGCTTGGACGCACCGGCAGGCGGGTGGCGCGGCTCACGGGGCGGCGCGCGGCAGTGCGATTCGGGAGCTCGCTGGTCGTCTGGGTGACGTCGGGCGGCGACGTACGACGGACGGCGGACGGCGGCGGCGGCGGGTAGCGGCGGGTGACGACGACGCGCGACGGGCGGCGTGCAGGGCGGGCGACGGTGACGCGTGCCGGGCGGGCAGCGGCGGCGACTCGGGCCGGGCAGCGGCGGGCGGTGGCGGCGGGCGGCGGCGCGTTGGGAGGCACGACGGCGCCTCGGTTTGTGCTTGCGACGGGAAAAAGAAAGAAAGGGGAGAGGGGTTGTCTCCGGAATGCAATTGGAACAGGGGTTGAGAAAAAATTACAGAAAGGGGAATAGAAAGAGATCTGTTGGAGTTGTTTTTTTTTCCTCTCAATCCCCTTTAACTAGAAATATAGGGAAAGAGAATTGTTATCGGGGAATTGTTGGAGTTGCTCTCACGTACGTTGCATGTCTAATGTCTAATGAGCGAATAGATAACAACCCATCTTCTTTCCTTTTTCTTAGAAAATTTCATTCTCTTTCTTTTCAATAGAAGACTTCTCTTCTTCTTCCTTTCCCACCATTGTCATTGTCCTTAAGGAATGATGATTGTGCCATCCATCTTTGGGTGTGTTTAGTTGTAAAAAGTGGTGGGTAAAATTTGGTTGAAAAATCACGTCGGACACTGTAGCGTACTGTAACACTTTTCGTTTGTTTGTGATAATCGTTGTCCTACCATGACCTAACTAGGCTCAAAAGATTCGTCTCGTCGTGTACATCAAAACATGTACTTAGTTTTTTTATTTGCCTACATTTAATGATCCATACATAAGGAGAGAGATTTGATGTGATAGGTGAATAGTGAAGTTTGGAGAGAGAATTTTAGAAAGTTATTGGGAACTAAACAGCCCTTTACCTTACTTCACTAACATCTCTAGTTTCTTGTCCCTACTCCTCCAACACCCAATTTATGATGCCATTTTGTCCCATCTTTCTCACTTGCCGCCGCCCGCCACCATTACAAGTTATCTATCTTTCCATGTTGCCCTCTTCTCAAGCTCTAATCGTTCCTTAATATGATTATATCAAACCCTAAGTCGTGGCATGGTACTATAAAGGGTGCACCTTTATCCCCACAGGAACGGGATCATAGATATAGAACTTCACTATATTTCTAATGAGAAATAGTAAATCCATCCTACTTTTCATGTGTAACTAAGCTAGATATAAAATTCAAACTCTCCTTGCCAAAAGTGTCTTGCACCATTGTACGAAAACATCTACTCTTTTATTCTTAGATTTTGTGAACAAAATCATTCGATACTTGAAGTTAACCAAAAGCCCAAAACCCGGTCGAGATGTTCCTGCCATGTTGTGCCAACTGCGAAGTGGCTTTGCGTGTCAAATACACTTGGCTTGCCTCAAGATTCGCGCGCCCCACGGGCCCACACTCTCAACGGCGCGTACCAAGGCCACGTCATCACCCACCGCCGCCTCACTCGCCTATCCACTCGAACGTTGGCGCTCACCGAACCACCTAGAATAGAAGCCTCGCTTCACTTCGCCGCCCGCCGCGCCATGAGCGCCGCCGCGTGCCTCTTCGCCGCCGTCGTCTCCCTATCCCTCCCCTCCACCTCCGCCTCCGCCTCCGCAGTTGCTTCGGGCACGCGCTGCCTGCGCCACCTCGCCCCCCTCCTCCGATGCTCCCCAGCTCGTCGCCGCGGATCGCTCCTCCTCCACCTCCACCTCCTCCTCCTGCGCTCCCACTCCGTCACCCTCCGCGTCCCCGAACCCATCTCCTCATCTTTGGAGAGCAGCAAACGGAGGGGCAAGCCCAAGGAAAGTCTAGGTTGATGCTCCATCTTGGCCGGCCCTACATCTACACCTGGCTCCTCCCCTCTGTTCTCCTCTTTCTAGAGCTCTAAGGGCATGTCCATCACTCCACCCTGGATGGGAGCCTCATCCTCCACATCGGCCAAGATTCTCCAAATCAGCTTCAATTGGTGGCTCTGCAGAGGCACCATATGCTTGCTCTGATAAATAGCAGAAGCTCTCACCGAAGAGCGTAGTGGTCAAAAAGTGGTCTGGATCATGTGAATCTCGCGTGAAAAGAGTGAATGTGCATGAAAAAGCAAGATGTTGCAGAATTTACTTTTCTGCAAGATAGTTGGTTACCGTTGGAACATTGTTGGTTTCATAGCTCTTTGTATACGTGGCATGCTACTTTTTTTGAGGCTACCGTTTTTAAAGGTTTGTGCTGGGCTTGCCCTAATAGTTCTTTAATATGAAACCCTAAGTCGTGGCATGGTACTATAAAAAGTGCACCTTTATATGGGCTTCACTATATTTGTAATGGAAAATCTAAATTCATCCCACTTTTCATGTGTAACTAAACAAGCTATAGAATTTAAGCTCTCTCCTTGCCAAAAGTGTCTTGCACCACTGAATGAAAATATGGACTCTTTACTTTTAGATTTTGTGAACAAAATATTTGGATATATTTGAAGTTAACCAAAAGTCCAAAACCGATCAAGATGTTTCTGCCAACTGCCAAGTGGGCTTTGCGTGTCAAATACACTTGGCTCGCCTCGAGATTCACGCTCCCCACGGGCCCACATCGTCAACGGCGCAGACCATGGCCACGTCATCACCCGCCGCCACCTCACTCGCCTATCCACTCGGCCGTTGGCGCTCACCGAACCACCCAGAACAGAAGCCTCACTTCCCTTGCTCGCCGCCCGCCGCGCCATGAGCGCCGCCGCGTGCCTCTTCGCCGCCGCCGTCTCCCTATCCCTCCCCTCCACCTCCGCCCCGGCCTCCTCATGCGCGTCGGGCACACGCTACCTGCGCCGCCCCGCCCCCCTCCTCCGCTGCTCCCCAGCTCGCCGCCGCGGGCCGGCCCGGGCACTCGACGAGCGGCTGCTCGAGGCGGCGCCGGCGCCGGCTCCGGAGGTGACCGAAGGGGAGGAGCCAGGCGGTGATGTAGGAGATGGGTTCGGGGACGCGGAGGGTGACGAAGTGGGAGCGCAGGGGGAGGAGGTGGAGGTGGAGGAGGAGCAGCGGCCGCCGGCGAGGGCGTTCGTGAAGAGCAGGCGGCAGCGGCAGGAGGAGGAGGAGGCCGCCGCGGGGCAGGACCGGTTCAAGCTCATCAACGGCAAAGAGGTAGCCGGCTCGTGTGCTTCGTGGTTTGGACCGACTGATTTGAGCGGTGGCGTGCAAAATCTGATAATCTGACGACATCAATCCAACCCACCGGAGAGAAATTTCGACTGTTGCTCTGAACATTGGGATGTGAATTTGTGTCGCCTGACAATTTCAGCGTGTCTGATTTGTGATTTCTGAACCTGTGTGCCTGGCTACCTGCAGATATTTCAAGAGAAGGCTTATCTGGTTGGTGTCGAGTGGAAACAACGGACAGGAGGGAACCTCTTTGGCATAGAGGAGTCTCTTAAGGAGCTGGAGCAACTGGCTGATACTGCCGGGCTAGTAGTCGTTGGGTCCACCTATCAGAAGTAAGCTGTGTCTCTCTGCCAAGATAATCTCTACCGAGTCTGCCTCGCGCTACTCTGGAAAAGCTGTGCCTTCTCAATATGATGTATCATGCATGGTCCACGTGAACTTTGTGGACCAATTTATTTCAAACTCTGATAATTGAAATGCTATTGCTAGTTCAAAACGTTTGTTGTGGTACAGCCAGAATCAAATTTTACTCTTGTATAAGGCTCTTGGATGACTTGCAAGCTAAAAGATCAAATGCCTTGCCTTTTTATTCCTATGAAATCCAGTGATCCTCATGTTCTCTATTTTCTGTTAGGCTTTCTACCCCGAATCCGAGAACTTACATTGGTTCAGGCAAGGTTTCTGAGATCAGGAGTGCAATTCAGGCCCTTGATGTTGAGACTGTAATTTTCGATGATGAGTTATCCCCTGGGTAAGATTTTTACTTGCTACTCTGCTATAAGGTTCGATCGGTGTAACTTGTTTGTCATATCTCAGACCCAACAAATGAACCCAACTGTATGATATTTACCTCGTGTTGATCACTAATTATTAATGGCCAAAATATCGGCGACTCGTAATATTTGTTATCATTAGTGCATAGAATACCCCGGTGACTGTTATTTGACAAACTCGTGATCAATGTACACATCTGTGTTGTCTTGATGAACCTATAACAAGTGCTGCCTGGGATACTGTAGGAAACCATGAATATTAGTAATTTAGTATAATCAATCTCCCATTTTTGATCTATACTTAACCAGGAGATATTTGAAGAAGTTCCCATAAGATTTTGAGAACCTTGTAATTGTGCTGATCATACTATGTCTTAAGTTGCTCCTAATCATATTTTATTAAACTAGTAACCACCTCAACTTGGCCTAGTGCCCTAGTAGTTAATCTTTGCTCTGATGGCACATACATATTCCAAATACTGATTTCAGACAACTACGTAACTTGGAGAAGTCATTTGGTGGGAGTGTCCGAGTCTGTGACCGAACTGCTCTGATTCTTGATATTTTTAATCAAAGGGCAGCAACACATGAAGCTGCTTTACAGGTAAAATCACTGGCTTTACTAAAAATAGCATATTGTGGTCTCATTTCTTGATATGAAGTTTGCAGTTTTGTGTAGAATGAACATCTTTGTTAGCATTCTATCTTCCTTTTTAGGTCACCTTGGCACAGATGGAATATCAACTTCCTAGGTTGACAAAGATGTGGAGTCATCTTGAACGCCAGGCGGGAGGACAAGTTAAGGGTATGGGTGAAAAGCAAATTGAAGTTGACAAGCGCATCTTGAGAACTCAAGTAATATTCTGTTCTGGCAGTAAGACATTAGTCGTGCTCAAATAAATGCATCCATGTCGTTTCCTGCCTGCCTATTGGTCATTGACAGGGCACTCTAATCTCATCTGAGGAATAAGTAGATGGCTTGTGGATGTTTTCTAGTTATATGACAAGCTCCTTTAATATCCATCTAGAGGACCTTTAAATTTTCCTTATTCATGTTGTGCATTGCAAGATTTGTAGTGATTATCTTTTCCAGAACTTATAAGTCTCAAACCTAAATGTTATTGACAGATAAGTGCATTGAGGAAGGAATTGGAATCTGTTCGAAAACACCGAAAGCTGTACCGCAACCGTCGCCAATCAGTTCCTATTCCTGTTGTTTCTCTGGTATAACCATGTAATTTCATTAAACTAATCGAAGGTTTTCTATTCTCTATAAGCTATGAACATATTCAGTTCCAAAAACTTTCAGGTAGGGTACACAAATGCTGGAAAAAGTACACTCTTGAACCGCTTAACTGGAGCTGATGTGCTTGCAGAGGACAAGTTATTTGCCACATTAGATCCGACGACAAGGAGAGTTTTGGTATGTTACCAGAAAACTCTCCTGTCCCATAAAAAAAACAAAATGAGGGAAAACTATTGAGTTATATAACCTGGACTTGAAAGTGAGCTTTATCTTTATTACCATTTATGTGCCTTTGGGAAGGATATGTTTCTTTTGGAAATAATGATCCATCCTTACACATGCATTACTATGCAGATGAAGAATGGGACTGAGTTCCTTCTAACTGATACGGTCGGATTTATTCAGAAGTTACCCACTATGCTGGTATATATATATCCACAAAGCATGTTCCTCTTGTTTAGATGTTATGTACTCCTGAATATTAAAGCTGCAACATACTATGGTTCCTATATGATGTCGACTTTGAATATATCATTTGTTGGTACTTTGTCCAGGTAGCAGCATTTAGAGCAACATTGGAGGAGATATCAGAATCATCAGTTATAGTACATCTTGTGGATATTAGGTATGTAACTAACACTAGGGAATGTCCCTTTGTTGTTAATTCAATCATTGCATCTACATGCACTGTCTTATAGTTTGTTATGTGTTCCAGCCATCCATTAGCTCAACAACAGATAGAAGCTGTTGACAGAGTAGTGAAGGAGTTGGATGTAGAGTCAATTCCCAAATTGGTCGTGTGGAATAAGGTTTGTCTATTCAAATAATTGGCCTTGTTCTAATAATTTATTCAATCTTTCCGGTTGATTTCAAATTTTGAAGTGAGTATAGACGATTTTTTAATGAAACTATCTTTTTATGCTTGTGCTAAAATAAAATAAAGTGGAAGCGCTTTCAGCATTGCCACCTAATATAAATTAGTTCTCTTTTTTGTTCTATCTTTATCTGTAACTCTGAATATGTTCTATTCTTGTCATGAATTTACTGAAGTTGAAATCTTTAATATTCGTACAATGGTGTTGAGATCTGTGGTGTTTTGATAGGCATTTGCTCATTTTGTTCTGTCTTATTTCCACATTCAATCATCATCATAGTTAGGAGTGCAAGCAAGGCATGACTACATATTTTTCATACATAGATAATTTGATTCCATGATTACAATAGTTTCTTCTTCAAGTGTTTCCTTGATTAAATAATTTCTTCTTGGGGCTAAGCAAAAGCTGTATCTCATGCAGATTGACAATACCGATGAACCATCCAAAATAAAAGAGGAGGCTGAGGAACAAGGGATAATCTGCATATCAGCCATGAATGGTGATGGTCTAGAAGAATTCTGTAACGCAATCCAAGCGAAGTTGAAAGTATATATTTTCTCCCTTTTTTAGTCTAATGAGTTGTTTTTTGAACGCCTTTTCTTTTTTGGTATATGTGATTCCCAGTTTATCTGAAAATGGTGTTTGTTTGTCTTCTGTAGGATTCTATGGTGCCAATAGAAGCTTTTGTCCCTTATGACAAAGGAGATCTACTAAATGACATACATAAGGTTGGAATGGTTGAAAAAATGGTGAGTGTTCTATTTGATAAAAGATGCAATTTATTTGGTTTTTATACTTCAAGAAAATTACTTGGCTTTATAGTTTTGTTATAAACTAAATATCTATGAGCTAATTAAACAATTCTTGCCAGATAGATAATTCAGTGATCTATTGCAAAAGCATACCATTGGTTAATATTGGTTACAAATTTCTTTTTACATAATCACAAGCTTTACTTACTCCAACTCTGTCAATATATTATCTGGATATATTTTCAAGTACATGTATAGTAATTTCTCTAAATGCTCTTGTTTTTGTAAAACACGTGACAAATTTACTCTCACAATCTTTGCTGCAGGAGTACAAGGAAGATGGGACATTTGTAAAAGCTCATGTGCCTCTACCTCTGGCAAGGCTTCTCACACCTCTACGGCAGCAGGTGGTGGCTGCTCTATGATGTGCATCAGTGCAGATATCCTCCCCAGTCCTTGATGCCAATGGCACTAACATAATTTGGCCGCCTTGTAGATTCGAAAAAAAAATGGATTTGTTGTAGTTACAGATGATCTTCACTGTTTTTTTTCCTGTCATCAATACGTGCTCAGAATTAGATAGCTGTATATATCAACAACAGAATTGTAAATATTTTCGTTTGCAAATTTTGAGAAGCATTCTCTCTACACAAACCCATGTACCTAAGCTATCCTCTGTATGCATTCCTATGAACATAAAACAGAAGCTGCGAGCTCTCTGGTGGCAGATTAGCAGATACAGTCAATGTAGGTTATTATTCCCACGTTAAAAAAATACAATCTAAAGTGCACAGTAACAAGAAAAAAGTTTGTCAATATCTCTTGACCTTTACATGGCAATACAGCCTTCAAATATAGTGGTCATTCACATGACAACAGACTTCATGCTGAAAATTCTTGACTTCAGCCGCTAAAAGCATTGCATTATGCTGCTTATCAAAAGTAAAAGACTACAATTAACCAAGAGCCAACATGCACGTACTCAGTTGCTTCCTATATCAAAATTGTAGTCATTTGAAATCTCACTAAGCATTCAGTCCAGAAACTGCTACAAATTTAACCACTCATGCAGCAACAGCCTGCACTTCGGACGCAGCATTTTTGTGGAACATGCTCAAGCTAGTGCGTGCAACTGGCTCCCCAAATAATGTTGCTGTTGATGACCTGAGAATTTTCACCTCGACAAAGTCACCAACCACTGGCTTGCGTGCTTCATCACCTTCAAATGTATGTGGTATAGGGACACTGGCAAAAGATACCTTATGCCCCCTATCGGTCTTCCCAATCAGCTCAGTTTTGGGAGCACGCTTGTTGGGTCCCTCGACAAGAACAAGTTGCACTGTACCAATTTGAGAGTCGTAGTTCTTCTTTGTTGTCTCACGGAAGGCATTGATCAGTTCTGTGAGTCTTCTCTGCTTGACATCTTCGGGGACATCATCCTCGTAATTCCGGTGAGCATGAGTCTTTTCTCTCATGCTATACGCAAACATGTAAGCCATATCATATCCAACAGCCCGCACAAGACTGAGGGTGTCAGCATGGTCATCTTCTGTCTCTCCACAAAAACCTGCGATACATCAGAGACATATTTCCAAAATTAAAACATGGTAAGCTAATTAAGTGCCTAAGGAAAAATCTGCAGGTTGGATCATAGATGATGAAACTAACAAAATTGCATGCCACCATGAATGATGTAGAAAATATAGGATATTACATGTGCATAAATAACACATGCTAGTGCTACTGATATAATTTATGAATTGAGCAATCTCATTTAAATTGGCATTCTTAGTGGCAAAGACTAAATTTCCTGTGCTTGAACAGCTTTGTAGAGTCATGATATAAAGCACAGCACATCTCAAATTACTACCTCAGTAGCTGTAAAATTTTTGCTGTATTTACAGCTTATCAATACACACAGCTAAATAAATGTTAAACTACTTTTGTTTTCATATTTCAACAAGGTATTCCACTCAAACTACAAAGTGAGAAAATATTAAGGATGATTTGGATTCAATTAAGGAAATGCTACTCTAAATTATAAATAAAGCATAATATATATTTTTATAAACACCTGAAACTTCCATGAAGATGTAAACAGATTGGTCACAATAGGGACTTAATATTTGATCAAGATAGGCAAAATAGGCAAGTTCATCCCTGAACTTTGCACAGAGGGTCAAGTTAGTCCCTGAACTTTTAAAAAAAGCCAATCTAGTCCCTTAACTTTTGTTGTTGGGTCAAACATGCCCCTGAGCTGATGTGGCACTGCCAAGTGGCATGGGCTGAAAGTAAAATGCCTTTTTTTCCCTTAACTCTTGCATAATGATAGATATGACCTACATGTTAGGAGTTTTATTTTTACTTTTTTACTCCCAAGAGCTAGAACAGGAAGCCGGCGTGATGGGCGACGTGCGTGGATATGTGACCCGATGAGAGTAAATAAAAGAAAAAAGAAATAAAAATCCTAACATGTGGTCTAACCTATCATTATGCAAGAGCTAAGGGCAATAAAGACATTTCATCTTCAGCTCATGCCATCCCTATAGCGCCACATCAGCATAGGGATGTGTTTGGACCAAAAATAAGAGTTGAGGGACTAGATTGTCCTTTTTGAAAATTCAGGGACTAACATGGCTATTTTGCCATCAAGATAGCCTCAATGCAGCATACCAATTTTATGTGGCTAGTCTTGCTGGTGATTACTGACCACAATTGGTTCCAAATTCGAATGTCTGTTCTTACTCCTTACCACATGAGTCACTCTATAGTCTAAATAATCTATTCTCACTCTTTGAGACAGCTATATAGAAAGAAAAACATCCATGCTGCAAGTATTTTGTTCAGAAGCACCATGACTACAGAAAATCAGGAAACACGAATAATTTAATCTCCATAGTCGAGCCAATTCAGATTATGGAAAAAGAAATCTTACCAGTTATGAAATCACTGCTTAGCCCAACATCTGGAACGACATCACGAATTTTGTGCACTAGCTCTAAGTATGCTTCTCGAGTATAACCCCTCCGCATTCGTTCCAGCACTGTTGTACTGCCTGATTGTGCAGGCAAGTGAATAAGATTGCATATGTTATACCTATCCCGCATCAAATACAGTAGCTCATCAGGAAAATCCTTTGGGTGTGGTGAGGTAAACCTAAACCGCATCTCAGGGTATTCCACAGATAATCGGTCCAGGAGATCAGCAAAACGCAGTCCCATATTTTTCACTTTGCACATGCTGGAAAATCCTTCACTAAGTTGCCAGTTTTTTCCAGGCTCCAACTCTTCTACTTCAGAAGTGTCATTATAACTGTTTACATTCTGACCAAGAAGCATTACCTCCTTCACACCAGCTTTCCACAGCTCACCAACCTCTCGGACAATAGAAGACACTGGACGGGACCTTTCCCTACCTCTAGTGAAGGGAACTATGCAGAATGAACACATATTATTGCATCCTCTCATGATTGACACAAATGCTGTAACTGAATTGTCAGAGATCCTAACTGGGGTGATATCAGCATAAGTCTCCTCAAGTGATAGAAGTGTGTTCATACCCTTATGCCCATAATCAACTTCCTGGAGCAACCTAGGCAAATCCCTATATGCATCAGGTCCACAAACAACATCAACCATCTTATCTGAATCGAGTATTTTGTCCTTCAGCCGCTCTGCCATGCACCCAAGCACAGCAACCTTGGGAGGACGCAGAGATTTTGATCTACCTTGAGCAACATTAGCTTTCCATTCCCTTTTCAGAAACCAAAAGTAGTTGAGCCGCTGCCAGACTTTCTGCTCTGCATTGTCACGGATTGCACATGTGTTGATAAATATTATCTCTGCACTCTCAGGATCAGGGACAATTTCATCATAACCTTCTTTTTTCATGATAGAAAGCACAATCTCCATGTCATTTATATTCATTTGGCATCCATATGTCTCATGGTAGATCCTTCCCTTGCTTGGCGTTGTTGAACCAGACACTAAACTAGACAAACCAGAAGCAAAAGGCATGGTTACATTTCATGTTAGTACCAACTACTGAAGGAAACCAGAAATCAGAATGAAAAGCACCAATTGAGCATGATATGTTGGAACAATGGAAAATGGAATGTCTCATGGTCAGGTTTTCATAAAAGAAACATAACAAAGTTTTCAACTAATTCCAATTCATTAGCATAAAGAATGACTCCAGAAAATGGAATAACTTGGCATTGATGCACAGATATGACCAAATACCAAGTACCAGTTAGTGCCATTGCAACCTTCTTAAACATCAAAGGAAAAAAAATAATGGTTGCAGACTAATACTATAGCCATCCTTCAGCACCCATTACTTAAACATCTTGTTTTTGTCTTACGCACAACAATGCTCCACAGTTTTTCCACTGGTTTGCATCTAGTGTACAACCTTTTTCAAAACAAAATGCAAGGTCCTTACTTCCGCTACAAACAAAACATATTCCAACCCCAGCCTATTCAGTGTGATCATCCTATTAGCAAGCTTCATACTTCACAGAAAGCATCCATACAGAGATACAAAGCTACATGATGTGCATGCCACCAATCAATTCTTGTGCTAAATTCAAAATAATTCCACACAATAACTCACACTACCCACTAAAACCCATGTCATAGAGGATCTACACTGTACGGGGTACCCAATCACTGAATCCAGCTCCGCCACCAGCCTACTGGAGAATTCACCCAATTCCACAGCCAGACATAAATTGGCAACACATAAGCAATATCAGCTAGTGACGCTGTATCAGACATCCTCCCTGTCCGGCACCCAAGGAACAGCCATGCATTTTCTTTTCTTTTCTATTTCCTTTCCTTCCTTCGCCTAAACCCAGCTTGCATAAATTCGAGACACAAAATGGCATCACTGCGGCTATATTTCCACTAACACACACCAGCACTCGCGCGAAGACCCAAGTAGTACGATTCGAAATCACACTGCAACGGACTACTAGCACAAGATTAGATTTTTCACACCACAATTTCGGGGTGCCGAGCAAGGTAGAAGGCGGAGAGGACGGGGAATGGCGATACTAGCAAAGCCTTACTCTGTCTGGGTCTCGGAGACGGCCGTTGCCGCGGAGGCGGCGAGCGTGCGGGCGAGCCGGCGAGGGGGCGGCGGGGGCGTCGGGAGCCGTCGGCTGGCAGCGGCGGTGGCGGCTGAAGGAGAGGGAGGGGGCGCGGCGGAGTAAGGGCGGAGGGACGCGAGGAGGAGGCGGCGGTGGCTGCGGCTGCCGAGGCGGAGCGCGGCGGCGGCGGTGAGGGGGGCGAGCGGCGCCGCCATCGCGTTCGGGTGGGGGCGGAGTGGTGGAGAGCCGAGGAAGGGGTGGCGAGAGCGGCGGCGTGGATAAACGTCTGAGCTCACGGCGTCCGTCTGATCGATGATGAACGGCTAGGAAAATCGCTGTTCAGGGACTCCATTCATGAGGAATTGAGGACACACATTGTTCAATTGTATCTTATGCATCGCAAAATTGTCATCGCAGCTATGCACATTTTTTTGTTCAGATAGATGCCATGTATCACTGGGAAGAAAAATCTGCCTTTTATCTTGTGAATTGATCGAAATTAGAATTAATCACAGATTTCATATATCTGAGTCCTTGTTTAGATGTGTAAACAAGGTAGGATGCGTATGACCGTGGTCGATTGGTTGTATTGCAATTAGCCCCTAGGGTGGTATATATGAGAGTACAAGGCACCTCCCGTGAGTGCATAAGCAGTACGGGATTATCCTAACCATCTATACTCTACCATCCCCCCGCAGTCGTAGCGTTAGCAAAACGAACGGTCAGACTGAAGAACAATGGAGACGTATCCCCCCGCAGTCGGAACGCCGGTGCGAATGCTTTGACTGGAGACTCATGCAGATGATAGCCCCTTAGTGCCGAGGTAGCCGAAGTCGAGGTGGTCATGGTCGAAGCCTGGAGTGGAGGGCGCAACTTCTTGCCAGGTAGGTTCAGCAGGACGGTGCGGCAGGATGGCGGTGACGATGGCGCAGCTTAAGAGCGCGGCTTACTGTCGTCGGTCAGCACATCGGCGGCGGTGTCTGCGAGTTTGCGGCGTGAAGCGTGTGGCCCTAGGATGGTCGACTGAAGACGCGGGGTTGAGGCGCTGAGTCGCCGACGGGCGGCGCCGGGGGGCGCCAAGTGGCCGGTCGGAGGCATCGAGTGGCGCTGAGTTGCCGACGGGCGGCGCCGGGGGGCGGCGAGTGACCGGTCGGAGGTGCCGTGTCCGCTGGTGGCGCTGAGTCGTCGACGGGCGGCGCCGGAGAGGCGCCGAGTGGCCGGTCGGAGGTGCCGGTGCGGTCAACCGGGGCGTCGAGTGGTCTTCCGGGCGATGCCGGCACCGCCACCGCGAAGGCGTCGGCACTGGCGGTAGAGGCTCGATCACGAGCGTCATCGCTGCAGCCTAAGAAGGCGCAACAACGACCTCGTCCTTCGGGAGTGTCGGCGACGAACGACAGGGCGACGCAAACCCGATAGCAAATCGGGAAAAACCTAAGAAAAACACAGCAGCAGATGGGGAGACCTCCGGGTACAAGCTCGGGTGCGCGTAGCGGATTCCGAGGGTGGCGGCGAATCCTTGGCGAAGGAGAGCCGACAAGGAAGGGCGACGGGGACCGGAGCCCACGACGCGGCGGCCCGGCGGCGACGACGACAGGCGGTGCTCAGCCTGTCGGCCCGACGGCGAGTCCGACGCTTCCCCTCCAGCAGCGTACGCCAGATGCGGCGGCTGTGGGAGGGGCCCCTCCCCCCGCGGCGGCGTAGATGGGGGGAGGCTGGCCGGAGGCGCAGGAGGGGCGGGGAAGCCAAGCGGTGCCGGGGACGACGGCGCGGGGGCGGCGGCGGCCCAAGACGGGGCCATGGCGACGTCGACGAACTACGCAGCCATGACGACGAGAGGAGGTGCGCCCTTCTGCTCCTGGTTGACAACGACGGCGGCGCGGATCAGATGGATCCGCGGCGCATCCTAGAAGGGCGCTGCCCCCGGCGGAGATCGATCTCCCCGGGGTGGCGCGACGGCGGCGGAAGCCTTGAGCCTAGGCCGAAACCCTAACTCGTGATACCATGTAAGTAAGGTAGGATGCGTATGACCGTGGTCGATTGGTTGTATTGTAATGAGCCCTTAGGGCGGTATATATGAGAGTACAAGGCACCTCCCGTGAGTGCATAAGCAGTACGGGATTATCCTAACCATCTATACTCTAACAAGATGTCTTCTAGTCCAACAGACCAACAAGGTCCAGATTCCATGCTCCAATGACACCAGGTAAGTTTGGGTGGCCAGTGGATATGGACGAAGAATAGCTTCAATGAAGCACAAATCATCACACCTCCTGACGAACAATAAAAAAATCTCCAACAAAATATGGTGAGGCTATTTTACGGCTGCCGAACTGTGGTCCGTACAACCCAACAAAAGGGAAGATAAAAAGATCAACTGTTCCCTAGAAAATATACAAGTAATCGGCTAAAGAATTAAAGCATCAATGTCGCTCATTTCCACGCTTGCAGATCAAAATGCACATTCTGAAATTTTTCTTTGCCATTACAGATCTTGCTCAAGCATTTGGCTTTATGTTCATGATGGAGGCGGGCTTCTTTCCTCCGTGCCCAGACAGCTGCTCCATCTTCAGGAGGTGATGGAGGCCAGCGATAACATGCTGCCGGCTGGTCGGTACCCCAGTCTTCGCTAGAGCTCTGCCATGCTTGTCCAGGAGCACAAAGCAAGGGACATATCTGATATCATAGTGCAGAAGCTGCAAGTGTAAAAATGTAGGTTGCTGTTAGAATGTTGAAATGCTTACAACATTGTGCAGTGATGGTTCAATATGTGATGCAGATACATAAAATGATCCTGAAAGAAAATGGCAAAACCAGTAGACTTTTTTAGGACAGAGAACAAGCAAGTCCATTGTTGAGTAGCCAAACAAAATGAAGAAAAGGTTGAGGGGGTAAGAAAGCTAACAAAATAAACGTACGATATCACAAGATGCAAGGTAGAAGGACAGGACCACAATGAAAATTCACTGATTCAAGGGTAGAAAAGGCTTTTCAAATGTTATTATTGGTTTAGAAATTGGCATCATACTCGTTGTATGACGCAGCAAGGGGTAGCAGGGAGATGAATACATCAGCATAAATTGCAATGTAACTGGACATTTTGCAATCTTCACTTCTTTCTGTTTTCCACTGGAATGTTCTTCAGTGCAACCCATGTTTCAGTGAAAAGAACATCCAAGCATAAGAGACTGTTGTATCCTTTGTATGGAAAGTCTACAAGTCCGTTCACTCAAATACAACCACAAGATGACTTCAATTGTTGGGTAGCCAGACAAAATGAAGGTGGTTGAAAGGTAACTAAAAAATGAGACAGAAACCAAGTATCACAAGCTGCAGCCGAGTAGGACAATAAACCAAAAAAGTCTACAAAATCCATAGCAAGGCTTTCTGAAGTAATCATTTTAACCATCATGCACCATAAAGGATCATACTAATTGTTCAGAAGCAGGCACACAAATGAGTAACTGAGCAATTTGCAATTTTCAGTTCTTTCAGTTCTCCACAGGGTATGCTACAAAGCTTCCAAGAGTATGTGAACTAGTGAACTTTGGCGCAAAGAATATAGGTACTATCCAAGTCCAAGAGATTGTTTGTACCCTCTGTTTGGAGAGTCAGCCGTTCAGTTCTCAAGTCAAATTCAACCAAAGAGAGATAAGGAATGAAGACACCAACATTACTTCCATGAAAGCCAATAACTAGCAAGTGCCACCTAGTTTATGTGTGAAGGGGCATTTTTCAGAGAGAAGTTTGGCACAGAATGGTCATCAAAACTCAAAAAACTCAACGAGAAGACTAAGTTCCTACACAATAATTTGTTAGGTAAACAACGGCATTTCTTTCATGGCAACAGAAAGAACAAAGTACCATTCACAATTGGATATTTGGATTATATCAGTTCTTAATGTGGATTCTTGTTAGTCAAGGAATACAAAAAATGCATAACCATTTATTAGTTAAGAAGATTACATGACCGCATAACAATTAACAAATCTTTCCCTAACCACTATTTGCACCAAACGAGAAACTGAGAATCCATTTTTGCCAATGTTTCGAAAAGAAACAAAGCAGAGTACGAGCTATTATCACAATTACTGCCCCCTGGTAAAGCTAGTTCATCTTTCAAGCAACTAGTAGGCCCGCCAAACCCTAGACCATAGACACAAAAATCTCGAACAGCAGCTTTTAGCCTTCAAACCAAGTACGATTGCCTGAGTTCTCTCTTGCTAGTTCTTCTGCAAACTAACGTCACATCTTCATCACTCAAGTTTATAATTCCAAACACTAGACTTTTTTTTTTGTGTTGGCATATGTTTGAAAACTTATGAAGATCTATCTACAAATGCATATCTTACCATACTTTTTTTGAGATGTCCTGTGTACATATCATAATTACAGAAAAATCGTACTGTATGTCTGTATGCAGAACACAGACTGGTTGACGCTAAATTGGTCAAAAACTAGTGTGCTGGAGTAGAATGTGGGTAGCATGCTGATATGTATTGCTGATGCAAGGGGTGCTCAAACTTCAACGGCGAACAAAATTTTTCTTCAGTCAAGGCTCCTTTTTGAACCATCAGACAGGTTTAAATCAAGACACACCAATGCCTGGACTCTGGAACCAATGCCCATCAGATGGTACCTTCACAAACCAGTGGCTGATTGTTTGTAAAATAATGTGCTCTGTCTTGGTATTTTATTCTTCTACAATGTACTAAAGTAGAGATTTCCAAGGTGCAGGTCACATAACTTGGATGCAATCTTTGGCCCAACTGACAAACTAGCAAAAACAGCCACAGAGTATGAGACCCGTCCTCTCACCGAACATTGTTCATTTTTATACTCTCGTGTCATATAACTTACTATTTTTATCTATTTTTATACAAATGACAGCACCAATCCATCAATTCGGTATGAAATCGATCGGTGTAATGCAGCTAATCTACCATCGCAGGCACACTCCACTGCTGAGAATATATATCACTGAAATCCGCACCACGAAATCTATAGAACCGCCGGAACAAAGCAATCAGCACAGACGGTCGTCCTCACCTCGGGGAGCCACCGGTCGTCCTCGGCGTCGGCGAGCACGAACCCGGCCGACCCGCCAGCCTGCTCCTCCATCTCCCGCACGAGCCCCTGTAGCGACGCGCACAGGCGGCACCGCGGCGAGTAGAACTCGAGCACCGTCGCGGGCCTCCCGCTGGTCAGCGCCGCCGCCAGGGCCCGCTGCTCGGCGTCCCCGCGGTCCGCCTCCACCTGCGCGGACCCGGGGATCCCCCACCCTCTCCTCCTTCTCCCGCCTCCCCCGGCGGCTTTGGCGGGCGACAGGGGGAGGTCGCCGGCGATGAGGAGGCCCTGCGCGAGGGTGCGGAAGGATTTGAAGAGCCAGGGGAGCTCGAGGTCGCCGCAGGGGCTGGGGCCGGGGTCCGGCGACGCGGTAGGGTTAGGGCCCCACGGCCACTTGAAGCAGATGAACGGCGGCGGCTTCGCGGCGGCGCCCATCGGGCCGCCGGCGAGAGGGGAGGGGAGGGGAGGGGACCGAGACGAAGAGGGCGTGTGGCGCACGTGCGGTGGGACGAGAGGCTTGGCAGTGGGCCGGCTAAACGTCTCGACGAGTGCGTGCGGGCCGATTGGCCATCTGGCCCCAAGGAAAGCAACCGCGCAGGCGGCTGATGGGCTGGTCCGTGGATCGTGCCCGGCCCACATCAACAGTAGGAGCTGGGATCTTCGTGTTGGTTTCAGCCTTTCAGGCACGTTGAACCATGATGGGCTCCTTTGGAATGCAAGAATGGAAAAACACAAGGACAGGAAAAACCCAGGAATAGGATAGGAAATACATGTGTAAAACAGAGTATTGGAAAACACTGGAAATTTTGAAGAAGGTATCGTTTGGATTAGTCATAGGAAAACACAAGAATTCTATGTATGTATTTGTTAGTAATAGCAAATCACATTTGTTGATTGAACATTTTCCTAGTGGACTTCTCTATCTAATCTCTGCGATTTGCCTCGATCCTACGCACTGACGGAAAAAGAGCTTCGACCAGATGTTTCGATTCCTACGTTTTTCCTCTAGAATCGTTACCAAAGGATTGTTCCTCCAAAATTCTTGACGTCCAATCCTACGAACCAAAGGTATGTACAGTGCTCATTCCATAGGATTCCAGAATCATGTATTTTTTTCTATGGGAATCCTCCGTTACAAAGGACCCCTAAGAGTTTAACTCAGCAAATAAGGCTCTCTATCGCTGCAAGCCTGCAACTGGAAGCAATGCAGGTTCGATCAGGAACCCAACAGCAAGCAACAGGTAACCGGTAACCACATTAAGGCAGATATATAGAGAGACAGGAATAGCTAGACAAAATTTACACTACCATATCCGAAGCAAGGACTTTAGCGTGTATACATCTCACAGCGGACAATCCCGCCAGGATCATATATGTATGTATGTATGCATGTAGGGGGTGAGATTACTGACCCCCACAAGGAACGTAGATCCTCACAAGTCACAAGTTTTTCCTACCACTGTACAGGCGTCAAGAAGAGATTCGCCTCCGATCCGAGACCAATCTCAGGGTACTGAGCTACGGACTGTTGCTGAATGGTCTCTATGTCCAAACTCCAGAACCTTCTGCCTATCTTCCCCTTCAGGCTGTTCAGCTCCACCGTACCTGCAAATTTACAGAGATCTGGATGTCAGGACACTGCAAATGCTACAGGAACTATATAGCTGGGCTCAGGAGATTCAGGAGTTGTGGCATCATATATATGTCTGTACCTCGCCAATTTTGTCTCTTGTACGTTGTTGATTGGCCTCTTCTGCAAGCTGATGGAAATCATTGTGGCTGAATATTGCTTCCAAAGATGAATGCCCTTGGTTACTGAATGTCCTCGGAGCAGTCATCCACGTGCGCAACCTTTCCTCGCTCTCGCTCCCCAGGTCCTTCCTTTTTGACACGGCCCTTGTTTAGTTTCTAAATTTGGGAGCCAAACTGCTTTTTAGGTGCGTGCGCTACTGTAGCATTTTGTTTGTATGTGTGAAAAATTGTCCAAAAATTGATTAATTAGGCTCAAAATGTTCGTCTAGTAGAGTACAACAAAACTGTGCAATTAGTTTTCGATTTCATCTCCATTTAGTACGCCACACATGTGTCAACATTTTGATATGATGAAAATCTTCTTTTTGCATAGTGAACTTGGGGGTGGAATTTGGGATCTAAACAAGGCCTGTTGACGTTAGATGATCTAGTAAAATCATAGTACAGAAAAAGAGATAACTAATAACTTTTGGACATCTGAAACTGTAAAAAGAAAAATCAGGTTTACCTCTAAAACCAAGTCATCTGTGACATCCTGATTTGGAGTGTGTGAAGCCCTCATATCAATTGGCACTAGAGTATCGGGTTATGTACGACCTCTTTGATAAACCTGATACAAGATATTTGAGAATCATGTTTTATGGATTCAGATGATAACAGCAATGTTAAGGAACTACTATAATATCAAATGGATAATAAAAGTACATTATTTCAGTGTTTCAGTGCATATGACAAATGTTGCTGCTTATTTATATGACACATGATGAGGTGTTAGTAACTACGAGATTCATTTAAACACTGTTACGACTCTAGTCGATCCTCTTCGGCGTTGGCAGGGTCACCGTGCACGCCATGGTCCATCCGGCGTCTTCTTGCTGGGGTTTTGGGGTTCTTGGGTTTACGGAAATTCTTAGCGAGGCAGCCGCAAGTAAATCTTAGGTGCGTGAGAGCTTGGGCGGAGAGGGGAGGTGAAAGACGGTATGACAGCCACCGACTTTTACTTATACTGCTGCAAGTCCAAAGTCCCTATTGTTACAAAATCCCGGAATCAAAGGTTCGATTCGTGGTGGGAATAGTGGAACTAACCGACCTTTCCTACACTAAGATTTTGATGTGCTTGTGTGGGAAGACATGTTTTGGTTTCAATTTGTTGTTTGGTTCGAGTTTATGCCTATAATCTGCAAATGCTATACCATATTAGTGTTTTGTAAAGTAGAAAACACAAAAATGTAACGATGTGCTTTGATTGCAGCAAGAACCAGGGCTGCTCGATTCCATCCCTGGTTTTCTTGTGGGGTTGGTCCACCGACCACCAGAGAGCAAGTCTCACAATAAATCAGAAATTAAATAAATAGTAACTGGTAGTTCAGAAGTTTAGTTCGTAAAACATTATAGTTTATCTTCTAAAGTTCATAAAACATTTAATGCTTCAAAGAATTCCTACTTAGGAAGTAGTTTATCTTCTAAGTTGTAGTTTACCCTCTACTTTGTGAAGTATATCAGGTAGCCAACTTTACACCGAACATCTTTTATTTTATTTGAATTAGTATTTTTGTTACCTAATCAGTAAAAATGATTTCGTGCATAAAAATTGTTCTAGAACTATCTGGTCTCAACATCACATTTGGCATTTACATCCTGTTTATGTAACCCTTCTAAAGTTTTGACATTAAGATATACATGGCCAAATGAAATTCAGATTTATTTTTGCATGATTTCCTAGCTAGTGGCAGATGATAAGTGAACTAGATAAGACATAAGTAGCACTTTTATGTTTTAACATCTTTCCTAGCGAAGTAGCAGTCATAATAGTTCATCTAGATTTTACCCCACAAGAGTTGTCTCCTTCATTAATTTAGCCTTTCGTTTCTACAATCTTGAAGTAATCAACAGACCTTTAAATACATTTCACAACTGCACTATACTAGCAATCAAATAGTAGGAAAAGCATCAATACTGAAACATTACTAGAAAGAAGCCTATTGAAGGAAAGCAAGGCAACCTTCTAGAATATTCTCCATCATAGAAGAAGAAGATATTTATCATGGAATAGTCTAGATTTAGTAATTATATAAATCGGTAAATGTTATAATATCTAGGAAGTCTCTAGAAGGGGGACACATGTCATCATACTATGAGCCCCCTCCCTTCCCATGGCAATCAACCATGAGCATGACAAATGAGAGTAAGGGTAGGGGTGCTAGGTAGTGAAGAGAAGAGAGAAGGGTGAGTGCTAGGCTAGCCATTAAAGAGAGGTGTTGTACACTCTTGTGTAATATTGTTGTAATAATGTTATGTTCGTGAGTGTTAGTCTCCCGGTTAAGCCATATAGTTTCTAAGTAATTAGTGCATAAGTTGTGATCCATCGAAGGTTGGCTCTGTCACCTGTGATCACAAAGGTTTGGACTTCATCGTATGTTGGCTCTGCCACCCGGAAGTTAGCTTCATCTGTTGGTAGGCACTGGCACCCGGAAGTGAGAAGGCGGCTCTGCCGTCGAAAGGACCCATATCACTAAATAAGTAGAAATTAAAAGGGCTGACCGACTCTAGAGTGAGTTGGTGTCCTAGGTGTAGGTCCTCAGCTTAGTGGGTAGTAGGCCCACCTCAACCTCCAACAAAAGCCTTTCATTTCTTCATAAAGATATCTTGAAGTAATCAACAAACCTTTGAATACATTTCACAATTGCACTATACTAGCAATCAAATAGTACGAAAAGCATTGAAACTGAAACATTACTAGAAAGAAGTGAAAATAAACACTTAAACTAATGTTGGTTCATAAACATTAATCTAATTTGACAGCATATAACAATATCTCAATATATTGATACTAGGCAGCAGAGCCACCTCCCTTACAAAAGGGAGAATGATATTCAGATAGGTGCTGGCCAATTCAACCAAAGCAACTTGAGAGGTTTGTGTCACCACGAGTGTTGGCAACCTCTGTCATGTTGGTCGTCGTTCGTTGGGCGATTGTTCTCAGCCTGTTTGCTGAGCGTATGCCTGTGCGGCCTTCTAGTTGCTTTTTTACACAGGTTTGGAATTGAGATTTGGAGCTGCTTAGACTGTGAGTACATTGAGAGTGCTTGTAACTTGATGATGTACTCGACTTTGATATAATACAATTCTTCCTTTGATCTCAAAAAAAAACCACGAGTGTTTTTTTTAGCACAAAAACCACGAGTGTTGGCAACCTCTGTCTCCCAAAATCTGGTGCAGGAGTCCTGCACACCGCGTCCAGTGCAAGACCTCCACCGATGGGCGTCGCACGGGATCGAACGGCACCACGTGGGTGGCCATCGCTCGGCTCGGCAGACTTGTTTTTCCTCCGCCTAGCCGCTGTCGTGCTTGGCTCTAACTCAGACCAGCAGCCAGAGAATATATCGAGCCTACATCGCATACGCCTGCCTCGGTCGTCTTGCGCCCTGCGCCGAAGCCGCAGTGAACCCCCCCCCCCCCCCCCCCCGCGTCCTCTGCGTCCTCCTGGTTAGGAGTCCTAACTTAGGACCGAGATGCTGCCGTCGCCTCCGTGAATCATCGCAGTCCCTTCCCCCCGCTATCTCCCTTCTCACCAGGAGGTATTCTCTTACAAAGTCTGTATATTTAGAAAGTCTGTATATTTAGAAAGTCTGTATATCCCCGCTTGTTACTGTTATATTTAGAAATTTCTTCATGTAATGATGTTCGATTCAATGATTGGTTTCTTAGTGAGTTGCTGAAGTTCTTAAGTGACCTAGGTTGAGATTTGGTGAGATATGGCAAGGAGAATTAGCTCAAAAAGAGGTTGTATCGTGTAGTTATCAATTTGTATGGTGTATAGTTGACAAGTTGTTCGATGCATGGATGTGTTCAAAATGATACTGTTCTGAAATAAATATGGCAGTTGTGAAAAAATTGAGTTTGTCTCTCATTTGATAAAAGTCTGAGCAGAGCAATGCACATCTGAAACACAAGTTTATCTTAAACTAAAAGAATCAGAAATTCTCTGAATCCTTTCTATAACAAGAAGAATGGATACTAATTAAACAAAAAGTGTGTCCCATAAATGGCCGATCTTCTCAAGTACTAAAAATAAAAATAAAAATAAAATTGTCACACAGGTGGATCATATGTTTTCTAGTGTTGGCGCTCCATCAAAATTTAATTTCTTAACAGTAGGTTGCAATGTGGCCGCTATGTCAACTCCAAGTAAGAGATCTGTATATCCTCCTTGGATATAATGAGTGCCAATTGTAGAAGAATTGTTGTACATATTGAAGTGTGGTATTGTGGCATTAGCATATTCTTCATGGATCAAAGGAGCAACCATGGATGAAGATTGCCCATAAACATCATTTACAAAGTTTGGCATTGCATTGTTACCACCAAAGCTGCCAGCATTAGGATCCTGTGTCATAGATTAAGGAATTGGGAATAAGAATTGCATGACCTATCAATAAAATATGAAAAGTAAATATGGTAACAAATAGAATAATATGGCTTACGATAAACTGCAAACCATCAGAACTTCCATATCTATTTTCTGATGCATTCTTTGAATTTTCTCCTATAATCAAATACATGAAGTTAGCTATGCAAGCATAAATTGGACAAAAAACATGATGGTTTGGTAGGATCAATACCTTTATTTTCTGACTTCTCTTTTTCTTCCCTATGTTTTTTTTTCAAGGGAGATGGTACCTCGTTTTACTCTTGGGGCCTTTACTGCCTTAGGAACTCTAAATGATATTTACCATTTAATGTGTCTGTACTGCACTCAGCTGACACTAGAGGAATCTCACTAGCCTTTTCTTGCAACTTGCTTAGAGAAACATCTGCTTCGAAGTCCAACTTATCAATGGCTTTCTCCAAATCATTAAGAAGTTCTTTTGACAATGAACACTTGAGTGCAACGGATGTTGCCTTTCGTGAGACACGTGCAGCTTGCGTCTTCAAACTTTCCTCCTCAGTTCCTTGTTTCTCAATATAAAATCCTCTCTTTGCATATTTTGTCCATCTATTCAGTATATATTGTGTTGGCAAAACGAAAACATCATTGACATTGAAGACTTTGAGGGCATGCTTGCATAATATACCTATAAGATTTTCATGCCATATTTCATCAATGGGTAATGTAAACTATATTATTACAATATATAATGTGTATATATACCTATGGACTCATACTTTCTGCAAGAACATGTAATGGTCACCTGTTGTTTATTTAATATGACTGTTGCTCCATAATCAGAGTGCATATGCATAACCGTATATTTCAATATTGACCCCTCGGATTGTAATAACTTACAAGAGAATGGGAATTGTTCTTTAAATTCCTCTTCAAACTCTGAATACATCCTTCTTGTATATGATTCTGCAGCTGTCTTCAACATAGGTAAATTTTGGATGTAAGTAACTGGGTTCTTTCGATGTGACTGAAAATCTTCATCCAATTCATTTTCACGAAGACTACTCGAAACATACTCACATTCTATAAGGAGTTCCGAAATACCAAGTTTCCTGTGAAATCTTTTCTTAAATAGATTATTCATACCTTCGTTCCTTTGAGTTGAGTCAATATCAGCTGTAAATGAGTCACCATAGCTAGCAGCCCACTTTTCCCTCAAACCAAATAGGTTTCTCATCCACTCGTTGTCCTCAAGGTTGTACTCAAGCAACAATTCCTGCCATTTCTTCTTGAAGTAAAACTCACATATGTCTTCATATACGCATCTCTTAAAATCATTAAGAAAATTCTTGGGATGCTTATGAATTACATGCCCAAGATGTTTAGCAGCATTAACATAAATATGCCACAAACATAGGCGATGGCTTGTATTTCGGAAAACATAAGCAATTGCTCCTGCCATGGCTGCATCCTGATCAGTGAAAATTGTACTTGGATGCTTCCCTGACATAGCTGTTAGAAAGGTTTCAAAGAGCCAGACAAATGATTCAACAGTTTCATTAAATAATAAGGCGGCCCAAAAAATTATTGTCTGCTTATTTGGTTCCAAGGATTGGAGCAAAAGGCATTTCAAACTTATTAATCTGAAATGTGGTGTCAAATGACACAACATCACCAAAGCATGCATAGTCCATGATAGATTGACCATCTGCCCAAAAGAAATTAGCTATCCTGCCATTGTCCTTATCTATTTCCATGACATAAAAAATGTTGGATCCGCTCGCTGCTTATTTTTCAAGTATTCTAACAGTGTTTGAGTGTCATTGGATTCTAAGTATTTCTTGCGCTAGTGACCAATCACATTGTTGCAATCCATCCGGGAGTATGGCACTTTGTCAGCTCCTCCATAAATTTTTTTCATAAACTCATAAATTTGGGCTGGCTTCATCCCACCTTCCCTTACTTGACCAATTAGTTGCATGTACCCCTTCTGTAACACTTCTTTGTGATCTTAGCTTATGCCTTTTATCCGGACTAGCAAGATAATGGTTGTGATCAAGTACAACCTTTTGTACCGTCCAAATCCCTTCTCTACTGACACTAAATTGAATACGAGCATTGCAACCCGTCCTTGTGGTGTCCTTCTTTGATGACTTATTTTTTCAACATCCATGATTACTGCAAACTATATATTTGAGATATATAGAGCCATCTTGTCGGCGCTTTAATGGAATTGGGCTGGGTCAAGGTAAGGCTGTAAAGGGCCAATTATAAAGGGTCAGCTAGTTTTGACGGATCCGATTCGGATCCATAGTCCCCATCGGATTCGGAATCCATGGAAAACAGCCTTTAATGTCAGCAATTCCAATTTTTCAGTATTTAAATAAGAATTCACACCATCAAATAAAGTTATACCTTCTCTGCTTTCATAAGGCATGATCTGGTTTTAAAAGTCATTAAATATCTACTTTGATCACTAAATTCTCTTAAATGAGGCATATATGGCTACAAAATAAATATGATATTAAAATATATGTGAAATGCGAATACATTAATATAAGATTCAAATAATCGGCATGCATATAGTTCCACATTCTAATTGATGGTCAAAATTTATGAAGTTTGACCATAGCCTATAAAAGAAAAGAAGAGGGGGTATATGGAACATGCATGGTAGTACACATATTTGTACTTGTTAAAAGACGACGTGCAGAGGGTGGTTTCAGGACCTAAATTCATTAAGTGGCCATGAAGTGCTAAATTAGTCTGTTTTCTATATATAATACAGGAGAAAAATTGATGAGAAAATTTGCATATGCAATGGGTTGAGCTGCCTAGCTTGTTGTTAATACTGCCTCAGCTCACATGTATGAAGATGTAGCATGTGGGGAAGGGGGGGATATTAATTTTAAGAGTAGGTAAATTGCTTAGGGCACTGCTTTCTTTTCAACTAATAAGTCGAGTATCTCTTTTTGCTGTTACCAGGGGATACTGAATAATATAATTCTTTCTAGCTTCAGTGCAACAAGGTACGGTACTTTGTTGCTGCATGCCCCTTTCTGTAATAAGTTCTAGTAGAACCATGTGAATTCCCAAAAAAGAAAAAAGGTACAACCATGTGAAATATTAGTGTCAACAAAAAATGTTCATATCATCCATTATTATTTCTCGCTTCACAGTACAAAACACCATGAATAAATTGAAGACAACACCATATATACGACGTACAAAACCAATCTTTCCTTTACGAAGCGACAACAACAAAGCAATCCGTCATAAGCGTATGCACACTTTGAAACGAAGGCAAATTAACATCCCAACAAACCACCCAACTTGTAGAATCCATCCATCCATCGACAACGACTGATGCCCACATTGTCACGCACTGAAGCAGGGGAGGCAGCTGCACAGCTTGGACGCAGAGGTCGCCGCCGCCGTCGTCGCCGGCAGCGGCTGGAGCTCCGGGACGTGGGAGTCGTCCATGCCGCAGTCGCAGCACCGCCGGCACTCCTCCCTGAACCGCGCGAAGGCGGCGTTGCAGTACTCGGCGGCCTCGGCGACGGTCATCCCGTCGATGAGCTTGTCCGTCTCGAAGGCCTCCGTGGCGTGGTCGCCGTTGAGGCCGGCGCCCAGCTGCACCAGCTCCGCCTGGAAGTCCGAGATCCCCCGGTCCTCCTCCGCCTCCGTCGACCGCAGCCGCAGCGGCTCCGGCAGTGTCTCTGCATTCGCATTGGATTCATATCAGAAAATCGATCCATCGTGCTTGAAATATATAATGGCTCGATGCTATATATGCTTTGTTTTGTGAAATGTGTGTTAGATTTCTTCAGGTCTCACTG
This sequence comes from Echinochloa phyllopogon, assembly GCA_033239725.1. NCBI lineage: Eukaryota > Viridiplantae > Streptophyta > Magnoliopsida > Poales > Poaceae > Echinochloa > Echinochloa phyllopogon. The sequence goes on from BTCW01000008.1 coordinate 33,207,098, forward strand.
CACGGCGCTATACCTGGGCAGTCTGTTCTTGGCGTGGAGCGGGTGAGCACGGAGTCGAAGGTGCCAGCCCAGGCGTCGCGCTTGGTCAGGAACTCCTTGAGGTTGAATATCTTCTTCACCGTCGCCGGGATGGACGAGTGCTCGTACTGCGACGTCGGCTCCGGCCCCGAAGGCCGGTGGATCACTGCAAATTAAATCAGCGCATGCATTCACATCAACAAGCTCAAGCTGTCCATCCATGAGTGATCGAGTAACACATCAGACATTCAGACATCAACAAACATAGGAGTATAGTGTAGTGTGTACCTGTGCCCTTCTCGATCCATGGCGAGATGAGCATGGCCGGGACGCGGACGCCGAGGCGGTCGAAGGCGAAGTTGATGGGGGCGGCGCTGTTGATGCCATCCGGGTTGGGGACGCCCTCGGTGGGTGTAGGGACGTGGTCAAAGAAGCCGCCGTGCTCGTCGTAGGTGATGACGAAGAGGATCTCGTTCCACTGCGGGCTGGAGCGGAGCGCCTCGTAGACCTCCTTGACGAGGGCCTGGCCGCGGGACACGTCGTGGGAGGGGTGGTCGTCGTTGCCGGGGAAGAGCTTGAGGTCCAGGTAGCGCTGCTCGATCACCACGTAGTTTGGGAGCTTGCCCTCCTTGCAGTGCCGCTTGAAGGTCAGCTCGTACTCGTGGAACTTGCCCCAGTACTTGAGCTGCCGCATGTTCCTGATAATTGCAAAATAATCGTAAAGATCGACTAATAATATAGAAACTCGACAGCGCTATTCTACACCTGGGTGTAGAATATTATTCTACACCACTGTCTATTACTGAACAACTGACCAGGAATTACTGAACCGAATGTACTGGACTACTGAACGTGACTCTATAGTAGTTCGTCAGTAATCGTGATCGGTAGTAAAATACTAAGAATTTTGATCAGTAATTCTGCCCAGTATAAAATTGGTGTAGAATAACCGCTACACCTAAGGTGTAGATTAGCACGTGTATATAGAAACTATGTTATTAGTAGATTTATGGTGAAACCGTTTCGACTATTATAATATTTAGTGATTTCTATTTGGAATAATTTATTTATACGTAGAAAAGGCAGAACAACTTAGACCACATGTTCCTGCGTCCAAAAAAAAGTAGTAGGTTGTTACTAGGAATTATAGTACATATATATGTAGAATTTCTCTTCTTTTTTCTGCCTTCACAGCAAATTAATCATGGCAAATGATAGGCAGTTGAATTATGTTTTTGTAAACAAATAGTATTGTTGTGATATATGAGGAACTGGAAACCATCTAAAACGAGTCTACTTAACAGCAGGAGAAAAAACATGGCAAAAAGCAAAAAAAAAGAAAAAAATAGAACAGCAATCTTTAGGTGATGAACTTTAAAAGTCCACAATACAAGATGCGTGTTAATAAGTTTAGTACCATCACCTCCTACTTCGTTTGTCGTCTATATTTACTTTATTTCTTAAGCAGATCATTTAACGATAGGAAATCTTAATGTACATGTGCTGAAAACTGAGCAAAACATATAATAAAATTTAGGCCAGCCGCTCATGATCATCTTAACATTATCTAATAATGCAGTGGATATACAAGTAACGTTTTGCACTGAGCATGTGAGTCATGACCTGGACATTGTTAGGATCGGATCGATCATGAGAATATCCATCTAAAATGTCCCATTCGCACAGCAGTTCATGGTCAACGCGTTGTGGCTGCTGCTCTACCAATATGTGAACAACCAACCACACAAAACTCGCTGTTAGCACATACTACGTAGAAAACTACGGATTAAGCTATAGCGCAACAATGCCTGCTTGAATTCAAATGTCACTATATTATGCTTTATGTGTGCTCTAAAAGCACAACTTGACACTTGCTGTATTCCAAATATTTCTTGATGGGCATGCATGGTATGCTATCGCAAATTATGTCCAGGAAAAAGTAGTTGGCAAATGATAGAAACTAGGAATATATTCTTGTAACTGAATGATATTGTCGATATATCAGTATATGTTTTTTGTAACCGAATGATATTGTCGATTATATCAGTAAACTTGAAATATGTTCTTAACTGGTAACCGAATTCTATTTTTGATATATCTGTAAATTTCGAATATATTCTTTGTAACGGAATGCTACTGTTGATATATCAACCGTACTACTTTAGAAACTCGGTGGCACGTATATATGCACACATGAGTTTAGTACCGTCACCTCCTAGCTCCTACTTCCTTTGTCATTTATATTAACTTTATTTCTTAAGCAGATCACTTAACATTAGGAAATCTTAATGTTCATGTGCTATGCGGTACACGCGTCCAACAATCTGTCAGAAAATAAGACAGAAAACTGAGCAAAACATATAATAAATTTCAGGCGAGCTGCTCATCTTAACAATATGTAATGCAATGGAATACAAGTAATGTTTATACTGATCATGACCTGGACATTGTTAGCATCGGATCGATCATGGGAATATCCACCTAAGATGTCCGATTTGCAGCAGTTCATTAATTGGTCAACACACTCTGTCGTTGCTCGACCAATATATGAACCAATCACACACATGTCCGTTGTTAGCATATAACCAACAACCGATTAAGCTAATAATATGCAATGTTTATTCGAATCTCACTAGCTAGTCTGTGTGTTCTAAGCAGTAACCACAACTTGACGTTTCTTTAGTACTGTTTTTTACTGTGTATATCTTGTGTAGTCTGTAATACTTGGTCAGATGAACAATACTAAGCATATCAACTCCTCTTCAATAAGCATATCCTCTTCCGATTGAAATAAGGACAACATTCATATGTACATTAACGACACGATCAGTGACAGTGACATGCTTAGTTTTCCCCTTTTTTTAGATAAGTGTCAGATCAATGTGGTAATTCACATCTGTTTTTGTTCAAAGAAAAAGAAATAAAACTAAAACACTACAGCTGTTAAAAAAAGTTTATTGAAAAACCACAAACATATATGGTGTTCGTGTTCTTGCTGCGTAATGTTTCGCTCATCTTAGCATTATCTAATGCAGTGGAATGCAAGTAATGTTTTGCACTGAAAATGAGTCATGACCTGGACATTGTTAGGATCGGGTCAATCATGGGAATATCCATCTAAAATGTCCCATTCACAGCAGTACTGTGTTCATGGTCAACGCGTTGTGGCTGCTGCTCTACCAATATATATGTGAACAACCAACCGATTACACGTTTTCCGGTAGTGACAGAACTCGCTGTTAGCATATACTAGAAAACTACCGATTAAGCTATAGCGCAACAATGCCTGCTTCAATTCAAATCTCACTATATTATGCTTTATGTGTGCGACACTTGCTGTATTCCATATATTTCCTGATGGTCATGCACGGTATGCTGTGGCAAATTATGTCCAGGAAATGATAATTGGCAAATGATAGAAACTTGAAATATATTCTTTTAACCAAATGATATATATTGTCGATATATCAGTAAACTTGAAATATGTTCTTACGAATGCTATTTTCAATATATAACTGTAAATTTGGAATATATTCTTTGTAACGGAATGCTACTGTTGATATATCAGTAGTTAGCCATACTATTTTGGAAATTCAGTGGCACGTATATATGCACACATGAGGTATTGGAGCCATCTAAAGTTGAGTGCTTAGATAAAACGAGTCTAGCAGCAAAAATCATGGTAAAACAATTTATAAATTGAACAGGTTGGTAGCTACAGGTGATGAACAAATTAAAAAGCCAGCATGCAAAGATTAAAGCTAAATAAATTAAGTAGCACTGCTATTAGTTTTATTAGTTTTATGGCTTACGCATATCACATATATACATGTCCATGTGCTATACTTGCATGAGTCCAATAATCTGTTAGATAATAAAATTCAGGCCCAGCTGGTCACCGCACCTACTGTCAGTCGTCTTAACATTATGTAATTCAATAAAATACAAGTAATGTTTTGTACTGATCGACTATGACCTGCACATTGTTAGGATCGGATCAGTCGTGAAAATATGCATCTAAAATGTCCCATTTGCAGCGAGTTCATGGTCAACTTATTATTGTCGCTGATGCTCGATCGATATGAGAACCAACTACCAATTAAGATATAACAACAATAACAGATAAGATAGATATATATACCTGTTTGTTCAAATCTCAGTATTCTGTGTTCGATCTCGAAGCACAACTTGACACTTCATTTTACTGTTTTTTTAGTGTATACATTGTGTAGTCTGTAATACTATCTAGGTCAGATGAACAGTTGAACATATCAACTCCTCTTCAATACCTATCCTCTTCTCGGATTGAAATAACGACAACATTTACGTTAATAACACGAACAATGACAATGACATTCTTAATCTCCCCATTTTCTTGAGCAAGTACTAGTCAGATCAGTGACAATTCCCATCTGACTTATAGAGAGATCTATCGTCAGAAAACTCCAAACTCCGCATAGTAGAGCACGCCGCGAAACTAGAAACAGTAGAACTGCTAAAACAAGTTTACTGAAAAACCACAAATATATGGTGGTGTTCGTGTTCCTGCTGCGTTGTGTTGCCATGGACACTCGACAGAGATTTAGTCACTCGATTTAGTCACTCGGCAAACATTGGATTTCCCGTAGCGAGATCAGGAGACTGACCTGTACAGGAGGACGGCCGGCGGGAACTGGTAGTAGACCCCGAACGAGTGTCCGGCGTCATAGAGCGCGTCGAAGATGGTGCGCTGCGGCATCCCAGCGCGGAGCATCTTCTTGTCGTTGCCGACGAGCCCGTGCGACGTCGCCGAGTGCACGAACATCCGGTTGGGCTGCGTCGACGTCGGCACGGACGCGAACCACCGGTCGCACACGGCGAACTCGGCGACGAGCTCGCGGTACACGGGCACGGCGTCGGGCCGGAACCCGTTCATGACGGCGGCGGCCATGACGCCGGGCTTCTCCTTCTCCGCCTGCTGCGCGAAGCCGCTCATCGGCGGCACGGCGACGCCGGGCTTGGTCGCCGGCGCCGTGGAGCCCCAGGTGAAGGGGTCGCCGTAGACCTGCTCGTAGATGGCCATGAACGAGTGGCCCGGGTCCGGGTCCACGTACTGGGAGGCGTTGCCGAAGTGGAACGCGGCGGAGGTGGCGTCGCCGGCGACGGCGTGGTTCACCTCGGCGCCGGTGACGCCGTCGATCTCCGGGTTCAGGGACTTCATCCAGCCCAGCATGTGGTCGAAGGAGCGGTTCTCCTGGATCAGCACCACCACCGTCTTGATCTTGTCCGCCATGGCGCCGCCGCCGGAGGAGCTAGGAGGATTCTAGGCCGGTCGGCTCTCGTGGTGGCCGCCGGCCGGCGAGGCGTGCTCAACTAGCTTGACGTTGGAAGAGGAGCTATCTAGGCACTAACACAGGAGAAAGATGGCTTATTAGCTTGATATATGCTCAGTTGGTTTGATGAATATGTGGCGATTATATTTGGCGTGTGGAACATATGGTAACATGTTGGGTGGAGTTCACGGAAATGTTTAGTTTTTGTTACACGGCAATACTCTGCTGTCAAGTTGTTGGCAAGGAAGTACTAGTAGGGACTTGGCATAACCGTCGGGCTGGCCATCGTAGGTTTCGGATCCTGGCTTTGCTTCAGTAACAATGCTCACTGTTGTTTTGGTTGTACACTTACTGTTTAGGTCGTCGTCTTGCATTGTGTGTGTCGCCGTATACTTTTTAAAATATTCTTGGCCATTTTCAGGTTAATCTTGTTTGCAGAGTGGCAGGTTGTGCAAAACTCTCGAGCTCTTAATGAAACATGAGCGAGCATATATTCCAAGGAGAACTAAAAAATGAGAGAATTTGGCAGAATGGAAGAATTATAGTTATCTATTGTAGTTTTGATGAATTAAAGAGTAACAGACCATCCTATATATCTACTGATTGATTAACTGCGCTGCGGCATATGGTAGTTCCCTAGTCTCTCTTGTTTGTTTTAATGCCACCAAATTAGTCGTAGGGCATGTGCAATAATGTATATTGTAGACACGAGTGGTTACAGAGGGACTGAAGGGGTATTGCCACATCATTTTATTATGGAAAAATCTAATTTATACCCTCCAACCATCATATAAGTCTGATTTTCGACCCTCTACTATAAAATCGGATATCATAGGTCATCCAACTGTCGAAACCGTGCAAATTAGGACCTCTGAGTGATTTCAATGGTGGTTCTTCTTTTTTCTGGATTCTTTTAAAAAATGTTTGAATCTTAAAAAAATCAAAACTATTCTTTTAAAATCAAAAAATTATCAAATTAGCACTCAAAAAATTCTAAAGTGTAACAATTGCAAAATAATAAGTATGACTAGAAGTATTAAAAAAAGAAACAAAAATAAATAAGATCTAAATCACACCAACGAGCACCAATGTATATGTTACATCTTTAGAAATTTTATGAAACTAGTTTCAAATTTTTTGAATTTAAATAGAATCAGTCATGATTTATTTAAATTTTAAACTATTTTCTAATTTTTTAAAAAAAATCAAAAACCACCTCTAAAATCACCAAAGGTCCAAATTTGCACGGTTTTGAAAGTTGTACGGCCTATGATGTCCGGTTTCATAGTAGAAGGTTGAAAATTAGACTTACGTGATGATTGAAGGTTGTAAAACGAACTTTTCCCTTTTATTACTGTGTCTGTTTTTATAACAGTTCTATGAATAGTGAATCATCTATTATACAAAGTCTAAATCACCCCTTCACCTGTGGGGGTTGGACTACATAACCCTCAACCTATGAAATGGTCTATATCATCCCCGGTCAAATTACCCCTAAAGAAATTTTGAAAAATCATAGTAAATCATAGAAAAATCATAAAATGGAAAATTTAATTGTGTTAGAATTTAAATGAGTATATCTACACAATGAACATATAATATGGTATGCTTTATTACATTTTTTTGCCATAGCTTTAGATCTATGTTTTTCTTCATAGCTGTAAAAAAATGTACTAAAGCATATCATATTATGTAGTCATTGTGTAGATATACTCATCTGGAGTCTAACACAGTTAAATTTTCCATTTTATGATTTTTCTATGATTTACTATGATTTTTCAAAATTACTTTAGGGGTAATTTGACCAATTTTAAAAAGTTCCGGAGGTGATATAGACTGTTTCATAGGTTGGGGGTTATGTAGTTCAACCCTCATATATGAGGGTGTGATCTAGACTTTTTTCTTCCATGTATGGCTATTAGATGCATTTTTGTTTTAGAAAACAAATATTAATTGTCATGTGATCATGTTCATATCATCTTAAGAATGTCGTTTTACTGTATGCAGATAGATATGTCATATAAAAGTGGATCACACATATAGTGCACTGTAGCACTTTTCGTTTGTTTGTGGTAATTGTTGTCCTACATGACCTAATTAGGCTCAAAAGATTCGTCTCGTCGTGTACATCAAAATTATGCGATTAGTTTTTTTATTTAACTACATTTAATGCTTCATACATGCGTCATTTATTATATTTAATTTTTCGAAGTGATGTCGATGTGATGAAAAATTTGAGAAGTTTGGTGGAACTAAACACAACCATTTTACGTCTAAAGAAGGGCCTAGTCCAAACTGTTGGTAGGTCATCATACTCATCGAGCACTAGCAGGCAGACGGATGGGGCAGGACTCAGGAGCAGGACGGGACGCAACCTGTCTCCACACGTACGGTGGGCCACCAATGGCGTACGGTTCGTTCTGGTCTGTTTGGATCCACCGGCTAAACTTTATCAGCTAAAGTTTAGTTGCTAGGGATTCAAACGGGGTGAGCTAAAACTCAGCTAAACTTTAGTTGCATGTCAAAATGTACACGATTCCTTTAGCTGATTGAGCCTAGCTAAACGCAGCTAAACGAGTTAGGATAGTCTAATTAATTCAATTAGCTAATGGATCCAAACACCCCCAGCTAAAGTTTAGGTAGGTACTCTTTAGCTAGCTAAAACAAACCACTACAAATTAGCTGGCTAAACTTTAGTTGGGTGGATCCAAACAGGGCCTTACTGGGCTTCTCAATCAATGTCGGACTCGTGCTTTGGCACGCTTAGGCTACTCGCACTGGCATACGCAACGCCAAACTGAAGTACGTCGTGGGCCGCGCGATGGCCGTCCGCCCGCTTCCCTCCGCCGGCGATGGCCGCCGCCGCCTGCTCCGCTCCGCCCGCGACCGCTGGCTGGCCCACCGCGGGACTCCACACCACGAGCCACCGCTGCCCGGCTCTATCCGCCGCCGCGCTACGCCACGCCGCGAGCCGCCGCTGCCGCTGCCCGGCCCCCAGCTGGAGCGAATCCCTCGCCCTGCTCCGCTGCTGCTGAGCCACCGGAGCCGGAGGCCCGGAGCGGCGGCTGGAGGACGAAGAAGACGGAGGAGGGCAGGCAGGGAGAGGAAGGCGGGGCCAGCCACCGCGCGGGCCCGCTCTGGTCTGCGCCTCCGCCTCCGCCTGCCCACGCCGCCGACCCCCCGGCCGCCGCGGCCCCACGGCGCCGCCTCCCCGCTCCGGAGCCATCTGCCACCGTGAGGGCCCGCTCTGGCCACCGTCGGCCGCGCACGCCACCCGCCGTGGGAGCTTCCGCCGCGCTTGGCCAATCGGTGGCGGTCATCTTCTTGTCGTGGACGCCGCCGTGGGAGCTTCCGCCGCGCCGCTCCGCCATGGTCGTCTTCGGTCTTCCCATGGCCTCGGCGCGCCGCTCCGCCATGGCTCCGAGGTCGAGCCGCCGCCACACCAACAGCAGCGGGAGGCGATGACGTGGTGCGGGGCCGCGGCACGAAGATGGCCACCACCGCGAGGAGACGACGACACCGCCGCTCTGGTCCGGGCCGCCGTCGTCGCGCGAGACGCTGCTGCCGCCGCGCGGCCACCCGCCGTCGTTGCACAAGCCATCGCCGCGCGGACCTGGCGGAGACCGGGGAGCGGTGGGGAGGGGTCGACGGAGAGGGCCGCTGCGCCCGTCCGCCTCTGCTGCGGTGGAGGGGAGGCCGTGGATGGGGCCATGCGCCTTCGCCGCGGGGAGGGGAGGCTGTAGATGGGCGGCGGTGGGGAAGAGGAGGTGGCGGCGGTGGGGGAGAGAAGGGGGTGGCGGCGGGGCCGGCGGTGGGGGATTGGGAGGTGGCGGCGGCAGCGTCTCCACGGCCGCAGCCGGCCTTCGCGGCGCGGAGGGAGCAGGCAGGCGCGCCGTCGAGGCGGCGGCGGCGGGGAGGCGGGCCGCGGAGGCGGCGAAGGGGAGGCAGGGGAGGCCGCGGGGGCGCAGGGGAGAGAGAGGGAGAAGTCGGAGGGGAGGGAGATGAAGGAGAGAGAGTAGAAAAAATATATATTTTATGTGGTAGTTGGTATGGAGTATGGATTATAGGAGATGACGAGTGCGGAAAAACTGAAGCTGTACTGAGAAATCTCGATGACTAGATTAGAATATTCCTTTAGAGGATGGAGGTGAAGTATAACGAGTGCGAATAGCCTTGCAAAAAGTCTTCGCCGGAGCCCGGCAGCGGCGGCATCGATTGACTTCGGCTTCGGCCGTCCAAAATTCCCCTCTAGAGTTCCCCCACAAATCACCTCCGCCGCCGCCGTCGCTGGCTGCCGGCGTTGGCAGATAGCCCACTTGCCATGGCGGAGGCGTCCGTGTACCCGGATTGGTCCGGCCTTCCCGAGGACCTGATGGCCATGGTGATGCGTGACCTGGACATCCCCGACCTGTTCCACGCCGGCGCCGTCTGCTCCACCTGGTACGCCGCCTACTCCGCCGTCCGCCGCGTCCGGATCCCCATCACCGACTCCTCCCCGTGCCTCCTCTACTCGAGCGCCGCAGACGACCCCGACACCGCCACGGTCTACAGCCCCTCCGCCGGCGCGGCCTTCAATGTCCTCCTGCCGGCGCCGCCGTTCCGGAGCCGCCACGTGGTTGGCGCGGGCCACGGCTGGGTCGTCACCGCCGACGAGGCGTCCAACCTGCAGGCGCTCAACCCGCTCACCGGCGCCCAGGTCGACCTCCCGCCGGCCACGGGGCTCCACCACGTCGAGGCCGGCGGCTCCGACGAGGACGGCCGCCCCGTCTACAACCTCCACGACGCCGCGTACCCGACCAGCCCGGCCGTCTACGGCGCGCGGGAGCTCCGCCTCTACCTCTACTGCCTGGTGTGCCTCTCCCGCAGCCCTTCCGCCGGCCATGGCTGCGTCGCCCTGCTCCTCAACAACCCGATGGGCGAGATGTCCTACGCCCGCGTCGGCGTCGGCCGGTGGACTCTGATCACTGAGAACGACACCGGCGTGCCATGGAGAATCGGCTACACTAGCGCGGCGTACAACGACAAGGATGGCTTGTTCTATGTCCTAACACATGAGCGCTCTATCTACGCATTGGATCTGAATGGACCTTCGCCTGCAGCGAGGAAGATCACTCAGAGATTGAAACTGCTTGAGGATCCATATAGTTGCATCGTCTTCGCGCCATGGGGTGATACTTTGCATGTCTGTAGGTACACTTCAACTCGAACACTGAGTGTGCCTGTACATGTTCCACCGGAGCATGCCGAGGATGTTATTAATCCTTGCCTTGAGTCGTATACAGATGGAATGGAGCTTTACAAGGTTGATACTGATGGAGGAAGGGATGTGAAGCTAAGCAGCTTGGGTTTACAAGGGCATGCTCTTTTTCTTGGTTTTAATTCTGGGACGCTGCTTTCGACCAAGGATTTTCCGAGGCTTAAGCCGAATTGCGCGTACCTGGCAGATGACAATTGGGAACAGATCTGTACAAACATGTATGGTTGCAGGGACACAGGCATCTGGAACTTTGAAACAGAAACACTTGAGAGCCTTGTTGATTTACATTCTGTCGCTCCTTGGCTCAATTGGCCCTCCCTCTCTTAAAGATGAATCTTACTCGGTTAGAAGCTCCGACAGGGAAAACACACCTTGAGAGGAAGATGAATTTTCAGTGCCTATATGCATGCTTTTATTTGGGTAATGAAATATTTGTTCTTCTGTGTGGTGACTGACATTGTTAATGTTTGGGACTGTATGTCTTCCATTCCTGAATTTCATTTTAGTCTTCTGTTATGTGAACCAAAATGTTTATATTTGTTTAGTAGAGAACATTTTGAGTTTTATATTATTTGTATCCTATATGCTCAAACAAAGGCCCTGTTTAGAATAGATTAACTTTAGCTTATGGCCAAAATAAGCTGAAACTAAAAACCAAACGGTACGCTTTTTGCAGCTTTTTTTTTGCCACACTTGCCCCCACTGCCCCGATTTGTACTAAAACGCTATACAGCTTATCTGAGAAGCAATTCTCACCGCCGCCGTTCTAAACAGGGCCAATATCAGTTGTACTTTGACCCATAAATTCTTTTATTTATCTCTTAGGAAAAAATGTAGGTATTTGGTTGACATAACCTGCTTGTATTAAGATGAACAAGAATGAGGGCGTGATTTCTGGGGAAGACAACTGATTGCTTTCATTTTTCAGTTGGGTAAACCTTTTCTTTTTGATTAGAAGGACGGCACGTTCGCGCATACAACCACAAACGCAAACCACACTATTATTACTGTAAATACTATTTTTGACCATTGAACTATTGTTGAAGGTTGTTGGCACTGGAGGATGGAGTGGAAAATGTGAATTCCATGTGAAATGTTACTACGGTATGTGTAGATGTGAGCACTACAATCTGGAGTTTTAGGTGTAAATTCCATGTGAAATATTAATGACATGTGTAAACTCTTACGATGGTTGCATAACGTGTCTAATTTTTTACGGTAATTAGAACATCCCATACGATTAAATTATCGGACGGAAGCGCCCGCGTCTCTCACCTAATTATTTCTTCGCGAGCTGCCGTCATCTGCGCACGCCTTTCTCCCTCCTCCGCACGTTGACGCCGCCGTCGCCACATGCTTCTTCCCCTCTCCGCACGCTGCAGTTACCGCATTTACCGTATCCGCTCACCTCCTCCGCTGCCGCCACAAGCCCCTCACCTTCGTCCTCCATGACTCCTCTCTTCGTGCAATCCATGGTTGCTCTCTCTCCCCCCCCCCCCCCATTAGATCCGGTCAAAAATCAGCGGCATTGGTCGGAGCCCCGTGCGACCGAGCCCATGAAGCAGGGCTATACGACGTGAGTGCGGAGTGCGGCGAACTCTAGCATGTGCGGTGTCGAGGCTCCCCACCTCTATACCATCGTCGTCGCCGCTGCCTCCCTCACTCCCGCGCCGCTGCTGCCTTCCCCACTCTCGCACCGCTGCCGCTCCCATGGCGGCGCGCGGAGCTCCTTGCCCGCCATTCCGTTGCTAGGTTTTGTTGTACGTTGCAGGTTTATATTTCACGTGTTTTAGATGTTTCAGAAAAATGTTACAGCTATTTTAAGTGAATGATGCAAAGGTAGATTTGGATGTTACGATGTTGCATATGTTTCACACGTGTTGTAAGTGTTTTATCCGGATGTTGCATTTTTATTGAGATGTTTTGACTGCAACCGTGTGTCGCTGAGAGTTGCGAGTTGCAAACGATGGCTATTTATGTTGCGGGTACTATTTGTTTGATGTTGCATACGCTATTTTTGGATGTTGTAAAAATTTATCATACCTATGTTGCGGCTATTTTTTTAGTCGCGTCGGACGTCCGGACGCTAGTAGGACCGGATTTTTTATTAATAGTAGCCACCTTTGTGAGGGAAATAATCATGAAAAAAATGATGCATAATCTTTTTTTATATACTTAATCATGCATAATCTTAAATGCTGCAGTCTACCAACGCTGATTATACTGTTACTTGTCGATACCTCTTGTACTAAAATCCCAACACGATCAAAGGTAGCTGCCTGCAACAGAATAAATCTCCCTTGAAGTTATAAAAAGGAAAAGAAATTACAAAGTGGACGCACCGTCACGCGCAAAATCTGCCAATCCCCCCATCCCTTCTGTGAACTATATCAGAGTGGCACAAATACGTGCACTGCAACAAAATTCCAACACGTGGAAATCCGCCAATCCCCACTATCCCTTCTGTCCATTGGACCACAGCAGTGCATCATTCTCTCCACGGCTCATCAACACAAAAAAGCAAGACTAGGAGTTTTGTATGGACAAATACCAAGAAGAAATCAAGGATACATACATAGCTTCGACTTCACCATTTATGAAAAAAAATTAGCGCATAACATTGAGTGAGGCTATCAGGACTCTCAAACTCCAATCTAATCTTTTAAAAAGAATATTCCGTCCTGGTCATCAAGATTCTTTAGTACAGTTTTAGTTTTTCCAGACTCGCCATCCCCTATAATCCATAATCTATACCAAGCACCAAGCTGCGGGACCCACGCGTTATATTATTGTTTTCACTCACCCCCTCCTCTTCTCTCTCCTACCTACTTCTACGCTGCCCCCTCTCCCCTGCTCCCAGCGCAATCTTCTCTCGTGCCGCTCCCACCTGCATCGCTCCCTCCGCCGGCTCCCTACTGTGCCGTCGCCCCCACACGGCCCCTACGCCGTCTCCTCACGGCGGCACGGAGGCACCGCGGTGGTGGGCGGCCCCGGCGCGCGGAGCTGGCCTCCCCACGTCGCCGTCCCCCGCCTCTCTCTCGTGATGGTCGCGGCGGCGGTGGCCCGCTCTAGCGCGGACGGCAGCGCTGTGAGGGACAGTTGGCAGGTAGCCCTCCCGGCGGCCTCCGAGCAATGCCGGCGAAAACTCCTCTAGCAGCGAGCCGGCCAGCAGGCGGCGCGGCGGGCGGCGACAGCGAGCTCCCTCTGCGGGATCCCCGCGGGCGGCCGGTCGTGGGCGGTGGGAGGCAATGCGTTGCGGGCGGTTAAATATCCACGTCAGAAGGAGTTAAATATCCATGACTTGGATGTCCTCCTAGCTAGCAAGTTGACTAGATCACTATAGGCTCAGCCGATTGACAATGCTGTAAATCAGAGGGCAACGAGAGATCGATTCAGGTGTCATACTGCCTCACGTTCCTTTCCTTTACTACACCCGTGTTTCAACATCCGTTGCGTGCGCAGAGCCCCACTGTTTGGACCGTAGGAATTCCAAAGAAATTTCAAAGGAATGCATTCCCTTTTGGAAAGGTTTCTCAGTTCTAAGTTTGGAACGAACGAACCGCGGTTTCCATTCCAAAGGAACGGCTGCCCTTCCTGTACCAAACACAAATCCACACAAAGCTCTTGGAAATTAATCCTGTGAACAAAGCACACGTGGAAGGACCTACTTCCTCCGTCCTATGAAAAGTGTAATTTTGATATTAAAAAATCTCATAAAAGAGTGTAATTTAAGCAGTATCTAACGGTTTTATTTTTAAAATAGATAGCTATCCAGATGCACTGACAACCTCTATGTGGTAGGATTGAGACCATTATTAAGGGTAATGGGTCTTTTACCAATAATATTAATCTGTCTGAAAAAACTAGAATTACATTTTTTTATATGAGACAGAGGGAGTAATCACTATGTTAATTTTGAGGTTGTCTTGTCCAGAAGTGTATTGGCTGAACCATCGCCCATCTGCCCTCTACCTCGAGCAGAGCCGCACTATACAAAGATCACTAGCAAAATCTGGCCCTCTTAGATTAAAATCACTAGAAGCATAGATTCGCGACGAGGGCTGTACATCAAGCAGATGCTAACCTGCAAATGACGCTTATTGTTTAACGTACATAGCTGACCGGATTGGACAAAAATGGAGGCATTTTTCCTTTTCCGCTAGTCAAATAGGCCATGAAACATTTACGACATTCCCTCTCACCATTAACTGCGGCTGTATTTTCCCTTTTTTATTCTAGTAGAAATTTCATCTTTCTCTTGACCAAACTGTTCTTCATGCCAAAACTCCCAACCAAGAAGGTTCCTTCTTCTTCTTAAGAGAGGGAGGGTGTGATCCAAATCGGATGAGGCCAATTGAGCCAAGGAGGGATAGAGTCTACATCAGTAAGGCTCTCGAGGGTCTCCGTTTCAAAGTTCCAGATGCCTACATCCCGACAACCATACATATTAATACAAGTCTGTTCCCAATCATCATCCGTTAGATACGCGCAGTTGGGCCTAAGCCTTGGAGAATCCTTTGTTGAAAGAAATATTGCAGAATTGAAACCAAGAAATAGAGCGTGCCCTTGTAAGTCCGAGCTGCTGATCTCAACAAGTTTTTGACTATTAACATCAACCTTGTAAAGTCTCATTTCATCCGTGTATGACTCTGCGCACGGATCAAAAACTTCATTCGCATACTCCGCAGGAACTGGTACAGGAGCTGCGAGCTTCCGGAGAGCTTTATATCTCCAAACATGGAGGATATCACCCCAAGGTGACAATACAATGTAACTAGTAGGATCGTCCCACAAGATGGCTTTCTGAATGATCTTCCTCGCTGTAGGCGAAGGACCATTCAGATCAAATGCGTAGATGGAGCAACTCGAGGACAACACATGCCGTCCTTCTTGCTGTATGCCGCGCACCGGTAGCCGGCATCCCATGGGATGGTCTCGTTCCCTTCGCCGGCTATCAGAGTCCACCGGTCGTCCCCGACGCGGGCGTGGGACATCTCGCCGAGCTGCTTGTGGACGAGCAGAACGACGCAGTCGGCGCCGGAGCTCCCGCGCAGTGTAGACGCTGGGAGTGCCGGGGCCGAGCTCCTCCTCGTAGAGGTTGTAGACGGGGCGGCCATGGTCGTCGGCGGAGCTCTCGACGTGGTGGAGCCCCGTGGCCGGCGGGAGGTCGACCTGGGCACCGGTGAGCGGGTTGAGCGCCTGCAGGTTGGACGCCTCGTCGGCGGTGACGACCCAGCCGTGGCCCGCGCCCACGACGTGGCGGCTCCGGAACGCCGGCGCCGGCAGGCGGACCTTGAAGGCCGCGCCGGCGGAGGGGCTGTAGACCGTGGCGGTGTCGGCGTCGTCGCCGGCGCTCGAGTAGAGGAGGCACGGGGAGGAGTCCGTGATGGGGATCCGGACGCGGCGGACGGCGGAGTAGGCGGCGTACCAGGAGGTGCAGACGGCGCCGGCGTGGAACAGGTCGGGGATGTCCAGGTCGCGCATCACCATGGCCATCAGGTCTTCGGGAAGGCCGGACCAATCCGGGTGCACGGCCGCCTCCGCCATGGAAAGTGTGGGGGGCGGTCTGCCGACGCCGGCGGCCGGCGGCGGAGTTGATTTGAGGGGAAACCCTACGCTGACAGAGGCGAATTGGGGAATTTTATGCGGCCGCCGCCGCCTCCGGCGGAGATTTTGTAAGCTTTGTCAAAGAACCGAGTCCGATATGGATTGGTAAGCAACGAAGGAAAGCCCAATAGCACAAGAACGATGATGAATAGGAAGCTTTTGTAGCCCACACAATGGAGACATCCCGGCCTGGCCCAATGCTATACACAGGCCGGAATCTCGGCCCGGTCCCGATGGCAAGCTCGTCTTTTCCAGTCCTCGTCCCACTGTCAGTGTCCCAGTTCCAGAAGGCGAGAACCAGGAGCAGTGGAACTTTGCTAAAAATATATATATAAAGGAACGGTGCCTGTTCATTTGTCGCCTCGGCTTTGTTATACGTTGCCAAAATGGAATTGCATGGATATAGAAATATTGCATGTGATCGGCGAAGCCATCCTGAAAAAAAAAACGATCAAAATAACATAATTGCTGTATTGTGCTCCGGTAATTTTTTTAAAAGAATTGGTGAATCAAGAAAAAAAAAGAAAATAATCAAAACGATGCCAATCACGTACGAGGCCACCCCTAACCACACGTAGGTTAGTATGCTGAAATAGGCAAAACCAGAGGGGCCTCCACACAATTATCCTATACTACAGGTTTCCCGCCAGGCCCGCGATCCAAATTCAAAACGAGAAGTGGCCGTTGTCTCCCTCTCTGTGTCGGGTAGAGTTGTTGACTGGTCCAACCGCTCGTCTGGTTCAGAGCCGGCCCATGAACGAGCCGACGCGACACCCAGATGTTCCTCCTGTCCCACGCTCCCGCCCTCTCGATCGGTGCCGTCACTTCCGTCCGTTCTTCAGCCGGGGTCTTGTTTAGGTCCATCTCTCAACATTCCGTCAGAGAAACTTTATCAATAGCTCTTTAAATACTAAATATGGAGTATTTTTATTTTTTAGTTTTAGAATTTATTCCAACTCCAGTAATAGCTACTAAAAATGGAGGGTATCTTAGAGATTTCATAAATAAGGGTGGAGGGATAACTTTGTAGGCCTCTCAAAATAAAGGGCTGATAGAGGATCCGTTAGAGTGTAACTTTTTGCTTGACCCTTTAAAAATTGAAGTTAGGAGTTTGTTTGGAGGAGTGCCGGTGGAGTTTCTCATCCCGTCGGTTTTAAGGGGGAGTATTTTTTCGATAATGATAAGTACAACCATTTTTCATAAAATTGACCCCAAACAAAAGAAAATTACATTGATGAACACTATTAGGTTCTTCATCTTCTTCTCCTACTTCGACGATTCTGAAATCTCCATAAAAGAAAAGTATTGGAATCTGAAGCTTGTAACCACCATGTGCACCAATGACAAAGACCACAAAGTGGAGACCATAGAGAAGGACTTACTGCTCGGCGAAGAGGCAAGTAAATGGCCTCCCAAGCACATCGACTATCTCAATTGCGTGCGAAGACCAACATAAAGTTCGACGTTGCCAGGAAACACCGACGACTGGAAGGGTAACTCCAAACATCGTCATCATGGAGACCAACGACAAGGAAAGCACAAGGTGCCAATCCCTCCTCAATAGAGACGAAAACAGCAAAATGTTAAGTTTATTGTACAAGTAGTCGCGCTCGCGCTTTAGCGCGTGACCCGCGCGCGGCCTTCTTCCCTGGCAGGCTGCCGCCGCGAGCCGTCACCGGTCGGGTTAGCAGCCCGGGGTTTCTAGGGGAGATCCACCGCCTGCGGACCTAGAAGGAGGGGTCAGGAGCGGCGGCTGGCCCGGCGGGCGGAGGGTCGGGCAGCGATGGCGCCGCCGGCCGGGCGGTGGCGGCGGCGGTGGCGGTAGCGGATTAGCGTGGAGGTGGGCGGTGGGCGGCGGCGCGGTGCCACCGGAGACGGGGCGGGGGAGGGGTTAGCGTGGAGGCGGGCGGTGGGCGGCGGCGCGGTGCCACCGGAGACGGGGCGGGGGAGGGGTTAGCGTGGAGGCGGGCGGTGGGCGGCAGCGGAGGCGGCTCAGCCGCTAGAGCTAGGAGCGGAGGAAGGCGGCGGGGGCGAGGAGACGATGAAGACGACGGGGATCGTGCGGTCACCTTATAGCGCGACCGGTCGCGGGATAGCCCGGTCCGCGGCAAATCGATTATCCTGAGCAGTGAGGCAGTTTATTCACCGGCGAAGTAGCCCCATGGCGGCAGTCCCTCGCTGGAACTCTAGCACTGCCATCATCCCTGATGACGTGCAAACCATAGTCTACTAGCAAATATCTTACCTAATACTAGTAGATACGACGAATCCTCTTGATTTCCTCTCTGCTTTGGCGCTGAAGAAGCTGCCAGAGGAAGGAAATTGGTTAAATCGACACCCAAAGGGGCATTTCACCTCTGTTTCGCCATTCTATGTTTCTGGTGGTTGGAGGGAACGTAATGTAGTTCCAAGAGTTTGGGAGTACATCGGATGGGACGAGTAACCGAGAGATTCAGGTGTCAGGAGTAGTAATACTACTGTCTACCCGCCATCCGCTGTGTGTGTGTGTGTTTCCGCATGCTGCCTTGAGTGCTCGGATGAAATGTGACACATGAAGCGCTATTTGGAGCATTTCTTTTCTTTTCTTTTATCTTGTATAAAGTAACTTTAATAAGCAGGACCTCGGATCAATTTTAACATTTCCTCTCATGCCATTAACCTGCCATATTTCACACTTTTTTTTGCAGCGGACGATTTCTAAAATATTGTCACAGCTTTTACATTTTTTTGTTTTTTCACTTGACATGAGTGCATTTATTTTTTCTTAAAAACACACACACACACCAGATACCGACAGACGGACGAACAGTTTCAAAGTTGATCCCGTCAGCCCGTCACGTACTTGTTCTGACGCGCGTGGTGTCGTATCGGTCGATACGGATGCCAGGGCCACAGTCACAAGAGTTTCCGGATCGTAGGTAAGAGGAACGTGGAACGTGGTACGCGGAACATCTATTGTAAGTTCCGGGTTCACAAGGGGTATACCTCTTCGGGACGTTTGGAACGTGAAGGGGAACGTGATCCCTAGAGAATTGGAACGAAGTTCCTGGAAGGTAGCTATGGAACCTAGTATAAAACAGCATGGAGCGGAGCGGCAGCGCGGGCCGTTCCGGCGGGCAACGAAGGCAGCACCTCTGCTCCACGCTGCCCACCCCACCGTGCCCTCCTTACGGAGGGCTCCAGCACATCAACGCCTTCTCCTTCCCTCCTCTCGATATGGTTCGATTTGGAACGGCGTTCCCATTTGCGTTCCATGCAAGTTCCTGCGACGTTCCCTCCACGTTCCCAGTCCACGTTCCGGAACGAAAGTTCCCGGAACGGGGAACGCGGCCAAGTTCCACGTTTCCTGTGACTGTGGCCAGGGCTCTATCGGCTGCCAAACGGGAATTGCGCATTGCTCGATCTTCCAGCGATTTTGGTTCAACATCATCCTAGTGTGTGTATCGTGCGATCTGCTCTGAAACTGAGGCTTATGAACAGGTCAGAGACGATGATCATCGGGCGCAACAAATCAAAGTCCATAGACGCCGCAACGACATTATGCCACATGACACGTACCGTGAATGAACCAGCACGCAACAATTGATGACGGCCCGCACCGGCCGTGACTTTGCACAAAAACAAACATACGTAGATCAGACAGATGCATTCAGATATATACACAGTGAACGGAAACAGTCCCAATCACGAAAAGAGGACTAGCAACAAAGAGGACGGAACCAAATCGCAAATTGTAGTATAAGGCTGACTCCAACAAGCGAATGCAAAATTGGAGAGGCATCAGTCGATTTGCCTCGCCCACAGAGTTTGCCTCACTGCTGCAAAAACCGTTGTCTCCAACAGAGCACGCAAAAATATCCCTTCCCTCTCCTCCGGTCCTCCCTCCCCCCGACGGCTCCGCTGCACACCCAAATCCTCCCCCTCCCTTCCTCTCCGCCCTTCCTCTCCTCTCCTCCAGCTCAGGACGGGCCAGCTCCGCGGCGGGAGAAGGCGCTGGGAGCGGCGGTCGGCACGGCGTCTTGCCTCTGCTCCCCAGCCGGTGGGACCTCCTCGTGGTGGCGGAGGACGGCGAGCCTGGGCGAGCAGGGCGCAGATCGACCGCTGCCATCGCCGGAGCTCCCTTCCCTCCGTCGCGCCGGCCAGCTCCCTGCTCGGCCCGCGTCTTGCCTCTGCTCCCCAGCCGGGGGGACCTCCTCGCGGTGGCGGAGGACGGCGAGCCTAGGCGAGCAGGGCGCAGATCGACCGCTGCCATCGCCGGAGCTCCCTTCCCTCCGTCGCGCCGGCCTGGTGCTCTCCCCCGGCTGGCGGAGCTCCAGTGGCCAGAGCTCCGCCCTCCCTCCCCACGCCGTCCGCCGGAGCTCCCCTCCCCTCTCCTCCGCTCCCCTCCCGCGGATCTCCGGCGGCGCGGAGGCTAGGGGAAGGAGCAAGAGGCCACCGCGGCGCTCGCCTCCCATCGTCGCCACCGGGCTCGACCTCGTCGTCGTGGCCCACAACCCAACAAGCTCGCCGCGGTGGCCGGCGAGATCAAGGTGCGCTCCTCCGCCGCGCTCGCCTCCCGCCAGCGCTCATCTGCCGCGCTCGCCCCGCGCCTCCGCCCCTCCGCCACGCGTCGCCCGCCTCCTTCTTCCCCATTTGCCTTTGAGGAGAGAGGGAATGGATTTTTGCATTCCCTCTCTCCTTCAAAGGCACTTTGCCTCCCCCTTTGCCTCCTCTGTTGGAGTGCTGCTCCGGCATGCACAGTAGCTCAACCGGAGGCAAAATTGCTTTTGCCTCTTCCTGTTGGAGTCAGCCTAAGCACCATCTCACAGAGCAAAACATTTCCCGGCACAATCTCAGTTAACTGACGAGGCACGATTAACTGTACCAGAGTGCCTCTCCTATCCTCGTATCACCGTGTATCTAAGGTGTATATATACACGATTATCCTATTTGATGACAAATTTACAACCAGCACCTGCTGTGGCTGGGGTGGCTAGGCTGCACCCGCTGCAAATCATGGCAAAAATTGTTAGGAGCCACGGGACTGCAGGAGATGCTTATACGTGGTGTACTGCACCCAAGTCTGGAGCAACCCATTTTGTCCTTGTCGCGCTCCAAGTAGTGTCCCTCGTGATGAGATCATCGGTCCTCTTCTTGATGGATTTGAAGTCAGGCTACATAATTACACAAGCCCAGTATGGGAAACGAACAGAGAAAAACACAAGATAGTGCAGAAAATAAAATTATAAGGAATAGTGCAGGCTTAAAGGTAGCAAAATGATAAAATTACTTTAGCATATACATCCACAAACTCTTAAATGATCAGTACAACAGAAAAATTTTACATAGCTCAACCTAATTCTGAATATTCAGTACAACAGAAAAAATGGAAAAGTTATGTTTATCTCAGTCATAAAGCATATATGACATAATTAACAAAATATGACTTAAAACACATGCACACACTCAAAGTTAAGCTGCGCTATGGTGACAATATCTGAAGAGCGGTCCTCTAGAAAAACAAACACGGCTAGGATTATTAAAAATAGAGCATATATTATGTTGTTTCTATTAATCAAGGGAAATAGGTCATTTCACCACAAAAAGAAGATATCTTCTTGTTTCTTACTGCCCTAGGTGAATCAAGCCTAACCTCCAGAGAAAAAGTAATATCATCTAATGAAACAATAGTATGACTGAAATATCTTGAAAGTTCTACGCTTTGAGAAAATATTAAACTGTCTGACAAGCATGGCTTCTTGATAATCCACCTATTTAACAAGGTTGGCTAGGTAACTTTTTGACAAGTTGTAAACTGTCTGAGACAAGTGATCTTGAAAACTTCAGTGCAAGTTTAACTTTTAAAACAGGTTACTGTCACTACAAATTTACACAAAGTAGTCTTCACAACATTCAGTATGAAAGCCATTCAGCGATGCCTGTGTTTCTCCCAGGTAAGATGATGGAAGCAGTTAAGCAGGGCTCAATCTCTAAATATCACATATTGTACACAATCTAGAAGTAATTCTGCTACAACAAGCAACAAAGTAATAATTTCTGATACCTGAATGATCACTTTCAAGGAAACTGCCTTCTCTTCGGCAAGCTGACAAATTTTTCCTGTTTTATGAGATTGTCAGTATAAATTCATTCACAATTCGTATACACAAAATGGCAGCATGCCCTTCAGTGCTTGCTGCATATGTGTGACAATAGTATACCAGAGTCCAAATAATTCTTGCAATCCCAAATGATGCAAACCCAGAACCTCCGCGACTTGTGAAGTCCAGAAAAACCATCAGCAAACTACAATGAATAAATATGTAAACATTAGTCTCGGTTCGAAGCTACCAAGAACACATCTAAGGAAGGAATAATGAACTATACTCGTATTGTATACAAATTATCAAACCAGATCTACAGATTTATCAGTTGGCAGTGTCTTCAATTTCTCCATTATGTTCCCAAGTAACTCGATTGTGTAGTACCTCTATTTTTTAGTTGTATCAACTAAAGAATCACTAATACAACTTGGGACTGCTGCACAGAATAACTTTGGTATTATCATTTGGAAAATTGCAAAAATAAAAGAAATGACTATCATCTGGATCCTTACCTGCATTTCGCATTCCTCCTCTACATGGGATCTCTTTGAACAAAGTTCTTCGACAGCACCGATGTCAGGATTATCAACTTCTTTAGAGAATACCATATCAATATCAGCATCAATGATCAGCTTGGCATCTAGTATTGTATCTTCAATCATGCATCTCTTTAATTCTCTCTGCAAAGATAGTTGTTCTGGAGCTTCAGTCATGCATCTCTTTAGCAAACAGCAAACAACTGTATCACAAGATTTAACTAAGGAAATTCAGAGATGCAAACCCATAGGAATGATCTTGCTATTGCCGGACTGGCTCCTAGGTAATCCAACACATAAGCTTTGAGAGAATGGTCCCACAAGTCCTGTATGTTAGGAAGAGCTTCTGCAAACTGCAGTCCAAAAATAGTGAAACATTAGTCTCAGTTATAAAACTACCAGTAGATGAATTCATCTAAGGAAGAAATTCTGAATCAACATCATGTGAAGCCACGCAAAACTGTGAGACCTCAGCACTAGTTTTATCTGTAGGCATAGCCTTCATTTTCAGCCTAATGCTACCAAGAATCATACATCCAAAAGTAACCCCATCCAGGAAATCATCATCCTCAAATTTTTGATCCAAGAAACCCAAGACTTGTGTTCATCGACAGAGCTCAGCACGGAATTGAAATCATCGTCCTCAAATTCTTGATCCAAGAAACCCAAGACTTGTGTTCATCAACAAAGCTCAGCGCAGGAGACGAATACACCCGTGTTCCAGTAACACGTGAACGCAAAAATTCATCTAACAAATGCAAGAATCCCTGATAATCATCATCCTCTAGTACTTGCCCACTAAGTTCTTGATCCAAAACCCCCCAAGACTTGTTCGTCGACAAAGCTCAGCGCGATAGTCCCGAAGACTTCCTGTAACACGAGAACGCAAGAATCCCTGGGAAACATACCTCGGGTCTAGTAATGGCTGAACCGTCGCTCGTGAGCTTTGCGAGCAGCCACGGACGGGAACCAGTTTCTACTTCGGGAGCATCTTGAACGCTTGCGCTTGTCGACGACGACCTTCAGATGGAGCTGCTGGTAGTGGCCGTCGAGCCCGGAGACGCCGATGAAGCCCGCCTCGCGAGGATCCTTGCCATCCTCGAACAACCTCCGCATACATTCGAGGCAAGGTTGCCGGCCTGCAGGAGCTTCCGCGAAGGCTTCCCGCTGGGCGGCGATGAGGAGGGATGAAGGTGAGGCAGGAGCTTCCTCCTCGTCGTCGTCGTCCTCCTCCTCCTCCTCGCCGTGCTCCGCGGCGGCGGCGGCGGCGGCGGTGTCATCGGCGTGCTGCGCCGCGGCTGCGGCCGCTGCCGCGTCCTCCCCCAGGTCACCGCCGTGGTCTCCTCCATCCATTCGTCGGATCCTCCCGCACCGAGACGAGAGGAAGATCTCGGTTCCGCGACAAATTTGCAAGGTGGATTTCTCGAATTGGGGAGGATGATTTCTGGAATTGATGAGGGGAGAGGGAGAAGAAGGAAGAGGGTTTTATCCTGGGCCTGATGGGCCGGCGGCGCAGAGCACTTGACCGTCCGATTTTTTTAAATAATCAATTCTTTTTTTTTTTCAAAATCTAGCCAAATGTTGCAAAGCAAAACTCCCCAGCCTGCTCGAGATGGAGATCACCTTACCAGCTTCACTAGGCTCCCCCAAGCCTAGAGTAATTCTCAAGATTGTTCCAAGTGACGCAGGTTTTTTCACGGTAGGCCACAAAAAGAATAGATTTATAGTTTTTCTTCCATTTTTAAGGATTCTTTATTTCTTCTCTCCCATTTTCCTCTAGCCAATGGTTCAGGTTCATGGTTCGTTACAATGGACTCTCATGGTATAAAGTCATGCATCAATGGCATTGCTTTAAACTTGGGTTTGATTTTCAACAGGGTTACATTTCTTATGAAGAAAATACACCGCTACGACGTGTTTCATCAACGAAACCACGTTGTGATCAACAAAACCGTGATAATTTTTCAAATTATAATCCACAACACCATCCATCCAAATCTCAAAGTCAAACCATCGCCATGTCGACGCTGCAATATGCGATGCTGAGCTCGGGTGTTGTCACGCGCTGGGTCGCCAAGACGCCATGATCCGTAATCCAGGGCTATATATTACCGTGCCACTCTTTGCTTTATATATAGATGCAAAATTGGATAAGGTGGTGATTGATCCAAAGATCAGCAATGATAATCAAGAAAGGTAATGATGCTATGACTTTATTCTTTTTTTAGGGCTGATTTTATTCTGTTTTGATGCTTCTCATTTGCTTGCAGAGCTAGTTACCTGATGCTATATATGTATCTAGTTTTTTTTACCGGAACGATATATGTATCTAGTTTTAATTAATGTTGTCAAATGTCTAGTTGTTCAACATAGCGTTTCTCTATTTTTTGATAATCTCTCTTATTGATCATGATTACATACTTGATTTAATAAACAACATAACAATATTTACGAATTTCTACCATTGACAAAGGATGTTTCACAATTCACACATTCTTGTCTAATACTAATCAAGCATCATGTACAGTGATGCCTATTCATAATATTGGAGGTTTTGTTAGTGTTGCACACTTAATTCATTAGGTTGCGTGTGGTGCCTATTCATAAAAAATAGAGTATTCTGTGCTTGTGCAGAACTTTGAATCCATCCTGTGTACTTCTATACGTTCAAATTAAGCGTGGTATTCAATAAATACATCTTAAAGTTGACTGTACTACTGATGGCTAATATTGGGAGTGTAATGTGTGGTCATCGTCGTGTCAGCGTGTTATTCG
The DNA here is from genome assembly GCA_033239725.1 of Echinochloa phyllopogon. Classification (NCBI taxonomy): domain Eukaryota; kingdom Viridiplantae; phylum Streptophyta; class Magnoliopsida; order Poales; family Poaceae; genus Echinochloa; species Echinochloa phyllopogon. Next base: position 33,232,686 of record BTCW01000008.1, read on the forward strand.
CTATTACTGCACTGAGCGAGAATTGCCAACTCCATCGATCAACATGGTGGAAAGTGGGTACAGCCTTGACACGGAGCTGGAGAACTTGCAGATCGATTGATACAAGTTTTGACAACACGATAACGACTTTGGGAGCCAGCTCGGTCAAAATGGCCAGCAGGGCTCTGAGATACCGGTTCAAGATAATATAGGAGAAATATTGCTTCTCGCCTGTTAGGCATTCATTGTGGTTTAGGTTTTAGTTCACCCCAACAGTAATAGGATGTCTAGAGTGGTCCAGGTTAGAAGACAGGATATATTCAAGGAAAAAGTTCATTTTACTACCCTCACATATCCATTTTGTTCACTTAATTAATCCCCTAATTAAAATTTTGGGTCGATTTACGCGATTATTAGCCCAATTTACCTCCTAATGATATTTGTACTTTATTCTCTGCCTATAAGATGGGTTTTAAATTCAAATTTTGTGTGGGATATAGAAAATGATGCCTTTTGTTAGAAAACAAATAGATATTTGTACTTTATCTTTCACTAGTACCATATTCAAATTCAAATATTTGGTTTGTATTTCTACGGAGAATTTTATTAAGCAAAGCTCCACATGCAGATTAGCTTAACCGCTGTGTCCATGAATAGCTCTTCCTATCAAGGTTGAACCTGTAATTGAGCTTTACTGTCCAAAGTTCAAGATACATATATCCATAAGAAATCCAACAGCAACGGTGTGACAAAGCACATTCAAACACCTCAATGGACTATGTCTTCAGATTATCTCTAGGCCCTAAAATAACCATCCGCTTTCAAATAATTGTATCTTTTAACAGTAACATGTAATACTATATAACTATTTGGAAAAGTAAAATAAATCAATTTTATAAGAGGTGCCCTCAAAGGCACTTAGAAAAAATTTCTTCTTAGATTACTGACTGATCACAACTGTTTGAATAGACAAAACCAATAATAACAAATATTCAGAAACAAAAGAAGTACAACAATTTTGCCAGCAATCTTCACTACTATCTACAAAAGCGAAGGCTTTATCCAAATAGGAGATGGCCAATTCAGCCAAGGATGAATAACTGGTGAGACATCAACAAGTTTGGACATGCTTTGCTCTGCCATACTCCAGATACCAATTTCCCGCCGGTTATACTTACTGAAATTTACGTACTCCACGGAGTCATCGGTTATATAAACACAGTTTGGCTTTAATCCGGGGAAATCCTTTACCGGTAAGCACATGGAGCCATTGAAGCCAAGAAACAATGCATAGTCTGGCAAGCTCTTGATCAACTCCACCCTCTGTCCATGGAATTCAACCTTGTAGATCTGCAAATCAACGGTGTTGAGCTCAAGACATGGGTCTTGGGCACCTTCGTCGTCGATGTAGTCCGGCGGAATGTCGGCCGGGATCAACGAGTCGACATAGTCCCTGAACCTCCAAACCTGCAAGATGTCTCCTGCCGGTGTCTGAACAAGGTACTTGGTTGGGGGCACAGATTTTGGCACACAGCTGAGGATCTTGCACGCCACCGGCGAGGACCCGGTAAGGTCCAAGCTGCACACGGAGGCATCGTACCGGAGCAGGTAGAACACGCCGGCGGCGTCGCTGTACATGGCGTCGCTGTAGCCGTACCTCCAGGGGAGGCCCGTGCCGCCGCCGCCGCCCGGCGCCACCCACGTCCAGCTGTCGTCGCCGGGCCTGGCGAAGGAGACCTCGCCCTGAGGCATGTGCAGGAGCAGCACGACGCAGGCGCGGCCGGCGGCGGGGCTCGCCGAGAGCACCACCCGGTAGTACACGAACTCGTGCGCCCGGTTCATCTCCACCATCGTCGGCTCCGTGTCGACCTCGAACCGGCCCGTGCTGTAGTCGAACTCGGGGAGGTTCTCGTAGACGTTGTACGCGGGGTCGCCGTGCTCGTCGGTGGCGCCGGTCTTGACGTGGTGGAGCGCGGTGATGGGCGGGAGCGCGACGTGCGCGCCGGTGACGGGGTTGAGGAGGTGCAGGTCGGAGGCCTCGTCGGCGGTGACGAGCCAGCCGTGGCCGGAGCCGAGGAGGGGCCGGCGGTCCAGCGGCGCCAGCGGGAAGGGGATCCGCAGCGTGGCGCCGGTGGCCGCGCAGTGGAGCGCGGCGGCGCCGGGGGCGACGCCGTCGCTGGCGTAGAGAAGGCAGGGGGGCTGCCTCGGCGACGGGACGCGGAGGCGGCGGAAGGCCGCGTACGCCGCGTTCCAGGTGGTGCAAACGGCGCCGGAGCGGACGGCGTCGGCGACGTGCAGCGCTCGGAGGAAGCTGAGCAGAAGGTCCTCCGGCAAGAGGGACCAATCGCGGCCGGCGACAAGGCCGGAGCTGGATCCGTCGTCCATTGCCGGTTCCATGGCAACGCCCCTGGCGGTGGTTGCGGCGGCGGTGCCGGCGCCGGGGGAAAGATTAGATTTTTGTAACCCTACTAGGTGAAGCCACCCCGCGGACCGGGCGAGAGCGTTCGATCCCCTTCCTCTGTTCCTCACTGTGGGACGCTGTTTTCCTCTGTTTCAGGTGACGCACACCGACGGTTCGAACTTCCATTTATAGGGGTGGGGGCAGCCTGACACTACCGAATCGGAACGCCAACTTCAGTTTTGATTTTCCTTGGTCTAAAAAAAAGAGTCTTTTACCTTTATGCCATTACAAAAGATGCCAGTTACCTGTTGCCCTTAAAAAGTTCGTAGACACCTATGTGTTATCCACCCAACTTTCTTTTACCTAAAAGTCATTTCGTCCACTTTACGAGCTAACGGTGTCAAACCGACTGGTGAAATGACCCATTTACCCCTGTGGGCCCCACCATCTTCCTCCTCCCCTTCTCCTTTCTCCTGCTGCCGACCATCACGCGAGGAAGGAGGCCAGCTCCCCAAACCCCGGCGTCATGCCGGCCCGGTGAGCTGACCCCAGGCGCACGCCCGCACGCGGCAGAGCTCGCCCGGCGGTCGCTCGAGGCGGTGGCGGAGCTCGCCCGGCGGCCGCGGGAGGCGGAGGCGGAGCTCGCCCGGTGGCGCGAGAGGCGGCGGCGGAGCTCGCGCGAGGCGGTGGCGGAGCTCGCCCGGCGGCCGCGCCAGGCGGAGGCGGAGCTCGCCCGGCGGCCGCGCGCGGCGGGGACGGAGCTCGCCCGGCGGCCGCGCGCGGCGGGGACGGAGCTCGCCCGGCGGTGCAAGGCGGAGGCGGAGCTCGCCCGCAGCCGCGCGCGGCGGAGCTCGCTGGCCGCGCGAGGCGGAGCTCACCAGCGGCGTGGCTGCTCCTGCGCCGGTGGCAATGGAGAAGGATGAAATGAGATGTTTGGGAGGAGGAAGAAGGAGATGACAAGTGGGTCCCGCGTGTCAGCCACTGTCAATATGTTCACAGGGGTAAGGTGGTCATTTCACTAGGTGGGGCCCATATGTAAGAGCCTCCAATCTAACAGAACATGGACGGAATGGCTTGTAGGTAAAAGAAAGTTGGGTGGATGGCATACAGGTGTCTACGAACTTTTTAGGGATATACATGTAACTGACATCTTTTGTAATGGCATAGAGGTAAAAGATTCCTAAAAAAATCATTTTCCTTGGTCTATAATGACCGGAAGGAGGATTGGCACGTGTAACCACGATGATGTGTAAAATTGTTAACTCAAATTTTACATAATGTGTTGACGATTGATACAAAAATAAAGTGAGTGATAACAAATATATTCTTATTTTTGTGAAAAATATATTCAATTTTAAGTTTTGTTTTGGACACTCCCTGCATTTGAAGTGTGTCGGATTGTAAATGTTTGGTAAACAACGCCAAACATTGAAAATGTAGGGAAATTTTTAATTAGAAACCCTGCATTTTTATAATAATAAGAATGAAGGTTTTATAATTAAACTTCATCTTCTAACGAAACCATAGAAACCAGAAACAATCTGACAATCTTCATCTTCTCAACTCGATCAACTATTGAAATCGAAAAATTAATTTTTGCCTGGTACTACTCAAATCCAGTTTTTTGGCTTAATAAATTTTGACACTGAACCAAATATATGAATTTATAAAACCATAAACATCCTATAATAAATATATAAAAAATAAAAGAGTGTGGCCTTTCTTTGGCGGACGAATGTATTTGTGTATTGGAATTAGTATAGTGATTTTCATAAATTTATGAAGAACTATACAAATTTATGAAGATCTATACATGTATTTGTGTTGGAATTACTTTTTGTGGTAATACTATGTAAATGTTAGAACACTAATTTTCGGATGTTAGATCTAATATAGTTAAGTTCTTCCGTGTGCATTTTTCAATGGCACGCCATTATGCCAATAATCATACAGTCCAATCAATCACAGATTTTGCATAGTTCTTCATAAATTTGTATAGTTGTTAATTGACTTACCTATTCCAATAGTGACCATTTATCTAAAAATTTATGAAAATACTCCGTCCGTGCCAAAATGTAGGTCGTTTGACTTTTTTAACCACAAGTTTGACCGCTCGTCTTATTCAAAATTTTGTGCAAATTATCATATTTTTTGTGATGAGTTGATTTATTAATATAAAATCTTTAAAAATGTCTTAAATTTGACTATATTTCCATAATTTTTTTGAATAAGACCAGCGGTGAAACTTGTGGTAAAAAAGTCAAACGACCTACATTTTTGGAATGGAGGGAGTATTTAGTATCATCAGTTGGTACTATACAAATTTATGAAGAACTATACAAATTTAGTATAGTGATTTTGCTATCATTAGTTGGTAAGGTTTTTTTGGTGAAATCTGTCCATTCGAGTTCTTGACTCAGCATGTGCATTATTTTTCTTGATTTATTCCAGGATTTTGTTGGATTAATTGGGTCTTTGGCCCATTTTAGTCTAAATTAATCAACATAAATTAAAGGTCCACTAATAAATGCTAGGGGTCTAAATCCTGGATTGAGAGTCAACGGGAATCCTAACTAACTTAAATGGTGGACCAATTGTGGACCACTGGTGAAGTTGGTAAAAGGAGAAGGGCGTGCCACACGCGCTCGCTCGCCTCGCCGAGCCGTGCCGCTCTGCGTGGGTGAACGTTTTTGCTGTTAATGACAATAAAGTCAGAGACGTTGCAGTCTTCATGCGGGGCGAGTAACTGACGACTGTTACTGTCATGAATCCTGTAACTAACGTTTAATGGCATTATGACTGGACAATAACGTCCAGGTTCATCCTCCTTCTCCTCTCGAGCGCCTATAAGAGAGGCCTCTCCTCCCAGTGTATGACACACCTGAAAGCTCTCTCTCTTCTCTGGTACTCCTTTTAGGAGACCACTCTCTTCTCCCTGTTGTTTGCTGCTGCTGCTCTCTCGCATTCCCAACGCAAGCTTTGCGCGCACTCTACTTGCGTGAGCAGTTGCCTCCGAACCCTGTCTGCTCTGAGATCCTGCTCGGGATAGGCAGGTGATAAGGTTTTTGGGGAGCGTACTCGGACGCGCCTGCTCGCTGTTGTGAACGACTACTTCGTCTACTTCCCGGCGGCCATCTCCACCAACTCGGCAACCACAAGCTGTACGACTACGTCATCTCCATCACGCGAACGACTACATCCCGGAGGTCGTTCGAGGGACTTCACTGCATCGCCTCGCCACTGCCTCGAATTTGATCGACTACTTCAAGCAGGCTAGTCACAATGACGGGTAACGGCGATTCCGGTGCCTCCGGTTCCGGTTCCGTCCCTGGGTACAAACTAAACCTTCTCTGGTTATGCTTGCTGTTCATGTTTATTTTGAGATTTAACCTGAACACTAGCACATGTCTTTCTCTCACTGGATCACTCACAATGGTCATGAATTTGTTAGTAATTTCTGGAATTAAAATGTACCGAAAATTGCCTAGATATCTAACCGATTTAACTGGAAATCCTTAGCTGGAAGGCAAATGGCGCCATGGAACCGAGAAACAATGCTGAGTCTCTCAAGCTTTTGATCAACTACTCCACCCTCTGCGCATGATGGTGAACCTTGTACAGCTGCAGACTACTTGTCCTGAGCTCCATACGTAGGTCCTGGATCACTTCGTCTCGTCCACATATATAATATGATGGAAGGTGCACTTGTGTCGGCGAGCTGAAATAGTACTGAAATCATGGGATTGCAGGATACATCATGTATGGGCCGCATTCAGCGAGAAACGAATTCTAAGAGCAACCCAGCAGGGGCCTCTATATGGCCCTCTACTCTAAAATTTAGAGGCTTGGACCAAAAACACAACTCCAGCAGGACCTTCAAATGAGCCTGCATTTTGCATAGGCCTCCAAATCTCCCCTCCAACCCTCCATTCCTACGGGCCCTCCAATTCCTCCTCCAACAGTGGCTCCCACAAGATATCCTGCATCCGTCGCTCTCCCTGCTGCAGGCCTCCGCGCATCCGTCGCATCCGCGGCGCCTCGGGCCTCCTCTCCGGGTCGTCCCTGTCATCCTCCCCCGCCGGCGGCGCGGGGGGAGTCGCCGCCGTGGTGGTGGTGCTGCAGATGTCGAACAACGGCGAGAAGCACGCCCCCGGGGGACGCCCCGGCCCCGGTCTGTGAGAAATCGGAGAAATCGAAGCCGGCGCCGCCATGAACAGCTCCTCCAGTTCGATTTTGACAAGAGCAAAGTGGAGCTGGGGATCGATTGGTGACTGGTGTTCTTGGTGGGGAACGGAGCAGAGAGGCAAGCTCAAACTTCTCATTTGCTTTGCATCTCGTATTGGAGAAATTGGACAGAGAGGAGAGGAATTGATGGGTCATGGTGTGTGCGTGAGTTGTTGTTGCCTGCAAATCTGAGGGAAGCTGCTCTCCATGGTTGGGTAGTGCCGTGAGGGAAAATTGGAGAGGGAGAGAAAGAAGCTAGCTGCAGCAATTGAAGAAAGAAAGAAAGCTGCTCTCCATGGCTTGCTTCGGTGGAAGAAAGAAAGGGCAAGAGGAAGAGACGAGCAGCATGCGCCGACGGCTTGAGAGAGGGGAAAGAGAGCTGGCGCCGTCTGCGTGTACGCCGACGCGATGGAGGCCGGGATGCGCGTCCCACCGCAGCCCTTCTTCCACGCAGCTGGACGGCGCGTTCGGCTCGAAGAGGAGCGGTCGTCGGAGCGGAGGCCGCGGACGGCTTCGCGGGGGCTCCACGGCGAGCGCGTGGCGGGTCGACGCCGCGGCGGTGGAGGTCGTGGTGGTCAGCCATGGGGAGTGCGCCGATGCTCCCAGACCTCGTCGGCGGCCGCCGGTGCTCACGCCGATGTGCCGTGCTCCACCACCACTCGGCGGCCGCGGCGCTGTCGGCCGTCTGCGCCGCTGGCCTCGGTGAGCGGAGCCAGATATGGCCGCGGGTCGGGCGGCGGATGGCGGACGGGCCAGCGGAGGGCGCGGCGGCGGGCCAGCGCGGCGAGTTCGGTGCGGCTCGAGTGGCGGCGAGCTCGGTGCGGCCGCGCTCCTGGCGTCCTCGACAAGGTCGGCGGCGGCGGCCGGGCGAGGCGGAGGTGCAGGATTGGAGTTGATTGGCACATTGAGGCATTCACCCCAAGAAACAACGCGCACTCTGGCAAGCTCTTGACCGTCTCCAACCTCTGGCCATCGAGATCAACCTTATAGAGCTGCACATCAGTCGTGTTAAGCTCCGACAACTTGACGTCGTACTTCCTCCACCTCCACACTTGCAAGACGTCACCCGGTGGCCCGTTAAGGTCCAAGCTGTACATGGATGCATCAACCTAGAGCAGGTAGAACACGTCGGCGGCGTCGCTGTACATGGCATCGACGTTGTCGTACTCGCCCGGCGTCGCCCGCGTCCAGCGGTCGTCGCCGAGCCTGGCGAAGGAGACCTCACCGTTGGGCATGTGCAGGAGCAGCACGACGCAGGCGCGGCCGGCGGCGGGGCTCGCCGAGAGCACCACCCGGTAGTACAGCTCGTGCGCCCGGTCGATCTCCAGGACGGTCGGCCTCGGGTCGATCTCCCACGGACCCAGGTCGACGTTGGAGGGGAGATCGTGGTAGGCGTTGTACGCCGGGTTGCCTCGCTCGTCGGTGCCGCCGGCCTCGACGTGGTGGAGCGCGGTGATGGGCGGGAGCGCGACCTGCACGCCGGTGACGGGGTTGACGAGGTGCAGGTCGGCGGCCTCGTCGGCGGTGACGAGCCAGCCGTGGCCGGAGCCGAGGAGGGGCCGGCGGGCCAGCGGCGCCAGCGGGAAGGGGATCCGCAGCGTGGCGCCGGTGGCCGGGCAGTGGAGCGCGGCGGCGCCGGGGGCGACGCCGTCGCTGGCGTAGAGCAGGCAGGGGGGCTGCCGCGGCGACGGGACGCGGAGGCGGCGGAACGCGCCATACGCCGCGTGCTAGGTGGTGCAGACGGCGCCGGAGCGGACGGCGTCGGCGACGTGCTGCGCCCGCAGGACGCTGACCGGTCCACCGGCAAACGGGACCAGTCGGGGCCGGCGATAAGGTGTCATGACCCAAGAGAGGCCCAAGATGGTGAAGCCTAGTCATGAAGCCACGGCTCAAGAGCAAAGCCCAAGATATGAGTATGGTCTTTATATCAAGGGAGAGGCACACCAGGGAAGGCATGGATGAGAAATTCAGAAACAAAAACAGAGAAAGGAAGCTGTCTTCCTCCTCCATCTACCGAGATCCTACCCCTTCCTCTCGATCTCCTCCTGTGATCTCTCACGCTCCCGGTGTTGATCTCCTCCGGTGAGCCACGGGTGTTACAGTGGTATCAGAGACGACGTATCCTCGGCAGTGGGCAACGGCTGCAGCGGCCACATCTGCGGTGCGGGCTCAAGGTACTCCGATCGATTTTCCTCGGGCCGATTTGATTTGGGGAAGTGATTCTGCTGTGATTTTTTTTGTTGGATTGGGCGTCTGGAGTTGGACCACACCGCGATCTGGTTGGGGATTCTGTGGTGGGATCCGGGCAGTGGTGGTTCAGTTTGGGATCTCGGGAATTCGTCTGCTCTCGTTGGATTGGGTGGTAGCACGAGGGTTAGTGGTGATTCCAAGTTGTGGATTGACTTGCTGTTGTTGGGATTTCTCCTGATTTTTTTTTGTGGCTGCAATGATGCTTGAGGTGGGTGCCCGCGAGGTGTTCGACGTTATGCCTCATTGGGACAGAGATGCAGAACATGCTAATCAGATTGTGTTCGAGGGCTGGACATTGGCATCGGGAAGTGCTCCTCTCGAAGTGTCCGATGAAGTGCCTTCTTCAGTGATCTGGGATGAGGAGCCGTTGCATCATCTTGACTTGCAGGGTGGTTTATTGCAGCAGCTGCCATGGTGTGAGCAGTACTCTGATGGTCTTGGGGTGGGTGATGCAGGGCAAAGATTAGTTGAAATGTATCACAAGGAAGTCTCATGGGATGATGCATCTATTCACAACAATGCTTCACACGATAGTTTGTTGCAGCAGCTGAATCAAGGAGGTTGTGAGTGGGAACCAACTGCAGAACTGTTCATTAATGAACTTCCCACTCATGTCAATGACACTTCTCTTCTTTTAGAGGTTCGCAAGTGCATGAGATGTTCACTGAAATGTCCCCTGAGATGTTGCTATGGGATGAGGAATCTCATATATGTTCTGCCCCAAGGTGTTCACTGAAAGGCCTCTCATAGATGATGTAGTAGCACTTGTCGAGCAGACCATGTTTGTTGCTCCAGTGGAGTCAAAAGCTGTTGCACATGAAGTGGTCAGTAAAATGCCTCTTGCAGATGTGATTTGGGATACCAAATCTGCACATGAGCAGCTTCACAGAATGCCTCTTGCGGATGTGATTTGGTACGAGGAATCTAGGCAGCATGAAGAGTCTTGTGATTTATTGCAGCGTCTAGCACATGGTGACTGCTTGGTTAGTGAGAAGATGTCCACTGCTGAATCAGAAATTGATGAAAAGGTAGCTCTTGACAATGAATCTTCTTCTGTCTCTGAGATTGTCATGAATTTAGGTATGACCAATGACTCTGCAGTGCCTTTGCTTTATGAAATATTCAATGAGAGGGTGTGGAATGAGCATATCCTATCTGATCTGGAGATACAAGACAATTTATTGCAAGACCAAGCCATGTGTGTAGACTATCTGACCAAGGAGATTGTGTGGGGGCCAAGTATGCTATCTGGTACAGCCTATGCAGATGAGTTTTGCATTAGAGGGTACATGTGTTTTAGCACTGTCAATTCTGTCAATCAAGTGAGGGTGCTGATAGAGAACAATTTAGGTGACACAAGGGCAGTGGAAGAGAAATCGATTGCTATCAACATGGATGACACTATTATCATCTTTGAAGAACTGAATGACACTCCTTTTGGTGAAATCAATGAGCTACAAAGCAACATAGATCATTCAGTTCGGATGCAGTGGGATCCGGGCATAGTACGGCCACAGCTTGGGGACAAGAGCTTGGGGACAAGCTGTGTTTCGAGGGGGCGGTAACGTCATGACCCAAGAGAGGCCCAAGATGGTGAAGCCCAGTCATGAAGCCACGGCCCAAGAGAAAAGCCCAAGATATGAGTATGCTCTTTATATCAAGGGAGAGGCACACCAGGGAAGGCATCGATGAGAAATTCAGAAACAGAAACAGAGAAAGGAAGCTGTCTTCCTCCTCCAGCTACCGAGATCCTACCCCTTCCTCTCGATCTCCTCCTGTGATCTCTCACGCTCCCAGTGTTGATCTCCTCCGGTGAGCCACGAGTGTTACATAAGGCCGGAGCTCGATCCGCTCTCCGCTGCCAGTTCCATAGCAACGCCCCCGGCGGCGGCGGAAGGGAAAAGATTAGATTTTTGTGAAGGCGTGATGCCAACACCGCGGAATCGGTGAGCGTTCGATCCCCTTCCTCTGTTCCTCACTGTGGGACTCTGTTTTTTTGTAGGCGCCGCGTCCTCTGATTCACGTGACGCACCCACCGACTGCTCTACTACCAACTTGCGCCGAATCACAATCAAGTGCCAACTTCAATAATTGTACCTAGTAGTACCACTGAATTTCTTGGAAACTGGCACTTGATTTTTTAACACGTCGTCATCATTGTGGAATTTCCCGTTTAGAATGGTATATAAATAGTTTTTTAGGTATAGAAAAACATTGAAATATTAGAAAACAGTTTATATTTTAGAAAACTCAGTGCATTACGTACGTGATTAAAGCATTGTGTTGACGTAAATTTTGGTCAACACACGAGAGCGCTGGGCGCGCGGGTCGCGAACGGACCAAACAGCAGGGCGTCGTCCAAACCGGTCAGACCGGTTTGGAAATCCGGTCAGACCGGTTTCCTAGGGTTTTGCCGGATCGATCGTTCGTGAAGGTAACTACCAAGCTTACGTGCTGGAGGACGACTAGGTTTACGAGCAAACCAGTAAAGAGGTAACCAACGCACTTACGTGGCGAAGAACGACTAGTTTACGAGCAAACTAGTAAAGGCCGTCGAAGCTCTCGCCCGGGAGGGACCCCGTCAGGGCGTGGACGTCGCCGGCGTGTCCTAGGTCGACCAGCAAGCCTTAGGACGCCATCTATGACCGTGGAGATCAGAGGATGAACAGCATGAGGGTTGGAAAGAGAGATTGGAGAGGTAAAAGTAAAGATAGGTGTGTTTATTCGATTGTGGATGTCCCTCAATCGGCCACAGGCCTATATATTTATAGGCCAGGGAGGTCTTACCCTTTAGGAAACAAATCCCTAACAAATCTCGAGCTAAAATACAACTCCAACTCGGACTACACAGACCCAAACCGGTCTGACCGGATTGGGAAACCGGTCAGACCGGTTTTCCCAGGTGCAGATCTTCCCGAAGTCATAACTCACTCATCCGGAATCCAAATTAGGCGTTCCACATATGCATCTTGATCGTCTCGACGAGAGCTACGCAATGATGAAGTCCAATCTGCATTTTGACAATGTTATACAAACCGGTCTGACCGCTTTTACAAACCGGTCTGACCGGTTTTGCCCAGCCTAGTCAGCTGCTGCCAATTTTGGGTGCGGACACATTGGTTTGTTGTTGGTTTTCAGGATCATTTTGCATAAGCAGGAAGGGGATATGATGACTTGCCCTAATATCAACAAACTGATAAGTAATAACGATCGTGATGGGGGTTCCATTTGCCTAGGACCAGCCTATGTAGTTCTGCAAAATAATTACAGTAAATAAATACCATGGAACAAAGACAACAACAATGTCATGAGAGATTTTGAATAAATAAATAATTACAGTAAATAAATACCATGTAAATAAATAAATAAATAATTACCAGCCGTCACTTGGTGAAACAAAGACAACAACAATGTCATGAGAGATTTTGAAAACCGATTTAGTAAAATAGAAATCCCATGGAAACAAACTACTCTTTCACTAATACCTTGCCCCCCAAGCAAGGTATGGGAAAACTAACACTTTAGGACGATGATCGAAGAGATTCACCGACCATATATGTTGCCAAAGATGATAATAAATTATTATCCACGAGAAATCCATACACAAGATCATGCACAACCGAAATAAAAGTTAAGAAATCCTTTGACAACTCGAAAAACAATAGGATTCCTTAATTTTACTCGGACTCGAGATAAACCGGTCAGACCGGTTTGTCACACCGGTCAGACCGGTGTGGCCGTTGCCAGATCGGCTACAGGACAACCGGTCTGACCGACCCAGTAAACCGGTCTTGACCGGTTTGTCCAGCCTGATCAGCAACGACCAATTTTAGGTGCACACGAATATATATATTGCCAAGAACGATAACAAATTATCATCCATAATGCATGCACAACTGAAATAAAAGTTTAGAGATATATTAATTCAGAAATTAAAATTATCTCTAAGAACTAAATATTTCGGCTATTGTGATAACCCTCCATGATAAACAGATCCATGTGGAACCAAGGACCAAAATAAGACCATGAAGGATACAAACACACCTAAAGATATAATCCAACACATAGGCATATGTGGCATTGGTGAAGCAAATGATTTAGGTAAAGACCAATAATTTTGATGATGGGGTGCAAACCTTAATTTTGAAGATCGTTTTTCATATATTTTATTCTTCTTCACCTGCGTTGCACCGTTTGCTTGATCATCACCCGTGCCTTGAATGCTTCCTTTAGGAACCCATGCCATGCCTCTCTTTTTCAACTCTTGAGCGCTAAATCTTTGTAGCTCCTTTTTGTACCAATTTGATAAACCAAGCGTAGGACCTGACTTTGGTTTGTTCTTGGACAGCTGTGCTTTTTTCTTGTTTTTTGACATCTTCAACTTCTTTTGTTCGGATTTGGCACTTGAAAGATCAATTGCTGATTTTTCCGCTCCTCTTCCTTCAATAGCCGATGTTACCTCCACATGAATCGGCTTTTCAGTAGATAATTTCAGATCTGAACTTTTATCTTTGCAGCCATCTTTTTTGATTCTATAAACTTGCTTGACAACCTTTTTCTTGTTTTGAACTCTAGACCAATCATAGTTCTGAAAACGGTCACTTTCAACATATGGCTGCCTTGCACATGATGGCCGTCTTGGAGTTGCATACTCCACATGATATGATCTAAAATATGAAGGAGTATGTGCCCATGAATCATTCCACCCCCATGACGAATAAGGATGAATACTAGTGGGATATGAAGCAAATGAAACCGGCTTTGATGGCTCAAAAGGATAATATGATGCTGCTGATTGAAAACCCTTCCTTTGCCGATTCCACCTCTCAGAATTATGTTTAGGAGGTGATCTTGATGATTTAACATCATTCGACCGATTAGCACGCTTGGCCTCATTTTCTTTTTGATACTTAGCCAGAAGTTCATCAAAAGTGAGCTTCGACCTTTTACCATTGTGCTTAACACGGTCTTTACCTCCATTCACCACAGGACGCTCAGGTCTCAACATTCTTGAACCTTTCAGACCTAAACCGGTCTGACCGCTATTGGGACCGGTCTGACCGCCCAAACCGGTCTGACCGCTTTGACGAACCGGTCTGACCGCTTCGCCTATAGTAGGGGCAAAAGGTTCTTGGTTTGATGGAGAAAAATCTTTTTGCCCCCCAGTAACTTCTGAGATTTTGATAGGCTCATCGTCGTCGATAATTTCTTTAATTTGCAAGTCATGGTCGATGTCCTTCTTGTTACTAGGGAGCTTCGAATTTTTCTTTTTAACAATTAAATTTGGATCTTTAGACAAATCGGCTGATGCTAACCGATCTAATGATCCATTGCCATCACAACCAATTGTCATCAACTGGTCATCCTCTTGTGTTGAAGAAAATCTCAATCGTCCGGTATTAATGGCTGATTGTATGCATTGACGAAACATATTGCAATCACTAACATTATGCCCAAATGAATTATGCCACTTGCAATACTTTCGATCTTCTAACTCAAGAGGTGATGGACTAATTTTGTGATCAGAAAACTTAATAAAATTATTCTCTAGCAAGATATCAAATAAGCTATCACACAAAGTTAAATCAAAAGTGTACTTTATTTCCTCCAACCGATGCTTTTGTGGAGAAGGCTTTAAGGCCAAGCAAACGAACGGTTCAAATTTCTCATCGACCCATTCGGCCATACCTTTCTTTGCACTTCTCATACCCAATGCTTTAGAGTTGATCACTTCATTGTCATCGGATTTCACAATGGCTCTCGGTTTTGATCTTTTGCTTTTAAGTCCAGAATAACCATAAGCACACCACGAAGAGAAAAACTTTGACAATGATGATGTAGAAAATTTAAAAGTCAAAGTATTTCTATGATCAGCCTTTCGAACTTTAACAATGCATTGGCTACTAGAATTTGAAGGTATGCCTTTGCTAACAAGTAAATTATCCTCAACCAATCTCTTAGAATTATTTATGATAGAATCATCAATGAATGTAAACTCTGATTGAGAATTATTTGTAAAACATACCTTGCTGAATATATTGGAGAGGCAAGGAACCTTGATGTGAATGGCATCGTATTTCTCCCGATGGCAGCCAACAGCAGCTATTGTCCGAAGAAACCGGTCTGACCGGTTTAAGCAACCGGTCTGACCGCTTTGGAACCGGTCTGACCGGATTGTAAAATCGGCCAGACCGGTTTGTCCAGGTTCGCTGGAAATTACCAAGTCGCGCCATGTTAATGTCTCCTCCTCGCCTCCAATGCCATAAACTTCAACATTTTGGTTGGATGAACTTTTTCCAGACATGAGTTGGCATTTATTGGAAATAGAATAATCGCTAGGAAAATGCACAACTCTATGTGGGAAATCAAGCATAGCTGTTTCCTTACTACAGACATGGTTTTGTACAACCAAGCTTGTTTCTTTTATTTGAACAGATCCAGATCGTTCAGTTGTTGTAACTTCCGAACTATTAATCAAATCTGAATCGTTCTTCCTATTACTATTATACCAAGCAATTATATCTGCCTTGAGACTAGCAATTTCATCATACCGAGCAATAGAACCAACCTCAAGAAGATCATCTGTCCTTGCTGAATTTTCATTAATTTGTCTAGAGTTATTAGAAACATTTTCAGCCAAATCATGATCATTAGAACTTGAATGTTGCGTGGTATATGATGGTTGAGAATAACTGGCCGGATAGCTAAAATTAGCATGTCCAATTTTCTCATTTGTTGATATGCTTGTTGAGTTCTCACTAATTTGGCCATAACTATTGCTAGCATAGGGAGCCAAATTGTAAGTATTGACATTATAATTCATGGTATTATATGCGACACTTGTTTCACAATATTTTTCATTAGAATTTTTAAAAAAGCGGTAAAAAATATTTTCTAATTGAGACCATGTGTGAATGGAACTTGGTGTCATATTAGCAAACCAAACAAAAGGAACACCAGTCAATGATAATGGAAATAATCTTAATCTCAATATCTCATTAGAACCAGCTTCCCCACATTGTATAAGAAATTGTTTTATGTGTTGCATAGCCCCTTCCCCTTTTCCAGAGAATTTAACAAAATTAGGTATTATAAAATTATTGGGGCACAAAACTGAATTATAATGCTCAGGATATGGACTCGAATATTTTAAACCCCTCAATTCTATTTCAGAATGCTCTCTTAATACGCTAGCCAATTGATCATGAGTTTGAGGCTGTATACGAGGTTTAAAATAATTGGCCGAACTCACCATGTTAGTTTGGCCTTCATAACTTTTCACCGGTTCTTGAACTTGTTGCACAACCGATGTGTGAGGATAATGTTGTATGTTGCTAGTAGCATTAAAGTTTAAAGTATGCATATTATTTGGCAATGGCTTTTGCAAATAAAATTCAGAATTATAATTTACATTAGAAACTCCATCTGAACAATTACTGGCCGATGCAATATGCCTACTAGTATCAAATCTAGCAACATCAACATAAGGATTCATGGTACTTGCAAAATAATTACTAGACATAGGTAATGCATTTGCAAATTGTACCTTGGGCTCATTGTAGTTGAATTGATGCGAAGTATATGAATAGCCCGCCATAATAAATTTTGATGCCTCTGATTATACAATAGATAAATCCAGAAATCCAAGTAATCGAAGCAATCAATGATCAAAACCTTGCTTTTCTCCTAGTCTTTAATATTTAGTATTAAGCAAGAAACAATGCAAACGGCTTGAGCAGCCTGATGCAAAGAAATAAATGTAGATGCAATCGGTTCTAAAAAACCAGATTCAACTACAATGGCGAATCAAAGTAATAGATTAATTAGGTAAAAGGCTAGGGATTGATAGAACGGTTTGAGCAACCGGATCTTTCTTCCCCAGCGGAGTCGCCAAATATGTTGACGTAAATTTCGGTCAACACACGAGAGCGCTGGGCGCGCGGGTCGCGAACGGACCAAACAGCAGGGCGTCGCCCAAACCAGTCAGACCGGTTTGGAAATCCGGTCAGACCGGTTTCCTAGGGTTTTGCCGGATCGATCATTCGTGAAGGTAACTACCAAGCTTACGTGCTGGAGGACGACTAGGTTTACGAGCAAACCAGTAAAGAGGTAACCAACGCACTTACGTGGCGAAGAACGACTAGTTTACGAGCAAACTAGTAAAGGCCGTCGAAGCTCTCGCCCGGTAGGGACCCGGTCAGGGCGTGGACGTCGCCGGCGTGTCCTAGGTCGACCAGCAAGCCTTAGGACGCCATCTATGACCGTGGAGATCAGAGGATGAACAACATGAGGGTTGGAAAGAGAGATTGGAGAGGTAAAAGTAAAGATAGATGTGTTTATTCGATTGTGGATGTCCCTCAATCGGCCACAGGCCTATATATTTATAGGCCAGGGAGGTCTTACCCTTTAGGAAACAAATCCCTAACAAATCTCGAGCTAAAATACAACTCCAACTCGGACTACACAGACCCAAACCGGTCTAACCGGATTGGGAAACCGGTCAGACCGGTTTTCCCAGGTGCAGATCTTCCCGAAGTCATAACTCCCTCATCCGGAATCCAAATTAGGCGTTCCACATATGCATCTTGATCGTCTCGACGAGAGCTACGCAATGATGAAGTCCAATCTGCATTTTGACAATGTTATACAAACCGGTCTGACCGCTTTTACAAACCGGTCTGACCGGTTTTGCCCAGCCTAGTCAGCTGCTGCCAATTTTGGGTGCGAACACATTGGTTTGTTGTTGGTTTTCAGGATCATTTTGCATAAGCAGGAAGGGGATATGATGACTTGCCCTAATATCAACAAACTGATAAGTAATAACGATCGTGATGGGGGTTCCATTTGCCTAGGACCAGCCTATGTAGTTCTGCAAAATAATTACAGTAAATAAATTTCTTTTGGGACAAACATGGGCTTTATATATTAGAAATAAGAGTTCCATTTTTGTTCAATGTGATTAGGTTTTGCTTTCACATTTACAAAACAGGTTGGCTGACCCAGGGATAGATGCACAGATCGGACCACGCCAATTCTCACGTCCCTGTGTGCCGGCCAAGTGGGAATACTTCTTCCCAGCACATATGTCAACACACACATGGACGGGATGGCTGCCCTTGTACGTTGATTGTCTGGTCCTTGCCCGTCGTTCTCCTTTATTGTTCTAGCGATCGATTGCGACCCAAAATTTCATCACTAGGCTGACCAAACAAAATGAAATATCTACAAGTTTAGTAGGGGGGCATACAGCATCCCTTCTCAATGTGCCCAACCCGGAAGCACCTTTTACATTGCTAGGCCTCCTTTTCCTTGGCGCACCTCTACTATTTATCCTTTCACTCTAAGCTTACCGGCGGTCCTTTCTAACTCTGGAGGCAATATCTCAAACCCAGGATTAATCGCATGCCATTATGACTTATCAACCATTGGGTTCACCTCAAACTGACACGTACCCTTGAAACGCTTAAGTGAATAGTAATCATGCACATAGTTCTCAAGTTTAACCTTTCTAATGAACGTATAAAAGATATAGCATGGGTGATGGTTGCAAGGTTTATCATGAGCATGTCTTCAAGTATGGTTGTCTTAGGTCAATTTCAACCTTATCAGCCTTAAGTCCACCACTCTCCTTGATCACGTGTACTTCAGGTTTCTCCTCTCCATCTTTAGCTCATTGACAACACAAGGAAGGATTGACTCTTCATGTTTCTGAGCCATGACCTGCCTTGTAGTTATTTTTTCCATGATTATCTTCCTAAATGTATCCATGCAAGAATCCATAGGAAAACCTTTCCATTCCTTAATCCATTTATTGAAGCACTATGATATATGACATAATCGACCTTGCCCTTTCTCGAAAATTTGTTTGTGTTTGTGTTTGCAAGTAAGGAATAGATTTTGGACAGTTTTCAACAATTCTATTCCAAAGTCACTTATGCCTCTGAATACATTCCAAGCACATGACCACATGAGGTGTTTAAAAAAAATCCATTTTTTAGTAAGACATATAGCATCCAGCTGCTAAAGCCTTCAAATAAAAGATAAAAAAAACTGCAGTATTGTTTGCGTGAAAGTATACGCACACGGATTTTGGCCTGCCGGACGCGTTCTCTGGGCCAGGCCGGGCCGGAGACATTTCCCCTCGGTTGGCTGAGTCATGTCCGATTCGTTCGGTTGTTCCTGTTCGGACTCGGAGCTGCCAGGCTTTACTAATCTCCCCGTCGGGCGGCGGCGGCATCGATCGAGTTCATCCGACCAAAATTCCCCAAAGTTCCTGGTTACTAGGGTTCCCACTAATTATATTTGCCCACGAATCACCCCGCCGGCGGCGGCCGGATCCCAGGCTTGAGATCATATCCAACCCCAGACCCTGGCGCCGGCATGGAGCAGGCGGCCGTGTACCCGGATTGGTCCCTCCTCCCCGACGAGCTGATGTCTCTGGTGATGCGCGTCCTGGACATCCCCGACCTGTTCCGCGCCGGGGCAGTCTGCACCTCCTGGTACGCCGCCTTCTCCGCCGCCCGCCGCGTCCGGGTCCCCGTGACGGACGCGTCCCCTTGCCTTTTATACTCATGCGCCGACGACCCCGCCGACACCGCCACGCTGTATAGCCCCTCCGCCGGCGCGGCCTTCAAGGTCCGCTTGCCGGCGCCCGCGTTCCGCAGCCGCTACGTTGTGGGCTCGGGGCACGGGTGGGTAATCGCCGCCGACGAGGAGTCCAACCTCCAGCTCCTTAATCCGCTCACCGCCGCCCAGCTGGATCTGCCGCCCGTCACGGGGCTCTACCACGTCGAGGGCTTCGCCGACGAGCAGGGGCGGCCCATGTACAACGTCTATGGCGAGAACCCGTTGCGTCCCGATTACGCCACGGCGTACAAGCCCAAGGACCTGCGGCTCTTCCTCTATCACCGGGCGTATGTGTCCTGCAGCCCTTCTGCTGGGGCCGCCTGTGTCGTTCTGCTCATGTGCCGGCCGGATGGGGAGCTCTCCTTTGCTCGGCTCGGCGACGATCGGTGGACGCACGTCGCCAAGAGTGAATTCGTCCAATGGGACTGTGGCTATCGCAGTGCGGCATTCAACGATAAAGATGGTTTGTTCTACCTCGTGTCTGCTGATTCCTCTGTCCACAGTTTGGATTTGAATGGTCCTTCGCCGGTGATCAAGTGTATCGTAGACCAATATTCACGATACGACGATCCTATCAGATCCATCGTCTTGGCACCTTGGGGAGATGTGTTTCAAGTGTGGAGAAACATAGAATTGCGATGGTTGGACAACATAAAAGTTTCTGCAGAGATTGCTAGTGAAGTCATTTGTCCAAGTCAGGAGTCATACACCGATGGCATCGAGCTATACAAGCTCGATATTGATGACCAAAAGCTTGTGAAGATTAGCAGCTCAGAATTGCGAGAGCATGCTCTTTTTCTTGGTTTTAATTCACCAATGTTGCTTTCGACGAAGGAATTTCCAATGTTAAAGCCAAATTGTGCATACATTACTGATGACTCTTCGGAAAATATTTGCATCAACAAATATGGCTGTCGTGAGGCGGGCATATGGAACTTTGAAACCGACGCCCTTGAGAGCTTTGGCACTGCTGAGTCTTCCCATCCTCGTCTTAACTGGCCACCTCCGGTTTGGATAACACCCTACCTTTCTTAATAAGAGTGGGTTGGACTGTTAGTAGCTTTTATCTGGGTGACATATTATCTGCATTAGCTACAAGCTCCTATCTGTACAACATCTTTGTTGGTCAGGATCTCTGACTTGTAAAAGCACTCTTGGTTAAAGGGGGTGTACTGCTTATGTTTATGCTTCTTTTAAATAAAGACAGATTAGCTCATTCAGATTGGGAGTAACATGAAAATTCTTGGAAATGTTCTTTCAGAGTTAATGAAAAAAACACAGTTATTGTGATTTTGGTATCATCTGTATGTTCATGTGATGATTGTTTTGTTGTTTTCATGATAATCTAAATGCATTGCTTTGTTTGATGATGTAACAAATTTGGTAGTTTGGGAACCATACTATTGTTAAAAGTACAAGACCTTGTTTCTAAAATGAGATATCGAACATGCTTCTTGTTTCTAAAATTGTAATTTCTTTGTATGTTCTTTGAAAACTACAAAATCCAAACAGGCCCTAATTCTTTCACATTCTTGATGACTGTTGAACCAAAAGTTTGTTCGACAAAATCATCTTTGCTATAAGTTTTTTATATTGTGTAACTGCAGCAGCTTTGGTTTCTCTGATTGCTACTTTTCAGTTGCTCTGAGTAACGAGGGTGATAGTTTGCATCAAACCTGATCAGGAATGCAGGATACAGCAAGAGTGGGTAAAATACATCTGTAGTCCTGAATTGTCCTTTGTAATTGAGTGCTTCACCTGGTTACCCATGTTGATTGAGGTTAAAAATTCCATGTAACGGTGAAAACCATAGTGGTCACACTGTGCTGGTGGTGACATGAGGGTGTTAGAATCTGAATTGTTACTCTCATCTAGAGAGGATCACACTAGGAGAGTTGGGGCAAATTTTCTGTTTTTCTCTTCACAATGCGATGCCAACCCAAGGGGTTGGGGATACATATTTATAGGCTGAACCAGCCCCTAGCATATTCTAATATGCTAGTCCAAGATGCTGCCCAAGTGAGCAGCAAAAACTACCAGCATGTGCTGTCCTTAGAGGGCAGCAAACTACCACCATGTGCTGTCCTTAGAGGGCAGCAAACTACCACCATGTGCTGCTGTCCTAGTGCTACTATTGACCAGCCAGAACAGCCCACAAAGACCAAGGACAAAGATGCTAACTACTGTCCTACACAAAGACCAGCAGCAGCCCCAAAAGAGAGCAAGGACAAAGATGCTAACTGCTGTCCTACACGCAGGACCAGCAGCCCCACAAGGACCAAAGTACAGGACTTATCCAACATTCTCCCCCTAAGTCTTGTGCGTCGTCTTGTGGGAGGGTTGAGACATCCCGATCCTGGAACAGAGCTCAAGGAACCTGAGCCTCCCAAGAGGCTTGGTGAGCAGGTCCGCAAGCTGATCCTTGGTGTTGATGTAGCTCGCCTTGATGCTCCCTTCTTCCAAGCAGCCTCGGATGAAGTGGTACCTCACCCGGATGTGCTTGCTCCGTTCATGGAAAACTGGGTTCTTCGCCAGGGCGAGGGCAGACTTGCTGTCCACCATGAGCTCCACCGCTTCAGTGTCTCTGCCGAGGAGATCACCAAGCAGTCGAGCAAGCCAGAATGCCTGTGTCGAAGCGGTGGAGGCCGCAATGTACTCGACCTCGCAGCTGGACAGTGCGACCACCTGCTGCTTGACCGACTGCCAGCTCACGAGACTCTCGCCGAGGAAGAAGAGAATCCCGCTTGTGCTCTTGCTGGTGTCGATGTCGCCGGCGTGGTCGCTGTCGCTGTACCCGACGAAGTGCGCCTCCCCAGGGCACCTCGGGTAGAAGAGACCGTGATCGAGGGTCCCCGCAACATAGCGGACGATCCTCTTCACAGCCTGCTGGTGCTCCGTCGTCGGTCGCTGCATGAACCGACTAACGTAGCCGACGGAGAACGCCAAGTCCGGACGTGTGTGGGCGAGGTAGCGAAGGCTCCCCACAAGACGCCGGTACTGCGTAGCGTCCACCTCCTCCGCCGTGCTGTCACGACTCAGCTTCAGGCGCTCCTCCATCGGAGTGAGAGCCGGGTTGCAGTCGGTGAGCCCAGCTAGCTCAACGACGCGCTTGGCGTAGGCGGTTTGTCGAAGCATGATCCCGGAGGCATCCTGGTGCACCTCGATCCCCAGGTAGAAGGAGAGGGGCCCAAGATCACTCATCTGGAAGGTGGCCTTCATCTCCTCCTTGAATGCCGCCACCTCCGCATCCTTGGTGCCGGTGATCACCAAGTCGTCGACGTAGACGCCCACCAGCAAGGCATGTCCTCCACTGCCCCGCCGGTAGACGGCCGCCTCGTGCGGGCTTTGCTCGAAACCCATCTTCTTGAGCGTGGAATCCAACTTGGCATTCCACGCCCTCGGTGCCTGCCGCAAGCCATAGAGGGCCTTGCGCAGACGAAGCACCTTGCCCTCCTTGCCGGGGATCACAAACCCCGGCGGCTGGTGCACGTAGACCTCCTCCTTCAAGTCGCCGTTAAGGAACGCCGACTTGACGTCCATGTGATGAACGCTCCAGCCCTCTCGGGCAGCCAGTGCAAGGAGGAGTCGCACGGACTCCATCCGTGCCACGGGGGCGAAGGCATCGTCGAAGTCGACCCCCTCCTGCTGCAAGAACCCGCGCGCTACCAGGCGGGCCTTGTGCTTGACGACGACACCGGCTTCATCCCGCTTCAGCTTGAACACCCACTTAAGGGTGATCGCGCGGTGACCACGAGGGAGATCAGCAAGCTCCCAAGTGCGGTTCCCCACAACCGCGTCCATCTCCGACTGCATCGCGGCACGCCATGCCGCCTGTCCCTCGGCCTCTGCGAAAGACCGAGGCTCGCCGTCGTCGCACGCAAGGTGCAACTGCGCCTCCAAGTCGTGAGGCACCAGTCCCGGCACCGGCTGGTCGCCGAGGATGTCCTCCATCGTACGGTACTGCAACGGCTCGCCGTCGTAGTACGCGTCGATGCGCTCCTCGTCGCGGGAGAGCGGGGTAGCGAACTCCACCGGACTGTGCTCGAGATGAGCTGGTGCTGATGTAGACGTGCCCGGCGGGGTGGCTGTCGACGCTGGAGTGCGCGGTGTTGCCGGCTGTGGCGAAGCCGGCGAAGGGCTCACAGCAGCCGGAGTCGAGGCTGGGGAGCGCGGTGCTGCCGGAGTGGCAGGAGTCGGAGTCGGTGAAGTCGGCGAAGAACTCGGCGCAACTGGAGTTGTGGCCGAGGAGCGTGGTGCTGCCGGAGTCGGTGGAGACTCGGGGACTGGGGTAGGCACGCTCGGCGAAGGAGAGCTGCCTACTCCCCCAGCTCCCTCGAAGTGGACGTACTCGACGATGAAGTCGTCGTACGTCGGAGTCGAGCCATCGTCCACCGCCTTGTCCCACGCCCATCCCCGGCCCTCGTCGAACACAACGTCGCGCGAGGTGCGCACACGCTGTGTCGTCGGGTCGAGAATACGGTAGGCCTTCGAGCCCTCCGCGTAGCCGATGAACACTCCCGGAGTGCTCCTGTCGTCAAGCTTACCGACGTGGCCAAGCTCCTTGGCGAAAGCGAGGCAGCCGAAGACCCGCAAGTGGGAGACCGCCGGCTTGCGCTCATGCCAAGCCTCGTACGGCGTCCTGCCGTCGAGCGCCTTGGTCGGCGAGCGGTTGAGGATGTAGACGGCCGTCACCACAGCCTCTCCCCAGAAGACAACCGGCATCCCCCTCTGCTTGAGGAGGGCCCGAGCCATCCCCACAACCGTCTGGTTGCGCCGCTCAACGACGCCGTTCTGCTGCGGGCTGTACTGCGCGGAGTAGTGGCGCTGGATGCCGTCGTCGGCGCAGTACGCGGCAAACTCGGCCGCCGTGAACTCGCCGCCGTTGTCCGTGCGTAGCACACGGAGCTTGCGGCCACACTCCTTCTCCGCAGCAGCTTGATGACGCTTGACAGCGTCTGCAGCAGCTGCCTTGGAGTCGAGGAGGACTACCCACATGTAGCGGGAGACGTCGTCGACAAGTAGAAGGAAGTAGCGCCGGCCTCCAGGAGTAGCCGGTGTAACGGGACCGCACAAGTCACCGTGCACCAGCTCCAGCTTCTCCTCGGCGCGGTAGCTGGCCTGGTGCGGGAAGGGGAGTCGCCGCTGCTTCGTCAGCACACATGTGTCGCAGAGCTGCTCCACGTGGTCGATGTGCGGCATGCCCCGTACCATCTCCTTGGCACTGAGCTGCCTCAGGGCCTCAAAGTTGAGGTGCCCAAAGCGCTCATGCCACTGCCACGCGTCGTCCTCCCGTCGAGCTGCAAGGCAGAGAGGCTGCACCACATGTGCATGGATCACATAGAGGCGGTTGCTCCCTCTGCTCACCTTGGCGAGAAGTCGACGACGAGGATCCCAGATCCGCAACATCCCGTGCTCGATCTCCACGCGCGACCCGATCTCATCCAGCTGTCCCAAGCTGATGATCGAGTTGCGCAGAGCCGGGATGTAGTAGACTCCGGTGAGCACACGATGCTCACCGGTCCTCGCTTCGAAGATGACGGAACCTGCACCCTCGATCTTCACGGCGGAGGCGTCCCCGAACTTGATGGAGCCCGTCACGGTGGTGTCGAGGTCGGAGAAGTACTCGCGCCGCCCGGTCATGTGGTGGGTGGCACCGGTGTCGAGGTACCAGCCGTCGATCTTCTCCTCGCTCACGTCCTTCCCAAGGAAGACGTGAGCACGCGACTCGTCGAGGTGGAGAAGCGCGGTGACGTCCGGCACGGGAGAGGAGTGTAGCTCGACACTCCCGTGCATCAGGAACAGGGCCGGCTCGTCGGTGGCCTGAGCCTGCGCGACGTGGGCCTGTCCTTCGACCTTGCGCTTCGGTTGCTTGCAGTTCCTAGCCCAATGGCCAGTTCTGCCACAGTTGTGGCAGGAGTCGTCGCGGGAGTCCTTGCGCTTGCCAGCGCCGCCCTGTCCGCCTCGGCGAACCTTGCGAGGCTTGCCGACCTTGTGCCCTCGAGTCGAGGAAGAAGACTCCCCCTTCTTCCTGTCACCTTGGCCGGCTTCCCACTGCTCCCGAGTGAGATGAAGCTTGCCGCCAATGGTGACAGGCCCCAAGGGAGCCTTTGGCTCGTCGACGTCGATGACCTTGAGGCGACCAATCGCGTCCAAGACCGACATCGTCGAGAGGTCCAGCAGGGACTCGATCGAGCGAGCCATGTGCTTGTACTTTTCGGGGACACAGCGGAAGAGCTTCTCAACAGGTCTCTCCTCGCCGTAGGTGTCGTCCCCGAACTGCACAATCTTCCGCTGCAGAGAGTCGAGACGAATAGCAAAGTCATCAAGATCCTCACCTGGCTTGAAGGCCAGGCTCTCCCACTCCTTGCGGAGTGCTTGCAGGGTGGACTTGCGGGCGCGGTCGCTGCCAATGCGAGCCGCCGCAATGGCGTCCCAAACCTCCTTGGCAGTCTTCTTGTGGGAAAGCGAGAACTGCATCTCGTCCGGAACTGCGTTGAGGAGAGCTTCAAACGCCCGTCGATCCTCATCGAAGTCGACGTCGTTGGACTGGACCGCCTCCCACATGTGCCGCACTTGAAGCTTGATCTTCATGAGTGCAGCCCACTCGACGTAGTTGGTCTTGGTGAGGGTGGGCCACTTGGTGCCGGAACTGACGTCCCGCACCAAGTAGTGGGCGCCGCCGCCGGGCGCGCCTCCCACGAGAGCGCCGCCACCGGGCGCGCCTCTCACGGGAGCACCGCCTCCCGCGAGAGCACCGCCATCGGGCGCGCCTCTCACGGGAGCGCCGCCGCCGGGCGCGCCTCTCACGGGAGCGCCGCCGCCGGGCGCGCCTCCCGCAGGAGCGCTGCTGTCTTGCGCGGCTATCCACCGCTCCACCCGCGCTCGCGCTGCACCACTTGCCAACACCTCGAGGTCTGCGTCGACGGTATCCTCAGCCGAGACGGAGCTGCCGGCGCCGCTGCGCAGCAGCTCGACCTCCGCCGCCGCCTCCACCTCCGCCCTGGCTGCTGCCAGCTCCGCTGCTGCCAGCCTCGACGCCCTTGCCGCCGCCGCCGCTGTCTCCATTGCCACTCGCTCGCGCTCCTCTGCTGCAGCGAGCTCGGCTGACTGCCGGCTCCGCATGCTCGAGGCGACCGAGTGCAGAGAGGGTCCTGCGGACCTGGCGCGCTGCATGGGGGCTGCTGCTGCACCTGGAGGAACCTCCATCAGACGAGCTGCTGCTCGCCTGCACGGAGGAGGGAGGAGAGTGGGCTGGGACAGCCGGTGCTGCTGCTACCGGCTGGGGCTGTTGGTGGACTGGGGAGGGAGCAGAACAAGAAATCTTTAGGCTGCAGGAAAGAACGGCTCTGATACCAGTTGTTAGAATCTGAATTGTTACTCTCATCTAGAGAGGATCACACTAGGAGAGTTGGGGCAAATTTTTTGTTTTTCTCTTCACAATGCGATGCCAACCCAAGGGGTTGGGGATACATGTTTATAGGCTGAACCAGCCCCTAGCATATTCTAATATGCTAGTCCAAGATGCTGCCCAAGTGAGCAGCAAAAACTACCAGCATGTGCTGTCCTTAGAGGGCAGCAAACTACCACCATGTGCTGCTGTCCTAGTGCTAATATTGACCAGCCAGAACAGCCCACAAAGACCAAGGACAAAGATGCTAACTACTGTCCTACACAAAGACCAGCAGCAGCCCCAAAAGAGAGCAAGGACAAAGATGCTAACTGCTGTCCTACACGCAGGACCAGCAGCCCCACAAGGACCAAAGTACAGGACTTATCCAACAGAGGGTGCAGTGCTCCAACCGAAGTCCACAATACAAGAAATGCAGGATATGCACATTTTCTTCGAAGTGCAGAAGTTTCAATGTAGTAGCAGGTGAAAATGATGCGCATTGCACTAGCAACTTGGTGTTCTTTTGTGCTGAATTGCCTTGTTTGACACAGAGCTACTGTCTGGCTCTTGCTGTAACAGCATATTTCCATTCTTGTTTTGGGGCAATAGGTGCATTTTAGGCATCTTGATTGTGTAGCGGTGTTGCGGCACATGGATTTCTTAGTAGGTTGTGTAGAACTATAGTTGATAGCGGTTGCATTTTCCCCTGTGCCAAGGTATATACTTTTTGCAGGTTTTTATATCTGACTACTCCATGTGCATATATACCTGTATTTTCATAGGGTGAGATCAGTGACTACTGTAAACTTGTTGCAATTGCAATATAGATATGCATACCTGTTGAGCAAGATGTGATAACTTGAGGAATGACTTCTTTTGTAGTCAGTCGCTCTGTGGATAGTGCAAACACAGTTTCTTCTTGATTCTCACTGTTGTCAAATTTAGCTATAACTATACTTCCAGGTGCAAATGGCAATAGAACTAGACAGATAGATTGCTGCACACAATGAGGTAATTCTGATTGTTGATTACTACTATTGGGATCACAAAGCTATTTTTTTCTCTGCTTCTTACCACATTTTGCCTTGCTTTTATTTTCTATCTACCCGACTGAAGTCTATGTATCATACCCAAACGCAAGCATCTGGTTCAAGTAGTTTACTTAGTTCTTTCAGGTTTTGTAACCTAGTTTTTCACACCTACCGTGCATGGGCACAGTTAGCTCTGGTTTCCTGAGACGTAGTATCAGCTACTGAGGACTTGTTCCAGAATAAAGACATAGGTAACTGATTTATTAGTCCTGGTTGATCACTAACTATTTTGCTATCTGGATGCTTATCCTTGTATCCCACTATTCACTTAAGTTTTTTTTACCACTTCTGTTCTCAAGGTATGCATCATAAATTGTCAAGTTTGTCATTGAAGGTACCCTTCGATCTATCTAATTCGTTTCTATGCCATACCAAAAGGCTTCTAGTTGATTAGCTCCCTACTAGGGAATACTGACATGTGCTGGGACCTGATGCAAACAGCTTGTCCTACATGTTCTTTGGTCAATGAGCAGTAAATCAAACAGATAAAAAAAATGATGCATATACATCTCTTTCACACCGTTTACTGATATGTCTGATGCCATGGAACTGAAACATACTAGTTGGTTTCACATTCAGGCCGTGTTTCTTTGGTGCGTAAAAATTTTTACATACACGTTTGACCAATAATTATAAGGGTATTAAATAAAGTCATTTTATAAAACTACCTTCACAATCTTGACCTAATTCACGAGACAAGTCTAATGAGGCCTTTGACCGAACGATTAGAGAATGGTTACTGTAAAATTACTGTAGTAAATCATAGACTAAATAGGCTCATTAAATTCGTCGCGCAAAGTTATACTCATCCCTAAAAATGTTTTGCAAATAGACTTTATTTAATACTCCATGCATGCAAATTTTCCTTTTGAAATTTTTTTCGAAAACCTAAAGAAATACGGCCTCAGTAATGGTGATGGATATGGCTGCTGGTCCGAGCTTGCTTGCCATTTCTGAAGTGTAGCCGCTGGAATGCAGGAACTTGCCAGTTGCTTGCAACTAGAATTTTCGAAGTACTCCGTATTTGCCTAGTGTTTTGACTATAAAGAAATATTTCTGTTCCACTAGTCTTTACGACAGTCTCTAATTTTTGAGGTGGAGGGACGAATGTTTAATTCTGACGTGTGTGAAAGATTAGCTTACTCACTTGGATCAGTGAGGCAGCCTAAGCCCAAATGGCCAAATGGAAGCGATGATAGACAAATGCACCACACTTATCCTGTCTCACCACCACCACCAGTAACACCACGTTGTCCTCTGTGCCGGCAAATTTTCGCCATACGCTCACGGTTTCCCTATTCTCGATTTCCCCTAACTACGTCATCATCATGTTGACATGGCTCAAAAAGACGACTCACCACTTCACTGGGCCATGGACCACTACCAGACACCCTACTTATTACTTACTCCGTACTTTTAACGAAGAGGCCAAAGTCCCATTAATCCATATCAATCTATACCAAATATTGGAATAATAAATCAATTTGTGAGTCACGACCACCTCTTTAACTTCAAGGGTCTGTCTGCTTCTTTTGCTGGCTTAAGCTATCTAGGCAAGAAATATTGTGATATTTGGTTCTTTCTTCACTGGTTCAGCTCCTGAGGCAAAAGCAGCAAACAAAGACATATTTTGCCCGTCGGGGAGAGACGATTTGGCTCTCCTCCAAGAGTAAGGATTTTCCCGCCAGTTAAGGCAAGCTTTCTTAGCCAGACTAGCGGCCTGTTTGGCTTATCAGCCACCAGCCAGTAGTATTTTTTCTCTCAGCAGAAATCAGCATCATCCATCAACCAGCCAGCAATATTATTCTCTCAGCACAAATCAACATTAGTCACCAGTCACCAGTCAAACAAATAGTCTATAAGATTTAAGGATCTCTTCAAAGGAGAAAAAATCGCCCGCTTACATGGATGTAAAAAAAATAAAAAAAGAAACAAAAGCATATGCACTCTAAAGATTGATTTACTCGGGACATGTGCGAGTATAGCGACTCGCCTTGTTGTTTACTCCGTAGATGCAAAATAGGGGGTTAAATTTAGGGGTTTAGGATCACTTCGTCATAAATACGTCATTATAGCATTTTTGTTTGTATGTGTAAAAAATTATCCAAAAAATGATTAATTAGGCTCAAAATGTTCAACTGTGTAATTAGTTTTTAATTTCTTCTATATTTAGTACTTCACGAATGAACCGACATTTTGATGTGATGAGAATTTTCTTTTTACATACTGTAGTGAATTTTGAGGGTGCCAATTTTGCATTTAAACAAGAGCTGCTCGCTGGAGAGTTGGATTTCCATATTTGTTGTCCTCCACGGACCACATCACACGAAATTTGACCTCAATATGCGATTTCAATCACCGATGAAGGTGACCTTAAGGCTATTCTCAATGGATATTTATATTTTTATTTTAATTAATTCATAGTTGAAACATCTTTCTCTCAATGTAAAATTTTATTATTTGTTGTTTTCAAGATTATGTATAAGGCACAAAGACTATCTTAGAAACAGTGTTCATAGGATTTTACCATCATGAAACTCATTTCATCTCTTTCTTTGTTAATTCTTTGCCGCATCACAAAATATGCTGACATGTTACTTTTCTATTTAATACCGATAAAATTCTCATTAAGGGTTGTGTTTAGTTCCCAAAATCTCACCCAAAATTTCACTATGCAAAAAGTCCCATCACATCACATTAAATCTCTCTCCTCCTCATGGAGCATTAAATGTAGGTAAATAAAAAAACTAATTACATAGTTTTGATGTACACGACGAGACGAATCTTTTGAGCTTAGTTAGATCATGGTAGGACAATGTTTAACAAAAACAAACGGAAAATACTATAACACGCTACAGTGTCCGATTTGACCCGATGTGACTTTTCGACTACACTTTTCGCGAAAACTAAACACAATCAAGATTGACCTAAGTACACTACCAAATAGCTACAGTATTCTTTGCTAGGAGAGGCTGGACAAAGGATCAAAAGACCCAAATCTCCAGACGACGGCAGACGACTCACAGACGGCTGTATATATCGACGCTTCCCTCAACTCCGGCTGCAAATACCCATCCCCCACCCCGTTCCCCTCGTCTCCTCTCGCGGCGCCGATCAGAATCGCCTTCTCGCCGCCCTCCTCTCCCCCAAACCCTAGCTTCCATCTCATCCCTACGCGTCCCAGATCCGTCGCATCCCGCCTCACATGGATGGCGGCGGGGATGACGGACATGTCATCCAGCACGAGGCCGAGGACGCGGATGGAGAGCACCCCCAGCTCGGCGACGGCGGCGGCGGCGGCGAGGGCGGAGACTTCGCCGATGAAGAGCACGGGGACGGCCCCAACCTCGGCGAGGGAGGCGGCGGGGACGACGACGACGACGAGGACGCCGAGGCGGCGCTCCGCGCCGAGTTTGATGACGCCGAGGCGAGGAGGCGGCCTGGTGTACGCGCCAAGTACCCCTGCATCTTGTGCTTCATCATCGCCTTCCTTCGTCGCCGCGGAACCACAAAGCGCTTCGAGCCAAACGCCATGCCGTACCACTACAACTCCCATCACAGTACTTTTGTGCAGGAGAACAAGGGTAACATTGTTGATTGCCCTACTTGCAAGAACCAATTTGCGACTGCAAATGAAAGGGACTCCCACTTCAAGCGTTTCCACTAGATTCCCACTTGTACCAGAGGTAATTTTCCTTTATTGCATAATCGTGAGCAGGTTTCCAATTGTTTATTGCATTTCTGTTGGTTCTGTTGTTGCACGAGGGGTCAAGGGAATTGTTAGGCTCTCTTAAGTTGATTTAATTGTAGGCCCTGTCCATTAAATGTGGTACTGTGGGTTGTTAAATCTGTATGATGCAGTATAATTTTGGTTCAGAATTTCTACCTTAGATGCAGCTTATACTTGAATTGGGAGAAATGTATACATATGTTGCATTGCAATTGTTCTAAAACTTCCTGAAGTCACAGAATTGGGGCACAATTTTCTCAAAGTCTCACAGAATTAACCTTCATTTAGATGTGTACCTGTTTCTGCTGATTTCAAATGACCCCAAATGATAATGCTGATGCTATTTGATCTTTCACACATTGCCACTCCTGTGTTGTAATATTGTCTCATTAGTCGATCACAAGAAGTTTGTGGTCTCTGGTCTGCTATTGGCACTCACGTGCAGCAAGCACCCAAAGGCAGTCCTGCCATGGCTGCCTGCTTATAAATCTAGTACTGAGGTCAGACAATTATGTGATTCAACATGATTTTGATTCAGCATTTCTTCCTTAGATGGATTCTTGTACTGGTACTTTTAAAGAGACTAATTTTTCACTATTTTTGCATTGCAGTTTGCAGTGGCTCTTCCTAAAATCCAGGAGTTGTGGCATCATCTTGACAATGCTTCTGTGTTGAATTACCGAGGAGTCATTCTGGTAATTGCTAGATCATTCCTATGAGTTCATATCTCTGAATTTGCTTGTTCAAGTCTAGTATTACAGCTGTTTGCTCATATTGCGTATGGATAATCATTTTTGCAGAGAGAATTAAAGAAATGCAGGACTGGGTATCCAGAATTAGTTGCTATATTGATGAGTACTACAGCTATTGAAGCAGTATTCAGTAAAGGAGTTGATAATTCTGCAGAACAAGGTCACGAAACTGGGGACAATGAACAGGTAATTATTATTCTTGGGTACCTGACTTGTTGAGTAGTTAAACAAACTACAACTATTTTATTTTATTCTTATTGATAGCTATAGTACACCGGATGGAATGTGCTAGTTAACATTATATAGGGTTGTCTTCACGGGAAGGGGGCGGGGGGGGGGGGGGGGGGGGGATTTTACACTTCTATCGTCTAAACCTTGTCTAGTGGTGCCTGTGTCATGTTGTCGGAGTATTTGTGTGTGTTGCACTGAACTTTCTGCATCAACACTTCTAATGACATAATATTGTTCTGCACTGACTTGTTAATTTTGCTGAGTGTGCTTTTTAGAAAAGCAGTTCAAGTCTGAGATTTTTTCCTTCTATTTTATAGAATTATATTGGCCATTTGCTGCACATGCCCTTAATGTTACTTACATTGTGAACTAGTCCATCTTGTCTGTTAATTATATTGTTCCTTCTATTTAATTAGAGGTTTTCTAGACTAACATGTAAAGAATCCCTTTTCACTGAAGATCACTGTTTTCGCATTTTCTACTAAGCTCACAACATTTGCTCAGGTGAGACTTCTGAGGCTGCGTGATCTTGATGCGAAACTGAAAGGTGCAGATGGTTCAAATTTGCTTGATGCGAAACTGAAAGGTGTAGATGGTTCAAAGTTGTGACGGTCAAGTGGACAAAATGGTCTGCAGGGCTGAGAATAACAGTGTAAGACCAGGATGGTACAGGGAAAATAGGAAAAACATTTCCTCCCACGCGTTTTAGTGCATCTCCTAAGTGTAGTTTCAGATTAGTGTTTAGGACAGGATACCTCGTAACTCTATATTCGAGCTCAGCTCCCAGTGTAGCGCTTTGAGAATGGTTCTGGTGGAATCAGTGAGAAGTTGGCGTTCCAGGAAGTAGTAAACCAAATCAGTTGTCAGCTATGTACTTTATCCTTTGGTATGTTTAATTTGTAGGCGTGTATAAATATGTCCTTCAGTATATTTGTATATAGAATTGGAGATCTTGATTTTCTTTTCTTGAAAGCAATCAGATCTTGAATTGCCTTAGTCGATTTGTACGTACTGTAGCTAGGAAGGACCACACCATGTTCAAATTGTAGAGTGTATATATATATATATATATATGTATATATATATATATATGGTGCAGAAAATGTCGATACCTGCTAGGTGAGTTGGTGGACTCGCAGCTGCTGACGCTCCTCCCTTGCCGTCCGCCGCGCCGGAGACGTGGAAGTGGTGTCAAGGCCCTCGCCGCTGCAATCCCGACGCCGCCACGATCTTGCCAGGCCCAGCGAGCTGTCCGGGCACATCGTCGACGCTGAGTTAGCCGTCAGCAGCGCGCGCGGCCCGCCCTGGCGTACACCACCAGCTACTTAGTTGTAGGGCGCACACGACCACGCCGCGAGGCGCTATCGGCGACAGCTGCGTCACCGTCCGAGCACGTGCCCGTTGCCGATCGAGCCGCACGTTGGCGGGGAACGCCCGCGCTGCGCTAGCTGTACGTCCATGGGCCCGGTCCCGGGTCTGGAGGACACATCCCGCCGCCTGGGCCGGAGCGAAGAACGCTCAGACGAACGCCCGAACGGCAATGGCGGCGTCGATGCCGAGCAAGAAGACGAGGATCGACATCGACGCCGCCGTCTGCGACAGCGGCGAGGATTGTCGATCGGAGTTCTATGCATCTCCTCCATTTACCCCAGCACATTCTGCGCGATGCCAATTGCCAAGCACAGCTAGGTCGCCATGCTTAAGGGATAGTACTGCCAGTGCTTGATGATGAGAGACTAAAGGTTCTCCACTACCAATGCAAGGTGAGACTAAAGGTTCCATCACTTCCACCATTCCTTGCCATACCATTGGATCTATTTGGAGTTTTCAGATTTAATTAAATGGGCCAAACCCACATAAATCCCTTTTAAATGAACCATTTGTGCAAAAATGTCGGTATGGACAGTCCTTGAGCTTGTACGAGGCCGGGTAGTCATGCAATGTTTTCAACTATTTCCTCTATCCCAAATTATATATGGAGATATATAGCAAAAACGATGCATGTATCTCGATCTAGAGTCCACAATAGACATTGCTTGTGACTTTCACTATTATTTGACAAGCTCGGGACCTAGTTTTTGCTCCACAACAGGCATTGCTTGATTCATGGGAGACGATGGGATAAGATAATGAGACACCACAGATAATGAGTCATTGTCACACACTCACACGGGTTGTTACATGTCACGTAGACAGTTACACACTACTCGCACCTGGAGAGAAAAAAAAACGACCTCATATAAAATCTATGACCTTCTCTTGTCAGTTTTGTGGTTTATAGTTTTCTACCACTCCTCTCGTCAGATGCCGGTGAGCTCTGCCCTCGTCTACTTATCCATGTGGTTCATGGATAGGGATGGCAACGGGTTCAAACCCGCCGATTAAAAAACTCATGACCCGTCACGAGTTTAATATTTTGCCCAAACCCATGCCCATCGGGTTGGCGGGTACCCACGGGTCGTCCATACCCATTAAAAATGCACATATTATTGAAAAATCAATGAATGCTAGAGCATATCAATTATTTTTATTGGTTGTATGTTCCAAGAATATCATAAATCAATAGAGAAGACCAATAATAAGAAGTATACATTTGATTCCATGGAAAAGAAAGGAACACGTTATGATTAGGCCATCTAAATTGAGGTGTGAATTAAAAAGATGGGTTATTTGATGATATATGTTCGGTTCTAAAAAATCCATGGGTTCACGGGTTTGGGTTTTATGTTTCAAAACCATGCCAATAAACCCGCTGGGTTTAACATTTTGCCCATTAATAAACCCATGGGTAGAAAAATTGGCTCAAACCCGTGCCCTAATAGAGTAAAAACCTATCGGGTTTTGGGTTTCGGGTGTCAATTGCCATCTTGATTCATGGAAGATAGGAAAACACAAAAAATGTATATTATGAGGTTTACACTTTTTTATATGACATCGCCCCATGATCTTTCATTAAGAAGAAAAAAATCCTTGAACCCCCGGAAAACTGAGGAAATGATTTTTTAAAAATCTTCTACAAGGAGTTGAACCCGTAACCTAAGGCTGCTACTAAAGCATTGCAACTATTGGACTACAAGCTCATTCGCAAGCTCCCGTCTTTATACTTCTCACATACATGGCTGCAAAACCAAGCTGCGTAATGTAAGGCCACTACTTATTTTTGTTTTGTGTCAACATATTTTTTGTCGGGCACCTTCACCGTCCTGTTAGGCCGTTACAGAATAGGAACGTAGCCTGTCAACCTACAATTGCTCTCCGAGTAGGAGTCGACGTCATCTTACCCGCTACAAATGAAACTGATGTTTCGCTTCGAAAGAAATCAAACGGAAAAACGAACAAATTGACGGCATGATAGCAGAGTTATAGTGAGAGGAACAGAGCAAGCCGCAACATATAAACATCCAAATGGGCTGAATTAAATGGGTGTCCCAGCGCACGGCCCGAATTGGCCCGGCACGAAGTGCATAGTGCTCAGGTCAGCACAACACCATGATGCAGAGGGTCGTGCCTGGACCGCCACATCAGCCCGTAGTGTCGGCCCAGGCACGGCACGAAAAATGGGCCAACATGATGCGGCCCATTCAGGCCTCATAGCACCCCATGACCACAAGCCCTTGTATATAACTAGAAAACCCTAATTCACTGCCACTACCCCTTCATTTCTCCTATTAGTTGTGGATTGGAACAACTAAAACTGTTGGGGGATACATCAAATTGAACTGTCAAAGGGCTAAGTGGATTATACTGTTCATGTAGTAGTGAATTTATCTAAACTTCCATGTTCCTACCAAGATGCACCGGAATTAACTGTCCAGTGTCCACCATTAAAACAGCAGGCAGCCCTTAATTATTCTCATAATATATTTTTTTCTTCACATACAAGATATATACTACTCAATGGTTTCGGCCATCATCCAATATACTAGCCACTAGCTACTAGCTACAAAAAGGATGGTTTTATCCAGACAGGAGTTGGCCAATTCAACCAAGGATAAATAATTGGAGATATATCAACAAGCTCGGACATGCTTTGCTCTGAGAAACTCCAAATGCCAATTTCTCGCCGGTTATACTTCCAGAAATTCACATACTCCAGCGAGTCCTCGGTAATGTAAGCACAATTCGGCTTTAACCCAGGGAAATCCGTTACTGGCAGGCACATGGAGCCATTGAGCCCAAGAATCAATGCATAGTCTGGCAAGCTCTTCATCAACTCCAACCTCTGTCCCTGGAGGTCAACCCTGTAGATCTGTAGATCAATGGTTTTGAGCTCCAGGCATGGGTCATTGGCCCCTTCATCATCCATGTAGTCCGGCGGAAGCTGCACCGGTGTTGGCGAATGGACGTAGTCTACGTTGCACCGATACGGCAGGGAGGTGCCGTATCCACGTACAGCACGGCGGGGACACGGGGACACGTACGATACGGCGGGGATACGCGTGTCCCCGCGTATCCCATTTTTCAGTCGAAAAAAAAACCCTGGAATACGATGAGATACGTCTAGAATACTATAAACTGCCGTATCGGCCATCTATCTTTTCATATTCGCATCGCATCTAATCCGTCGGCGGCGGCGTCGACGCCGACGCCTCCTCGTCCTCGGTTCGTCGGACTCGGACGTCGGCCTCCGCAAGCCTCCGGCCACCTCCGGCTTGACCCCGGCCGTCCGCCGTCCGCCCGGTAAGTGACGCTTCAACTTTGTTGTTGTGGACTCGCCGCTCGCCGTCGCCGGTTCCTGGCTTCCTGCACGGCTGGTCGGCTGCACTGGACGTACGCGCGGTGAACTGGTGAGCGGCCGTCCGCAGGCAGGACAGCGGCGGGGTGGCTCCGGCATCTGCTTAATTTCTCATCATCACTTCATCAGCACTAGAACATGCACTAGTGTTAGGTTGGGTTCGGATGTCATTACTGAAGTTTCTGGTGGGACATTGGGTAGAAACGAGTGATCGGTTAATTATGGTGGTGATGTGGAATCGGCCTGAAGGATCAAAGCTAATTAATCTTGTTTATAATTGATGTGATGCTTTTTTTTCGTCGTATCCCCGTATTGCTGTTTTTTGAAAATACCGTATCGCCGTATCCCCGTATCCGTATCCCCGTATCCGTATCCCCGTACTGTGCAACATAGGACGTAGTCCCTCATCCTCCAAACTTGCAAGATGTCACCGGCCGGTGTCTGAACGAGGTACTTGGTCGGGGTTCCCGATTTGGGCACAGCGTCGAGCATCTTCCTGACCACCGGCGAGGGCCCATTAAGGTCCAAGCTGAACATGGAAGCATCATTCTCAAGCAGGTAGAACAAGCCATCGGTGGCGCTGTACATGGCGTCGGTGTAGCCAAACCTCCACGGGAGGCCCGTGCCGTCGCCCGGCTCTACCCATGTCCAGCGCTCGTCGCCGAGCCTGGCGAAGGAGACCTCTCCCTGCGGCATGTGCAGCAGCAGCACGGCGCAGGCGCGGCCGGCGACGGGGCTCGCCGAGAGCACCACCCGGTCGTACATACACCAATACGCCTGGTCGATGTCCAGGATGGTCGGCTCGGAGTCGACCTCCAGCAGATCCTTGACGTGGTCGTACTCGAGCAGATCTTCGTAGACGTTGTAGGCCGGGCCGCCGTGCTCGTCGGTGCCCATCGTGACGTGGTGGATGGCCGTGATGGGCGGGAGCGCGGCCTGCGCGCCGGTGACGGGGTTGACGAGGTGCAGGTTGGAGGCCTCGTTGGCGGTGACCAGCCAGCCGTGGCCGGAGCCGAGCAGGGGCCGGTGCCGGGCGAGCGGGAAGGGGATCCGCAGCGTGGCGCCCGTGGCCGGGCAGTGGAGCGCGGCGGCGCCGGGGGCCAGGGCGTTGCTGGCGTAGAGCAGGCAAGGGTGCTGCCTCGGCGACGGGACGCGGTGCCGGCGGAAGGCGGCGTACGCCGCGTTCTAGGAGGTGCAGACGGCGCCGGAGCGGACGGCGTCGGCGACGTGCAGCGCCCGCAGGACGCTGACCAGCAGGTCCTCCGGCAAGGCGGACCAATCACGGCCGGCGACGGAGCCGGTGCCGGTGCCGGAGCCGGATCCGTTCTCCGCCGCCTGTTCCATGCTACGACGGAGCCGGCGGCGGCGCGGATGGGGAAAAAATCGGAACTTTGTAACCCTAGATGGGGGCCTCCCCTGCAGCACTTGGTAGTGTCGTGGCTTGCTCTGTTCCTCTACTTTTTGGGGGGCCACCTCTACTAGTCTGTTTTTGATTGTTTGACTGTAGAATAAATCTGCAGAATTTCAAAAAATTTGTTGATTTCTTTCGAAAGAAGATTGGTTTAGTTGTATTTTACAGTGAGAGGCGAGAGGCAGGTAATCTCAACTCCGACACCGGAAGCGTTACGGTTTCAGGTTTACACGTTTCGGAAGCGGGGATGGTGAAGGTAGAAACACCTTTCCACATTTTGTTCTTTCAAAAAAATCGTTAGATAGTGACATTTCCACGTGTATTGTCAATTAACGTTCAAATAAAATGATTCTTTAATAGAGTTTTCGCGTGAAATATAAAGAACAATATTTTGCCAAATATATACCAAAGCAACTTCTCGGTTCGAAACTGATTAGCGAACCCAAGACCGATGTAAAGTTTTCAAGTCAATTTTACAATTATGATTTTTTATGTTTAGACAAAATATTACTTGTTGTAATACCAAAGGTAATTCCATAAGGACATTGACATAATCTAGAATACAACAGTTGACCTGTTTTTGGCAGGCGCCTCCTCTTTTAGTAAAACAAGAGACCCAACCTTGTAGGGCTGTAACAGATTTGATTTCACTTGTTAGTGTCACCTATTGACATTCCAAGACCTGAGAATGTGGGAGCTACATCATAGATCAGGTTTGTTGATCGATATTGCGAATATAATGTCGTGGCAGGGATTTTCTTGTGGAACTGAATGTACACAGTGTGAATTATTGATATAGATGTTGCAAATGTTGATTTCTGAAGTTTAACATATATGTTAGACATTTTAGAGTACCAGATGAGAAATTTCCAAATGGTATCATAGCCCTTTCAGTTCCAAAGAGACGCTGTGAAATCAAGACATCTCATAAATATGGTACCACAGGCATATCTTGGCAAGATTGCAAGGTGGCGTCACATATCAACCCTAATAGATTTTCAATCTGCTTCTTTGTTTTTTGTTAATAAGCTTTACTTTTGCTATTTGTTTGTTAATTGATCACTAGACAATAAAGGGTTATGCTTATCAGGAAACAAACAGCACAAGAAAATCCATCAGCATTTTTTATTTATCGATGATAAAAATCAATTTGATGACAATTTGATTGATTTATTGACCAGCGGTTGTATCTTCTTGTGAACTCCTTGTTACTTCATGCATTCAATTCTATCGTTGATGGCCACCATTTGCTGCTTTACGCCATGAGCTAGGCAAGGAAAATAAACAAAAGGACGAGAGTTAGAAGAAACAATAATCTATTTCCTAATTCTTAGTTTACCATTAATAATGCACAGGATTATCAGCACAACTCAAGTTCATACCTGCCGACGATAGTTCAGCTGCAGAAATGTTCGAGCTGCAGGACCTTTTGTTCATCGTATTCCTTGTGATCTTTATCCGTAAACAATCTGACGATGCAATGCATGTTCATATCTGGCACCTTTCTCGCCTCCTTGCAACAGTCACAATGTGGATCGGTAGGAAACGGATGGGGTGGTCCATGACCGAGGTATTGCTTACAGTGCTCTATGACGTCTTTCTTCTGCTCCTTTGTACATGTACCGACCACTATGTGGGGATACATTATCACAAAAACAAGTAGTAGAGCTGCTATTTTCTCAGGATACATCTTAGCACTTAGCAGGATCTATCAGTGCTAATAAACTGCTAATCTAATAGGTGGTGACTTACTACTCGATGAGTGGAACTGCATCATTTGGGCTCCTATTTATAGAGAGAAACGAAGCAATGCACCCATCAACCCTCTAGATTAATGACTAATAAAGTTGCCAAATCCTTATGTATAGTGGAATATGGATACTCCTATATATGGGGGCGGATACCCTTCATTTATAGTGAATATAATATCTATCGATACGGATACACTCATACACTTCATTTGTAGTGAATATAATATCTATCAATGGATATGCTTCATTTATAGAGAATATATATAGCACGCTAATTACCCACCAGCCTAATTAGGCTATTAACCACAGCGCTGGTTGCGTTACTCCCCGAGCGAGATCTAGAGAAAAATCCTTCATACTGTATCTCTACACTGAAGTAATTATCATGAACGCCTGCAGTGGAAAACATATCTTACATATCAGTAAAGAAAATTACTGATTTTGATGGGGACATGCATGTGCAGAAAAGCAGGCGACACGAAGATACATAAATTGGTCCAATAGAGCACGTACAAGTTCCCATGGATTAACGCACAAGACACTCAATTCAGTATCTTGTGAACGATCTGAAACATCTCGTTCAGAGAAACAAGCCAATCTTCACATTGCTTTCAGTTAATTTGAGTGTGTTGCTGAGACAGACCTTTTTTTCCCTCCTTTTCGTTTTCGTTTGTAATAAGAAACAGTTATATGCATAGTTCTATGCAGATATTGGAGGGCTTGGCGTTTGAATTAGTTTCAATACCAAATCAGAATAGTATTGATATTAGATTACAATACCAAAGCCATTGTTTGGATGTAGATGAATTCATGAGATGGAGACAATGCCGAGCAATACGGAGGGGAAGGGATGTGAATTGAGGGGTGGAGTTCTATCAAAGGGCCAATTCCTCTCGGTATTGTATCAGATTTCCAATTTCAATACCAAAAACATCCAAACACTAGGTATTGAAGATACCTAATTCCAATTCTAAATTCCAGCCTCTCTAATATCTACTTCCAAACGGCACCTAAACGGATTTCCACCCCAAAAATAAAGAAAAATATTTTAAAACCCAGGAGGCCCACACACGCGTATAGTCTCAAGTCACGCGAATTCTACACGTGTAAATGCGCGTGCACGGTGCATGAGATTCAAACCTACGACTTCAAGCCTCGCATGAGCCTTCCTTGCCATCCCACCTACACAACACATGTGAGTAGGAGAGAGATATTTTCCCTTTAAAGCAACCCGTAGAGGACCATTTAAGTATCGGATCAAAACCTCACCCGGTACTAAAATGTCACATTTAGTACTATGTCAAATGGTCGGGAAGCATTAGTACCGGATCAAAATATCAACCATTTTAGTACAAGTTTGTGTTATGACCCAGTACTAAAAGGCTTCCCGAGGCTTGAAAATTTGGACACGGTACTAATATTAGCAATGGACGAATGCTCAGTTTTCTAGCTATCATCAAAGGATAAGAACAAAGTGCAAGAACAGAATTTTAAGTATAAGATCAAAGGGGATCTGACTGTATTCAGGAGGATTAGTGTTGGGTTGTCAACAATGAGGTTCCATCCCCAGCGGACAGCGGCTCCAATGATTGGCGACGACCAACGGCCGCACCATGTATATTTGTGTTATTAACAGAACCTATCTAAGAAGTGCAGCAAGCTCTTCTTCGTGCATCTTCCAAATCCTCGACCCAATTATTTTGGTAGTGAACTGTTCCACCGAGCAACGAGAGCGTAAAGCCCGC
This sequence comes from Echinochloa phyllopogon, assembly GCA_033239725.1. Lineage (NCBI taxonomy): Eukaryota > Viridiplantae > Streptophyta > Magnoliopsida > Poales > Poaceae > Echinochloa > Echinochloa phyllopogon. Next base: position 33,275,002 of record BTCW01000008.1, read on the forward strand.
TGGGAAGGAATCGAGCTGAGCCAAGGTGAGCCCGTGCCGGTGCTCCCGACGAGCCAGGCTATTCAGTTCCTACCCAGGCCCACCCCACCCTGTCACCTCAGAGTCCACCATGGACCAATACGCGACATGGCAGGATATGGACCGTATATGCATCAAAATATCAAGTTCTTGTGTTAGATTGATTGCATTACAAGTTCTTGGACTAATTTGCACCAACTAACCTAGTTCTTGTATCTTAGATGCAATTTACTCTTTTTAAAAGAAAAACGCTAAAAGAACAAAAAAAAACTTTCTTTCTATACAATTGTTGAGTATACAGACCTAGGCTCCCAGGATCTCTATGGAGTTCATTCTTTTTTAATACCAATGATATTATTCTAGAATTTGGACTTATGGACCAATAAGTTTTGTACATTGTTAAGAAGCAACAACCCGATAGACAAAATAAGAATCATTGATTGTAAGGAAATTCATGGGTCTATCTACTTTGCTTAATATGTTTTGTCGTAAGGTTTGGACTGTAGATGCACCAATTTGCAAGCTATTGTAGTAAATTGAGCATTTTACCAGTTTTGGACCAATTTGAACACACTTGTCAAGTTAACATATTAAATTGAGCATTTTACAAGTTGTTAGGCCAATTTGCACCTAATTGCCTAGTTGTAGTATGGAGGGTGCAATTTACTCTACAATTTGATACCTCCAAAGGAGTAATTCTCAACTACTACTAGACTAGTGGAGAATTGGCCTTTAGACCTCGTTTAGATCCCAAATTCCACCCCCAAAGTTCACTATGCATGCAAAAATAAGATTTCCATCATATCAAAATGTCTGCACATGTATGGAGTATAAATGTAGATGAAATCAAAAACTAATTACACGGTTTTGTTGTACTATGCGAGACGAACATTTTGAGCCTAATTAATCAATTTTTGGACAATTTTTTAAAATACAAACGAAATGCTATAGTGGCGCACGCACTACAAGGGGCCAAATTTGAGGTGCAAATTTTGCACTAAACAAGGGCTTAGTCTCAGTTTCCAACCTGATGAGGACATGACCAGCTTAGATATGACCATGCTTATGGCTTGTAAACAAAAGGTGAATCAATCCTATACAATGATTATTGTTGCTACATTCGATGAATTGATGCTGCGCCATGATGTGTGTTCATTGTCATTTTCAGAAATACATACGTGGATTAAAAAGAGTGATAGACACACTTGGAAGGCATGGAGGACTAAAGAAGTTGACTGGGGACCAAGTCCAAGTGTTCCTCACGTCCTCCACCAGGCCAACCCGTCACTTTTGGCCTATAGATACAAAGAGATCAAGTCTAACACGTTTTGGCGCTGGATTCGGACTACAGGAAAGTCCTGACTTGCGACGGCCGCCATGATTTCATCCTGACTTCGTTTTGGGCGTTTAAGTACTTGATGGAAAGCTTATCAAGTCTACTTTCAGAAGGATCCGGACTCACCTTCATATCTGTTTGGATGCGGCCGCAATCTTCGATTTAGTACAGACACCTTTTCTGCCCACGGTGATGTGTCACCTTATTTTGGGCCAATGGGCCATGTATCAAGTTGGGTCCACTAGGGACGCGTCCTATGGTTTTGGGATGACCCCCACCAGGTCCTGGTCGTCCTCCACCCTCTCATATACCCCAATAGCCGCTACAAACAGATTGGATTTTGTTTAGATCAAGTTTAGCCATTGCTACTTGCTTGTAAGCGCGCGTGCTGCTCCAGTCGTCCGTCTTCGAGTCTTCGGAACCCCACTTCGTTGGTGATTGAGTTTGACATTGAGACACTTCATTCCCATCTAGTAAATTCAGTACTTGTATCATACTTGTTCTTGCTAGTTCTTCGATTGCTTGCAGGACAGGTCGGGTGACGCGCTCCCACAAGATCGCGGCATCCATAGGAGGTGGTGTATCGGTCGCTAAGGCGCAGTCTTTGAAAGGTTGTAGTCGGGCCGTCAACGTCGTCTCCTCCAATCGAGTTATCCCTCACGCCTCTGATCGAAAAATCAGGCACAAACCCCAGCGGTTGGTATCAGAGCGAGATTTATCGGTGATTGACTATCGATTCATTGTTTTTTTTCCTATAGTTCAGAAAAGCAAAACAAAATAGTAGGTGGTGTATCGGTCGGGTGACGCGCTCCCACAAGATCGCGGCCCCATTTAGTCCCAATTTTGGGAACTGGGACTAAAAGTCCTACCCTTTAGTCCCAGTTTCCCCACTCGGGACTAAAGTCCTGGAAAATTAAAAAGGTATTGTGCCCCAATTTGCAAGCTATTGTAGTAAATTAAGCATTTTACCAGTTTTAGACCAATTTAAGATATTGCAAGCTATTGTGGACCAATTTGCACCTAAATGACAAGTTTATTGTTGTATGATGGGTGTGATTTCTTCTACAATGTAATACTTCCAAAGGAGTAATTCTACACTTCTACTACACTAGTAGAGAATTGGCCTTTAGTTGCAAGCTATTGTAGTAAATTGAGCATATTTTACCAGTTTTGGACCAATTTAAACACACATGTCAAGTTAACATATTAAATTGAGCATTTTACATGTTGTTAGACCAATTTGCACCCAACTGCCAAGTTTATTGTTGTATGGTAGGTGTAATTCCTACCCTTTAGTCCTAGTTGAGTCCTGTAAAATGAAAATAAGTATTGTGCCCTGTTGTCGAGCCCACAACATCTTGTTTGCCTCGCGTATAGTGTCCTAACCACCCCATCTACACAAAATATATGACCTTGGGTGAGATGTTTTCTTTTTATATATATAGTAAACCGTAGAGATCAACCCTTTAGAGCATCTCCAATAGACTCTTTATATCTTTTCTAACTTACAGAAATAGAGATTTGGTGAAAAACATCCTCCAACAGCTTCTTTAATTGGATATCCAAATATAGATATCCTCTATTCCGGATTTCTCGCTAGCCAAAGATGGAGAAAGAGATGACTCTTTAGACTGCGCACAAGATATAGAAAAACTGTTGAAAAGTATAAAGATATAGAAAATATTTTTTACTCAAATGACTCTTCAATTGATGATTTAGAAAAATATATTTTAGATAGGCTCTTGGAGATGCTCTTAGTCCGGGTTGGTGGCTCCAACCGGGACTAAAGTCATTATTTTAGTCCCGGTTGAGCCTCCAACCGAGACTAAGGGGCACTTTTAATTTAGTCCCGGTTGGTTCCTTTGGGACTCCAGGAAATACTAACCCAGACTAATGCTAGTATTAGTCCCGGGCCCAAATCTATCGGGACAAATGTGTAGTGGATGAAAAATCCTTTCCGTACCAGTGCTAGGAGTATTTTTAGTACATATTAAAGAATCTCTAAGAGTATGCTTCTAATAATCATGTATCATGGTCCTGCCAAAAGGTGGGTTTTGTGCCTAGAAAACACAGCTTGGCTCTTGCCAAGTGGGTTATTTGACCTAGAAAACACTGTTTTCTCCTACAATAGCTTTATTGTTTTTGAAAAGCTTAAAAAAATCTGCTACATATTCCACGTAGCACCTACTTCCTTGTGATTGCAGCGATAACAAATCACTAAAATTTTGAGGCAGGAACATGTTATAAGTACATGCAATAAGAAAAATTCATAATACCTATATTAGGATAACTTACATTCTGTTTCGTGGAGTTACTTGTCCGTGCAGTCCTAGAACATGCTGAGGACTATGGTTCTAGAGGACATGTATCACCTCCCTAACCATGATATGAAGAAGAAGAGGGCTGGACTGCAAATGCCGATGGCTATGACAGCGTAGGCGAGCCACAAAGTTGTTGGTGCCACAGTGATGTAGACGGTAGTCATGAGGGAGAGCAGCATAGCGAGACAGGCGATGATGGCGAGCGTTTGGCTCCACATGAGGTTGTGGAGCCTGAGCTGGACGGGCTCTTGCCTGGCCCAGATCAGCAAGGAGATGACGACGATGGAGCTGCACATGGCGACGGTATTGGAGAGCACAAAGACCTTGAACGCGGCGCTTTTACCATGAATAGGGATTCCTCTGGTTTGGTCATAGCCGCCGGGCATGGTGAAGGTGGCGGCGAAGGTGACGGTGGCGATGAGGGTGGCGGCGAGGAAGTAGGCGTCAACGACACTGTCGAAGTCCTTACTATTGAGGGCCCTGTGCCCGCCAGAGAATGGCGGCGGCAGCAGACGCTTGCTGCACCTTTTGCACTCCTGCTGCTTGAGCTTCTTCAAGAGGTGCATCTCGTAGGTGTCCGTCTCGCCGGTGTGCAGCTTCATCTCGACGATGCTGCGCGCAGTCTGGCCGTCGCGGTCGCGGACGCAGAGGTCGACGCGGGGGTCGTCGAGCAGCAGCAGCGCGCACTCGACGCGGCTCATCCTGGTGGCGAGGTGCAGGGGCGTGTCGCCATTGCCGTCGACGCGGTTGAGCAGGTCCGATGGGCGGGCATGGCGGAGCAGGCATCCGAGCGCGGCCACCTTGCCGCAGTCGACGGAGACGTGGAAGGCGTTGCGGCCGGAGCTCTCCACCATCTCCGCCACGTCGGGGCAGTGCCGGAGCAGGGCCTTGATGGCCTCGGTCGAGTCGTACTGTGTGGCGACGTGCAGCGGGGACATTCTCTGGGTGTTGCCCTTGTAGGCCAGATCCGCCCGCTTGTTGAGCAGCATCTCCACGGCTCGCTGGTGGTCCTTCTGCGCCGCGTAGTGCAGGGCGTTGTTGCCATCGGAGTCGGTCAGGTCGATCAGATCAGGCCGCTTCTTCATCAGTAACTCCATGGTCCCTGCAGCATGCATGGTAAGTTTGCAATGATGGATCGATATTTGTTGAACCATTGTTATATGATGTACAAAGTCGTATAATGATGTGCGGTTACTCAAGTTGGTGCCAAGGACGGCTTGGTGCAGAGCCGTGCCACTCGGGGAGGCGGCGTAAAAGTACTCCTGCCCAACCCAAGGGTAGTCGGTGATCCTTTGCACCACTTGGACGAGGTCCTCGAGGGCGGCCATGTGCAGTGGCGTCTCCATCCTGTCATTGGGATCATGGCCGCGGCTTGGGTCGGCATCCAGCAGAGACAATGCCATGGAGAGCATTTGAAAGGACCAACACTAGGCCTAGAGGGGGGTGAATAGGCCTGTTTAAAAATTCCTGCAAAAAATTCTCCGAAAAACTGTCAGAAAGTCGGATGATCCGACACAGTCTCGGATCTTCCGGCCAGGAAGATCCGACACTGTACAGGATCTTCCGACTGGGACAGAAACCCGGAAGATCCGAAGGAAAGCCGGATCTTCCGACAGGCAATTCAAGTAAACTTCGAGATTTGAAAACTAATGACCTTTTGACAATTCCACTTGAATACAAAGCTCACAATTGATGTAAGGAACCTTCTATATATGATCAATATCAGAGTATAGCCACAAATAAGTAGATCGGGACAAATCAAGATATAGAAACAGTATGAACAAGAATGAAAGTGGAGACAAAGGATTTTCTTCCGAAGTTCACTCCACAAAGGAGCTACGTCTCCGTTGAGATGCTCACAAAGAGCCGGGCTGTCACACTAACCCCAAGTCTCTCCCAATCAACCACAAAGGAGGATTGAGTTACTTACTATATGTGCTCCCACGAAGAGAGAGGGTAATACAAACTTCCGGGACTCAAACCACAAGAGAATGGGAGTTCACCGGCACCTCTAACCGTCTAGGAGCAAGCTCCAAGAGTAACAAACGTGAATCGACGAATCCAAGTGCTTCAAGTGCTTGAGAGATGAACTATTTGAGGAAGCTCAAGATGGCACTAGGTTTCACACCTCAAATCTTCTCTCTCACTCAAACCCTAGGTGAATCTTGGAAGAATCAAACCTTGGAAGGGAGTAGAGAGGTGGAGTGAATGCTCAAGTGGGAGTTTGTCTCGTGTTAGGTCAGAGTGAACAGCTGCAGTAAAAGAAAGGGGGTGAGGGGTATATATACCAACCCCCAAAATATGACCGTTATTGTTTACTGCGAAGGGGTACCGGATCTTCCGACAATAGGTCGGATCTTCCGATAAGCAACAGAACCGAGTAACAAAAACTCCAGGTAAGTTCCGGGGGCCGGATCTTCCGACCAGATGTCGGATCTTCCGGGCGACCCCGGAACTTCCGGCCCAAAGAAATCTCAAGACAGAGCCAGCCGGAACTTGCAGTCGGATCATCCGGCCAGGGGCCGGAACATGTACTCAGGACACTTCCGAGGCTGAAAAAACGGCTAAGTCATGTAAGTTCCGACCAGGGTCGGATCTTCCGGCCAGGAAAAATTCCAAGGCCGAGCGGCCCGGAACATCCGGTCGGATCTTCCGGCCTAAGTTCCGGCAGAGCAGGAAAGGAGTTTGTGAAGTGTTTTTGTGGCTTTAACGAATTTGTCATCTCAAGCAAAGCACTTTGAGCAACTAGAATTCATCAACTACGTCCCCCTTGATAGTACGGTGGTCCTATACTCAATTTCAAAAAGGAAAATAGAATTTAAATTGCCAATTGAGTCTTCCACCATATCAAAAAGAATTGGGGTACTTCCTTTTGTGCTATCTTTCTCTTTATTTCATTTTATCCCTGCACACCTCAAGCACAACATCATATCCGAATTTCTATTGCCATTAATCACCAAAATAGATTAAATGCCTAGATGCACTTTCAATCTCCCCCTTTTTGGTGATTGATGACAATACAAATTTGGGTGCATAAAAGGAATAAAATACTTGTAGTAGCTCCCCCTCAATTTGTGCATGGGGTGATAAAATCATCGTGATGCATATGACAAGATATTCACAACAGTAAAGTGAGAAATAACATCACATCATCCATAAGCAATACGTAATAATAGATAACGAGATCCACATCACACTAGCAATAACCAAATTAAAGTCTTACAAATAAAATTCTCGCTTGGCACACCATCCATAACACAAATTCAAGTCTTACAAGTTCACAAGCTCACAAGAATAAAATAAAAGATAGATAAATGATAGATGGCATAAGGCCCAAATTCACTCCCCCTTTGTCATCAAAGACCAAAAAGGGAGCTACTCGTCCTCGTCGTCGTCGTCGCCATCATCATCACCATCATCATCTTCTTCTTCATCCTCATCAATAGCGGGAGCCTTGCCCTTGCGACGCTCCTCATCTGTCTCGGGCTCACTGATGTATTCCTCTTCCTCTTCCTCAGATTCTTCAATATCAACCTCCTCTTCTTCTTCCTCTTCCTCAACAATATCCGCTTCACCTTGTCCTTGGGAGAGAGAAGCACCAAAGACAAACTCTTGAGAATAATCCTCCCATGGATTTTCAAAAGAGGGTGGAGGAGTAACTTCCCGGAGTTGATGAACCGGAGAATGTGGCATGTTTAACTTGTCAAGAAGCTCCTTATGACGCTTATCCGCCATATATCTATCATGCTCAGCCCGCTTCTCTCGCTCATGGGATCTCTTAACTTCATGCTTGCACATGTTGAAGCAAGAGAACATGCCTTGAAGAAGGAAATCCAATTTGCTCATTTTTCCTTTGGGAGCAAATGAGGGGCCACTAGAGGAAGTTGGACCACTAGATGGAGGAGCTTGGGAAGATGAAGCACCTCGAGATGATGGAGTTGGAGCACCATGATAAGGCTTAGACTTGATCTTCAAAAGTTGAGAAATCTTGCCTTGAGGGGATTTATAAGCTGGATGGATCTTGTCAGTCAATATGTTTACCCCAGTGACATGTATAATCATGTGAAAGATGTATGGGGCATAGTGACATCCACTAGAGGCATCATGTGAGCAATAAATAATTTCATTCCAAATGAAATTAAAAACCTTGAACTTGGGCTTCCCGGGGGCCATCTGAAATAGCAGATTCTTGGCCCTCTTGGAGATGTTGTCCGCATCTCCTGCTCTTGGATACATGGTCCCTCTAAACAGTTGATTCAGCAACTTATAGAATGGAGAGAGTCCCTTGTACTTTCCAAAAACAACCTCACCATAAGCATGATCATACATGAAGGCTAGCTTGGTGTCATCCAAAATTCTCCCAAGATGAAGATCGATCTTGCTGCGATCATTGCTTGTGTGGGCATAGGCGGTCTCCTCAGCAAGCCCAAACAAACTAGCAAACTCATGCAAAGATATGGAAAGGCGTTTACCACATAGAGTCCAATGCATCTCATACCTCTCTTCATCTACCCAAAGAGTGGCATAGAACTGGGCGATAACTTCCTCATTGTATGAGCACTCAAAGGCCATGATCTTGTCCAAGTCCATCTCCACACACCTCTTGTATACATCATCAACAACTGGCTTGAGTGGTGGTGGAAAGCTCTTCAGGTATTTCCAGTCGACCCAATACATGGGAGTGCAAATCCGGGTCATCTTCAAAATAACAGACTCATACCAGTCTGCTTGGTGTGCCAACCAAAACCTAGGATCACGCCTGAATGACTTGTACTGAATGCTCCTGGGATCCTCATGTGCACTGAGTCTGAGTGGCTTCATGCTGTTCTGTGCCAACCTGAAGTTGACCACTGCACTGTCTTGTGCGTGTCTGAAGGGAATGGCAGTGCTGATGAAGTTCTGAGTTAGAAAAGATATATCAATGTCATCGTTGTACTGACTCCCCGGTCCTTCTCCTTGATTGGCCCTCTTAATTCTGGGGCGAGGAGGAATCTTGCGCCCCGGCACATTTGATTGGGCTCTTCCGCGAACAGAACGGGAAGTTGTTTCCTTCGATGTTCTCTTGCCCTTGCCAATTTCTCTAATCTCCCCATCTGAAGCTGTATCCGAATCAGATGATGAACCACTTGGAGGATGAAACGAGCTCTTGGTGCGACCGGTACTTGGACGCACAGCCAAAGATGTGGTCTTTTTCTGTGTAACCTTTTCCTTAACCATCTGATAAGATAGGAGAGAACATGTATTTAGAGAAAGGATCAAAGATTTGCAACTAAGTAGACAGAATAGAACTCGACTCAGTCGGATCTTCCGGCCCTGAGTCGGAAGATCCGGGGGTCCGGATCTTCCGGCTCACCGTCGGATGATCCGACAGAGTCGGGTCGAACCCTAACTACTTAGGAACAGGAGATTTAGCCCACCAAACTTTGTGAAATCATAGGGAAGTGTTTTAGACATGTATATGGGATGATTGACCAAGGGGAAAACAACTAGAACCTCCTACATTGATAGATCGGGCGATGGGGATTTTGAATCAATACCGTTGAGATTTCCCGCGAAAACTCCGGAAGATCCGATGGAGATTGAGTCTTGGAGAGTTGGGGAATCAAATGATGTCACTCGATGAAGAAATCCACGGCCCAATCTTCAAATCGCCGTATGGGATGGAGTGTTGGAGAGAGGAGGCGTTGGTGTAGGAAGAATGAAAGATGGGAGAGGTAACGGTTCGTTCCAGATATATATATTCGCGCACAGACCGGAAGATCTGACGACGCGCCGGAAGATCCGACAGTGACAGAACCAGAGAGACCAGACCGGAAGTTCCGTGAGTTCCCAGGTCCGGAAGATCCGACAGAGAGTCGGAAGATCCGACTGGGTCGGAAGATCCGAAAAAAATTTCAGAGACGATGATTAGAGACAGAGCCACCCGGAACTTCCAGGGGAAAGTTCCGGGGGTATGTCGGAAGATCCGGGGGTCCAGAAGAGATATGACATAAAGATGATTTTGCAAGATGAGATTTGATTGAAGATTTTGAGAGAGCTTGCTTATGAACTAGTAAGACACTTGTCCCAAAGTTGATCAGCAACAAACAATCAACAAATTAACCATGATCAACTTGAGACAAGATGTGATCCAACGATCACAAGATCAAATATTTTGAAATACTCACACAGAACTAAGATAAAACAATTTTTCTCCTAGTCTAGGCATCAAACAATTGTGTATGCAACAAGTCAAGCCAAGTTACGAGAATCCAAAATATTTAGCTCACTCCTCAAGGAACAAAACCTTTGCTCATCGAGAGGCTTGGTGAAGATATCGGCTAATTGTTTTTCGGTTCCTACATGGCATATGGCGATATCTCCTTTGGCTTCATGATCTCTAAGGAAGTGGTGTCGAATGTCTATGTGCTTGGTTCTTGAGTGTTGAACGGGGTTGTTTGCTAGTTTTATGGCACTCTCATTGTCACACAAGAGTGGAATGTTTTTGAACTCACAACCAAAGTCACTCAAGGTTTGCCTCATCCAAAGTAGTTGAGCACAACAAGCACCGGCTGCAACATACTCGGCCTCGGCGGTGGATAGCGCAACGGAATTTTGTTTCTTAGAGCTCCAAGACACCAAAGACCGACCAAGAAATTGGCAAGTCCCCGTTGTACTCTTTCGATCTACCTTGCAACCAGCATAATCCGAATCGGAGTAGCCAAGTAGATCAAAAGTGGAGCCCTTGGGATACCACAAGCCAAGGTTTAGAGTATGCACTAAATATCTAAAAATTCTCTTAACAGCCATTAGATGACATTCCTTAGGATTGGCTTGAAATCTTGCACACATGCACACACTAAGCATAATATCCGGCCTAGATGCACAAAGGTAAAGCAAGGAACCAATCATGGAGCGATATACCTTTTGATCGACGGATTTGCCTTCCTCATTTAGATCAAGATGACCATTCACTGGCATAGGGGTCTTGATTGGCTTAGCATTGGCCATGTCAAACTTTTTGAGCATATCACTTGTATATTTGGTTTGACATATGAACGTGCCATGCTTTAGTGTCACACCCGGATTTACACAGAAACCCGAATGCTTCTATATGTGTGCCCAGGAAGTCCACAGAACACATATAGATAACAAATATGATAAACAGAGTACATATGCTCGAATAAAATGGTTTTACATCAGAGTTTGACTAAAATAACTAAATAACACAGCGGAAGACTATTTATTAACTCTCTCTCTAAACGAAGACGAAGACGAAGCCGAAATCCATAATCCACAGGGACTCTGACTGGTTGAGCACAGCTAGTAGAATGGCAGATCTTCAGGAAACTCAATAGCAGCAGTACCATCTAATCCATCTGTTACCCATCCGGGATTTTGTTGAATGGCAAGTGTAAGTAAATGTCTTACTTAGCAAATACAACACGGGTAATGAAGGCTTAAAAGAAAGGCTTGACACGGCTGTACTGCATTAGCAATTTTAGTTGATTCTTTTTAACATAAACCAAGATTACTACAATTATGTGAATCCCAGTTGCAATTCCCAATTAATGAAGTAGAAGTAATCATTAAACCATAATGAACATCAACTTCTAATCAAAAAGGATCCAGGCCGCTCTTGACCCTGAGCAAGGCTACCATGATAGATTATACACTCTGCAGAGGTTTCGCCCTTTACCCACCAGTCGCGTAAAAGTTCAAAGGAACTTTGCACCCAACCACGCACATCAACACTTCCGAGGTGTGACTGCATAGGGACGCTACGAGGCTTTTCACAAGACACCCTAACAAAACAGTAGCCGTTATGGTACAACCTAGGCAGCATGACCCAAGGCACCGAGATTGACTGACGCCCATGTCGCAACACGAGGGGGTCAATGGCGTCCAAGCGCGGTAATAAACATCAACAACAAAATAAATAGCGCAACGTGTGGAACCCCCGCCATACGGAAGCTCCCAACACGGGACTGTGCCTCACGGGGACATAGCCAACGGATACTCCGTCCTCGGTGGATCAAACCATACTCTCACCCATGCTTCTCATAACGCCGTCGGCCTGTCGGTAACTACTGTCAAGCTAGAGCCGTACATGCTACTCGTCCAAGACCAGAGCCATTATAGTTCCGGCGGTGGCGACAGGTTCCTGGGTTGCCGCTTTAAGAACAGGTCCTTATGGAGAGACACTAGGGCCAAGCATGAAGCATACGCCCTAGCTCCCTGATCCATGTTGCTAAAAAGCAAGTTTTACCATTAACATTGAAGTGAACCATTAAGTCAAGATTAACAGTTAAACATTGGTGACAGTAGCGGCGCTTAGCAAGGATCTACCCAAATGCAATAACCCAGGGTAATCAAGGTATAGGATAAACAAAGCTAGGAATAACCTTAATAGGAACAATTTAGACACATGCATATGCAGTAATTAATGTAAAGGTGTGTTTAGGTAGCAAGGATTGTCCGTGCTGTACTTGCCTTCGTCCAACTGCTGCTGTTGCTCTGGCTGCTGCTGTTGGTCTTGCTCCTCGTAACCCTCGAACTCAAACGTGTACGGCTCACCGACTGGACTCATACATCAACACACAAGCATCCATACAAGCCAGTACATGCAAACAATATTAATCTATTAGAACAGTACACCAAACAATAGAAACAGAACAAAAGAAGGCTGAAAAACTAATCTACGCTTCGCTACGAACACGTGAGCGCGAAAAACACTCAAATCGGAGCTAAAACGAAGAAGTTATGGCTTTTCTAAGGTCCAGGGACTTTCTGGCAAAGTTTTAAAAGTTCCAGGGGCTTATTTGCAAAAACTCAGGGGCTAAAACATAATTTTATATAAAAACAGGAGGGTTTATTTGCAATTTAACCAAAACAGGACCTCGGGTACTATTTTTAAATAAGGCAGGGGGTTTTCTGTAAAAATCAGGACTTAATTGTAATTATTTTTGAATAGATTTGGACTGCGGGTTAATTTTGAAAAAGGGTAGGGGTTCTTTTGAAAAAGTGGCTCGGCTGACTGGGGGTTGACCGGTATTGACTGTCTGACTTGGCTGGTTTGACTCGATCTGGGCCGTCAGTTTCGATTTGGACGGCCTAGATTAGATCGGGGAGAGGGGAGGGTCGCCGGCGGGGGGTGCTGCGGCGGCGCCGCCTGCGAGCGCGGCGGAGGGTCGCCGGCGAAGATGGAAACCGAGCTAGGAGCGTCGGTTCGGGTCGGGAATTGGTGCTACGGAGGCGTCGCGGCTCGGCGAACTCATCCAGGGGGCTCAAATCGACGGCGGAGCAGCGGAAGGGGGCGCGCGATGAGCTATGGCGGCGGCGGCGCTCGGGTGCGGCGGCGGGCTTGCGACAGAGGGGGAAGAAGAGCAAGGAGGGGCTCAGGAGCACTCTTACCACCACGCGAAGCTGCTCCGGCAGCCAATTTGGTCGGAGCGACGGCGAATCGACGGGTCGACGGCGGGGCAGATCTCGGCGGCGGCTATGGCGGCGCTGCGAGCTCGGGCGAGAGCGAGGGCGGCTAGGGCTTGGGGAGGTTCGGGAGACGGGGCGGCGGGGCTTAAGTAGGGCGGACGAGGAAGAGTCCGGGCGGGGGAAACCTCGGCGTCCGTGCCGAGTCCGGCCGGGAGTCCGGCGCCGTGTCCGGGACGGTCTCTGCCGCGAGGAGGAAGACGACCTGACACGCGGGCCCGCGCGGTCAGCGGCAGAGGGGAGAGGGCGAGGCGGAGCAGGCCGTGCTGCTGGGCCGAATCAGCGAGCGCGTGAGGGGCCGGCGGGAGAGCGGAGCGGGCCAAAAGGGAGAGCAGGGGGGGCAACGCAGACTTTTACACGCGCGTGGGCCGAGCGAGCGAGCGGCTGGACCGGGCCGGAAGCGGGGCGCGAGCAGGCCGCTGGGTGGGCCGAAAGCGGAAACAGGGGGGGCTGGGCTGCTGCGAAAGAGAAAGAAAAAGGGCCAAAAACGGACGAGGGAAAAGTTAAGGGAGGAAAAGTGAACTCGGGCCGCAGAAACTTTTCTAGAGCTCCAAACGCAGCGATTCAAATTCGAATTTAAACAGAATTTAAATTCCAATTGAACCACACACAAACAAAACTCAATGCAGCCAGCATGAATGCAACAAAAATGTTTCTAACCTTATATTAAATTTTATTTCCCATAAATAATTTATTTTCCTTAGATAAATATGAGCATAAATTAAATAAAAACAATTTAATTACTAAAATTTTTAAAATAGGCATTTTTAGGGTGTTACAAACCTACCCCCCTTAAGATGAATCTCGCCCTCGAGATTCGGACGTGGATGGGAATAACTGTGGATACTCTGCTCTGAGATCTTCTTCTCTTTCCCAAGTCGCTTCATCCACTGAATGACGACTCCACTGAACCTTGCACATCCGGATCACTTTATTTCTGGTGACTCTTTCTGACTCTTCCAAAATTCTGACAGGATGCTCAGTATAGGTAAGATCTTCCTCCACATTCAGCTCATCAATCGGAATCTGTTCCTCAGGTACTCGCAAACACTTTTTCAACTGAGACACATGGAACACATCATGTACTCCCGCTAACTTCTCTGGTAGCTCTAACTGATATGCCACCTCACCTTTCCGACCAAGTACCTTGAACGGTCCAATATATCGAGGTGCTAACTTGCCCTTAACGTTGAACCTCTTCACGCCTCTCATGGGTGACACCTTGAGATACACGAAGTCCCCAATTTCAAAGCTGAGATCCTTCCGTCGGTTATCTGCATAGCTCTTCTGTCTGGATTGTGCTACTTTCAGATTCTGTCTGATTATCTGTACTTGTCGCTCTGCCTCTCTTAGTATTTCAGGTCCGAATACCTGACTTTCTCCCGTCTGATTCCAGAATAGTGGTGTCCTACACTTTCTGCCATACAGAGCCTCAAAGGGTGCCATCTGCAAACTCTTCTGATAGCTGTTGTTGTACGAGAATTCCGCGTACGGTAAACTCTTGTCCCAACTGGCACCATACTGTAGAGCACACGCTCTCAGCATATCCTCCAATATCTGATTCGTCCGTTCTGTCTGGCCATCTGTCTGCGGATGGTAAGCTGAACTGAACTGGAGCTTAGTGTCCATAGACTCATGCAATTGTCGCCAAAAGTGCGATGTGAATTGGGTACCTCGATCTGACACTATTCTTTTTGGTACCCCATGCAAACACACAATCCTCTCCATATACAACTCCGCTAGTCTGGCTCCCGAGTAGGTGGTCTTCACTGGTAGGAAATGCGCCACCTTGGTTAGACGATCCACTATTACCCAGATTGAGTCAAATCCTCCCTGAGTGCGAGGTAAGCCAGTGATGAAATCCATACCGACTTCTTCCCACTTCCATTCAGGTACCTTCAGGGGCTGGAGTAAACCTGCTGGCCTCTGATGTTCAGCCTTGACTCTCTGACATGTGTCACATAGAGCTACGTATGTGGCCACATCTCTCTTCAATCCGTACCACCAAAATCTCTCTTTGATATCTTGGTACATCTTGGTACTACCTGGGTGTATCGAATACGCCGACTCATGGGCTTCCCTGAGAATTGCATCCCTGATCTGCACTATATCTGGTACACAGATCCGCTTCTCATACCACAATGTTCCTTGGTCATCCACTCGAAAACCAGGGGCTTTTCCTAATGCCACTAGTTCTACGATCTCCTTGATCTTCTCATCTGTGAGTTGTCCTTTTCGGATCTCTTGTTCCAAGGTCGGTTCTACTGCCATCTCGGTGACGCTGGTCACAAATCCCAAACTCATCCTTTCAAACTCTAATCTGAGTTCCTCCGGTAAGCAATGTCCCGTGATCTTATGCACGTAACTCCTTCTACTCAGAGCATCTGCCACCAGATTGGCCTTCCCTGGATGATAATGAATCTCCAGATCGTAGTCCTTGATCAACTCTAACCAACGACGTTGTCTCATATTCAGATCTGACTGTGTGAACACATACTTGAGACTCTTGTGGTCAGTGTAAATATCACACTTATGTCCAATCAAGTAATGCCTCCAAATTTTCAAAGCATGTACTACAGCTGCTAACTCCAGATCGTGTGTCGGGTAGTTCTGCTCATGTTTCCTCAACTGCCTCGATGCATAAGCTACTACTCTGCCTTCCTGCATGAGCACACATCCCAATCCTAGACGAGACGCATCGCAGTAGATAGAGAAGCTCTTGGTTATATCCGGCAACACTAGCACAGGTGCCGTTGTCAATCTCTTCTTCAATTCCTCAAAGCTGACTTGACACTCTTCAGTCCAGACAAACTTGGCATTTTTCTCCAATAACGCCGTCAGAGGTTTAGCAATCTTGGAGAATCCTTCAATAAACCTCCAATAGTATCCAGCCATTCCAAGGAAACTTCTGATTTCACTCACATCCTTAGGCGGATTCCAACTCAACACATCACTAACCTTTTTCGGATCAACTGCCACTCCTCCATTGGACAGTACGTGTCCCAAGAATGCTACTTCCTTCAACCAAAACTCACACTTGCTCAGCTTGGCATACAACTGATGCTCACGAAGTCTCTGCATCACCAACCCCAGATGTTCTTCGTGTTCTTCCTCGTTCTTGGAGAAAACCAGAATGTCGTCAATGAACACTACCACGAACTTGTCAAGATAGTCCATAAACACACTGTTCATCAAATACATAAAGTATGCCGGTGCATTTGTCAGACCAAAAGACATGACTGTGAACTCATATAGACCATATCGGGTTGTGAAGGCTGTTTTAGGGATGTCAGTCACTCGTATCCTCATCTGATGGTAACCGGATCGGAGATCGATCTTTGAGAACACACACGCTCCTTTCAACTGGTCGAAGAGATCATCAATCCTTGGCAACGGGTACTTGTTCTTGATGGTCACTTCATTCAAAGCTCGATAATCCACACACAATCTCTGGGTTCCATCTTTCTTATCCACAAACAGAACTGGTGCTCCCCAAGGGGACGAACTAGGACGAATATACCCTTTTGCTAACAATGCCCTTAATTCCTCCTTAAGTTTCTCTAGTTCTTTTACTCCCATTCTATATGGCCTCTTAGCTATAGGTGCAGTACCAGGCTTAAGATCAATAACAAATTCAACTTCGCGGTCTGGGGGCATACCTGGTAACTCATCTGGAAACACATCCGGGAATTCGCACACCACTCTGATGTCTTCCAGTGCTACACCTTCGGCTTGGTAGATCTGATTGTGTCCCACGGGACTAGCTGCTTGGTACTCCACTTTCTCACCAGTCTTTGCTGTCAGCTGCACGGTTCTTTTGGAGCATTGAATCACCCCATCATATCTTGCTAACCAGCTCATACCCAGAATCAAGTCAAACCCAAGAGTTTCTAGGACTATCGGGTTCACCACAAAGTCTACCCCCCTTATTGTGATGGTGATACAGGGGCAACGTAAAGTGGCACGCTGTTCTCCCCCAGGTGAACTAACTACCATGGGGTTTCCCATAGGTTGCAAGATCATCATGTTCTTTTTCACGAAAGCAGCAGATATGAAAGCATGCGAAGCTCCAGTATCAAATAAAACAGTTGCGAGAGACGAGTTGACAGGGAACGTACCCACAACGACATCCGTTGCTCCTTCTGTGGTTTCCGCACCCATGTGGTTGACCTTTCCTCTCGCTGGGTTCTGCTGCTGATTCCCGTTCTGGTTCTGCGGTTGTCCAACCCTCTGATTGCTGTTCTGACCAACGGTGTTCTGAGCCTTACGAGGACAAGCGCTGGCATAGTGTCCCAGCTCACCACAACCAAAACACCTCGGAGCCGTAGGTGCATTGTTGGTTGGATTGGGGCGTTGGACAGGACCATTCTGTGGCTGGTTCTGAGGACGCTGCTGAGGTAGTGCTGAGGGGTACTGGGGACGTGGCTGGTACTGGGGTCGTTGCTGATATTGGTTGCGGTTCATCAAACCGGACTGTCCCTGGAAACGCTGTGGAGTCACCATCTGCTGGTTTCCTTGCTGAGGATTGAAGCGAGGGCGTACGTTGCTTCCTGACGGTGTGCCTTGAAGCTTCCTCTTCTTTTCTTCCATCTCACGGCGCTTGTGCTCCAGCAGTAGTGCGCTATCCACCAGTTCTTGAAAAGTGGCGAACCTAGAGCACAGGAGTTGGTACTGGAGTGTATCATGCAGGCCATCTCCGAATCGGGTCTGCTTCTTCTTGTCCGTATTCACGTCCTCTGGAGCATAACGGGCCAACTCAATGAACTTGTCACGATAAGCGGTGACACTCATACCTTCCTGCTTCAATGCCAGGAACTCCTTCTTCTTCAAGGTCATCAGCGCTTCTGGCACGTGGTGAGAACGGAAGCTGTCGCGGAACTCCTGCCAAGTGATCTGATCAGGATTGGGGTGAGCATATTGGTACGCATCCCACCAATCCAAAGCTGCTCCCTGGAGCTGTCCACTTCCATACAACACCTTCTCCCGGTCGTTGCACTGTGCGATGTCCAGCTGTCGTTCCACTGCCTTGAGCCAGTCTTCTGCTTGCATTGGGTCGCTAGACTTGTTGAAGGTAGGAGGGCGTCCTTTCATAAACTCGCCCCTTTTATCTCTGGGTTGCACGTAGTGCTGTTGGGGCGGGTTCTGCTGATTCTGCTGCATCAGTGCTATGGTTTGCGCCATCTGCTGTGTCAGCTGAAGTTGCATCTGCATCATCTGCTCCATGGTGAGTGGCGGTGGTGGAGGTGGTGGATTCTGATTCTGATTCTGATTGCTTCCACTGCCTCCGGGGTTGCTTCTGGTGTTAACCATCTACCATATCAAGAAATCTCCCATCAGTATTCCCGCCAACTGGTATTAGATAACCCATGCTTGCAGATGGTGTATGAGAAGATAGCAGTACTTGGAAAGATATGATTCAGAGGTATAGAGAGTAAGACAGAGGAGGTGCAAGAAGACAGCTAACCCAACTATTTATTCACTAATATTCCTTAAACCTTAGTCCTATAACTAGATGGAGATAGACTTGCGTCTATGACCATCACAATCATTACAAAGATCCAAATCAAACATAAGCATAATAACAGTAAAATCAAGCACCCAAGGACATGATTCACACAAGACTCGACAGCACTGGTTTTGAAAAACGTAACTAAATGATCTGAAACTAAATCATGGTGGTCTCCTAGTGATTTATCAACCGTTCTAGTTAGGCTGCGTTCCTACAGTCAGCACTGCTCTGATACCAATCTGTCACACCCGGATTTACACAGAAACCCGAATGCTTCTATATGTGTGCCCAGGAAGTCCACAGAACACATATAGATAACAAATATGATAAACAGAGTACATATGCTCGAATAAAATGGTTTTACATCAGAGTTTGACTAAAATAACTAAATAACACAGCGGAAGACTATTTATTAACTCTCTCTCTAAACGAAGACGAAGACGAAGCCGAAATCCATAATCCACAGGGACTCTGACTGGTTGAGCACAGCTAGTAGAATGGCAGATCTTCAGGAAACTCAATAGCAGCAGTACCATCTAATCCATCTGTTACCCATCCGGGATTTTGTTGAATGGCAAGTGTAAGTAAATGTCTTACTTAGCAAATACAACACGGGTAATGAAGGCTTAAAAGAAAGGCTTGACACGGCTGTACTGCATTAGCAATTTTAGTTGATTCTTTTTAACATAAACCAAGATTACTACAATTATGTGAATCCCAGTTGCAATTCCCAATTAATGAAGTAGAAGTAATCATTAAACCATAATGAACATCAACTTCTAATCAAAAAGGATCCAGGCCGCTCTTGACCCTGAGCAAGGCTACCATGATAGATTATACACTCTGCAGAGGTTTCGCCCTTTACCCACCAGTCGCGTAAAAGTTCAAAGGAACTTTGCACCCAACCACGCACATCAACACTTCCGAGGTGTGACTGCATAGGGACGCTACGAGGCTTTTCACAAGACACCCTAACAAAACAGTAGCCGTTATGGTACAACCTAGGCAGCATGACCCAAGGCACCGAGATTGACTGACGCCCATGTCGCAACACGAGGGGGTCAATGGCGTCCAAGCGCGGTAATAAACATCAACAACAAAATAAATAGCGCAACGTGTGGAACCCCCGCCATACGGAAGCTCCCAACACGGGACTGTGCCTCACGGGGACATAGCCAACGGATACTCCGTCCTCGGTGGATCAAACCATACTCTCACCCATGCTTCTCATAACGCCGTCGGCCTGTCGGTAACTACTGTCAAGCTAGAGCCGTACATGCTACTCGTCCAAGACCAGAGCCATTATAGTTCCGGCGGTGGCGACAGGTTCCTGGGTTGCCGCTTTAAGAACAGGTCCTTATGGAGAGACACTAGGGCCAAGCATGAAGCATACGCCCTAGCTCCCTGATCCATGTTGCTAAAAAGCAAGTTTTACCATTAACATTGAAGTGAACCATTAAGTCAAGATTAACAGTTAAACATTGGTGACAGTAGCGGCGCTTAGCAAGGATCTACCCAAATGCAATAACCCAGGGTAATCAAGGTATAGGATAAACAAAGCTAGGAATAACCTTAATAGGAACAATTTAGACACATGCATATGCAGTAATTAATGTAAAGGTGTGTTTAGGTAGCAAGGATTGTCCGTGCTGTACTTGCCTTCGTCCAACTGCTGCTGTTGCTCTGGCTGCTGCTGTTGGTCTTGCTCCTCGTAACCCTCGAACTCAAACGTGTACGGCTCACCGACTGGACTCATACATCAACACACAAGCATCCATACAAGCCAGTACATGCAAACAATATTAATCTATTAGAACAGTACACCAAACAATAGAAACAGAACAAAAGAAGGCTGAAAAACTAATCTACGCTTCGCTACGAACACGTGAGCGCGAAAAACACTCAAATCGGAGCTAAAACGAAGAAGTTATGGCTTTTCTAAGGTCCAGGGACTTTCTGGCAAAGTTTTAAAAGTTCCAGGGGCTTATTTGCAAAAACTCAGGGGCTAAAACATAATTTTATATAAAAACAGGAGGGTTTATTTGCAATTTAACCAAAACAGGACCTCGGGTACTATTTTTAAATAAGGCAGGGGGTTTTCTGTAAAAATCAGGACTTAATTGTAATTATTTTTGAATAGATTTGGACTGCGGGTTAATTTTGAAAAAGGGTAGGGGTTCTTTTGAAAAAGTGGCTCGGCTGACTGGGGGTTGACCGGTATTGACTGTCTGACTTGGCTGGTTTGACTCGATCTGGGCCGTCAGTTTCGATTTGGACGGCCTAGATTAGATCGGGGAGAGGGGAGGGTCGCCGGCGGGGGGTGCTGCGGCGGCGCCGCCTGCGAGCGCGGCGGAGGGTCGCCGGCGAAGATGGAAACCGAGCTAGGAGCGTCGGTTCGGGTCGGGAATTGGTGCTACGGAGGCGTCGCGGCTCGGCGAACTCATCCAGGGGGCTCAAATCGACGGCGGAGCAGCGGAAGGGGGCGCGCGATGAGCTATGGCGGCGGCGGCGCTCGGGTGCGGCGGCGGGCTTGCGACAGAGGGGGAAGAAGAGCAAGGAGGGGCTCAGGAGCACTCTTACCACCACGCGAAGCTGCTCCGGCAGCCAATTTGGTCGGAGCGACGGCGAATCGACGGGTCGACGGCGGGGCAGATCTCGGCGGCGGCTATGGCGGCGCTGCGAGCTCGGGCGAGAGCGAGGGCGGCTAGGGCTTGGGGAGGTTCGGGAGACGGGGCGGCGGGGCTTAAGTAGGGCGGACGAGGAAGAGTCCGGGCGGGGGAAACCTCGGCGTCCGTGCCGAGTCCGGCCGGGAGTCCGGCGCCGTGTCCGGGACGGTCTCTGCCGCGAGGAGGAAGACGACCTGACACGCGGGCCCGCGCGGTCAGCGGCAGAGGGGAGAGGGCGAGGCGGAGCAGGCCGTGCTGCTGGGCCGAATCAGCGAGCGCGTGAGGGGCCGGCGGGAGAGCGGAGCGGGCCAAAAGGGAGAGCAGGGGGGGCAACGCAGACTTTTACACGCGCGTGGGCCGAGCGAGCGAGCGGCTGGACCGGGCCGGAAGCGGGGCGCGAGCAGGCCGCTGGGTGGGCCGAAAGCGGAAACAGGGGGGGCTGGGCTGCTGCGAAAGAGAAAGAAAAAGGGCCAAAAACGGACGAGGGAAAAGTTAAGGGAGGAAAAGTGAACTCGGGCCGCAGAAACTTTTCTAGAGCTCCAAACGCAGCGATTCAAATTCGAATTTAAACAGAATTTAAATTCCAATTGAACCACACACAAACAAAACTCAATGCAGCCAGCATGAATGCAACAAAAATGTTTCTAACCTTATATTAAATTTTATTTCCCATAAATAATTTATTTTCCTTAGATAAATATGAGCATAAATTAAATAAAAACAATTTAATTACTAAAATTTTTAAAATAGGCATTTTTAGGGTGTTACATTTAGTTGCTTGATTTGAAATCCGAGAAAGAATTTTAATTCCCCCATCATTGACATCTCAAATCTCTTGGTCATTATCCTACTATACTCTTCACAAAAAGTTTCATTAGTAGAACCAAAGATTATATCATCAACATAAATTTGACAAACAAACAAATCTTTGTCTATTTTCCTAGTGAAGAGAGTAGAATCGGCTTTGCCCATTACAAAGCCATTCTTGAGAAGAAAATCCTTAAGGCATTCATACCATGCTCTAGGTGCTTGCTTAAGCCCATAGAGCGCCTTATGGAGTTTGTAGACATGGTCGGGGTGCTTGGGGTCTTCAAATCCCGGTGGTTGCTCTACATATACTAGCTCCCCAAGAGGCCCATTCAAGAATGCACTCTTCACATCCATTTGATACAACTTGAAGTTGTGATGAGATGCATAGGCCAAAAGGATACGAATTGACTCAAGCCTTGCCACCGGAGCATATGTCTCACCAAAATCAAGCCCTTCAATTTGAGTAAAGCCTTGAGCAACCAACCTAGCCTTGTTTCTTGTGACAATGCCATTTTCATCTTGTTTGTTCCGGAAAACCCACTTGGTGCCAATCACATTTTGCTTGGGTCTTGGAACCAACTCCCATACTTCATTTCTTGAAAAGTTGTTCAACTCTTCTTGCATTGCAATAACCCAATCCGCATCTCCAAGAGCTTCTTCTACCTTGAGAGGTTCCAAAGAGGAGACAAACGAGTAAAATCCACAAAAATTTGCTAATCGTGAACGAGTGGTTACCCCTCTTTGGATGCTCCCTAGAATGTTGTCAACGGGATGATCCCGTTGAACACTTTGATGAACTCTTGGATGTGGGAATGTTGATTGACGTTGGATGGGTCCATCACCATCTTCTTCATGAGGTATCTCAACATCTTGAGCATCTTCACCTTGAGCTCCCTCTTGATCAATGCCTTGGTCATGATCGTCACCATGATCTTGGACTTGATCTTGTGATGAGCTTGGTGGTTCAACTCTTGTTGATGGTGATGGGTCGATGTTGAACATGATTTCCGGATCTTGGTCTTGTTCTTCATCTTCATTTTGAGGCTCTTGGGGCTTCACTTCTCCTAAACTCAAGTTCTTGATAGCTTGGTTTGGCGGGACTTCATCTACAAGGTCATTTATAACTTGCTCTACTTGAGAGCCGTTTGATTCATCAAATTTTACGTCTACCGTGATCTCAACACAACCGGTGGTTTTGTTGAAAACACGGTAGGCGTGTTCGTTAGTGCCATAACCAAGTAGAAAGCCTTCATCAACCTTAGGTGCAAACTTTGAGCTTTTGGTTTTCTTGTTAAGAATGTAACATTTGCAACCAAAGACTCGAAAGTAGTGCACCTTTGGTTTGTTACCGGTTAGGATCTCGTATGGAGTCTTGTTCAAGTACTTTTGAAGATAGAGACGGTTAGTGGCATGGCAAGCCGTGCTAACCGCCTCGGCCCAAAAGTTATCCGGAGTCTTGTACTCGTCAAGCATGGTCCGTGCCATCTCAATCAAAGTCCTATTCTTCCTCTCAACAATGCCATTTTGTTGAGGTGTGTATGGCGCGGATAGCTCATGCTTGATTCCCTCTTCATCAAGAAACTCTTCAACATTTGTGTTCTTGAACTCCGTCCCATTGTCACTTCTTATATGCTTGATCTTCAACTCAAACTCATTTTGAGCTCTTCTAATGAATCTCTTGATGATTGTTTGAGCTTCACTCTTGTCTTGCAAAAAGAAGACCCATGTGAAACGGGAAAAGTCATCTACAATGACAAGTCCATACTTGTTCCCGCCAATGCTAACATAAGCAACCGGTCCAAATAAATCCATATGAAGTAACTTGAGTGGTCTTGAGCTAGTCAAAATGTTCTTGGGTGGATGTGGAGCACCAACTTGCTTCCCGGCTTGACAAGCACTACACAGTCGATCTTTCTCAAACACAACATTTGTTAGTCCTAGGATGTGTTCATCCTTTTGAAGTTTGGCCAAGTTCCTCATCCCAACATGAGCTAGCCGGCGATGCCAAAGCCAACCCAAGCTAGATTTTGCCACTAGACAAGTCTTCGGTTCCACTTTACTAGTTGTGAAATCAACTAAGTAAAGCTTTCCCTTAAGTCGACCCGTAAATGCAATAGAGGAATCCTCCCTTCTTAGGATGCTCACACCCTCATTAGTAAAGAGACAATTGTAGCCTTTCTCACAAAGTTGTGAAACCGACAACAAGTTGTATCCCAAAGAATCAACAAGATAAACATTTGAAAGAGATGAATCTTGTGAAATAGCTACTTCACCTTGACCTATGACATCACCATGATTGTTGTCACCAAATGTGATCTTCTCAACTGGTGAGTCATATTCTTGTAGCTTCGCAAACATATTCCTTTCTCCGGTCATATGATTTGAACATCCACTATCCAATAACCACGAAGGTCCACCGGAGGAATATGCCTACAAAACAAGTTTTAGGCCTTGGACTTAGGTACCCAAAATTGATTGGGTCCTTGAGAGTTAGCTTTAGACATTTTAGGCACCCACACACTTCTCATCATTTTCCTAGTGTGAGCACCTATATACTTTACCGCCATCTTTCCATTTTGGTCCCAAGTGACCATGTAGTCGATGGAGTAGTTTGGTGATGGCTTGTGCTCAATGACCTTCTTTTCTTTCTTGGTCTTGATCTTGACATTTTGAGTGGATGCCTTTACCTTTGGCAAGGACTCCGTGAGTCTTACCACTCCATGAGCCGCATCCATTAGTTCACCTAGATAGGTCCCCTTGGTGAACAAAGTCACATCACGATCATTTACCCTTTTTGTGCCATTTGCCTTTCCTCCTCGAGTGTACCCAAGCCCATCCTTGATAGTACCATATCTACCGGCTTTATATGCCGGATGGGTCTCGAATACACTCTTGCCCTTACCTTGATCTTGGCCAATGGCTTTGGTCAACTTTTGGATTTGAGCCTCTTTAGCCTTGACTTGCTCTTCTAATTTAGAAAGGTTAGTAGTACAAGCATGTACATCAATTTTATAACACCTTGAGCAACCTTCACTAGTAGAGACACTTGAGTCAAGATTAGTCTTAGAGTTATTCGAGGTACTTTCCCAAAGAGAGCTAAAATTGGCTTCTAGATCTTTATATTTAATCTCTAGGCTTGAATGCCTTTCTTGAAGCTCATTTTTAGCATTCTTTAGGTTAGTGAGAGAGTCATTTGTCAAAGACAAGTTCTTTGACATCCTCTCCCGTGAGTCATTGACTTGAGATAACTCACTAGCCAACTTCTCAACCTTGAGTTTCTCCTCAACTAGAGCCTCTTCTAGGACAAGGTTTCTCTCCTTCTCAAGGATGAGCAATTCTTCTTGCCTTTCGAGACTCTCTTCTCTTTTCCCAATTTTCTCTAGTAGTTTTTTAATAAATTTGTAACCGTCTTTACCAAACTTCTTTATCATGTTTTTCTCATATTCGGCTTCTTCATTATCTAGTTCATTTTCAATGTTACTAGATGATGATAGAGTGGATGGAGAAGGTGGTGTGGTGTTAAGTACCTTGGTCCCTTGAGCCATGAGGCACATGGGAGCTTCATCATCGCTCTCATCAATGTTGTTGAAGAGTCTTGAGGTTGATGTAGGAGCATGAATGGCACAAGTGGCCATTTCTTCATCACCGGAGTCGTCACTTGATGAATCCCAACCTTCACCAACATGAGCGCTTCCAAACCTTTTCTTGTACTCTCTACTCTTCTCCTTGTATTTCTTGTCTTTGACATCGGCCTTGTCCTTGAGCTTCTTGTTATCCTTGTCATTCTTCTTGTGGGGACAATCGGCAATGAAGTGACCTTTCTCCCCACACTCATAGCATCTTCGTTGAGAGAAGCTCTTCTTTTCACCTCTTGCCTTCATGAATCTTTTGAAGTTTCTAACCATCATAGCGGTTTCTTCATCGGTGCTCTCATGATCATTTGAATCTTCACTCTTTTTGGAAGTTGAGGTCTTCTCATTTGACTCAACCTTCTTGCTAGGTTCGGCCTTGAGAGCTATGGTCTTGACTTCGGTTTGTTGGATAGACCTTGTCACATCCAAGCTATTCATTTCATGATATTGCAACTTGTTGAATAGCTCCATAGGCACCATTGTCTTGAACTTGTCACTTTCTCTAATCATTGTGGCAAGCATTGGGTTCTTAGGTGCGTATGCTCTAAGCAATTTCTTTGTGACCTTGTTCTCGCCCCAATCATTGCTTCCAAGCATCCTAATTTCGGTGACTAGGAGCTTCAATCGATCATACATTTCTTGCAAGGACTCATCCCTCTTCATGACGAAAGCTTCTAGTTCTCCTTGTAGGAGATCCACCTTGCCTTCCTTGACTTCTTCCGATCCTTCATGAGCCATTCGAAGAGTGTCCCATAGCTCTTTGGCACTATCGATTCCTCTAATCTTGTTGTACTCATAAGTGCTTAGAGCACTCCTAAGCATGGTCACGGCTTGAGAGTTGCGGAAGATGTCGTATTCTTGTTCACGACTTGGCGTTGCACTCTTGTCAACACCTATATTCACAATAGTCCAAAGAGATGGATGAAGACCATGCAAGTAAATTTTCATATCATCACTCCATCGGGCATAGTCAATCCCATTGAATTTGGGGACTTTGCCCATTGGAATGGATGAGAAATTAAGATTAGAAGGGTCAAAAGATTTGTTAGAAGAAGATGTCTCATATCGATAAGACACCGAGTGAAGTCCGTCGAGAGCGTCTCTTTCTCGTATCTTCTTCTTGAAAAGCTTTTGTGCCTCTCTTTCGGCCTTCTCCTTGATCTTCTTCCTTATCTTCTCCCTTCTTTGCTTTTTCTTTTCTTGTTCATCCAAGCTCTCATCAACATCGCTAATGTTGAATTCATCATCGCTTGAGCTTGACTCAACGGGCGTCGGAAGTTTATCTTTGTGGGCGGAAGCCATCTCGGATACATCTCCCATACCGGCCATAGTGTTTTCCCTTAGCGGTTAAGCCTAAACAAGGGATTAGGCTCTGATACCAATTGAAAGGACCAACACTAGGCCTAGAGGGGGGGTGAATAGGCCTGTTTAAAAATTCCTGCAAAAAATTCTCCGAAAAACTGTCAGAAAGTCGGATGATCCGACACAGTCTCGGATCTTCCGGCCATGAAGATCCGACACTGTACAGGATCTTCCGACTGGGACAGAAACCCGAAAGATCCGAAGGAAAGCCGGATCTTCCGACAGGCAATTCAAGTAAACTTCGAGATTTGAAAACTAATGACCTTTTGAAAATTCCACTTGAATACAAAGCTCACAATTGATGTAAGGAACCTTCTATATATGATCAATATCAGAGTATAGCCACAAATAAGTAGATCGGGACAAATCAAGATATAGAAACAGTATGAACAAGAATGAAAGTGGAGACAAAGGATTTTCTTCCGAAGTTCACTCCACAAAGGAGCTACGTCTCCGTTGAGATGCTCACAAAGAGCCGGGCTGTCACACTAACCCCAAGTCTCTCCCAATCAACCACAAAGGAGGATTGAGTTACTTACTATATGTGCTCCCACGAAGAGAGAGGGTAATACAAACTTCCGGGACTCAAACCACAAGAGAATGGGAGTTCACCGGCACCTCTAACCGTCTAGGAGCAAGCTCCAAGAGTAACAAACGTGAATCGACGTATCCAAGTGCTTCAAGTGCTTGAGAGATGAACTATTTGAGGAAGCTCAAGATGGCACTAGGTTTCACACCTCAAATCTTCTCTCTCACTCAAACCCTAGGTGAATCTTGGAAGAATCAAACCTTGGAAGGGAGTAGAGAGGTGGAGTGAATGCTCAAGTGGGAGTTTGTCTCGTGTTAGGTCAGAGTGAACAGCTGCAGTAAATGAAAGGGGGTGAGGGGTATATATACCAACCCCCAAAATATGACCGTTATTGTTTACTGCGAAGGGGTACCGGATCTTCCGACAATAGGTCGGATCTTCCGATAAGCAACAGAACCGAGTAACAAAAACTCCAGGTAAGTTCCGGGGGCCGGATCTTCCGACCAGATGTCGGATCTTCCGGGCGACCCCGGAACTTCCGGCCCAAAGAAATCTCAAGACAGAGCCAGCCGGAACTTGCAGTCGGATCATCCGGCCAGGGGCCGGAACATGTACTCAGGACACTTCCGAGGCTGAAAAAACGGCTAAGTCATGTAAGTTCCGACCAGGGTCGGATCTTCCGACCAGGAAAAATTCCAAGGCCGAGCGGCCCGGAACATCCGGTCGGATCTTCCGGCCTAAGTTCCGGCAGAGCAGGAAAGGAGTTTGTGAAGTGTTTTTGTGGCTTTAACGAATTTGTCATCTCAAGCAAAGCACTTTGAGCAACTAGAATTCATCAACTACGTCCCCCTTGATAGTACGGTGGTCCTATACTCAATTTCAAAAAGGAAAATAGAATTTAAATTGCTAATTGAGTCTTCCACCATATCAAAAAGAATTGGGGTACTTCCTTTTGTGCTATCTTTCTCTTTATTTCATTTTATCCCTGCACACCTCAAGCACAACATCATATCCGAATTTCTATTGCCATTAATCACCAAAATAGATTAAATGCCTAGATGCACTTTCAGCATTCCGTTCCGCACCGCCTCGTGCAGGGGCGTGTTGCCCGTGTTGACACCCAAAAGTGGCACGGACCGAGGGAAACCGGTCTGACCGGTTTGCCCAACCGGTCAGACCGGTTTGGATCTGTAATTCGAGTAGGTTTAGGATTCTGAGTTTTGTCCCATATTGTAAACCGACCTAAAGGGGTACGACTTCCCCACCCTATAAATATAAAGGGTCATGGCCGATTGAGAGATACATCCAATCGAATCAAACATTACCTTTACTTTTTCCTTCAAACCCTAATCTCTTCCAACCTTCATGCTTTTCATCCTCTGATCTCCACGGTCATAGATGACGTCCTAAGGCTTGCTGGTCGACCTAGGGCACGCCGGCGACGTCCACGCCCTGACGGGGTCCCTCCCGGGCGAGAGCTTCGACGGCCTTTGCTAGTTTGCTCGTAAACTAGTTGTTCTTCGCCACGTAAGTGCGTTATTTATCTCTTTACTGGTTTGCTCGTAAACCTAGTCGTTCTCCAGCACGTAAGCTTGGTAGTTATCCCCACGAACAGTCGATTCTAGCAAAACCCTAGGAAACCGGTCTGACCGCTTTGCTGAACCGGTCTGACCGCTTTGTGCCCTGAAACCGGTCTGACCGCTTCTCTGAACCGGTCTGACCGCTTTATGCGGTTTTGCTGCTATTCGGTCTGTTTGCGACCCGCGCGTCAAGCGCTCTCTCGTGTGTTGACCGAGATTTGCGTCAACACATTTTGGCGACTCCGCTGGGGAACGATAATTCTGGTTGTTACAACCGAATTTTTCTACCCTAGCCTTATACTTAATTGATCTATTATTTTGATTCGCCGCTATAGTTGCATCTGGTCTTTTTGGACCGATTGCACCTATACCTGTGACTTTGCATCAGGTTGCTCAAACCGATTGCATTGTGTTTTGCTTGCTACTTCATATTGAAGATTAAAGTAGAAGCAAAGTCTTGGTCATTGATTGCTTGGATTATCTTGAATATCTGGATTTATCACAAGACTGGAAGCATCAAGACCTATTATGGCGGGATATTCATATACACCACAACAATATTACTACGCCACGCCTGAGGTACAGCATGTAAGTACATCATATGTTTCTAATGATTATTTTGCTAGTACCACAAATTCTCATGTTGATGTTGCTAGATGTGATACTAGTAGGCATATTGCATCGGCTAGTAATTGTTCAGATGGAGTTTCTTATGTAAATTATAATAAACCTGAATTTTATAAACTAGAGCCATTGCCAAATAATATGCATGCTTTAAATTTTAATGCTACTAGCAACATACAACATTATCCTAACACATCGGCTGCAGAACAAGTTCACATGCCGATGAACAATTATCAAGGCCAAACTAACATGAGTTGGGCCAATCTTTATGAGACACCATGTGCTAATGATTTTAATACTGTTCAACAAGGTGTTTCATATACTTATTCATCGGCAATAAATTCAGAATATTTGATTCAAAGCACGCCGATGAATGAGAAAATTGGCCATACTGATTTCAGATATCCGGCCAATTATTCTCAACCATTATATGCTAGAGTGGAAGATGAATGTATAAATTCAGTATCATATACGAATGCTAATACTCATATTTCGGTTCCAAATGTTTCCAATACTTATAGCCGAATTAATGAGAATTCAGCAAGATCATATTCATCTCCACAAATTAATCATTCATGTGTTTCATCTCATGCATCATCACATATTTTCGGTACTACTCATTCTTCGTTACCGAAAGTTCATGCTAGTGATTTTGCACAAAAGGCTACACCAAACAGTGTTTCTACTAAATTGCTAAAGCCAAACACTTTGTGGGATGCAAAATGTGCTGAGCTTAAGAATGACATGATTAAAAGGTTCAACAATGGTAAACAGCTTGAGGGTAAGCTTAGCAAATTTGTAGAAACACAATTAAGGTTATATAAATCTTGTTTCCAAGAGACAGAACAAGGATTGGTTCAAGTAATGGAACTACCATCCACTGATGATATATTCAAGGAAATGAGATTTGCAGCTACAAAGCCGATTACATCATCGGTTGATAGTAAAGACGATCAAGATTTGACTAAAAGTTCGGTAATCACGATAACCGAACGATCTCGATCTGTTTGTAATGAGAAAACAGCTGAACTTGAATTCCCACATGGAGTTGTGCATTTGTCTAGCGATTATTTAGTTATCAATAAATGCCAACTCTCGACTGGAAAAATTCATCCAACCAAAATGATGAAGACCATGGCGTTGGAGGCAAAGAGGAGACATTCATATATCGCGACTTGGT
Source organism: Echinochloa phyllopogon (assembly GCA_033239725.1). Taxonomy (NCBI): domain Eukaryota; kingdom Viridiplantae; phylum Streptophyta; class Magnoliopsida; order Poales; family Poaceae; genus Echinochloa; species Echinochloa phyllopogon. The sequence goes on from BTCW01000008.1 coordinate 33,306,037, forward strand.
AATTTCCAGCGAACCTGGGAAAACCGGTCTGACTGATTTTACAATCCGGTCAGACCGGTTACAAAGCGGTCAGACCGGTTCAAATCGGTCAGACCGGTTTGTCCAAAGCGGTCAGACCGGTTGCTTAAACCGGTCAGACCGGTTTCTTCGGACAATGGCTGCTGTTGGCTGTCATCAGGAGAAATACGACACCATCTACATCAAGGTTCCACGCCTCTCCAAAAATTTCAGCAAGGTATGCTTTACAAGTAACTCCCAATCAGATCATGCATTTTTTAATTCATCTACTAGTGGTGATATTATGAATATTTCTAAAAGATCGATTGAGGATGGTAATTTACTTGCTAGCAGTGTCATACCTTCAGATTATGTCGGCCATTGTAATGTAAAAGTTAGAAAGGCCGATAACAGCAAGATTTTGACATTTAAAATCTCTCCATCATCATTGTCAAAAATTTTCTCTACATGGTTTACTTATGGTCATTCTGGGATTAAAAATAAGAAACCAAAACCGAAAAACATTGTGAAATCCGATGATGATGTAGTGATAAACTCTAAAGCATCGGATGTGAGAAGGACACAAAGAAGCATAGCCGAATGGGTTAATGAAAAATTTGAACCATTCATTTGCTTGGCTTTAAAACCTTCTCCACAAAAGCATCGGTTAGAGAAAATAAAATATACCTTTGATTTAACTTTGTGTGATGATTTATTCGATATCTTGCTAGAGAACAATCTTATTAAACTATCTGATCACAAAGTTATTCCATCACCTCTTGAATTAGAACAGCGAAAGTATTGCAGGTGGCATAATTCTTTTGATCATAATACAAGTGATTGCAATATGTTTCGCCAATTTATCCAATCGGCCATTCATATCGGACGATTGAGATTTTCTCAAACACAAGAGGATAACCAATTACCTACAATTGGTTTTGATGCCAAAGGATCATTAAATCGGTTAGCATTGACCGATTTGTCTAAAAATCCAAGTTTAATTGCCAAAGAGGAAGATTATAAGCCCTCAAGTGGTATAGAAGAGATCGTCCAAGTTGAAAACATGTTAGAGGACGATGAGCTTAATTCGGAAAACACTGGGGGGCAAACAATTTCTTCACAATCGGAACAAGAACTGGTTGCTCCTGCTATGCTGGCCAAACCGGTCACACCGGTTTGCTTAACCGGTCAGACCGGTTCCAAAGCGGTCAGACCGGTTGTGCAAACCGGTCAGACCGGTTCTGACCAAGGACGCCCAAACATATTAAAATCAGAGCGTCCTAAGATGGATGGAGGTAAAGACCGTGTTAAGCACAATGGTAGAAGGCCGAAGCTCACTTTTGATGAACTTCTGGCTAAATATCAAAAAGAAAATGAGGCCAAGCGTGCTAATCGGTCAAATGAAGCTAAATCATCAAGATCACCTCCTAAACATAATTCTGGGAATTGGAATTGGCAAAGAAAAGGTTTTAGTTCAGCAGCACCATATTCTTCTTTTGGTCCATCAATGTCAGTTCCATGTACTCCACATCCCACTAATTTTCATTCTTACTCATCGCGGAGGTGGAATGATTCATGGGCACATACTCCTTCATGTTTTAGGCCATATTATGTAGAGTATGCAGCTCCACAAGAATCATCATATGCAAGACAACCTTATGTTAAAAATGACCGTTTTGAGTATAAAGATCGGTCTAGAGTTCAAAATAAGAAAAAGGTTGTCAAGCAGATTTATGTGGTGAAAAAAGATGGTCGCAAAGCTACAAGTTCGGATCTGAATACAATTACTGAAAAGCCGATTAATGTGCTAAAGACTTCGGCTATTAATGGCAATGAAGAGAAAAATTCAGCTATTGATATTCCAAATATTAAATCTGGGCAACAGAGGTTAAAGGAGACAGAAATCAAGAAAGAGTTGTCGTTGTCCAAAGCTCAAGCACAGCCGAAGCATTTACTTGGTTCATCGAGTTGGCAAAAGAAGAAGCTCCAGAGACTTAGTGCCCAAGAGCTAAAAGAAAAAGGCATGGCGTGGGTTCCTAAAGGAAGCATTCAAACTCAAGATGAAGATGATGTTTCCACAGAAGTTGCAATGCAAGTAAAGAAGAATAGAAGAGCCAAGGAACGATCTTCAAATATAAGGTTTGCACCAAATCATCAAAATTATTGGTCAATGCATCGTCTATTTGGTTCACAAATATCATATACGCCCATGTTCTTATGGATGAATTTACTGTGGATGATAATTTGTGTCATCCTTGGCAACATATATGGCCGATGAATGTCTTTGATCATCGTTCTAAAGTGTTAAATTCCTGATAAGATATCGCCTAATTATTTTAATGCCCGGGGGGCAAAATAATTCATCAGAGGAGAGTCGATCAGCTGATCAGGCGAAACCGGTCAGACCGGTTTCCCAAACCGGTCAGACCGGTTTGTACCAGGATTATTAGTACAATGAGCATTTTTCCTTATGGATTTGGTACTTTATTTGGATCGGCTTGAGAGAGTGCTGAAGGTACTGGTGCCGATTTTTGTTACATCAGGTAATGCTACTTTGAGACATAGCCGGTTCAAATATTTTACATCAATATTTAGGCCGAATATGAAGTTTTGTATTCGAGCTAGAATTTTATGATCCATAGGAGTGAAATAGGCAAAAGCATCTGGTGATTCAATATTGATAGGTGCAGCAAATACTTGATCTGAATTTGGTGCATAGATGCTTTGCATTGTGGTAGTGCAAGTTAACTCTTGACAACAATCTAATCTTGGCCATTTGCATCGTGATTGTGGCATATTCATTTATGAGGCCGGTTAGAATATTTTGCACTAATAAACAAGCTGGATATGGTTTTTCTACTTCGGCTAGGGGTTTATGATCCAAAGATTTGAGGCTGGTGGATGTTTATTACACACTCTCAGTTGTGATTATAAAAGATAAAAGACCAATTGCTATTCATTGTAATTGGGTCAATTGTGCATCCATGGTTAATTAAAGTGTGATATTGGCTTTGAACTAAATTCCGGACAATCATGGCCGAAGTGGTGTATATTCAGGTTCATATCTCATGGAGATGCAGGAATATGAGCAACACAGTGAATCCATCGTCTTGAAGACCAAGATATGTGGACAATTGGGTTTCTTCATCATTAGAGACAAGATGTGACTAATGTACGGGTGCTTATCATTGTTCCAGTGCAGTTTTTGGCTTGGAGAAATGTTTCTTGCTACGCAAGCTTTACCAAGAAACAGGGGGGCATGTGTTGACACCCAAAAGTGGCACGGACCGAGGGAAACCGGTCTGACCGGTTTGCCCAACCGGTCAGACCGGTTTGGATCTGTAATTCGAGTAGGTTTAGGATTCTGAGTTTTGTCCCATATTGTAAACCGACCTAAAGGGGTACGACTTCCCCACCCTATAAATATAAAGGGTCATGGCCGATTGAGAGATACATCCAATCGAATCAAACATTACCTTTACTTTTTCCTTCAAACCCTAATCTCTTCCAACCTTCATGCTTTTCATCCTCTGATCTCCACGGTCATAGATGACGTCCTAAGGCTTGCTGGTCGACCTAGGGCACGCCGGCGACGTCCACGCCCTGACGGGGTCCCTCCCGGGCGAGAGCTTCGACGGCCTTTGCTAGTTTGCTCGTAAACTAGTCGTTCTTCGCCACGTAAGTGCGTTATTTATCTCTTTACTGGTTTGCTCGTAAACCTAGTCGTTCTCCAGCACGTAAGCTTGGTAGTTATCCCCACGAACAGTCGATTCTAGCAAAACCCTAGGAAACCGGTCTGACCGCTTTGCTGAACCGGTCTGACCGCTTTGTGCCCTGAAACCGGTCTGACCGCTTCTCTGAACCGGTCTGACCGCTTTATGCGGTTTTGCTGCTATTCGGTCTGTTTGCGACCCGCGCGTCAAGCGCTCTCTCGTGTGTTGACCGAGATTTGCGTCAACAGTCCGCCTGGTTGGTCATGATCAAGGGGTTCTTCCTGTCCTGCGGCCACCTCCAGATTGCCCTGCTCCTACGGCCAGGTGCAGCGGGGTGTCGCCGTCGCCGTTCCGGGCAACGAGCAGCTCTTGGTTCCTGTCTAGGACCTCGCCGGCGAGCTCGGCGTGGCCATGGAGCGCGGCTAGGTGGAGCACCGTGTTCAGCTGGGGCGTCGTGGAGCTGAGGATACTCGGGTCCTCTGGGTCCACCAAGCGCCTCAAGCTCGCCACTTCGCCTTGTGTCGCAGCCTCGTACAGCGCTGGTTCCATGCGTCGTCTCTCACTACCCATGGTAGCTAAATATGGACGAAACAGAGCTCGCTCTGAGATTGATTTGCTATCAATCTAATCTCAGCAGATCGATCAATTTCAGGACAAAGAAAGACAAGAGGAAAAAGTTGAGTTGGTGGACATGAAAAGCTTCAGGAGTGGATGGATGAACAAGCAGGTGCGCAGAATTAGTAATTTAGTATAACAGTTTTGCTATATATAGCATAAAGATGGGCTGCTTCCGTAACATAACGGACAGGTTACTTTGCTAATCAACCTTGGTATATTCCAGGTCTCTACCTAGCTTCCTGCTGCTGCAACTGCAAGCACGGGAGCACAATAAATCGACCAAGTTTGGTATCCTAAAATTCTCTCTTAAGCAAAGCATGTTACTTTCTTGCTTTAAGCATGAGCCAAATTGACTCAAAGTGAGAGATAACAAAGACAGAGAACACAATAATGTAGATTGTTCAAAGATTTACACATAACATATATATGAAGAAATATTAAAAGAAGGATCAGAAATATTATTATGAGTTATGGAAATAATACGAGAGACAAATAGGTTTCTACTTAGCTTTGTGCAGTGTCTCCATTAGCATTATGGTACTAGTATTGTTACGACTAATAATTTGTTTATTATTATTATTTTATTAGTACCATAGAGGGCACGCCTTTTATATATACATAGGACCCGGTTAATGTGTGTCCCGTTGCCGCGGCCGCCATAAGCCCCCCCCCCCCCCCCCCGTCTCCTTCACCTCCTCCGGCTTGAAGACACCCACCTCCACTGCCCAACGCTAATCTGTTGGCCGCTTTCGTAGACACCCCTCCGCCCCCGCCGTCCGCACCTCACCCGGCTCCGGCGGCCTCCGCCCGCCGCTAGCCCGTCAGTCATCGCTCCCTCTGCCGCCACCTCCGCCCCCACCGCCTGCACCACCCACGGGGGGTCCTCCGCCCCCCGCCGCCCCTGCACCACCCACGCGGGGTCCTCCACCGCCTAGTCGATAGCGCCCTCACCGTCCGGCCCTCCGCCTGGCTTTCGTCGCTGCCGCCGCCCTGGCCCCCAACTCCCTTCTTGATCCTCCGGCGACCAGAGCCCCCCGGGAAACCCCCTAACCTCCTTCTCCCGGAAATGGAGCAACATCTCTTGGCTTTGTGATACTCTTTTTTTTGTGAGGTGAGACATTGGTGTGATTTGTATCATTAGAGCTATTAGTTGTTGGAAGCAGGCACGACACCAAATCTATACTATAAAGAGAATTAGAATTGAAAACAATTCTCACCAAGATGAGGCCCACCCCCACCTCACAAAGGACCCACCCCCCACCTCACAAAGGATCCACCTGTCAAAAAAAAAGCTTGATAGGGGCGGAAAAAGGTTGATACGGGGAGGAGGGAGGGACATTTCTGTGTTGATTTTCTCCTCGAAACCCAAAACTTTTTTCACCCAAAAAAAGACCCACATAAATATACCCACATTTGTACTCACGTCTATACACAATTATCCCGTATTGCTAACAAATAATAAATTGGAGAGTTTTTCTCCATATAAAAAATGACAACTATCATGAGTTTTGAGAATACATAAAGCTCTCTATACATGAGAGAGCGAATATAAAGTATTTTTAAAAGCGCTTTGCACTAAAGTAACATTGTTTTATTACCTACATGTCATCGAGGAACGTGTGTGCCGCACGTGCGTTCTCGCTAGTTTGAAAAACAGCTATTCAAAGTTCAATGAAATCTATCCGGTGTACGAAAAGGCAACGATGTTGTAGGGAAACAAATAGCTGGTGGTTTTGTCTTAAGGCTTAAACATAATACCTAGTTGGGTACACATGCTGACATGCACGTGTATGAAAGCACAATGAAGCTCAAACCATTCACCAGTTCATAAGAAAAAGAAAATACACCATCAATCGCGTAAGGGGAGGCATCCTCAACTAATGTAACAAAAACTTACTATTCAAATAGAAATAGTGAAAGAGAGGACAACAAAGCGCACTATAATTTGCAAATAATTGCTCGAAATGTAAAGCATACTGATGACTGTCTGCAAACAATTGCTTCTTCTGAAGAATTAATAGCCTTCAAACCACAAGCCATTATAGATGCGCTCGACACGATCCTTGTTGTCGATGCTGGCCATCAGGAAAGAAGCAGACATCGTAATTTTGACCAGAAAATGACATATCCATATGCCAGCATGAACACTGTTTTTTTGTTTGCGGACACTGCCTCTTTTTGTTCGTGCGCCACATTGTGCATCACTGCCAACATCCTCCAAACTTTCTTCTTCTAAAACTCCTGATGTAATCTCCTTCCAGCTGTATGGCGCGCTACCACACGATATTAATTATCATCATGTGCAAGATAGGCATACATTCAGTCTGCTTTCAACATTAGGAAATCCTTAGTGTAGAAAGAGCGCATAATCCCCCAAACCTGGAGGAAAAAAACTTAGAGAGATGAACCACGCCGGCCCTCATCCAGCATCGCATGGCGATAAACCCCTGCGCGACGAAGACGGTGAGCACGAACCCGGACGCCACCGTCACCCTCTGCGCCGCCGACCAGACCTCCAGCGGGAACACCTCCATGGGCACCAGCCACGTCATAGGGCCCGACGACCTGCTGTACTGTACCGGTGTACCCTGCCACGTACACGCCGATGATCGAGGACGAACAGCGCCGCCGCGTACCAGCGCTCCATGACGGTGCAGATCAGGAGCCCCGAGGCCAGCATCTGAAGGCCGCTGGCGCCCGGCGATCAGGAGCGTGCGCTGGCCGAACCAGTCGACGACGAACATGAACACCAGCATTGACATTCAGCCATTCAGGCACCGTCGCAGACCGCGGCGCCGGCGCGGAACGCCACCACGCCGACGATCATTGATGGGCAGCGCTCACGCCTTGCCATGAACCACGGCGAGAGGAGCATGACGGTTAGCCGGCCAGCGATGTAGGGCAAGGAGATGAAGAGCTTCAGCTAAAATTTGGCTGTCGAACTTGAAGTAGTTGCTGACGCGCACGTCACCCTCCATCCGCCGTGGAGCATGGGTTAGTTGATACAAACACATGTACACATCAGCTACAACTTGAGTCAGAGTCACCCACTTCCGTGGAAGATTTGTACGGCGGCGCACGTGCAGACAAATCGCCGGATCAACGCTCCGAGCGATATGTCACATCAAGCTTGACAATTCGGTGGCTGCCGGCCGGCGAGCATATTGGAACTATAAGAGCTTGCGGCAAGTCAGCACGGAGTTCATCCACTCAGAGTGAGCTGCTCGCTCAGCTCCCCTCGATCGCCCGACCATGGCCGTCGGTGCTTTCGCTGTGGCCGGCGCGAGGAGGACGCGCGGCGGTACGGGTACGGCGGCGGCGTCACGACGTTCGTGGCGCTGTCCTGCGTCACGGCGGCCATGGGCGGCGCCATCTGCGGCTACGACATCGGCACGGCCGGCGGCGTGTCGTCCATGGACGCGTTCCTGCGCGGCTTCTTCCCCGACGTGTACCGCCGGATGAAGCAGCCCGGCGCCGCCGCCGCGCCGCGCGTCAGCAACTACTGCAAGTTCGACAGCCAGCTGCTGACGCTCTTCACCTCCTCCCTCTACGTCTCCGGGCTCCTCACCGCCGTGCTCCTCGCGTCGTGGGTCACCGCGCGCCGCGGCCGCAGGCCGTCCATGATCCTCGCCGGCGCCGCGTACCTCGCCGGCGCAGCGGTCAGCGGCGGCGCCGCCGACATGGCCATGGCCATGGCCATCCTCGGCCGCGCGCTGCTCGGCGTCGGGATTGGGTTCGCTAACCAGGCCGTGCCGCTCTACCTCTCCGAGATGGCGCCGCCGCGCCACCGCGGCATGTTCAGCAACGGCTTCCAGTTCAGCGTGTGCCTGGGAGCTCTCCTCGCCACGGTCGTCAAGTACGGCGCCGAGAAGATCACGGCGGGGTGGGGCTGGAGGCTGTCACTGGGCCTGGCCGCCGTCCCCGCCGCGCTGCTCACCGCCGGCGCCGTCTTCCTGCCGGAGACGCCCAGCAGCCTGGTCCAGCAGGGCAAGGACCGCGGCGAGGTCCGGGCGCTGCTGCAGAAGATCCGCGGCGCCGACGCCGACGCCGCCGCCGTCGACGCCGAGCTCGACGACATCGTCGCGGCCAACGCCGCGGCGGCGCGGGGAGGCGGCGGCGCCGGCGGGCTGCGGCTGACGCTGATCCTGACGCGGCGACGGTACCGGCCGCAGCTGGCCATGGCGGTGCTGATCCCGTCCTTCACGCAGCTCACCGGGATCAACGCCATCGGCATCTACGCGCCGGTGCTGCTGCGCAGCATCGGCATGGGCGAGAGCGCATCGCTGCTCTCCACCATCGTCCTGGTGATCGTCTCCTCCGCCGCGACTCTCACCTCCATGTTCGCCGCCGACCGCTTCGGGCGGCGGACGCTGCTCCTGGCCGGCGGCGCGCAGATGCTGGCCTCCGAGGTGCTCATCGGCGCCGTCATGGCCGCGAAGCTCGGGGACGAGGGCGGCGTGAGCAGGAGCTACGCGCTCGCGCTGCTCCTGCTCATCGGCATCTACTCGACGGGGTTCAGCTGCTCGTGGGGCCCGCTGAGCTGGCTGGTGCCCAGCGAGATCTTCCCGCTGGAGGTCAGGTCGTCGGGGCAGAGCATCACGGTGGCGTCGGGGTTCGTGTTCACCATCCTCGTCGCGCAGTGCTTCCTCGCCATGCTGTGCCGGATGAAGGCGTGGATCTTCTTCTTCTTCGCCGGCTGGATCGCGGTGATGACGGTGTTCGTGTACTTGTTCTTGCCGGAGACGAAGGGGATCCCCATCGAGCAGATTGACAAGGTGTGGGCGGAGCACTGGTTCTGGAGGAGGGTCATTGGGGAAGATGAAGCACAGGCAAGTGAGAAGATGTAAGAACTTTAGCATGTTCAGACAAGGAATGTTCAGTGTTTGGAGTTTAGAAGGACTTTAGCAACGGGATATATTTCACATTTTCACAGTTCACTGCAAGCTATATGTTGATGTAGTATTTTACAAAGCTTTGTTTGAAGCTGACCTTCTCTACCTTTAACGATCAACAGCTGAAATAATTCATATAAACTGATAGCATAAGACAAACAAATCATGCAAATTATTTCATGATTTCTAACTCTTATTTATAAACATGGGGTATATATTTTTCGATGTTGTTAGTCAAATTAAACGTGGCAGAGGAATTAAATAGTGCTCGACGAAGATGGTGAAGACGAGGCTCAACGCCACTGCATCGATGTGATACATATATGTAAACACATGGAAACCATTTCTGGAAAATAACTTGAGTATTTAGTCTATATAAAACGTATTTGAACATCATATTTGATACTCCCTCTATTTCTAATTATGTACCACTTCAGTTTTTTTAAATCAAAATTATCAAACCTTAACTAAATATTTAGAAAAAAATATATTGACATGACATGTATGATACCAAATAAATTCACAATAAGACGTCTTTAATGGTGGATGAGTACGTGGATGACAAAACTAATTTGCTGTTGTATGTGTTGATGCATCTTTATATAAAACTGGTTCAAAATTGGATTAGTTTGACTTGGAACAAAAGTAAAGTGACTTATAATTTGGAATAGAGAAATAAATATTGAAAAAAAAATTACTTCAAGACTGTATCGATGTCATTATTATAGACTTGCCTTTCGGTAGTATAAGAGTGAACAATATATATATTTAGCAGAAAGACATGAAAAATCATATTTGATCATATTTGTTTATTTTTTTAGATAATGGATTAAAAATCCGACCTTGACCAGCAAATCATATTTGTTCATTTGATTAGACTTTTCCATGATGTGAAAAAATCCGTTGCACCTCATCCATGTATTTAAAACAACTACAAGTTGTCAAAGATACGCACCGGATGCCGATGTGTCATGGTCAACACGCAATTACCTTTACTGGCGTGAGTATCTTGCGAGGTCATATACGTACAGTATAAGATGAAAGTGAGTAAGTGACAAGTTAAAAATTGAATGGCGCATAACTGAAGATGTGAACAAGAACAATTTCTCATTTGTTAGATATTTTTGAAGTGCACTACAACGACAGGATCATGATTATGGCGTAAAACTCGTGACACCAATAAGTCAAGCGCCGCCTTGGAAAATTCGTACCGAAACTCATACAGAACAGGCTGCCGAAGGCCAGCGCTTGGAAAATGCCAAGCAAGGGCACATCAAAGCTTGATCGGATGGCAACACAGCAGCAAGCGATAGAGACAGCACAATGAAAAGAGCATGCATGGACTCGAAGCCTCACTGACCGAGCTCCCCTTGAGCTCACCTCCACAGCTAGCCGTGGAGACCATGGCCGTCGGTCTCGTCGATGCCGGCGGCGGCGATGACCAGCAGTACGGCGGGAGGATCACCGTGTTTCGTGGCGCTCTCCTGCGTCATGGCGGCCATGTGGGGTGCCATCTTCGGCTACCACCTCGGGACCTCAGGTACATGTTCCAGGGAGGTCTGAATTGCTGTATGTGGTCTTGTGGTGGAGGAGGTGTGAACTGATCGTAACTTATATATCTGGTAAGCTTTCCTGTGGTAGATGATAATGTCTCAGGCGCATATGGTAACTTCATGAATTTTAATATCAGATCTGTCGGCTTATTTTCTCGGAGATAATGAAAGAGGTACAATTCACATGCGTGTATTAAAAGAGATGAGTGTGCATGCATATAAACATCTATATCTGTTCTTTCAGAAAAAAAAATAGATGAAGACGGTGCGCTTTCAAACATGAGCCCTGCAAAATCGTAGCTCTAGCTATTTCAGGAATAGCTTTTCAAAAGATAAAATACATAAATTTCTTGTCATGCCAGGGTCATCGGCTCATCGCTAAATCCTTGTAGTGACAAATGCTTAATTGGGAAAACACAATGCATGGCAAATTGGGAACATTGCCACCGTAAGTTTGATGGAAAATCAATGAAAGTTAAAATTTGTTTATTTGCACTCCCCACGATTACTAGTTTAGCACTACTTATCCCATTTTTCTCCTTTACCACCGTGTCACGCAATTAAGAAGATAATGTCTCAAACTGAACCTACGAATACTTTTCTGAAAAGAAAAATACTCACTCTCACTTGGACTCAACGACATTTTCCTTGCTGGGTACTAGTGTGTTTGTCCCCCCAAATTCTGGTCTGTTCCTCATTGACTTGTCTGCGAGCGTGCAGCAGTGCAAATCTTCCATGGAGATGACTTGTACATGATGATTATTGGAGTTGTATCAAGTTGCATGTGTGTTACTGTCATGCCGTTGCTGTCGAATTCTGCCTCAGCTTGAACCCTGAATTGTTTGTATATTGAGTTCAACAATGCAGTTCAAACTTGGTAGCTGTCGCCTGTCGGGCTGCCGCCGCAAGAAAATCTTCCGCTTTGTGCAGACGGGTGACGGGGTGAGAGACAGATGGATTTTCATTTTTTTTCAGTTAATAATTTAAACTGTAACGGGTGCTCAAAATGAAGTGCCTCAGAACGGCCCAAATATTGGTACCAAATCGTAGCTCAATGCCAGACTGTGTGGGTGGGCCAAGGTCCGAAGCAGGCCAGGCCTTTATCCTCTCCGGCGCGCCAAAAGGTTTAGCGCCTCCTCTGAAGGCCTCTCAGGCTTTAAGCATCTCTGATGCTCTCGCTGTTATTTTTGCAGATTGTATGCAAACTTTAGAATAGTGAAAAACAATGTGCGGTAATTTCTCATTTTTCAATGAAATTTCACCAATTAAAATTTACATTTTCATTCAAAACTAAGTAAGCTACTCTATTACAAAAGTGGAGTAGATACAAAAATTTACTCTATTTAATACTCCTCCATTCCAAAATGTAGGTCGTTTGACTTTTTTTAACACAAATTTGACCACTCGTCTTATTCAAAAAATTTATAGAAATATAGTAAAATTTAAGGCATTTTTAAAGATTTTTTATTAATAAAGCAAGACACCATAAAAATATGATAATTTGCAATAAGACGAGCGGTCAAACTTGTGTTAAAAAAGTCAAACGTCCTACGTTTTGGACCGGAGGGAGTACCTCCATGCTATCGAGTAATGCTCTAAAATATTTTAGAGTATTTTACACCATGTCCAAATTACCTCAACTATTACAAAAATACTCTAAAATTACTTGCTAAATCTATACAACCTATATAGATGCACCCCACTAACAAATTCTCTCAACATGCAAGCTATCTATGTCACCGTCCACTAAAACACTCTCAACATGCAAGCTATCCATGTCACCATCCACTATAACAATCTATTTATATCTTTCATCGATTTTCTGTAACTAGCATATGCAATTTTTTAGTCTATACGAGTACCATGCTACAAAATTCCTATAGCAGAAATGCATGGAGGATCAATCATTTAAGAGCCATTGTCTCTCAATAAAATGAACATGTTAAGTTCATCCCTCTTTCTGTTGGCACTGGAAGTCGTCATGCCAACCCAATTACAAGGTCATTTTCTGGCTGTTGCTGAATAATAGGTTGAACACCCGAGGGTTGCTTAAACGGAAACATATGGAGCTTCCATCCTACAGCTGTGTGAATTGTCAAATTGCTCCTGAGGAAACTCTTCAACATCTTTTTCTAGATTGCCAATTTGCTAGAGAATGTTGGGTGGTCTTGCATCTGACTATTGATGACCCAACAGACCCCTTTCTCACTCTGGAAAGTTTTAGACAGCAGTTGGGTGTCCCTTTCTTCATGAAGATTATCATCCTTATGTGCTGGAGCATTTGGAAATCTAGAAATGATTTTATCTTCAAAAATATTCAACCAAACATTGATGTAGTCAAGTTTACCCTCAAGAAACTATTTGCTCTACTTCTGCACCGAGCAAAAAAGTCCTACTCACCGGCGATAGAACAATGGCTTGAGTTTGTGTTGTAAAATTTGTATTCCTTTTTCTCTTTTTTGCTCCTGTATTTGATGCTTTTTTCCTTTTTCTGCTATTAATATATAATCAGTAGGGGTTTTAACCCCCTCCTATTACCTCAAAAAAATAAAATGAATATGTTTTCATGTATAATATTGTTTACAAAAGAATGTTGACATACAATCTTAGACCCCGTTTGAATGCTTAGAATTGAATTACATTCTAATAATCATCACCAAGACTTATTTATTATTGTTGGCTATATGGGAGAGATACTTATGTGATGCACTTTTACTATATGGGAGGGATCTTTAAGAAAGAGGATCTATAGAATCAATTTCCATACCCCTTCCCTATGAATTTAAGATAGGCTTATATCTAAACTTTGGAAAGTTGTGGAATGTTAAATTCCGAGATAAATAGTCTATTTTATATATTATATAGTACATTCTAATTCCATCGAAATGAAAGAATCCAAACAGGGTTTCAGTATTTTCTACTTTCAAATTTTATCTTACAATGTTTAAGATTCTCGCCGCAATGCGCGGGGTATCACCTAGTAAATCCGTATCTAAATTACCCACTATTCTAACATGACAAGAGATACAAACTTCTCGATATTCCAGAAATAAGCAAGCATACTACCCTTAATCTTTTTTTCACATAATCTTAGAAAGACACCTGACCCTCGACTTACCGTTGATGGACAGAGCAGTGTGCCTTTCTATGATTTGAGCTAACAAAATTTAAAAACATGCAACATTTTTTCCTATATAGTTCATCCAACTATCTCCCTTTTTCAATATTTATTATTCATTACCTTTTGACAACTCAAAATCGAATAATTTTCTTATCTATCTTTGATGATCAACTAGGCCACAAAAATGATATTCACATATGTTTTTTAATAGGCGTCCAAAAATCAAGTATTTTGGAAGAGTAATGATTACCCTGTTTAAATTGGTCGTCACAAATGGCAATGGCAGTGAGGTTGATCGACGGGGTTGAGGGCAATCAGTTGGCTTGCGTAGCTAAATTCTTGTATTTCTAGTTGATTCAACAAACTTTCAACGCTACACTACACCATTACCAACTGCCATTGAGCAGAGACGCCGGTACGCTGTTGCGGTCATGGAGGCACCTCTCCGGCCTGAAGTAGAGCGTGCCATTGCCGCCCCGGAGGTCGAAGACGAAGCGCGTGTCCACCTGCTGCAACGCGCCGATGACCACCGGCTCGTCGTCGCCGGCCGGCACCATCACCAGGCACAGGTCGTCCCGGTTCGCCGCGGCGTCCCTGACGCTCGCGAGCACCTCCTTCCCCCCGGAGCCACAGGTCGGCGCCGCCGGCGAAGTGCAGTGTCAGCGCCGGGACGTGCGCTAAGGCCCTCGCCGTCCGGCGGAAGCACAGAGGCAGGTCGCGCCGCCGCACGCGCTCCGCGCCCCAGTGCTGCATGTGCCGCAGCACCGCCGCCTCGACGTGCCGGAGCGCCCGCCGCGGCACCGACGTCGTCGTCGCCGGCGCGCCGGCGTCCACCACGCACCCGCCGCCGGCGCCGTCGCCGCGCCGCGCGAACGTGGACGCCGTCACGGCCGGGATCCTCGCCCCGTTCACGCTCACGCCGACGAGGCTCACGTGATAGGCGGGATCGCCGGCGCGCACCGGCGGCAGGATCGGCGTCCGGGCGTACCGCGCCGCCGTCTCCGGCGGCACGTCGCCGCCGAAGCGGAGGTACCCGTGCGCCGCCGCCGCCGCCGCCGCCTGGTCGGGAGCGAAGAGGCAGTAGGAGAAGCGCGACGACGCGTCCGCGCGCCCGCCGGCGGCGGCGGCGATCTGCGCGAGGAGGGTGCCGGGCGCCGGGCGTCCGAGGCCCACCGCGCCGGCGAACGTGCCGTGGTTTTGGAACCCGGCGGCGGTGGTGGCCGCGCAGCCGAAGACGAAGTCGGGGATGACGGCGGCGTGGGAGCCCGGCGAGGCCCCGAGGGCGATGGTCTCCCTGGCGACGGAGCCTTGCGCCGCCGCCGCGACGTCGAAGGCGCACGCCGCCGGCGGCGGGGCGGGCGCCGGGGACGGGGGGCGCGCAGAGCGGGTCGGCACTGGCGACGGCGCGGTGGGAGCGCGAGAGCGCCGGGTCGTAGAGGGGCCCGTCCTGGGGGAGCTCCGGCTGGCACGGCCTGCACCGGATCCACGTCAGCGCGCCCATGCCCAGCCGGAGCTTGTAGTCGTGCGCGTGGGGCCCCGTGCCGAAGCGCACCACCACGCCGTAGGCGGCGCGCTTCACCGGCAGCACCGCCGGCCGCGGGTTGCCGTGGAGGCCCTCGGTGGCGGTGGCGTTCGCTGTTGTGGCATCGACGGCGGCGGCGTGGCTGGCCACCAGCCGGAGGCTGAAGCCGGCGTGTGAATCGGTGGCGGCGGCGGCCGCCGTGGTGCGGAGGTGCTGCGGCGCCACCAGCACGGCGGCGACGATGATGGGGAGCAGCTGCAGGGTGCTGATGGCCATGGGCGACGCTGCTCCCATGCTTCTCGATATGGTGATCGTGGATGGATTGAAGGTGCCTGGCATTGCATACTGATCGTGTGGATGACGTCCAGCAGGGGCTGCAGCAGCTGAGGTTTATTTCGAGATTGGATACGAGAATCCATGCTATGGATGCAAGAGGAGTAATTGCTAGAGGAAGAGAGATGTGCTGCATTTGCATGCAGATTAGTTGATGTACACCCAAATTAATTTCTGGGATTCCAATACGAAAACCATTTTTATTCATTAGACCAAGGCTCCAATATTGGGGGGTTTTATTGAAAACTTCTTAGAATGGAAAGAAGAGGGTTTGTGAGTGAAAACTTAATTGGGGGAGGTTGTTCGAACATTTTTTAAAAGAGTCCAAAAATATAACCCTATGGAGATTTTCATAAAAGATTATCCATAAAATTCTCGTGAAGTTAGTGGAATTTTTTTAAAAAATATATATATAATGAAAAGTTGTGAAGGAAAAAAGGTACCAAAAAAGAAAAATCTAAAGAAGGAATTTTCTTATATCTATTTCTCGTCAAATGCCCAGGTGCTAACTAAAATCACATTGTTACATACACTTTACAGTTAAAAAAAAATGCAAACATTACTCATGCCTATATGGACTGCTCTCTTCAGTTAAAAAAATGCCTATAAATCCCTATAAGATGAATCTGCACAGAACTGTGAACAGCAGCCCAACTACAGAAATAGAGCTCTGCAGACTCACCAGGAAGCCGTGCATATGGCACACAGCTCAGACATGTAACAAAAACTAGTTCAACATCATATCAGGTATTCAGGTGCATCACTGAGATAATTCAGGCTACAAAGAAGCAGGCTCAGTTCTTGGGCAGAAGATGCCATCACCACTAACAATCTACAGAGATTTAAGGAAGTACACAGAAGTTGTACTAAAGGCAGTCAAACTGAGACAAGCATCACAGAAATCATACATAAAACGACAACATACACTTCCAATCAGAAACAAAATAGCATGGCGCCTCATGCCAAGCAGCATCAGCACTTCCCATCCATTCAGATTCAATAGGACAAGATATCTGCACCAATTCATTCAGAAGGAAAAAGCCATGTTGGATTCATCAGCCTTCCATCTAGTGCCCGGAGGTTCTTATCTGGTATTTCTGCAGCAAATGATGCCATTGTACCATTCCTCATGCTGTACACAAATCTATCGAAAGGGGGTGCATTTTTAGCAGGGTAGAGACCACCATCAATGAAGTAGATAAGATCGCCTTTGACTCCGTCGTACTGACATGCACGGAATGAGTGGCTGCTGCACGGGCTGATGAAGATGCAGTCGCCGTCCAAGCAGTTGATCTCAGTGAATCTGAAAGGGTTCACGCTCAAGTCCACCTCAAATACCCCAATCTTACAAATGTTGTGCCAGCCTTCTGCACCGCCTAGGTATGTCACAACCAGCAATAGTTTCCCATGCCACTCAACAACGTTCCACCTCTGTCCATAGCTATCCTGGACCTCAGGCAGTTCAGTCACACAGCGCTCGACATGAGAAACCATCAGGCCACTGTCGTCTTCCGAGATTTCAAAGACAAAGAGGTTTGTGGTGAGCTTGCTGAACATGTACACCTTCCCCTGGTACAAGGCGATATCACTGAACTTACTGATGCAGCCTCCATCGCACACGTACCATGACGTCATGCCAGGCCGCCACAGAGCAAGCTTAGCAGCACTCCTGTGCACAGAGATGGCAGCCACAATGCACTTGGAGTTGGAGCCAGGGTCAGGTGAGGAGGACAAGACCACCTTGCAGAACGACATCACATACTGAGCGCCATTAACCGTGCAATGCACTGCACCGGAGCCATTGGCGATGGGGAGAGATCTGCTGTATTCATCAATGAAATGGGTGGACACGGATGGCGGCGGCAGACGGACAACATCCCGGGAGAAAGCGTTCATCAGGAAGCACCGGCCGTCACCAAAGTACCGACCTTTATTGAGCTGCACGCCGACGAGCCACTCCTGGAAGGCGCCGACGCAGCGGACGTCGACCGCCATCTCCCGCGACGGCAGCGGGATGCGCCGCGCGCCCGTCATGGCCCCGTCGGCGCAGAAGCTGGAGTAGGCGAAGTCGGAGAGCACGAGCAGCGGGAGCGGCGGCGGCGGCCGCCCGTGGACGCGCGCCGCGGCGCGCCACCCGCGGCAGGCGGAGCGCAGCCTGGCGCGGTCGTCGGCGCGGGGGAGGCGGCGGACCACGAGGCCGAGGATGTCCGCGGGGAGGTCCGCCCACGACCCGTGCTGCGGCCCGCGCCCCGCGCCGGGCCCCGGCGGCTCAGGAGGCGTGGGGCATTCCGTCGAACGCCTTGGCTGCACCAACGCCGCCGACGGCCGCGACGGCGAACGCCGGCGCCCGCGGTGGCTGCGGAAGTGTGGAGGTGGGTCTCGACTCCGTCCTGGGCCTCCTCTTCCCGGATCCATGGCCGCCGGAGGGTGCTGCGCCGCCTGATATCCTCGCAACCTGGGGGAGGTGAGCCCCTTGCGTCGGCCAGCCGCTGGCGCTGGGTGCCTCGGCTTCCTCGACTGAAGGCTGCTGGAGGCCTGGAGGGAGTTGCTCGTGCTTCCAACGGGAGGTGAAAAAGGCTACAGTACTGCCTGTTGGGCTGACACGTGGGGCACTGACTTCCTTTCAGTGACTGACTTGAGAGTTGAGACGGAATCTTATTTCAAAGGAACGTTTGTGAGTGTTCCTGTTTCTTTTAAAATTCTATTTACTACTTTCTTAATTCATATTTTCAAAAGTAGTTTTTGATAATATCCGTACCTCTATTTTACCTTTGAAGTGTTCATTATCACTAATATATTTTCTAATGGGCAAATAGATATTTTGATCCTTAAACATTACAGAAAGTCCCTCAACTATAATTTTTAGATCAAAACTCGTACTTATACTAATATAGAAAGTCCATTTTACCCTTGGCTCTCCTTCCCCTCCTCAATTTCTGTCATTGCCGTTGCTCAACATGGCCATGACAATGCCATTTGATTGAGCAGACCTAGCTAGTTGCCCTATCAAATTCAAGAACTAGTTAGCTCTCTGCTCTTCCTTGCTCGAACAGAGCAGCAACAACGGTGCCTCCTCCTTTATCAGTTTCTAACACCGTCGAGTAAGCAAGGTAGTAGTGCAGGAGTCGGCTGCTTCTTTCTCTCCAATCCAAGGGGTTGTTTGGATCCACGTAGCAAGAGCAAAAAAAAAGTGCAAAATATTTTCCCTCAGAAAAGATGATAAAAGTTTTGCCATTAGGGATGTTTGGATCCAATGACAAAACTTTTGGCAAAAATCCATTTAAACCTCGTTCTCCCTCCTTTTGCCATGGAATGTTTGGAGGTAAATGGCAAAAGTTTTGTCTTTTTGCCTAATTTTGCTACAATGTTGATTCAAAAGATTTTTGTCATCTCATTTTTGATTTGTCCTTTTACCATGGGGTGTTTGGAGGCAAATGACAAAAAAAGTGGCAGAATGAATGCCATTTGCCATTTGTCCATGAATCCAAACAGCCCCCGAGCTTCGTACGAATAAACTGCCATTTTCTCTTATCCGTGAAAGCAACCAAGGAATAAATACAGACCACAAGCATGCATGTAGCTCCAGCCCCAATCGCAAGCAAGCATCAACGGCCGATGCTCCATTCCAATTTCTCTCGGCAAACAAGCCACTGGCAGCATCATGTCGTTCACTTCAGCTCCTCGCCTCCTCCGTGCAAGCAAGAGTAGATTGAAGAGCACCGACACATCAGCAACCAACGCCGTGTTTCTTTGGCCCGGTAAAGAATTGCCAGTCCCTTTGACCAATAATTAAAGATATTAAATAAAGTCAGTTTATAAAACTATCTTCACAATATTAGTCTATTTCGCGAGACTTATCTAATGAGGCCTTTGACCGCACGATTCGAAGATGGTTACTGTAGCACTACTGTAGCAAAACATGGACTAATTAGGCTCATTAGATTCATCACGCAAAGTTGCACTCATCCCTAAAAGGATTTTGCAAATGGACTTCATTTAGTGCTCCATGCAGAGAAGATTTCTTTTGGAAATAAATTTCCAAAACCTAAAGAAACACGGCCCAGGCTGATGGCCTGCACTCACCCAAAAACATTCCCTCCGTCCCAGAATAAGAATATAAGGCGTGGTCAAATTTGGCAGTCTCTTATGCTAACGTTTGACTCTTAATATCTCTAATACTATAATATTTGCAACAAAAAAATCATAGTTATATAAAAGTACTTTAAAGAGAAAAGTCTATTTTACAACCTCCAACTATCACAATAGTCTGATTTTTAACCTTGAACTACAAAACCGGATAAAAGTACTTTAAAGGGAAAATCAGACTGTTGTGATAGTTGGAGGTTGTAAAATGGACTTTTCCCTACTTTAAAATACAAATCTAATGATATTATATTTGTTAGATAAATCTTTTATTAGAAGATTAACTAAAGGCCAAAACTTTAAAAGTTTGAATCTTGAATTGCATGCATGCGCGCCTTATATATTGTGGGACGGAGGGAGTACAGACAGTGCCAATGAAAATTGAGGGATGGAGCCAAGGGCAGAAAAGACTTTTTATATTAATCTCATGCCACCAAAGAGCAACACATCAATATAATGACGAGTTTGATCAAAAACGAAAGTTGAGGGACTAGATTGGCCGATTTAAAAGTTGAGGGATGAACTTGATCCAAGAAAAAAATTGAAGGACCAGAGCACCTATTTTGCCTTTTCTAATCTTTTGTTATTCTATTTACATCATTTATAATTAAAAAATAATCCAGAGATTTGGTGGCGCCGGCGGCCAGGCCTCAGCTGCTGTCTGGGGAGAGAGAATTAGAGAAGCATCTCCTAGGGTAAGCTGTTATATTGTTGGATGTGTCACGCAGGGTGGGCACTGGGCATGGACAGTTGGAGAAAGTGGCAACAGTATCTGCTCAAGGAGTGTACGGAACACTGAGGCGAAAGCGTAAAATATGGAGTGTGTTTGAGTACTGTATGTAACTCTGCGTGCTTGGTCGCGGCGTTCTTTCTGATTCCATTATATGCTGTATTCCTTTCTGATCACGAAACTTTGGCATAGAAGAGACTATTACAACTAGATATCAAGTTTGCTCATGAGCGTCGTGCTTCGGTTCCTCCCCTGCCTTGCCACAACAAACGAAGTACGGGAAGTAAAAAGGAATTCTTACTTTTTCTTCTTTTAACTATTAAAGTAAAATGCAACCATGAGTTTATAGTTTCATATAATCTTTTCCGGTTTTTACTCATGAGATTTACTGTTCCACGGTTATCTGAAACATTTCAAGTTGTTTACCATATCTCGATCATATGACTTGAGTTTTTTATTCACATTTTGCATGATGCTAAAAGGTATGGTGCCCTATACTAAACTAATTTATCAGATTGTTTCCAAACACGAACTTAAAATTCTGCTTGTATCAAAAAAAAAAATATGTTTAGGTTGGGGTAGATTATCAACTGAAATAGTCTGTGAAGTAAATAAGCTAAAATCATGCACATGACCAAATAGACAAAGTGAATTGTTTAAGGTGGTAAAATATTCAGTTATTCTCCTTTGCTAGGATTTAGAGCATGATTCGGCCTATGAATCGACATTGTTTGGATGAATAGTGGAAGGAGATCCACAATTGGTCTAAAAAATAATGGTCTATACATTATATCAAGATATCAAGTGCAAGTGTAGCGGTAACAATAAGTTGCTAATGGGTTTGGCCTCCTATCAGGGGCGAGCCAAGGCCTGTGTTGGGCGTGCTGCAGCACGGGCCTACTAGCTCATTCTGTCCCATGTAAATGTATGGAGTATTTAAGATAAAAGTAGTAGCATTTGGTCTATTTTTAGTTAGTCTAGTAGTTGTTCACTGATTTAGCTTGGGCTGAAGGACATTTCTAGCGCCGCCCCTGCCTCCTATGATGATCCGCAACACACCGATTTTTTTATGAAACACATAGTGTTCATGGAAATTTCTAAAAAAGACAAATTGTTGTGACATTGCATCAACACCGGACGGGGTACGTGCTTTGTACATGGGATACGGGCACCTGCTTTGCACAACACCTTCAGTTTCCACCACCATCTAAGTACCTTCAGTTTCCACCACCATCAAAGCATCAAAGTATCTGTTGGGTAGCTTGTGTCATGTGATTTTGCTGGCAGATTTTACATTGGATATAGGTGTGTATGAGCCTCTCAACTGAAACCTTCGGTACACAGGTCCGCCGCGAGCCAGCATTGCCAGCCATATTATAGGTGTCCAACTCGGAGGCATGGAAGCACTACTGCTCCTGCTCAAAGGAAACAAAGCCCTTATAGACTAAAGAGGAACGCGAAATCTGTTTAGCTTTCGTACGCTTGGAGCAAGAACGTGTGAATTGTAATAGACTTCTCCTTACGTATCACTGGTTGGATGTTGCCATATATACTCGATAAACTTCTCTCTGTCACACGTTGGACATTTCCATAGTCATGAGGGAAAGAAGAATCACGCATTGTTTACTTCTCTATCATGCAAAGTTCGTCCACTCGGAATTCATCCAAACTATCAATAGCTTCACTCTCGTTTTGATTGCAGTCTAGTTTTTTTTTGAGAGAACCGGGATTATATTTCACATATGATTATGGTAGTTTACAACCCAACACTTACAAAGACTTCCTTGAAATATAAGAAAATTATATTCAGATCTTTGCAAGCTTCTCCCGGTGTTCCTCGTCGCCGACGACCGGATCAATCGCGCTGAAGCCGACCACCCTTCCGACGAAGAAGCTTCATAGGTTAAAAACGGCACCAAGAGCGGCATAGCGGCATAACCGACATGCTTTTTAGTCGCTGAACGTGCAGGCCTAGGCAGATGACCAGCGGCCATCTCATCGCCAGAGAACAGGGAGTCTGGCGCCACTACCAGCAACATCCCTAGCTCGCCAGCCATCAGAACACTCCGAAGGGGAAGTAAACCACCAAAAAAGGTGGGAAGCAACAACCAACCCGGTTCATGGAGCTGGTAACAAAACCTGATGCAACCACCTCCGGGGAAGCTACCCGAGGTGCTGAACAGGGACACAATCCTCCGACCTCCGGCAGTCATGTCGTTGGTTTCAAGGTCAGCGATGATCCGTTGACACCCCCCTCAGTCTCGACGTCTGGAGCTTGCACGGAGAGACTGTCCTGGAAGTCGAAGAACAGCGCCGACGGGAGACCCTTGGTGAACACGTCTGCGATCTGGCGTGCACTGGGGACATGAGTCACGCGGAGCTCGCCAAGAGCGACCTTTTCTCGAACGAAATGAATGTCAAGCTCAATGTGTTTGGTACGCCGATGATGAGCGTGTATGGCGTCTTGTTGCCGGTTGCACGGCACAGGCGCCGATTGATCAGATAGGTGGCCGTGGCGAGAGCCTCGGCCCAGAACGCCAATGGAGCTGCACTGTGAAGAAGCATTGTACGTAAACAGTCGTTAAGGGTGCGGAGAACACGTTCAGCTTTCCCATTTTGCTGGGACGTATACGGACAAGAAAGCCGAAGTTGTGTGCCGAGACGCCACTGGCCGAAGTTGCCTTCGTCCATGTCGAGGATGACAGGAACGTGATGGCGAGTGGCGCATGGTGGACGCCTGCGTTGTCAATTGGATCCTCGCCACCGTCTCCAAAGGGATCTTTGACATCATCCGTCGTGATCGCCATGACGCGCTCACGCTCTGGAACGCTGTGCTCAGCATCTTCCAGGACAATGAACTGCAACGTGCAGTTTACCTGGAGGCCGAGTTGCGCACGCTCAAGCAGGGAGACATGACCATCAACACCTACTGCACCAAGCTCAAGAAACTCGCCGATCAGCTGCGCGACATCGGCCACCCCGTCTCCGAGCCGAGCCAAGTACTCAACCTTCTCTGCGGCCTCAACCCGAAGTACCGCTACGTCAAGCCTGATCCGTTGACAAGCGACGTTGTGAACGCCGTGGACACGACTGGCGCTGTGAAACTCACGGTGGATTCGAAAACCAACGCATAAGAAATCATCGAAGAAAACATCATCAACGCTGAATCCCCCGCATAAGACACCATCATCGTGCACCACACGCCCACCAACCACCACCAAACTTGAATCACCAACAACACATCCACCAGAAAATCCAGGAGGTAGCAAACCTTCCAAGCCCGCCGGAGACGCCAGCGCCGACACCGACATAGACCCGGAGGAACAAAAGAACCTGATGTCGTCGCCTCCCGCGAAGACAGGGAAACCGGCGAAGACGCCGAAGGAATTCGCCCCGAACCTCGGCCACGAAGACAGGGACACCGTCGCTTACCAGAGACGCAGCAGCACCAGTAGAAGGATCCACGCCGCACCACAGGCATGGATAGACCTAACCCTAGCCTACTCAAACCAAACCTAATAGTATAGGGTATGTACACCGGACGACCAAATCGAAGGTTCCCCCATCCTCCAACGCCGGCTAGGCCGCCGGAGGCGAGAAGAACCCGTCGATTTGGTCGCCGGGAAGAGAATCGCCTCCGATTCACCCTGTTGGAACTGTAGCGAGGGGAAAGCGAAGCGATAAGGAAGAAGTTGATTGCAGTCTAGTTAGTTGCTGAAGAAAATTTTCAGGGTTCACTCTGGAGAAGGCCCATTGTGCTCTTGATCAGTACCCCATGGCTCTCTACAAATATCCCCGAGGCCCATCGTGGTCTTGGGCTGCTTCTGTGTCCAACTGTTAGGCACAACAGAAAGAAAACAGCTGCCCATTAACATTAGGTCGGATGGGGTGATCATTATAGTTGTTTATAGTCTGACTGCATAGGGTGAGCTGCGTGGGTAGTAGCTAGCTGTTTATAATCTGACTGTCACGGACGCATGACCATTCATAGTCTCACGACTGTATTGGTTTTCACCACTTTAGTTGCTAGCCGGATCGGATTCTTCTGTTGCTGCTTGAATACTCAGTTGCAACTGATTGCATAAGTGGATCGGTTTCATATGGCGTTCCCAATGGTGGAAGTACTCAGGTGGAAATAAATAAAGTCGAGGAACAGATGCTGAATCTAAAACAATTGACAACAGGAGGAAGACCGGAAAGAGTATGCAGAGGGAAGGAAAAGCCCAAGAATCTTGGCAATGCGATTCATTCACTACCAGAATGCTTCACATCCGCCCGCCTCCTCCGCCTCGGCTATTTTTGGACCCGGTGCTGAAGCCCCAGCACCGGGTCCAACGGCTAGGAGCGGGGGCGGCGCGAAGATGTGTCAGGGCGAAGACATTAGCACCGGGTCGTGGCGCCCCCTTTAGCACCGGGTGCAGCCAGCAACCGGTGCTAATGTGCCGAGGCCATTTCGCACCGGTTGCTGGCTGCACCCGATGCTAAAGGGTGCACATTAGCACCGGGTCTTGCCACGACCCGGTGCTAATGTCTTTTGTATATAACACCTTCTTCCTCCCCCGGCCGAGCCAGCTGAACACTTAGGCGCTGTGTTCATGCTGCTCGGCCGTGGGAGGGGAGGTGCTGCCCAAATTTTTTTCAAAATTTGTGAAGATTCTACTCATCTAAGGAGCACTACAAGGTACACTCTTTCATTCTCTAATGTTTTATTTAGCTTGTAATCCTTCTATGATTTAGAAATAGAGGGATTTGTGAATCAAAGTAAAGCTAGCTAGAGAGAGCCTGTGTTCTTGGAGGAGAGAGAGGAGAGAGCTTGAGTTCATGGTGGAGAGAGTGTTCATGTTGTGTTTTAAATGGAGAGAGAAGGCAAGCTAGTTAGTATTTTGTTTTGTATGACTTGTGAATAGTTATAAGGCTTATGTATTTTATTTATTAGAGAGGTTTATTTATTAAAAGTTGGAATAGTTATTTATTAATTTAATGAAATATATATTATTAGTTATTTATTAAAAGGTAGAATAGTTATTTATTTATTTAACGGAAGGTATATTTATTTATTTAATGAATACAGTAATGTAGTTTTAGAAATTTATTTATATAATGGAATATATATTATAATTTGTATTTATTTATATATTAAATTTTTTTATCTTTAAATTGTATTGTATATTTGTTATTTGTTAATAATGCAGATGAATAGACAATGGATTTACGGGGACCCCCACGCTCAGGCGTTCCATGATGGCCTTAGGACGTTTCTCGATGCCGCCGAGGCTAACAGGACGCCGTCCGGTTTCATGTTCTGCCCATGCACCCATTGTAAAAATATACAATCGTACAAACAAAGAGGTTGTCTTCAGGTGCATTTGATGAGGTACGGTTTCATGAGGAATTATTCTGTTTGGACGAAGCACGGTGAAAGAGGAATTCTAATGGATGAAGATGAAGAAGACGAGGCCGATGACGATATTATGTTATTGGCTCAATACTACGGTTCTTTTGCATATGCTGCAATGGGTGATGCCGATGAGGAAGATGTTGCTCGGGAAGGCGATGCTCAGGAAGATGTTGCTCAGGAAAATGAACCTACTGATGGACTCAGGCAAATGTTGCGTGATGCCGAGAAAGACTGCGGCAATGATAAGGAACTGAAAAAGATACAGCGCATGTTGCAGGACCACAAGACTGACATGTACCCAGATTGCAAAGAGGGGCTAAAGAAGTTGGGTAGCACACTTGAACTTCTGCAGTGGAAGGCAACAAATGGTGTTACTGATAAGGGTTTCGAGGAGCTACTGAAACTCGTAAAGAAGATTCTTCCAGAGGGTAACAAATTGCCATCGACGACGTATCAAGCAAAACGTGTTGTTTGCCCTCTCGGTTTGGAGGTGCAGAAGATACATGCGTGTCTTAATGACTGTATCCTCTATCGCGGACAGTACAAACACTTGGATCGTTGTTCGGTTTGCACCTGCGCATGATACAAGATCAGGCGGGACGACCCTGGTGATGTTGGGGGAGAGCGTTCTAAGAAAAAAATCTCTGCGAAGGTGATGTGGTATTTCCCTCTGATACCCTGTCTGAAGCGTTTGTTCAGGAACAAAGACCATGCCAAACTGATGCGCTGTCACAAAGAAGAACGTAAGCAGGATGGCATGTTGAGACACCCCGCCGATGGATCCCAGTGGAGGAACATCGACAGAGCATTCCCAGAGTTAGATGCTGATGCGAGGAATGTTAGGCTTGGTTTAAGTACCGATGACACGAACCCTTTTGGTGAAATGAGTAGTAGTCATAGCACTTGGCCCGTGACTGTTTGTATCTACAACCTACCCCCCTGGCTCTGCATGAAGCGGAAGTAAATTATGATGCCAGTGCTCATCGAAGGCCCAAAGCAACCTGACAACGACATTGATGTGTACCTAAGACCATTGGTTGACGAACTTTTGAAGCTGTGGAATAATGAAGGTGTTAGCATGTGGGATGAGGACAAGCAGGAGCAGTTTGACCTTCGAGCACTGCTTTTCATAAGCATCAACGACTGGCCTGCACTAAGTAACCTATCAGGACAATCAAACAAAGGATATAAAGCATGCACTCACTGTTTAGAGGAAACCGAAAGCATGTATTTGAAACATTGTCGTAAAGTTGTGTACATGGGTCACCGTCGATTCCTTCCGGCGAAGCATGAGCTACGAAAGAAATGTGCGCATTTTGGCGGGAATGCTGACCGCCGTACAAAGCCGAGACACCGGAGTGGAGAAGAGCTATTTGATATGGTGAAGGACCTACACGTGGTGTTTTGCAAGGGAGACGGAAGCCAGGCTGCTCCGACGGGCGAGGATGGTCGTGCCGTGATGTGGAAGAAGAAGTCTATCTTTTGGGAGCTACCTTATTGGCAACGTTTAGAGGTCCGTAACGCGATTGATGTGATGCATCTGACAAAGAATCTTTGCGTGAACTTGATAAGCTTCCTGGGTACTTATGGGAAGCCAAAAGATACACTGGAAGCACGTCAGGAGCTGAAACGATTGAAGCAACGGACTGATCTACATCCAAAAAAGAGAGACAAAGGACGCCAATACTTGCGTCCTGCCAGCTTCACTCTCAGCAAAGAAGAGAAGGCAAGCATGTTTGAATACTTGAACAGTATCAAGGTTCCATCTGGCTACTCCTCCAATATTAAGAGAATAATAAATATGATAGAGAAGAAGTTCACAAACCTGAAGTCTCACGACTGCCATGTGTTGATGACACAGCTGCTTCCCGTCATACTCAGGGGTGTGCTACCAGTTAACGTGCGGAAAGCCATTGTGAAGCTATGTGCATTCCTCAATGCAATTTCTCAGAAGGTGATCAATCTAGACCGTTTAGATCAGCTACAGAACGACGTGGTGCAATGTCTTGTCAGCTTTGAGATGATATTTCCACCATCCTTCTTCAATATCATGACACATCTATTGGTTCACCTTGTCAAAGAGATTCGTATATTGGGCCCAGTATTTCTACACAACATGTTCCCATTTGAGAGGTTCTTCGCTGTCCTAAAGAAGTATGTCCGTAATCGTTCTCGTCCAGAAGGATGCATTGCTAAGGGATACGAAACAGAAGAGGTCATTGAATTCTGTGTTGACTTAGTCGACGATCTTATGCCGATTGGTGTGCCCGAATCACATCACGAGGGGAGACTTGGTGGAAAGGGCACACTAGGGAGAAGATCGATGGTGATCAAGGACGTTGAGACATTTCGTAAAGCGCACCTCACAGTTTTGCAACAATCAACCTTAGTTGCTCTGTACATCGAGGAGCACATGCAGATTCTCAGGGACGAAAACTCAACAAAGTCTGCAGCCTTCATTCAGCGTCTGCACAATAGTACTTTCACCGATTGGTTGCGAAGATGTCTTATGGGTGTCGAGGGCATTGATGCGCAGCTAGCTTTTGTAGCTAGAGGTCCATCGAGCACGATCTTGACATTCCAAGGATACGACATCAATGGGTATACATTTTACATAAGAGCCCAGGACAGGAAAAGCACCAACCAAAACAGTGGTGTCCGGATCGACGCGACAGACACCAATGGCAATACAAACTCATACTATGGAATCATAGAGGAGATATGGGAACTAGAGTACGGACCTTTGAAGATCCCACTGTTCAAGTGCCAATGGGTGAAGCTGACTGGAGGAGGTGTTAAAGTTGAAGCGGACTATGGAATGACGTTAGTGGACCTAAACAAGATTGACTTTCTAGACGAACCGTTCGTCCTGGCCAAATCTGTCACACAAGTTTTTTATGTGAAGGACATGGCTAGCAGACCGAAGAAAGGGGCGGATAAGAAAGGTGGGGGTAAGCAATTGGACCCATCACAAGACGAGCCAAAGCGTCATATAGTTTTTCCTGGAAAGAGAAAAATCGTAGGAGTTGAGGACAAGGCGGGTGAAGATTATGATATGCTCGATGGCCGGCCTCCATTCTCAGTGGCTGATGACCCAAGCATCCTGTTAGCGGCGGAGGAGACACCGTATCTACGGCGTGATCACAATCAAAGAACATTTGTAAAGAGGAAGTTTATTAGTGTCCGAGTAAACGATGATGCCATGTAATTTAATTGCACTATGTTCCACCCAATTTGTAATGACTATATTTGCATTTATGTTCCACCTATGTTCTAAGATTTTCTATTGATTTATAAGATTGTTTTTATTAATTTTAGCATTTTATATTGATTTTCTAGTAATTTATAAGATTTTCTAGTAATTTATAAGATTTTCTAGTAATTTATAAGATTTTCTAGTAATTTATAAGATTATCTAGTAATTTATAAGATTTTCTATTAATTTATTAGATTTTATAGCATTTTATATTGATTTTCTAGTAATTTATAAGATTTTCTAGTAATTTATAAGATTTTCTAGTAATTTATAAGATTTTCTAGTAATTTATAAGATTTTCTAGTAATTTATAAGATTTTCTATTAATTTATAAGATTTTCTATTAATTTATAAGATTTTCTAGCATTTTATATTGATTTTCTAGTAATTTATAAGATTTTCTTATTTAATATATATTTTTAATAGGTATTAATAACTGAATTAAAACAAGTATTAATAACTATATATTAAAAACTATATTTATAAGATTCCCGAATAGTAGCCCCCGGTGCTAAAGGCCGGTTTGGAAACTGGCACCAAACGAAAATTTGGGGCCTTTAGCACCGGGTTGATCTAATATCCGGTGCTAATGGCCCCCAATTTTCGTGTGGCGCCAGTTACGGCCTTTAGCACCGGGTGGTGGGAAGACCCGGTCCTATAGGGGGGGGCCTTTAGCACCGGGTGCTGGATAGACCCGGTGCTAAAGGTCCTTTAGCACTGGGTCGTGCCTGCACCCGGTGCTAAAGGCCCCCACCAATTTTCGTTTGGCGCCAGTTACGGCCTTTAGCACCGGGTGTAGAAGACCCGGTGCTAAAGGGCCTTTAGCACCGGGTGGTGGGAAGACCCGGTGCTAAAGGGGGGGCCTTTAGCACCGGGTGCTTTACAGACCCGGTGCTAAAGGGCTTTTAGCACCGGGTCGTGGCTGCACCCGGTGCTAAAGACGGGGGACCTATATAGGCCGGGGACTTCTCTCCCCTCCCTCACTTCGCCCTCATCTCACAAATCGAAACCGCCGCCTCGTCTCCTCAGCCACCGCCGCTCGGCCGTGGTCACCCGTGGTCCCCGCACCCACGCCGTGGTCACCCGTGGTCCGCGCCGCCGTCGTCGTCCCCGCGCCCGTCGTCCCCGCGCCCACGCCGCAGCCACCCGTGGTCCCCGCGCCCACGCCGCCGCCGCCCGTCGTCCCCGTCGACGTCGTCATCCCCGCGCCCACGCCGCCGCCACCCGTGGTCCCCGCGCCCACGCCGCCGCCGCCCGTCGTCCCCGCCGCCGTCGTCGTCCCCGCGCCCCTCGTCCCCGCGCCGGCGCCGCTCCTTGTTCCCTCACCGCCGCCGACGCTCGTCCTCGCGCCGCCGTCGCCCGCCGCCCGTCACGGTGAGCCCTCTGTGAAGCCGGCCTTCGTGTCGTGCGTGCATGTTTGTGAGCCGGCCTTCGTGTCGTGTGTACGTGTTTGTGTGTGCAGGTACCCGTTGCATCGGCCATGCACATTTGCTTAGCGAACGTGTTCGGCCATGCGCATTTGGTTAGCGAACGCGTTCGCTAACCCATACATTGGAAATGCATTGTATTGAAATATTAGAAATATATATGCTTCATATGTATTGAAAATATTAGAAAATATTAGAAATTTATTTTATTGGAAATGTGTTGTATTGGAAATATTAGAAATATATATGCTTTATATGTATTGGAAATTTATTTTATTGAAATGCATTGTATTGAAATATTTACATTTAAATGTATATTGGAAATTTTATATCGGAAATTCTATGCTCCATTTAAATGTATATATGCTTCATTTAAATATATATTGGAAATTCCATGTATATTAGAAATATATGTGCTTCATTTAAATGTATATTGGAAATTTTATATCGGAGATTCTATGCTTCATTTAAATGTATATTGGAAATGTTATATGTTTGTATAATGTATACTATCCAAAATGTTTATTATCGGAAATTCTATCGCGTACCCGAACCCACCGCACACCCGAACCCCTTAGCGAATCCGTTTTTCGCGCACCGACCCCCTTAGCGAACCCGTTCGCGTCACGCACCCGAACCCTTAACAAACCACTTCGCGTCGCGTACCCGAACCCTTAGCGAATCAATTCACACCGCGCACCCGAACCCCTTGGCGAATCCGTTTTTCACGCACCGACCCCCTTAGCGAAAATGTTAGAAATATTGGGAATATGTATGCTTTGTATATATTTCTTATCAATTATTTTTAATTCTATAGATGGCGGACAACAACAACCCCGTCCCACCCATGCAAGAGGGCAACAACAGCCCTGTCCCACCCATGCAAGAGGACAACGACACGTTCTTTGCGAATCAACTTTTTAATATTGTAACCCAACCAATGTCCATGGATGATGTGTTGGGGATCATTGGAAGGGATGACAATATCCAGGGTGACAATGTTGCAAGGGCCGAAAATGTTGAAGGGGCCGCCAATGTCCAGGGCGAACGTGTCCAGGGCAGCACTATTGAAGGGGCCGGTAACGAGCCCTCGTCTAGTCAGGTGTGTATATAGATAACATAAATTTGTACTGTACATGTCAATTATGTATACCATCTCTATATCATCTCGTATATATGTAATTTGTGTAGGCCGCCTCTGCTTCTACAAGTCGAGCTAAGAAATCAAAACGATCGACCACGAAGAAGCTGAAGGATGTCAAGATGCACATCACTCGAGTGGAGGATGACGGGGAGCCAGTTGAGCCCCCAAAAGTGGCCAAGAAATTTGTATCTCAGTGCGGGGTAATTGTACGGGACAATGTGCCCATTAGTATCAGAAAATGGAAGTCCACGGACCCCACTGAGGAGTACGTGCTCCCCGATACTGAGAAGGAGATGCTATGGAGGGAATTAAAGGCAATATTCGACTGGCCTAGCACTCATGAAGCAGAACTGAGGGATTGGACAATGAAGAAGATGGAAGTTCTGTTTCAGGATTTCAAGAAGAAGTTGTACTCGCAATTTCTCAAAACCGGAGAGGCCCCGGATCCTGAGAAGTATAAGAAGATCACTGATGACGAGTGGGAAGCATTCCTTGAGTACAAAACCTCCAAAGAGGGTGCAACGGCTAGCGCTAGAAACGCTGGAAACGCCGCAAATAAGAAGTACTCTCATAAGATGGGTTCGGGAGGTTACAAGGCAAGCATCGCTAAATGGGGAGAAGATGGAAGAAGATCTATATGCTAGAGGCATCACTCCAGCGACACATGACTGGCCCACAAGGACCAAGCATTGGTACTATGGTCATGGAGGCACCCTAAGCCCAATCGACGGCTCCTTAGTTTTTCCCGAGGACTTGCGAGAACTAGCTCAGCGTCTCCTCGATATCCTCAGGGCATCTGAGAGGGGAGAATTTGTTGCTGATAGAGACAGAGATGAGCTAACCTATGCCTTAGGGAACAAGGAGCATCCTGGACGGACGCGCGGCGTAGGCACAAGCATCTCATGGAAGAAAGGTTTCCAAGAGCACGCCGCCACCTATAGGAGCCGTTCGAGGAAGAAGGCCCAATATGAGCAGAGGGTGAGGGACCTAGAGCAAACGGTTGCCGCCCAGGGCTCAAAGCTCCAAGAAATGGAGTCAGAGATGGAGTGACGGATGAAGGTAGCATGGATGCAGATACAACAAGCCACAGGCGGGACCGGTTCCACAGAGCATGCACCTCTCCAACAAGCCGCAGGCGGGACCGGTTCCACAGAGCATGCACCTCTCCAAGATGCGGCCCTTATTAGCCCTCCACAACAATATCAAAGCAGTCACGCTTCCACACAGGCCGCCGAAGCGGTCCGTTACCCCGTGGATGAAATAACTCAATGGACCGCGTGCGAGCTTGTCGTTAGGCAGAAGAACTTAGCTGTGGTGGTACGTATGCGACCTTAGTTCGTACTGCATACATTTCACCGTAGATACCATTCATTTACTAACTTTCTTTGTGACTACTAAATTATCAGGTCGCATACGGTATGACCAAACTGGGTGACGGAAGAAGGGCAAAAATGGAACTGCAATGACATTCCACATGGTTACGTACCTGTTGAGGTGGAGCAAGTCGTCACCAACTGGGAAGACTTGGAACTTGACATCCCCGGAGGTGACGGAGAAACAAAACTCGGTCAGTGTTCTCACTGCATCATTCTATGGAGCAAGGCAGACGTCGTCATACCCGGTACACTTGCGACTACCAATAAGCCTCCGTCACCTCCACCGTCTCCAAGAGATCCACTGGATCATGACGATTCTCTGGGAGCTCCTGATGCAAGCCCGTCTCCTCCGCCGAAGAGGTCTCCGTCTCCTCCGCCGAAGAGGGGACGCCGCACTGAAGCGTCACCTTGAAAGAGAGAACTTAATGTGATACAAATACCAGTCCCAGGATGCTGGTTCACATTATTACAACAGATAGTTCAGTACAAGAACAACATTACGGGAGACGGTGGCATTGCAGGGCCACGACAAACAGAACTAGTACTAAGCTCCAGATAAAAAGGTTGATAACATAGAGGTCTTCATCAGAATGGCAACGCATGCGGCTTCCAGCGGGTGACCCTAACACACAGGCAAAGGTTGGGTGTAGAACGAACTCCACTAGACGATATCCTCAGGCACAAAGTCCGGGTCTGCCTCTGCAACAGATTAAGCAAGGGTGAGTACATACGTACTCAGCAAGCGCAACCACAACCACGGAGGGGTATAACAGAAGTATGCAAGTATTGTAACAAGGATGGCTTATGGTTTAGTTAGCAACAAAGCAAATTTTATTACTCATGCAAGGGGGGTTGGTTTTCGCAATGGGTTTTCACAAATATTACTTTTAAAATGAAAAGTAAGTGTAAATACTTTCTCGTATTAGATTTTGTTGCTACCAGACTTCCCATCTGTCGTAGCCCATGCCAAAACATTTCTCAGCTCCACCAAACGCCAACACTTTCTTACACCAAAATAGGGGACTGGTGAAGTGACCAAGCCGTAACTCGCCCAATACCATGGACACGGCTATCCGGATAGGTTTTAACTCTGCAGAGGTGTACACAACCACAAGTAGGCTACCACGACATGAACACCTTAGTGCCAGTGCAGCTCCTATCAAAGCCATTACCCACCATAGCTAGACTGACCAGTTATCACAGAGCGACCAGGGGGTAAGCAACCTACCAACGAGGTTCTACCCAGGGGCATACCTCACATAGATCGTATCCCCGGCTCCATGGCCCTCTGTTGCTCACCAGCACACCACATAACCAGCAGCTCAACTAGTGGGATTTATGCTAGGCCGTTGCCACATACAACGGTCGAGTGGTGGTACAGAAAAATGGGTTAGGCTAGATGACACATCAACATCATCCCAAAACTTGTGATAGGATAGACAACTCCCACCATGCTCAACCACACCGGTTCGAGCTCACCTCGGTATTTCACACGGAAATATCGTCTGTCTCATCCCACACGGGTACTCATTTTATTTACACAAATCATCTCTTTTATTTTAAAGCACGCACACGGTTGCTTTTGTAAACACCAAGTATTTGTCATGGGGGTATAATGGTAACATGATCCTAAGCATTTCTAGTAGTGATTAATATTCAAATAGAACATTGTCATATTTAATATTAATCTAGGTTGTCAAGGAATCGGTCATAGCAATCAAGGTATGGCTATCCAACCGGGTTCAGCAGTGAAATTATGCAAGTTTTATAAATCAGGCCATGTGGTGTGTTTATAAAAACTGGGACAACAGTATGCATCAAAGGGTGGGATTGCACTTGCCGTTCTCCCAACCCTCGGGGGATTCCTGCCCGGGGTCTTGGTCTCCAAGCTCCTGCTCGTAGCACTGCTCCTCCTCGAGTCCTTCCTCATTCACAGCGGAGTCTACGGCACACACAACAAACACCCAATAAATAAAAGAAAAGGCTTTTATTGAGCTCTGAAAGAAAGGACGGAAAAAGAGGGCGGACGGTGATGACATGATTATTTTGAGTATGGGCTAGTTGGATTTGGCGAAAATATACTGGTGATTATTGTGGTGGAGTTTGGGGTCAAACGGGATTAAAATGGCGCATGAAACGACGAATTTGGTGGAGGTTTAGGGGTTGTTTAAAAAGAAACGGACCTTTCTGTAATTATGGAAAAGTTCAGGGGCCTCTGGCGAAATAAATAGAGAGAGAGAGAGAATAGTGCCTGAAGGGCTGCGGGTTAATTTGGTGAAAGCCTAGGGGGTCATGTGCAAAGCGCCAGAGAGAGAGAGGGGTTTAAGCTCGATGGACCGCGGGTTAGAAAAGGGAAAACTTCAGGGGGTTATCCATAAAATGGTCATCCCCTTCATTATAACAGAGAGAGAGCGACAGGGGAGGGGGTCCGGCGGCCGGCGGCGATCCAATCGCCGGCGATGGTGGCGGTGCAGGGTCGAATTGACCGGGGGAAGATGGAGTGCGAAGCATGGCTAGTCCACTGGTGGCCTCACCTTGGACAGAGGTGAAGTGTGGCGGCCGGTCCACGCGAGCGGCAGCGGCGGCGGCAATGGCGAGTGTGGTGGCGGCGCTGCGATGGTGGAGAAGGCGAGCTGGGTGGCGGGTGAGTGCGAGGTGGTGAAGGAGGTGCTCGCGAGCCCTTTTATAGGCGCGGCGGGGTGCTGGAGGTGCGGGCCGACGAGAGGGGGGGTAGGCGGCGATCTTGGCGTCTGGCGGTTGGAGCTCGTAATGGCGGCCGGGATTTGCATGACGATTGGTACGGCGGCATGTGCGGAGCAGTGTGGCGGTGTGCGGCGCTGTTGCGGTGCTGCGCGTGCGCGTATGGGTGGTGCTGTTGTACTTGGCGACGGGACGGCGGCGGGGCCGGGCGGTCGGAGCGGTGGTTCGGCGGTGGGCGGCACGGCAGTGTGCCGGCTCGGCTGTGGGCACAAGGACGACGAGTATGGGGCCGGGGTGGCGAGGGGACAGCCGGCGGCGTGCACGGCGGGCAGAGGAGCGGCGTGCTCTGGTGAGCCGGTTGTACGGGAGCAGAGCGAGGGCGGCACGGCGGTGGCAGCGATGGCGTGGCCGCGGTGCGGCGACGGGACGGCAGCGGGCTGGCGGTGGCGTGCACGCGCGTGGTCGGCACGGCGGGGTAGCGGGATGGCGACGATGAGATGGGCAGCAGGTGGGGTTCGGCCGGCGGCGTGTTGGCGCGGCGGCGTTGGCGTGCACGACGCGCAGAGCGGGAGGGGTGAAAGGAAGGTGGGGTCGGCGGCGAGCGGAGCAGGGCAGAGGCGTCCGCAGAGGAAACAGAGGAGGGGGAAAAAGGAGGAGAAAAGGGAAAAAAAGAAAAAGGGAGAAGAAAGAAAGAAAAGGGAAAAAGAAAGAAAAGAAAAAAAGAGGGGAAAAAGGGAGGGAAGCGGCGGGATTCGCGGCGGAAGGACGACGGGCGGTCGACGACGGTCGGCCAGCGGTGGACGGGTCCGGCGGGCGACCCGAGAGTGTTCGACACGAGGCGGGACGGAAAAAGAGGGGGCGGTGACAACGAAGCGAATAGGAAAGGAGGGGGGAAAATGGCGGTAACAAGAAGGACAAGGTTTTGGCGGAAGCGGGAGTTCGGGCGGTTAAAGATTTTGAACGATTTTTAGTGGCGATTTATTTAGGTGTTTTGCCAGAGATTAAAACGCGGGCGTTACAAACCTACCCCACTTAAAAGGAATCTCGTCCTCGAGATTCGGTTGGCTCCTAAAAAGGTGGGGGAACTCTTTCTTCAAGGCATCTTCTCTTTCCCACGTAGCTTCCTTTACGCTGTGTCTGCTCCACTGTACTCTGCATATCCGTACTTCGGAGTTTCTGGTTCTCTTGGTGACGGTGTCCAAAATTTTGACCGGTACTTCCTGATACCGTAGATCCGTCTATAGGTCTATTTCTCCTTCCGGTATATGTTCTTCCTCAGGCACTCTCAGGCATTTTCTCAACTGTGAGACATGGAATACTGGGTGTATATCTGACATTGCTTCGGGTAACTCCAATCGGTAGGCTACCTTTCCAACTTTCTTTTGCACCGGGTATGGTCCGATATACCGAGGGGCTAACTTTCCATGGACTTGAAATCTACGAGTTCCCCGGATGGGTGAAACTTTGAGATAAACAAAATCTCCTGGATTAAACTCCAGTTCTCGTCTCTTCTTGTCTGCGTAGCTTTTCTGTCTGGACTGAGCTGCTCTCAACTTCTCCCTAATTTCAGCTACTTTCTCCTCGGCTTCTTTTATGAGCGCGGGTCCCACTAGTGTACGCTCTCCTACTTCTGACCACATTAGAGGAGTTCTGCATTTTCTCCCGTAGAGGGCTTCAAACGGGGACATACCTAAACTTGCCTGATAACCATTGTTGTAAGAGAATTCCGCATAGGGTAAACTCTGTTCCCAATCTTTACCATAGGTAAGGACACACGCTCTCAGCATATCTTCCATAATTTGATTTACTCGTTCAGTCTAGCCATCGGTCTGAGGGTGATACGCGGAGCTAAAATCCAACTTGGTGCCCATAGCTTTATGCAAACTTTTCCAAAATCTCGAGGTGAACTGGGTCCCTCGGTCTGAAACAATTCTACTGGGCACTCCATGCAACTTTACTATGTTCTCCACATAAAGCTTGGCTAGTTTCTCTCCACCATAATTGGTCCGTACAGGTAAAAAGTGAGCGACTTTAGTGAGTCGGTCCACTATTACCCATATAGAATCATGTCCCTTCTGTGTTCTGGGTAACCCTACTACAAAGTCCATTCCTATCTCATCCCATTTCCAAACTGGAATAGGCAAGGGTTGTAATAAACCTGCGGGTTTCTGGTGTTCGGCCTTAATTCTTTGGCAGGTGTCACAATGGGCGACAAATTGAGCTATGTCAGCTTTCATTCCTTTCCACCAATAGTTCTGCTTTAAGTCCAAATACATTTTGGTGGATCCTGGGTGAATGGAATATGGCGAGTTGTGAGCCTCGTTCATGATTATCTGTCTAAAGTCTCCTTCCTTAGGCACACAAATCCTATCTTTGTACCACAGTGTTCCTTTGCTGTCGACTCTAAAGTCTGGTGCCTTATTTTCTCCGGTATGCGTGCAGATCTGTACTAAATCCTTGTCTGTTCCCTGGGCTTCTCTGATCCGATCCTCCAGAGTGGGCTGGATTGTCAGTTGGTGGTTATTATTCTGAGGGACGATGTGCACATTTAATCGTGCCATTTCTTCTTGCAGGTGGGCACTCCTGGGTTTGTAAGATTTCCGGCTCAGGGCATCTGCCACCACATTAGCCTTGCTAGGGTGGTAATGAATTTCCACATTATAATCTTTAACCAATTCTAACCACCTTCTCTGTCTGAGGTTCAGATCTGGTTGGGTGAAAATATACTTTAAACTCTTATGGTCTGTGTATATTTCACACTTATTCCCAATTAGATAGTGTCTCCAGATTTTGAGTGCGTGCACCACGGCTGCAAACTCTAAGTCATGCGTTGGGTAATTCTGCTCATGAGGTCTAAGTTGTCGGGAGGCATATGCCACAACCTTCCCATCTTGCATGAGGACACATCCTAATCCTTGGCGGGATGCGTCGCAGTAAACGACAAAATCCCTGTGAATATCTGGTAGGGTTAAAACTGGGGCAGCGGTCAGCTTTTTCTTCAGCTCTTGGAAACTCTTTTCGCACGACTCGGTCCAAACAAATTTCTTTTCTTTCTTAAGCAATTCTGTCATGGGTCTAGCTATCTTGGAAAATCCTTCAATAAACCTCCGGTAATACCCAGCTAAACCAAGGAAACTTCTGATCTCACTCACATTGGTTGGTTGTTGCCAGTTTGAGACTGCCTCTACCTTCTCGGGGTCTACTGCTACCCC
This sequence comes from Echinochloa phyllopogon, assembly GCA_033239725.1. NCBI lineage: Eukaryota > Viridiplantae > Streptophyta > Magnoliopsida > Poales > Poaceae > Echinochloa > Echinochloa phyllopogon. Next base: position 33,345,172 of record BTCW01000008.1, read on the forward strand.
TTCTGCGGTCAAAATGTGACCAAGGAAAGCTACTTTTTTCAGCCAGAATTCACACTTGCTGAATTTGGCATAGAGCTGGTGTGCTCTCAACTTTTCCAACACTACCCGCAAGTGTTGTTCGTGCTCTTCGGCACTCTTGGAGTAGATGCGTATGTCGTCAATAAAGACTACGACAAACTTGTCCAGTTCATCCATAAACACTTTGTTCATGAGATTCATGAAGTAAGCTGGCGCATTGGTGAGCCCAAATGGCATCACTGTGAACTCGTACTGACCGTAACGGGTGACAAAAGCAGTCTTTGAGGTGTCACTCCCCTTAATCTTCAGTTGGTGATACCCAGTCCTTAAGTCAATCTTGGAGAAGTATTTGGCTCCTTTCAACTGATCAAAGAGATCATCAATTCTAGGGAGTGGGTATTTATTCTTGATAGTGACATCATTTAGTGCACGGTAGTCGATGCACAACCTCATGCTCCCATCTTTCTTTCTTACAAAGAGTACCGGGGCTCCCGAAGGGGACGTGCTGGGCCTGATAAATCCCATCTGTTGCAACTCTTCTAGTTGTTTCTTTAACTCTGCTAACTCTGAGGCTGCCATCCTATAGGGTCTCTTGTCTATAGCAGAGGTTCCAGGGACTAGTTCAATAGCGAACTCTATGTCCCTATCCGGTGGCATACCAGGTAACACTTTAGGAAAAACATCAGGGTATTCTCTGATTACCGGGACTTCTTCTATGTTTTTTGTTTCCATACTAAAGATCATAGGATCAGGTCCACTTCCTTTGGTGTGACAGGCTACTTGTATTCCATCCGGGTTGGTTAGGTGCACTACCTTGTCAGCACAACCTATGAGACCATTGTGTTTGCCTAACCAATCCATCCCAAGGATCACATCTATTCGTTTGGATTCTAGTACCACTAGGTCTGCTAGAAACTCTACCCCACTTAAAAGAATCCGTACCCGTGAACAACCTAACTGGCACTTAATATCACCTCCAGGTGTTCGGGTTAGTAGGGGTGTCTTTAGTAGTACTGTAGGTATCTTGTGTTTTTCCACAAAACTTGATGATATGAAAGAATGCGATGCCCCAGAATCAAATAATATTGTTGCCAAAACCGAACTGACTAGGTACTCACCGAGTACTACTCCTTGTGCTCCTTGAGCTTCCTGCGCGTCGATGTGGTTGACGCGGGCTCGTCCATACGACTGCTGGGTGTTGTTGTTGCTGCCGGTGTTGGTGCTGCGGACGGGTACACGATTGGCTCTCGACACTGGTGGCTTGGGTCCATTCACCGAGTTGGAGTAGACTGATATCGCAGGCTTGCTCCTAGGATATGGGCAATCGGCGATGTAGTGCCCGGTCTCACGGCAGTTGAAGCAGGCTCTCGCATTGCTGTTGCTGGCTGTGGCCTGACTGACTTTGCTCTGTGGTGGCTTCGAGGTGTTCTGGCTCTTGAACTGGTTGTTGGGAGCCTGGGAGCTTGTAGCCTGAAATTTAGTCCTGTACTGCACGGGAGCCTGGGGTCTAGGTGCAGCATAACCGGAGCTCCTGGGTTTTTGCGAGCGATCCAGCTGACGGTTCTTGCTCTCCAGGAACTTGCGCTTGTTCTCTTGTCTTGCGTCCATTCTGGCCTTTTCTGTGACAATGGCCTTGTTCATCAGTGTATTGAAATCGGAGAAACTGTGGGAGACTAGCAGGGCTCGAAGATCTGGGTGCAACCCTCGGATGAACGCGTCCTGTCTCTTTTCATCTGTCTTCACTTCATCCGGTGCGTAACGTGCTAGCTCAGTGAACTCGTGGGTGTACTCTTCCACAGTCTTGTTTCCTTGCTTCCATGCACGGAACTCATCCGCCTTGCGCCTCATGGTGGCGTCGGGGATGTGGTAGCGACGGAATTCTTCTTCAAACTCTTTACAGGTGATTGCGGACTCATTCGGGGATGCTGCACAATAAGCATCCCACCAAGCTAAGGCAGTTCTAGTGAGCTGGTGGGAGGTTAGAAGAACTTTGTCACGGTCTCTGCATCCAAATGGTTCCAGCTTTCTCTTGATAGTTCTCAGCCAGTCATCTGCTTCCAAGGGGTTGCTAGACCCTCCAAAGGTGGGTGGTCTGGTTCTCAGGAAGTTAGTCAACTTATCACCTGCATTGGGTCTACGGGCTGTCTCCTGACGGCGGCTGGCATTCCACACATTTTGCATGAACAGGGTGTGGTGGTACAAAGCTTGTGCCAGGTTGAAATCTGGTGGGAGTGGGGGCACAACAAAAGATCCCTCATTCTGACTTCTTGGATGACTCGCTTCTGGTCCGCCTCCTACAGGCGCTTGTCCTTCAGGCTGGTTCTCTCCCATAGGATCCTGTTGATCCACTTCCTGGTTCTCGGGGTTCTCTCTTCTTCCTTCTGGTTGCTCTCCCCCAGCAGGAGGGGCGCGTCTCTGAGAGGCGCTAGCACGAGTGTTCACCATCTGCAGGTTGAGCAAGGCCTTCGTGAGATTGGGTTAAGATGATGTTTAAGTTGATTAGTTCGTATTTTAAAAAGGCAGAAATAGCACACAAGCTAACAAACAAACACACAAGGTTTCATTCCAACAGCTGAGGGCTACAACACTTGGGGGGGGTTAAAACAAGGCTCGCACTTCGAGGCGGGGCACAAGACTAGGTAGGGAAACTACTGCTAGGGATACAAGGGTTCTTCGGACCAAGCTGGCTTCATTCCCATCTGAGCGCTTGACTCTGGGCCTACTCGCGAGGCGAGCTCTCCTCTGGGTTGGTGTGCTCCTCTGGCTGTGCAAGTCGTGCCTGCTCAGCCTCGGTCAAGGTCCCATTCTCCCGAGACGGCTCAGACGGTCCTTCTTCGGCGGGCGGTGATCCTGCTGGGGTTCCCAACAGTGCCTGTGGGTTTCCCACAATTTCTCCCCATGCCATGATCGGTGTCCCAAGTAGGACATGGGGTTCTCCAATTGCCGGAACAGGCGTTCCACTTCTGGTCCAATCCTGGATACGCAGGTCCCGAGCCTGCCGGAGGCTTTCTTGGGCGACTGCCTCATTGCTGATGGCAGCAGCAGCTCTTGCTTCAGCTTGGGCCACCTGGACTTGGTGCATGCGGACCGAGAATTCTGCTTGTTCAGCCCGGGAGGTTTGTTCCCTCAGGCGTTCAGCCTGCTCGTCAAAGAGTTGGTCCAAGGAATTGAGGTAGGTGACCACTTGGTACAAAATGGGTTCCTCTTGACGGCGCTGCTCCAAGTTCCTTATGCGGGCTCGCGAGACTGCACTTCCGACGACTGGCGGAAAGTACCTCATTGGAGTGGGACCAGGTGCCTTTCAAAGATCCCGCACATGAAGCGGAGGGCTTTCTTGAGAGCCAAGGGGTAGGTGTCCTGGTGCCTGAACCCTGTGGCGGTCGTACGCCATGCTTCGACAGGGTGGAGGTTACTTTTGGCGACAACAATGACCACTCTGCAGCGTTGGGTCCCATGGTGCTCATACTCCCTGATGTAGTACCTCGGACGTTCAGGTACACCGAGGCGTTCCAGCGCGGGGATCAACAGGCTAGCGAAGCCCGGTGTGACTGGGCAAACTCCCTGGGTCCATCCTTCTTCTGCCATCTGAAACCAGGGGAAAAACAAAGATTGAACAGATGCAGGATAAAAGGTGATCTTTATTGCATAATATGGTGGTGTACAAAGATCATGGATACATCGATGCTAAGCTGGTAGTGCTACTGGAAACAACAGGCTCTACCCTAGGAGAGGCTAGACTAAGTGCTAGTCTAAACTAGGACTCTACTCTAGGCAGACTCGACGTTTCTTCAGAGGGAGCTGATACTCTGGCACTTCATCTTCGGTCTGTGTGCCTGCATCCATGTGGGTCATCTCGGGCTCCCCTTCCAATAACCCATTCTCCCTCCTGTAGGCTTCAAGCCTATCCATGTACTCAGAGTAAGCCCGGCATCTGGCGTGTTGAGCAGCTAGGGAGCTGACAGCCTGAGTAGCTGTCACCTTCTGTATCTCCAGCTCTCTCTTCACTTCTTCGAACTCCTTTTCCGCCTTCTCGGCTCTGCGGGTCTGGTGCCTCAGCTGTCCCGATGTTTCTCGGTACAGCCTGTCCAAGCCAGTGAGGTAAATGGACAAGTGTGACACGGTGTCCTCTATGTCTTCATCTCTCCCAAGGTTTCTCATCTGAGCAATCCACTCACGTCCTCCACTCTCCAGGGGTGGGGTGAAACCTAGTGTTGTTCCCACGAGGTACTGTCTGTAGAGTGTGCGGAGGCACATCAGGACTCTTCTTGCGGCTTTACGGTAGGCATTGGGGCGGTCGTAGCCGGTGGCGTGGACGAACCAAGGTGCCACCTCCTTGTAGAGTGAGCTCTTCCCCACGAAAATGAACATCCGGCACCGACGGGTACCATTGGTGGCGAACTCGCGGCAAAAGTACTCGGGGGTCTCTGTGACTCCAACGTGCTCCAGGCTGAGCAGCAGTAACTTGGGGAGGCCAGGTTCTGCGGGGCAGACTCCTTCACCCCAACCCTCGTCAACCGGCTGGGCCATCTGGAACAAGTCAAAAAGCCGTCGGTGAGTACTTGTGTGGGGGAAAAGGATTAGACAAGAACAAACTGGGGTCAAGATCCTAGGGGTACGTCCTACGGCCAACCTATCGGCTCTGATACCACCTGAAGCGTCCCCTCGAAAGAGAGAACTTAATGTGATACAAATACCAGTCCCAGGATGCTGGTTCACATTATTACAACAGATAGTTCAGTACAAGAACAACATTACGGGAGACGGTGGCATTGCAGGGCCACGACAAACAGAACTAGTACTAAGCTTCAGATAAAAAGGTTGATAACATAGAGGTCTTCATCAGAGTGGCAACGCATGCGGCTTCCAGCGCGTGACCCTAACACACAGGCAAAGGTTGGGTGCAGAACGAACCCCACTAGACGATATCCTCAGGCACAAAGTCCGGGTCTGCCTCTGCAACAGATTAAGCAAGGGTGAGTACATACGTACTCAGCAAGCACAACCACAACCACGGAGGGGTATAACAGAAGTATGCAAGTATTGTAACAAGGATGGCTTATGGTTTAGTTAGCAACAAAGCAAATTTTATTACTCATGCAAGGGGGGTTGGTTTTCGCAATGGGTTTTCACAAATATTACTTTTAAAATGAAAAGTAAGTGTAAATACTTTCTCGTACTAGATTTTGTTGCTACCAGACTTCCCATCTGTCGTAGCCCATGCCAAAACATTTCTCAGCTCCACCAAACGCCAACACTTTCTTACACCAAAACAGGGGACTGGTGAAGTGACCAAGCCGTAACTCGCCCAATACCGTGGACACGGCTATCCGGATAGGTTTTAACTCTGCAGAGGTGTACACAACCACAAGTAGGCTACCACGACATGAACACCTTAGTGCCAGTGCAGCTCCTATCAAAGCCATTACCCACCATAGCTAGACTAACCAGTTATCACAGAGCGACCAGGGGGTAAGCAACCTACCAACGAGGTTCTACCCAGGGGCATACCTCACATAGATCGTATCCCCGGCTCCATGGCCCTCTGTTGCTCACCAGCACACCACATAACCAGCAGCTCAACTAGTGGGATTTATGCTAGGCCGTTGCCACATACAACGGTCGAGTGGTGGTACAGAAAAATGGGTTAGGCTAGATGACACATCAACATCATCCCAAAACTTGTGATAGGATAGACAACTCCCACCATGCTCAACCACACCGGTTCGAGCTCACCTCGGTATTTCACACGGAAATATCGTCTGTCTCATCCCACACGGGTACTCATTTTATTTACACAAATCATCTCTTTTATTTTAAAGCACGCACACGGTTGCTTTTGTAAACACCAAGTATTTGTCATGGGGGTATAATGGTAACATGATCCTAAGCATTTCTAGTAGTGATTAATATTCAAATAGAACATTGTCATATTTAATATTAATCTAGGTTGTCAAGGAATCAGTCATAGCAATCAAGGTATGGCTATCCAACAGGGTTCAGCAGTGAAATTATGCAAGTTTTATAAATCAGGCCATGGGGTGTGTTTATAAAAACTGGGACAACAGTATGCATCAAAGGGTGGGATTGCACTTGCCGTTCTCCCAACCCTCGGGGGATTCCTGCCCGGGGTCTTGGTCTCCAAGCTCCTGCTCGTAGCACTGCTCCTCCTCGAGTCCTTCCTCGTTCACAGCGGAGTCTACGGCACACACAACAAACACCCAATAAATAAAAGAAAAGGCTTTTATTGAGCTCTGAAAGAAAGGACGGAAAAAGAGGGCGGACGGTGATGACATGATTATTTTGAGTATGGGCTGGTTGGATTTGGCGAAAATATACTGGTGATTATTGTGGTGGAGTTTGGGGTCAAACAGGATTAAAATGGCGCATGAAACGACGAATTTGGTGGAGGTTTAGGGGCTGTTTAAAAAGAAAAGGACCTTTCTGTAATTATGGAAAAGTTCAGGGGCCTCTGGCGAAATAAATAGAGAGAGAGAGAATAGTGCCTGAAGGGCTGCGGGTTAATTTGGTGAAAGCCCAGGGGGTCATGTGCAAAGCGCCAGAGAGAGAGGGGTTTAAGCTCGATGGACCGCGGGTTAGAAAAGGGAAAACTTCAGGGGGTTATCCATAAAATGGTCATCCCCTTCATTATAACAGAGAGAGAGCGACAGGGGAGGGGGTCCGGCGGCCGGCGGCGATCCAATCGCCGGCGATGGTGGCGGTGCAGGGTCGAATTGACCGGGGGAAGATGGAGTGCGAAGCATGGCTAGTCCACTGGTGGCCTCACCTTGGACAGAGGTGAAGTGTGGCGGCCGGTCCACGCGAGCGGCAGTGGCGGCGGCAATGGCGAGTGTGGTGGCGGCGCTGCGATGGTGGAGAAGGCGAGCTGGGTGGCGGGTGAGTGCGAGGTGGTGAAGGAGGTGCTCGCGAGCCCTTTTATAGGCGCGGCGGGGTGCTGGAGGTGCGGGCCGACGAGAGGGTGGGGGGTAGGCGGCGATCTTGGCGTCTGGCGGTTGGAGCTCGTAATGGCGGCCAGGATTGGCGTGACGATTCGTATGGCGGCGTGTGCGGAGCAGTGTGGCGGTGTGCGGCGCTGTTGCGGTGCTGCGCATGCGCGTATGGGTGGTGCTGTTGTACTTGGCGACGGGACGGCGGCGGGGCCGGGCGGTCGGAGCGGTGGTTCGGCGGTGGGCGGCACGGCAGTGTGCCGGCTCGGCTGTGGGCACAAGGACGACGAGTACGGGGCCGGGGTGGCGAGGGGACAGCCGGCGGCATGCACGGCGGGCAGAGGAGCGGCGTGCTCTGGTGAGCCGGCCGTACGGGAGCAGAGCGAGGGCGGCACGGCGGTGGCAGCGATGGCGTGGCCGCGGTGCGGCGACGGGACGGCAGCGGGCTGGCGGTGGCGTGCACGCTCGTGGTCGGCACGGCGGGGTAGCGGGATGGCAACGATGAGATGGGCAGCGGGTGGGGTTCGGCCGGCGGCGTTGGCGTGCACGACGCGCAGAGCGGGAGGGGTGAAAGGAAGGTGGGGTCGGCGGCGAGCGGAGCAGGGCAGAGGCGTCGGCAGAGGAAAGAGAGGAGGGGGAAAAAGGAGGAGAAAAGGGAAAAAAAGAAAAAGGGAGAAGAAAGAAAGAAAAGGGAAAAAGAAAGAAAGAAAAAGAGAGGGGAAAAAGGGAGGGAAGCGGCGGGATTCGCGGCGGAAGGACGACGGGCGGTCGACGACGGTCGGCCAGCGGTGGACGGGTCCGGCGGGCGACCCGAGAGTGTTCGACACGAGGCGAGACGGAAAAAGAGGGGGCGGTGACAACGAAGCGAATAGGAAAGGAGGGGGAAAATGGTGGTAACAAGAAGGACAAGGTTTTGGCGGAAGCGGGAGTTCGGGCGGTTAAAGATTTTGAACAATTTTTAGCGGCGATTTATTTAGGTGTTTTGCCAGAGATTAAAACTCTAGAGGAGCTCGAAGCCTCGGTCAAAGCAGACACAAAGAGGCAAATGGCCGAGTGGAGGAAAAAACCGGAGCCGGAGCCGAAGCTTGATCCCACTGTCGTCAAGTCATTCCTCGGTAATTTGAGCAAAGGTCAACAAAAGGAAGTAATAGTAACAGACTATGACCGCTCATTACTGAAATCTCGCCGGAAGCGGAAGGCTGCAGATAAGGAGGCGGGCCCATCCAAAAAGGTTCCTCAGCTCGGCGAGCAACCTCAGCGGCCCTTGAGTCCATTGCCATCTCTGGACGAGATTAACGTGCAACGAGTAATGGCCGAGACTGGACTATCCAGAGCGCAAGTCCTGGGGGAAGAAGAGGTGCCTGTAAACACAACGTTGAAGTGGCCGTTTAAGCTTGGCAAGCCTATGGTCCCTCCTGAAATGGAGAGCAAGCTACAGACGAAGATGCGCCGATTCCATGAGTGGTACTTGGAAGAATCAAGAAGGAATAAATGGCGCATGATCAAAGTAGGCGTGAAGGACCATGATTTCTACAATGGTGACGATTATTGGGTCTGGCTGAGGTTTAAGGATATCTATGAGCTGTACCACCACGACGCCATGGACGTGGATTTGATCACCTGTTGGACACTGTAAGTACTTTGTTGTTGCTTATAATTCACAGTTTGAAAACAATAATTCCAATCTATGCTGACGCGAGCTTTATTTATTGCTTAACATATGCAGAATAGAGATTCAAAAATATCGGAGATCCTCAATATATGACGTTGGTTTCGTGGATCCTCGAAGGATAAGTGAAGAAATGATATTGATGAATCCTGAGGAAACATATGGAAACCTATACAAGTATATTAAGAAACAAAATTACTGCGACTCCATACTAATCTCGTACAACATCGAGTGAGTACATACACAGACTTCTTCTTATATTGTCTGTGTACTATTTCATTTCTGATTATAATGTATACATGTATACATATTCCACTGGTTCCTAATAATATCGTGTCCTGACCGGGGTGTCGTGAACGTCTTTGATTCATTGCACACTCCAAAAGAAAAACTACAGAACATCATGGACATGATGACAAGGTGATGTATATTTTCCCCTACTTAATTCACCCCTTACACTCGCAATGACTTAACTCAATTTTTTTGTTCGCAGGGCCTGGAATCAATTTCGTCAAGAACACCCGGGTATTCAACATGAAACACTAAAATGGAACATTGGCTTTCCGGTAAGCAAGTAATTTGTACATGTAGGACTCGGCTAATATATTATATAAATTTTACTTAATTTCTTTTGGTCGACAGTGTGCCAAACAGGGGAAGGGAAATAATTTATGTGCATACTATTTTTGCGATTACATGTGGAATTGGTGATATAAAAAGCTTACACAACACGATATTATGGTACGTAATAATAAACACATTTCCATTATTATTAAGTGCACAATTATTGTCTCCAACTCGGCGGATTAAATATCTTTCAATTATTTGTAAATTATAGATGTTTAGCCTCAAGGAAGAGTCTCTAGAGCTAGAAAGAATTGACGCAATTGCAGAACAGCTCGTCGGATGGATCTGGGACGAGGTCGTCAATCCCCGAAGAGAATTCCACTCGCCAGTACTGGAGGACGTGCCGGACAGTTCAACAAGTCGTCAATCTTAACTAAGTAGAAAATACAGTTTAAATATATATAACTCGAGTTGACATGCATGAATATCTACTTTTGTAATATATATGTCTTCTATTTTGATGAAATGTCAGTTAATATGAATATAGAGTCGGCCGAATACGCATTAGAATACACGTATTAGAATATATACGTATATACACGTATATAGACGTGCATGCATGGCTACTGAAAAAAGAAAAAAAAAAGAAATCCGGGGCCTTTAGCACCGGTTGCAGACAGCAACCGGTGCTAAAGGCAGGCCCTTTAGCACCGGTTGCAGACAGCAACCGGTGCTAAAGGCAGGCCCTTTAGCACCGGGTTGTGTCTGGAACCGGTGCTAAAGGCCCTGCTAAAGGCGCTGCGGGGCAGGCCCTTTAGCACCGGGTCGTGGCTGCACCCGGTGCTAAAGGGACCCTTTAGCACCGGTTATTCAACCCGGTACTAAAGGGGTACCCCTTTAGCCTCGGTTTAGTTGCACCGGGTGGGAAACCCGGTGCTAAAGGGCTTTCCCACCCGGTGCAGATGTTGATCATTCTGGTAGTGATTGCTGTTGGTGGGAGAAGAGAATATTATTGGCTTACTCCCTCCGGTTTGGTAAGTCGTTTTGTACAAGGTTTGAGTCAAACATTGGAAATATAAATCATGAATAATATTTAAGCCGTTGAGTTTGGAAATGTAAAAATTATATAAATAGATTGGTCTTGAAAATTTATTTCATAAAAGTATACATATATAATTTTTCAAAAAACATTTTTATAGAAAAGAGAAGTCAAAGTTGTGCTTTGGTGACCGTGTCGCTGTCCTAAACGACTTCCTTTACCAAACCGGAGGGAGTACGACTATGATTGTGAGGGGGCAAATCTACGCATGTCTAATCAATGTTAGATGAAGTTGTGGTAATTAGAATTAATATGTACTTAGTGGATTTAGAGAAGGATGAACGGACATTATGGTGTCGGCTGGTTAAGATGGGACGGTTTAAACAACAATGATGGCATGGCTGCACCATAGAAGAGAAGATTGTCTGATGATTATGATTGTGAGGGGGCAAATCTACAATGAATAGTAATTAACGTGTACTTAGTGGATTCAGAGAAGGATGAACGGCATTATGGTGATGGCTGGTTAAGATCAGACAGCTTAAACAACAGTGATGACATGGCTGAAACATAGAAGAGAAAAATAGCATCGATGACATTTATCTTCCTATATGTAGATAGATTAGCTGAAAGAAAGAATGAGGATGGTACACTTAGGCAACAAGGGGACATAAATTTATACCAGTACTATATAGTATACCACAAGTCATATGATGTTCCTATGTTCCGTAATGGGACTAAAGTTTCCATTATTTGTATCATTAAAAATATCTTTAATAAAGGGAATACATGTCATTTTACTGCAATCAGTATAAGAGTCCTGCAAATTCCAAATCAGCAAGTCACAAAAGTAAAAACAGCAAAGCAAAGTGATAATGGCATGCTTAGCAGCTCGCTAGATTCGAAGTGATACAAGCAAACACCTTTGTTCTGATTATTGGTACATCGAACTGCATAAAAGAACCCAAAAACCCACTGTCCATGTATACATGGGAAGTAAAGATTCTCCAAATGAGAGATGAGCGAAAATCCATATAGGAATTTGAAAACAAATTAGGCATGCAACGGTATAGGAACTTGAAAACAAATTAGGCATGCATCAGTTTACTACTGCAGTTAAAGCCAGGCAAGCATCAGCTGATTATGAAAAAAAAAGAAGAAAAGAAACAGCACACTTATATGCAGTTGTTGGACACCATGGAGCATCATACATAGTACTGGAAAAAACATTAGCAAAAAATGATCATTTAAGAGTTGCAACATGGGCATAGCAGATACATCATTGAACTAAACAGCGAGTTCTACAACAGGCATCAGTCTCAGAATCTCTTAAGAGAAATTGCAGACCAAGCACCTGCATCATTATTCGGAAGGAAGTAACCACACCGGGAAATCAAAGTCATCCTTTGGGCTTCCAAATTTGTAAGGTGATAAACTTGGGCAGAATTGCATCAGCAGATCGACAGCAAAGGGCCTCATTCTACCATCTCTCATGTTGTACACAAACGTATCATAAGGGTTATAATAATCAGGAACAAAGTAGATAAGGTCACCTTCAACAACATCGTGTAGATGGGCAAGAAAGGATTTGGAACCGCCTGAGCCAACAAAGATACAATCGCCATCAAGGCCATGGATCTCGGTGACTCCATAAGGGTTTGTGCCCAACTCCAGTGCAAATACTCTGACTTTAACAATGTTGTTCTGATAGTAAGGATCATGGTATCTGACGATTAATAACAGCCTTTCACGCCACACCACCATGTTGATACTTTCTAAACCACCTCGCTGTCTGTGGTGAGGTGGAAGCAGCTCTGTCACACAACGCTCAACACGAGAGACCATGATTTCACAATCACCTTCCTCGAGTTCAATTGTGAAGAGAAATGGCCTAAGCTTCAGGAGCACATACAGCTTCCCCTCTAAGAAGGCAAGATCTTTTGGGCCCTCCATGACAGAAGCATCACAAACAAGCCATGAAATCATCCCAGGCTGCCAAAGAACAAGATCTGTTGAGATCCTATGTTCAGAGGAAGCAGCCACAATGAACCTGGATCCTGAGTCAGGTGAGGCAGATAGTACCACATTGTGGAATAACTTTGTATCCAGGTTATTGGTCTTCCTACAGTAAAACTGATCACCATAACCATTGATGATAGGGAGGATACTATAGAAGTAATGAGAAACAGCGGAATGGGAATCACACCGTGGTAGACCCAATGCTGCATGGGAGAAAGCATTCACCAAGAAGCAATCACTGTAATCACTGTAAAAGTCATACACGTCCCTGCGCTTCCTGGGAACCACGAGAACAAGCCACCCATCGCAAGAGCCCACACAGCTGATGCGACGATCAGCACCCATCTCATCAGGTATCAGGACGCGCCGAGCGGCCGTCAACGCCCCCTCGGAGGACAGGTAGGAGAGCCTCACCGTGGGAAGCACAAGCAGGGGCAGTGGTGGCGGCAGGGCACTGCTGCGCCCGGTGGTGCGCCAGTGGCAGCAAACGGAGCGCACGCTGGCGCGATCCGCGAGGCACGGGAGGAAGCCGAGCAAGGCTCTAAGGATGTCCGGATGAACATCCGCCCACCGCGACACCTCCACGTCCAGCCCCGATTCGCTTTGGGGCTTTTCGTCGAACACTTCACCTGATTCGCTTTGGGGCTTTTCATCGAACACTTCAACTGATTCTCTTTGGGGCTTTTCGTCGAACACTTCACCTGATTCGCTTTGGTGCTTTTCGTCGAACACTTCACCTGCGCGAGTCGCCCGCGGCGTGTCAGGCTTCGTTGGCGGACACAGTACACCAACCCATGAGGCGATAACCATGGGATACGCGAAAAGACACTCACCGGAGGTAATGGCGTCAGCGTCGTCCCTCCCCTTCAGAGGGCGGCTCCGCCTCCGCGGGGCTTCTTGGTTGCCACTCTCCATGCGGCCGGAGGTGCGGTGGAAGCAGAAGCCCAGGAGGACTTGTCCCCTCGTGGACGAAGGCAATGGAGGTAAAACCGTCTCTTGCGCCAGATCTTGCCTCCGCGACGATGGTTTGGCTAGTGAGTCCACTACTGCCGTTCTGTCTGCTTTTATAGCCTTTTATTTATAGCTATATCTCGAAAGACAAAATAATTTTTCAATTTTTTTTGTTGGGTTCTGTCTGCCTTCATAGCCTTCTATAGCTATCTCAAAAGACAAAAATAACTGTTCAATATTTTTTTCAATATTGTGCTGTGATAAACTGATAATCAAACTTTTTTTATATTTGCTCTAATACTGTTAAAGAGTTAGAGACTAAACCCGCGACAAACAAAGTAGTATGATAAGAAAATCCTACACCTTTCTTTTTCTTCTTTTATATTTTACAAATATGCAATGCAAGTGTCTTTACGCTCAGAATAAAAAAAATACAATTTCAGATTCTATTATTGCCTAATACTCATCGGTTACAACTGATTGCATAAGTGGACCAGTTTCGGATGGCGTTTAGAGTGGAAGTACTTGGGTGGCGACAGACAGTGGGAAAAGATAAGCTTGGCTTACGAATACCATCATGAGGATGGAGATGTTTGTTTTTTTCATGATAATATTTGTAGTTTGGTAGAAATTGATCCGGGTTTAATTTTGGAGATAAAGAATGCATAGAAACATCATGAAAATTTCCTAATACTCCTTATAGGTTATAATGCTATATATCACCCCTCCAAATTTGAAGATTTAACTCTACTTGAATGGGGAAAAATAAAATCATAACTTTACTTCGGGGTAGATTGGATCATTTAAATAGTTTGGGAGTAAAACGAGTTAACATTTTGTTAGCAGACAAATATTAGCTTCAGGTAGGAAAATATATGTTTTTTTCTCCTTTACTAGGTTTTTCTATAGCATGACTCGATCTACCAATCAGGAGCCAAGGGATAGAGGGAGAAGATCGAGGCGGCAGAGGTGAGTGACTCTAGGACGTTTGTTGGCTTAAAATTGTATTTCAAAAACAAGTACTCCGTACGTGTGAAATGTAGTTGCAACGGTCGGCTAGGAGCGATTGCCTTCCTGCGACGATGTGGTGATGAAGGCTGTGTTTGACGTTTTAGAGAAGTGAGATTGGTATTAGCCTGCCGCGTTTGGAACACATTCTGTTTTTTTTTATAAAGGCCTTCAGGCAAGCTTTATTGATCGAGGATAGTTACATCTTTAGCTAAAAGCGGAATAATAAAACTAGGGGGATCATCGTCCCAGATACAATTTTATTTTGTTATCATAGCTTGCCTGGCTAATTCATGCGCCACTTGATTTGCTTCCCTTCTTGTGTGCTCAATAGAAACCTTCTGGAGGCCGTCCCAAACCGTGTTACACTCATCATAAATTGCAGCAGCTGAATTTGCTGTGAATCCCCCGTCCTTCATGATATCAACTACCTCCATACAGTCAGACTGGATTATAAGACGGTTACCTCCAATATATTGTACTAACATCAAACCTTCCTTCACGGCAAAAGCTTCCGCCATTGGTGCATCCACCAGGTTGGGTATGTAGGTGTTTGTTGCAGCAACCATAGCACCCGACCCATCCCTGACAATTGCACATGTGCTTCCACTTCCATTATTCTCGTCATAAGACGCATCAATATTTAGCATCAGAAATCCTTCCGGTGGCTTCATCCATCCTTGTCGTGACTTCGATACCTTCCTGGCTGCTAGTTTATAATTCATCGTCAGAGCAGTAATAGAGAGACTCGATCTTGATGGGGGAACACATTCTGTTAAAAAGAAGGGAACACATTATCTAAGGAAATTTTCAGGACAGAGACCCACAATTGTTGCGTGAGATGATTTGTAGGATCTTGCGTTGATTGGATCGATTTTGATGGCAGATTTCGCAGTTATCATAGGTCTGTGATCTGAAACTTATGGATCGAGAAGGATTGCCTCACACAACAGACACCATCATCTACCGCCTCCTCAGGCACCGGGACGCGCCGTGCAGGTCTCAACGCTATCCTGTCTGACAAGATGGATAACGTCACGGCTTTTGGTTCCAAAAAGCAACTCCCAAATACACTATGTAAAAAAAATTCTCTACCACATCAAAATGTCATAACATACGTGGAGTACTAAATGTAGATTAAATCAAAAACTAATTACACAGTTTTGTTATACTCCGCGAGATGAACATTTTAAGCCTAATTAATCAATTTTTGGATAATTTTTCACAAATACAAACGAAATGCTACAATAACACAATGATTACGAAGTGACATCTTACTCCCAAATTCAACTTCCCAATTCTAACATCTAAATAAAGCCGTACTTGGGCTGTGTTTAGTTGTAAAAATGAGGCGGTAAAATTTGATCGAAAAGTCACATTGGACACTGTAGCGTACCGTAGCATTTTTCGTTTGTTTGTGGTAATCGTTGTCCTATTATGATCTAACTACGCTCAAAAGATTCGTCTCGTCGTGTACATTAAAACTATGTACTTAGTTTTTTTATTTATCCATATTTAGTGTTACATGTATGAGAAAAGAGATTTGATGTGACAAGTGAATAGTGAAGTTTGGAGAGAAAATTTTAACATGTTCGGTGGAGGGCCTTGAACTCAGTGGCGGAGGCAGCAATCTGGCAAGGCTTGGCCTCCGCCATACCTAAAACAAATACAAAATATGAAATATATGTATAATATATATACATATGTATGATATATATCTGCTTACTAGACAATAAGCAATGATCCAGCACGTAAATCTACTTGACTGCTTTGACAGTTAGGTGTCTGTTGGTCTTATATAGTTGATAGTTGTATTATACATATTTGATATTTATAAACCGCCACACTAAAAAAATGTTCCTGCCTCCGCCACTGCTTGAACTCCGGCACTGCAGGGGCGGCTGGGTTCTTTGAGCCGACAAGCTCGGGGGCATTTCGTCCAACAGCTTGTCTGCACGACAGCCACCGACCACCCGTCATGGCCCAGCCCACTAAGAAACGCAAATCAGCAGAAATTGATGCCGGATCTCACCTGAGACTCCTCCGCCGGAGTCCATGGCGACCGGAGAGTTTGGTGCCACCGCCCGCCGGTGCTCCTTGCCTCGGGAGAGCAAATCAGAGTGTGCCCTGTTAGGGAAAGCTGCTGTCCTGAGTGTTTAGTTCCTGTTAGGGTCCACCGTTGCTTCTCAGCGTCTATCAAACTGTAGCATGGAGCTTATATTCGGTCATAAAACCATTATTACCATATATCAGGGCGCCACAAATTGACAATGGAGAAGGAGTATGCAAAAAATCTGTCTGTATATAGTGTGATTTTGCAAACCTTTAATCCCTTAAGCTACAGTTTCTTTTATTTTTTACTATATTATTCAATTGATTCAAAATGATGAGCTCAAATTCATCCTTCATTCCAGGGTGGAAAAAATAAGTCTCTGGGCACCAACACTAGTTTATTCAGATTCAAGGTTCTAGATATAAGATATATAATAATTCATTGTTGAAATGCAGTAAATGTGCAAAAGTTCGTACATAATTATGTATGTGATTGTAGATTGTTGCTAGGAGCTGAGAATTAGATGTAACATTCCATATTCATGTTTTCGGAAAAGGAAAAGAAAAGTAACGTTGCCTGCGCTTATACATCACATTATACACCAGTCATGTGGTTCACATAATGTATTTTCTGATTATGTCAGTTATGTCAGACCAATCCCTTGCTCTAGTACATTAATTCAGACAAATAGTAAAACTAATATGGTACTTTCATTCGAAATGCCTAATCAACCCCATAGCAAGTCCCAGGGACCCTGAATAGAAAGATCACATCCTAATGAATGAGTATGAATTTTGCCTTGAAAAATAGTCTACCTACTACAGATTTCATTTTATTTTTTAAAAAAGAACTTACTGCTGATTCAACAACAGGAACTACAACAACAAAGCCGCCATACATCATGTCCTCCCAACCTCTCTCAATAGAGAGAGATACAAGTAACCGAGCCTCCTCCAGACAAACTATCGACAGCACTGCCAGGATCTGTGGTTAATATATTCAAACCGGGACTCAGTGTTTCCATAAAAAAAACAAAGCCTTGGATCTATAGATAATCCACCTACTAATGATCCATAGTAGGACAATCATGACATTTTTTTACTCAAAACACCAACTAATTATCAGGTTGAAAGAACATTGCAGTAACTACCTCATGGTTGCCATTTAAATAGGAAATACAAAAGACCATTTAAATAGGAAATACAAAAGATAATGTGAGAGTTGACTTGAACATAGCAGATATTACGAAACATTGTCCTGATCATGGAGTTCTAATACAACACGTAACATCTGTCTCCATGATCTCACAGAGCAACTAGTAGCACCAAACACCCAGTTCGATGAAGTTTGCTCTGCACCATCATTTCGAAGGCAATAACCACACTGGGAAATCGAGGTTCTCCTTTGGCATGTCAAAGTAGCAAGCTAATAATTTCGGAGCAAAGGGCCTCATCCTACCATCTCTCATGCTGTACACAAATCTACACAAATCGTCAGGAACAAAGTAGATAAGGTCACCTTCAACCCCATCATGCAGACCAGCAGGAAAGGGCTTGCAGCCGCCTAAGCCAACAAGGATACAGTCACCATTAAAGCTATGAATCTCAGTGAGTCCACAAGGGTTTGTGTTGACGTCCAGTTCAAACACTTCAACTTTAACAACTTTGCGAAAATCGTCAGTATAGTGTCTGATGATTAATAACAGCTCTCCACGCCACACAATCAAATTGCAACTTATAGCACCACCTTCTTGGTATGGATGATCGCGGGGCAGCTCAGTCAGACAGAGCTCAACACGAGAGACCATAAACCCACGATCATCCTCCTCAAGCTCACAAGTGAAGAGGCGTGTCCTGTGCCTCAGGAGCACATACAGCTTCCCTTGGTAGAAGGTGAAATCTTTCTGGCCATCAATGGGAACACCAGAGCAAACATTCCATAACGTCATCCCAGGTTGCCAGAGAGCAAATGCTGAACTACACTTGTAGTTAGAGGAAGCAACCACAATATACTTGGATCCTGAGTCAGGTGAAGCAGATAGTACCACTTGGCAGAGCGACAATGTATATCTATCATTGGCAAAAAAATGGATATCACCAGAACAATTGATGACGCTGAGAGTCTTTCTTAAGTAAGCAGAATAATTGTAACGCATATTGGACAGTTGCGGTAAGCGAATAACCTTGTGAGAGAAAACATTCACCAGGAAGCAGCCTCCATCGGCATCTCTATAATACTCATCTCCGCGTTTCTTGCTGGGAGTCACGCCCACAATCCAGCCATCGAAAGAGCCCACACAGCGGATATCATCAGCTGCCACCTCCTTAGGCACCGGGACACGCCGCACAGGCATCAACTCCCCCTTGTCTGATAGGCTCGAGAACCTGAACTCAGGAAGCACTAGTATGGGCAGCGGCGGTGGCAGGACGTGGCCCTGCGCACTGACTCGCCAGTGGCGGCACACGGACCGCACCCTGGCACGGTCGGCAAGGCAGGGGAGGAAGTGGAGCACGACGCCCAGGATGTCCGGCTGAAGGCCCGCCCACAGGGACACCCCAGCATCGAACTCCGATCTTGATCTCGTTTGGGGCATTCCGTCGAACACCACACCTGCACGAAGCACAGGCCGACCAGGCGTCACGCCCCTCAGCAAATGCTACCCACGAACGTACGCAATTAGACACAGGAAATAAGCAGCTCACCGAATCTTTCGCATCCGGAACCCATCACCGCCACGGACCGGCGCCGCGGGGCTTCTTCATCCGGCGAGCAAGGTGGCATTTCGTCCAAATCCTTGCCTGCACGACGGCCACATTACAGTCACGGTGCAGTCCAGTGAGAGATGCAAACGGGTGGAGGTGGATGGCTGTCTCACCTGAGTTTCCTCTGCCGGAGTCCATGGCGGCTGGAGGTTGTGGAGCCGGCCGCCGGGGCTCCTCGCTTCTTGGGATTGGGGGAGAGAATCACTGGGGCCGTGAGCTCTACTGGGCCTTGTGGGCTGTTGGGATGTTGGTTTCGGGATTCCTACATGGCTTCCAGAAGTTTTTTTTCCTTTACTAGCTTCCACAGCTTTAAGATTGGTGCGGACGTTGTGGGCCGTTCGATTCTCTTCGCTTGCTCTTCCTCTCCCCTCGCTCGCCCGCTTCTTCCTCGCAGTGGCTCGCCATGCGCCGCCGTTCGGAGAAGGGCTGAGGAGGTCGGAGGTGGCGGGTTGTGGGCGGAGCGGCACGGCGACGAGGTCGCCGCCGGCGGTGGTGGAGGCGGCGGAGGTTAGGGTTCGGGGTTTCCGTGGGGTGAGAGGCGGCAACAATGGCGCCGACCATAGAAAAGAAAAGGAGGGGCGGAGGGAAGGTCCGGCGGCGGCGGCTCGTCCGGCGGCGGCTCGTCCGGCGGCGGCGGCGAGGCGGAGCGGGAGCGCCGGCGGCCCTGCGGGGCTGGACATGCGGTGGGCGCGGACCAGCGGCGCAGGGGAGGAAGACCAGCGGATTAGGAAGGCGGGGGCGTCCGGCGGCACGCCAGCCGCCAGCTGGGGCGGCTGCGGAAGGGGCGGGGCGGCGGTCGTGCGGCGTGAGGAAGAAGGCGGCGAGGGTGGCGGAGTCGGCGCGGCGGGGGCGGACGGTGGGCAGGAGGCGCGGCGGCGGGAGCCGCCGGCCTAGGTGGCGGAGTCGGCGGCAGGGGCGGCGGGGGCGGGAAGGAAGAAGAAGGCCGGGGCAGCGGACGCCAGAGGAAGAAGGCGGGGCTTGATGGGCCTCGTTGGGCCCTAAGCTCGCGCCCTATCTGGCTTGCGGAAGTGGCCTGCGCAAGCTAGATAGGAGACCCCTGCTGGTTTGGTCTCACATGTGGGTTCCACTGCTGCTCAGCCTCTAATTTCAAACAAAGATTTTCTCGGTGTTTGTTTGTTTGTTTCCGCCACTAGATGATCATGCATTCCTGCATTCCGGCATGATAATTCCTCACCCACATCAGAAATAGTTAGATTACAAAAGAGTAAAATGTATGATCGGTTCCTAAACTATCGCGGGTGTGTCATTCCAGTCTCTAAACTCTCAAATTGACCGTTTAGGTCCTCAAACTTGTTCGGTTGCGTCATTTAAGTCCCTAAACTTGCAAATCATATGTTCAAGTTCTCAAACTTGTTCAGTTGTATCACATTGGTCCTTAATCTTGGTTTTGAATCTCATCCGGTCCAACACAGAGTGATCTAAAACCTTTATATCAAAAAATGAGTGAATTTCACTATAAGTCCATGAACTTTTCTCGAGATCTCATCTAGGTCCACAAACTAAAAAAGCGGTCATCTAGATCCGTAAACTTTTCCGGAGATCTCATCTATGTCCTAAAACTAAATAAGCGGCCATCTATGTCTGTAAACTTTTAAAAGTGGTCATTTAGGTTCATGAACTTTTAAAGAGCGATCGTCAAGGTCAGGCTCGTCAGCACCGCCTTGGACCTAGATAACAGCTCTCTAAAAGTTCATGTACCTAGATGACCACTTATTTAGTTTGCGGACCTAGATAAAACTTTAGAAAAGTTGATGGACTTAGATGACTATTTTTTTAGTTTGCGGACCTAGATGAGATCTTGAGAAAAGTTTATGTAGCTGCAGTGAAATTCACTCAAAAATAATTCATACTTTTTTCATACGAACTCGAATGAACACGAACTTTATATCAAAATTGTAGCCCTCAACGCGATCTACAACTTTGTAGTTAAAATTTTTTGAATGCAACTGTTTATGTGCAAAATGTTGTTGTATATTTATATCATTTAAAATTTAAATTTAAAATTTAAATTTAAATTTAAATTTTGGGACATTAAACGACTTCAAATAAAAAACTTTTCAACTACAAAGTTGTAGATCGCACTGAGGACTATAATTTTGATATAAAAGTTGTCTTCATTCGAGTTTGTATGAAAAAATATGAATTATTGATATAAAGTTTTTAGATCACCCTGTGTGGCCCGAGACTCAAAATCAAGTTTGAGGACCGATGTGATACAACCGAACAAGTTTGAGAACTTGAACGGATGATTTGCATGTTTAGGGACCGAAATGACACAGCCAAATAAGTTTGAGGATCTCAACGGTTAATTTGAGAGTTTAGGGACCGGAATTAGACACCTACAATATTTTAGGGACCGGCCGTACACTTTACTCGTTAGAAAATATTATAGTGATGACAATGCTTGCGGTAACATCCGTGTGTTATCTTCAGTTTTAGTTTTGTTTTCGTTGTATAATTTGAATTACCCAAACATTGCCCGGTAATAAATGGCATTAGATCATACACTAAATAATGTATATGATTTTTTCATCATTACTTTCATAAGTTGGTAGCATTTGGTACTACCACCCAGCTAATTGCATCTAATATGTGCCAAAACACTAAAATTCTCATGGAAATGAATGGAAATTACCCACCATTACCCTCGCCTACCCTCTCCAAAAAACGTCTAATTCCAGCCAATATGTGCCAAAAGACTAAAATACACATGGGTAATGAATGGAAAATATCCACCATTACCCTCCCCTGCCATATCCACCAAAAACAAAGAAAACATAGAGGAGAAGAAAGCAAATATAAGAGAATTACCACCAATATCTTACAATGTTACTAAGATAATAGTCAACTTGATGTCCTCGATGAACAATAAAAAATCCAACTAAGATAATACCCAAATGTTTCTAATGAAAATACACAACTCGATGTTGACGAGGAAAGGAATATACTTCCTCACGGTAGCGCTTCCGGATCAATACATTCTTCCATAGAGATTTACTCTGTCTCAGTCGACTGAGAATTTGCGTATTTGTCAGTCGACGCTGTGAATCGTCGGATCGGCAATTGATGCCACAGATCATTTCACTGTTGAACGCTCTGTTCCATTGTTATCGGGCCCGCCTCTGTCCCATGTGAAGCCCGGTTGTGTGTTAATGGATCGGGTGACCTGTTTGACTGACCGAGCTTGACTCCACATCGTCGTCGTTCTCTTCATCCGTCTCGGAGGGTGTTTGGATCAGGGTGACTAAAATTAGCCTAACTAATTAGCCTGACTAATTTTAGCCTCTTACAAGAGCTAAACTTCCAAACAGGTGAGGCTAAAGAGGGACTAAAATTAGTCTTGAGACTAAAATTTGCTAGTAGGGGGTGGGGGAGCTAAAAAGACTAAAATCCCCTCTTCCTCGCTCCTCATTAATGCGCTCTATCTCTCCTCATTTGAATATCACTTTAGCTCTTGTTTCCAAACAAGGGGTGACTAAATTTTCTTAGCTTCACTGATTTTAGTCACGAGACTAAAAGTGATCCAAACATGCTCTCAGTCTCTGCTCTATGCTTCTCTGCCTCCCTCCATAGTCTATCCTTTCGCACTCGGCCGGAGATGTGCTGGGCACTGCCATTCCCATCGGAGATCCAGGCACCGCTGCCCACATCGAAAGTAGGGGATGTCCTGGTGCGCCACTGGCTGGTATTTTTGGGTGATTTTTTTTGGGTATTTTCGTTAGTCGGATTTTGAGTGCGATTTTGAGGCAAGTTTTTTTGGGGGAAAATCAGTAGCAGGATATCTGTGAGTGTGGCCAGGAGGAGATCCCCTAGTGAATCTCCCACTTAAGCTTCATGAATTTTTTTCGCCCAATTTATTCTTCACCTAGGGTTTACCGAAATTCACAAAATTGATGCTGGTTTCCTGATCCTTTTGGCGTCCTACTTCCTGGATCTGCTTTCCCTTGTTGAGAGGAATTGTGGTTGATGTTTCGTTTAAATCGGAGTTGTTTTAGGTTGGGATTTGGACTTTTGACAGATTGATGTGGAGCTAGGCCTACTGTTTGTGTCCTGCTTAGCTCTGGATTTTTCAGCAACTCTACCTCTATATGTGATGCTGTCGTGCTGTGTTTTCCTCTTGGGAGGAGCATCAGCTGTTCATCTATTGATATCGGCACTGCAGTTCTTGTTCTCAATTCTATCAGTCGATTTGGTGTGATTGTAGCCTGTGTTTGTCTGAATTTCCTGTGAAGTTTCAGATATTATCAAGCTGTTAATTGCTTTGCCAATTTTGCCGTGAGCTTGTGTTCTTCTCTATGTTTCTACTCATGCACGTAAGCAGCACAAGATCAATGAGGCTTTAGTCATCAGGTAATTTTCTAATAGTACTGTGCATACGAGACAGCTCATAATGCAGCTCATTTCCCATTTTATATACACTTAAAATTGTATACATAATAATGATATTTATATTAACTTGATTATAAAACATTGTATATAAGTTATTGTATAATTTATATTTAGATAATAAAAAACTTTATATAATTTTATAAACAATTGTATGCAATTTTTTTGTAATTTATACCCTGCATATAAAACAGTGTATATAACTTGTTATATAATTTATCTTTAGGCAATAAAACACTGTATATACACTTTTGTATGATTTATAAACATTGTATATAAGACATTCTATATATTTTTGTATAATTTATCTTTAGAGTATTTGCAATTTTTTTGTATCAGCTTTAGATAATAAAGCACTGCATATCTTTATTTTCGTGTGACTCTGTAATTATCATTAAATTTATAGTGCTCTATAAATTGTTTCATGTGTGTAATTTTCTAAATGCATATTCAGTACATTGTTATCTAGTACACTCGCAAGTCTTTTTCTCTACTATTCTATCCAAGATCAGTGTCCTAGTTACATGATATTTAACTTCTCTTATGAAGTTCTAGCTTAAATGGTTGGGTGTTGTTATAAAACTAGTATGTATCTTTTTTTGCGAGCACTTGACCCTTGATGACTGATCATTATTTAGTGCTGTTGAAAAGTTACTATTATCTTTTTTCACAGTTAACTGCACGTTTAAGTTTTCTGTGTTTCGATGATGCCAGTCTTTTGCTCTAGTAGGATGCATATTTTCCATGATAACTACATACTACTTTTTTGCTAACAAGATGTGGTTTTTGCCAGCTCTGTTGACAAGATGTACTCTTTGCTGTAGTCAAATTCATATGTTGTTGTGCGTTATGCATGATTTAATGTTGTATCTAGGCAAAAGCATCAATCGAATATATTTTTTGCTCCCCAAGCATGCTATAGTAGGATTTGTGTAGCATTTGTGTGTGCTGTGTCAAAGTATTTGTGTCCATATATATCTAACCAATTTTTGACAATGTATGAGTAAATTGTTATGCTTAATTTGTACACAGGTTTGCCAGGATGGGATTCAAGATCTCAGGTACTTTAAACCACCTCTAAGCTATCTTTAGCTTCATTTTTTCTATTAATGTACTATCAACCATTTCTGGTTCCCTCAACATTTATAAAATGTGTAAAATTAGTACTACTTACTAGTGTTACTCGTATGATATGATCTGTAAACTTTTTCAAAAACATGTTAATTTTTTCAGCCTTTTTTTATGTTCCCAGTGCAATGTATACATAATAATGATATTTATATACACTCATCTAATAAAACACTGTATATTTATTTTTTATCTACATGTAGATAATAAAAATGTATATAATTTGTATAATCTTATAAAACACCGTTCTAAATTTATATAGTTATAAAGATTGCATATAAAACACTGTATACAATGTTTTTTGTATAATTTCTATTTAGAGTATATAATTCTGTAGATTTGTGCAATGTTAGCTTGCACATGGGCCATGGAGATTGAGATGCTTTGCGTGCTATTGTCTTATTTCATAATTTTTTTACAGAAGTAGATTATTAAATGAATATTTGTACTGCAATGCTTAAATAGAAAATCACACACAATTTGTCCTAAATTTATACCCTATCACAGTGTCATAATTTTTTCATATCATTACAAATTTGTGTAACTCTAGGACTTGGCGAACCCATGTGTTCCTTGTTTCAATCCCCTTTGTTCTAGATACCATTTCTGTGTTTTGTGGGTGCATTTACAAAAGATTGTAGGTGTAATTTTAGAATCTGTGATGGAATCTAGTACATAGAAATACTTGTTCACTACCCTGTATTCTTTTTTCGGACATACTTGTGTTTTCTCAAGAAATGCTTGTGTTTTTTCACAAAAATAATTGCATTTTTCAAGAAATACTTGTGTTTCTCCCCAAGAATTTCTTGTGTTTTTCCAAGAGATACATGTGTTTTTCCCAAGAAGTTATTGTGCTTTCCATTATGAATAAGACAGGTCACTCTAAATATCATAGGTGATCATTTGTTTAGAGATACAAAAACTATATATTACCATTTTTATAGCGACAACAAGGCTTAGCTCTTTGTTTTTGGTAGACAGATTTAGCTTTTTCCTGAAACTCTATATAAGTAGGATTTTTCTATCCATACAACTTCTGTTTTATTCAGTATGTCTTAGTAGAAAAATTCACATGTATTGCAAATATACAAAGATTCATATGTGTTTATTTCTAATGTATATTTTTGACTCATCAGGAAATAGGACTCACAGGAATGTAAATATTCATTTTTGTTGTCAGGTGCTCTATATTCAAATATACAAAGATCCATCTTTCTCTTTTCCCCAAACACTAGAGACTTGTATGAAACTGCACCTGTAGGTTACAAAAGGTTTTGTTGCAAGGTCATGTGTTCAAATATACACATGTTCATATTTGTTTTCCCAAAACACTACACATTTTTGTTGTACTCTTTAGACTGCATCTACATTTTACAGTATGATTTTTCTCGTGTGTACTTGGGGGAATGGATCTTGCAACAAAAGAAGCAAAGGAGAGGATCACAAGGAGGATAACTCACCTTTGTTACACCAACGTCTTGATTGGTATCTTGTTGTTTCACCCTAATGCTCTCTGTTCTGTCTCTATTGGATTTGGGCAAGGGTTCCCCTATGGCTCCACGGTGATCAATTTGTTTTTATCTCACCGGGTGTTTGTATTGGAGTCAACTCTATTGTGTTTTATAGACGGAAACAGCACGTGTACTCTGTTTTTGAAGGCCAAGATGTTGTATATACTCCAATCACTTTCTTTTATGTGCCTTTTACCTCTTTTATTTTTGTCAGCTAAAAGATGCTAAAAAATGGAACTTCTTTTATGTTGTACTAAGTTGGCAAAATAAAAGGCAAATAACAACATGTTTAAAGAGTTCTCGAACAACAGATAATAACAGGCTCAAGTGTAACGGGTCCTGGCAGAGAGCGCCTGATCCTTACAGCGTCTGCAACACTGGAAATGCGGACCCGGAAACAGAAAACACACTATAGCCAATAGAGCCGTAGGATGAATAATCAATGGACAAAAGCGGTGACTGACAGATTCGTTAAATCTCAGTCGACTGATAAGGAGACACTTCCATTAAGATATCGATGAATTGGGTCTTGGTAACAGGGGAAACGATGATCGGTTCTGCTGTATGCTAATAGATTTGGTACAAAATCAGCTGTCAAAATGCCATATTTGTTGACAAAAAGAATAATACAAAATCAGCTGCAATGAAAAGAATTCTCTCGTAGTAGTGCCAGTACAAAATTAGCAAGCTGACAGAATGCCACCACCAATACAAAATCAGATTTCCAAATGACATCTAATGACATCTTTTGGTGAGAGGAGGCAGGTAGCAGTTAACTTGCTAATAAAAAGCTCTACCCATTAGCCAATTGATCATTAGCTTTTATTGATCCAAACATAACCAAGGTTAAAACGTCTATACAGTAGATTGAAATAATTTGTAGGACATGTCAGATCTAAGACCCGGCAATCCACTAGGGAATACCCGAGTGGTAGATTTGTAGGAGGATCCTCGAGTCGAGTAGCTTGAAGGTGACACAAAACACAAAGTTTAGACAGGTTCGGGCTATCCGGAGGTATAATACCCTACGTACCGTGTCGGGTGGTGTTTATGCTGCTTGTGCTCAATAAAGATTCAGGAAGCTATGATGAGCTTTGCGGTTAGAATGGATGAGATTGTGTTGGTTTGTCTATCTAGGGACCCCTACACTCCTTTATACATCCCAGGAGGTAGGGTTACATGGCAAATATAATATGAGATTCCATATAGGAGTATATAAGTAGTTCTACTAGGACTCGATCTTCTTCGTTGATTAGGTAGTCAGGCCAGCCGCCGACCCTCTCGGTGATGGGCCCAGGGTACCCATATCCCACGGGACCTCTAATCATTGTGATGATTGGATTGACACGCAATGTCGATTACTGCTTTTTAACCTGGTTAAATAAACTTCAGTATTCAGTTTCCACCTCCATCTTAAGTGTCTACTGTGTAGCCTTGCTCCACCAAAAGATTTGCTATTTTTCATGCAAGAAGATTCATGCTGATCATAATTTATAGACAGAACATTAGGGGCAAGAACCTCTGATATCCCTCTTTTTGTATCACACGTTGCCACACTCATCATGAAGGGCAAATCATGCATTGGTTACTTCTCTGTCATGCAAAATTCATTCACTCAGAGTTTATCCAAAACAATCAATCACTTCATTCACTTTTGACGGCAGTCTGTAGTTGCAGAAGAAAATTTGCAGGGTTTTGATCTCTGAAGCTTCAGAGATGTGCGGACAGCACGTACGATCGATCTGCTACCGTCGTCACTGGCTCACACTGCTTCTGCTTGACTATATGTTCAGCCGCTGCGTATGGAACTCAAACTGAAGCATCGAGAATTCATGTTTTTATGAACAAGCAAATAACTAAGCAGCATGACAAAGGCATAATCACTTTCAATTTAGAATATGCACCAAACCAACTGTTTTGACAAAACCATGCTTTATACTCAGTCATTGATAACACTAGCATATTCCATCACGTGAAAAGCAGAAAAGAGAATTTAGAACACCATCAGATGTGCCACCTATGCACTCTGCACGTAGATCACTTGAGACACACTGCCATTGAAGACTTCTGCTCTCCTACAATTGTAACATACCTCACCATTTATGCATGAACTTTGTCAAAATATTTCATGGTCCTAGGAATGGAGATGCCAGGCGACACCATCATAGTATCCAGAACTTAGACAATCAACAGCGCGCAGCACAAAACAGCCAATAAGATCACATTTACTCAGCAACAGCTCATTTGGATGTTAACAACCACAATGGGACATCGAGCTTACCATTAGGTTCCCCAAAGTTATTTGGGGCTAACTCGGTAGCAAAAGGCTTCGTCGTACCATCTCTCACGTTATACACAAATGTATCATAAGAAGGGTTGAAATAACCACTCTCATATTTACTATATTGGTCAACAAAGTAGATATGATCACCTTCAACTCCATCATACAGACCAGCCGGAAAAGATTTGCAGCCGCATGAATCGACAAATACACAATCACCATCAACGCTGTGTATCTCTGTGAGTCCACAAGGGTTTCTGCTCAAGTCCAGTACAAACACTTGAACTTGACGAAGTGTGCGCCCCGGAGGGGAAAACCTAATCTCAGTAATATCATACCTTCTGACGATTACTAACAGGTTCCCACGCCAAACCACTATGTTGCAAGTCAATGCACCAATCTGCTGAATGCGGTGATCACCAAGTGCCTCAATCACAGAATGCTCAACAACACGAGAGACAACGACCCCACAATCATCCTCGTCGAGTTCAAAGGCATAGAGGCGTGCCATGAACCTCAGGAGCACGAACAGCTTCCCCTGGTAGAAGGCAAGATCTTTGGGCCCAATAATCGGAAGGCCGTCGCAGACATGCCAGGACTTCATCCCAGGTTGCCAGAGAGCAAGTGTATGGGTAACCCCATGGAACGACGAAGCAGCCACGATGCACTTGGACCCTGGCTCCGGTGAAGCAGATAGCACCACTTTGCGCAAAGACATTGCATATTTATCATTGGTTGTGAAGTAGACCTCACCGAAGCCATTGTCGACCGGGAGAGCCTTGCGAGAGTACCCAGACAACCCATGACTGGAAGTGCTCAGACACGGCAGACGCACAACCTCCTGCGAGAAAGCATTCACCATGAAGCACTCGCCATCGAAACCTCTGTAACACGCGCCATGACCCCTGATGGGAGCTACTCCCACAAGCCATCCTTGGAAAGAGCCAACGCAGCGGACATCATCGGCTGCCACCCACGGTGGCATCTGGACACGCCACGCAGCTCTCTTCGTCACCCCGGAGCACGAGCACCAGAACCTGAACCTTGGAAGCACCAGCAGCTGCAGCGGCGGGTGCAGGTGGCCGTCGTGCAGGACGTGGGAGCGGCCGGCGGAGCGCCAGTGGCGGCAGACGGTGGTCACGCTCGTGCGGTCGGCGAAGCACGGGAGGAAGCCCATGACGACGCCCAGGATGTCCGACGGGAGGCTCGCCCACGACGCCGCCACCGCCGCCGCCGCGTCAGTCTCCAGCTTTGATCTCTTGCGGGGCGTTCCGTCGAACACCTCACCTGCACAAAGCACACCGGCGGCCGATTGGTCACGATTTTCTAGCAAACAACACAAAGGATACGGCCGCAGAGAGAAAGCATTAAAGTGCAGGGGATGGGGAGCTGAGCTCACCGGATGTGCCGGCGCCGAAATCCATCGCCGTCCGAGAGCCGCCGCGGGGTTTCTTGATTCGACGAGCACAGGTTTCTCGATATATTTACAGGAACTACTCGTATTTCTTATCTGAATAAGTTTTTTCTATATATATATAATCATGTTAAGGCATGCTTCTGGGATTTTGTAATAATTCGTATGCCAATCAATTTTTCTTTTCTCGAACTCGAAAGAGGGATGCATATCTTCTTTGTACTAAAAAAGAAGAGAGTGCACGATTACAACACGTAGTGCAGAGAGGACACATAGGACATGCTCTTTGAGCAATATATGGTCACGGTACTGATTACAATTCCATGTCTTGTTCGGGATTGAGTTTGGACTCAGATCGATAAGTCGCATATGTTTAGCTTGATCCCTTCCTAAAAAGCCTGGCGACTCACAACTCTAGACTGGCTTGATGGCTGTGAAGGATCAGTTCCTGGCAAGAGGTAAATTCAGTATTCAAAATGGGAACCAAACAAGATTTTGGGAGGATATCCGGATGGGGGGTGAATCTCTGAAGACAAAATACCCATCGCTGTATACAATTGCAAGGAGGAAAATATACTATAGCTAACGCGTTAAGCACCATCCTTTTGAATGTTGCAATTAGACGTGCTATAATAGGAGATAGGCTTCAGCAGTGGCAGGAGTTGGTGGCGAAGGTAGTGAATGTTCAGTTGAGTTAATGGAAGGATGGATTTGTATGGTCTTTGCGCAAAAATATTTTTTCAGTCAAGTGTACAATGATCTAATGCGATCTGAAGGTGTTCCTTCAAATTGCATCTCTTGGAAGTTAAATATACCCTTTAAATCAAGGTGTTTTTGTGGTACATAAAGAAAAGAGTCATTTTAACCGAGGATAATCTAGTCAAAAGAATGTGGAAAGGGAAAGGGTGCACTAGATGTTGATCTGAATTGGAAAAAAAGAAAAGAGAGTCCCTCGGCGTACACGCGTCCCTCCACGAATGCACGGGTGGAGGCCTGCGCCGCTGCCGCCGCCGCCGCCGCAGAAGGCTCATGCGGAAACCCGTGCGGCCACAGGGATGACGGCGGCGAGGCTTTTTCTAATGGCCTATCCAGATTCACGACCACCAAAATGAGATCTGGCATAGAGTGGCGGCGGCGGGCCTATGCGGTTCTGCGTGGCCTGCAACTCTTCGGCTCTGGTCGCTAATGGGCACGATGATGGTCGACTCAGTGACGGTATTTGTGCGTCTACATCTTACGACAACATCTTCATTCATAGCTTATATCCTCTTTACAATTCTAGATATTAGTCATTTTGGTTTCGACCTACGGATCTTTTACCCCGTTGATGCTTCCCATCAATTGATGAATGTTGCGGACATTGCGCGTGTGCCTATTAATTACTTCGTGGCAAAGTCATTGTGGGATAGCATGAGTTATTGGCCGATCGTTGTTGGTCAAAATTGGGTAGTACGAGGGCATTGGCTCGGTAAGATGGTGGAAGTAGCATCGATGGGCTTTGAATTGGTGATACTTTTTTTGGTTCAGATTTCTCGACTTCAGGGTCTGTCCTTAGTTGGTTGTACCTGACAATGGTCTTGTTGAAGCATTGTTTGGAGCTCGATGGATTGCTCTCTACGGTGAAAATCGATGATATGATCTTAACTGGTTGGATCATGGCAATGATGGCTCGTGCACGTGCTATTTCCTTATTGGAGGCGTTGTTTTTAGAGAGCCTTTCTCGTAGTCCATATGCTACTTTATTGGTGTATGAAATTGAAGGTTAAGTCGTATGAGTAGTCTGTTTCGACATAATTTTTTATGTCTTATTGTTTATATTCTCTTTTATTTTTTCTCTAAGGCTGTGTGCATCTTAGCTATGCAGAGGCCGGGAATGATCTTAGTGCAATTATATTTTCTGATGTAATTGGCTAAGATTAGTAAAGTTTCTTTTATCGAAAAAAAGATGTTGCTTCTATAACTCAGAAGAAATTATTCAACATCTTTTTTTATTGCCATTTGGCAAGATGTCTTTGGAATATGGTACATATAACCTTTGGCATTTGACCACCATCCAGGTTTGATGATTTGTTTGGGTCATGAACCCAAAGCTTCTTTGTGAAGTTGAGACACATGATTCTGACTAGAGCAGCTGCCTTGTGCTGGGCTCTTTGGTTAAGTAGGAATGAGATCATATTCAAACAATGGGCTCCTAATTCTTGTTTACAGGCCATCTTCAGATGGAAGTTCTGGATCAGGAGCTGGGCGCAATTATCTAAAGAGGAAGAGAGAAGAACCTTGAAAAGCAGCTGCCATCGTCTGGAGGTCACCGCAATGGAGATTTTCAGGGGTTTTGGTTGGAGCTCAAGGAACCGCATTGAGTACTAGGCGTGTTTCTGGCAGTTTGTGTTGTTTTGCTGACTCTTTTAGTTCTTTTGCTTTTGGCATTAGCTGTCTGAGTACTATTGTTTTGTATCCCATGGATGCAAGCTTTCAACTTTGATAAGCTAAGGCCGGAACATTTCCTTAATCTAAAAAACGGATTAGACACCTTTTAGTAACTGGGCAGTTTGCTTTGCCACCGATGGGGGGATGTCCATTGGCCCTTTAAGGATGAGCTCACCCATTCAAAAGGGGTGTCTCGTCCTGAACAGATGCATGTTAATCACACTCTTTCCCCATGTATGCATATACCTAACACATCAATGCAATAAACAGTTCTTG
Source organism: Echinochloa phyllopogon (assembly GCA_033239725.1). Taxonomy (NCBI): domain Eukaryota; kingdom Viridiplantae; phylum Streptophyta; class Magnoliopsida; order Poales; family Poaceae; genus Echinochloa; species Echinochloa phyllopogon. Next base: position 33,377,646 of record BTCW01000008.1, read on the forward strand.
CAATCCATTTTGACTCTTCATTTTCAGAATCAGTTTCTAACAAGTACTTCGCTTTCTTGCTCGGTGTGCGAAAAGTAATATGACCACTAAAAAACAGAGAGTATATACTAATAATTGGTTTTAATGCATGGTTAATAATGTGTAATAAATACACAACTTAAACAACATATGTTACCTGGTATTACCTCCATTATATTCTTGAATATTTGACGTTAGGGGGTATTTTCTAAAAAGAACTCCACCCGCACAAAACGTGATACTCTAGAATTTTGAAAAAATGTCTCAAAAGATTGCCATTTTAGCTTGTGGATTATCAAGGCATACGTCTCATTAAATCGCGCCAACTACATCAATGTATGCACGCGGCGTTGTCCCTTGTTACATACTCTTGACAATGTAGTTCACCTCATGGAAAACTCATAAATCTCTTTTACCCTTGCTTCATTGAGTTCAATGGCTAAACAAAGAAGGACGCCAGGAAATAAAGTCAGCCACTTTTGTAAGATTCTTGAGAGTTCAGAAGGCCTTCACTGAATCTTATCTGGCCATCTGGATCCGTATATTATTATTATTCTAGCTAATTCCGTGATGTGATTCTTCCAGTTTATCTCGTTATTATTTGGAAACCAAAGTGTCTACCATGCTCTGCTCACCGCATCAATCAACTAGTCGAAACACACACCAGAGAATGTGACCATTTATTTTGCCAGGATCATATATCCGAACTTACACGTCTAGAGATAATGAACTGGAGAAGATGTTATTATGTACTTATTTCGCCAAGACAGAGAATTCTATCAAAATCTATAACTTGGCACACTACACCGTTTCTGTGCAAGCTATGTAGTTCTTCTTGATCTTCGTCAGTCTCACGACCACATCACTCATCGTCATTCTTTGGTCTGGCATGTCATTTGAGCACAGTAAACCAATCTCAAATATTGGCACTAGAAAGTCATTTAAGGAATTATTGGAATCTTGCGGTAGTTGGTCATCCACAATACCAATTAAATTTGCTGGAAATGCTTGATGAACCCATTGCCTAAGGGTTAGTTCTCCAACAAACATAGGGTCAGTGGGCTTCTTTCCTGTGAATATTTCAAGAAGCATGATCCCGTAGCTGAATGCGTCACTACTTCTTGATGCCCTTCCAACTGATCCGTACTCTACCCGAAAAGTTTTGAAATATAAAAGGATAGAGTTAGGAATAGTAGTAATTAATTGATGTAAAACAAAAAATAAATAAGGCTTGTCAAAGTACCTGGTGCCATGTACCCAATTGTTCCAGGTCTGCTTGCAGAAACCATGGAATTGTCATCTCCATCTAACAATTTTGCAATTCCGAAGTCTGCCACATGCGCAACCATGTCTTCATCGAATAGAACATTGCTAGGCTTTAAGTCACAGTGCAGGACTACTTCAACATGATGATAGTGTAGACTGTGTTGCACCGATACGGCACCACGCTGCCGTATCCGCGTATGGACACGCGAGGATACGGGGATACGCAGCATCGGCAGGGATACGCGTATCCCTACGTATCCCATTGCTGCTGCTCCCATCGCTCCCAGTGCTGCAGCGCTCAAGAACCGCAGCCTGTTGATCGGCTCTCGTCTCTGTGGGATGTGTTTGGGAAGAGGAACAGTAGAAGCTAACAAGTGTTGCTTGTTGTACTTGTTCGTTCAGGAGTTTGCAAAAATCCTAGTAAAATATTTATAGATTAAAAAATCTTGATTCTTGTTTTGCTAGGTTCACGTCATGTTGCTCTGTAATCTAAAAATATTGAATTGCTATGCTTCCGTGGTGATTTTTGAGTTATAGAAGGAGAAGAATGCGACATTTAATTTATCATATGCTACTAGTTTTACTATTCACTATCAACTATTTATTATATTTATCTATTTTATGACTATGAAATTTTTTGTTTGTCGTATCCCCGTATTACTGTTTTTTGAAAATACCGTATCGCCGTATCTCCGTATCCGTATCCCCGTATCCGTGTCCCCGTGCTGTGCAACATAGAGTGTAGATACTCTATTGCCATGGACACATCCAACATAGTGTCCAATCTCTGACGAAATCCCAGATGCGCTCTAGCTTCACTGTGTAGTTGTGTTTCTAAGCTTCCATTAGGCATATATTGAAGTACCAAAGCTTTGAAGTCCATGTTTGAACAGGTGCTAAGTACTCTTATCAAGTTGCGATGTCTAGCCATGCGCAGGACGTTACACTCAGAGTCAAAACTTTTCACAGCTTGCTCCAGCTGCATGTTAAGAACTTTTATCGCAATCACCATGCCATTGCTCAGTTGACCCTTGTAAACTTTTCCAAAACTTCCAGACCCTAGCAGGTTCGTCTCACTGAAATTATCTGTGGCGCGAATGATCTCATGGTATGAGACTATCCTATGGTTGAGCGTGTCAACAGTATCAGGTGGAACCACCCTCTGTTGCTGCTTCTTGACTTTCTTCCTTATCATGATGTACAGGCCGGTAATGACAGCTCCAACTACTATTATGACAGTAGGGATAAAGAACTTCAAAATATGATGATTAGTTGACTGATGACTGCTGCTTTGACATGGTGAAAATCCCAGCCATGAAACCCCACCACAGAGTCCTGTGTTTCCCACCAAAGACTGTAGAGTGATATTTACAAAGACACCACTTTCTGGTACCGGGCCATGAAGTTTATTGAAAGAAAGGTTCAGGGTAGTGAGATAGGTAAAATTGGTTAGGTACTGAGGAATTGTACCAGATAGGTCATTGTAGGACATGTCTAGAGTGAGTTGTGTGATAAGTTCAGATAGATTACAGTTTGCAGCTGTCCAAATGATGTTGGGAGCCTACCAACCAACAGGTTGGTGGAGAGATCTATCGCGCCTACTTGTTTCAACTGGCCTATATCTGTCGGTATTTCACCTTCCAAGGAGTTTTGAGACAGGTCAAGGGTAAGAAGGTTTTCAAGCTGAAATACACTTGCTGGTATGACTGATGATATCTTGTTGAGTGATACGTTCAAGTATTGTAATTTGGTGAGGTTTCCGATATCACTAGGTATGGCTTGAGTCAAGTTGTTGCTGCCGAGGACTGGTGCCTCTAGGTTACTCTGCATAGAAATCTGATCCGGGATGGGGCCAAATATGCCATTTGTGGAGAGGTCAAGAGTTACGAGCATGTTCATCATTGATTCTGGGATTCTGCTTCTCAATCGGTTTTCAGAAAGGTCCAGCACACTGAGGTTGCTTAAATTTGATAGAGTACCGGGAAGTTCACCAGTTAACATGTTTTGACTGGCAAGGAAAAACTGCATCTGACTAGAGAGGTTTCCTACACATTCAGGGATGCCACCAGTAAAATGATTTGTCGAAACACTAAGAGCCGAGAGTTGTCTGCAATTTGAAAGGGTGGCTAAGAAGTTGAGATTCCCCTGTAGGTGGTTTCCGGCAACACTAAGAACTACAAATGCTCCTGCGTTACCAAGTGACATTGGCACCAACCCAGTCAACATATTATTAGCCAACGCGAGGTGGGACAATCCTGACAAATTAGCAACAAAATCTGGGAAATGTCCACTGAGCTGATTATCGTGGAGGTATAGCTCGTTCATTTGCGTCGCCCCGCTAAGTTCGGGTGGAATTTGTCCTGTTAGCATGCAACTTGAAAGGTCTAGGGACATAAGATTCGTGAGATTGCCAAGAGCTCTTGGGATAGGCCCCACAAACTTGTTATAGGCTAAATAGATCAGAAGGAGGTTTGGCATTTCGCCTAACCATGACGGCACTGGCCCCTCGAACAAATTTATTGTAAGGGAAAGTGCCCATAGATATTGGGATTGCGAAAGCCCAAATGGGATCTCACCTGAGAACCTGTTCTCGCCGAGGGCGAGAACCTTTAGCATGGGGAGGATGAAACTGTTGTTGCTGCTGCCAGAGATTGTTCCATTTAGGTTATAGTTTCCTACGAGATACATGTACTGGAGGTTGGACATGTTGAAGATGCTTGGAGGTACAGGGCCAGAGAAGTGATTAAACTGCAGGACTAGGAGCTGGAGCACGTGCAAGGAGCCAATGGAGCGCGGAATTGTTCCTGACAAGCTGTTGTTGGCAACGTTCAGAGATATCAGGAGAGAGGTGTTGTTGAATAGATCGTTCGGCACGGGCCCGGTCAAGTAATTCTTGTGAAGATCCAGACGTTTCAGACTGCGTAAATTCTGCAGTTCTTGGGGGATCTGTCCAGTGAGGTTGTTCTTCCATAGATCCATGAGCTCGAGCCTCGTGAGGTTGCCTAGCGCAGAAGGCATGGCGCCAGACAAGGTGTTGTTACCGAGTGCAAGAAATTTGAGGCGACGTAGCCTCCCAAGTTCAGATGGGATGGAGCCGGTGAGCTCCGTGTGGGTGAGGTTGAGCATGGAAAGGAAAGAGAGGTTACCGAGGTGAGGCGAGATGCGCCCATGGAGAGGCACATCGCTCAGCACGAGGGCGGTGGCGCGCATGCGGTGGCGGCGGCTGCAGGAGACGCCCGACCAGTGGCAGAAGGAGGTGTCTCCGGACCAGTTGCCATGGAGAACGCGGAGAGGGTCGGAGAGCTCGGCTTTGAAAGCCAGCAGCGCGGCGATGTCGGTGGCGCTTCCGGTGACCCCGGAAGAACCGGATGCACCGCTTGCGGCAGACGACGGCAAGCCGAGGGCCAAGAGAAGTACTAGCAGGGAGGCGATGAGGCTGGCCATGCGCTCCCTGCTGCTGATGATGATGCTTGTAGTGGAGTGCCAAGAAAGAACAACTGAATGAAGACTAGTAGTGAAGAACACCGTTCAGGAAAGGGACTGGCACTCCGTGTTCGGCACGGTAGTTGTTGACTTCTTGTTGACGGCCAACAGAGAAGATTAGGAGTAGTGGTGGACTGGTGGTATAGCGATGGGGATGGCCACTGCAGTGTCAGGATCGAGCAACTGAGTCGTCAAAGGATTGATTGACTCAGGCGTGGCTGAAGCTGAAGGTGATATCCTGATTGTGGTGGTGGTACGTGTGACACTACCATTATACGTCGTTGTCCTGGGGTTTATAACATTATAATGTAACCTGCTAATAAACATAAAGGGATTAGTAAATTAGTATATTATGGAACGGAAAAAAAACATTTCCTAAAGTTGTGGCTTAAGTAATCTATAGAGTCTATGTGGTAGTGCATGACTGCATGCTGCGGCGAAGGCCGAACGCACAGGTCGAACAAAGTTTCAGTTTTTTTTTCTGATAAGAAACACAAATTTTGAATCAATGACAGCTCATTTTTCACCTCTCTTCTTGTGCTGCACCGCCTAGGCCAAAAGCCCAAAACATTGTCCACCAGGGCTCCTCGCTTCATAGAGCAAAGTCTGTTTTGCGCTGCCAGCTACTTTATGCTGCTGCGCTTCCAACTTCAGACCAAGGCATTAGCCTCTAGTATTGACTATATGAGGATTTAGGCCGAAATCATGAGAGATCTCTCCACACAAGTTTGGTTCAAAATCACGAGACATCACCCTTGCAGATAACCTAAAATTTGATTGTGCAGAATTGTTTCATAACTAACATTCAGTCCCAGAAAACAGAAACAGAGAAAAACAACACATTTGAGGCCTACCATGGCAGATTTCCCGCAATTGCAACATCGCTCATCAAATAGACAGGTACAATTGGAAAGAACACACACCATTGTCCTGTAAATGTAGCCACATAACGACAGGTGCCAGCACTTGAAATCTCAGAATAAGATCAGATTTGCTCTGCTGCATCATTCCGAGGGAAATGACCACGCTGGGAAGTCAAGGTAGTTGCCCGGCGTGTCAAAGTTGCAGGGTAATACGTTGACAGCAAAAGGCCTCATCCTACCGGATATCTCATGTTGTACACAAATCCGTCATAAGGGTTGCGGTAATCTGGAACAAAGTAGATAAGGTCACCTTCAACTCCATCATGCAGATTGGCAGGAAAGGACTTGCAGCCACCAGAGTCGACAAAGATACGATCACCATCGAAGCTACGTAGCTCAGTGAGTCCATAAGGATTTGTACTGAAGTCAACTGCAATACTTCAACCTTAATAACAACACGCTTGGCGCAACTATCATAGTATCTGATGATTAATAACAGCTTTCCATTCCACACAAGGATGTTGCAACTCATTGAACCAGAGTGCTAAATAGGGTGTGGATGAAGTGGCTCAGTAACACAATGCTCGACACGAGAGACAATGATCCCACTATCATCCTCCTCGACTCCAAATGCAAAGATCTACTGGCCCGCCCATGATAAAACCAACACAAACATTCCATGATGCCATCCCAGGCTGCCAGAGAGCAAGCTTTTGTTTGGCCATGTGGTAAGATGAAGCAGCGACAATGTACTTGGCTCCTGATCCCGGTAAAGCAGATCCTACCACTTTGCGCAATGACATTGTACATACACCATTGCCTTTGAAATAAACCTTATCGAAGCCATTGATGACAGGGAGAATCTTACATGAGTAACCAGCAAAATTGTAACGGAAGCTGCAGGGGTCACGAAGATGGACCCACCTTGTGGGTGAAAGCATTCACTAAGAAGCACGCACCATCAGCTTCTCTGCAATACTTTCTGCCATGCTTGTTAGGAGTCAACCCCACGAGCCATCCTTCAAAGGAGCCAATGAACCAAACATCATAGGCGGCCACGTCCTCAGGCAACTGGATACGCCGTGCAGGCGTTATTGTCCCTCGGGGCACAAGCACGAGAACCTGAGCTTGGGCCTTGGGAGCGCCAGAGGGGCCAGCGGCGAAGGCAAGCCGTGGCCGCGCGCGGAGCATGACAATGGCGGCACACGGACCGCGGAGCATGCCAATGGCGGCACACGGACCGCGTGGCAGCACGATCGGCGAAGCTGGGGAGGAAGCGGAGCACGACGCCGAGTATGTCCGGCTGAAGACCCGCCCAGAGCGACGCCCGCGCGCCAAGCTCAAACATCGATCTCTTCTGGGGCCTTCCGTCGAACAGCTCACCTGCGCGACGGCGAGGGTGTCACGTTCCTTGCAGAACACCACCCAACGGCCACGGCATACAATTATCAAAAAAAAACTGCCACGGCATACGCGTTCAGAGAACAAGGAACCCACCGGAGGTGTCGCCGCCGGAGCCCATCGCCTTCAAGGATAAATCATCTTCATCTCCGAGGGCTTCCATGATTCGACCATCCACGACGCATTGCGTCGTAGCACTCGAACGCCCGTTCCTGCACGACTGCCAGAGCGACGAGGACTACCGTGAGGGCGTGTTGCTCCATGAGACGGTGAGAACTGCAAATAGGTAGAGAGGTGGGACTGTGGGAGCCAACTCTCACCTGAGATTCGGGCGCGGAGCCAATGGACGCCGCCGGGAGTTGAGCTGGTGTGCTACACTGCTACGGCGCCCACGCTCCGATTTTTGTTTTCATTTTTTACTAGTGTTTTCTTAAGTTCACCGTAAGACTTATTAAAAACACGTTCAGAAAACTTAAGCGGTAGTACAAGTTTGTGCTTTAACAAGTTCTGTTTTAATATGTTTTCTAGAAGACTTTATTTATAAAGAAAAAAGTCTACATCACCCCGCAACCTATGAGAGATGGATACATCACCCCCAACCTATGAAATTGAATTTTTTTTCTGAACTTTCTAAAACCGAACAAATCACCTCTGGAGTAATTTTGAAAAATTATAGTAAATCACAGAAAAATCATAAAATAGAAAATCAAATTGCGTTGGACTCCAAATGAGTAGTTCTATGCAGTGAACCTATAATATGTAATGCTTTAGTACATTTCTTATGTTGTAGTTTTAGATCTATGTTTTTCTTCATAGCCGTAAAAAAATGTACTAGATCATACCGTATTATATGTTTACTGTGTAGATCTACTCATTTGGAGTCCAACGCAATTTGATTTTTCTATTTTATGATTTATTTTGTGATTTACTATGATTTTTTAAAATTGTTTCGGGGGGTGATTTGTTCGGTTTTAGAAAGTTCAGGGGGTAAAATTTCCAATTTCATAGGTTGGGGGTGATGTGTTTCATCCCCCATAGGTTGGGGGGTGACGTAGACTTTTTCCATTTATAAAAGTTGCGTTTTAAAAAGTTTTTCGTAGAATTGTTTGAAGACGTCTTCATAAAAAGTAATCGATTAAAGACTTGATTGCATAAATTTTGTTTTAGTAAGTCGTGCCTTAAAATGTTCTCCATGGAACTTTTGTAAAACTTGATTGCATAATTTGTTTTAGAGAAATTGTGTTTTAAAATTTTCTCCAAAGAACTTTGTCGGAAGAGATCTCTATAAATTAAAAAGAAATAAATATTGTACTGAAGTATTAATCCACTAAGCTCTCTTGAAAAACATTATCAAAGAAAGTGCGGCATCAATTAAGCACCCAGTAAGATCAACAGTTCATTCAGAAACTAAAAACTACAAAGGTACAGCAAACTTGTCCCTTTGTGCAGCAAGGAACAGGTGGCAAATCAACAGCAAATGGCTTCATAAGGAAGGCAGAAATAACCATAGATATATTTATCATACCAATTAACGTAGATGAAGTCACCTCTGACTCCATCATGAAGGCCAGCAAGAAAGGAATTGCCGCTACATGAGTCAATAACGATGCAATCATATATTTTGTTCGTAGCAATGATGTAGTTAGTTTGGTTTAAGGAATCCAGAACATAATGAACAAAGTGATTCAGGAGAAAGGTCAAGACAATGTGCCAAGTGCCAAGTGAACTAAGATGTATTCCAGATTCACTGTACGGGGCAATTTACTAACATATGTGTTAGCCATAATCTTGACTAGTGCATCTATTGCTGGCAGTAGCAGGCAGTAGATGACAAGCTGCAGCATGGTGCTCTGCACTTGCTGCATATGCTGACTAGCAGTGGTAGCAAAGTTGCATTTTGGCAACAATAGCAAGTAAAAGTCAAATTGGTATTGACTACTTTGAGGAGCATACATGATCATTATAGTTGGATCATGATGTCTCTAGATTCCTAGGTGTTGCTTAGTTATAAGTTGAGGTTGTATAAGTAAATTAGGAATTTACTACTAGCTAGTGCTTAGCTAATGGTGAGTTGTCATTATGTATGACGGTTTGTAAGTACTATAAAAGGACATGCACCACATAGTCTATGTAACCTTTGTGAGTTGAATAAAGAGACATTACTAGCTCCATTGGTTCCTCTCCTCTCATCATCTTTCCTCCATCCACAAAGAGAGAGTGAGAGTGTGGCTGGTTGGCAGGTTGCATTAGAGGACTGCCAGGGTGTTGGTGTGTATCTTTGGTAGAGTGAACTGGACCAACAAGTGGTATCAGAGCCAGGTTGGTGAGATGCCGAAGATCATGCCAAGAAGAGAAGGACAGCACAGCCGTGGCTATCATCTCCATGGGGCTTGGAGATGAGATGCTCATTCAGGTTGCTGAGAAGGAGTCTGCATTCGAGATGTGGACAGCACTGTGCTCCATGTATATGGGGGCAGAGCGGGCGAAGGAGGCGAAGGTCCAGACACTGCGGTGGGAGCTGGAGAACCTTTGCATTGGGAATGCAGAGTCGGTTGACGGCTTTGCAGCAAAGGTAATGCTTCTTGTTGGCCAGGTCCGAGGACTTGGAGAGAAGATGGAGGAGACGCAAGTCGTCAAAAGGCTGCTGCGAGCAGTCTCGGACAAGTTCGTCCACATTGCATCGGCGATTGAGCAATTTGGAGACTTGAAGAAGATGACCTTGGAGGAGGTCATTGGCTCCCTGAAGGCGCACAAGGAACGCGTCAAGGCACAAGGAGCACGCTCTGAGGAGCAGCTCCTCGTAACAAGGGGCTTGGAGTCATCACGTGGCCGCGGCCGTGGTCGTGGAAGCGAAGCCCGGAAGGATAAAGATCAGTGGTACCATTGTAAAGAGTATGAGAATCATACATATGAGCGCCCTACCAAGGGAAAAGGCAAGAAGCAAGAGGAGAAGACGCTCCTTGCTGACAGCTTTGGCTCAGCTGATGATGAGCCAACTCTGATGTGAGGATGCAGCGGAAGACGTCGCTGCGGTGACGTGAGAAGGTGGTGCTGAGGTGCCACATGAAGAAGATGTTGTTGCGGTGACACAGGAGGATGGTGGTGCTGCGGCATCACAAAGAGAGTTTGTCGCTGCGGTGACACAAGAGGACAGTGGTGCTGCGAGACCACAAGAAGATGGCAGTGCCGCGAGGCTGCTAGAAGAGAAGATGTTGGCACGGTGGCGTTGCGAGCGACGTGCGCAACAAGAAGAAAGAGAAGGCTGCTGAGCGTGGCAAGAAGGTGTGGTGCTCCACACAGAAGAGTATAGTCAAGATTAGGGGGGGAATTGTTAGCCATAATCTTGACTAGTGCATCTATTGCTTGCAGTAGCAGGCAGTAGATGGCAAGTAGTGCTTGTAGCAAGCTGCAGCATGGTGCTCTGCACTTGCTGCATATGCTGACTAGCAGTGGTAGCAAAGTTGCATTTTGGCAACAATAGCAAGTAAAAGTCAAATTGGTATTGACTACTTTGAGGAGCATACATGATCATTATAGTTGGATCATGATGTCTCTAGATTCCTAGGTGTTGCTTAGTTATAAGTTGAGGTTGTATAAGTAAATTAGGAATTTACTACTAGCTAGTGCTTAGCTAATGGTGAGTTGTCATTATGTATGACGGTTTGTAAGTACTATAAAAGGACATGCACCACATAGTCTATGTAACCTTTGTGAGTTGAATAAAGAGACATTACTAGCTCCATTGGTTCCTCTCCTCTCATCATCTTTCCTCCATCCACAAAGAGAGAGAGTGAGAGTGTGGCTGGCTGTCAGGTTGCCTTAGGGGACTGCCAGGGTGTTGGTGTGTATCTTTGGTAGAGTGAACTGGGCCAACAATATGTTAACTGGCTACCATTTAAGAACTATGATCACGCTTGAAGAAACTGCATGCCTCTAACAATAGCAGAATATTTTGCCATGCTTCATATGTATCCAGTCACAAAAGACAGCAGCTTCAGAAGGTAAAATAAGGAAAATAAGAGGTGACAAACAACATGAGATGTTCCAATTAAATACTTGCATGTAGAGCATCTGAGACATATACAAAAGCATTGCAGAAATCAATTTCTTCCCTTGATCTCAGTTCTGCAATTTTTCTATCCATTGCACCATATAGGCAGGAATTTGGAAACAAAACACGCATAACTCTCCTACAGATTGAGTTATAAAACATCATACATCCCAGTACACAATCTTTGAGAGCAAAATACAGCACCTGACCACCGAGAAGATCAGATTTGCTCCTGAAGCACATCATTCAGAAGGAAACAACCACGCTGGGAAACCAAGGTTGCGCTCTGATGCCTGAGTGATGGATGGTATTGTCTTAACAAAGGGGCCTGTCCTACCATCTCTCATGCTGTACACAAATGCATCATGAGGATTGTAATGATCCGGACCAAAGTAGATAAGGTCACTTTTAACTCCACCGTGCTGACCAGCGGGAAAGGACTTGCAGCCGCCAGAGCCAACAAAGATGCAGTCACTACCGAAGCTGTGGATCTCAGTGAGTCTAAATGGGTCCGTGCTCAAGTCCATCGCAAACACTTTGACCTTAACTCTGTGTCTGGCACCGCCGTAGTATTTGATGATTAATATCAGCCTTCCATTCCACTCCACCATGTTGCAGCTCAATTCATGATTGGACCCAAGAGTGCTAGGAAGGAGCTTCTCAATCAAACAATCCTTCATACGAGAGATGGCGACCCCGTTCTCATCCTCACTGAGTTCAAAAGCGAAGAGGCATGGTGTGAACCTCCAGAGCATGTACAGTTTCCGTTGATAGAAGGTGATATCGACATGCCCAGCAAGCAGAGCATGATGGCAAACATGCCATGACTTCATCCCGGGCTTCCAGAGCGCCAGTTCAGGCTTGGACCAACAGAACACGAAAGCAGCCACAATGTAATCGGGTCCTGAATCAGGTGAAGCCGAGAGCGCCACTCTGCGCAGGGAGCAGTCGGAAGCTCCCAGGGGCGGTAGACGGCGCATCTCGTGGGAGAAGGCATTCACCAGGAAGCACTCCCCGCGGGCCTGTCCGGCGCCCACGAGCCACGCATCCGAAGACCCCACGCAGCAGGCGTTGCCGGCGTCCAGCTCCGGCGGCATCCAGGCGCGCCGCGCGGCCATCAGGACGCCCCCAGGGGTCAGGCTCGCGAGCCTGAACCTGGGGAACACCAGCAGGGGCAGCGGCGGGGCCGCGCCCCGGCCGCGCGCGGCGGCGCGCCAGTGGCGGCACACGGACCGCACCCTGGCGCGGTCGGCGAGGCAGGGAAGGAAGCGGAGCACGACGCCCAGGGCGTCCGGCTGGAGCCCCGCCCACGACGGCGACGGCGGGGCCTCGCCGCCCGCGTCGATTCTCGCCTTCTTCTTCTCTTGGGGCATTCCGTCGAACACCTCGCCTGCAGGAGCCCGCCAGTCAGCCACCTGAGGCCCGGGGAACGCACTACGGGAGAGGATGTACTCACCGCCGGCGGCGTCGGCGCCGGAATCCATCGCCAGCGGAGACAAGGCGCCGTGGATCTCTTTATCTGAATAATCCGCGCATCCGAGCCAGCTGCGCCAAAGAAGCAGCTGTAAGAATCGAGCAGGTTACTTTTTTCTAAATCGATGGACAATTAGCTTACGAATTCGGGGCCTGCGATTGATTGAATCGGCGCTCTCGTTCCGCACCAGGAAGGGGGAGCGATTGGCTCCTGAGATTGAGATCGTCTTTGTTCTTCTGATCCAAAGTGGCTTCGATTCTGAAGGCACCGCTTGAGTCGCTTGATTACAGTGAAAGTGTGAAACGACCGAGCTTAACGGGGCCCGGCTCGGCCAGCACAGCAGGCCCGTAGTTTGGGAATGGTTTTTTCTTTTTGGAATGGTTTGTTTCCTTTTAGATTAAAATCACCAAAAAAAAATCAAAGTGTGCTAAAAAAACCCAAAAAGAAATCAAACGAAAAAAAGAAAGGAATGGTGAGGGATTCGAGGCTCTAGACCGAGCATCCAAGTTCTTTTAGTTTGCGGTCTTCTAAGGTTCTTTTTTAAAACTTCAGCTACAAACTTCAGTTCAGATTTATATTTTCTGTGTTAAATTAATATATTTTAAATATTAATATTTAGTATAAACTATTAGTAAAATAAATCATCTACATACTCAATCCTAGGACCAACTCTAATTTTTTGTAGCTCCTTATACTAAGTTCTAAGAACTCCATAGATTATTTGGAGTTGGGGTTCTGCCAAACAGAGCCTAAGTTATATCATTTCTGGTTATAAATTTATAGTCATTCAATAGTATATTTGATTACAAATCCAATCATATCGAGTTGCAGCATAAAAGTTAAAAATTGTTAGCTAAATTGTTGATCAAAGATTGTAAAGTTTAAATCTTGATATTCGTACACACCTTAGAAAGATAGATGGAGAGAGTAATGCATAAGGGTGGCAGGGGAGGAAAAAAGATGACTTCACAAAAATATTAATGGTAAGGGACGTGAAAGGAGACATTTTGGGCAAGAGAAGAGAAACGTTCAAAATATTGTGCCTTGTGTGAGCGACAGAGACGGAGTTGAACTAATAAGATGGGAGAAGAAACCTAAGACGATGGAAGGTATTAATTGGGTTGGGAGGTGAGCAGCGACAATGGTTGCAGGCTCGAGCTAGAGGAGAATCAGGAAAGGGTATATATGGATTAACTAGACTGAAAGGGAGGAGTGACCGGTGGAGGAAGAAACAAGAACGAATAAGTGTGGATTAATCAGGTTGGGGCAAATCGTGTCACTATAGCTGGACTGAGGTGGGAGAAGAAAATAGTAAGATAAGGAAGATTAATTATTATACAGTTATATTCATGGTTGGTTGGATTTATATTTAATGGTTCCAAATTACCAAAAACACATTCAAATATTTTTTAAAAAACACACATTCAAATATTTCAAATACCAGCGCTATTTTTTAAAAAAAATAAAAAATAGATGTACTCGACATTTCGGGGTACTTAAACCGTGGCAACATGTAAATTTCGGGTTACTCTTTGAACGTTTTTCTCAGGCTTGAAAAAGTTGCAAGTATGCCATGGTACTTGTAACAGCACAATGTGCACACATGCTCACCTGACAACACATTAAGACATGTTCACACCTTCGCGGACCTCGGTCTTCATGTCCCACACTCCCACCACACAGCCACCAAAACTTAGCAATCAGTAACTGTTTTTCAACTGGTAAGCGGCACAATCATGACATCACCTCAATGGCCGTTGCACATTACATCTCGCAGAGTACACCCTCCAAACGACTCAAGTCTCTTAGCATTCTCGATTTTCACCTCATTGGATTCAGAAATATATGTGCTCCATCCTCCTCACCCAGACGATTATACAAAAGTCACTTGTAGCATCAACTTTGATATTCCTTCATTTCAGGTTCATTCTTACCGTGAGGCTATTGTGCGCAAATCTCCATAAACATGTCTTCATCTTGCTTGCTAGGGCAAGGAAGGCACCATATACTAAGCCATGCCCTATGGCCCGCACACATTTGGTGCTGCTCGTGGGAGCGATACTAGATTCCATATCTAGATCATTATTCAAATGTTCAACCTTTTCTGTCAACAGATAAATATGCCGATTTCGACTGAACAGACAAGCTGCCATAGGACCATCAATCTAGTTGCAAACGTATCATAAGACAATCAAACTGTATACCCCATCGCATATATTGAAGAAACAAACCATTTCACTGTGAAAGGGTTTGTTTTCTACAATGGAACAAGAATACACGGGAAACTGAGTGTTTTTTTTTTTGCACGCACAGTGGCAAATCTGATTGAATGGATTATGTGTGGTATAATTATATGGTACAAGGATCAAAATAAACTGAAAGCATATGACTATGTATGCTATCTGATAAGAGTAGGCTCATGGACTTGCTTCTGCAGCAGTCAGCACAAACTCATGTCCCCTACAAGCAGTTCGTTTGACATCTTTTATGTGCAGAACAGAAAAGAAGACGCCACAACATCTTACTGTAATTACATCTTTTCTAGGTAGCCCTCAGAGAAACAGAAAGTCATAAACACAAGCACAAAATTCCAACCGAGATTCATATGTATATAGTCACAATTCACAAAATAACAGCACATTCAGTCCAGGAAGAAAACAGTAAACTGGAAAAGGATACCATGCCATATCAAAGCAGATTATTCACGAATCACGACATATATGAGCACTGCAGAAATGAATGTCACCATCTATTGCAAGCCCCTGGGCCCTCACCACATGGACAGGAACTTGGAAACAATTACACATTATGTTGTACTAAAAGATGGAGATATAATAAGGTAGGCATCATAATATTCAGAATTTCATTGGGCAAAATGGAGCACAAAATATCCAGTAGTATCAGGATGTATCCACAAAGATCATTCGAGAGGACAGAACCACACTGGAGGGACATTCAGGTTGCCACCCTCTGGTGCACTGGACTTAGCTGGTGATAGCTCGATGGGCGATGGCAAAGGGCCTCATCGTACCATTGATTATGTTGTACACAAATGTATCATAGATATGGTTTTCCCCATTGAAGGTATAATATTCATCAGCGAATTAGATAAGATCACCCTGAACCCCAACATGCAAACCAGCAGAAAAGAACTTGCAGCCGCAGGCATCAACAAGGATACAGTCACCTTAAGTTGAAGACCTCTGTGATACCACAAGGGTTTATGCTGAAGTCCAGTGCAAAGACCCTAACATCATGAATTTTGTGCCTGTGCCTGGTCCTAACTGGAACCATACCTGATGATCAATAGCAGCTTTCCACACCATACGACCAAGTTGCACCTCAATAGGCCACAGTGCTTGGAATAGAGAACCGGATTTAGCACACAAGGCTCAACGCGAGACACGTTGATTCCATTCTTGCTATTCCTGAGCTTGAAAGCAAAGAGGCGTGGTGCGAACCTCCAGAGCATGTACAGCTTCCCCTGGTAGAAGGCAAGATCATTGGCCCCAGCAATACAAGCCCCTCGGCAAAGATACCATGACGACATCCCTGGTTGCCAGAGAACAAGCCCAGGATCAGACTCACAGAAGGAGAAAGCACCCACAGTGTACTTGGATCTGGAATTAGGCGAAGCTGATAGGACCGCATTGCGGAACACCATTCTGCGCTCTCTTTCAGTGGCGTGATAAAAGAACCCACCAGAAGCATTGATGATCTATTCTCAAAAAAAAAGAAGCATTGATGATCCTTAGACCTGAATCTTCCATCAAATAATAGTGATCAGAAGCGGGGGCAGGGTGTCCCGCGTGGTGCAGCGCCAGTGGCGGCACAAGGCCCGCTGGCACGGTCGGCGTGGCAGGGCAGCAACCGGAGCACGACGCGAAGGATATCCGGCGGAACGCCCGCTCACCATGCTGACGACGCCGGCGCCGCCTCGCGCCGAGCCTTGGTCTGTTACGGGGCCTTTCGTCGAACACCTCGCGCGCGCGTACAACCGGCGGGCGAGATGCTCCGCTGCAGCCACTACCGGTGACCACGGAAGACGCGGAGCAGGAGAGACGGGACTCACCGGCTGCTCCATTGCCGGCGGAACTCATTGCCGTCAGGGTCCTTCGCGGCGAGGCTTGTTGATCCGGCGAGCCCATCTACCCAAGCGAGCTGCAGTAAGTTGGCGTCCAATGCCAGGACTGTTTCTGTTCTTAAAAGAGCTCTGGTTTGGTTTCAACTGGTGTTTGTGGGCTGGGCCTGTTTGAGCCTATGGGTTGGCGAGGTGGGCCCATTTCACCCATTAGAAAATCACTTGTAATTGTTTTTCACATATACATCAGATGAATTATGATTTAATGAAAGATTTTTCTTCTTCTGTGGCTCTATCACAAAACAAGTGAAAATTGCCAGAAAAGATCAGAAAAAGGCTAGTGATGTGATACCAAAGGCACTACAATGTAAAAGGCACACAAACCTACGATGGTACCTGAAATGCGGTACATTAGCATGTGAACAAGTATCAAACGTTTTTTTCAAAAAAAAAGTATCAAACTAATATTGGCCCAATATTCTATATTTCATTGAATATAGAATATTCAATATTCTATATTTCTATGACATAATACTTTTACATTCTGAAAATTTTCCCTTACATTTTTATTTTCCGGGTTTTTCATTGGGAGTGAGCTTAGGAAAAAAGCACAAGATGAAATGGATTGATGATCGAGAATTTACGGCTATGACCTCAGTAAAAAATGGCATGCATTCCATTATTCCAAGTAACAATGTCATGCTCCTCAGCTCCATAGATTCAAGGAATATAATGCTCAGAATGTTCTGCTACAAGTACACCCAGTACCTAAACATTGACATTTGACACCACACCATAGCCCACACAGCCACAGGCACCAGGTTGAAGCATAAAAAATCTAATACACTGCTAGAGGCCTAGAGCCAAAGAATTGTAAGAGAAACTGATATTAAGACATTGCTTAGCCAACTGTTGTCCAGCAAACCTGAAACCATTGTCCAGAAAATACCCAAAACAACCCCATGGGCCATGGCAAATTCCAGGATCCTGAAAGAAAGAACTTGATGGCCATTTCTGACAAATCAGTACAGATCAAACTATAATCTACCTGGTACTAATTCATCGCAACAAAACAACGGCAACTTAGATGTAAGCAGCAGATCAGTATACTGCATGATATTGCAATCATATTTCATAGATATTTAGTCACAAACCAGATCAATATATTGGAGCCCAAAAAACAGAAACAAGGAAAGATGCCATGATCTGATGTCCCACTTCTATAATTGCATATAGAATATTTGAGAGTTCGGACATGAACATAGCAGGCTTAATTCTCCCACGTTTGCTGTACCCCTGAGACCCTGACCATTATATTGGCGGGAACTTCGAAAAAAATTGACGACACCGTCATACATGAATGAAGGTGTAGTTTGATATCCATCATAGGCTTCAAAATCTCAATAGTAAGCATCGGTAAACACCCACGGAGTGAAACAAGATCTGGTCTGCAGCATCATTCTGAAGGAAATAGCCACATCGGAAAGGGGTCGTCTAGCATTCCTTTGTAAGGTAAAAATTTGACAGAAAAGGGCCTCATCCTATGATTTCTCACGTTGTACACAAATCTATCATATGGGCTCCAATAATCAGGAACAAAGTACATAAGATCACCTTCAACTCCATCATGCATACTGGCAGGAAAGGACTTGGAGCTGCCTGAGCCGATAAAGATACAATCTCCATCAAAGCTACGGATCCTGGTGAGCCCATAAGGGTTTGTGCTGAAGTCCAGTGCGAATACTTCGACATAAATAACTTTATGATTGTCAAAAGGATCATAGTATCTCGTTATTAATAACAGATTTTCACGCCACACCACCATGTTGCATCTCAGTAAATCGTCTTGCTCCATACAGTTGTGGTGAGGGGGAATCGGCTCAGTCATGCATTGCTCAACACGAGAGAAAACAATCCCACAATCATCCTCCTCGAGTACAAAAGCAAAGAGGTGAGTACTGAACCTCTGGAGCACGTACAGCTTACCCTTGTAGAAGGCAATATCTTTGGGGCCATCAAGGGGAACACCACTGCAGACATGCCATGACGTCATCCCAGGCTGCCAGAGAGCAATCCGTGCATGAATGTGGTCAGCGGAAGCAGCCACAATGTACTTGGATCCAGAGTCAGGTGAAGCAGGTAGCACCACTTTGCGGAGTGACATTTTATAAAAACCATTGATTTCAAAAAGGATGTCACCCGAGCCATTGACGACGGGGAGAATTTTACAGGACAAGTGGGCAGCACAAGTGTAACTTGTTCGGCACAATTGTGGCAGACAGACTACCCTGCAGGAGAAAACATTAGCTAAGAAGCACCCACCATCCCAATTGATGTAATAATGCTTGGTGACAGACAACCTGCCATCGGCTTGTCTGTGATACTTGCTCTCAACATTATTGATCGGGGTCACGCCCACAAGCCATCCATCATATGAGCCGACATAACGGGCATCATCGGCTGCCACCCCCTCAGGCATCAGGGGGCAACGGGCGGTCATAATCTCCTTGTCCGAGGTGAGGCACGAGAGCTGGAGCTTAGGTAGCACAATCAAGGGCAGCGGTGGGGGCAGGGCCAGGCTGAAGGCAGCAGCGCGCCAGCGGGTGCACACCGATCGCACCCTGGCGCGGTCTGCAAGACATGGGAGGAACCGGAGCACGACGCCGAGGATGTCCGGTAGAACGTCCGCCCATACCGATGCCGGCGGCGGCAGTTTGCTCCCGGCGTCCAACCTTGGCTTCTTAAGGGGCGTTTCGTCGAACGCGTCGCCTGCACAAGACACCGGCGGTGTGTTAGTTAGCAGGGGTGATGCAGCATCTCCCTCCGCCCAAGAAAATCCATGCATAGCTAGTCTTGAAGGTAGTACTTGTTTATATATATAGCCAATAAAGTATGAATTAGTCGAATTGCAAGAACCTTTAGCATCCTCTTTGCACTAATCCTAGATCCGCCCGTGGTGATGTTCGCGGCTGGCAACCACTCGTGCCACCGCGAACCACCTGAGGCTACGTGATATGCAACACATGAGAGGACGGACTCACCGGTGGAGTCTGCGCCGGAATCCATCGCCGGCAGCGACCGGCGGCGCAGTCAGGGGCGATGAACGAGCTGAGGGTTTTGCAGGTGTTGTGAATTGTGATTCTTCGCGGGCTCCCCGCTGATATATCAGATCGGAGATGGGGAAACTGAGTTTGTGGGCTGGGCTTTGTCCAACCCGTCATGGCTCAACTCACATTGGAAAAATAACAGTACTGAAAATGCGACTGTGTTAAGATGGAACTAGTGAGATTTGAGATGTTGACACAAAGATGGAATCAATATATATGATACATTCTTTGCGCAATGTCATTGCAACTATAGAGGACTAAAACAACCAACACAATGCCAAAATAAGCCAATTTCCTTTTTGAAGTCCAAACTTAGAAGAAAAGGAGAGAAAACGTTGTGAATATAACATTTGTCCTTTTACGATGCTATAAGAATGGTAGTCAATCCATGTAGTGCTAAAAGAAATCAATAAAGTTGTATCATGAAGACTAAATCTGACAACAGGAATCCAAGTGCTAGTGTCCAGTAATCTATATCATACTCGGAAATTTAAAATCTATCAATGGCCACTAAAAATGCAATGCATTCCAACAATTTCATGCCGTGCTGATCCATGCATTCAAGCATCTATTTGATTACCGTCATATCAACTTTAACCTCAAACTCAACTGGTACACCAAAAACACTGTAAATGAATTGCAAGAGGAATTGATATAAAGTCATAGTCGTATAACAGTATCCAGCAAATCCGATTATCATTGTTCATACTGATAGGACCTAAAGACTCTCCACAATTGCAAAAGCACAAAAAATCCACATAGAAAATTGAAAACAAATTAAGTACCAATAAGTTTTACTACTACACTAAAAACAGTCACCCGAATTTGACATTAAAGAAGAGCATGCTTGTTTCAGTGCTTAGTGAAAAAACACCATGACACCTGGCCCCAATCCGCATCAGTGCTTCTTACATTGAAAACATCAGGATCAGGGCAGTTCATTCAGGAGGAAAAAACCATGTTGCATTCATCGTCTCGCCATCTGGTGCCCAAAAATTGTCCTCTGATCCGTCTGCAACAAGTGGTGCCATGGTACCATCTCTCATGTTGTACACAAATTTTTCTGGGCAGATGTCACCATCAATGAAATAGACGAGATCGTCTCCAACTCTCATGTTGTACACAAATTTTCCTCTGATCCGTCTGCAACAAGTGGTGCCATGGTACCATCTCTCATGTTGTACACAAATTTTTCTGGGCAGATGTCACCATCAATGAAATAGACGAGATCGTCTCCAACTCCATCATAATCACATGAACGAAATGACTTGCTGCTGCATGGGCTGATGAAGATGCAGTCGCCATCCAAGCTCTTGATCTCAGTGAATCTGACACGGTTTGTGCTGAAGTCTGCCTCAAATACTCTAATCTCAACAGTGATGTGCATAAATTCAGTATGACCAGAGTATGCCGTGACTATTAATAGTTTTCCACACCACTCTACCATGCGCCAAGTCTCGTCATAGTTATCTGTGACCTCAGGCAGATTGAAATCAAAACGCTCAACACGAGAAACCATCAGGCCATTGTTGTCTTCAGAGAACTCAAAGGCAAAGAGGTCTATGGTGAATTCGCTGCTACTGAGCACGTAGAGCTTCCCCTGGCAGAAGACAATATCAATGAACTCAGTGATGCAGCCACCATCACACACGCACCATGACTTCATCCCAGACCGCCAGAAAGCAAGCTTTGCTGCACTCTTGACGATGGAGATGGCAACAGCAACAACCTTGGAGCCAGAATCTGGTGAAGCAGACAAGACCACCTTGCAGAACGACATCACACACTGCCTGGCGTTCATGGCACAATTCACCATACCAGAGCCATTGACGATGGGCACAGACCTGCTGTAGGCATCGCCGGAGCGACTGGCCCCGGAAGGAGGCGGGAGACGGACGACATCCCCCGAGAATGCGTTCATCAAGAAGCACCGGAGGTCTCCAAAGTAGCGACCTTTGTTGAGCTTCACGCCCACGAGCCACCCGTCGAAGGAGCCCACGCAGCGGACGCTGCCGGCCGACGCCGTCTCCCTCTCCGGCAGCGGGACGCGGCGGCGCGCGCCCGTCAGGGTCCCTTCTGCGCAGAAGCTGGCGAAGGAGAAGTCGGACAGCACGAGCAGGGGCAGGGGCGGCAGGCCGCGGAGGCGCGCCCCGGCGCGCCACCCGCGGCAGACGGAGCGCAGCCTGGCGCGGTCCTCGACGAGGGGGAGGAGGCCGACCACGACGCCGAGGATGTCCGCCGGGAGTTCCGCCCACGGCCAGTGCTGCGGCTCCTGCGCCTCGTCGGACCTGCTTGCCTCGGAAGCGGAGGCGCCTTTCGTCGAACACCTTGGCTGCGCCGCAGCCGCCGCCGCCGCCGCCAGGGGCCGTGACGCGTTTCCCGCCTGACGGACGCAAACAGGTGGAGGCGCAAGCTGGCTCTGGTCAGCTGAGGTCCATGTCCCGGAATCCATGGCCGCCGGCCAGAGCTGGGGCTCCTCGTCTCGGGAGGAAGAGGCGCCCCTTGCTCCACGGGTGCCACTCCCCACCGATTCTGGGGCTCTGAGCTTGCTAGACCGACTATGATACGTGGGGGCCACAAATATTCTTGTTCCGAAATGATTCTTGTGTAGGGATTTTTTTAATTTTTTTTACCACGGTTAAAAGTACATAATCCAACAATAGCAATTAAACAACCTATATGATTAAAGTGGTTAAATATTTTCCTGTTCTTAGATTAAGTAACACACTAAAAAAACAATGTTTTTCTACTCAAATCTTTATTTTTTTCGAAAAATGATTAATACATTTACGATGAGTTTACTATCATCTGGGACAAAAGTTGCTTGTGATCCATTCAACAAGATGCTTTTTAAAACACCTCAATCATATTGCTCTGGGAATAAGCCCATACAGTTTTTGTTTGGTTTATTTGGTTTTCTTAATAATATGGAAACCGAATTAAGATGAAAAAGGAAATAAAAACCATAAATGAAATGATTTGGTTTAGTTTAACTGGCTTTTAAAAACTTGATGAAACAAAAGGCGGCAATACAATGATAAAATGTCCATTGATTAGTTATATCTTGGATGTTTTTTAAAAAAAAGAGCGCTCTATTGACTCACGTCCTATTTTTTCAGATTTTTAAGAGAACACATTTATTTTAATGTCGTGGACATTTTTAGTGGCGAAGCCTTAACTCAGACATTGGAGGAGCGAGCACCGTGCCTGCCTCAAAAAAATTAATGCTTAGGGCAAATATACCGGCGTTGTCTAATAGACGATCTTATATAATAATGACACGTAATCTTTGAGATGACTTATTAGATAAACCGTACACTAAGTTGTTCTTTTATTATCTCATATTAATATTTTATTACTTAATAATGGGTGTAAAAAATATTATTGATTGTATGGCAACAACGACATATATAATCATAGAGTAATCGTATTATAGTCCTAAAATTTAGCTCATGAGGCACCTGTTTCGCGAAACAACGACCTTTTTTTTCCCACCTCACTCTTTCTTCTCCACGTTAGTAAAAATCCGACGTGGCACTACTTAAGACGACTTATCAGACTGCTGTGGAGCAATATACCTGCCCTTATAGGCTCTCATATCAAAACTAATCCATTAAAAATGGGAAAGACTCAGGCATTTTTTTAACGCACAATAATTAAGACATGCTCCATGTAGGTGAATATACTTTTTTCATATATAACGACAGCTAATAGAGAATGCCTTATTTGTCCCTGCAGAACCCCTTTAGTCCCGATACCAAAATCAGGACTAAAAGGACCCTACCTGTAACGTCCCGTATTTTTAATACGGAATGTAATGTGCAAAAATGTGGATTTTTAAAAACTTTTTCGTGGATTGATGCTAGGTAGAAAATCATAAGGATGTCTTCTCTATTCCCTCCTAAATTTCTAGATTAAAATAAACATTAAATGAAATTAAGGTGTATTTTTGCCTTAGTGTGATTTTGGGTCTTAATTGGTTTCTTGGTGTTTAATTGTTCGAGGCATTCGAAATTCGAATTCAAACACTAACTAGCCTAAACTAATTGACAAACCTCCCTAACCTATCTTGGGCCGAAACCCGCTAACCTACCTAACCCAAACCCAACTAACACCTAACCCAGTCCAACCTCGCAGCCGGCCCAGCAGCTTCCGCCGACCCGCTAACCACCCCGCGGCCCGCTCGCCCTTTCCCCCCGAACCGAGCCGGCCCAGCAACTCACCCCGGCCCAACAGCCGCGTCGTGCCCCCTCTCCCTTTCTCTCTCGCTGACAGGCCGACCCCGCCTGTCAGCTTTCTCTTCTTCCTCCCCCACCGCTCACGTCATCGCGCCGCTCGCGCAGCCGCGCCCCCACGCCGCCGCGCCGCGCCAAGAGCCGCCGCCCAGCCGTTGGATGCCCCCCGTGTGGCCTAGGGCACGGACGTCGAGGCCCTAGCCGTCCGCGCTCGCCCGTGCCCCGCTAACCCTAGCCCGGGCACCTATTTAAGGGCCGCCGGCGCCGCCACTCCCTCTCCAAGCCGCCGCACTCCACTGCGACCTCCACTCACCCACACACCACCGCCACCACTCGGAGTAGGAGGGGAAGAGGAGGAGAAGGAGTCCGGGAGGACGAAGGAGAGAAGCAGAGAAGGAGCCGCCGCCGAGCAAGGAAGAGCCGCCGCCGTCCCTGGGCAACGCAAGCACGTCGTCCGCCGCCGTCCCGCGACCTTCACCGAGCTGCAGCGTACGACTACACCCCGCCGTGGTGAGTCGCCGCCGCCGCGCACCCCTTCCTCTGTTTCTCCCCTGTGAACGCCGGCCGTCGTGCCGTGAGCCTCCGCCGCCGCCGCCATAGCCCCTCTGTGTTGCCGACATTCGCGTCGTGCCTCTCTTGTGCAGGTCCCCTTGCTGCTACCCCTTTTTCGCAGCCACCGTCGCCGCACTCCGCGTCCCAGCCGCCGCGCACCGGGAATCCCCGGCCCGCGCGAGCGTCACCGCGGCCGCGCCATGCCCAGGCCGTTAGCTTGCCGCGCATGCGCGAGAGCCAAGCCCAAGCCGAGCCAGGCCTTCCTCTTTCCCGTGCTCGCTAACCCCCGCCGGAGCGCCTAGTCGCCACCGGTGCTCTCACCGTCGCCGTCGGAGCGCCGCTCCGCCGGCCAAGATCCGTCCTTCTCCGCCCTTTTGCCCTCGCCGGGGCCTACCCAAGCTCGCCTGAGTCCCCCTTTCACCGTCCAAGCCAAGCTGCCCTTTTCCCCTTCGCCGGCCGGCCAAACCGCGACGCGCCACCGCGGAAAGTGGCCGCGGTCACCGCTGGCCAGCGCGCGATGTCGCGCCGCGAGCGCGCGCCGCAGCGGCCACACGCTGGGCCACACCAAGCCGACCCCGCGTAGCCGCAGACGATCCGGTGTCAGCCGCAAATGGATCGCGTGCACCCGGTCCATGTGGACCTAAGACTCGGTGCATGGTGGACCAAGTCCACCGCACCCTTGGCGTGGCCGGGCCGAAAGCCAGCCCCCTTTTTGGGCCGTGGCCCAGCTCTTGTTGGGCCGAGCCGGCCGCTTTCGGCCCATGAACCGCCCTGCTCCTTTCTTTTTCCTTTTTAGCTGCTGACCGCCGGGCCCCACCTGCCATAGACCAACTAAGACTAACCTGTGGGCCCGCCTGACCCCACTGACCTTTGACTGGTCAACGTTGACCGAGTCAACGCTGACATCATCAGGGCCCACGATGACGTCAGCATACCCGGCCCCACTGATGACGTCGTGGTGACGTCATCAGTGATGGCGTGGCGCCACTATAGGCTGCCACGTGTCCCTGTCTGTTATTTTTTTGGAATTAATTAAATAATTTCAGAAAATGATTTAAACATAAAAAATTAATAATAAATCAACCGTAGCTCAGAAAAATATGAAACCAGTTTCATTATTTTTTTAAAAATCATGACCTACACGTTAGAATAAAGTTTGGTGTTGTTTGGCTCTTCCTTGGCTCTTGTTTGGAGTTTCTTTGCTAGTAGTCTCGGTAATTAAATTGCGGGTCGATATTTAGGAGCACCGGAGACTCACTTCGGGACTGAGGAGGAGGAGTGCGACGAGTACTACTACGAGGAGGAGTCACCAGGTTCACGCCCATCCATTCTTTGAATGCCTAATAGACATGCTCGTAGTATGCTATGCTTTATTTATTCGCATGGACTGCCTGAGATGCCATGCATAGCCTGTTTATTTCACCAATTCCTTGCCGTCCTACTATTATACTTGATATATGCTTGAGAGTGCTTCGCTTGCACGCGTGTGAGGAAAATGGATGGTTTAAACTATTTTGGTGTGCATGTGAAAACTGAAGGAGTTGGAGGATTTGAAAGCCCTTTTGTTGAAGTGAGCGCACCATAACCCAATCCTCGGATTGGGGGCTTGGGAAGTACACTTGGGTACTTCCTGCGGAGTGCCTGTTGCGGGCACGTGTTTGATTTGATCTGATGAAGAGGAGTTGGCGGCAATACCTGTAATGGGTGCGATTGGCGGACCACCGTGGTGGATATGCATTTTGAGAGAAGAGCTCACTTCGACAGTTTGAGGACCGGGTCGGACTACTTGCTTCATGGGACCTACCGTGCACTCTGTGTGTCCATTATGAGGGTGGGCCCGAGCCTGAGACTAGCAAGTGCGGTACCAAGCCTGCAGGAGGATAGAGTATCAGTGTAAGGGAGACTGGTGTTGACCTTTGCTCCCTGATTTGCTTTGGCCCCCGACTAGCCCGGGGGGAGTGCTTCACAGTTCCGGGGTGACCTCTTGCGGGAGGATGCGCCCAAGCCCGGAAAAGCAGGATGGTGCCGTAACTACTAGACTCCGTTCGGTGTTGTGTTGTTCATCTGGTTGATCCCCGGTTGGATGCACATCGCATAGATTCCAGGTGTACACACTCTGCAGAGTTAAAACTATACGTATAGCCGCGTCCTCGTCATGGACAATATCCCTTGGAGCGTACGCTCTGATTAGTGTTTTTGATAACTAAAACTTCTACCTCTCCCCTTTTTAAACTAAGGATCCGGCATGGCCGATGAGGTGGGAGGAGCGGGAGTTCTCTCATCGAATAGACGTTGGAGTCGGGAGCCTGTTCTGTCAGGATTGCCCGCGGAGGAGTGAGTTGGTGTTGGAAACTGTTTTATAAACTTCTATTGCTGCTGCATAGGAAACCCCAGCTATTCCTTGTCTACTTGTATACTAGATTAGTCCACCTTAAAGCTTGCACATCTATGGATGGTGAAGTGGAACTGTTCCAATCCTTGGGAACAGTTCAAGGTCTTGCAGGTTACGAGTCTGACTTCGACAACAACGCCGATGGATGGTACGACTGAGGTGCGGCGCTACGCTCGAGTGGCTGCCTGTGGAGGAGAAGAAGATGAAGCCCTGATGACTTAGCTATTGCTGTGTTGGCTTTCCTTTATGTCGGTTTGGCCCAAGTGGCTTGTACCCATACTTCCTATGTTGGGAGATGTAATAACTTTAACATTGCACTGTTTTATTCGATGTATGGATGTGATAACTTCTGGAATGAGTTCTGTACACAATAGCTGTTGATTCTGGAATTATCGCGATGGTACAGGGAGTCGGATTTTCGGTAAGGAAATCCGGTTCGTTTCACTACCGAGACTAAAGTTCATGTTTGCAAATAATTAAAAAAATAGGAGCACCTCCGAGAGCCCGGCACATGCAAGTCACAAGTGACACTCGTAGTTTTCTTATCACCTCACCTACAAAGCACATGTGACATAGTCCTATATGTTTTCTTTTAAATTAATCTACAAGGGACCTTTAATGATCACTTTTTGTCCCGGTTGGTAACACGTGATTTAAAGTTCTTCAGGATCCTGAGAAATAGCTTTTGTCTCAAATCCAAATCTGTGCAGGACAAATATAGGGAATGGAAAGTCCATTCTCTACAGGTGCCAATATGAATCTCGTTGTGCAGTGTTGCTTAAATCATGTTGGCCGACCAGTTAATATCAAGCATGCTGGCCTTTCTCTGTTTCTGCTCAGGGCATGCAAATTCTCGCATCTAGCTCTATGCTACTGGAAGTAAGGTAGAACATATGCAAAAGATATATATCTACCTGCCCAGAAAGGCGGTGACTCGCATGTATAGAAGAATCAAGAATGTACAAGATCACTCCAGTGCTCCAGACATCAATTCCTTTCCCATAATTCCTACACAAATGTCCTTGCAAACTTTACCTGCCCTTGTTTGGGGGAAATTGTCAATTTCAATCCGCAGCACTCATCCTTCAAAAAGATTGTGAGAAATTTCAGGCTGTATCTTTCACTCACAACAATAAAGAACTCTGTTCCGAGCATGCATGCATGAAGAATTGAAGTTGATGGACATGAAGACTCAGACGCTCGATGACCATGAGTGGCGCGTCTTCTCCACGGCCAACAGAAGGTTCTCCGGCGTGACGTCGCGTCGTCATCAGTGCACCGGCTTGTGTGCACTTGCGCACGGACTTTGAACGCGTACGTACTTGAGCCCCGTGGCGCGCTCCGTGCACAACAGGTGGTACGCCGTTGTGCCTTTCGTTTTCTCTCGTCTCGGTCTCGATCACGAGGTTTGACGCGCAGGATGCTAAACTGTTTGCTTTTTGCCTGGGGTCATTATAACTTTTTGACATGCGCTATGTTTACTTCTAAAATTTCTGTATCCAAATTTCACTATTTACCTATTAGATCAAATCACATCAAATCTCTCTTCTCATGCATGAAGCATTAAACGTGGGTAAATAAAAAAAACTAATTGCATAGTTTTGATGTACACGACGAGACGAATCTTTTGAGCCTAGTTATGTCAGGATAGGACAACGATTACCACAAACAAACGAAAAGTGCTTTCGACCACTTTTTACGGGAACTAAACACACCCTGGATTGTGTCAAGATGGAAAGGAGGATTCAGACACTGCCGTCGAATCACGCTAATCTTATTAATTTGCAAGTGCCTGAAATATTACACGGTCCACCTAATAATTATTTGCAAGAGACTCTACTTTTTCTGCCCCCAGTAGAACAAGATCCTGAAAGAGGGTGCATGTCATTTTCTCTTGGTACAGCTAAGCATGTCTAAACGCTGAATTCAATTATTCAAAAAAAACGCTGAATTCAACAAAAATATTACTGAATAGAGCGCGCAAGCATGCATCTGTGTTCATAAAAAAATTAAGGTTGATAAAAAATTTGTGCTAGGATAAACAGAAAAGACAAATCAGCATATAGACACTTGCAGGTTCAAGTTCATGTCTGATCCCCACCGTAAACCTATCTTATGTTGATTTCTCTTTTTTTTTTTCTCTGCGCACAAAATTTTCTTCAATCTTAAATTTTGCATGAATATGCTCTACTTATCCATTTACAGTGGCGGACAGCCGCCTAGGGCCACCCGGGCCATGGCCCTAGGCGCTGGGCCGAATTCTCCATACTGTATCTACTGTTATTTTTTTATTCATGTTTAGGCTGCTACCGAACCTCCTGAACCTTCTGAAAGCCGCCAGGAGTCGGGACTAACTATAGAGTCAGTCGACGGTGCTGGACTGCTGGTCCAGTCCAGATGTGGAACGCTGAATACATCATCATCTGTGGACTGTGGTGGAGAAATACGCCGTGTAGACAGGTTGAACACTTGAACCTTACCCGTGTAGACAGGTTGAACACTTGAACCTTACCCTGGCATGATGTTCGGGGGTCAAAAAGCAGCCAATCACTGAGAGATGCACGGACACCTTCCAATCCAAGCATTATATATATCAGTGCAAGTCCCGTCCTCGTCCTTCTCCATGACGGCATTTGTGCTCATTCAACATTTCTACATACTAGAGAGAGTTCTCCTACTGCTAATAAACAGCCAAGCTCTCAATCTCCGTGTTGCTTTTCGATCTGGCTGTTGTAATTCTCGACCGGCATCAATAAAAGGTAACAAGCTTGGCTAGCTCCTTATTTCCGTAATCTTTGGTCTTTGATCCCTTGAGTGCTTGCCGCTTGCTTGGTTAGTACATCAGGATTGATCAGTTATGCTAGGTGTTGACGCTTTTCTGGTCAACACACACGAGCGTCGGATCGCGCAGCACCAGAAACTTGCACTCGCCGCAGCCTCAGCCAAGACCGGTTTTGCTAGGACTTCGGTGAAAGCCTAGAATCATCACCTCGGGAGGGACCCCGTCGGAGATGACGCGTCTAGGTTTGCTCTGAGATCGGTCAGACCACTCAGAACCTCCTTGAACGCCGTCGAGACAAACAAGGAAAGCAAAAGGGGTTGGAAAAGCTAGGGTTTGGAGATAAAAAGTAGAAAATAATGTTTGATCGATTGGATGATAGGTCTCAATCGGCCACGGCCCTTTATATTTATAGGGTGGGGAGGTCTTACCCCGCAAGGAATCCTTTTACAATTTGGAACCGACTAGGACTCCTAATTCTACTCCAATTTGGAGTACAACCGGTCAGACCGGATAGGGAAACCGGTCAGACCGGTTTCGGCCTTTGCCAGATCGGCTACAGGGAAACCGGCCTGACCGCTTTCTAGAACCGGTCTGACCGGTTGCCCTCGTCCTAATAGGCAACTGCCAATTTTGGGTGCGAACATATGCCCCCCTGTTTTCTAGTAAATTTTTATGCACTAGAAAATATGCTAAGGTTGATATTACAGAACCTTCTGACCATTTACTCTAAGGGCGATTTTCAACCATAAATCGGCCATATCCTATCAAGCACTTTGCCAAATACTTGGATAAAATTTCTTCAAGTATCTTCCATTGAGAGCTCTAGAAAGCTGTTGTCCTTGCAAGGTCTCTACCATATAAGAATTTCCTGAACAAACCTTCACAATCTTGAAAGGACCTTCCCAATTTGGAGACCACTTGCCAAACTTGTTGCTTTTCAATCCAATGGGCAAAATCGTTTTCCAAACCAAATCACCTACCTGAAAAGATTTGAATTTCACTTTCTTGTTGTATGCTCTCGCCACTCGCCTCTTATCTTTTTCAATCTCTTCTAAAGCTTCCAAACGCTTGTCGGCCACTTCATCAATATTATCCATCATCAAAGCATAGTATGTATCAACATCAAGATTATTTTGCTTTGCAAGTCTATATGCGCCAAGATTCACCTATACAGGCAAAACGGCCTCCTGACCATACACAAGCTCAAATGGAGTAACTTTAGTAGCGTCATGTCTAGAAATACGATGAGCCCACAAAGCTTCAGATAATACCTCATGCCATCTTTTAGGATGATCTTCTACCTTCTTCTTGATGAGCTTTATCCATGTCTTGTTGCTAGACTCAGCTTGACCATTGGCTTGAGCATAATATGGGGATGAATTGAGAAGTTTAATACCATAGGAATTAACAAATTCACGCACCTCTTTGGATATGAATGAAGTCCCTTGATCCATAGTCAAAGTTTGTGGAATACCAAACCTATGTATAATATGTTCTCTAATAAACTCAATCACCTCTCTATGTGTCATATTCTTCAAGGGAATTGCTTCCATCCACCTGGTAAAATAATCAGTTGCCACAATCACGAAACAATGACCCTTCGACGAAGGAGGATGAATTTTACCAACAAAATCTAAACCCCATCCTCGAAAAGGCTAAGGCTTAACAATTGGATGCATCAATGCCGCAGGTACCAACTGAATATCCCCATGTTTCTGACACTCTTCACATCCTTTGTAGTATTTAAAACAATCGGCTATCATATTGGGCCAATAGAAACAAGCTCGCCTAAGGAGCCATTTCATCTTGGGGGCCGATTGATGAGTACCACAAATTCCTTCATGAACTTCTGCCATAGCCAACCTAGCTTGGTCAGGACCCAAAGATTTTAGAAGCAAATCATCAATAGTCCGACGATATAATTCATCACCATCTAGAATAAATTTAAGAGCCCATCGTCGGATCTTTCTGTCAACTGAATTGCTAGGATTTTGCAAATAATCCACCAAGGGCTTCCTCCAATCATCCACTTCGTCTTTATTGGAACCAACGGCCGAAGCAGACTTGGTTTCAGGAAACCAGTCAGACCGGCTCTCTGAAGCGGTCAGACCGGAAAAACCGGTCAGACCGGTCTGAGGAATCGGTGCGACCGGTTCCTCCAGAACAGAACACCCGGCTTCTAAAAACATCGGTCTTCGTTCTTGAAAATTTCTTTTCTGAACATTATAACCAGATGCTTGCTGAGCCAGAGCATTTGCCTTTGAATTTCTTTCTCGTGGTACATGATGAATTACAAACTCATCTAAGCAAGATATAATATCAAAGCATCTATCAAGATATGCATTCAAAAATCCATCTAAACATTGACATACCTTAGAAACTTGTTGTACCACCAGTAAAGAATCACCATAAGCTTCTACATGCTTTACTCCCATGTCATGCAAAATTTCCAATCCAAATAGGAGAGCCTCATATTCGACTTGGTTGTTAGTACATTCATGATCTAATCGGTTAATTGCTTCAAAAACAGCCCCACGTGGAGAAGTAATAACAATTCCAATTCCACAACCACTTTTGCAAACCGATCCATCAAAATGCAATTTCCATGGAGCAAAAGTAATGTAACCGACACTTAAATCAAGTTGCTTATCTACTCTATGCTCAACAATAAAGTCGGCTACTATTTGACCTTTCATTGAAGTTAATGGCTCACAATGCAAATCATATTCAACTAAAGCATAAGCCCATTTGCCGACTCTACCACTCAAAATTGGTTTGTGCAACATGTATTTAATTATGTCGGTTTGACATGCTACTACACAAGTACTTGGTAAAAGATAATGCCTCAACTTGGTACAAGTATGATATAATGATAAACATAATTTTTCAATAAAGGTGTACCTCGTTTCGACATCCAATAATCTTCTACTCTCATATGCAACCACATGTTCCTTTCCTTCGGTTTCTTGAGTCAAAACACCTCAAATGACATC
This sequence comes from Echinochloa phyllopogon, assembly GCA_033239725.1. NCBI lineage: Eukaryota > Viridiplantae > Streptophyta > Magnoliopsida > Poales > Poaceae > Echinochloa > Echinochloa phyllopogon. The sequence continues at coordinate 33,410,344 of BTCW01000008.1, forward strand.
TTTCTCAGCCGCCACATACAACTTGAATGGAACCCCACTCTTGGGCGCTTGAAGGACGGGTGACGAAGATAAATATTGCTTGATCTCATCAAATGCCTCTTGTTGTTTTGCCCCCCAAGTAAAATCAATGTCATTCTTCAACCGAAGTAAAGGAGTAAAGGCATTCACCTTCCCAGACAAATTGCAAATGAATCTTCTCAAGTAATTTACTTTGCCCAAAAACTTTTGCAAATCTTTCTTGCAAGTAGGAGCCTTCACATTGTTAATAGCTTCAATCTTTGTAGGATCTATCTCTATACCCTTTTCATGCACAATAAATCCCAAGAACTTTCCAGCCGATACACCAAAAGCACATTTGAGTGGATTCATCTTCAATTTATAACGACGCATTCTTTCAAATGCAAGCCTTAAATCAGCCAAATGAGAATCTACTCCAGCCGATTTGACAACAATATCATCGATATAAACCTCTACTATAATGCCAAGCAAGTCATGAAAGATCAAATTCATAGCCCTTTGATATGTGGCACCAGCATTCTTCAAACCAAAAGTCATCACTACCCACTCAAATAGACCAACAAAACCCGGACATAGAAAGGCCGTTTTGGCTATATCCTCTTCGGCCATAAATATTTGATTATAACCAGCATTACCATCAAGAAAACTAAGAATTCTATGTCCAGATGCAGCATTAACAAGAAAATCGGCTATAGGCATAGGATATTCATCTTTAGGAGTAGCTCTATTGAGATCTCTAAAATCAATGCAAACACGAAGCTTTTTTGTTCCTTTCTTTTCAACAGACACAATATTAGAGATCCAATTAGCATATCGACAAGGCCTAATAAATTTAGCATCTAGCAACCGATTGATTTCTTCTTTCACTCGGTCATAAATATCAGGATTAAAGTTTCTGCGAGATTGTTTAAAAGGCCTAAAACCAGGTTTAATGGGTAAACGATGTTCAACTAAATCACGACTTAAACCAGGCATTTCATTGTAACTCCATGCAAAACAATCAACATACTCCTTTAATAACTTTACTAACTCGGATTTAAACAAAGGATCAAGATTCTTGTTTACAAATGTCGGCCTAGGTATAGTACCATCACCAATATCTACCTCCTCTAGAGGATCAGCCGACGTAAACCCTTGTCCTAACTTGCTTAAATCATCAAAATCTTCAATGGCCTCACACATATCGTTCGTATGCGCCCGATAGTGCTCACGTCTCTGCTGTAACCACTCTAGATTTGGATCCATCAAATCATAAGAGATGGTATAGCCAGATCTCGGATCGGCCTCATAACAGCAGTAGCAAAGCCATCCTTGGTGCAACCAATGGTCTCACAATCAGATAAATCTAAACCAGATAAGCACTTAAGATTCTCATGACCATCCATAGTAGAACTATCGGCCACTGCAACACAAGCCGATGTATCTCCATGAACGACCTCTACTTCATCATCTATCCATTGAATTAAAAATTGATGCAAAGTAGAAGGCACACACTGGTTTGCATGAATCCAATCACGACCAAGGATTAAACTGTAGTTACCTTGTGTCTCAGCGACGAAGAACGCAGTAGCCAAAGTCTTGCTTCCAATAGTGAGCTCCATAGAAGCAACTCCCTTGGCGCCCATAGGTTCACCTCCTCCAACGCCGCTGACAGTCATGTTGGTCTTGATCAGCTCCTCATCTGAACCTCCCAGCTTCTTGAACAAAGAGTACGGCATCAAGTTGACTATCTCCCCTCCATCCACTAGCATGCGAGAGACAGACTTCCCATTGATATGACCCTTCATGTACAAAGCCTTCAGATGATTTTCAGTAGCTTTAGACTTCTGGAAAATAGCTTCCTTTGGCCCAAAATCAAGATGTGCGATGTCTTCTTCTGATAACACATAACCATCCATAGACATATGAATTACATTAAGCTCAAAATTCATGCGTTCAGGAGAAGAACCATAATCAACAAGTTCTTCATCGTCCTCTGGAGCGGATACCGATGATAACTTGCTATCACAAACCATAGGAGCGGGAGAAGAAAACCCGGGCGGCGCATCGGCAAAGCGGTCTGACAGCTTTCGGTAACCGGTCTGACCGGTTCAACCGGTCTGACCGACTCCCCAACCGGTCGGACCGGTTCTGTCTGGGAGCTGATCTTGGCTCTCCACTCTTTCCCTTGTGGAATCATAGGCATGTACTTGTTGAATGCTTCGTCTCTCTGCTTCTCTAGCTCTTTCTCCTTCATCTCCCGAAACCTCAAGCACTGAAGCTTCCTCCTTTGAGTACGAGATAAACCGGGAGGACACCATCTTGGCAAAAAGTACTTGGAGTTAGAACTACTTCCACTGGCCTCATGATCATTATCAGAAACAGATCCCTTCTGAATAGGTGTCTTAACCTTATTGTCTATGACAATCGGTCCTTTGCCACCATCTCCAAGGGGAACGTTTATCAACCCAATCTGAATAACATCTTGATTTGTAGTCCTTTCTGGGTCAATATCCATCTTATGCACCTCCTCCCTCTGCTTTGGCTTGTAAACTTGCTTCATAGGAGATGCCGCCGATTTCCCAGGGAAACCGGTCTGACCGGTTTGTGAAACCGGTCTGACCGGTTGGGTCTGGTGACCCTGACCAGATTGGCGAAGTGCCAAACGGTCCTGTCCAGGCCTTGAGATTCTGTCCAGCACTGGCCTTCGCGGTCCTCCCCATCCATGTTGGAAAGGCTGCTGATATGGTACCCACATCACTCCATTATCATCATAAATTGGACGAGGTGGATATGCACTTGCCACCCCCCCACCGCGGAGTAAAGTTCTTTTTCGCTTGAAAAGGTTCTTCCTAGCGTGGAGGTGATCTCATTCTCTTTTTTACCGGCCGATCGCTTGTAACGGCCTTTTGCTTGGAGTACTTGTCAAATAGCATATCAAAGGTGACCTTTGGCTTGAGAGTACTTCCCTGATTCTTTGCAATATTGAGTTTCCAGTTTCCAATCTCCGGATGGCTTGGTTTATTCATCTTTGGACGGCCCTGGGGAAAACCGGTCTGACCGCTTTCCCCAACCGGTCTGACCGGTTTGGCCTGAACGGGCTCAAACGGTCTTTGCTCGGTGGGAACGGACGACCCTTGCCCCCCATGTCCAGAAGCTCTCACAGTAACTTTGAATGTCTCCCTGCCATCTGGAGTTGTCTCACATGCAACTTCTCGAATCAATTCTTTCCCCCTCAAATCAGGTTTTGCTTCATCAATCACAACATTCTTCCCTTTGGTCGCTTCGGCTTGATGTGGCCGAACCAAGACCTTAGGCTGCTGTAAATCCATAGTATTGACAGGGAAAGGAGTTTTATCCACTTGCATCTCATGAAATATCAAACGACCTTCATTTATGGCCAATTGAACCTGTCGACGAAACACACTGCAATCATTAGTGGCATGAGAATAAGTATTATGAAACTTACAATATGCACGCCTTTTCAATTCGTCAAGTGGAGGCAATTTATGAGATAATTTAATATTTCCAGATTTAAGCAATTCATCAAAGATACGATCGCATTTGGAAACATCAAATGTAAACTTAACTTCTTCTTGCCGACCTTTGCTAGCCGGCTTAAGTGATGTACAAGAATAAGTTTTTTCTTTAGAGGGCCATACAAATTCAGCAGCAAGTACTTCTTTTTCACTATCACTTGAATTATCAGACTCATAATCAATCATATGAACATTGGAACGACGTGATCTAGAGTATCTCTTTCTTTTTCCTTATTCATTCGGTTTTCAACAACTAAAGCCCTAATTTGAACTTGTGCAACCGAAAGAAAATCAGAACCCTCTATTCTATCCCTTATGGACGACCTTAAACCCTATAAGCAAATATCAGCAATGTCCATATCAGTGATTGACAAATTGAAACAACGGTTCTTAGTTTCTTTAAATCTCTTAATGTAAGCAGAAACAGTTTCATCTCTACTTTGCCTAACCGATGTCAAATCTGTCAATTTCAATTGCAAGCTCCCACTATAAAAGTGATCATGAAATTTACGCTCTAACATATCCCAAGATATAATAGAACCAGGAACAAGCGAAGAAAACCAAGCAAAAGCGGTGCCGATCAATGATAAAGAAAATAAACGCGAAAATAAACGCACTTTGAGAGCATTATAAGCACCCGCTTCTCCCAGTTGAGCTATGTATTGACTAATATGTTCCCACGTGGTTCGGTCATCATCTCCACTAAATTTAATTAAATCAGGCATACGCCAACCACGTGGAAGAGGAAAATTATCAAACTCAGCATCATATGGTTTTTGATACAAATTTGTGTTACCAATATCAACACCAAGTTTAGTTTTTACCACATTAGCCAATTTTTCTCTAAATTTATTAAATTCAGCCCAGTTAGGATTATTTGGCTGTTGTGGTTGCACACTCTCCAAATTCATCTTATTTAAGTAGAGAGCAATCTTAGCTTGAGCTAACCTATAACTCTCAAACACATCATCAGGTATAACATTTCTTTGAGCAGATGTGTTAATTGTACTAAATTGAGGCTTAGCAGTACCCAAAGTATTAGTGTGAGCATAAACCATTGAATCGGGCAAAACAGAGAGCGGCATAGGTTGCTCATGCACTATTTCAAGCGCATTGGTCAGACCGGTCTGACCGGTTCCCTGATCCGGTCTGACCGGTTTGGCCATGTTTGGCCCAGTCGGTTGGAACGGCAGGGATTGACCAATGGCAACTTCAGGTGGCATACCATATATATATTTTTTAGTGTTAACATTAGGTATGGGTGACAAGCTAGGAAAAGCTACCCCACTAGTATTAATTTTAGGAATGCTACTACTAGTTTCATTATTGTTAAAGCAAGCAGTATTCCTATCTTTCTCAAGATCTTCTAATCGTTCTAAACGAGCAATATATGAGGCAAGTAATTCATCACTTTCTACACTATTTTTAGGAACTGTAGTAGAAGGAGCTTTTTGTGATTTACTTACAGTGGGTATTACCTTAACTTGATTGTCGTTTAATTTGATCGCCGACAGCTCAAATTCTTCCAATCTTGCCACCTTGCCATGACGATCCTTCTTGACGCCAGCAAAAAATTGTGTCTTCATGTAATTTTGCAGCGTCTCGAACTTTTTCTGCTCCTCCGGAGTGAGATCTTCCAAGGAAGCCATGATGATGTTATCCATATCAAGATCACACCGAGATCCCATCTTGACCGGGGTTAGATCGAACGGTCTTTGATAACCAGATCTTCTATGTTCCCCAGCGGAGTCGCCAAAAGTATGTTGACGCTTTTCTGGTCAACACACACGAGCGCCGGATCGCGTAGCACCAGAAACTTGCACTCGCCGCAGCCTCAGCCCAAACCGGTTTGGGGATCCGGTCAGACCGGTTTTGCTAGGGCTTCGGTGAAAGCCTAGAATCACCACCTCGGGAGGGACCCCGTCGGAGATGGCGCGTCTAGGTTTGCTCTGAGATCGATCAGGCCACTCAGAACCTCTTTGAACGCCATCGAGCCAAACAAGGAAAGCAAAATGGGTTGGAAAAGCTAGGGTTTGGAGATAAAAAGTAGAAAATAATGTTTGATCGATTGGATGATAGGTCTCAATCGGCCACGGCCCTTTATATTTATAGGGTGGGGAGGTCTTGCCCCGCAAGGAATCCTTTTACAATTTGGAACCGACTAGGACTCCTAATTCTACTCCAATTCGGAGTACAACCGGTCAGACCGGATAGGGAAACCGGTCAGACCGGTTTCGGCCTTTGCCAGATCGGCTACAGGGAAACCGGTCTGACCGCTTTCTAGAACCGGTCTGACCGGTTGCCCTCGTCCTGATAGGCAATCTGTTGTTCATAAAGCTGTAGTAGTATAAATATAAAGAAATGCAAAGGAAAGATTGGTACAGCATATATAAGAACGTGTTCTCGCCCACCCTTATTTTTGCTTTACCTTTCGCATGCCTAAATGTTTGTCCTCTTCACTTGTGACTTGTACGTGCTCGGATCCTGACTTGTGTCTGGAGCTGCTCCCTGTGTGCCGCCTTCTCTTCTCCACACGGGCACTACCGCACATACAGCAGCGAAAACAACGCCGGCATTAGCGAGGCTGAGGTAAGAATGCTAACCTTTTTATTTTGAATGAGCAGAAACGTTATATAAAGAACTTGCTAGTCAAAATGTAATATCAGAAAAAACATATACCAATATTATAGAGTAATGTTCACCCTTTAATTTTGGGCATAAAACAATATCCAATTGGACCTTCCTTTTAGGTAAAGGGAAATTCTATTTCATCAACACTACTGGAAACTGAAATTTTCCTATGTGCCAAGTATTTTTTCTGATGGTCCCATGGTAACTCACAGGAAAATAGGAATTACCTTGCTGGTTTGGTTAACTCACAGAAAAATTAAAATTTCCTTGTCGATCGGTTTATGTGGACCTCACAGGGAAATTGACTACAAATTCCCTACGTGTTTGGATATTTTCCAGGTCAGTTGTGGTCCACAAGATAATTACAATTAATATTATTTGGACATTTAATTAATATTCATGTCACACTTGATTGCCACGCATAGCTTAGTAGCATTTGAGCCCATGTTATTTTGTCAAATCAAGCAAATAGGAAAAAAACATTCCCGTCTCCATGTCTTTCAACGAGGATTCCGATCCCACCTATCACTTGGCCATTCAGATCGAGTGCACATTTGCGTTAGTTAATATAATCTTGTACACGTACTTGATACTCCCCCTCTCGTACAACTAACAATCCATATTATTATGTTTATCCAACTGTTTTCTCAAATTTCCTTATCCATTGTGGCAATCTAGTTTATTCCAGTTCCAGCACCCTACTAGAGGAGATGTGAGAAAGAGGGGAAGGCTAAAACAAAGGAACATGAGGGGCAGCCCTGGCAGAGTCAAACAGATTGACTAAACAATAATGTTAAGGCTCTAGTGGCACGAATCAAGCAAGCAATGCAAATGTTGAAACCATAATTGGTATGATGAGATAATGACATAAACCTATTTTTTCCATGGTAATATATTATGTATTAGTCAACATCTTAACTCTAACGTTTTTAATTTAATGAAATGAAGCATACTCGATCGTCTGTGTAATTGTCACTTCCGTTTTTAATGGGTCAATTATCACTTCCATTTGACCTTCATAATCCCTCTTAGCCCTCCCTAGCTAGCTCAAATAAACCTCATCGTCAATTTTTTTAGTTAGTCAATATCTACTGATAATGAAACTACAGTTTCAGGTAGTTCCTTATTAATGATCATAACCCACACTCCAATTATCTAAAGCATCATGCACTGCCTCATTAACGGCAATTAATTTTACTCACTGCTTTCAAGAGAACTAAACGATTCAATGATCAAAAAATGATACTAGTTTGTTATGGTTCGAGAGGAGGTAAGAGGATCCACCCAAACACTAGAGTAGAAGTGTGTTGAATCAAGAGTAGATAGTAAGCGTCTTTACTATGGCTGTTTCATTCAATCCCCACTTACAAAAGGTCAAGCAGACACTATCAGTATTGCCTTGTGAATAGTCTTGATAAGGATCATCATGAGTCGTTACAAACTGTTCCTGATTTTAAATCATCTCTTAATTTGTCTTCGCAGAGTACTATTGATGCCATGGCGGCAGAGATGGTGAGTTCTGCCATAGTGGAGGAGACAGTGAGCAGAATCGTATCAAATATTAGCCGCAATGGTGAAGTGAAGACTGAGACAAGTGAAAACATAGAAAGGCTAGAACTAGCACATATCAAAATGGAGGCCGCACTACAAATATCCAACAAATGGAAGATTTCTGACATGCCACTAGTACGATGGAGGAGGAAGCTCAAGCGTGCTGCTCAGGAGTGTGATGAGACATTGCGCCAGTGCAAGCAACGTGCTATTGAGGAGGAAGGGACCAGGCATCAATTTAGCCGTTCCTCATTTCCCAAACGGATTGCCTATGCTACCAAATCACTTGTATCATCCTTCATTGGCTTTGGCGATGATAATAAGTTGATAAATAGTGATGCGAATGTCCGAAGATTTGAGAGACTTGCAGATGGTGCAAATGAATTCCTACAGTTCGTCGAGTTTGGTGGGACCCCACGGCAGTATATGCTGTCCAACCCAATCGTTAGCCAACTTCTTACAGGAAAGTCTTTGAGATACCAAATGTTGCAAGGAAGCAAGTTCTGCTGCTTTGGCATAAGGCCCATGTACTTTGCTGAGCGTGGAGCAGAGGCAATGATAGGCTTGATTTCCATAGATTTCAAGGCTCCCACGAAGGGTTTCAGTCTAGCATTCATGCTACGAATCTCAGAAAGTACTGACATACTTGGTGTCATTATCAAGTGCATGCAATCAGTTACTCCACATTTTATGTTTGCAGCTGAAGGTGCCAAGAGAGAACTGTTTCAGATGCCAAGGCAAGATATTGGCTTATTAGTCCCGCAAAGTCTTTATGGCAAGACTGAGTACTGGGACAATGTTCACGGTACTTTGACTCAATGGTATCGTCCGAACCCGCTCTGCTGCACTGGACATGAGCATAACTTTACCACTTCTTCAAGAACCATACCTACAAATGCGTCTTCATCGACATCAGTGTCACCATCATCGTCGTCATCAAAGCTTCTGTGTGACATATTCCCGGAGGAGGTTATCGTTATGTTTTTGCAGTGTCATGTGACACTACCTGATGATCAGAAAAACAGGCTGAGTTCAACTACGTCTACTGAACCTGGAGCAGGAAGGTCGATGAATTCAGAAATGTATCCTCTAAAGATGGGAATTATGTTCATGCCCCATGACTCACCAGAGGATATAGAGCCTGGAACCGAGAGCTATGCTCTAGAGATGATTGACAAAAAGGAGCAGGAAGTGATACACACAAATGCTTTTCTTGGAGACCTTGCTGACAAGTTGCTACCAAAAGCGAGAGATTACCTCTACAAAAATGCTGAATCCAAGTTGTATCGAATGTGCTTGAGGTCAGGACATGGCACGGCACACATTTGCTTGAAGAAGACAAGCACAGATATGCGAAGTAGCCGCAGGAGTAGAGCCACTAGACAGGTGCCCAACAGATATGTAACTGAGACAAATGATAGTAGCAGGGAAGACCAATGGAAGCTGGTGACCAAAGACATGCTAAAGATATGGGTTCTACGAGCATCTGATAAGCTACAAGGCCCAATCATGTCTTGGGCTGCACAACATAACTTCGCTTAAGGCTACCCCTGTATAGATATACTGATAGCATTAATTAGGTTCACGGTACTGCAATTTATTTTGGTTCCACAATCGAGTATATACGGAGAGTATGTTGCAAAAAGTACTTCTAAGATCATATATTAATAGTACATGTGGTATCAATAGCCATGTTATCCGTACTCCATGTAAATAAAGATAAAAGAGAATAATATGACAAATTCAAATGATCTGAAAAATGTACGGAAAAATGTAGACAACATGCACTGCGTAAACATCAAAGATTGAGAAACCACAAAGAAAAATGTAGACACAATATGCACTGCACAAATAACCACCAAGAAAAATGTAGTTTACTTGGTGTTGCAGTAAGCATCCAAGATAATGTATATTCCTTGACGGGTAAGAGCATCCAAGAAACATGCTACGGCAGCCAAGAAATTTGTGTTTTCCTCGGCATTAGTGGCCCCCAAGGAAAGTTATTATCTACTTAGTGGTTAGAAACTTTTGACATATTGGCATTGTTTCTTTGGTACCGAGGAAATGATTCTTGATGGCTCACCGCCAAGCTAATTTAATTGTTAACGGAATATTACTAGCTATTGGTTGCCAAGAATTATTTTCTTGGCGGTAGGACAATTCCAGTTTTGGATAGTGCCTGATTTTTACAAAAAAATAATCTTATCCTATTATCCTGATCCCTAGGTTCCTAGGTGATAAAAGCAACAGATTGGGTTCAACTCCACATGCAGTGTTGTAAGGTTCGGCATTGTCATTCTGAATTATCCACCAGTCGAAGTGGGCAATTTTAAAACGAATCAAAAACCAAATTGAACCAACTAAACCAAATTATCGGTTTTGGTTTTCCATATCAATTTGATTTTGAGCAACTTCGGTGATCGATATCGGCGTCCTAAGCAAACCAAACCACCATAAAAACCAAAGTTCAATCAGCCAACAACACAAGTGTACTCTATCATTAGGTCGGCCTTCCATCACCTTCAGCCCACCTTGCCACCTTGGCCCAAGGCCAAAACCTCATTCCTTTGACTCCAACCATCCATCCCTCCTGGCTCCTGCATCAATGTCGCATACATCGACGAAATGTCAGCGACGGCGCTCCGCTCAAGCCTCAATGAGAAGTTGCTAGAGTCTAGAGATACTGCACAATCAATGCCAAGCTCTCCATCTGGCACTTGTTTTTGTGCTTGAACTGCTGCAGATTTTGTCATGTCGAATGAACTTTGGTGAAGTTTTGTGCGCTTCGAAAACCAAAACGGAAAAGCCGACGACGAAGTGGTCAGTTTTCGTTACTCCCTCAGTTTACTTTTATAAGGCACGACTTGACTTGACACGGTCTTCTGACTTACACTTTAACCATTTATTTATCTTATATTATATTATTTGTGATTATAAACTTATGATCATTGGAGAGTACTTTTGATTAGATATCTAACCATTCCAAATTTGTATAGTAAAAGTTAAATTATTGATAGAAGACCGTAAGGTTTAAAAGTTTGTAAAATTTCTTATTACTTATATAAACCTTGGAAATTTTAGAAATTTGAGAAAGTAATCCCATTAAACCACCCAATCACATCCTCAAATCCAAAAAATTTAGGGTGTGACAATTGGTACTCTAGGTTTCGGATTGCACCTCAATTTTTTGAAAACAAGGATTGCACCTCAATTACATCGTAGTTCGGGATCTACCTTTGCCCATCTGATCATCCCATTCTTTCAGGTGCAGAAAGAGAATGGATGCGGGGTGAAACATTCGAGGAGACGAACACGAGCTAAGCGTGGGAGAGATAGGGGTGAGGCAATGGAGTGAGGGACTTCTTTTCCCATCATTGTCTGGTGGGGAGGCTTGGCTCCATCAGTCCGTCGACTGCAGGACGCGGGCTAATTCTTGGTGGCTGGGGCGCTGCTGATCAGCTCACTTTGTTGGCTCATCTCTTGGAATCCACGTCAGATGGCTTAAGTTGGCTCAAACATGAATGAACTCAGTCAAAATCGTGCCACTTAGGACAATTAGGATGGAAATCCTGCTTCGGGGTTAAATTGATCCTGTATCTATAGGACAAGGGAGCAAATTAAACCAATATTTTCATAATAAGATAGGATGAACAAAGTAAAAATTGATGAAGGGAGTAAAATGGTCTTTTTTTAATTAATAAATTAGTTGACATAGGAAATGTTCACACAAGCTTTACACTTATTACAGAGATGATGGTTCACATGAATCATAGATCCAAATTCATGAGCACATACAGGCGCCACAACCATATATATTCTCACTCAAACACAATGAAGAAATACGAACACAATCAGGCACACCTGCACAAGTATCAGGGGAGCCACCGAGCCACACACACAAGGCACCACAAGCAGCCACACACACATGCATAAACATAAGCATTAAATTCAGTGATGAACGGATGGAAGGAGAGTCATTCATTTTACCCTTCCGCGTTGATCATATCCTGTGGCGGATTATTGATTACAAGAGAAGGAGCAGGGAAGTTTTGGTGAGCTGCAATGTCTTTTCTCACCTGAACCAGGACATTATTGCTTTCATCACCCTTGACCTTGAGCACAAGCTCCTGCAAAACAGGAAGGTTGGTGATTCCAGAGAGAGCATCCATCTTGGTGGAGGACCAAACAATCTTCTCCAGCTTAGGAGCTGCGTCAACATGGAAGTTGATCCTGGTGATCATGCGACACTCGACGATAAGAAATTTAAGCTTTGGGAACACATGTGGGTTGAATGTGAGCTCTGTCTCGGTGTATGAGTTGTATCGAAGCTTGATGCGCTGAAGATTTGGTAGCTTCTTGAGGTGTGCCTCTAGAGTGCTGTGGTCTAAGGAGGTGTCACGCAGAGTTACCTTGGAAATGAGGTTGTGATGGCCATCTTTGAAAAACAATGGAAGGAGCACCTTACTTGGGCTGCCGCTGACACTTAACCTCTCAAGAAGCTCGAGATGGAATGAAGCGTCTGTGTTTATCTCAGCAGCAATGGCCTCATCGTTAGGGTTTAGGCTATCAATGTGGATTGACAAAGAGCGGAGGCATTCATTCAGATCACCGATTGCCTTGAGCCAATCCTTTAGATTGCCATCAATAACCACACCAAGCTTCCTTAGCTGCCATAGATGGCCAACGTGTTTCAACACGTCATCACCCCGTGAAGCGTTGACATGGGACAGAACCTCCATGTTTGGCATTGTGCTGATTTTGCTTGGAATCATGACACAAGGAACGGGTTTCTCAGACATGGTGCTGGTTTTAGTCTGTGTGTGACCAGCCAGCAAACACTTGAGCTTTGGGAGCGCGATATGCTTTGTGCCGTCGGAGGGCACCTTGGTTTGCCGGATGTCCAATATTTCTAGATGCAGAAGATTGTTGATTTTCTTGGGCAAGCTGTCAACATCTGTGTTCCTTACGCTGAGATACTTGAGCAGAAGCAAGTTGCTGCAGATGTTGTTGAGGCACTGGCGCAGCATTTTCTTGAAGTCCTTTCCCGGAACAGGGTTCTTCAAGTGTTTGCATTCTTCAAGATCAAGGACTTTGATCAGGCTTAGCTGAGGCTGATAGACTACTGATCTGTTGCTGCTGCTGCCGCTCTTCTTGCCAAGGCTTAGCATGAAGTCCTGGATGGTGTCCGAGCGACGGAGCTGGAGGTCGCCGTGGACGGAGAAGTGTTGGGCCAAGTGGCTCGACAGGCGTGGGTGCAGGAACTGCTCTTCTTTGGCGCCATTACTGATGAGCCCTAGAATCAACTTGTGATGTACAGTGCATGATTTAACCTTCCTCGCAGCACCAATTTCAGTGGGACGAACAAATCCGCGGTTGACAAGCGTGTCGAAGCAGTGCTCAGCCTTGAGCACTGCTCGCCGCATATCTCTTCCGGTGATGAGGCCCTCCACGATCCACCGCATGACGAGCCTTGACCGCCAGATTGTCCTGCCAGTAGGGAAGATCGCCAGGTACAGCAGGCAGCTCCGGTATTCTCTAGGAAGATCGCGGTAGCAAAACATGAGCAGCTTCTTGCCATTGGCTTCCCTGATCTCTGAGGCGTCGATGCCTTCCGGCAGCAAACGGTCTGTGGAGACCAGCGTCCTGATGAGCAGCTCGTCCAGCTCCTCTTTGCTCCTGCTTGGGTTGGCACACAGGTAGTGGACAAACACCTTGGTGCAGAAGGCCTTTGGCTCGCAGCTGCCCAGGATGTGGCACAAGATTTGCCGCATGTTTTGCCGGAGGTAGCCCGTCTTCAGTCTGCTTCTATCCAGCACGGCCAGTGCTTTGGCATACCAATAATCAGCAAGAGAGTGGGTTACAAGTGGCCAACTATCACTGACTCCTTGTTTGCGACGAATCTCATTGGCGTTGGCTGTGTCAGTGACCATCACTATCAGTGTAATGCCAGCAGTGCAACCAATTTTACCCAGCGCCTCTTTTATCAGATCCCACAAGTCCATAGAGACAACATCGCCTTCAATTATAAAAAGCGATTTCACGCCTTTCAGTTCCTTCCGAATCTCCCTGGCGATCTTAGCTTCATCCCACTTGTCTTTCTCCCGCATGCTTCCTTCGTTTGGAGCTTCCTCTGGTAACAGGTTATCCAGCAAGAAACGGAGTATGTGCCACAGACGGTTTTCCTTCGGCACCAAAGATAAAAAGACCAAGTCCAGCTGGGGCCTGACCAACTTCTGAAATGTCTTAGCCACGGCTGGATCACCGAGCACTTTCTGTACAAGAGCACCACCATCCTTCTTGTTCGGTGCTGCAACACAGATGACATTGCTGAGAAGACGAGGAGAGGGTAGAAGCTGTGCCCCTTCCAGTTTTGTAGCTGTAGCTTCTTCTTCATGGTTGCCGTCATGGCCCCCAGGTTCCCCCATGCACACATGGTGGTGCTGGCGCATGAGCAAATCGACCAGCTTCGTTTTGTTCTCCTCCAGAATGTTAGGCTCCGAGAAGCCTAGAGTTGCTCTGATGAAATCATCGCTCACTGCCATGGTAGGCCTTGCTCCTGAGTTATCGTCTCCTCCGTCATCGCCCAAAGTTTCAGTAGACGATCCTGCCACCTCCGTTCCTCCTGATACAAGATCGGGACTGCCATTGATCTTGAGCTTGGGGAGTTGGGTGGTGAATGTCAGCTGAACCTTGTCCTCGCTCTTCACCATGTTAGGCCTTGCTCTAGATCCATCCTCTCCTCCTTTGTCTCCACCAGTTTGAGAGGACAGCCCCGCCGCCTCCGTTCCAACAGACACTGCATCCTTGCTGCTGCCCAGGGCAGCTGGCACCATCGCCTCCGTTGTACCTCCTGATATGGGAATAACCCTGCCATCGTTCATGTTGGTCAGCACTGACGGCTGGTCTCCTCCTCTCTCCACCTCAGTTCCTCCAGATCCCATGTTTCCATCAGTCATCTTCATCTCAGGCACAGGGAATTGGATGATGAACGTTGGCTGCTGCATTGGGGCTAGGCTCATCAAATCCCCCTGCCGCCTATCATTGTTCTCCACCAACTCAGGAAGCTCGACGCCGTACCTTTGGCGGCGTTCACTGACCTCGCGCACCCTGTCCTTGAGCAGCTTTATCTGGTCTGAGGCATCGCGCCGGGCAACCACCGCGGCCCCCAACGACATCGAACATGGCAGCGACCGGAGGAAGCCCATGAGGCCGCCGCTGTCGCGGGCCACCAGGTGGCCGCGGCCTTTGCGCACATAGTGGTCGACGCAGTTGCTGCAGTCGAAGGCCACGTCCCGGACCTGCTTCATCCACGTGCGCACCGGCGCCCGGTGCTCGCCGTCGGGGGGCGTCGTCTCGGCGAGGTGCTGCAGGAAGCTCGCCATGCTCTCCATCTCCTCCTGGATGAAGCGCACGTCATCGCCGACGCGTGTCAGCTGCTGTGCCTCCTCCTGGAGGAGGCCCAGCAGGGAGCGGACAGCGCCGAAGGCGAGCTCAGCCATCGCCGGCTCTCACCTGTCAGTATCTGTCGATCTCACGTCTGGTTATCACCCTTGCTTGGCAATCACAGACGTGTATGATAGGTAGCTAGTGCCAACATGCTGTACACACATGGTAAAATGGAACAAGATTGGGTGTACGGTTGATGGATGCATCACTACAGTTCATAACTAGTCTTGGTCTTGATTTTTGTCCTGACACAATGCAAACACCAAGTGGTCGATTACAGGCTTTGGTTTCTTTAACTTTTGCTTTGATTTCTTTTACATAAAAAAATGAGTTTGCTTCTCTTTATTCGTAGTCATCCTAGCCCTTTTGACCCCAGAAATTGTCTAGGCCAAAGCAAAAGTCATGGAAAGTAGAGAACCCATGCAGAAGGAAGGTACATATACCATGATTGTTTTCATTATTTTTTCAAGCTTCATACATGGATAATGAGTATAGGAAAAATTGACAAAACATCCTTATGTCACTTTGGTTTTGAGGTTCAACCATAATATGATTTGCAAAAGGCTTCACCCTTGTTCAATTGGCTAAAAACCACCCCCCACGCATGTTTAAGTTGATGCAAGTTATTTTTGCTAACGTGAAGGCACTGTAGTACTCTCCATTAGAGTTAGGTACCTTAAAAGTGTAAACCCAATGTTTTCTAGAGGCCTCATAAAAAGGGATGAAAAGCTTACAGGTGGTCACACCAGTATTTACTATCAGAAACCCCTCTTCATCGTAGCATAATCCAAATATCAAAACAAGCTTGACTCAGATACCATGTCTTGTGTAATGGCTCTACGCTGACGAAATCAGTTGAAAACATGTGTGGTGGGATCATCTTTGCAACAAAGTTGACCTTAAGGGTGGGCATTTATAACAAAATTCCTATGGGATGAAATGTTGATATTCATATAATATATAGGTTGGTATTTGTATTTTTCATAAAATATAACGGGCATGCACTCACCATGTGTCCAGCTTTGGAAACAAACGTATCTCTCGTAATTTTGTCCTTTATCCTCTAATCCATTATTTGGCTCCAACTTTTGTTCTTTCCTACAGAAGGATAATATCATAGTATTATACAAAGAGGGGTCTCACATGCGTTTGAGAGTTGGAACATGAGCTTAGCATATTTGGTGCTCCCGCATTTGCTATATTGCTCACCATATATACAATCAGGAACTTCAGAAAAAAAAAGACACCATGATCCTAAACATGGAGTTGAAGTTCGATAGCCAGTCATAGATTGAGAATCTCAACAGTAAGCAGTGGCACACAACAACTGAGCAATATGAGATCTTCTCTGCAGCATCATTCTTAATTAACCACACGGAAAATTAACCCAGTGTCTGGCAGTCATTTGAAAGGAAATAACTTGACAGCACAGGGAACCATCCTATCATCTCTCATATTGTACACGAATCTATCATATTGGCTAATGGTCTTTCTGGAAAAGAATAGAGTGCATGTCATCGCAGTAGAGTGCAGAGCATATGGGTCCAGCGTGAAGTACCCATGCCCAGACCCCAGCTAAGCAAAAAGAAAAAAAAAACAGCAAATCCAACTTACCCCACTTGCATTGTCCTTTTTGCAGAGGAGCCATGCAAACTTTGGTCAAAAAGATATTTTTTTATTTGAAGCATCAGGTCCAAAACTCAGGGGTGCTTCGGGGCACGCTGTCCAGCATGAAGCACCTAAGTAATCTTGGTTCCTCTTTTCAGAGCACCCTTGAAAAAGTAACGGTTGGAGCTGCTCTAAGTTCATCTTCATTCTTCAACTCCATCATGACCTGCAGGATTTTAGAAAAAACAACCACAATTTACTAGGTTCAGGAGCCAGGTGAAGCAGATATACCACTTTGCAGAGTGACATTGTATATATACATCACTGGTACATGAACAGCACGCTTGAGCGGTTGGCAAGACATGGGACGAACCGGAGCATGGTGCCTAGGATGCCCGGATGAAAGCCTGCCCATCACAACGCCGGCGACGGTGCCTTGCTTCCCGCGTAAAGTCTTAGCTTGTTATTAAGGGGCATTTCGTCGAACGGCTCACCTGCACAAGACACAGGCGGGTGTTAGATATCATGAGAGTCATGTGACCACGGGTCGTCAAAAACAGCCCCTGTCCACGTGATATGCAATACAGGAGAGTACGTACTCACCAGTGGAGTCTACGCCGGAATCCATCGCTGGCGGCGCGATCAGCAGATCAGGAACGCCGTCGCCGTGTGCAGTTGCAGCAGGAATGCAGGTTTGTTCTGTTCTTCAAATCGGATGGGGAGATTCGTGGGTTGGGCTTGTCTAGCTTGCTGGGCTGGTTTTGGGCAGTGGTTGGCCCAGAACAACTCGTCACTATTTAAGCCAAAAACAGAAAATTAAAATAAAGAGAAGAGTAATGTTATTATGTTACCATGCAATTACTGATTTGGTGCCAAAAAATTGAGTTGAGATGGTGAGAAATATGAAATTGTACCGTCAGGAAAATTGTTTCAGAATTTTTCTGTCGGTATTTTATATTTCCCTGTCGGTTTACGCACACACATGAAAGTTCCCGTTCTCAGTACTGAGATCAAATAACCTTAGAGGATATAATTTCACAAACTCAACTGCCTATAAAACAACAAAAACATTGAGACCATAAATTGCAAGAAAAATCAATATACAGGCATATATAGCACCATAATTATGTCCAGAAATTCTGAAAGCTATTGTTCATATAGATAGGAACCAGACTCTCCCACAAGTGTGAAAGCGCTACAAATCCTTACATGAATTCGAAAACAAATTAAGTAACTATAAGTTTACGACTAAAAGCAAACACCAGAATCAGACGTCAAACGACAGCAAACTTGTTCAGCTCGGAGAAGTACAACAAAACCATGGGGCCTAGCCCCAATTCATCGTCAACCAATAACATCCCTGCTTATGTACATTGACACTCATTAGGATCAGAGCCACAGCTGATCTGCAACAGTTCATTCAGGAGGAAATAACCATGTTGGATTCAACAGTACGCCATCTGGTGCCCGAAGTTTGTCATGTGGTATATCTGCAGGAAACGATGCCACTGTACCATCTTCCATGCTGTACACAAATTTATAAAAAGGGCGCGCATTTTTATCAGGGAAGAGGTAACCATCGATGAAATAGACACGATCCCCTCCGACTCCATCATCATCCTGACTTGAACGAAATGACTTGCTGCTGCATGGGCTGATAAAGATGCAGTCTCCATCCAAGCTCTTGATCTCAGTGAGCCTGACAGGATCTGTGCCCAAGTCCACCTCAAATACCCTAACCTCAATGATCCTCTGCCAAACGTCGGCATCGCCGGTGTACGCCGCAACTATTAGTACTTTTCCACGCCACTCTACTATGCTCCAATCCTGTTGATAGCCATCAGTGACCTCCGGCACCTCCATGACACGACGCTCAACACGAGACACAATCAGGCCGGTGCCGTCGTCGTCTTCAGAGAGCTCCAAGAAGAAGAGGTCTGCACTGAGCTCGCCGCAATTGAACATGTAGAGCTTCCCCTGGCAGAAGATAACATCGAAAAACTTGCCGACACAGCTGCCGTAGCACACGCACCATGACTCCATTCCAGATCGCCAGAGAGCAAGCTTGTTAGCACTCTTGGCCATGGACATGGCTGCCACGACGCAGTCGTCGGTGCCCGTGTCCGGTGAAGACGACAAGATCACCTTGCAGAACGACATCGCAGACGACGACTGCGCGGTGCTGGTGGCGCAGTTCAGCACCACGCCGGAGCCATTGGCGATGGGGAGAGACCTGATGAACTCGTCGTCATCGCCGGGGTGGGCGGCGGCGGCGGCGGCGGCGGAAGGAGGCGGCAGACGGACGACGCCGTGGGAGAAAGGGTTCGTCAAGAAGCAGCGGAGGTCACCGAGCTCGCGACACTGGTCTCGTTCCACCCCGACGAGCCATCCGTCGAACGAGCCCACGCAGCGGACGACGCTGCCACTGCCACTGCCAGCCGACACCGACACCGCCGCCGTCGTCTCCGTCTCCGGGAGGGGGAAGCGGCGGCGCCAGCCCGTCATGGTCGTCCCCTCCGCCGCGCGGAGGCTGGAGAAGGCGAAGTCGGAGAGCACGAGCAGGGGCAGCGGCGGCGGCAGGAGCCGCCGGTGGAGACGCGCGGCGGCGCGCCACGCGTGGCAGACGGAGCGCAGCCTGGCGCGGTCCTCGAGGAGCGGGAGGCGGCGGACCACGACGCCGATGATGTCCTCCGGGAGGTCCTCCCACGGCCGGCGCTGCGGCTCCGATGCCTCGTCGAGCAGTGGTGTCTCGTAAGCCGCTAGGACCGGGACGCACTTCGTCGAACACCTTGTCGGCGGCTGTGCCGCCATCCCCAGAGAGTCCATGGCCCCTACCCGCTACTTAGCGGCTCTTGCTCTACGGCTCTTGCTCTACGGCCCACGGGTGAATTCGCTTCTATGGATGGTCTGGTTGACTTTTAAGGCCCACGGGACAAAGTAGATTGTTCAGACTATATAATATACGACAACATCACACTAATGAATAGGTCGAACATAGGTCTACATACACGTTGGCGTCAAGAAAAAGGAACATAGCGCGTTTTGACCTGAACAAGCAATACTACACTATAAACATATACTATGTGTGGTTCTATAATTTAAAAAACATCCAGTTACAAAAACGCAATCGACTTCTACATGAATAATTGGCGCATTCCAAATATATTTTCTTTGCATTCCATATTTCTAGGTCATTCTAATCCTTGAATCAATAGTCCAAAACAATTCATGGGTAGGGTAAAACAAAATCAAGAGAGGCTGATTTTTTTCCTATTATATCTTCACTTATTATTCCTACTAGCAAATATGCCCGTGCGTTGCAACGGGAGAAACCAAATTTGTTTCATAATCTTAACATAGTAAACATGGCTCAAAGCTTAGGTGATGGAAACTTATAGGTGATAACTTGATTTATGACCTCATCAATTATATTCTAAATGGACTTATATAATCATCAAAATATAGTAGTACATCACATAGTGCTTATATAAATGCAAAACTTTCGAAGTGAATTAGTGAAATTTTTGGTACTTTTAATTTGCAAGTTGTCTTGCAGATATAGAGAAGATGGTCATTTAGGAACTGAACAATTTACATCTACAATACCTGTAATTGTGCACAAGTACTCAAGATGAATCACTTATATCTTACTATACACTTGCCCAGTTTGGAGAAATTTGTAATAAGGAAAATAAATAAAGGTAAGGTAAATGAACTGAATAATCACTTAGCCAGCCAACGGTCATTACAAATTAAGTCCCATCTCTTCTTTGTCCCTCTGTTATGAATTATGAGCCTATGGCTAACACTAATAAGAGCAGCAGGATTTCAGAGACAAATATGTGGACTCAAAAACAGTATCGATATTGATAGATGAAGATCCGCGTCAAGGCATGCATACAGCATATATACTTGCCAGGTGTGATCAGGAAGAGGCCAGGCAATGGCCGTTGTTACTGGGAAGGTCTGATACAGTCTGACGGGAATCGGTCTTGATGTTGAGGACTGATATACACCATGCGCGGTAAGGGCAACGAGCTGAGGGCCCAAGCACGTTCATCAGCAGCCCAAGCGTCTTGCTCCTACTTGACATGGCGAGCATCTTTGTCAGCCTTTAGGCGCTCGGCGCTCCTCGGCCAAACAGTCCTCCTCAGCCTTGCGTTGTTGCTCTTCTTCAACAGCCGCTGGACAGAAGTCGGAAGACGAGCAAACGACGTCCAAATGCAGCATTAGATGTGCCAGGCGATGAATCATCAACCGGCAACAGGGGCGTGATCCCAACATATGCGATCGATAGCGGTACAAGTCCCTTGAATGGACACAAAGAGATCGTCGGCACAACAAATAGGTGACGGATTGTGATTGTGAACCAGTGCCGTCGGCTGCGGAAGTGGAGTGGAACTTTGTCGATCTAGTTGTGGCGTTGTACGTAGATCGGCGACACACACCAAGGGTGGGATCAGAGACTGATATATCACGTTCATGGAGAGCAAACTCACGGCCGCATCCGGCAACCTGATCAGCGGCGCTACCTACATGCACGCGGCTCGTCTCGTAATCCATCTCCACAAAAATACGCAGCTTTACATAGCGTTGCGGTCTTTCTAGTTTCGATCTGCTGAGTCTTGGGGAGGTCAGGGCGTGGATTTATACACGCGTCTTGTTACGATCACGGGCTTCTGGTAATGAAATCAGAGTTCACATCGGGATGGCAATGAATTACAGGTATTGTACGTGTCGATGATCGCTGCTAGGCTATGCGGTCCTTGTACGTGCTCGGCCGCTCCGTGGTTTTATACTTGTGATCACGGCTCTTGATCGAAGCGAAGTCTGCTTATGAAAGGAACGGCCGTGTGCGGCTTGATCACGGGTTCGAAGATGGTTTGGAGATGGACCCAACGATGGACAAGGGGACGGAAGTGACGGACGAAAACTTGAAAGGCAGGACCCATGAAGGATTTGTTCCTATATTATAAAATAGATTAGGGGGGTTTTTGTAAAATTATAACGTACCACAGAATCAATCGTTTCCTAGGTACCGTGGAAGCAATCCTTACTTTATAATTAGGTAGAGATTGTTGGATTATTGCACCGTGTTAAACGGACGTTGAACAATACTAGCAAAGGCACATGTGCGCACGCACATGTATAAAATAAATCAAATATAACATATAAAATGTGCTAAACTCTCTTCTATACATTTGTCTCAACTCATGTACCACCCATGTTTATTTATATGAAGAAAAACTCTCCAATTTATTGTCTATTAGTAATACGGGATAATTGTGTATAGACGTGGGTACAAATGTGGGTATATTTAGGTGGGTCCCTTTTTTGGGTGAAAAAATTGAGCGGGGAAACAACTAAAACAGCCTGGAACATGCAAAAATTCTGATGCTTTCTAGTTTTTTCCGCCCACCAAAGCCCGACAGGTGGGTCCTCTGTGAGAGGGTGGGGGTGGGTTTTTTGGTGGGAGGTGTTTTCAATTCTATAGGATTCTTTTAGTATAGATAGGCCTAGTTTGGACTTCGTATTTCATATTGAAATAGACTTTTTTTTTCATTTCGACGGTAGGGCAACAATTGTCAAACGTCTCATCGGCTGGAGGGCTCAACAGTCGAAGATTAAGGTTCGCAAATCTTCAATGGATTTAACTGTGTTATTATCTATTGCATCATTTCATTAAAAACAACTATCTAACGTCTGATTAGTTGGAGCGTTCAACAAGCTGAGATTAAGTTGGTCAACTCTTTAGAAGAATCAATATGTTAGGATTTACTGAATCATTTAGCTGAAGTACCATTTTAGCTGAATCCGTTGAGTTATTTCATCCACGGGGTAACGGACCGGTTCAGCGGCCTGTGTGGAAGCGTGACTGCTTTGATATTGTTGTGGAGGGCTAATAAGGGCTGCATCTTGGAGAGGTGCATGCTCTGTGGAACCGGTCCCGCCTGCGGCTTGTTGGAGAGGTGCATGCTCTGTGGAACCGGTCCCGCCTGTGGCTTGTTGTATCTGCAGCCATGCTACCTTCATCCGTCGCTCCATTTGTGACTCCATTTCTTGGAGCTTTGAGCCCTGAGCGGCAACCGTTTGCTCTAGGTCCCTCACCCTCTGCTCATATTCGGCCTTCTTCCTCGAACGGCTCCTATAGGTGGCGGCGTGCTCTTGGAAACCTTTCTTGCATGAGATGCTTGTGCCTACGCCGCGCGTCCGTCCAGGATGCTCCTTGTTCCCTAAGGCATAGGTTAGCTCATCTCTGTCTCTATCAGCAACAAATTCTCCCCTCTCAGATGCCCTGAGGATATCGAGGAGACGCTGAGCTAGTTCTCGCAAGTCCTCGAGAAAAACTAAGGAGCCGTCGATTGGGCTTAGGGTGCCTCCATGACCATAGTACCAATGCTTGGTCCTTGTGGGCCAGTCATGTGTCGCTGGAGTGATGCCTCTAGCATATAGATCTTCTTCCATCTTTTCCCATTTAGCAATGCTTGCCTTGTAACCTCCCGAACCCATCTTATGAGAGTACTTCTTATTTGCGGCGTTTCCAGCGTTTCTATCGCTAGCCGTTGCACCCTCTTCGGAGGTTTTGTACTCAAGGAATGCTTCACACTCGTCATCAGTGATCTTCTTATACTTCTCAGGATCCGGGGCCTCTCCGGTTTTGAGAAAATGCGAGTACAACTTCTTCTTGAAATCCCGAAACAGAACTGCCATCTTCTTCATTGTCCAATCCCTCAGTTCTGCTTCATGAGTGCTAGGCCAGTCGAATATTGCCTTTAATTCCCTCCATAGCATCTCCTTCTCTGTATCGGGGAGCACGTACTCCTTAGTGGGGTCCGTGGACTTCCATTTTCTGATACTAATGGGCACATTGTCCCGTACAATTACCCCGCACTGAGATACAAATTTCTCGGCCACTTTTGGGGGCTCAATTGGCTCCCCGTCATCCTCCACTCGAGTGATGTGAAACTTGACATCCTTCAGCTTCTTCGTGGTCGATCGTTTTGATTTCTTAGCTCGACTTGTAGAAGCAGAGGCGGCCTACACAAATTACATATATACGAGATGATATAGAGATGGTATACATAATTGACATGTATAGTACAAATTTATGTTATCTATATACACACCTGACTAGACGAGGGCTCGTTACCGGCCCCTTCAATAGTGCTGCCCTGGACACGTTCGCCCTGGACATTGGCGGCCCCTTCAACATTTTCGGCCCTTGCAGCATTGTCGCCCTCGATATTGTCGTCCCTTCCAATGATCCCCAACACATCATCCATGGACATTGGTTGTGTTACAATATTAAAAAGTTGATTCGCAAAGAACGTGTTGTTGTCCTCTTGCATGGGTGGGACAGGGCTGTTGTTGTCCTCTTGCATGGGTGGGACGGGGTTGTTGTTGTCCGCCATCTATAGAATTAAAAATAATTGATAAGAAATATATACAAAGCATACATATTCTCAATATTTCTAACATTTTCGCTAAGGGGGTCGGTGCGTGAAAAACGGATTCGCCAAGGGGTTCGGGTGCGCGGTGTGAATTGATTCGCTAAGGGTTCGGGTACGCGACGCGAAGTGGTTTGTTAACACCTCGAGTGCGTAACGCGAATGGGTTCGCTAAGGGGGTCGGTGCGTGAAAAACGGATTCGCTAAGGGGTTCGGGTGCGCGGTGGGTTCGGGTACGCGATAGAATTTCCGATAATAAACATTTTCGATAGTATACATTATACTAACATATAACATTTCCAATATACATTTAAATGAAGCACATATATTTCTAATATACATAGAATTTCCAATATACATTTAAATGAAGCATATATACATTTAATTGAAGCATAGAATTTCCGATATAAAATTTCCTATATACATTTAAATGTAAATATTTCAATACAATGCATTTCAATAAAATAAATTTCCAATACATATAAAGAATATATATTTCTAATATTTCCAATACAACACATTTCCAATAAAATAAATTTCCAATATTTTCTAATATTTTCAATACATATGAAGCATATATATTTCTAATATTTTCTTCTAATATTTCCAATACATATGAACACGTTCGGGGGTTAGCGAACGCGTTCGGCCATGCGCATTTGGTTAGCGAACGCGGGGCCGAACACGTTCGCTAAGCAAATGTGCATGGCCGAACGGCCATGCAAGGGTACCTGCACACACACAAACAGACACAGTACGAAGGCCGGCTCACACACAACCACGCATGGCACGAAGGCCAGCATCACAGGGGCCTCACCGCGACGGTGGACGACGGCGACGACAGCGGCGGGCCGGCGGCGACGACGAAGGGCGGCGCGGCCGGGGACGACGGCGCCGCGGGGAAGACGGCGAGGGGGCGGGCGGCGGCGCAGGGACGTCGGCGAGGACGACGGCAACGAAGAGCGGCAGCACGGCCGGCCGGCAGGACGTCGGGCGGCGCGGGGACGACCGGTGGCGGCGCGGGGACGACAGGCGGCGGCGCGGGGACGACGGACGGCGACGCAGGGACGACGGCGAGGGTGCGGGCGCCGGCGCGGGGACGACGGCGAGGGCGGAGGGCGCCGGCGTGGGCGAGGGCGACGACGGCGGCGAGGCGAGGAGGAGGGCCGGCAGTTTGGGGGAAGACGAAGTGCTGCGGGGGCGGGGGCCGGCGCGAGGCTATATAGATCCAGGGCATTTAGCACCGGGTGCAGCCACGACCCGGTGCTAAAGGCCCTTTAACACCAGGTCTATACAGCACCCGGTGCTAAAGGCCCCCCTTTAGCACCGGGTCTTCTACAGCCGGTGCTAAAGGCCGTAACTGGCGCCAAACGAAAATTTGGGGCCTTTAGCACCGGATTTTAGATCAACCCGCTGCTAAAGGCCCCCAATTTTTGTTTGGCGCCAGTTTCCAAACCGGCCTTTAGCACCGGTGGCTACTATTTGGGAATCTTATAAATATAGTTTTTAATATATAGTTATTAATACTTGTTTTAATTCAGTTATTAATACCTATTAAAAATATATATTAAATACGAAAATCTTATAAATTACTAGAAAATCAATATAAAATGCTAGAAAATCTTATAAATTAATAGAAAATCTTATAAATTACTAGAAAATCTTATAAATTACTAGAAAATCTTATATATTACTAGAAAATGTTATAAATTACTAGAAAATCAATATAAAATTCTAGAAAATCTTATAAATTAATAGAAAATCTTATAAATTAATAGAAAATCTTATAAATTACTAGAAAATCTTATAAATTACTAGAAAATCTTATAAAGTACTAGAAAATCTTATAAATTACTAGAAAATCAATATAAAATGCTAGAATTAATAAAAACAATCTTATAAATCAATAGAAAATCTTAGAACATAGGTGGAACATAAATGCAAATATAGTCATTACAAATTGGGTGGAACATAGTGCAATTAAATTACATGGCATCATCGTTTACTCGGACATTAATAAACTTCATCTTTACAAATGTTCCTTGATTGTGATCACGCCGTAGATACGGTGTCTCCTCCGCCGCTAACAGGATGCTTGGGTCATCAGCCACTGAGAATGGAGGCCGGCCATCGAGCATATCATAATCTTCATCCGTCTTGTCCTCAACTCCTACGATTTTTCTCTTTCCAGGAAGAACTATATGACGCTTTGGCTCGTCTTGTGATGGGTCCAATTGCTTACCCCCACCTTTCTTATCCGCCCCTTTCTTCGGTCTGCTAGCCATGTCCTTCACATAAAAAACTTGTGTGACAGCTTTGGCCAGGACGAACGGTTCGTCTAGAAAGCCAATCTTGTTTAGGTCCACTAACGTCATTCCATAGTCCGCTTCAACTTTAACACCTCCTCCAGTCAGCTTAACTCATTGGCACTTGAACAGTGGGATCTTCAAAGGTCCGTACTCTAGTTCCCATATCTCCTCTATGATTCCATAGTATGAGTTTGTATTGCCATTGGTGTCTGTCGCGTCGATCCGGACACCACTGTTTTGGTTGGTGCTTTTCTTGTCCTGGGCTCTTGTGTAAAATGTATACCCATTGATGTCGTATCCTTGGAATGTCAAGATCGTGCTCGATGGACCTCTAGCTACAAAAGCTAGCTGCGCATCAATGCCCTCGACACCCATAAGACGTCTTCGCAACCAATCGGCGAAAGTACTATTGTGCAGACGCTGAATGAAGGCTGCAGACTTTGTTGAGTTTTCGTCCCTGAGAATCTGCATGTGCTCCTCGATGTACGGAGCAACTAAGGTTGATTGTTGCAAAACTGTGAGGTGCGCTTTACGAAATGTCTCAACGTCCTTGATCACCATCGATCTTCTCCCTAGTGTGCCATTTCCACCAAGTCTCCCCTCGTGATGTGATTCGGGCACACCAATCGGCATAAGATCGTCGACAAAGTCAACACAGAATTCAATGACCTCTTCTGTTTCGTATCCCTTAGCAATGCATCCTTCTGGACGAGAACGATTACGGACATACTTCTTTAGGACAGCGAAGAACCTCTCAAATGGGAACATGTTGTGTAGAAATACTGGGCCCAATATACGAATCTCTTTGACGAGGTGAACCAATAGATGCGTCATGATATTGAAGAAGGATAGTGGAAATATCATCTCAAAGCTGACAAAACATTGCACCATGTCGTTCTGTAGCTGATCTAAATGGTCTGGATGGATCACCTTCTGAGAAATTGCATTGAGGAATGCACATAGCTTCACAATGGCTTTCCGCGCGTTAACTGGTAGCACACCCCTGAGTATGACGGGAAGCAGCTGTGTCATCAACACATGGCAGTCGTGAGACTTCAGGTTTGTGAACTTCTTCTCTATCATATTTATTATTCCCTTAATATTGGAGGAGTAGCCAGACGGAACCTTGATACTGTTCAAGCATTCAAACATGCTTGCCTTCTCTTCTTTGCTGAGAGTGAAGCTGGCAGGACGCAAGTACTGGCGTCCTTTGTCTCTCTTTTCTGGATGTAGATCAGTCCGTTGCTTCAATCGTTTCAGCTCCTGACGTGCTTCTAGTGTATCTTTTGGCTTCCCATAAGTACCCAGGAAGCTTATCAAGTTCACGCAAAGATTCTTCGTCAGATGCATCACATCAATCGCGTTACGGACCTCTAAACGTTGCCAATAAGGTAGCTCCCAAAAGATAGACTTCTTCTTCCACATCGCGGCACGACCATCCTCGCCCGTCGGAGCAGCCTGGCTTCCGTCTCCCTTGCCAAACACCACGTGTAGGTCCTTCACCATATCAAATAGCTCTTCTCCACTCCGGTGTCTCGGCTTTGTACGGCGGTCAGCATTCCCGCCAAAATGCGCACATTTCTTTCGTAGCTCATGCTTCGCCGGAAGGAATCGACGGTGACCCATGTACACAACTTTACGACAATGTTTCAAATACATGCTTTCGGTTTCCTCTAAACAGTGAGTGCATGCTTTATATCCTTTGTTTGATTGTCCTGATAGGTTACTTATTGCAGGCCAGTCGTTGATGCTTATGAAAAGCAGTGCTCGAAGGTCAAACTGCTCCTGCTTGTCCTCATCCCACATGCTAACACATTCATTCTTCCACAGCTGCAAAAGTTCGTCAACCAATGGTCTTAGGTACACATCAATGTCGTTGCCAGGTTGCTTTGGGCCTTCGATGAGCACTGGCATCATAATGAACTTCCGCTTCATGCAGAGCCAGGGGGTAGGTTGTAGATACAAACAGTCACGGGCCAAGTGCTATGACTACTGCTCATTTCACCAAAAGGGTTCATGCCATCGGTACTTAAACCAAGCCTAACATTCCTCGCATCAGCATCAAACTCTGGGAATGCTCTGTCGATGTTCCTCCACTGGGATCCATCGGCGGGGTGTCTCAACATGCCATCCTGCTTACGTTCTTCTTTGTGCCAGCGCATCAGTTTGGCATGGTCTTTGTTCCTGAACAAACGCTTCAGATGGGGTATCAGAGGGAAATACCACATCACCTTCGCAGGGATTTTTTTCTTAGAACGCTCTCCCCCAACATCACCAGGGTCATCCCGCCTGATCTTGTATCGTGCGCAGGTGCAAACCGGACAACAATCCAAGTGTTCGTACTGTCCGCGATAGAGGATACAGTCATTAGTACACGCATGTATCTTCTGCACCTCCAAACCGAGAGGGCAAACAACACGTTTTGCTTGATACGTCGTCGATGGCAATTTGTTACCCTTTGGAAGAATCTTCTTTACGAGTTTCAGTAGCTCATCGAAACCCTTATCAGTAACACCATTTGCTACCTTCCACTGCAGAAGTTCAAGTGTGCTACCCAACTTCTTTAGCCCCTCTTTGCAATCTGGGTACAAGTCAGTCTTGTGGTCCTGCAACATGCGTTGTATCTTTTTCAGTTCCTTATCATTGCCGCAATCTTTCTCGGCATCATGCAACATTTGCCCGAGTCCATCAGTAGGTTCATTTTCCTGAGCAACATCTTCCTGAGCATCGCCTTCCCGAGCAACATCTTCCTCATCGGCATCACCCATTGCAGCATATGCAAAGGAACCGTAGTATTGAGCCAATAACGGAATGTCGTCATCGGCCTCGTCTTCTTCATCTTCATCCATTAGAATTCCTCTTTCACCGTGCTTCGTCCAAACAGAATAATTCCTCATGAAACCGTGCCTCATCAAATGCACCTGAAGACAACCTCTTTGTTTGTACGATTGTATATTTTTACAATGGGTGCATGGGCAGAACATGAAACCGGACGACGTCCTGTTAGCCTCGGCGGCATCGAGAAACGTCCTAAGGCCATCACGGAACGCCTGAGCGTGGGGGTCCCCGTACATCCATTGTCTATTCATCTGCATTATTAACCAATAACAAATATACAATACAATTTAAAGATAAAAAAATTTAATATATAAATAAATACAAATTATAATATATATTCCATTATATAAATAAATTTCTAAAACTACATTACTATATTCATTAAATAAATAAATATACCTTCCGTTAAATCAATAAATAACTATTCTACCTTTTAATAAATAACTAATAATATATATTTCATTAAATTAATAAATAACTATTCCAACTTTTAATAAATAAACCTCTCTAATAAATAAAATACATAAGCCTTATAACTATTCACAAGTCATACAAAACAAAATACTAACTAGCTTGCCTTCTCTCTCTTTTTAAAACACAACATGAACACTCTCTCCACCATGAACTCAAGCTCTCTCCTCTCTCTCCTCCAAGAACACAAGCTCTCTCTAGCTAGCTTTACTTTGATTCACAAATCCCTCTATTTCTAAATCATAGAAGGATTACAAGCTAAATAAAACATTAGAAAATGAAAGAGTGTACCTTGTAGTGCTCCTTAGATGAGTAGAATCTTCACAAATTTTGAAAAAAATTTGGGCAGCACCTCCCCTCCCACGGCCGAGCAGCATGAACACAGCGCCTAAGTGTTTAGCTGGCTCGGCCGGGGGAGGAGGAAGGTGCTATATACAAAAGACATTAGCACCGGGTCGTGGCAAGACCCGGTGCTAATGTGCACCAATTAGCACCGGTTGCAGCCAGCAACCGGTGCTAAATGGCCTCGGGCACATTAGCACCGGTTGCTGGCTGCAACCGGTGCTAAAGGGGAGAATTAGCACCGGGTCTCGCCACGACCCGGTGCTAATGTTTCTGCCCTGACACCCCGCAGCGCCGCCCCCGCTCCTAGCCGTTGGACCCGGTGCTGAAGCCCCATCAGCACCGGGTCCAAAAATGGCCGAGGCGGAACTGGCGGGCGGATGTGAAGCATTCTTCTAGTGAATATTGGAGTGCTCAAAAGGTTAAGATTAAGGCACATTCCCTCCTATTTTTAATCTTTACCCCCCTTGAGGCTTTAGGGCACCTCCATCAGTTATCGAAGTCGAGAGCTTTTGCATGACGTGGAAGAGAGAGGATGCAAAAGTAAAATTGGTTTTGCGACACCAAAGCATCCATGTATTGGAAAATACGAAACCCCTATATTAGCTGTTTTTACTGAACTTCTTTCGAAAAGCATAGCTTTCACAAACAAACAATTATTTTCTTTAAAAAAACAAACAAACAATTATGGATCATAAGCATTTTTCTTTTGAGGAAAGGGATATGGTAAGAAAGCACGATATATAGTCGCAACATGTCAACCCATGCAACTCACCAATATTACAACGAACATTTTCCATAAAGAAATATTTGAAGATGGGCAATATTAGTTCATTTTCTGAATTGTTATATCGTACACAGCTATTTTTTCTGTTTTACGTCTACCTATAATAACGGGAGTGACAGTGTGGTCATCCGACTAATTGCGATTTATCATGATTAGTTGTTTAATCTCTATTGAAACAATTTGATTTTAACCTCGATTAGTCTTAAAATGGATGGGTATTCAAAAATATTATTAGTTTGATGAGCAGCTGGAGTTGGGTGGAGGACAAGGCCGAGCACATGCTGCTCTAACACTGTACTCTAACAGTGTTATTGCAGGCGAATTAAGCAAGAGGGTTAGAGGAGGATTATGTCGTCTGGTTAGTAGTAATATAAACTTACGAGTATGGACTTAAATACTTAATTTGTTTGCACTTTCAACTTCATATATATAAGGAGTTCATCTAGTGCTTTGGCATATATGGGGCGGTCTTTAGTTCCTATCTATATAAACAGTAGTTTTCAACCAAAGTTTGAAGAAAAGAAAGGGGACATGGAATCGTCTAGAATTCAAATCCGAAGAAAAGAATTGTGCAACAGAAGAATTAAAATAATTTTTAAAAAAACAAAAGAATTAAAACAGAGTGATCGCCCATCGGTGTGCATTATTTCACTCCCATTTTCTGTTGTACTAGGACACAATGAAATGCACGGCGGCGCATGTCATTTCCCGTTGTAGCGAATGTCATTTTCACTCCCATATAACTGAACTCTCTTGATGAACAGCCTGCAAGACAATACTCGTGCATCTCCCTGCAGAAGATAGAAAGCCTTGGTGGTCGTGAACAGGCCGTGGGCCGCATGCATGTTACTTTTTTTTTTGGACAAGAATAGCCCACGTATTTGCCCGTCAAGTTTTACTTTTTTTTAAAAAAAATCTAAGTCCCGTTTGGTTCCAAGGCTTAAAAATATTAATTAAAAATATTAAATAAGGTTAATTAAAAAACTCATTACATAATTAAGAAATAATTAGACTTAATTATTTCATGAGGTTTAGTAAAGTCTATTATGAATTAGCCCTTATTATATAATTATACTAATTAAAAATATTAAATAAAGATTAATTTAAAAACTCATTATATAATTGAAGATTAATTAGGATTAATTAGTTCATGAGGTTTAGTAAATTAGCCCTTATTTATATAATTATATTTAATATTTCTAATTAGTATCATACGATGTGAATATGGATTAAACTCTAGTCGCTGTAACCAATCACCGCCTATGAATTGTCCACGATCCCTTTGTCTGCTATGAATCTTGCACGTACCTTAAGCTTTTCCACAACCCAGTCTGACTTTGCGCTTGGTCTGCTATGGATTTTCCACCAACACGAAACGGCCACGTCTCTCAAGGAACGGAACATTCCAGAAGGCCGACGAATGCGCCAACATCACACGAACACGTAAACGAGCGCCTCCCCTCCCTCCCGGCCCGCACGCGTCCCGACCAGCGCCACTCCCCTCCCGTCTCGCCCACCACAAAAATTACTCCACCCCAACGAACCATATCCCCAAAAAAATTCTTCCTTTTTTGTTTCCTTCTTCCCTGCTTCTTCCTCTTCTTCAAGAACGCCATGGAATTCTCGCGTGCGCGCCGCGACTTGTTGTTGTTCTTCTTCTGCCCGCACCTCCCCACGCTCTGACCGAAGGCACGCAGTAACGCACAGCGCCGGCCTCAACACGTTCTTCTGCTATTGCTCTGCTCGTTCGTAGCGTACCAGCTGCTGCCATCCGTTTAGTTTCCATGGCCATGGCCGCGCCGTGGTCGCCGCCGTCCCGCTGCCCCGCCACCGCGTCCACGAGCGCTCCGCGGCTGCTTGCTCCGACTCCGAGCCGCCTCAGTACTAGAAGCTTCAGGCAGCCGGGCACGAGCCGCCGGCGGCAGCTGTCCGTCCGCGCCACCGCCGCCGCGCCGCCGCCGCCGCCCGTGGACTTCGCCGACCCCGACCCCGGCTCCGGCTCCGGCGCCGACGCCGACTACATCGCGTCGCTCAAAGTCAAGCTACTGGTCAGTCACTGCTCTGCTCCATCATTCTATCCCATCATCCCCTCTTCGATCTTGCTCGCTCGCCGCTTGCGATTCGACTGACGAACGAATTGGGCGCGCACGCACGCAGAGCGCGGTGGCGGGGCTGAACCGCGGGCTGGCGGCGAGCGCGGAGGACCTGTCGCGCGCGGACGCGGCGGCGCGGGCGCTGGAGTCCGCCGGCGGCGGCGTGGACCTGGCGGGGCGGGACCTCGACAAGCTGCAGGGCCGGTGGCGGCTGGTGTACAGCAGCGCCTTCTCGTCGGGGACGCTGGGCGGCAGCCGTCCGGGCCCGCCGACGGGGCGGCTGCTCCCGGTGACCCTGGGCCAGGTGTTCCAGCGCATCGACGTGGTGGGCGGCGACCTCGACAACGTCGTGGAGCTCGAGCTCGGCGCGCCGTGGCCGCTGCCGCCCGTCGAGGCCGTCGCGACGCTGGCGCACAGGATGGAGGTGGTCGGGGCGGCCGGGGTCAGGATCGTGTTCGAGAGGACGACGGTGAAGACCAAGGGGACGAGCCTGCTGGCACAGCTGCCGCCGCTGGAGGTGCCCCGGATCCCGGACAGCCTCCGGCCGCCGCCGTCGTCGAGCACCGGGAGCGGGGAGTTCGAGGTGACGTACCTCGACGGCGACACCCGCGTCACGCGCGGGGACAGGGGCGAGCTCAGGGTGTTCGTGATCGCGTGATCGAGCTGCCATGCCACCATGTTGTAGTAGGGATAATAAGTAAGTAAATTGGTTATTGCAAGGCAGTCGCGGTTTGCAGTTTTCAGCTTTTGGTCTGTTTCAATCGCGGATTTAAATCGTGCGCGGGGAGACATCGAAAGAATAATAATAATGCTCTCTTGTTTACCTGCGCGAGCTGTTACTAACCACTGATTGGAAGAATACAGTTATGCTCCGATAGATAAAAAAAATACAGTTATGCTCCGATAGATAAAAAGAAATATTTAAAAGGAGCATTCCGAGAATTGAACTCGGGACCTCTCGCACCCAAATGCCCTCCTGATGTTCAATTTTATCTACTGTTTTATATATTTTAGTTTCTATCCGTATATTTCTGTTAAACGTCCGTTGCCCATTTGCACGATGCAGATCGCGGCGCCCTGTTTTCACATGCTTTGGGGATTCATTCATCATCACGAATTGCCAGCCAGAACGGCTCCTGCATTCGTAAATGGAGAAATTCGTGTGGACTAAACTTGAAACCGTTGCGAATACGAATAGATCTGGAGCGAGCTAGGAGTGGTGGGCAATATACGTGTCAGTCTAATAGTATATACACTTCTTCATCCTTTGCCAGCTCCAATCTCGCGGCACCAAGTTCTTCAAGTGAAACTGCTAGTGGATCGGATCCTCTTGTTCATGTCATGCTATTTGCATATTGTTCTTTCCACTGATAGCCAACATGTGTTTTTGGAGTAATATTTATGACTAGTTGGTCTTTTCGATTAAACCGTAGGTTAGTTGGTAAGGTTATTTAGAATGGAATCAACCCATCCGGATTAGGGACAACCTCCGACTGCCACCCCCGTCCGACGCAACCGGGAGCGGGGAGTTCGAGTTGACATACCTTGACGGCGACACCTGCGGGGACGGGGGCGAGCACAGGGCTGGTGTTCGTCACCGTGTGACGAGCTGGCCTCGAGGATCCGAGCTGCCTGGCTGTTCTGAATTTTTGTAACTTGAAGTTATGGTCATGCTCGTATTAGTAAAAATCTGTTCTGAATTTTGTCACTCGTGCTCTCATCAGGGCTAGCCCTGAGATTTTGGGGCCCAAGGAAATAAATAAATTGGAGGCCCAACCCATTAATATTTTTTTTCTCAATATGAACAAACTTTTGGCGTATTTGACAAATATGAACAATTAATCTATGATGATCCAATCTCTTTACTTTATATATATATATATATATATATATATATATATATATGTTGGCATTCTCAATGAATATTGCATGAATCATCGTGTTATGTTACGGTGGAAATTTTCTATCTTATAATCGGATGATAAGTCATTCACTCATGGGTTGGCCAGGTGCCCATTGCATTCATTGCTAATATTTTTAATGGCATTCCTAACAACAAAATAGCACGAATTTTGAAAGTTAATTAAGCAATTATTATTTTAATCACGGGTTCACCAGGTGCCCAGGGCCCGATCCTGCAGCCTGTGAGCCTGTCCATGTGTAACCCAGCTCGTGTCCATCAGTCCATGTGAGTTCCTGCATACGGGCCGGGATTGACGAGATTTCCTTCGGCGCGGCGAACAACGGCACAGAGCTTTCGCCGTAGTATGCATGGCTGATTCTCAAAGTCTCAACCCTTCTCTGTTGTATGGCTGCACCGTGCTGCTTCGTGGATTCGTGATCAATGACATTAGCCAACGGTGCAGCTTCGTGACGTCGTTCTCTGCAAGGAAGCAAAACAATGTGTGTTCTGATCCCATCTGCAGGAAGTCACTAGGACTTGGGCTGGGCTAGACAGGAGTGGTCAGGGTTGGGCCCATGCAAAACCCTGGATTAAAACAATTAATTAGCATGCTTGCTTCAAGATTGTGCTAACTTCAGGGTAGGAAAAATCATCCTCATTCCACGCCAAGCACAATAGAAACAACGCTAATGGCCCAGCAAAGGAAGAAGAGCATTGTGGTAGCCCTATTCCTTGCCGCCCTATTGGTAGTGGCTGCATCGGAGCCAGCTCCAAGGGAGGAAGATATACGAGCCGCGTGCAACGATGGATGTAAAGAGGAACATAAAGGCTTTATCGACATCAAGGAATGTGCAGACTTCTGCGTGTTCTCAAGCAAGTACTTCATGGAGGCATATGATCTGGAGACGACGACAACCAAGAGGCTAGAGAAATTCAGAGCCTTGTGCAATGAGGGCTGCAGTAAGGAATATAAGGAGCCCGCCGTGGTCGTGAAGTGTGCAGAAAATTGTAACGCTGGCGCTAAGGAGCTCACAGAGGCCTTTGCAAAAAATAAATAAGAAGACATAGATGCATCCCGTCCATGATCCAACTACCGAGTCCAATGGTTGTCACTCGTCAACTTCGTTTTTGTTGTCTTTTTTTTTCCTTTTCAATAGTCTCATTTTTTATTGCTAATGAATAATAACTTTTGTGTATGTTTTCCGTCAATGTTACTTGAATTATCTATTAATTTTATATTTAATATATTGTTCCATCGACCCTTTGTCCTTTAACACTAATTATATACGGTTCCATATTGCACATTCATGGAGAATATGTTTATGCTTTTATAAGGACACCCATGGTTAAAGTTTTTCTCCCTAGGTCCCACAAAAGAGTAATCTTTTAATTTAGTTTTTTGTAAGCCAGACAATTGTATGTGTGACCAAGATTCTACAAAAGCTATTAATACTTATAATTTTCTACAATATAAAAAATGAAAATCATTGATAACCATTCATGCCAAGAAAAACACCCTATTCGTCCACATTCTAGTGTTTTTTTTGTCGTGCTCGTATCTAGCGAAATAGGCTAGGTGTTCATAATTGTCTATTTTTGCCTTTTCATTAGTCCCATTTTTTATGCTAATGAATAATAACTTTTGTGTATATTTTTCCGTCAATGTTACTTGAAATATCTATTACTTTTTACCACTAATTATATATGGTTCCATGCAACACATGCATGGAGAATGTGTTTATGTTTTTATAAGGACACCTTTGGTTAAAGTTTTTCTCCCAAGGTCCCACGGAACAATAATCTTTTAATGAGTAAAATACACCAGAGGTCCATCAACTTGTAAGCCGGTGTTACTTAGGTCCACAAACTCCGAAACTGGATTTTTAGGTCCATAAATTTGTATTTTGTGTCATCTAGGTCCTTAAACTCCAAAACTTAAATCCATAAACTCTAAAACTGCGGTTTTAGGTCCATAAACTTGTAATTTGTGTCACTTAGGTCCACAAATTCTAAAAGTGCATTTTTTAGGCCCATAAACTTGTAATTCATGTAAAAAATACTCTTCCATACGTACACATCACGTGTAGAGACCTCCCTCTCTCAGCCATTAGATGATGAAATTTTGTTGAGGCTATCCTAACAAGACATATCATTGACGTTGTCATGGCCCACCTATATTGTAGGCTCTGGTTATATCTGGACTTCAACTGTAAAACCCTCCAATTACAGGTATGTGACCCCTTTGAACTATAATTCGTTTCAATAACCTCTAAAATAAGCCCCTCATCCCCTAACTTCTCCCTATGTCCTAGAATTCAAATTGAAATCAGGGTTCAGATTTAACATTTGTAGCAAAACTCTAGCGAAGCACAGGTAGCATAAAGACTCACGCTGGTGCCACATTAGTTCATGAAGATTAGATGGAGGGGTATGGACCTAGTTGACACAAATTACAGGTTTATGTACCTAAAAATGCATTTTCAGAGTTTGTGGACCTAAGTGACACAAATTACAAGTTTAAGCACTACAAGAAACCATTTAATCTATGATGAAACAATTTCATCATAGATCAGCAAAAAATCGTCATAAAACATTGTCAGTGACAGTTTTAGAAAACGTCATGGATTGAGCGTCACAGATTAAATCGCATGATGGTTTAACAGAATACATCATAGATTGAAGCGATCCGTGATGTTTTCAAACTGTCATAAATTGACATTAAGCCCGCCCAGCCCAGCCCAGGCCCAGAATTTGTGATGAAAATAAACGTCACAAACTTCATCATGGATTGAATGCTAAGGTGATGTGGCCAGTGACATGGATGCCAATGTGGCAGATGACATGGCAACTATGATGACATGGTGCCTGACATGGATTAATTTTTTTTTCTGATGGCAGCCCATTTATTAATGGGCCTAAATGTGTGGCCCATTTATTTTTTAGGGAAATCATGACCCATTTATTAGCAGGCCAAAATAATAACCGGCCAAATTTCATGGCCCACCAAATCTCAAAAGCCCATTTTTATAACCATTTCAACCCACCCCAAGAGAATCCATAAAGGCCATATAATAGCACAATAATCCTTTGAGCACAAGCAATAATCAGTTTCAAAATTAGCAAATAGTTTTCATCCAATTCATCCAACAACATATCCTACAAACACATGCTACAAAATTCTGTTATCACAATTAATTTTGTCTTACTTTTGGCTAATCTAATTTACAATCTGACACTTGCATTGCTCCATTTGCAATCATCGCAATCATCCAGCTTCAAGCCTTCAGCCGTAAGGCTCAAAATAGTCTGACATACTGAAAGTGCATCTAGGCACTTATATGTTTTGGTGATTTTGGATGACAACATGATTAGTCATTTAACTTGTTTGCTTAAGCATATGAGCAGGTTTCTATTCCTATGGATATTCAAAGAACATGATTGTTGAAGAATGAAAGCTCACTATTGGCATAAAAGACAAGAAAGCAAACAAGTGATAATCATCCCATGCAACTAAGTCATGAAATGACAAGTGAGACAAGGACTTAAGCATATTAGTTGGTCTCACTTGATAAGATACTTGTCAAAGGTTTTGGGATAAAAATATTTGAAGAAATTAGGATTTCTTTGGGCTTGATCTATGGCAATGGTTATATTCAAAATGAGACATGATTCTATGGTTAGTATATGGTCTCAAGTGCATTGAAGCTTATGGACAAGTCAATTACCAAAGAAGACATTCAAATCAATTGAAGAATTGGATTTCATTGTGGATTTCATGATGATGCAATGCAAAGCAAAGCTTCGTTTGGCAAGAGAGGACGAAAGGGATCAAGCTAGATGGGAGTGACGTTCCTAACAAGGTGAAGGGCAAGTTGGTCTTGTAGCCGAGGGACTTTGTTGGTGGAAAGGTCTAGCATCTTAGTCTGAGTTCTATACGTCGATCAAGCCATATCAAGTGAAGCAATGCGAAGCATCTAATCTTTTAGTGATCATTAAATGGAATGACTTATGAATTCTTTCATGCAATGGAAATTCTAAGTCATTAGCTCAACATTGGATTTGCTCAGCAAGACATGAAGTATTGAAGCCCTCAAGTTGAAAATGATCAAGTATGGCATCAATGAAGATATACAAGCTCAAGTGGTAGATTCTATTTATTGTTTTAATCTTGAGTTTAGGAATGCCGTACTATCAAGAGGGATGCAACATTAGTTGTCTTGGCATACACCAAAAAGTGCTCATAGTTTAACCCTTGTGAGATAGCCTTGAGAGTGGTGTTCTTTGGGGACTTAGTGTGCTGAAGTCCACCCAAACCGGTCTGACCGGTTTGGGAAACCGGTCTGACCGGTTTGGGACTGAAGTGTGCTGACTCGACCCAAACCGGTCTAACCGGTTTGGGAAACCGGTCTGACCGGTTTGGGCTCTGACAGGTGTAACGGCTAGTATAGTTTGTAAACCGGTCTGACCGGTTTGGGAATCCGGTCTGACCGGTTTCCAACGGCTATAACGGCTAGTTTTGGTTGTTTGGGGTATTTATACCCCATACCCCTCTCCTTTGAGGGGTGCGGGTTCATTTGCCTTTGTGGCACGTCTAGAGCCTTCCCAAGCACCAGCAAGCTCTCCCCAAACCTCTCTTTGTGAGAGTTGATTGATTTAGTTCATATCTTTGGATTTGGGTTGAGGGATTGTTAACACCAAAATTTAGCACCAGGAAGAGGCTGACGTGTGGGCCGGATTTGATGGAAGGATACCATTCGGCTAAGGGGCTTTCTCTGAAGTATTCGGCAATAACGCTCTGCGGTCGGGAACGCGTCGTCATTCGGCAGATGCATAGTTCCGCAGGTAAAAGCGGTAGCATTCGGGAAGACGTGATGACGTGGAAAAACATAAGGAAAAGGCCGGTTCGAACAAGGAACGCAATATGGGCACGAAGATTCGTCATTTATTTTTAGAAACAAGTATTGTAGTCGTGTCCGACTAGGAGTTGTATCAAGACCTGGGTATAAATATAAACCCATGGCAGCTGTAAGAACGATCGAATCAATCATACAACAAACCGGCCCCGTGCCAACATCGAGTCCTTTAGTCGAGTCGTCGAGTTCTTCGAGAGGAGTCATCGATCCGTCGACCTCCGTAAGTACCGGCAACCCTGCATCATGCCTAGTATCATGCGGTGGATTTAGGCCTTGGTTCAGGAAGGTTCCATTGCTAGATCATGAGCCATGCGGTGGGCTAAGTTTTAGCTTGGAACAAGTTATCGGCTCTATTGGATTTTGGCAAGATCTGATAGATTCATTAAGTTACCATGTGTTGCTCTGGATTTTACCTTCGTGTTCGATTCATTACAACACTCCTTTGCCCAGTCTAGGTTGATTAGAATCGGCTCCAGCTCACGATGCTCTGCTTTTCCATAGCCGAATTCGAAGTCAATCTAGATTGCCACGTGTTGCGGGTTCAGGCTCGTTGGTCTTGTGTAGATTTTGACAGAACCGGGTATCATGCGGTAGATGCAGGTTTTTGGGTCGTCTTAGAGCTAATCATCCGGTGGATTAGAATTCGATTCGATCTGATAGATCTATCATCATCGACGAAGCATGTTCCTTCTCCACGGAACCCGATTCGGCTATATAGCTGAATTCGGCAATATCGTCACGAGTGAAACACGTCCACGTTTTTGTTTTAAATAAAGAATGCTTTTAGCCTTCCATGTTTAGGGCGTATCATGCGGTGGATTGCCCTATTCTTGGTTGGTGGTGTGATTCCAAGCAAGTCGTATCATGCGGTGGATTAACTTGTTTGTTTTCATGCCTGACGGGTTGGAAAGTACCTAGACATGCGGTAGACTAGTGCTTTTAATCTATGCATTCTTGTTTATTATGAAATTATGGTCATGCTTTCGCCCTTTTATTTATCTATCATGCTTTGTTTCTCGTTAATCGGCTATGAGTATACGTTACAATGTTCATTCGGCTGAAAGCCGATCTTTCGTCATGCTTACGTCACGCATTCGGCAGTACGCTCCCTGCGTGCCTTGCTGATTGCCGAATGAGGCTTTAACTGCCGACAGATAGCTTCTCTGTAGCTATATGTCGTTCGAAACTGGCTCCGTAGCCGCAAATATGGAACTGACTGGTATTGCCCGGTACGTTCCAGGTGTTATTTAAATATCTTTTCTCCCTTTGTCAGTTTCAGGAAAATTGACTGGCACGCTTTCGGATTCAAACGCTCGTGCTGCGTGTGAAGCCAGCTAATTCGGCTTGCTGTGTGCTTGGCGTGGGGTGCGGATTTTACGTCAACACACTTTTTGGCACGCCCGGTGGGACACGACAAGTTTCAAAGATGCCTGAATTAAAAGACATTCTGGATGTCACTTTCGAAGAATTATCTGATGAACATCAACAGATGGTGAAGATTGCTGCAGATCAGTTCATCAAGAAGTGCTTGCTGTCTTTTGCTAAGAACAGGAGTGGTGCGCCGTTTCTCAAGTCAGATCTGCCAAGAGTTCTTTTGCCAGGACAATCTGATCTTACTGAAGATGAAGAAAGGGAGAAGCTTTCTAGCTTGTTGTACAAGGCTTTGGGAGAAACAATGACCAATCATAATGCTGCATTCCTGAACAGTTTTCGGCTCATACTGGTCAACATCTTTGGTCAGCACGTGGATAAGCCTTTTGAGCAAGTGCATGGGCAACTTGGTGGACCAACATATTTCAATGTTCAAGCATCGGTTCCGAAACGTCATGGTAAAGGTACTGAAGAAACTGAAGCTTCTGGAACCAAAGACGCGAGTGGACAGCCGATTCAGCAAGAGCTTCAGCATGCATTGCCGAAACCTCGTACATATGGTGATATGGCATTCGGCACCACGGGAAATCCACCTGCTTCTGCTTATAAGATATCCCCTCTGAACAACAGGCTGCAAAGGGACATGTATGGAAACGGATATTCAGAGTTTATGGATTACAATGCTATCGACGCTCTCCCGAATCCTGGGTATGTTGGCACTGCAGGCATGCTTGCTGGAAGACCAGGGAATCAAGATACCAGTATTGACCTCATGGTGCAAAAAATGACTGATGTATTGCAAAATCAATTCGGTCTGAAGCCTAAAAATCAGGGGTACATGTACTCGTCTCCTTTCCCGGAATGGTACCAAAGGGTATCATTGCCGAATAGAGTCAAGGTGCCTACAGAGTTTACTAAATTCTCAGGACAAGATGATACTAGCACTGTGGAGCATATAGCTCGATATCTGATGCAGCTTGGAGAAGCTTCGGCAGATGAGGCTTTCAGAATCAGATACTTTCCTTTGTCACTGACGGGTCCAGCTTTTACATGGTTTGCTTCTTTGCCTGCTCAGTCGATTTGTACTTGGAAAGACCTGGAGCAGAAATTCCATGCTCATTACTACATTGGCAGTACCGAGAAAAAGTTGGTTGATTTGACCAGCTTAAGGCAGAGGAATAATGAAACACCTACGGAGTTCCTCAGGAGATTTAGGGAAACAAAGAGCATGTGCTTTTCTCTGAACATACCTGATGACCAGCTGGCTGGTATGGCTGTAGCTGGCATGCTGCCTGCCATTCGGGAGAAGCTATTCGGGATGGAGTTTGATGATCTGGGCCAGTTGTCACACAGATTGGCCTTGATGAGTAACCAGGCATATGGTTTCAAGAAAGATGCCAGATTTGCTAAAAATAATGATGTAGCTGACATCTATAACCAATTCCTTGAAAGAGCAGATCAAGAAGATGAGTATGAAGATAGCGAGGAGATAGCCGCAGCAGAGATAGTGTGGAGTAAAGAACCAGTCATGGTGAATCAGAGGTGGATTAAACAGAATAAGGGTACCTATGATTTTGATGTAACTAAGGCAGATAAATTATTTGATTATCTTGTAAAGGAAGGCCGAATCAAGCTACCAGAGGGGCATTCTATGCTTCGGCCTGATGGAGTGAAAGATAAGAGGTACTGTGGATTCCATGATAGAAATTCTCATTCCATCAATGAATGCAGGGTTTTTAGAGTGAGGATTCAGAAAGCTATCCAAGAAGGGCATTTGAAATTCGACAATAAGATGAAGTTGGACAGTAACCCGTTTCCTCAGAACATGGTTGGGTTCTCAATCAATATGGTGAGTACTGCCGAATCTGGAGAAAAGGAAAAAATGAGAGTCCTGACGTCAAAGAAAGCGAAGCAGAGTGGCTCAGTAGATCCTAATCGGCAAATCACGATCGAACAGATTCGCGAGGAGAGACCTCGCTTCCCGAATAGCCAATTTGAAATTGGGAATTCTTCTAAACCCAGAGTCACATCGCGTATTCTCCTCAATAAGTGGCAGCGTCAGCAAAAAAAAGAGCATTACCAGAGACGTGAATACGAGGAGGAGAAAAGAAGGCGCGAAGAAGAAAGGTTTGAGGAAGAACAAGAAGAATATGTCCGAGAACAAGAACGTGCACATTGGGATTGTGTTTTCTTCAGACACTGTTGGAACGAGGGTTTAAAGCTGCCTACGTGGAATAACTGTCCTGAGTGCAATAATGGGTATGTCGAACATAGGCAAAATGTTGCCATTCGCCGATCCGTCCACGAAAGAATT
This sequence comes from Echinochloa phyllopogon, assembly GCA_033239725.1. Taxonomy (NCBI): domain Eukaryota; kingdom Viridiplantae; phylum Streptophyta; class Magnoliopsida; order Poales; family Poaceae; genus Echinochloa; species Echinochloa phyllopogon. Next base: position 33,453,905 of record BTCW01000008.1, read on the forward strand.
AGAAGGGTACATCCTAGTGATGATCGGCGTCTAAAAATATATAAGAATGATGATCAACCAATGAAAAGACATGTTGATTATAGATGGGTTGATCATGAGGAAGAAGATCGTGAGTATGTTTGGCAGAAAGGACAGTGGTGTCCACCTGGTTTAAGAAGGAGCCAGAAGAGAAGAGTCCAACGCCTGAGGAATCAAGAATTGAAGCAAGCAGGAACCAGGATGAAATCGATATGGCGTCCAAAAGACAGGCCTGACGAATCGGGTCATTCGGCTCCTACATGCATGGTATGTTTCTTGCCGAATGAATTCATGGCTCCAGCTAATCAAATTGTACAGGAAGAGATATTGTCAGAAGTGGATGAAGCCGAACAATATGGGTTAATGGCACAATTGGTATTGAATAAACAAGCTATTTTCGAGAAGCCAGTCCAGAATCGGCACATGAAGCCACTGTACTTAAGAGGATATGTCAACGGGAAGCCACTAACGAAGATGTTTGTTGATGGTGGAGCTGCTGTTAATGTGATGCCATACAATACATTCAGGAAACTTGGCATGAGCCCTGGAGATTTAACGCCAACAAGCATAGTGTTGAATGATTTTGCTGGAAATCCTTCGGACACCAAAGGATGTGTACATGTAGATCTGATGATTGGGTCCAAGATTCTGCTTACAACCTTCTTTGTTATTGAAGGCAAAGGGGCATACAGCTTGCTACTTGGAAGGGATTGGATTCATGCGAATTGCTGTATTCCATCTACTATGCATCAACAGCTTATTCAGTGGATAGATGATGAAGTGGAAATTGTCCCAGCAGATGATTCAATTAGCGTGGCTAATGTGGAACCGGCCTTCTGGGAATATCAAGGCATAGATTGCTTCTCAGGTAAGGACTGGGGAGAAGGTCCTGTTGAGCCAGTCAGCAGTGATCAACAGCCGATCAAAGCAGTCGGCTCTTTTAGCAATTTTTAATGGATAATCCAATCGATGGAACTGACGGGAAGCTAGGATATGGATTTGTGTCGGCTGATAAATTAGAAGAAGTAGACATTGGAGACGGTGACAAACCAAGGCCGATATTCATCAGTGCTAGCTTGAATTCGGTTTTCAGGGAGAAGTTGATTGAGTTGTTAAAAGAATACAAAGATTGCTTTGCTTGGGATTATTCGGAGATGCCTGGTTTAGATCGTTCCATTGTTGAGCATCGATTGCCGATCAAGCCTGGTTATAAACCTTACAAGCAACCACCCCGGAAAATCTACAAAGATGAAGTGTTGGCCGATGTGAAGAAGGAAGTGGAAAGATTAATAGCAGCAAATTTTATTCGGCCATGCAGATATGCAGAATGGATCTCTAATATTGTTCTTGTGTACAAGAAAAATGGGAAGATGAGAGTTTGCATAGATTTTAGAGATCTGAACAGAGCTACACCCATGGATGGATATCCAATGCCTGTTGCTGACTCGTTGGTTGATGCTGCTGCTGGATATAAAGTGATTAGTTTCATGGATGGTAACGCAGGGTACAATCAAATTTTTATGGCATTGGAAGATATAGCGAAAACGGCTTTCAGATGTCCAGGACATATAGGGTTGTTTGAATGGGTTCTCATGACGTTTGGTTTGAAGAATGCTGGTGCAACTTATCAGAGAGCTATGAATTATATTTTTCATGAGTTGATCGGCAAGATTGTGGAGATATATATCGATGATATCGTGATTAAGTCATTGGATCATGAAGCACATTTGGCCGACATAAGGAAAACTCTAGAATGCACTAGGAAACATGGGCTCAAAATGAACCCAAATAAATGTGCTTTTGGAGTTTCGGCAGGAGAATTTCTGGGATTTCTGGTGCATGAAGGAGGAATAGGAGTTGGCAGGAAAAGTATGAAAGCCATTGATGAAGTTGTTCCTCCAACTAATCTTAAGGAATTACAGTCACTGCTTGGTAAGATCAATTTCGTAAGAAGATTCATATCAAACTTATCACAAAAGATGTTGCCTTTCTCTTCATTGTTAAAGGTCAAGAAGGATCAGAAGTTTGTATGGGGCGACGAACAACAGAAGGCTTTCGATGAGATCAAGGAATACATGAAAGAACCGCCAGTATTGGTACCTCCACAGCTAAACAAGCCTTTTAAGTTGTACGTGGCGGCCGATGCCCAAACTATTGGATCGGCCCTCATACAAGAATTCGAGGGAAAGGAAAGGGTAGTTGCATACCTTAGCCGAAAGTTGCTTGATCCCGAAACGAGGTATTCGGCTACTGAGAAGCTTTGTTTATGTGTTTACTACTCCTGTACAAAATTTCGGCACTATTTACTACATGCCGAATGCATTGTGTATTCAAAGTTTGATGTGATAAAACACATGTTGTCTATGCCGATTTTGAACGGAAGGATTGGCAAATGGATTTTAGCTTTGTCTGAATTTGAGCTAAGGTTTGAATCGGCAAAGGCTGTTAAAGGACAGATTATTGCTGATTTCATTACTGAGCATCGCGATTTATCAGTTAATTCGCTTGAAATTGCTCCTTGGGTATTATTCTTCGATGGCTCTTCATGTGACAAAGGTGGTGGAGTAGGTATTTTGTTAATTTCACCAAGAGGAGAGGTATTTAAGTTTGCTATTCCTATTCAACCTACTGTCACTAATAATCAAGCTGAGTATGAAGCGTTGCTCAGAGGACTTCAACACTTGAGAGAAGCAAAGGCCATTGCAGTTGAAATTTTTGGAGATTCAGAATTAGTCATAAGGCAACTAAATGGCGAGTATGAGTGCAGAAACGATGTCTTAAGGAATTACTATGAAGAATGCAAGCAAATCTTAAAGGAATTTCAGTCAGTAATTCTGCAGCATATTCCTAGGAGAGACAATGAAGAGGCAAACAGATTAGCTCAAGGTGCTTCGGGTTATAAAGAGCTTCGAGAAGTTTTTGCTAGTGATGTACATGCTTTCGGGAGTAATCTGGCAGAAGATGATTGGAGAAAAGAGATTGCCGATTATCTGGAGAATCCATCCCGAAAGGTTTCTAGAAAGCTCAGGTATAAAGCTTTAAAGTTTGTTCTTCTTGATGATAATTTATATTATAAATCCTTGGATGGGGTGCTGTTACATTGCTTAAATCATGAAGAAGCAAAAAGGCTGATGAGTGGAGTACATGATGGGTTGTGTGGAGCACATCAATCGGCCTACCGAATGAAATGGGTTATTAGGAGATCTGGGTACTATTGGCCTACAATGCTAGAAGACTGCTTTGAATATTATAAGGGATGCCAAGATTGCCAGAGATTTGGAAACATTCAGAGAGTTCCAGCATCAGTTCTGAATCCTATTATCAGGCCATGGCCATTCAGAGGATGGGGAATAGATTTGATTGGCCAAATAAATCCTCCATCTAGCAAGGGGCATAAGTTTGTGCTTTTGGCAACCGATTATTTTACCAAATGGGTTGAGGCAATTCCATTAAAGAAGGTGACATCGGAGAATATGGTTGAATTTGTTAAAGAACATATCATTTACAGATTTGGAATTCCTCAAACAATCATCACAGATCAAGGGACTCAATTTACATCTTCAGAGTTCAGAGATTTTGCTGAAAGTATGGGCATCAGATTGTTGAATTCTTCTCCTTATTATGCCCAAGCTAATGGTCAGGCAGAGGCTTCTAACAAGATTATGATTAAAATTATACAGAAGAAGATTGATCAGAAGCCGAGAAAGTGGCATTCGGTACTCAATGAGGCTTTATGGGCTTACCGAATGGCTCCACATGGGGCTACACAGACGTCTCCTTATGAGTTGGTGTATGGGCATCATGCTATCTTGCCATGGGAGATACAATTAGACTCAAGGAGAATAAAGTTGCAACAGGATTTAAGTTCTAAAGATTATAAAGATTTAATGATGGACGAATTAGAAGATTTGCATATGATTCGTCTCAGGGCCTTGGAAAATGTTAAAAAAAATAAAATGCGAGTTGCTAAATATTACAACAAGAAGGTGAAAGTCAAGCAATTTGCAGAAGGAGATTTGGTTTGGAAAGCAATATTGCCGATTGGGACTAAATACAGTGCATTCGGTAAGTGGTCTCCAAACTGGGAAGGCCCTTTCAGAGTAATCAGATGCGTGCCTGGAAATGCATATATCCTGAAAACTTTGCTAGGAGAGGAGTTTACTGCTGCCATCAATGGGAGATACCTGAAGAAATATTATCCTAGTGTTGAGATTGATCGTTGATTGAAGTATTCAATGTCAGAACAATTGAGACAGCCGACATTCGGGAAGGAGCCGTCTTCAGAACAAATGTTGACAGAGAAGGAAAATGGCCAGTACTGAATGTATTGCCCTTAGCACAAAATATATTGCATCAGGAGTTCATACAAGATCACAAAAGATAAGTTTTATTGCCGAATCCCTAGTACAAACTACTGGAAGAGCCTGTTCAAAATAGACTGGGGATGAATGGAATCGGCAATGGCAGCACCATGGCCGTCGAGACGATCAATGGAGGCGTCAATGTCATCGATGTCTTCTGGGTTGCTGTTGGCGAAACCAACCGGCATCCTGGAATAGTCAGTGCCGGTGTGTGTCGACATGGCAACGAGACCCACAGCGACGCCTAGGTGAACGCCATGGAGAGCCACCTCGTCGACGCGGCCTGCCACCGCGCCAAGGCGAGCCTCGGGTATGTCTCCTTGGGCGTTCACTTTATTCGCCAGCTCATCCACCAGCGCCTTCAGCCGATTGAGCTCGTCATCGCGTTCTGCAAGATTACAAAATGGAGGTAGATCAGTAATGACTAAAGATGGGATTAGGATTGAACAAGTTATGGAAATTACCATCGATGACTTCGAGCAGTTGCTTGCGCTCGGCCTGCCATTCGAGGTCCGCAATCCCGGCTTGCTTGGAAATGACCTCCAGTTCGCGACGAGAGTCGTCGCGCTCCGCCTTGAATCGGCGAGCATCGCCGTCTGAGTAGCGGGAGTCGTCCGATGAGAGAGTCCGATTGGACGAACTCGAAGAGCTGGACGCCGCAGGAGCAGCGGCTGGAGCCGCAACTGGCGCACCAGCGGCGACAATCCATTGGATTACCCTGAAAAAACAAAGAGATTCGTCAAGGAGAGGGCAAATCTCGAGAAGAACAGAGAGAAGCAAGCAGCCAATCACCTGCGACGAGCGCCGGCGCGACTTCCTTCGGGCTCGTCGGCAGCCGGTCGCCTTCCATTCGTCATTGGGGTTTTCTTGAGTTTACTGTGCTTGGGAAAAAGAAGAGTTCGAGGAAGGCAAAAGACTTGGTGAGGAAATAGCGGCACTCGGTATGTTTATTCATAGAACCCGCAGAGGAAATCGTGGCCAAAGATCGTGGCGCGTGTCCCGAAAATTCAGAAGGTGAAAAGGATTCTCAAAACCGAACGGTTTTGGTGTCGTTTGGAATTCATGCTGATGTCACATTCGGCTATACTAAGCTTTTCGAGATTGATACGCCAGAAGCCAACGTTGCCGAATAAGTTATGCACCACGAAACAAAGCCAGAATAAAGATGGTGGAAAATGTAGAATTGATCAGGCATTCGGCTATCAAACTATTTGACACAATTTACACACCCAAGTACTTTGAAATTACATTTTTGGCATTCAAGATCATGTTGCTGATATTCTCTAATAGCTGCTTGTCAGCTTCTTGAGTTTTGGCCAGGGCAGAAAGTTTGGCTTTGAGTTGCTTCTCTTCATTCAGAGCTGCTGAAGCCTCCTTGCGCAACTTTTCTGTCAGACCAGGAATTTCGGCTATCTTCTTCTTATCAGCTTCAATTTCAGCCGATAAGTTTTTCAATTCAGCCTCTAATTCGGCTTTTCTGGTCTCTTTTGATTTAAGTGCAGCCTGTAGGCCAGCTAACAGTTCCTTATTGCTCTGAGTTCTAGAGTGCAAATCTTTTACAGATTGCTTGGCCAATATTCTTCTTTGCTCCAAGGCTGGTTGAGCAGATTGATTCTTCAGAGCTTGCTTCACTGCAATAAAATGATCGTCCAATCTAGAAACTGGATCTAAAGAAATCTTGATATCGGCAGGAAGATCTTGATCAAATGATTCAAGCAAGTCTCTTAAGAGATCAGCATTGTTGACTTGATCTCGAGTGTCCTTATGCAGAAAGGAGAGGATTTCCTTCAGTTTTGCTTGGTTCTCCTCTGATAAGGCTTGACCAGAGGAAGTTTCTTCTCCTTGTTCGGCAACAAGATCGTCCAAAGCAAATGAGTAGCTGGGTGATGAAATTGTTTTATCCTGGAAAAGAATTGTTGCCGAATTAATGATGGTCTATTGGATAAAAGCTGGGAGAACTGGGTAATCATCTCTACCTCATTCCTGACCTCTTGGATGGAGAGAGAGGGCAGCTCAAGCTCAGGCAAAGGTTCTTGTATATCGTGCTGAGGAGAGCTTGGAAGGTTCTTTGGTGGAGATGAGGCTTCTGGCTGAGGTACATCAGGTAGAGCTGAAGCTGGTTCTTGATGAAAAGAGGAGCTCTCCGAAATTGGATCCATTGAAGCTTGCTCTGTGACTGAAAGAAAGTTAGTGCCGATGAAAAAGAGTTTTAAAGGACAAGATGGTGAGAAATTTTACTAATCACTGAAGCATCGGCAGGTTCTGTGCTAATGGCCAATTGCTGTGATTTGGCCTGAAATCATAAAGGAACAGAAATGAGCAGAATGAAATTAGCATTTTTACTCAAGGAAGGAGAAATTTGACCTGTGCAATTCTTTTGCTGCTTGTTCTTTTCTTCTTTATAGCTGAAGGGGCAGTTAGAGAAGAAATCTTTCTCTTGGAAGAAGGTGGTGCAGCAAGAGTTGGATCCAGACTGGCAGGCCTGGACATTATTTGAGCCAAAGAAGGAGAGAGATGCCCCAGAGTAGATATTGGGCCAGCGATGTTATATACAATTGCTCTAGCCAGAGGGGCAGGGACTGTGTCCTGCAGAATAACAGAATCAAAAATCGATGAAAGAGGGTGTTATTGGAAAAACAGATGGATTATAAGCATGTTTACCTCTGAATTCGGCTGATAACCATGCATTAACTCAAGGCAAAGAGGGTGAACTGGTGTATTGAAGATATGATCATGGAATTCTTGCCACCAAAGGGTGAAGGAAGGATGAATGAGTGCTGTTGGCACAAAGGGATCGAGTTGATAGATGGCTGCACAGCACTTGTAATCAAAGACCCTTCTTGTTTCTGTGGAGTCTTTGATGATCTGCCTCGGCTTGAGGAATTCATGGAGAAATAATCTTGGGGGCACTTGGCCACACCCTAGTTGCCTGGCAACTATGTTCGGCTGATAATATTCATATGAACTTTGAACCAGCCTTCCTCCGCAAAATTCGGTTGGTAAGATGTAAGACCGAATAAAAGTGTTAAAAATTGCTGTGGACTCTGCATCTATGCATCCAGTCTCGAAGCTGAATTCACAAGGGAAAGTGAGATTGTCATTGTCCATGTATGGGAACCAGAGGGGATTGGCAAAGCCTTTGAAGAAAAGTTCAAACAGTTCTCCAATGCTCTTGTTGATAGCAATAGTGGAGGCTGCTTCCCCATAGGTTTGACAGCCTTTGGTGCTCTGGGCTTCTGCTTCCTGGTAATTGACCGAGGGGAAGTGTCGGCTGTTGAGGTCAATGAAGACAATTTGGTGCATGTACAATTGCAGCCACATCTGGACGAATCACCAGGGACCGTTAACGCAGGAAATTTTCTTGTTGGTGTGCATCTGATAAATGGTCTGATGGAGCATGTGATAGACACTTCCCAGGAGATATTTCCCGAGAGGGATAAGTGTGCCTGCAGCCAGGTCTTCGGCCATTACTATGTGATTCAGAGTTGGCTCATTGGCTTTACCACAGAAAACAAATCTGCACAGCCACATATTCAGAAAGGCCCTGTATTCAACGTCAGTCAGAGGACCATCATGCATGTAAGTCTGGATGTATCTCTTATAGCCGACTCCAGTCTTCACCCCTGTCTGTTTGGAAGAACCTTTGTACCTGTATGGGTGTGTAATCCCTGTGATGTTCAGGCCGGTTATCATGTAGACATCGGCCAGGGTTGGAGTCATTGGTCCGTGACCAAAGAGAAAAGCATTCATGCCATCGGACCAGAAATGACAAGCTGCAATCAGGAGATTTTCGTTCTTGGGTGTTTCGGCTAGAGATAACTCCAAGCAGTGAGAAATACGAAGACTGTCCCAATTCTGTGTCTGAGGACTTTTATCTTCAAGAATCCTTTTGTACCAGTTTTTCCAGCCAGCGATTGGGGGCAGAGGCCAGTTCTTGAATGCATCTTGCCATTCGTGAGGTCTCATCAGAGAAGTTTTGAAAGGAATCCTCTGAGACTCGGCCGCAATAATTTCGGAGGGATCTGGATTCCCTGAGGGGCCGAGGAAGAAAGATGCGGATTGTTCTTCAGTGGGGGTCAAGATTTCGGTGGCCAGAGCCTATCAGGGGCAGAGGAAGAGCAAATCGGAGATTCAAAATGCAGCTCGAAAAGAGTAATGCCGAATGTGATTGAGGGAAACAAAACTTACTTGAAGAATTTGATCCTGGTTCGCCATTTGAAGATTGGAGCTTGAGAGATTCGACGAACTAGGGTTTTGAGTTTGGAAACGCACTCTGAGGATTTGGGAGCGGAAAACGGATATCAAAGCGGATTCAGCCTGGAAATGTTGGGGATTCCTGGTCAATTCCGAGATAAAAGCATCTTTTATCCCGAAATTGAAGGGGCATGTGTTAACACCAAAATTTAGCACCAGGAAGAGGCTGACGTGTGGGCCGGATTTGATGGAAGGATACCATTCGGCTAAGGGGCTTTCTCTGAAGTATTCGGCAATAACGCTCTGCGGTCGGGAACGCGTCGTCATTCGGCAGATGCATAGTTCCGCAGGTAAAAGCGGTAGCATTCGGGAAGACGTGATGACGTGGAAAAACATAAGGAAAAGGCCGGTTCGAACAAGGAACGCAATATGGGCACGAAGATTCGTCATTTATTTTTAGAAACAAGTATTGTAGTCGTGTCCGACTAGGAGTTGTATCAAGACCTGGGTATAAATATAAACCCATGGCAGCTGTAAGAACGATCGAATCAATCATACAACAAACCGGCCCCGTGCCAACATCGAGTCCTTTAGTCGAGTCGTCGAGTTCTTCGAGAGGAGTCATCGATCCGTCGACCTCCGTAAGTACCGGCAACCCTGCATCATGCCTAGTATCATGCGGTGGATTTAGGCCTTGGTTCAGGAAGGTTCCATTGCTAGATCATGAGCCATGCGGTGGGCTAAGTTTTAGCTTGGAACAAGTTATCGGCTCTATTGGATTTTGGCAAGATCTGATAGATTCATTAAGTTACCATGTGTTGCTCTGGATTTTACCTTCGTGTTCGATTCATTACAACACTCCTTTGCCCAGTCTAGGTTGATTAGAATCGGCTCCAGCTCACGATGCTCTGCTTTTCCATAGCCGAATTCGAAGTCAATCTAGATTGCCACGTGTTGCGGGTTCAGGCTCGTTGGTCTTGTGTAGATTTTGACAGAACCGGGTATCATGCGGTAGATGCAGGTTTTTGGGTCGTCTTAGAGCTAATCATCCGGTGGATTAGAATTCGATTCGATCTGATAGATCTATCATCATCGACGAAGCATGTTCCTTCTCCACGGAACCCGATTCGGCTATATAGCTGAATTCGGCAATATCGTCACGAGTGAAACACGTCCACGTTTTTGTTTTAAATAAAGAATGCTTTTAGCCTTCCATGTTTAGGGCGTATCATGCGGTGGATTGCCCTATTCTTGGTTGGTGGTGTGATTCCAAGCAAGTCGTATCATGCGGTGGATTAACTTGTTTGTTTTCATGCCTGACGGGTTGGAAAGTACCTAGACATGCGGTAGACTAGTGCTTTTAATCTATGCATTCTTGTTTATTATGAAATTATGGTCATGCTTTCGCCCTTTTATTTATCTATCATGCTTTGTTTCTCGTTAATCGGCTATGAGTATACGTTACAATGTTCATTCGGCTGAAAGCCGATCTTTCGTCATGCTTACGTCACGCATTCGGCAGTACGCTCCCTGCGTGCCTTGCTGATTGCCGAATGAGGCTTTAACTGCCGACAGATAGCTTCTCTGTAGCTATATGTCGTTCGAAACTGGCTCCGTAGCCGCAAATATGGAACTGACTGGTATTGCCCGGTACGTTCCAGGTGTTATTTAAATATCTTTTCTCCCTTTGTCAGTTTCAGGAAAATTGACTGGCACGCTTTCGGATTCAAACGCTCGTGCTGCATGTGAAGCCAGCTAATTCGGCTTGCTGTGTGCTTGGCGTGGGGTGCGGATTTTACGTCAACAGGGATGTATGTGTATGAGCAATAGATAGCGAGTGATAGCAATTATCAGCTATATAGAGCATACCCTTAGTGTTGAGCACTTCCGGTGAAGCCAAGCATCCATTGGAGCATTTGTTACTCTTGGAGGTGATCCTCCTAGACGGCTAGGCGTCGCCGGTGAGCTACCTTGTGTGTGGTAAGCCACGGATTGGTTGTAAAGGCTGGCCTTGCCTCCTTCGTGGAAAAGGGCCAAAAGTTAGTGGAATCCGAGGAAAGTGGCTTGGAGTGGATAAGCCCGCCTTTCGTAGGCCCTCAACGGAGACTAGGATTCATCGTGTCTTTGTGACAGCCTTAGTGGCAGCGGTGAACTCCGAACTTCGGGAAAACAAATCATTCTCTCTTGTTTACCTTCACAAAGTTCAATTCTAGCATTTATATTCGCTTCCGCATTGTTCTACTTGGGTGTGCTCTACTTGTGTGCAGGGACTAAGTGGACCTGCTTGTTATCATCTATAGGAGCCCATCATCAAGTTTGGTTTGTGCTAGAACTCGTAGAGGGGGTTATTTCACATAGTCGGTTTTCTCTGTTGAAAACCGGTCGGACCGCTTTGCGCTTTGGCAAAGCGGTCTGACCGCTTTCCTCTGGCAAAGCGGTCTGACCGGTTTTGTAAACCGGTCTGACCGGTTTATGTACTGATTGTGTGAAAAAGTTTGTAATTTGCAGATTCACCTATTCACCCCCCCTCTAGGTGACATCAAGGTCCTTTCACATACAAGAAATATAAATGGTCAGAACATGCATGAGAAAGATGCCTATACAAGTACTCAAGAACAAGCAACTAGTAGTACTCTAATGCAAAGATCAGAAAGTCTCTCATGTAGATATTACATATAATACTAATTTTTTGGTAAGTTGTGTTACGGCTCATTAAAACTGTCACTAAGCGCTACTCCAACTGTTATTTAACCAGTACTGATCAAACAACTTCAATGAAAAATGAACACATGGGAGAAATATAATTGACAAATGAACAACACCGCATGGACACACACACACACACATAGCATATGCCACAAATAAAAATTTGATATCCTAAAAAACCATCAAACTAGTAGGCCAGAATATAAATTATGGAACTACACATTACAGAAAAATACATATCATCAAAAAGAGATTGTGTGCTTTCTCTAGACATGTTGAGCTTTAAAATAATTAAATTCTGCAACTAGGACATTAATGGTACACTATACAGTACAAAAACACACATACCACGTATACCCACATATCATCAAAAAGAGATCTTGTGCTTTCTCTAGACATGCTGAACTTTAAACATACCATCTGAAGTTTATAGCTAGTGTTTTATTGTACAATAGAGTGACGTTCGTTTTTTTAGAAGGAAAATGTATTGATCTTAGCACAGTACACCGGTCCTTTTACAAACAGGAACCCAAAGAAAAGAAAAATTACAGAGAAGTTTAAAACTCCTATTCATCTTCCTCGAAACCCTTAGGGATCCGTTCGTCACCGCCGTCGAATCCGCTTCCCAATCGTCGTCGGACGCCACAGCCAATCTCCACGAAATGGAGGCCGCAGAGGAAGGCTTACTGCTAGGCAAATCAGCCGAGTACTCTGCCTCCCAGGCGCATCGGCCAACTCCGGCACCCACGACGCATCCTTCGATTCCACTGCCGGCAACCCGAGCATAACTCGGATTTCCACTGGAGACCATCTTCCTTGAGATTAAAAGGGTCAGCAACATCATCACCGAAAGAAGACGAAGATGCGCCGGTCCCAGACTCCTGAACAGGTCTCCCCGGTCTCTCCGTTGACGTTGGGGAAGAACGCCACCGGAGAACGGAAGAAGCCGGGAGAAGTTATTCCCCTGCAATGCCGTCGCTTCCGCATCACCGACGCCACCAGAAAAAACAAGCCTCAAAAGAGCGATGCTCCTCTGGCAAACCCTAATTCCACCGCCAAGCATTGACGGCGAACAAACCCTAGACCGAAAGACTCGATTAAGGACTCGATCTACTAGAGGACGGACCTAGGAGGCCGGGGGTGAGGGAGAACGGGGGCCAGAGACGAACGATGGCGACGGTGCAAGCAGGCGGCGGCGGCCGTTCTGCCCGACGTTCGTTCCTAACTGATAAAAGACACAGGGTAGGGATTACTTCCATCAGAAAGAAGGTAAGTTCTGGAACAAACCTGCCATAGGGGAAAACCTGCATCGCTACCTGCTTTTGCTAAAACATTAATCATGGTAGAAATGCTAGATAGAAATTTAACACCAATATGGTAGATAACTCTTGTTAAAAGTTCTACGCCCGTTCTCTTTCTTTCAGCCTAGCTAGCAAGCAAGCAATAAACATGGTAGATAACTCTTGTTAAAATTCTCAAACAGACCACATTTCTAAACAAATCCAAACAGCACACTCTTATTTTCAATCCCCACATCATAATAGTAGATCATGCAACATATACCTTTGTTTATCTTACGTTCTGAACGTCTTTGTGAATCTGAGCCTGCTTCTTATCTCCTATATAAAGCATAGCTGTAACAAGGGCTAACAAATATTATATGTTATATTAGCAGGCCAAAACTGATGGTCCGTTCAATGCAAAAAGAAATATAGCACCTGACAAAGCTTGTAGTAATCATGATACAAGTACCATAGAATAACAACTACAATATCCTTTGAAATAAAGGCCTAAACTGCTCTACGACTACCATCATGGAGCACCTGACTGAAAGTACGCACGTATTAATCAAACATAAAGAGATCATAATTGAAATCTGATATTGTGACCTTGGTCAAGATATTTCAGAATTGAAACATTATTTGAATTGATTTAACACAAACCAAATTTCCATGAAATAAGATATTGTGATACTGCAAATTTCTATCTGCAAATAGTTACCTAAGTAATCCTCATCGCTTGGAGAAACGTGTGGTTATGCATCTATTCCTATCCATATCTGCACCATGGGATGGATAGAAACTTAGCAAGATCAACCCAATATTTGTCAACCTCTATGAAATTACAAGACTAAATCAATCAAAAGCGAGATTCTGTAAAATGGATCTGCAGTTCTAAACATGAATCAAAATTATACAAAAAAATTGGTTGATGTGTCTTCAATTAATACTGCATATTTTCTGTGCAACGTCATAGCATGAAACAGAGTAATCTAAGAGTATGCTTAAAAATAGGACTAGACTGCTGATCCTGAACCACTACTAGTCCTACCTCTTTCATAAGATCCCAAAACTGCTAGTAATTAAATTACGAGTAACAAACAAGCAAATGCAAGGATTATGTGACCGCAAGCAACATGTCTCGCAAAAGATCACCCAGCATGGCTAAGGATTAGCTGAAACAAAGGAAAGAAGATTACCACTTCTTGGCGCCGGAGTTGTCCTGAATGTCGACCTCCTTCCTGGGAGGATCAAACCCCTGTATCAGGCTGCAACCTAAACCAATCGGGCACCAACACCACCAACAGTTAGCAACAAAGAATCAGGAATCAACACCTCGGGAAGAAGCTCCATCACTTGGATGAGGGCCGAGGACAGGAAGAGCAGATCCACCATGCATGAGTGCACATACATGCTCTCCCAGGGAAAGAGCACCGCAGGCCTGCTTGCTGCTCCAGCCCGCCCCTCCGCACGCCTGCTTGCTGCTCCAACCCGCCCCTCCGCACTTCACTGCCCAGCATGGATGCTGCCTTGTGGACTCCACCACCGCGGGCTGGAGGCGCGGATGGCGGTGGACCGAGGGCGGTGGACGACCAGGAGGGAGAAGGCCCACGGTGGATCTAGCGGCGACTGGGCTGGCGGCGAACTGACGGGTTGGGGAGGAGGCCGTGGGAGCTCTAGGCGGATGTGGGAAGGCAGTTCAGGATCCGCTGCCACTAGGTCGGGAGGAGAGAGACGAGTCATGAGAGCGGCAGTGGAAGACTGGAAGACATGGCGAGTGGATTTGAGGCTGCCGAAGGTGGAGAGAGAGGGGGGATGTGTCAGGGTTTCTGGTAGAATGCGTTTTACATGAATGGAGTCACGATTAGAGCCATCAGATCGACGATAGACGGCTGCAAAAAGTTGGTCCATTGGGCCGAACAGGCCTTGTTCCTTTTCTTCTCTTTCTTAATATTTTTCTTTTTTATTTATTACATCATTGTGAACTAACGCATAAAAATAATTATGTTACATACATCTATAAATTTTTTATATGTAATGAACTACATATAGATTCTTTTGTAGAAGTTTCAGAGAAATTTGAACTAATTTACTATTTTGTATATGTTAAATGGATTTCTATATGATTATCGAAATTAGTTTTAAATTGAACTATGTGTGCATTTAATAATACACAAAAAGCTATAAAAAATCATGTGTATACTCAGATGTTCCAATCTAACCTAAATCGTGGAGATAGATAAAAAATTCAATTGTATTCTATGTATAATTTAAACTTCTATCTTCAAATTATAGTAGGATAATTGTAATTATATTTAAATTTTGTTAAAAAATTATACAAACCAATGTGACAAGGTATCTGGGGTCCATAAGCTTTTCATAAAAATTTTAAATGATTTTAATCAAGTGGGACCATACATTGTTAACAAAATGATACATCTCTCACAGAGTTTCTTATAACTCAAGTCAAATTTTGAAATTTGAATACCTTATTAGTTTTTTTGAACTTGTATGCACCTCAAACTTAAACACAACGTCATGTTCACTATAAAATTATAAAATATGAAGTTACATTAGCAATTGTTATATAAAACCTGTCTTTCTATTCTCTATTAAGGTGGAAGAAAACAAACCATTTGCAATAAATCCAAAACAGTAGCAATTATTATACAAGTAATGATATTAATTGAAAGATCGTGATTTTAGAAAAATTTAGAAAAAAGACCATCAAATTTAGAGATCATACGAGGGAGAAATACCAATTCCAAATTTAATTCCGGATTTAAAAAAGAAAGATGAACATGCTGGAGGGGCACCGCCACGTGGTGTTATACTGCTATATGCAATCTGGCATATTCGGTGAAAAAATATAATAATAAAATCATATGACAAAGCGGTGTAGTGGTTTGATGCGCTTCCTCTTTCACCTGAGGTTCATGGATTCGAATCTCCCGTCACCACTTTTTTCTGTATTTTTTTTCAAAAGAATAACAAGACGTGGATAAAACGTATTTTAGCTACCCGCTGCAGATTTGTCTCCATCCTCAGCCATGCCACCTCGTACAAAGCCCCACCCACCGCCGCCTGCGCCACCCCCTCGGCTTCTCGCCTCCTCACCGCGCCACCCCCTCGGCCCCTCGGCTTCTCGCCTCCCACCCACCACCGCGCCTTCTCACCTCCCAGCACCCACCGCCGCATCCCCACCGCACCAGCCGCCTCGCCTCCCACCTGCTCTGCAGGCTCACCTCGCGCCGTCGGTCAGAAGCCGCTGCTGGAGGGGGAAGTGGTGCCGCCCGCCGGGATTCGGCTTGTCACCAGCTGCCGGCCGGCGAGGGCGCGCTCAACCGCCGAATCCGGTCCAGCCGCGTCCACTTCCGCCTCCCCGGCCACCTACGCCACGAACTCCGCCTGCTCCTCCGGCGAGGGCTCAGCCGCCGGATCCGGTCCGGCCGCGTCCACCTCCGCCGTCGTGGCCAACGCCGGACGAGGGAAGGAGCGGCGCCGCCCGAACTGGAGCCTCAAGCGGAAGCAGGCGAGCCAGCTCTCCCCATCTGCATCGGCCTCGGCTTCGGCGTCGCGGGCAGCGAGCCGCAGCCGCGCTGGCGCTCGACCGCACGCGGCGGCGGATGTGGATAGCCGGCTTGCCTGCAGGTATGCAGAAGAGGGAAACAAGGCGGTTCGCGCCGGCCTGGCTCAGCTCCGCCGCACTGGCCTGGGCGAGCGCCGCGTGCAGGGGAGCTTCGATGCGCTGGCCCGGGTGAGCGCCGCCGCGCACATGACTCCGCCGCACCGGCCCAGGAGAGCGTCGCCGCGCCAGCCTGGCTCAGCTCCGCCGCACCGGCCCAGGCCAGCGCCGCCGCGCAGGGAGCTTCGCCGCGCCGGCCCCCGTACCGACCCAGGAGAGCTCCAGTTCCGTTGAGAGGGGCTGATGTCGCTGCGGGTGGCCGGGTGGGCGAGCAGGCGTGCTCCGCCGCGAGGACCAAGTGCGGCCGCCGAGCTGTCTCTGCCGAGCCTGCTATCGGGAAGAAGTGCCGCGGTGGGCTGCGAGCCTTCTATCAGGATTTCGGGAAGAAGATAAGGTCCCATGAGTTTTGCAAAAAGGACCTCATAGAATATGTAATTTGTAGTAGTGTTTTGTGCCTGGAATCTTTAACATAAAACTCCTCCAAGTTAAAAGTATTGCTAAGAGGCTTTGTAGGTATCCAATATCCCGCAGCAACGCGCGGGAAATTTACCTAGTAAATATAATGCTAGCACCCTTCACAAAAGGTGCCGTAGCTCAATGGTAAGAATTCTAATTTACATTGAAAAAGAGGTTGGGAGTTTGACTCTACCTTGTAACCTAATTTTTGGTAAAATCCTAGCAACCTTAAAACGATTAAGTAGGACAAAATGACCAGATCAATCACAAGTGATGAAGTGCCCTCGTGATAGATGGGTCCGGTGGTACTTTTTTTGGATCGAATTTTAGTGCGGACGATTGACTTGGCCGTGTTATCGCGAGGGCAGAAAAAAAAGTGAACGTCTTGTAGCTCGGTGCGGTGATATGAACCTGGTTCAAACTTATATGAGGGGCCACTTTGTTGCCTTTTTTTGCATTTAAATACTACAAGCATGTCAACAACAAATTCAATCATTCTTTGTATTTTTTAATCTAATGCACCTGGTTTAAATCTTATATGGTAGGCCACTTTGTTGCCTTTTTTGCATTTAAATACAACAACCATGTCAACAACAAACTCAACCATTTTTGTACTTTTTAATCTAATGCTAATCCATGATGAATTTTTTAGAACGTCACTAGTTAGTGGGCTATATTGTGATGAATTTATTAAAATGTCACTATTTTTTGGACCTAATATCCATTGATGCAAATCTGTGACGTTCTTTAAATCCGTCATAAAAAATCCGTTACAGATTAAATGGTTTCTTCTAGTGGCAGCAAGAGGAGCTGCGGTGGACCGCACGCCGGCAGCGACGACTACGGAGCCAGCAGCCTTCGGCGGTTCTCGGCGGCGGCATCCAGCGGCCGAGGGCAGTACCCGCTCGTCGTTGACCCCATCATCGGTAACACACGGTTCTCCAAGGTACTCATGGAAGGAGGCAGCAACCTCCACATCATGTACGCGTCCACTATGGAGCTCCTGGTGATCGGCCTAGACAAGCTGCACACCAGAAAGTCGCTATACCATGGCATTGCGTCGGGGAAGCGAGTCTATCCGCTCGGGCAGATCTATCTGCCTGTCTGGTTTGGCACACCAGGCAACTTCCGCAAGGAGGTCCTCACCTTCGAGGTGGTAGGGTTCTAAGTAGCATACCACGCCATCCTTGGGCGTCCATGCTATGCAAAGTTCATGGCGGTCCCGGACAACACGTACCTCAAGATGAAGATGCCTGGCCGAAAGGTGTCATCACGGTGGGGCCGTCGTTCGAGCATGCCTACGAGTGCGACGCCAAGTGCGTCGAGCGCGCCGAAGCGCTCGCACATGACGAAGCCCTCGTGGCAGAACTGGAGAAGATGGAAAACGTGGCCGTCGACTCCTCTCAGAAGCATGCGGGCAGCTTCGAGGCAGCCGAGCACACCAAGGTTGTACCCCTCGACCCAGTGCCCCCGAGGGCAAGGCGTGGAGGATCAGCTCCACTCTCGACCCCAAATAGGAAGTTGTGAACGTCGACTTTCTCCGCGCCAACGCCAACATCTTCGCGGGAAGCAACGCCTGCGAAGCTTTCATGAAGAAAAGCATAGGGCGATCGAGGAGGAGCTACGCAAGCTCTTGGAGGCCGGGTTCATCAAGGATGTATTGCTGAAAGGACCAACACTAGGCCTAGAGGGGGGGGTGAATAGGCCTGTTTAAAAATTCCTGCAAAAATCCTCAGAAAAACTACTATCAGACAGTCGGATGATCCGACACAATCTCGGATCTTCCGACAGGAAGATCCGACAGTGTACAGGATCTTCCGACAAAGACAGAAAACCCGGAAGATCCGAAGACAAGCCGGATCTTCCGACAGGTAGTTCAAGATAACTTCGAGATTTGAAAACTAACAACCTTTTAATGATTCTACTTGAATACAAAGCTAACTAAGGGTGTAAGGAACCTTCTATATATGATCAATAGCAGAGTATATCAACAAATAAGTAGATCGGAGTGAAACAAGTTGTATGAACAAGTGAACAAGAACAAAAGTGGAGACAAAGGATTTTCTTCCGAAGTTCACTCCACAAAGGAGCTACGTCTCCGTTGAGATGCTCACAAAGAGCCGGGCTGTCACACTAACCCCAAGTCTCTCCCAATCAACCACAAAGGAGGATTGAGTTACTTACTATGTGCTCCCACGAAGAGAGAGGGTAATACAAACTTCCGGGACTCAAACCACAAGAGAATGGGAGTTCACCGGCACCTCTAACCGTCTAGGAGCAAGCTCCAAGAGTAACAAACGTGAATCGACGAATCCAAGTGCTTCAAGTGCTTGAGAGATGAACTAGTTGAAGGGGCTCAAGTTTGCACAAGTCTCACACCTCAAATCTTCTCTCTCACTCAAACCCTAGATGAAACTTTGAGGAATCAACCTTGGAAGAGAGTAGAGAGATGGAGTGAATGCTCAAGAGAGAGTTTGTCTCGTGTTAGGTCAGTGTAGGCAGCACAAATGAATAAAGGGGGGTGAGGGGTATAAATACCAACCCCCCAAAATATGACCGTTATGTTCACTGCGAAGGGGTACCGGATCTTCCGACAAAAGGTCGGATCTTCCGATAATCAACAGAACTGAGTAAGAAAAGCTCCAGTGAAGTTCCGGGGGCCGGATCTTCCGAGGGACCCCGGATCTTCCGGCCCAGAGAGAAACCAAGACAGAGCCGGCCGGAACTTCCGGTCGGATCTTCCGGCCTCGGGTCGAAACATGCACTCAGGACACTCTAGGTCTAGAAAAACGGCTAAGTCATGTATCTTCCGATACATCGGCCGGATCTTCCGATACATCGGCCGGATCTTCCGGCCCGAGAAAACTCGAGACAGAGCTGCCCGGAACATCCGGTCGGATCTTCCGGCCTAAGTTCCGGCCAAGCAGGAAACGAGTTTGTGAAGTGTTTTTGTGGCTCTAAAGAATTTGTCATCTCAAGCAAAGCACTTTGAGCAACTAGAATTCATCAACTACGTCCCCCTTGATAGTACGGTGGTCCTATACTCAATTTCAAACGGAAAATAGAATTTAAATTCGCCAATTGAGTCTTCCACCATATGAATAAGAATTGGGGTCCTTCCTTGAGTGCTACCTTTCTTTTATTTCATTTTATTCCTGCACAACTCATGCACAACATCATATCCGAATTTCTATTGCCATTAATCACCAAAATAGATTAAATGCCTAGATGCACTTTCAATCTCCCCCTTTTTGGTGATTGATGACAATACAAATTTGGGTTCATAATAGGAATAAAATTCATGTAGAGGCTCCCCCTAAATTAGTGCATAAAAGTGCTTTGTGTGATAAAATCATCGTGATGCATATGACAAGATATTCACAACAATAAAGTGAGAAATAACATCACATCAACCATAAGCATCTCACAATAAAGTGAATAAAGAGAGGAGCATCACACTAGTAATAACCAAAATTAAGTCTTACAAATAAAAATCTCACTAGGCACACCATGCATAACACAAATTCAAGTTTCTCACAAGTTCACAATCTAGAACAAGAATAAAAGGAAACGATAGATGAAGAGTGGCCAAATTCACTCCCCCTTTGTCATCAAAGACCAAAAAGGGAGCTACTCATCCTCGTTGTCATCGTCGTAATCTCCATCGTCGTCATCGTCATCACCATCATCATCATCAACGGCTGCGGCTGCCTTGCCCTTGCGACGATCCTCATCCGTCTCTGGCTCACTATGATATTCCTCTTCCTCCTTAGTTTCTTCCTCTTCTTCTTCTTCTTCTTCTTCTTCTTCTTCCACTATCTCCTCCTCACCTTGTCCTTGGTGTTGGGAGGCACCAAAGACATATTCCTGTGAGTAGTCCTCCCAAGGATTTGCAAAGGGAGGTGGAGGAGTGACTTCCCGTAGTGGACGAACAGGAGAATGTGGCATGTTTAACTTTTCAAGAAGCTCTTTGTGGCGCTTATCCGCCATGTGTCTCTCATGCTCGGCACGTTGCTCACGCTCATGAGACTTCTTGACTTCATATTTGCACATGTTGAAGCAAGAAAACATGCCTTGGAGCAGAAAATCAATCTTGCTCATTTTTCCTTTGGGAGTAACAGAGGGGCCACTAGATGAAGCTGGAGCATGTGATGGAGGAGCTCGGGAAGATGAAGCACCTTGAGAGGATGGAGTTGGAGCACCCTGATATGCCTTGGCCTTGATCTTTAGGAGCTGTGTAATCTTGCCCGGAGGAGATTTGTATGGGAGATGAAGCTTGTCAGTCAAAATGTTGATCTCAGTCACATACTTGATCATATGAAAAATGTAAGGAGCATAGTGACAGCCACTAGAAGCATCATGAGAGCAGTAGATGATTTCATTCCAAATGAAGTTAAACACTTTGAACTTGGGCTTCCCGGGGGCCATTTGAAAGAGTAAGTTTTTTTGCCCTCTTTGAGATGTTGTCGGCATCTCCTGCTCTAGGGTACAAGGTCCCTCTAAAAAGTTGATTCAGCAACTTGTAGAAAGGAGAAAGACCCTTGTATTTCCCAAACACAACTTCACCATATGCATGATCATACATGAACGCCAGCTTTGTGTCATCTAAAATTCTTCCAATATGAAGATCAACTTTGCTGCGATCATTGCTTGTATGGGCATAGGCAGTCTCCTCAGCAAGTCCAAACAAGCTGGCAAAGTCATGCAAAGAGATGGAAAGGCGTTTGCCACACAAAGTCCAGTGCATCTCATACCTTTCCTCATCAGCCCATAGAGTGGCATAAAATTGGGCAATGACTTCTTCATTGTATGGACACTCAAATGCCATCAACTTGTCCAAATCCATCTCCACACATCGCTTGTATACATCATCAATAACAGGATTGAGCGGTGGTGGGAAACTCTTCAAATATTTCCAATCAACCCAATACATTGGAGTGCAAATCCGGGTCATCTTCAAAATCACAGTCTCGTACCAATCTGCCTGGTGTGGAAGCCAAAACCGAGGATCACCCTTGAAGCGTTTGTAATGGACGCTCCTTGGATCCTCATGTTCACTGAACCTTAGAGGCTTCATGCTGTTTTGAGCCAACTTGAAATTGACCAAGGGACTATCTTGAGAGTGACGGAAAGGAATGGCAGTGCTTATGAAATTCTGAGCAAGAAAGGATATGTCAATATCATCATTATACTGTGTCCCTGGTCCTTCTTCTTGACCAGCTCTCTTGACTCTGGGACGAGGAGGAATTTTGCGCCCTTGCCCACTTGGCTGGGCTCTTCCTCGAACAGAGCGAGAGGATGTATGTTTCTCTGAGCGCTTCCCTTTGCCAACTTCTCTAATGCCCCCATCTGAGATGGTGTCCGACTCAGAGGACGAACCACTAGGTGGGTGAAAGGAGCTTTTGGTGCGACCGGTACTTGGGCGCGCAGTCAAAAAAGTGCTCTTCTTATGTGTGACCTTCTCTTTAACCATCTGACAAGATATGCAAGGATATATTTAGAGAAAGGATCAAAGATTGGTAGCTAAGTTGATAGGACAGAGCTTGACTCGGTCGGATCTTCCGGCACTGAGTCGGAAGATCCGGGGGTCCGGATCTTCCGGCCCATAGTCGGATGATCCGACAGAGTCGGGCCAAACCCTAACAACTTAGGAACCGAAGATTTAGCCCACCAAATGACATGAGATCATAGGGAAGCATTCTAGGCATGTATATGAGATGATTCACCAAGGGAAAACCACTAGAACTTCCTACATTGATAGATCGGGCGATGGAGATTTTGAATCAATACCGTTGAGATTTCCCGCGAAAACTCCGGAAGATCCGATGGAGATCGAGTCTTGGAGCCTTGGGGAAGCAAAAGAAGTCACTTGATGAAGAAATCCACGGTCCAAACTTCAAATCGCCGTATGGGGTGGAGAGAGGGAGAGAGGAGGCGTTGGTGGAGGAAGAAAGAAAGAATGAGAGAGGTAACGGTTCGTCCCAGATATATATATTCGCGCACAGGTCGGAAGATCCGATGAAGAGTCGGAAGATCCGACAGAGACAGAACCAGAGAGATCAGCACCGGAAGTTCCGAGAGCTTCCAGGTCCGGAAGATCCGACATAGTGTCAGAAGATCCGACCGGGTCGGAAGATCCGAAAAATTTTCAGAGAGGACGATGTGAGACAGAGCCGCCCGGAACTTCCAGGGATAAGTTCCGGGGGTATGTCGGAAGATCCGGTCCAGATGAGATGTGTCACAAAGATGATTTTGCAAGATGAGTATTGATTGACGAATTTGAGAGAACTTGCTTATGAACATGTAAGAAACTTGTCCCAAGGTTGATCAGCAACAAACAATCAACAGATTAACCATGATCAACTTGAGACAAGACATGATCCAACGATCACAAGATCAAATGTTTTTGAAAAACTCACACAAAAATAAGATAAAGTCATTTTTCTTCTAGTCTAGGCATCAAACAAATGTGTATGCAACAAGTCAAGCCAAGTTACGAGAATCTAAGATATTTAGCTCACTCCGCAAGGAACAAAACCTTTGCTCATCTAGAGGCTTTGTGAAGATATCGGCTAATTGTTTTTCGGTTCCGACATGACATAGAGCGATATCTCCTTTGGTTTCATGATCTCTAAGAAAGTGATGCCTTATGTCAATGTGCTTGGTTCTTGAGTGTTGGACAGGGTTGTTGGCTAGTTTATGTCACACCCGAATTTACACAAAACCCGAATGCGGCCATATGTGTGCCCAGGAAGTCCACAGACACATACAGCGAACAAATATGGTAAAAATCAGAGTACAATGCTTTATTCTCAACATAAAGTAGCGTTTACATCAGAGTGCTTCAGAAATAAAATCATGGACAGCGGAAGACTAATACATCTCTCTAGCGTAGCCGCAATCCCACAGGGACTCTGACTGGGGGAACGCGAGCTCAGAAGTACGACAAATCCTCTGGAAACTCCACAGCATAATCAGCCTGACTCCAATCTGTTACCCGTCCGGGATTTTGCCCAAAAATAATAATAACAACAAGTGTAAGTAACAGAGTTACTTAGCAAGTATAGCACGGGTGTATGAAGGCTAAAAAGAGGCTTGACTCTGGCTTAACTGCATTAGCACTTTTAGTTGGTTCGTTTTAATCATAACATCTACTTTAGATGAATCCCAGTTGTATCCCAAATGAATTAATGTAAGTCATCATTAAACAGTAATAAATATCATCTTCTAATCATAAAAGGATCCAGGCCGCTCGTGACCCTGAGCCGGGCTATCATGATAGATCGTACACTCTGCAGAGGTTTCACCCTTTACCCACCAGTCGCGTAAAAGTTCAGAAAAACTTTGCACCCAACCACGCACATCGACACTTCCGAGGTGTGAATGCATAGGGACGCTACGAGGCTTTCACAAGACACCCTAACAAGACAGTAGCCGCTGGAGTACTACAAGGTGGTGAGAACCTAGGCACCGAGATTGACTGACCCTCAGGGCGCAACGTGAGGGGGTCAATGGCGTCCACGCGCCGGCAAATCATGCCAACAACAAAGTAAATGGCGCAACGTGCGGAGCTCACCGCACTCACGGTGGCTCCCAACACGGGACTGGGTCTAACGGGACCTAGCCGACGGGGCTACCGTCCTCGGTGGAATCCGAAAACACCTCGCGCCTTGCCTCCTACAACGCCGTAGGCCACTCGGTAACCACTGCCAAGCTAGAGACGTACAAGCTACTCAACCAAGACCAGAGCCATTATAGTTCCGGCGGCGACGACAGGCTCCCAGGTTGCCGCTTTTACGAACCAGTCCTTAGGGAGAGACACTGGGGCCAGGCAAAACACACAAGCCCCAGCTCCCTGATCCAAGTTGCTAAAAAGCAAGTTTTATCATTAAGGTTGAAGTGAACCATTAATACAAGTTTAACAGTTAAGCAAAGGTGACAGTAGTTGCACCTAGCAAAATACTACCCATATGCAAAGACCCATAGGAAAACAAGGACAGGGAAATAAATGCTAGGTACAACCTTAAAGGTAAACAGTATTAGACACATGCGTATGTAATGAACAGCGTATTAAAGAGTGAGTAGGTAGCAAGGATTGTCCGCGCTATAACTTGCCTTCCTCGGAGTACGGCTGCTGCTACGAGTCCTGCTCCGGCACGTCCTCAACGTACTCGAAGTCCAAAGCTACGGGCTCGCCGACTGGACACAATCATCACGCACGCATTCATAGCAATCATTACATGCAAGCAAAAGTAATACTATTAAAACAGTACACCAAACAGTAAAAACAGTACAAAAACAGGAGCTAGAAATATTCTACGCTTCGCTACGAACACATGAGCGCGAAAATCACTCTAATCGGATCTAAAACGTGAAAGTTATGGCAAAACTAAGTTCCAGGGACTTGCTGGCAAGTTTCTGGAACTTCCAGGGGCTAAACTGCGAAAAACCAGGGACCTAAACGTAAATAACAGTAGCCACCAGGGGATAACTCGCAAATCTACACGCACAGGACCGCGGGTTAAATTTTTAGAAAGATCAGGGGCTTAAACGATAAAAACAGGACCTATCTGTAATTATTTTTGAACTAGGATGGACTGCGGGTTAATTTCCAGAAAGTCCAGGGGCTCTTTTAACAAAAGTGCCAGCGCTGACCGCTATTCCCGGGATTTGACTCGGGGCGGACAGATCTGAGCCGTTGGATCTGGATCGAGCGGCTGGGATTTAAAACGCGAAGGGGTATCCTAGGTTCTAATCTTGGCCGTCGATCTGAGATCGGACGTCCTGGATTTAATACACGAAGGGGTATCGGCCGATCTAATCATGGCCATGGATCTTGGATCGGACGGCCCATGACCGAGTGCTCGTCGGGGACGAAGCTCCCACGGCGGCGCCGCTCGGCCGAGGCGAAAGTTCGCCGGAGTTGGCCCTAACTCGCGCTACAAAGCTCGGATTACGACGAGATCTAGCCCTATGGCTTCAGGAGAAGATGGCGAACCAAATTAGGGGGTTCATGATGAGCGTGAGCGGGTCTAGGGGGGTGCACGACGGTGACAGAGGCCCGGCCGACTCCGGCGAGCCATTGCACGCTCGTCGGGGCTCGGTTTCGGGTGCGAATGTGCGCTAAATACTCAGCGAGGGATGGGAAGGCTACCTGCGAAGAAGATGTTGAGAAAAGACCGCCTACGGAGTGGGTCGACGGCGAGGGGCGGAGCTCGGCGTCGGTGTTCGTCGGGGACGGGGCTCCGGTGCGCGGGAAGCGACGTGCTCCGGCTCGGCGTGCTCCTGGTGGTGCGGTGGTGCCTTCCCGAGGTCCAGCAGGGGCGGAGGAGCACCGGTGCGACGCGTCGACGGCGAGCGGCGGAGCACGAAGCTCGGTGGCTCGGGAGCGGCGCAATTGGAGCAGGGGCGGCGCTAGGGCGGGGGTGTGAGCGCGGGTAGGGGCGGGGCAGTGCTGAGGGCCTAATTAAGTAGAGCAGGGGAGGGGAAGGAAAGCGGGATCGTGCGGGCGAGATCGTCGGCGTCTTTACCGGCGTCGGTAAGGAAAGGGGAGCGGAGGGGGAGAAGAAGGAAAGTGAGAGGAGGGGCTGACGCGTGGGGTCGGCGCGGCAGTGAGAGAGAGAGGGGGAAGGAAAAGAGCTGGCAGGGGGGCCCGAGATGGCAGGGATAGGGAGAGAGGTGGGGCGCGCGTGGGCGGCTGGGCCGGCGCGCCGCTGGGCCGGGAGAGAAGAGGAGAGGAGTGGGCCGCGGAGCTGGGCCAGCGGGGAGGAAAAGAAAGAGAAGGGGAAACTGGGCCGGGGGTGACGGGCCGGACCAGAGAGAGAGTAGAGGGGAAAAAAAGTGGACTCAGGAGAAAGTCCAGGGAGCAGAAGTGAACTATGGGCTTAACAACTTTTCTTGAGCTCCAAATAAAGTGATTCAAATTTGAATTTAAATAAATTGAAATTCGGGTTTGAATCACAAGCAATACAAAAATAAATGCAGCAGCATGAATGCAACAATAAATGTTTCTATCTCTTATATTTGATTTTAAATTTTAGAAAATTATTAATTAGCCTTTAATAAATAGGAGCAAGCTCTAAATAATTAATTAAATGCCAAAAATTTTAAATTTGAGTATTTTGGGTGTTACAGTTTAATGGCACTCTTATTGTCACATAGGAGTGGAATCTTGTTGAACTCACAGCCAAAATCACTCAAGGTTTGCCTCATCCAAAGTAGTTGAGCACAACAAGCACCGGCTGCAACATACTCGGCCTCGGCGGTGGATAGCGCAACGGAATTTTGTTTCTTAGAGCTCCATGACACCAAGGACCTACCAAGAAATTGGCAAGTCCCCGTTGTA
This sequence comes from Echinochloa phyllopogon, assembly GCA_033239725.1. Taxonomy (NCBI): domain Eukaryota; kingdom Viridiplantae; phylum Streptophyta; class Magnoliopsida; order Poales; family Poaceae; genus Echinochloa; species Echinochloa phyllopogon. Next base: position 33,480,950 of record BTCW01000008.1, read on the forward strand.
CTCTTTCGATCTACTTTTCAACCGGCATAATCCGAATCGGAGTAGCCAAGGAGATCAAAAGTGGAGCCCTTGGGATACCACAAGCCAAGGTTCGGAGTATGCACTAAATATCTAAAAATTCTCTTAACAGCCATTAAATGACATTCCTTGGGATTGGCTTGAAATCTTGCACACATGCACACGCTAAGCATTATATCGGGCCTAGATGCACAAAGATAAAGCAAGGAGCCAATCATGGAGCGATATACCTTTTGATCGACGGGTTTACCTTCCTCATTGAGATCAAGATGACCATTCACGGGCATAGGAGTCTTGATGGGCTTAGCATTGGCCATGTCAAACTTCTTGAGCATATCACTTGTATATTTGGTTTGACATATGAACGTGCCATGCTTCAATTGCTTGATTTGAAATCCGAGAAAGAACTTTAATTCCCCCATCATTGACATTTCAAATCTTTTGGTCATTATCCTACTATACTCTTCACAAAATTTTTCATTAGTAGAAACAAAGATTATATCATCAACATAAATTTGACAAACAAACAAATCTTTGTCTATTTTCCTAGTGAAGAGAGTAGAGTCGGCTTTCCCCATTACAAAGCCATTCTTGAGAAGAAAATCCTTAAGGCATTCATACCATGCTCTAGGTGCTTGCTTAAGCCCATAGAGCGCCTTATGGAGTTTGTAGACATGGTCGGGGTGCTTGGGGTCTTCAAATCCCGGCGGTTGCTCCACATACACTAGCTCACCAAGAGGCCCATTCAAGAATGCACTCTTCACATCCATTTGATATAACTTGAAGTTGTGATAGGAGGCATAAGCTAGAAGAATACGGATAGATTCAAGCCTAGCCACCGAAGCATATGTTTCACCAAAGTCAAGTCCTTCGATTTGTGTGAAACCTTGAGCTACCAATCTAGCTTTGTTTCTTGTGACAATACCATTTTCGTCTTGCTTGTTCCGGAAAACCCATTTGGTGCCAATCACATTTTGCTTGGGCCTTGGAACCAACTCCCACACTTCGTTTCTTGTGAAGTTGTTCAACTCTTCTTGCATTGCAATTACCCAATCGGCATCACCAAGAGCTTCTTCCACCTTGAGAGGTTCCAAAGAAGAAAGAAACGAGTAACATCCACAAAAATTTGCTAAACGTGAACGAGTGGTTACCCCTCTTTGGATGCTCCCAAGGATATTGTCAACGGGATGATCCCGTTGAATACTTTGGTGAACTCTTGGATGTGAGAATGTTGATTGACGTTGGATGGGTCCATCATCATCTTCTTTATGATGTGACTCAACATCTTGAGCATCTTCACCTTGAGCTCCCCCTTGATCATTGCCATGGTCATGATCGTCACCATGATCTTGGACTTGATCTTGTGATGAGCTTGGTGGTTCAACTCTTGTTGATGGTGATGGATCGATGTTGAACATGATTTCTGGATCTTGGTCTTGTTCTTCATCTTCATTTGGAAGCTCTTGAGGCTTTACTTCCCCTAAACTCAAGTTCTTGATAGCTTGACTTGGCGGGACTTCATCTTTGGTTTGTTACCGGTTAGTATCTCGTATGGAGTCTTGTTCAAATATTTTTGAAGATAGAGACGGTTAGTGGCATGGCAAGCCGTGCTAACCGCCTCGGCCCAAAAGTTATCCGGGGTCTTGTACTCATCAAGCATGGTCCGTGCCATTTCAATCAAAGTCCGGTTCTTCCTCTCAACAATGCCATTTTGTTGAGGTGTGTATGGCGCGGAGAGCTCATGCTTGATTCCTTCTTCATCAAGAAACTCTTCAACATTGGTGTTCTTGAACTCCGTCCCATTGTCACTTCTTATATGCTTGATCTTCAACTCAAACTCATTTTGAGCTCTTCTAATGAATCTCTTGATGATTGTTTGAGCTTCACTCTTGTCTTGCAAAAAGAAAACCCATGTGAAGCGAGAAAAGTCATCTACAATGACAAGTCCATACTTGTTCCCGCCAATGCTAACATAAGCAACCGGTCCAAATAAATCCATGTGAAGTAACTTGAGTGGTCTTGAGCTAGTCAAAATATTCTTGGGTGGATGCGGAGCACCGACTTGCTTCCCGGCTTGACAAGCACTACACAATCTATCTTTCTCAAACACAACATTTGTTAGTCCTAGGATGTGTTCATCCTTTTGAAGTTTGGCCAAGTTCCTCATCCCAACATGAGCTAGCCGGCGATGCCAAAGCCAACCCAAGCTAGATTTTGCCACTAAACAAGTCTTCGGTTCCACTTTACTAGTTGTGAAATCAACTAAGTAAAGCTTTCCCTTGAGTCGACCCGTAAAAGCAATAGAGGAATCCTCCCTTCTTAAGATGCTCACACCCTCATTAGTAAAGAGACAATTGTAGCCTTTCTCACAAAGTTGTGAAACCGACAACAAGTTGTATCCCAAAGAATCAACAAGATAAACATTGGAAAGAGATGAGTCTTGTGAGATAGCTACTTCACCTTGACCTATGACATCACCATGATTGTTGTCACCAAATGTGATCTTCTCAACGGGTGAGTCATACTCTTGTAGCTTCACAAACATATTCCTTTCTCCGGTCATATGATTTGAGCATCCACTATCCAACAACCACGAAGGTCCACCGGAGGAATATGCCTACAAAACAAGTTTTAAGCCTTGGACTTAGGTACCCAAAATTGATTGGGTCCTTGAGAGTTAGCTTTTGACATTTTAGGCACCCACACACTTCTCATCATTTTCCTAGTATGAGCACCTATATACTTTACCACCATCTTCCCATTTTGGTCCCAAGTGACCATATAATCGATGGAGTAGTTTGGTGATGGCTTGTGCTCAATGACCTTCTCTTCCTTCTTGGTCTTGATCTTGACATTTTGACTAGATGCTTTTCCGTTTGGCAAGGGCTCCGTGGGGCTTACCATCCCATGAGCCGCATCCATTAGCTCACCTAGATAGGTCCCCTTGGTGAACAATGTCACATCACGATCTCTTATCTTCTTTGTGCCATTTGCCTTTCCACCTCGAGTGTATCCAAGCCCATCCTTGATAGTACCATATCTACCGGCTTTATACGCCGGGTGGGTCTCGAATACACTCTTGCCCTTATCTTGGTCTTGACCAATGGCTTTGGTCAACTTTTGGATTTGAGCATCTTTAGCCTTGACTTGCTCCTCTAACTTAGAAATGTTAGTGGTACAAGCATGTACATCAATTGTATAACACCTTGAGCAACCTTCACTAGTAGAGACACTTGAGTCAAGAGTAGTTTTAGAGTTATTCTTGGTACTTTCCCAAAGTGAGCTAAAATTGGCTTCTAGATCTTTATATTTGATCTCTAGGCTTGAATGCCTTTCTTGAAGCTCACTCTTAGCATTCTTTAGGTTAGTTAGAGAATCATTTGTCAAAGACAAGTTCTTTGATATCTTCTCCCGTGAGTCATTGGCATGAGATAACTCACAAGCCAACTTCTCAACCTTGAGTTTCTCCTCAACTAGAGCCTCTTCTAGGACAAGGTTTCTCTCCTTCTCAAGGATGAGCAATTCTTCTTGCCTATCAAGACTCTCCTCTCTTTTCTCAATTTTCTCTAGTAGTTTTTTAATAAGTTTGTAGCCATCTTTGCCGAACTTTTTTATCATGTTTTTCTCGTGTTCGGCTTCTTCATTATCTAGTTCATTTTCAATATTACTAGATGATGATAGAGTGGATGAGGAAGGTGGTGTGGTGTCAAGTACCTTAGTCCCTTAAGCCATGAGGCACATGGGAGCTTCATCATCACTCTCATCGATGTTGTTGAAGAGTCGTGGAGTTGATGTAGGAGCTTGAATGGCACAAGTGGCCATTCCTTCATCACCGGAGTCATCACTTGATGAGTCCCAACCTTCACCAACGTGGGCGCTTCCAAACTTCTTCTTGTACTCTCGACTTTTCTCTTTGTATTTCTTGTCCTTGTCATCGTTCTTGTCCTTGGGCTTCTTGTTATCTTTGTCATTCTTCTTGCGGGGACAATCGGCAATGTAATGCCCTTTCTCCCCACACTCATAGCATCTTCGTTGAGAGAAGCTCTTCTTTTCACCTCTTGCCTTCATGAATCTCTTGAAGTTTCTAACCATCATAGCGGTTTCTTCATCGGTGCTTTCATGGTCGTTTGAATCCTCACTTTTCTTGGAAGTTGAGGTCTTCTCATTTGACTCAACTCTCATGCTTGGTTCGGCCTTGAGAGCTATGGTATTGACTTCGGTTTGTTGGATAGACCTTGTCACATCCAAGCTATTCATCTCATGATATTGTAACTTGTTGAATAGCTCCATGGGCACCATTGTCTTGAACTTGTCACTTTCTCTAATCATTGTGGCAAGCATTGGGTTCTTTGGTGCGTATGCTCTAAGCAATTTCTTTGTGACCTTGTTCTCGCCCCAATCATTGCTTCCAAGCATCCTAATTTCGGTGACTAGGAGCTTCAATCGATCATACATTTCTTGCAAGGATTCATCCTTCTTCATGACGAATGCTTCTAGTTCTCCTTGTAGGAGATCCACCTTGCCTTCCTTGACTTCATCCGACCCTTCATGTGCCATTTGAAGAGTGTCCCATAGCTCCTTGGCGTTATCGATTCCTCTAATCTTGTTGTACTCGTAGGAGCTTAGAGCACTCCTAAGCACGGTCACGGCTTGAGAGTTGCGGAAGATGTCATACTCTTGTTCTCGGCTTGGAGTTGCACTCTTGTCGACACATATATTGACAATGGTCCAAAGAGATGGATGAAGACTATGCAAGTAAACTTTCATATCATCGCTCCATCGGGCATAGTCAATCCCATTGAATTTGGGGACTTTGCCCATTGGAACGGATGAAAAATTAAGACTAGAAGGGTCGAAGGATTTGTTAGAAGAAGATGTCTCATATCGATGAGACACCGAGTGAAGTCCTTCGAGGGTGTTTCTTTCTCGCATCTTCTTCTTGAGAAGCTTTTGCGCCTCCTTTTCGGCCTTCTCCTTAATCTTCCTCCTTATCTTCTCCCTTCTTTGCTTCTTCTTTTCTTGTTCATCCAAGCTCTCATCAACATCACTAATGTTGAATTCATCATCGCTTGAGCTTGACTCGATGGGCGTCGGATGTTTGTCCTTGTGAGCGGAAGCCATCTCGGATCTATCTCCCGTTCCGGCCATAGTGTTTTTCCCTTAGCGGTTAAGCTTAAACAAGGGATTAGGCTCTGATACCAATTGAAAGGACCAACACTAGGCCTAGAGGGGGGGTGAATAGGCCTGTTTAAAAATTCCTGCAAAAATCCTCAGAAAAACTACTATCAGACAGTCGGATGATCCGACACAATCTCGGATCTTCCGACAGGAAGATCCGACAGTGTACAGGATCTTCCGACAAAGACAGAAAACCCGGAAGATCCGAAGACAAGCCGGATCTTCCGACAGGCAGTTCAAGATAACTTCGAGATTTGAAAACTAACAACCTTTTAATGATTCTACTTGAATACAAAGCTAACTAAGGGTGTAAGGAACCTTCTATATATGATCAATAGCAGAGTATATCAACAAATAAGTAGATCGGAGTGAAACAAGTTGTATGAACAAGTGAACAAGAACAAAAGTGGAGACAAAGGATTTTCTTCCGAAGTTCACTCCACAAAGGAGCTACGTCTCCGTTGAGATGCTCACAAAGAGCCGGGCTGTCACACTAACCCCAAGTCTCTCCCAATCAACCACAAAGGAGGATTGAGTTACTTACTATGTGCTCCCACGAAGAGAGAGGGTAATACAAACTTCCGGGACTCAAACCACAAGAGAATGGGAGTTCACCGGCACCTCTAACCGTCTAGGAGCAAGCTCCAAGAGTAACAAACGTGAATCGACGAATCCAAGTGCTTCAAGTGCTTGAGAGATGAACTAGTTGAAGGGGCTCAAGTTTGCACAAGTCTCACACCTCAAATCTTCTCTCTCACTCAAACCCTAGATGAAACTTTGAGGAATCAACCTTGGAAGAGAGTAGAGAGATGGAGTGAATGCTCAAGAGAGAGTTTGTCTCGTGTTAGGTCAGTGTAGGCAGCACAAATGAATAAAGGGGGGTGAGGGGTATAAATACCAACCCCCCAAAATATGACCGTTATGTTCACTGCGAAGGGGTACCGGATCTTCCGACAAAAGGTCGGATCTTCCGATAATCAACAGAACTGAGTAAGAAAAGCTCCAGTGAAGTTCCGGGGGCCGGATCTTCCGAGGGACCCCGGATCTTCCGGCCCAGAGAGAAACCAAGACAGAGCCGGCCGGAACTTCCGGTCGGATCTTCCGGCCTCGGGTCGGAACATGCACTCAGGACACTCTAGGTCTTGAAAAACGGCTAAGTCATGTATCTTCCGATACATCGGCCGGATCTTCCGGCCCGAGAAAACTCGAGACAGAGCTGCCCGGAACATCCGGTCGGATCTTCCGGCCTAAGTTCCGGCCAAGCAGGAAACGAGTTTGTGAAGTGTTTTTGTGGCTCTAAAGAATTTGTCATCTCAAGCAAAGCACTTTGAGCAACTAGAATTCATCAACTACGTCCCCCTTGATAGTACGGTGGTCCTATACTCAATTTCAAACGGAAAATAGAATTTAAATTCGCCAATTGAGTCTTCCACCATATGAATAAGAATTGGGGTCCTTCCTTGAGTGCTACCTTTCTTTTATTTCATTTTATTCCTGCACAACTCATGCACAACATCATATCCGAATTTCTATTGCCATTAATCACCAAAATAGATTAAATGCCTAGATGCACTTTCAATTCCATCCCGTGTGGCTAGCTAATCCTGTATTAGCTAAGAAAAAGAATGGGAAATGGCGGATGTGTGTAGAATATACTGGTTTAAATAAAGCATGTCCTAATGTTCCTTTTCCTTTGCCACGTATCAATCAAATAGTAGATTCTAATGTGGGATGTGAGCTTTTAAGTTTCCTTGATGCATATTCCGGTTATCACCAAATAAAGATGAAAGAATCCGACCAGCTCGCGACTTCTTTTATCACCCCCTCTGGCATGTTTCGCTACGTCACGATGCATTTGGGTCTCTAGAATGCCGGATCCACATACCAACTGTGTATGCTCCACATTTTTGGGAACCATGTCGGGCGAACCGTAGAGGCATATGTCGACGATATCGTTGTAAAATCCAGGAAGGCGGATGACCTGATAAACGATTTGCGCATAGCGTTCGGTTGTCTCTAGGCTAACGGGGTAAACTTCAATTTGGAGAAGAGCGTCTTTGGGGTGCCGCGAGGCATGCTCTTGGGCTTCATTGTCTCTCGACGAGGCATTGAACCCAACCCTGAAAAAGTCTCGGCCCTCGAACGGATGGGACCGATCCGAGGGGGTACAAAGGGTATTGGGCTGCTTGACAACCCTAAGCCGTTTCGTCTCACGTCTTGGATGTAACACCCTAAAATAGCCTTATTTAAAAATTTTAGTAAATAAATTAATTTTTACTAAAGTGCTCATAATCAATATAGGATAAATAAATAATTCCTATGAACTAAAATCCAACATAAGGTGTAGAAATATTTTTGTTGCATTCATGCTGCAGCATTGTGTTTTGGTTGGTGGTGAATTAAATTAGAATTTAAATTCTGTTTAAATTTGAATTTAATTTGCATTTGTTTGAGCTCTAGAAACCGGAATTGAAAACTGGAGAGTCCATTATTCCTATTGGCACAAACTTAGCACCTGTAGGAATACTCCATTATACTGACAATCTATCATTAATTTATGCCAGTTTCAACACCAGCATGGATATACCAAGCCTCCACATGTGGTGCTCATCTCGTAGTGTAGGATCAAAAACTGGCATGGGTGCGTGCTAGGATTTGGCATGAATGAGGTGTGGTATAGGTTGATTTGCCTGATCCCAGATGCAATGTATGATCGTAATTTCCCCTGTCACATTGGGTGGTTCAGCTGGTAAACCATTGATCATGTGCCTTGATGCCAGAGTTGCAAACAGAAAATGGCATAAAATTTAAAAATAAGGTAGTGATATGAGATTAGCTATCCTAACAACTTGCAAACAAATGTGCACGTGGCTCATGTGGGACACTGAATCTGTACATGAGAATTGAGATATTGATTCCTTAATTACTTGTTTAGTATTTATCACAAGATGCATATGATGTATGTGCAGCCTCCAATCTAAGCTAGTAGCATGTTTCGTGACATAGGGTTGCATATTATAATTGGCTGGATAATCAACACACTAAAATAACCATATGCATTCATCAGCATACTTGTGGTGTAATAAAATATTATGAAATTTTTGCCAATGGGATAAAGGGTTAAACATCTTAATTTGCATATGATTGAAGTTGTATACATCAAATTTTTCACAAGGACTAACTCAGATCATCATGTTCTTTACCGTTTCCAATTATAGTTCACTTTAACTTTGATCTGAATGAAATTTTTATAATTTTTACTAAGTTCATCCAATTATATATTTTTGTTAAATCTGCCATGAATTATGTTTTTATAGTTCATTTATTTGGTACTAAAGATGTTAATAATATTTTTCTAAAAACTTGGTAAAAGTTATAGCAGTTTGACTTAGGAGAGATTCAAAGTGAAATTTTGAACCGATGGGTCATTGCCCATGCACGGGGGTACAGTATGTGGGTGGTTGGAAGAGCTCGACACTGCTGCGTGCAGTTGGAATCTGACAGCTCCCGATCTAAACTGTCCAAATTAGCTAGTAATTACAATGATGAAACCTCGTGGCAAACAAATGAGCATTTATTTTTCACGTGGAACACTGAATCTGTTCATTGAGAAAAATTAATACCCTATTTATGTATGGTAAGTTGCCCCGATGCCTTCTTGAAATCCTGGCCCACACTACCTAGCAAACCAACAAGCCAACTTTCTGCTATTTTGAGCCATAAGAATGACTAGTTTGATATGAGACCACCTCTCCGACCAAAAACTATGTTGAACATACCTGCCCCCTTTTCTCATTCATTCATTCAATGATCATGAGTGAATCTGGGGCCGAAAAATGAACATTACAATTTGCATATATGATACCAAAAAAGTCGGTGCGAAGAATCTAGTAGTATGTCGCATAAGGTATATGATTGCATATCATAGTTGGCCGCATAGTCAACATGACCTTATGCATCAATCATCCGCATATATACTTTGTGTGTTATCAAAGAGTATAGAATTGTTGACCATAAATCAAAGGGTAAAACATTTTTTTGCATACTACTGAAGTTGAAAGCATGCAATGCTCAATAATACTAGCTAGCTAAGATCATCGCTTTGGTCATTAGGATATGGATTTGTGGGGGGGGTGCTAATCGAGATTTTTGGTATATTGACCACGAAACCGACGGGCTTCGATAAAATGACCATGATACGTTGGGCTTTGTTAAAATGACCACGAATCCATTGCTCCATCCCTTAAAATGACCACAACTGCTATTTTAAGTTATTTGCTATTATTTATAGCTATTTAGCCATGTGAAAAGACCAAACTATCCAGGGAGCCCAAGAACTTAACACACGCTCCTGGGAGCATCGCCTAGGTCCAACCGGGTGGCGGCGCGGCCTGCCAGACGGCGCAGGCGACCGAGCGGCGCGGGCGGGCGAGCGGCGCAGGAGGGCGTCGGCGCGGGCGGATGAGCGGTGCAGGCAGGCAGGGTGCGAGCGTGCGAGAGGCGAAGGCGGGCGTCCGTACGGGCGGGAGAGCGGCGCACGCGGGCGACTAGCTGGGCGTCGGCGCGGCGAGCCGGGCGTTGGAGTGACCAGGCGGGCCGGTCGGCGCGGATGGCTGGGCACCGGCACGGCGAGCCAGGCGGCGGTGCGGACGGCGGCGCGGGTAGCTGGACGTCGGCGTGGCGAGCCGGGCGTCGGATTGGGAGGAGGTGCTCGCGAGCCGAGCGTGGCTGGTGAAGGAGCTCCCCGAGGACGCCGTGAAGCCGCTCTACCTGTGATGTGCGCCTGTGCTTCCTCTACTTGTTTCCATCTGACTTCACTATGGACAAGAGCGTGAGAAGCAGGGGTAGTTGGGTCTTTTTACGTGACTAAATTGTTCTAAATAACATCAAATAACTTAAAACAGGCAGCTGTGGTCATTTCAACGGACAGAGCAACAGATTCATGGTCATGTTGTCGAAGCCCAACGTATGGTGGTCATTTTATCGAAGCCCCTCGATTTCGTGGTCAATATACCAAAACTCTCGTACTAATCCAAGATAGTTCATTATTTCTATATAATATTAATTACTCCATCTATTTTTCCAAGGCGTATTCGGGAGTACACCAGATACCAAGGAATCGTAGGGCTATGCGCTATATTAATTGAATAATTAACTTCTAAGGGCATGTTTGGAAGACCGGTTTTCATCCGAAAACAGTTGTAAAATACACATCTGGAAAATTTTACACTCTATCTTAAAAATGTTGTTTGGATGACCGGTGACGCTAATAAATTTACCGCTGTTTTGAGGCAATCCAACCGGAAAAATAAAATCTACTCCCGAGGCCACAGAAAAAAAATGACAGATGTCGGGGTCTCCTCGCCTCGTCTCTCGTTCCTCGCTCAAGTCGTCCATGGCGGCAGCTCTTCTCTACCCCTTCCCTTGAGCCCTCCAAATCCAAAGAGATGGTGGCCATCGAGACATCCGCCAGAGCCCTTGCGCCGCGCCTGCTCTCCACCCTCTTCCCACCTCATGCTCCAAGCCGTGGTCATGATTCGAGAAGAATCTGACGGCAAGATAGGACTACCAGAGGGTCACAAGGCTCCACAGAAGAAGCAGTCTCTCCGCTGGGCAAGCTCGTAAATAACCCCGTCAAGTACAGGAAGTTAGCTCATCGGCAACATCAAAGATGCTTGTACTGCCCTGCACATCATCTCTCTGTAGCCAGATCTGATGCGTTGATTTATTCGTTTGGATGATTAGTCCTCATGTCCTGTTGTTCGTGTTTGTGTTCTGGGGTTTCAGCGGCTGCAATATTTTGGCATAGACATTTGTAGTTTCCTTGATTTTTTATTTGTCGTTTGGTACCCCACTCCAGGAATCCGTTATCTGAAGAATTTGATGCTTTCATTTGAATTTCTGGCCTTAAATTTCGGTGCTAATGCCCATTCTCTGAATTTGATGCTTTGATCTGAATTTTTGGCCTTCAATTTAGGAACAGATATAAATTTTTGATCTCCAATTTGGTACTACGTTTTGATAGGAACTAAATAAGCTGAGTTAATAAGTAAATAGCTGCGGTACGGTGCTAGTCTTTTTCCACTTACCCAAACAGCAGCTACTTGAGGTGTATATTCCAGAGGTTTTTCTTGTGCACAAGAAAATACAGGTGTAACACAATTACACGTGAAAATAATTACAGGACTTCCAAACAGGGCCGGTTTTTGCATGGCCGTATGCAGGTCCTATGGGCGTGAGAGGCTGTTTGCATTCCTGTGGGCGTGAGGAGGCTGTTTGCATTCCTGTGTGCCTAATTTAATCGAGAAAGTTAATTTGCCAAAGTACCGAGGCAGGAGGCAATAGATTCCCACGAGTTGCCTTCTATAACGCGAAAAGCCAAAATAACACGTAATGCCTTAAAAAGTAGATAGAGGGAGTAGAGCGAAAGTATTGCTTCCATCTGTGGTGGCAATTCATGTGCTGGCCAAGATGGCCCACCTTGCCCAGTAGGCAGCAGGGCTGCTGTTTGATATTGCTGGACTAGGCAAAGTTGAGCTCAGGTGAGTGCAGGCAAAGAAGGTCCAATCCAACAGCCAGTACAAATGCTTATATCGGCAAGCAAACATGTACGTAGTGACACATTATTGAGTGCAATGACAAATATATAATGCTGAAATATAAAAAACATTATGATTTTAAAAACCTAAATATTGCAATTAGTATTTCACTGTAACAACGCATAGGCATTGTGCTAGTATAAATAATATTTGTATATTGTTATGTACTATCATAGAATTCCCAGGACATACAAATGGTTTAGCGTGAGCTTTGGTATGCTACTTTAAGATTCAAAATCAGGCCCATGTCCCTTTTGAAACATGCAGTGATGATGCCAGCATTTTGCTCCACTTGCTTGGTTTTTGCTAGGGCAAGGAACATTGGCCGGCATGCTTCATGCACTTGATCCACGCTGCTCTCGCACCCGCGGCAGCAGCTGCACGCCGCCGGAGTCCTCATCAGCCAGAGCCGGCCCCTCCCTCGATTGCGCAACCTGCCTCTGTTACCTCTCGCTGCCGCGGCGCCCGGGCCCAGCGCGGCCGCCGCCGGGGGCTCCGTTGCGCTGCTGTCAACGGAGACGGCGGGCCCCGGGAGGCAGGCCTACCACCGCAGAGGGAGGAGTCCCCGTCCAGAGGCCTCGGCGCCGCACTCAAGGACCCGGCTCCGGGACGGACTGGTATGCCTCTGGATAGGCCGTTTTTTTTTGACACGAGGATAGGCCGTTTTGGTTCGCACTGCATCATTGTTTATACTGCTTTGCAGGAATGGAATCAATGATTAACCTCTCCATGGTTTGCTAATGGTTTATGGTTATGAAAATTCCTAAATATACGGTTGATTGACAAATTTCAAAGATCTGGCATGCAATTAAAAAACCTTAAAGATAAGGTTCAATTTCACATTACAAAATGTCCGTGATATGTGTTGTTAGCTGGATCTTCTCTTATTTGGGTAGCTTATGATATCTTGGTAGCTTATGATATATCTCAAAGAAATTATGTTGAAATTGGGTTTGAATCAGCAGTGGGTCAATGTCATTATGAGTTGTGTTACGTCAGTAAATACAATGTTCGTTTTAATGGTATGGAAACAATTTCATCTTAAAATTTTGTTTAAAAATCCCGCAGCATCGCGCGGGGTATCACCTAGTATACTAATAAGATTGACGACCAGCCCTACGGCCACAAACGTCCTATCCTATTCCTAGGTGGCATATGCATCATAGAAAGAAAGACAGCTCAAAATTTGCCTTTAGTTATTGTTGACCGTACCCGGGCAGACAATATAATACACACTCTCCGTTAAAAAGATAGCTGTTTTACAGTGATTGGAAAGGTACCCACCGGTACTTAAAAGTATATAGTGTAAATCAAAGATTGGTCCCACTATATTTGGTATATGGTCCCACGAATTTAGTACCTCCTCTTGGTACCTTTGGTTACCTGTACCTCTGGGTACTTTCCACCGTCTGATTTCTCGAAACGGATAGCTCTTATTAATTCCAATCATTTTAAAATTTCTCAAAATGATGATACCCGTTGTGTCCTAAATATTTGTCACCGTTAAATTTTAGACACCGGGCGCTATCATCTTATTAGAAAATATATATAAATGCCATTTTGTATTATGTCTTGGTTTATCCTTATGCGCTTAAAGTGTGACTTATATTTCATGCATGTTTGCACTAAATTTTGGAATAAAATGACAAATATTTAGGAAGAGACGAGTCTGTTTCATGACACCAAAAGCTAGCTAGCACAATAACAAATATTTAGGAAGAGACGAGTCGGTTTCATTTGGAAGGGCTTCGGCTCTTGAAAAAAATTACTTTGGATGTGGCTTCTCTAGTGAAACAGCTTTTTTGGCTTTGAGTTGTCTGATTAAAAAATATTTGATAAAATAGCTTCTCTTTATTATTTAAAGTGGATACAATAGGTGAAACACTCATGCCCACAATACCCCTATTATTTTTATTTCTCTTTTCTTCCTTATTTCTTTTTCCTTCCTATTTTTCCCCTTCCTCTCACTTTTCTCTCTATTCCCCCTCCTTATCTCCTTCCTGCTTCCTCCTATGCCCGCCACCTTCATGGTGTTGCTGGGTCACTTTTTTCAGTAGATTTTACACAAATGAGCTAGAGCTAAATGTTTACTATGTCCCATTTAAGATGGACCTAGAAGCATGCAGACGTAAATCTATATATCTCAATGTAATTTACAAAACAAGTGTAAAAATGGTGCTAAAAAATGTTTCAAAATAATTTTATTTAAACATAGTCAAGTGTGGTCTCATTTTAAAGATCTTGTTATGGAAAACACAATAGTGCAATCGGAATTTAATTTAGACACTTTTTTCTAAACCTGTACCATTAATTTTTTAATGAAATCTTCAAAACAAAAAAAATACTACCATTATAAAAAAATGTTTCAAAATAATTTATTTAAACATAGTCAAGTGTGGTCTCATTTTAAAGATCTCGTTGGAAAAACACAATGGTGCAATCGAAATTTAATTTAGACATTTTTTTTGTAAACCATGGGTTTTCTCCTTCCAATGTTTTTCACGCAAACCCATGCACATGAAATCGTTGAATGCAATCTCCCTCCCACGGTGCATGCAGCCACACCTAGCGCGTTGATTGGTCTGGCATAACGTCCAACAGGGCTCCAAAGTTGTGCTGCCAGTGACCAAGCACGCGTGGTCTTTAAGAGGAAGGATGAGTGGTCTTTAAGAAACCCGATTAAAAAGACGAGTGGCTACAAAGCGACGGGTCTTCTTGTTGATATCGGTCGCTATTATATATTATACTATGTGATTTCCCACGCGTTGATGCAGGATTTGAAAAAGTTTTCGATAAACAATAAATCATATTTGTATTTGTATTACAATGTCAACTAACTATGCAAGTGAGGTAAAAATCAATTCACGTTTGAGAATTCAAGATGACGTGCACATAAGAGAAATATCAATTAATATATCTTAGTGGATTTTTAGTGCATCTTAGTGGGAGGTGATGATGTGGCTTCATGAGAGATGAGAGAAATCCTGAGTGGGGAACAAAAATTAAGTTTTGTATGATGATACGTACAGTACATATATTTATCTACGAAGTGTGTACCATACCGGCCATTGTATTTTTCTTCTCCTATAAATACGAACGAAAGCCTGAGCAAAAGCACCCGCCAGTTCATATAATCGGTGGTGAGATTGAGAGAGGCGGCGCCGGCGTCGAGCAGCTTGCTTGCCCGTGCGAGGAAGAGATGTGGCCTCGCTGGCTCACGACGACAGCACTGCGGGTGCCGGCTCCGACCAGGTCCGGCGTGGTTATTATGTGCAGTTTGTTATTGTTATTGATGTTAAATAAATGGTTTGGAGACAGTTTGCAAAACTTTGTAGAGGAAAGGAGCCATTTTCTTTTGTTAGAATTTTTACCGAAAATTCCAAACACCACCGTAGAATTCTGGGAAAATTTAACTCTCGCTCGATCGGCCGGTTCGATGGCCGCCGATAGCTTGCTGATGCATGATTCTCCACTAGCTATGCTCTCCCGGACAGCTTCTCCTTTCTGTTGCTGCTGCTCAATTCATTCTGCTAGTTGCTGACTTGCAGTATCGTCGTTGCTTGCTGCCTAGAAGTCCGGCAATGGACAGTTAGCTAGGCTTCGAGGTTGAAAATCCTTCTACGATGACTTCATATAAGCCATCAGTCAACGAGTCATATTGTAATACCGCATTAGTTGTTTTTTTCTGTCATGTGCATACTTATTATGTTCTTAGATCCAATCAGATCGATGAGGTTTCTGGAAGCTATTAGTTGTCAATTGTGATAATGATCGAGGATTATATGCTTAAAGCAACATATTCTAGCTCTTTTTTTTAGACTCATATGCTAGCTCTTATAAGCTGTACATTGTGGCCATAGCCAAGTTTGGTAAAGGCTCGATATTTTCCATTGTCAAAAAAAAATCTGTACATTATATTGGACAGTTCTGCTGGTATTAAAGTACTCATATTTACTTTTAGAATAGTGGGTACAAGATAATTGTTCTTTCATGTTGCAGATTAAGGGACTCTTGAGATGTTTTGCTGCTTATGAGAAAGATGATGGAATTAAATTGTTGATTATGAAGGTAACTGCACTGTGTTTCTGTTGTCATTTAATGTTTGACGTTGTCTTATCTTGGATTTCACTTCTTAGATTGATATGATAGCCGTCACTACCCCTTTATTGTCTACGTAGTACGTTCTGTACTTCTGTTGATCTTTGTTTGACATTGTATTGAATACCATCACTTGTTTTCAGGGGAAAGGAAGAGCATTTTGTGCTGGAGGTGATGTTGCTACAGCTATCCGGTCTATACATAATGGTAGTTACAGCTTTAGCTCATCTCTGCGGTATCTCATATCCAAAGCGGATTTATACATATTTTGCATTTTCTTCTGTTACCTACCTTAATACACGTGCCATATATTTTCTTCCGCATAATGTTTTGTTGACTGTGATGTCTATTTAATTCTTAATTAAATCAGATGGCTGGAAATGGGGTGCTGATTTCTTCAGAAATCAGTATATGTTAGATTACATAATTGCAACCTGTGTCAAACCTCAGGTGAGGTGCACTCCTTCATAGTTATTCATTGTAATTACTCACATCTCTGTTGCTTGCCTCTAAAGGCTAGACAATTTTAACTATAGGTTTCTCTTCTAAATGGAATTGTCATGGGTGGAGGTGCTGGTGTTTCTTTACACGGAAGATTTCGGGTTGCCACTGATAAGACGGTATATGCTGCAAACCAAACTGAAGTGATCTTTTTCTTCTGTCTTTACTTTTTACTTATCTACTGAAGACGGTGTGTAGTCATGGAAGCACAGCTCAAGTTTGCATGTCATGATGTAGGTTGAGATCTGCTTGTTTAAGGTTCTATATATTGAATGCTGCTGGCCCATACTGAAACAATCTAGAATTGGGTAGTGTAAAATATGGCTCTTTCTTACCCGCAAAAAAAATATGGCTCTTTCCAGTGAGATACTATATAACTGTGGTGTTATTTGAGCTTATCATTACAGGTACATATAACTGTGTGTAATCATGGAATTCTAACTGCACTCTCTACTTTTATGTGCTGGTGCTACATGACAGTGCATAAATGTTACAATTCTAACTGCACTCTCTTGTTGGGAACATATGTCAGGTGCACTGCCTTTATATGTACCTGTAATGGCACTTAAAGTCATATATACAATTGAAAAGATATAAGTAACAACTAGCTACTTTAGGATTGAAGATCTACATGAATGGTTTTGCGCTGTTTCAGTTATGGTAGAAACTTCCCTTTTATGAGCTTGATTAGCACTAGTAGTTCTTCTACTCATTTGGAATAATATGGAGCATCTTGCTTGATTTTTATTGAAAAATCCGAATAATTTCAAGTGCCGTATCTTTATCATTTACATTTTGAATATTAATTCATGCAGGTTTTTGCATTGCCAGAAACAGGTCTGGCTCTCTTTCCAGATGTAGGAGCCTCATATTTTCTGTCTCGGCTACCTGGGTTCTATGGTTATCTTCTATATCTCTTCTTTATTCCGTTGAAGTACATGTAGCCATGTCATTGCCACATATTTAATATTGCTGCATAATGTTCCACAGTCCTGAAATATTATGCATCCCCGTATTCTCCTTTGCAGTTTTAGAGTTACTATGCCCTTAATTGATTTTTAGCATAGTGTGTGTCTTGTGCAAATGATATATGGAAGTGATCTTGGAGATATAACTTCTGGTTTTCTATTTGATTTGTTGATTCCATAAGGTTAATTAATTTTACTGAGTGCAGTCGGCCTTCTACTTGATAGCAAAGGTAGGTTGGGAGATCTTGTTCACTAAACTGCTATCATGTATTTGTTCAGGAGAGTATGTTGCTCTTGCTGGTGCCAGATTGGATGGTGAGGAAATGTTTGCATGTGGTCTGGCAACTCATTTTGTCCAGTCAAATGTAGGTTCATTTAAATTTTAACCCTTTATTTTCTATGCATTCTTGGAATAAAAAACCAAGCAATATAGATGTCAACTTTTGCTTCTCGTTATGATGTTTCGTATTACATTTATGGTTATAGTGTTTGCATGCTTTCACTTTTTTGTTGGCCTGCATGCTTAAGGTTGTGTATTTACCAGTCCTATAACTACTAGCAAACACTCTTTGTTCCACAGAGGCTGCCTTTGCTGGAGAAATCGCTTCAGAAGGTGGATACTTCCAGAACTTTTACTGTGTGTGGTATTATCGATCAATTTTCTCAACAGCCAACACTGAAAGAAAATAGTTCTTTGAATAGGTAAGAGTGTTCTTGATTGAATGAGTGAAATATGCATGCCCTGATTCATTAACTTCATTGTCTGGTGGTCCTCAGGTTGGAAATCATTAACAAATGTTTCTCCAAAAGAACAGTCGAAGAAATTATATCTTCTCTTGTGACTTTGATCTAGTAACCGCGCCTTTCTATGGGTTCGCCCACTCTGTCCTGCAGAAATAATTAATATCTATTATGTCAGGAGCAAGTGGCTTCAAATGTTGCTGATGAATGGGTTGCTGCAACAATCATTTCCTTGAAAAAGGCTTCTCCTACCAGTCTGAAAATCTCTTTGAGATCGGTATTCCTCAGGAACAACATCATATATTTACTTATTAGTCTACCGCTTCATCAGTTCTGTCCACAAGAATATAGTTGTTTTACTGTTTGTTTTGTAACTCGGAATCCAGATAAGAGAAGGGAGAACACAAACTGTTGGGGAGTGCTTGCGTCGGGAATATAGAATGGCTTGCCATGTCGTGCGTGGTGACTTCAGCAGAGACTTCTTTGAGGCAAATATCGACATCTTCGACACTGCTCATTTTCATCCAAGATATTTCTACTTTGACATCTTTGCAGGGCAAGGTCTCTATACCTAACATCCAAATTTATGTTGCAGGGGAGCAGGGCTATACTGACAGATAAAGATCAAAACCCAAGGGTTAGGATAATTTCCTATTTAGCACATTCCGATCAAAATTTATTTCTGACAGCTTATTTAATCTAAAATAACCATTGGATGATGGTGATCTTTTCTTATGGTGCACTTGCAGTGGATGCCTCCAAGGTTGGAACAAGTGAATGATGAGGCAGTTGAACAATATTTCTCAAGAATTGATGATCCTCAGTGGGAAGATTTGAACGTACCAACCAAACGTTCCCATGGAAGAAATATTGAGTCCAAGCTTTGATTGAAGTCTTGGGCAAAGAGTTGGATGAAATCTCGGTGGTAGTAAGAGTAACACATAATCTCAAGTTTGAAGAGTCTATGTAGACTGCAAAGTACTAGTAAAATAAAACTGAATACCCTTAGGTCAACTTTTTTTATATCGTTATGTACAAACACTTTGTAGTTTGTTCGTGAAATTGTACCCATTCTAGAATAATTATAATATTGTGCATTGAATATAATTCACTGGAGTTTACATACAATGGCAATTGAATTTAACTCCCTAGGTAGCACGGGAATGTACGTCATGGCACACATAGGAGTTTCACTGAACAAATGTCCAAAGAGAACCAAGTATACTATTTTAGCTTATTGCGAAAAGCTAAATACTACTCCATCCATCCTAATTCTTAAAATAGTCTGTCTCAAAAAAAATCTTAAAATAGTCTCTCGATCCCGGAAGAGTACACATCCTAATTACTAAAATATACTTTATCAATCCCATAAAGAGTGCAATCTTAAGATTCAAAAGAATCTCGCAAAAAGTACAATCCTATCAGGAACTACGTGTCTTATCCATTTACATAAATAATAATTTGCATACTAGTTCTATGGAAATTGAATAGCCCTAGTGTCTAAATCAATGGGATTGAGCTAAGGGTAGAAAGATCATTTACCAATTGTACTAATCTGTATACATATAGAGTAGGTTATTTTAGATTTTTTAAATATATACCTTTTGCTATGCACCTAATAATTGTGCAGATTATACTTCGACCTTGAGAAAATCAAGTTATTTATTCTAAACTCCAACCAGAGATTTTTTTAATAATTATGAAATTATAAATGTGGCTGGTATATATTTGTTAAGAAAATTATTTTAATACTATATAGCATTTGTCCTTAGCAACAATATGTTTGCTAGTCTGTACTAATTATAACCCGTTGGACTTACACTTTAGATTTCAGCTTTATTGCAATATACTAAAATTTTTTCTTTTTGCCAAGGTCATAATATAATATACTGATGATGCGAGTATACACCACAGGAATTCTATAGGGCGCGTTTGGTTGCATGTGCGAGTGACCAGGCTCGTACCAAGGCGGCCAGACCTCGGTTGACCAGGCCGAACGCATGCATGAAGCGCTGATTGGTTACCTGTCTTGCTGTAGTGTGGATACACGGAGTTTTTGTTTGGTTGGTCGCTTGCATGTATCTCGTACCGGCGCCGCTCTCACTGACATGCTGCGCCCACACACATGTTGCGCCCGCATGAGCCAGGCTGCGCAGGAACACCCGATTCTCACGTATCTCATGGGCCTGGCTCTGGTGGTACGGCTGCATGCGACCGGCCTGGCCCTGACGCCTGAGCAACCAATCACGATGAACCTGCATGCTGAGAGCCTGGCCAGCGGCTGCACAGGTAACCAAATGCACCCATAAAGTATAAACCTACTCCTCGGCCTTTTGCTGCCAAGTTTATCAATGGTTAAGCCCATATACAGCTCAGCCCGTTTGCATTAAAGTGTTGGACTGGACCAGACTTAGATTCTAGTTCGACCTTTTTTTGGCCCATATGGAATCTAGCCTAGTCTAGTCCCTCGAAGCCCATCGAGACCGTCTCCATGTGTGCAACCCGGGCACCCGGTGTCCCCAGGAATGTATTACGGCTTCCGCAAGTTTTTTTACTTGCTAGCTTCCAGCGTTCGAGATTGGTGCATAGGAGATGAGCGGTTCAGATTATTATAGAAGAAGCGCGGGCAACGGTAAAGAAGATGCACGTGGACAGCCGGAGAGACGCGGTTTGCTGCATACGGACGGAGGTACACGATTTGCTACATGCGGATGGATTCCATTTAGATTTGATCTTTGATTTCATTTTTTTCAAACTATAAATCAGTTTCCAAATCCGTTTGAATCGTGGTCTTAGTTAAAATTTATGCAACAAAATAAGTTCAAATTTCAATATATTTCATATTTTTGATAGTTGTTTTTTTGAATCAACATTTACCATAGACTAGTTCAACATTTGTAATATACTATTTCAACATTTTTTAGAAAATGCTGAACCAATATTCTTAAAATGTTGAATCTGGTATCACATAACTGTTGGAGGCTAATAAAATTTTGTACCAAAAAATATTCAAATCCTACTACGTTTGCGACTTTGTTTTTAATAGAATAAAAAAAGTCGGTTCAGCCCGCATGCCTCTTTCCCTTGACGCGTCCATTTCTCTTCCTTACCCACGGGCTTGGTGGGCTTCCATGGGCTTGTGCCACCTAACTAAACAAATGAAGGGAAGTTACATAGTGCCCCCGTGGCCCGTGTCTCCTCTGCCGCGGGGCGCTTCCCCGCCGCCACCGTGCGACATCAGCCACGCCGCCATCGGTCGGCTGGCTCGGGAGAGAGTTAAGGGTGGTTTTCTGGATTTTGATTAGTTAAGGTTTGAATTAGTTCAGTTAGAAATTAGTGTTTGAATTCAAATCTAGAATCTGAATTCAAACCAAACAAAAATCCAACAAAACCAAATTAACTCTAAATCACCACTATTTGGTCCTTAGCACTTCAAATTATTTTTAATTAATTTAAATTTGCCTAGGAGCAAATGGGGCAATTAGAAGGCAATCTTATATGTTTAAGTATGCACAACAATTCACGAAAAAGTTTTTTAAAGTTGGCATTTTTACACTCAGCATTTTTCCTACGAATTTTTGGGTTGTTACAGTGGGGTACCCCCAGGCAGACGTGCTCGACTTAATTCGTCGACACTAACCCCTTGGGGGTAACCCATCAACTGTAACCGAAAAGCTCATCGTTGCTTCCTGAAGCTTTGTCGAGCAGAAGCAATACAAGCCATAACTAACACAAGATGTAGAGTATTAAACATCCGGGTAGTCCAAACCTGTCTAAATTTGGTTCCCTTTGTCACCTTCAAGCTGCTCAACTCGATCCGACAGGTGGCATGCTAGGAAGGGGTTGTCGTTTGAGTATTCTCTAAGTTAGCTTGATGGCAGATCAAACTGGAGTCACCTTTCCGGCGAGCATGAAGGACAATCCCAAGCATCTTCCGGGCATCAGCTTCTTCGCCAACTCCAGTAACTCCAGATCCATCAGCACTGACCCGGCGCCGATGGAATCTGCATCAGCATGCTCGGGGCTTCACCCGACGTCGCCAGCCCGCTCCTGCCGCGGGTCGAGTAGCTTAGTCTCTAGGAATGGATTCCAGATTTGTTTCCTCGACGCCGAGTCCCACCGCCCGATGAGATCATCGCAGGGCTATATCACATCAACGCTATCCTCGCGGAGTGCATTGCTCTTTCCGAGAAAGCGTTGGACCACTCGGGGAACAAGTTTTCCTTTGGCCTCAAGCGGCGGCTGACTACTCCATCCGCGACCCACGTTGCACAGTACTTGATGGCACCCCCATCGACGAAAGTCGATACAAGGACATCCATTCCTCCAACGCGGGCGACCACGAGGAGGAAGAACAAGGAATCCATCTTCTAGTGTGAAGAAATGTAAGTCACGTCCATGCTTTTCCAGTGATGTTCGTGAGGGCTTCAGGCCTCTATTCGTGTGCGTGTGCTCAGTAAAAAGCAAAGTTCATGACGACGTGTTGAGAGTAAAAGTGAAAGAAACGGAATAGGTTGACTTATTGATAGGGACCATTGTTTACATATTTATACAATCCAAATGGTCATGATGGTTGTCACCTGAAGGAAAATGCTCCTTCGGGTTGGCCCTTGTAGTCGATGACATCGTTAACTGTTCATGATTAATAATTAGTAAATTGGTCACTAATTAAGTGTTTCACAACAGGGACCACCTAGACCGCAACAGGGCAGCTTCACATAAAAATATGTTCCTAAAAGGGTAACAGAGATTCTAGACATTAATTTTTTCTTGTTTCCTGCACTGAGAAAAATAGTGTCCATTAAAATATGGAGTAAATCTAGAAAATTGCGAACATCCGCGCTGAGACAATCACAAGGAAGCTTTACTTTTTGTTAGCCAGCTATTGAACTGAGCCGACCAAAAGCTTCTATATTGTCGATCCATGTAATTTTTAATATACTAAATTTATAAGTAAAAGTGCTTAAACAATGTAAAGTTTTAGCACGATAGGTAGTATATTGATTCTACCTAATTACTCCGTACTAGTTAACAGCAGGTTGATGGACAAATGATTATATCCTTTGTTTTTTGGCACAATGACACGTTTTTATTTATATCTGGATCATTGATGATACCATTGATGATGGTATGATCGCAGCTACATGTTAAGAGGTCATTATTAATTCGTCCAAGGTAGTAATCATTGAGCTTGATGCAACAAAGAGATGCTGGCAACCGCAACAGCTAATTATTGCTACCTCTGCCAAACAGTGTAGGTATTATTATTATTATTATTATCGGAACGGTGACTGTGGCACAGTGCAAGCTCTTAAAGGGGTATGTAAAGTTTGAAATGATAGCTTTAACAATTGAAAGCACCAATGTTATATCTCTTTAGTTGCGTGATACAATGGAAGTGATATAGTCAGAAATTAGACACATCCGATCATCAATTATGTGAGCTCCAATGACCAATGCCACTAATCTGTTATGTTTCAGAAAACATTACCTAATTCTACCATATCGGTAACTCCCTAAATCTATACATCTAAATGATGATATATAATATAGTATAAACCCTTTAATAAACATTTAAAATATTCTATCCTCATATTTTTAATATTATTTATAATAAACTAAATATCCCCTCGAATAGGCATCCATTTATGTCGTCTACTGCTGCAATGAAGAAAACATTTAAGGATTCAGTAATCCTATGTGTCTCCACACGTGGTGTATGAACGATCCTAAACATTGGAAGGAACGTATACCAAAGCTACACCATTCATGTGCCCAGCAATAGCAATTACTGCTTTCCGGCCAAACTACTAACCAACATTAGTTATTAGAAGAGGTCCAATAATGAAACCACTACACATCATCTATCTATACGTCATAGCAACTGTATTCTGTATATATAAGGCCAGGTATCCAGATCCAATTTGTGCTAAGCAATCCAGAAAGTATGAAAATGGCAACTAAGCTTGCTTTCGCAGCTGTGCTGGTGCTCCTGCTCTGCATTCACTGTGAGCTTGTCCAGGCAATGGAGCTGAGACGCTCTCTCCCTCCGGCTTCCAGGAGGATGACCACAGGGTCAGCTGTTGGTGGCGTCAAGCCATTGGTTGCTGGTGCTGTTCAATCCAGCTCTGGTAAGTTTTCGTGTTCAACCTTATGTTCTCAAATTGTTGCATGTTGAAGCTAGCGTTAGCAACAAAAATAAACTCGGGCAACTCTTTTGTGCATGGTGTGTGTTGTGTTTTGGCAGACAAAGGTGTGGTGGACGAGAAGGTGCCCCTTGCCCCTCTTGTTGCCTTCATCGGCAGATACATACTGCTCCATTTCGCGGGCCGCATCGTTTCTAAGACTTGCATCAAGCATATAGCTGATCAGTGCGGCTGGAAAGTCTCCGTCCCATGCGTCAAGAAGGCCATGTCCAAATGCACCTAGCTAGGCGGTGTAACCCCGAGTTCCGATCACAAGTTATCTTCTAAATAATTCAGAAGATATGCTATATATGTACTGAACCGAGAGTTTGTGTGGACATATAATTGTGGAGTCTTGCGTTAGATCTTTTTCCTCTGTATTGTAGTATTTGGGAATACAATTTCCCTCAGGAAAGCATATGGGAAATATGTATTATAGTGAGTGAATATCAAGCATCTCCATCAGTTGAAAATGGGTTCTTTTCTTTTTGTCAAAAGGACTAAAGGAAGCCTCAAACCAAAGATGGTCCACTATCACCAATAGTTTAAGCAAATTTACTATCCGATAACAAATAAATTAAGGGACTATAAAACAATATTTTTAAATGTCGTTGCCATTCACTCATGGGTTCGCCAGGTGCGCAGGTGCCCATGCATTGCCATTCATTGCTAATGTTTTTATTAATGGCATTCCTAACAACAAAATAGCACAAATCTTGAAAGTTAATTAAGCAATTATTATCTGTCCTTGGGTAAACAAGCCCATGTCCATGTGACATGTGAGTGCGTACAGTACAGGATCGATCGACGTGATTTCCTTCGGCGTGGCGAACGTCTCAACCCTTCTCTGTTGTATAGCTGCACCGTGCTGCTTGGTGGATTCATGATCAATGACCGCATTAGCCAATAGCCCAATATGCAGCTTCGTGACGTCGTTAGGGCATCTCAATTATTTTTTTTAGAATTACACATTACAACGCAGACGCTCACACACGCACGCACACTCACCCCTACGAATACACGTACGCAACCCTAGATCCCATCATATATCATTCCCATCTACAGGAAGACACTTGGACTCGGGCTGGGCTAGACAGTGGTGGGCAGGGTTGAGGGTTGGGCCCATGCAAAACCCAGGATTAAAACAATTAATTAGCATGCTTGATTCAAGATTGTGCTATTTTTGGAAAAAGGGTCCATCGGACCACATAACTCGTCCAAGAATTAATATTCATGTTTATAATTAGCACCACTGGTGGCCCGTGAAGCTCTCTAGGCCCTCCTACCTACCCTCGTGATGTATTTATATATCCCTAACTGCTAACTTCAGGGTAGAAAATATCATCCTCATTCCACATCAAGCACAATAGAAACAACGCTAATGGCCCAGCAAAGGAAGAAGAGCATTGTGGTAGCCCTATTCCTTGCCGCCCTATTGGTAGTGGCTGCATCGGAGCCAGCTCCAAGGGAGGAAGATATACGAGCCGCGTGCAACGATGGATGTAAAGAGGAACATAAAGGCTTTATCGACACCAAGGAATGTGCAGACTTCTGCGTGTTCTCAAGCAAGTACCTCATGGAGGCCTATGATCTGGAGACGACGACAACCAAGAGGCTGGAGAAATTCAGAGCCTTATGTAATGAGGGCTGCAGTAAGGAATATAAAGAGCCCGCCGTGGTCGTGAAGTGCGCAGAAAATTGTAACGCTGGCGCTAAGGAGCTCACAGAGGCCTTTGCAAAAAATTAAATAAGACATAGATGCACCCCGTCCATGATCCAACTACTGAGCCCAATGGTTGTCACCCGACAACACCGTATTTGTTGTCTTTTTTTTTTGCCTTTTCATTAGACTCGTTTTTTATTGCTAATGAATAATAACTTTTGTGTATGTTTTTCCATCAATGTTGGAAAAAGTGTATTTTTCATCCCTCAAATATTATGAAAGTGTGAGTTTCATCCCTAATGTTTTAATTGGTGCAAATCAACCCCAGAACTATTTGAACCGGTGCACCAATCATCCCCACCTTGGCTTAATAACAGTTTAGTGTAATTGAGCACAATTTATGCCACGTAATCGATCAGCTGACTAGTGTCTACTTAGCCACGCTATACCCTAACTAATCCATGATAGCATGCCATCCGAATTCTAAACCGGACCCATCATCCACCATTACGTGCAAAAAAAAATCTAGTAGACCACCAACGCAACAACACTAGCAACATGAGCCTTCCATTAATTTTCTTATGGTAGACCATGTGATCTATACTGTACCTTGTGCTATCGTACAGAGGTCAATTTCTTCCTTGTTGATTAATCACGCTCTGGCTAATCCTAAAATATTTATAGTAGAATTCTTGTTACATCTCAATAAGAAAATAGTAACACATATGCACCTTTACTGAAGGGGGAAAAACCTACAAAAGCAGGGTGTGATGTGGCTAAGCAGATGTTAGTCAGCTAATTATATGGCAGAAACCGGTGTTCGATTGCACTAAATCATGATTAAATTGAGGTGGGGATGATTAGTGCGCCGGTTCATATAGTTAAGCGGTTGGTTTGCACCAATTGAAACATAAGGGATGAAACTCACACTTCCATAATACTTCAGGGATGAAAAATACACTTTTTCCTTACTTGAAATATCTATAACTTTTATATTTAATATATAATTACATGGACCCTTTGTCCTTTAGCACTAATTATCTATGGTTCCATATTCTACATGGAGAATATGTTTATGTTTATGTTTATGTCTCCCTAGGTCCCACAAAATTGTAATCTTTTAATTTTGTTTTTTCGAATGTCAACCAATTTTTTGTTTGACCAAGATTCTACAAAAAATATTAATACTTATAATTTTCTACACTATAAACAATGAAAACCAATGATAACTATGTGCGCCAAGAAAAACACCCTATATCCATCCACATTCCAGTGTTTTTTTGTGTGGTCCTATCTGTCAAAAATGAGCTAGTTGAAAGAATCATAATTGTAAAATGTTCATGCTAATTCCCACTAACGTTTTTTTTTACCGGCACTCCCTCTTACCCACCAAAAAAAAGCCCCCATCGTTTTTCATTAGGAGGAAGCGACTTCGGCTCCCCGCCGCGGAAAAACCACCCGAACCCTGGCTGCACCAGCGAGGAGGATTTTTATTGTGCAGCACCCAGGGTTCGAGCCATGGGTGGGTGGCACCTCTACTGGATGCTCTACCACTGAGCTACAAGCTCATTTGCTCCCCCTCTTACCCACCCACACATACCCGCACGATATATTTGCTTAATTGCCGTCAATCACACCTCCTGTTCGCTCCTCCTCTACCTATGCAACAGTGCCACCCATCCCTATCCTGCGGACCCTTGGTCCCATTCCCTGCACCAAAAAGATGCAGCGCCTGCAATGCGGCTGGAAAGGCAGCAGGGGAAGCACTCGTTGTTCGAGCAATCTCTCCCTGGTGACCACACAATCTATTACAAAAATTAATAGCCAAAACCCTATGTCCAATAACGTATAGCAACTGGATAAGATCATAGTCACAAGGTTCACGCCTCTGTGCATGACAGATGACAAAAGTGAGTTACAGAGGCAGCACTCCCTGGCCACTAGCTAGTTAGCTGCCGTCACAAAGAAGGAAGAAATGCAAGGAAGAATATTAAATATTTATCTGTTTCATGCGAGCAATAATGGAAATCAAGTGTGACACTTTGCAAATGTCTCTTCAAACATACAAGATTGTATTAATCGGCACAGGAGATCGATGTCCATTATTTTGACGTCAGGAAAAGAACCAGGATCAGGGCTGTTTGGTAGCCCCACGGGGACGGGGCTCATGGCCATCGGAGTTCCACTGATGAAGCAGCATCCAAACCATGGATGTCCCTGCATTGGAAATATGTGAAATCAGAGGTTACTAATATTAGTTTTCATCTGTTAGAGATCGATCATGAACAGCTAGCGGAATCCGGCCCTAGCTAGCTGCTTCCAACATTCATGCCTGAATATATAGTGACAATATAGTAGACCCAAAATTAACTTAGTTGTACCTGCGATGAAGATGAACGTGACGAGGCTAGCTGCCTTGATGGTGTGGTACACCAGGGACTCGATGGTGAGGTAGCCGATGGCGTAGACGAAGGACAGGAAGGTCGCCACGAAGAGCGGCTTGCTGTGGACGTTGAAGGCGCACAGGAAGCAGAGCGTGCACGACAGCAGAGTCCACACCGCCACCGTTCGCCCATGTACTCCGGTCACTGATCGAATTGAAGCTCAGACGGTAATAAGGTTTAGTTATAAGCAGATAAATCAATCAGTAAAAGCAAGTTGAAAACAATCTGCAGCTAGCACATCGAGACATACTTTTGAGATAGCAGATTACCATATACTGATGATCTGCAGCTAGCACGTACTTGGTATCTCAGAGAATGTGGCCGAGCAGAGCGACGCGGAGCCGAAGAAGCATGACCAGGTGAAGGCGGAGCGGAAGGTGCCAACGGCGATGAGCCACCACCCCAGCGCCGGCACGCCGCTCTTCTTCCATGCGCCGGCCATTGCTAAAGAGCCCTAGGAGCTGGAGGAGAGAGCGAGAGCTTTAGCTTGGCGAGCAGGATCACGTTTTTTTTTAATAGGTAGGTGATGGGCTGGGATCAGGAGTACATAGAAACGCCTCCTTCCGGCACCATTTATAGGGTAGCCAGCTCTGGGCAAAACTTCATTCAATGTCAGGAAACTTCGAGTCTTGGCCTTTTTTTTTAAAGCTGCGCCATGTCATACGGATTTGAAAATGACACCACCCCTCCTAATGCATACTATTCTTTACAGCCATTAGCTAGACAATTAATTTTTACATGATGTTGCCTCTATGACGACACACCCAAACAAGTATCAAATGAAACAACTGCATCCCAGAGTGCTATTATATTGTATGATTTCCGGATGTCCGATTTTGAGTTCAAGCTGGATCTCCATGAAGAAACAACTTTCCTCACCCTTTTTAGTTTACTCATAAGTTATCAAACATTCTGAGATGGTACTGGTTATGAATTGGCTTAATCTTCTTTGATTGTTTTGTTTGCCAATGATGACCACAGTTATGCACGGTGGGCGGGGTTACTTGATAGTTATGGATATGTGAACTTGGGAAGAAGTATGAGACACTTTGTGGTTTCATTGGCTTACCTTCTCAAACTATTCCTATCAACCCGTGCTCCTGCACGGGCATGTAATTTAAAAAAAATTAAATATCCATGAATAAATTTCGAGCTCACAAAAATTACTCATATTATTTTTTCGCACTATTTTTTCCACGTTCTAATATAGTAACCATAAATAGTTCTTGATACAGTTGTGATAGACTTCACTTACCAATTACTCAATACACTTTTCCAATCACACTCACGGTTTTTTTACAACACACATATTTATGTGTAGGATATGTGTTTAGTTGAAAGTTTGAAACCATAAATTCGATTGTTTGTTTGACAAATTGACATAAAAATATATATAAGATCATTGTTTCCTCCTTGTATATATACATGATGTGAATGGTGATGCAACATGATGTATGTATACCTTGAATTAGTTTTTCCTATATTAATAATGATGGAATTGGCTAATTTTGCATAAAAAATATTTGACAGTAGGTAATTTAGATGAACATTTTGGAGTCACTTAAGATGCAAATATAGGGGTTATTTTAAATTATATTCCGTAATGACACATGTGAACCACTTTATGTTATTTTTAGTAATCAAGGATATGGACAAATTAGGTGCAAATATATTGTGTTAGCTTATATTACTTAATTTATAATGGCATAGCTGAGTAATTTAGATGATATTTTGGTGGTTACTTTAGATTATTTTCATAATAGTGGATGTGTGGTTTTCTCCTATGCCATTGCTCCTTTTATTTCCCTATACTTCTCTGCTGATGCTTCCTAATTTGCATCCAACAATGATAAAATTAACCTATTGCATTACACCTCATTCTTATATTTTATCCACTGGAGTTTTCTTATGTTCGTGTTCTTGTATGAAAATAAAAGAGTAATGCTTCTGGCCTTCTTCACTGGATTACTAATTTAATTAGATCATAGCTTGGGCCGGAGCTATTCTTTGGAATTCAGGGTTTCCAAAAAGAAAAGGGAATTGTCTCTTTGCTATGATCCTATAAGTTGGCATGCCGCGCCTAAGACATGTGTACATTTTTTAAGCAGCTATGATTCATATTTGGTTTTGTCATATCTTTTAAATTTCGATCATCAATGCATTACATGTTTTAGTCCCACAAAATGTATTTGATCTATTGTTATATGATTAGCAAAATGTATTTGATCTATTGTTATATGATTAGCTAGAGAACTATGACTTTTTGATAAATTTAACATTAGACTTTATCCTCATTCTCTCGTTAACAAAATAACAACAATTATCACTAACTTATTTGGATTTATTGATGTGCTCAGACCACTGATATAAAATTATCTATGGATAATTTCTGTGATTTTATATTTTTGTGTTCTAGGTCATATAGTGTTGCTGAGACTTAAGAAATAATAATTGGATGCCCAGTATATATTGAACGCTATTCATAAACCAAATATCAATTTATCAAGTACGCAGTATACCTTCTCCTTCCAATGGTACTCAATGTTAAATCGATCACCACTTGACCAAACTGTCTCGCTTGATTTTCTGGTTACTGGACACTCGTGTTGGTTTGAAGGTTGTGGTTGGGGCTTCGAACGGGCTTGACCATAGTAACAGGAAACGGGGTCGGTGCCACGTTCCACGACCCGGGAACGTCGTCCCAATTCGTGGGTCGGGGTCACCATGGGTCATCGTCCCAATTTTCGCTGGATCATCATCCCCACCCCGTAGGGTCGTAAACTCTGGTCAAGGTCGTGGAGGTCGTCATGGAGAAGCTGCAACATAAGATAGGCATGATGTTGCAGCATAGATTGGGCAATGAATATGCGCGAGGGCTTTGGGACAGCTCATGTAGCCCTTTTCTTTTACCCTTTTCTCCATTTTCTTTGTTTTACTGGGTCATCGACCCGATACTCCTTGGTTCACGTACCATGTTGTGAATTTTCGTCTCAAAGAGGTATACCCCCTCCGTACCACAATTTTATAAAGCATCGACCCTCGACCCTCGACCCTCGATCCCGTTCCTCGACCCAGTCGACCCGGGAACTTTGTGACTATGGGCTTGACGTACCTTGAGGCTCTACACGCAGCTTTTCTCCCTGTCACAAAAGGAAAATTAACAAAGGTGTTAATTAATTCTGGAAACAATACTTGTCAGATTGATACTTTTCCTAATATGTCCAAAGAGGAGAAGGGGAGAGAGAACGATCAAAGGACTCACCTGATCAGATTGATACTTTTCCTAATATGTCCATGGAGGAGAAGGGGAGAGAGAGAATGATCGAAGGACTCACCTGATCAGATTGATGGAGTCTGCTTTGCGTCGTGGAAGGTCTTGCGGATAGGAGTCGAACAGTTTGGAAAGAACGGCGTCTCCTGATCCTTCTTCATGTGGGATTAGTAGTACCTAGGGTTACGTGAGGCAGGAGGGAGATCAGGGGCTATATGAATAATGTCTTTTAAAGATCACGTGATTAGTAGAGAATATTAGAGTATGAGTCGGAGCATCTTGATTTTTGAATAGGAAAGCATAGGAATTAGCTAGTATGAGTCGTGATTAATTTCTAGTGATGGCAGATGTTCGTAATTCTTATATATACATAGGGGGTTATTTTAGATTATTTTTATAGTGGCAGGTGGGTAATTTTTACAAAAAAATAATAGATCTAATGGCTATTATTCTTAGTGACAATTAGAGTCTATTAAATTGATGGTTGGATGTTTCTGATTTTTGTGAGATTTTCTAGGATTTATCTTTTTTTCTAGAGCGTCCGGTGAGGATTAATTTGGAGGCTGTAAAAGGAGCCTCCAATTAGTAATAGTAAGATGGTCTCCAGAAAGTATCTCAACATTTCTTTGAAGTTCACACCATCACCACCTCGATAACTTGGTCACCTAAAACAAATTCCTTGAAATCAAACTACTTTTGTTGTCCCTTGCCATTTTTTTGTGATAGTGATGTATACTAAAGTTTATGCCAAAGATTATATTGTGCAATGTAACAAGATGGCAAGGGTCCTTATTATACGAGGTGATCTCTTTGTGTCTGTCCGCATATTGTCTTCCGATCAAATTCATCCAACTTGGTCGCATCACAAAGTATCCCGGTACCTATCTAGGTCAACTGACCCACAAAGAAGGTTCACATTTTTATTACTTTTGTGTATTTTTTATGGGAAGATGAACTCTAGAAGGGAAAATGTAGATGGATTTGGAAAATTAATTCGGAATCAGTGACTGATTTTAGTATAATTAATTTTGTGTCTTCTTTTTTCCTATCTATAGTAATAATAATAGCAAGTGCTTGCTTATAATTACCAAAGAGTAAATATATGGGCGACCCCTAGCAAAATTATAGATACTCTAAACGTTCCTACCGGCACACAATTAGCACCTACATGGATACTCCATTATTCCTATTGGCACACACTTAGGACCTGTGTGTAGGAATACTCCATTATCCTGACAATCTATCATTCGTGCCAGTTTCAACACCAGCATGGATATACCAAGCCTCCACATGTGGTGCTCATCTCGTAGTGTAGGATCAAAAACTGACATGGGTGCAAGTTAGGATTTGGCATGAATGAGGTGTGGTATAGGTTGATTTGCCTGATCATCCCAGATGCAATGTATGATCGTAATTTCCCCTGTCACATTGGGTGGTTCAGCTGGTAAACCATCATGTGCTTCTTGATGCCAGATTTGCGAAAATGGCAGAAAATTTAAAAATAAGGTAGAAGTGAGATTAGCTATCCAAACAACTTGCAAACAGATGTGCACGTGGCTCCTGTGGGACACTGAATCTGTACATGAGAATTGAGATGTTAATTCCTTAATTACTTATTTAGTATTTATCACAAGATGCCGTTATGCCCACAATGGAATCTAGGCCCACGCAACCTCTCGCACACTGATAGGCCAACTACTACCACGACATATATATTAGCCTTTACTGATACAGGTGACAAATGGTTTAGATGATCAGTTTAGAAACAATTAATGGTTTCCTTTTAAGATTCACAACCTCTAAAAAATGCAAGATGCAGCATTTTGCTCCACTTGAAATATACTAAATTCATGCGCTTGCTCCAAGCCAACAGCTACTCATAAGAATGACCAGTTAGCAAATAATGAGAGCCCAAATCTATCCTAGGTTCAGCTGACGTAAGCATATCTCCCCCCTTCGCTAGTTAAATATTCCTCTATAAGAGCATCTCCAAGAGCCTATCTAATATATATACTCTCTAAATCATTATTTGGACAGTCATTTGAGTAAAAATTATTTTTTATATCTTTATAATTTTCAACAGCTTTTCTATATCTTATGCGCAATCTAGAGAGTCATCTTGCTCTCCATCTTTGGCTAGCGAGAAATCCGGGATAGAGGATATCTATATTTGGATATCCAATTGAAGAGGGTGTTTTTTCACCAAAATCTCTATTTCTGTAAGTTAGGAAAGATATAGAGTCTCTTGGAGATGCTCTAATCATTAATAAACTATGGGGAAAATTATTAACATTACAAATTGCATATAGAATGCTGAAACAGTGCCACACTCTAAAATTTCTGAATTTTAGGATGCGAAAATAGTAAGCTTAACTAATACAATAATTTTAGGATTTGGCATGAATGAGGAGTGTGGTATAGTTTGATTTTGCCTGATCCCAGATGCAATGTATGAGCGTGTAATTTCCCCTGTCACATTGGGTGGTTCAGCTGGTAAACCATCATGTGCTTCTTGATGCCAGAGTTTCAAACAGAAAATGGCAGAAAATTTAAAAATAAGGTAGTGATAATGCCAGAGATTAGCTATCCTAACAACTTGCAAACAGATGCGCACATGCATGGCTCATGTGGGACACTGAATCTGTACATGAGAATTGAAATGTTGATTCCTTAATTACTTACCAAGATGACGTGATGCCCTCAATGGAATCTAACTAGGATTGTGTTCCGCTAATGGCAGGAACCTCACAAACCGACAGGATATTTTTTTTGAAAAGGGAAGCTTTTATTGATCTTATACAATTACATCGAGATGATACAATTATACAAGATCCAACCCGGCCTCTGCATAACTAAGATGCACACAGCCAATAAAAAAGAAACAAAAATGAGAGCACCATGACCTAGCAAACTACCACAAGCGTCTTCATCTTCATCCGCTTCACAAACCAAAGCAACTCTTGGACTATGAAGTAGGCTCCCGAAACATCGCCTCTAACGAGGAAACGGCACGCGCACGTGCCGACATTGTAATGACCCAACCAATTAAGACCAGATCAGATGTTTTCACGAGGGAGTAATTCATCTTAATCCAAACAATGCCTTCAACAAGGTCACTGCCAGGTTCAACCTAGGAATTTCTTCCCGGAACCAATGAATTAGTAGCAATTACCACCACGACCAAGTCACACTGTGTTGCTTCCCCCTTCTTACCAGGCCAATGCTTCCATATAGACCAGCCCTGACCCACTTTTAACAGCCACAAAACTCCAAATCCGGTAGATATCATGCTTCAAAGTAGCCGCTGGGTACCCGTGCATAATCCAACAGGAATAAATTGTAGATGAAATCCGTCTTCGAGTAAGAGAATCCGTGAATGAAGTCAAGATGACTCATATCTCTTGGTTTATATGAAAAAAAGGCGAAAGTGAAGATGCCATCACCAGATGTAGTTGCAAAGTCCGGAGCTAGCCCTTCCACACCAAGACGCGCCGGAGAGGAGTCATCACTGCAGGCCAGCGCCGTTCGTCCTCAGTCGTCGGCCGCCACAACCCGAGCCGCCACCACGCTGGGCTCCTCCCGCACGCCGCAGTACAGCCGCCGCGCGCCCACAGCCGGCCAGCAGCTACGCCGTCGTCCTCGTGCCTAGGCCGCAAGGAGTCGCGCCCAGGCCCCACGCGCCCTCGCCGGCCTTCCCGGCCCGCGTCCGCGCGCCGCTTCCTCCGCGCGCTCGGCCGCATGGGAAAGCGCTGAATCCCCGTGTGACCGGGCCGGATCCGGCCACCACCACCGCTCCTCGCAGCCATGGCCGGCCGCCGCCGCAGCTCTCTCCTCCATGGATCCCGTCGGGCTGGGAAAAGAGATGAGATCCCGGCCGCCGCCTTCCTTGCCCCCAGCCGGACTTCCGGCCTCAGGCTCTAGCGGCGGCAGGGAGGGAGGAAGGGTACGGAGCGGCGCCGCCGGGGGCAGATCGCCGCCCGTGTCGCCCTTGGAGCGACGCGGGGGGCCTCTCCTAAACTTTCGGATCTCCTTCAAGTAGGAACAATTCTTCGCCGACAGAATATTTGAAACAAGCGCTAATGGAAGGATCGGATTGTATTTCTCTTTTGCTTTTTGTTGCGACAAGACACATGCAATGGGCTCTCGCGCTCCATGCATTTGCTCCGTCCAGTCAAAAAGCTAGATTGGACAGTCATTCGTGCCAGTAAAGTTTGGGTCAAATTACAACATTACATGTGCATATGATGTACGTGCAGCCTCCAATCTAGCTAGTAGCATGTTGCCACGATGCCCTCATTGAAATCCTGGTGCAAGCAACCTCACAAACCGACAGGCCGACTGTTATTGATCCGGGCTATCATAAATAACCACTACCAGAATGATCAACATCTGCACCGGTTGGGAACTGACTTTAGCACCGGGTATCCCAACCGGTGCAGATCTTCCGAGGCTAAAGGTACCCCTTTAGCACCGGTTCCAGACACAACCCGGTGCTAAAGGGCCTGCCCCGCAGCGCCTTTAGCAGGGCCTTTAGCACCGGTTCCAGACACAACCCAGTGCTAAAGGGCCTGCCTTTAGCACCGGTTGCTGTCGGCAACCGGTGCTAAAGGCCCCGGATTTCTTTTTTTTTTGCTTTTTTCAGTAGCCATGCATGCACGTCTATATACGTGTATATACGTATATATTCTAATACGTGTATTCTAATACGTATTCGGTCGACTCTATATTCATATTAGCTGACATTTCATCAAAATAGAAGACATATATATTACAAAAGTAGATATTCATGCATGTCAACTTGAGTTATATATATTTAAACTGTATTTTCTACTTAATTAAGATTGATGACTTGTTGAACTGTCCGGCACGTCCTCCAGTACTGCATGTGGAATTCTCCTCGGGGATTGACGACCTCATCCCAGATCCATCCGACGAGCTGTTCTGCAATTGCGTCAATTCTTTCTAGCTCTAGAGACTCTTCCTTCAGGCTCAACATCTATAATTTACAAATAATTGAAAGATATTTAATCCGTCGAGTTGGAGACAATAATTGTGCACTTAATAATAATGAAAATGTGTTTATTATTACGTACCATAATATCGTGTTGTGTAAGCTTTTTATGTCCCCAGTTCCACATGTAATCGCAAACATAGTATGCACATAAATTATTTCCCTTCCCATGTTTGGCACACTGTCGACCAAAAGAAATTAAGTAAAATTCATATAATATATTAGCCGAGGCCTACATGTACAAATTACTTGCTTACCGGAAAGCCAATGTTCCATTTTAGTGTTTCATGTTGAATACCCGGGTGTTCTTGACGAAATTGATTCCAGGCCCTGCGAACAAAAAAATTGAGTTAAGTCATTGCGAGTGTAAGGGGTGAATTAAGTAGGGGAAAATATACATCACCTTGTCATCATGTCCATGATGTTCTGTAGTTTTTCTATTGGAGTGTGCAATGAATCAAATACGTTCACGACACCCCAGTCAGGACACAATATTATTAGGAACCAGTGGAATCTGTATACATGTATACATTATAATCAGAAATGAAATAGTACACAGACAGTATAAGAAGAAGCCTGTGTATGTACTCACTCGATGTTGTACGGGATTAGTATGGAGTTGCAGTAATTTTGTTTCTTAATATACTTGTATAGGTTTCCATATGTTTCCTCAGGATTCATCAATATCGTTACTTCACTTATCCTTCGAGGATCCACGAAACCAACGTCATATATTGAGGATCTCCGACATTTTTGAATCTCCATTCTGCATATGTTAAGCAATAAATAAAGCCCGCGTCAGCATAGATTGGAATTATTGTTTTCAAACTATGAATTATAAGCAACAACAAAGTACTTACAGTGTCCAACAGGTGATCAAATCCACGTCCATGGCGTCGTGGTGGTACAGCTCATATATATCCTGAAACCTTAGCCAGACCCAATCCTCGTTACCATTGTAGAAATCATGGTCCTTCACACCTACTTTGATCATGCGCCGTTTATTCCTTCTTGATTCTTCCAAGTACCACTCATGGAATCGGCGCATCTTTGTCTGTAGCTTGCTCTCCATTTCAGGAGGGACCGAGGGACCATAGGCTCGCCAAGCTTAAACGGCCACTTCAACGTTGTGTTTACAGGCACCTCTTCTTCCCCCAGGACTTGCGCTCTGGATAGTCCAGTCTCGGCCATTACTCGTTGCATGTTAATCTCGTCCAGAGATGGCAATGGACCCAAGGGCCGCTGAGGTTGCTCGCCGAGCTGAGGAACCTTTTTGGATGGGCCCGACTCCTTATCTGCAGCCTTCCGCTTCCGGCGAGATTTCAGTAATGAGCGGTCATAGTGTGTTACTATTACTTCCTTCTGTTGACCCTTGCTCAAATTACCGAGGAATAACTTGACGACAGTGGGATCAAGCTTCGGCTCTAGCTCCGGTTTTTTCCTCCACTCGGCCATTTGCCTCTTTGTGTCTGCTTTGACCGAGGCTTCGAGCTCCTCTAGAGTCTTCTCACCCGCTCTTTTCTCTGGTGCGGGCTTCTCTCTGGTTTTCCGCGCCTTCTTCCCTGATGGAGTGGGGGCAGAGGCTTTAGTGCGGCGTCCCCTCTTCGGCGGAGGGGGCGGAGACCTCCGCGGCGGAGGATACGGAGACCTCTTCGGCGGAGGAGACGGGCTTGCATCAGGAGCTCCCGGAGAATCGTCATGATCCGGTGGATCTCTTGGAGACGGTGGAGGTGACGGAGGCTTGTTGGTAGCCGCAGGTGTACCGGGTATGACGACGTCTGCCTTGCTCCATAGAATGATGCAGTGAGAACACTGACCGAGTTTTGTTTCTCCGTCACCTCCGGGGATGTCAAGTTCCAAGTCTTCCCAGTTGGTGACGACTTGCTCCACCTCAACAGGTACGTAACCATGTGGAAAGTCATTACAATGCCATTTTTGCCCTTCTTCCACACGTTTGGTCATACCGTATGTGACCTGATAATTTAGTAGTCACAAAGAAAGTTAGTAAATGAATGGTATTTACGGTGAAATGTATGCAGTATGAACTAAGGTCGCATACGTACCACCACAGCTAAGTTCTTCTGCCTGACGACAAGCTCGCACGTGGTCTGTTGAGTTATTTCATCCACGGGGTAACGGACTGCTTCGGCGGCCTGTGTGGAAGCGTGACTGCTTTGATATTGTTGTGGAGGGCTAATAAGGGCCGCATCTTGGAGAGGTGCATGCTCTGTGGAACCGGTCCCGCCTGCGGCTTGTTGGAGAGGTGCATGCTCTGTGGAACCGGTCCCGCATGTGGCTTGTTGTATCTGCAGCCATGCTACCTTCATCCGTCGCTCCATCTCTGACTCCTTTTCTTGGAGCTTTGAGCCCTGGGCGGCAACCGTTTGCTCTAGGTCCCTCACCCTCTGCTCATATTCGGCCTTCTTCCTCGAACGGCTCCTATAGGTGGCGGCGTGCTCTTCGAAACCTTTCTTCCATGAGATGCTTGTGGCTACGCCGCGCGTCCGTCCAGGATGCTCCTTGTTCCCTAAGGCATAGGTTAGCTCATCTCTGTCTCTATCAGCAACAAATTCTCCCCTCTCAGATGCCCTGAGGATATCGAGGAGACGCTGAGCTAGTTCTCGCAAGTCCTCGGGAAAAACTAAGGAGCCGTCGTTTGGGCTTAGGGTGCCTCCATGACCATAGTACTAATGCTTGGTCCTTGTGGGCCAGTCATGTGTTGCTGGAGTGATGCCTCTAGCATATAGATCTTCTTCTATCTTCTCCCATTTAGTGATGCTTGCCTTGTATCGTCCCGAACCCATCTTATGAGAGTACTTCTTATTTGCGGCGTTTCCAGCGTTTCTAGTGCTAGCCGTTGCACTCGTCATCAGTGATCTTCTTATACTTCTCAGGATCCAGGGCCTCTCCGGTTTTGGGAAATTGCGAGTACAACTTCTTCTTGAAATCCTGAAACAAAACTGCCATCTTCTTCATTGTCCAATCCCTCAGTTCTGCTTCATGAGTGCTAGGCCAGTTGAATATTGCCTTTAATTCCTTCCATAGCATCTCCTTCTCTGTATCGGGGAGCACGTACTCCTCAGGGGTGTCCGTGGACTTCCATTTTCTGATACTAATGGGCACATTGTCCCGTACAATTACCCCGCACTGAGATACAAATTTCTTGGCCACTTTTGGGGGCTCAACTGGCTCCCCGTCATCCTCCACTCGAGTGATGTGAAACTTGACATCCTTCAGCTTCTTCGTGGTCGATCGTTTTGATTTCTTAGCTCGACTTGTAGAAGCAGATGCAACCTACACAAATTACATATATACAAGATGATATAGAGATGGTATACATAATTGACATGTATAGTACAAATTTATGTTATCTATATACACACTTGACTAGACGAGGGCTCGTTACCGGCCCATTCAATAGTGCTGCCCTGGACACGTTTGCCTTGGACATTGGCGGCCCCTTCAACATTTTCGGCCCTTGCAACATTGTTGCCCTGGATATTGTCGTCCCTTCCAATGATCCCCAACATATCATCCATGGACATTGGTTGGGTTACAATATTAAAAAGTTGATTCGCAAAGAACGTGTCGTTGTCCTCTTGCATGGGTGGGACACGGCTATTGTTGTCCTCTTGCATGGGTGGGACGGGGTTGTTGTTGTCCGCCATCTATAGAATTAAAAATAATTGATAAGAAATATATACAAAGCATACATATTCCCAATATTTCTAACATTTTCGCTAAGGGGGTCGGTGCGTGAAAAACAGATTCGCCAAGGGGTTCGGGTGCGCAGTGTGAATTGATTAGCTAAAGGTTCGGGTACGCGACGCGAAGTGGTTTGTTAAGGGTTCGGGTGCGTGACGCGAACGGGTTCGCTACGGGGGTCGGTGCGCGAAAAACGGATTTGCTAAGGGGTTCGGGTGCGCGGTGGTTTCGGGTACGCGATAGAATTTTTGATAATAAACATTTTCGATAGTATACATTATACAAACATATAACATTTCCAATATACATTTAAATGAAGCACATATATTTCTAATATACATAGAATTTCCAATATACATTTAAATGAAGCATAGAATTTCCGATATAAAATTTCCAATATACATTTAAATGTAAATATTTCAATACAATGAATTTCAATAAAATAAATTTCCAATACATATAAAGCATATATATTTCTAATATTTCCAATACAACGCATTTCCAATAAAATAAATTTCTAATATTTTCTAATATTTTCAATGCATATGAAGCATATATATTTCTAATATTTCAATACAATGCATTTCCAATGTATAGGCTAACCAAATGCGCATGGCCGAACACGTTCGCTAAGCATTCGGCCATGCAACGGGTACCTGCACACACAAACACGTACACACGGCACGAAGGCCGGCTCACAAACATGCACGCACGACACGAAGGCCGGCTTCACAGAGGGCTCATCGTGATGGGCGGCGGGCGACGGCGGCGCGGGGACGAGCGGCGGCGGCGACGAGGGGACGAGGAGCGGCGCCGGCGCGCGGACGACGGGCGGCGCGGGGACGTGGGGCGCCGGCGCGGGGACGACGGGCGCGGGGACGACGACGGCGGCGGGGACAACGGGCGGCAGCGGCATGGGCGCGGGGACCACGGGTTGCGGCGGCGACGGGCGACGGCGGCGGCGGCGTGGCCGGGCGCGGGGATGACAATGGGCGGCGGCGTCGGCGTGGCCGGGGACAACGCGGGCGACGACAGTGGACGGAGGCGCGGCTGCGGTGACGGGCGGCGGCGGCTAAGGAGACGAGGGGGCGCGCGGCGGCGGCGGCGGTTTCAATCTGTGAGATGAGGGCGAAGTGAGGGAGGGGAGAGAAGTCCCCGGCCTATATAAGTCCCCCGTCTTTAGCACCGTGTGCAGCCACGACCCGGTGCTAAAGGCCCTTTAGCACCGGGTCTATACAGCACCCGGTGCTAAAGGCCCCCCCTTTAGCACCGGGTCTTCCCACCACCCGGTGCTAAAGGCCCTTTAGCACCGGGTCTTCTACACCCGGTGCTAAAGGCCGTAACTGGCGCCAAACGAAAATTGGTGGGGGCCTTTAGCACCAGGTGCAGCCTCGACCCGGTGCTAAAGGCCCTTTAGCACCGGGTCTATACAGCACCCGGTGCTAAAGGCCCCCCTTTAGCACCGGGTCTTCCCACCACCCGGTGCTAAAGGCCCCTTAGCACCGGGTCTTCTACAGCCGGTGCTAAAGGCCGTAACTGGCGCCAAACGAAAATTGGGGGCCTTTAGCACCGGATTTTAGATCAACCCGGTGCTAAAGGCCCCAAATTTTCGTTTGGCGCCAGTTTCCAAACCGACATTTAGCACCGGTGGCTACTATTTGGGAATCTTATAAATATAATTTTTAATATATAGTTATTAATACATGTTTTAATTCAGTTATTAATACCTATTAAAAATATATATTAAATAAGAAAATCTTATAAATTACTAGAAAATCAATATAAAATGCTAGAAAATCTTATAAATTAATAGAAAATCTTATAAATTACTAGAAAATCTTATAAATTACTAGAAAATCAATATAAAATGCTAGAAAATCTTATAAATTACTAGAAAATCTTATAAATTACTAGAAAATCTTATAAATTACTAGAAAATCTTATAAATTAATAGAAAATCTTATAAATTACTAGAAAATCTTATAAATTACTAGACAATCAATATAAAATGCTAGAATTAATAAAAACAATCTTATAAATCAATAGAAAATCTTAGAACATAGGTGGAACATAAATGCAAATATAGTCATTACAAATTGGGTGGAACATAGTGCAATTAAATTACATGGCATCATCGTTTACTCGGACACTAATAAACTTCCTCTTTACAAATGTTCTTTGATTGTGATCACGCCGTAGATACGGTGTCTCCTCCGCCGCTAACAGGATGCTTGGGTCATCAGCCACTGAGAATGGAGGCGGGCCATCGAGCATATCATAATCTTCATCCGTCTTGTCCTCAACTCCTACGATTTTTCTCTTTCCAGGAAGAACTATATGACGCTTTGGCTCGTCTTGTGATGGGTCCAATTGCTTACCCCCGCCTTTCTTATCCGCCCCTTTCTTCGGTCTGCTAGCCATGTCCTTCACATAAAAAACTTGTGTGACAGCTTTGGCCAGGACGAACGGTTCGTCTAGAAAGCCAATCTTGTTTAGGTCCACTAACGTCATTCCATAGTCCGCTTCA
Source organism: Echinochloa phyllopogon (assembly GCA_033239725.1). Classification (NCBI taxonomy): domain Eukaryota; kingdom Viridiplantae; phylum Streptophyta; class Magnoliopsida; order Poales; family Poaceae; genus Echinochloa; species Echinochloa phyllopogon. Next base: position 33,523,859 of record BTCW01000008.1, read on the forward strand.
ACTTTAACACCTCCTCCAGTCAGCTACACCAATTGGCACTTGAACAGTGGGATCTTCAAAGGTCCGTACTCTAGTTCCCATATCTCCTCTATGATTCCATAGTATGAGTTTGTATTGCCATTGGTGTCTGTCGCGTCGATCCGGACACCAGTGTTTTGGTTGGTGCTTTTCTTGTCTTGGGCTCTTGTGTAAAATGTATACCCATTGATGTCATATCCTTGGAATGTCAAGATCGTGCTCGATGGACCTCTAGCTACAAAAGCTAGCTGCGCATCAATGCCCTCGACACCCATAAGACGTCTTCGCAACCAATCGGCGAAAGTACTATTGTGCAGACGCTGAATGAAGGCCGCATACTTTGTTGAGTTGTCGTCCCTGAGAATCTGCATGTGCTCCTCGATGTACGGAGCAACTAAGGTTGATTGTTGCAAAACTGTGAGGTGCGCTTTACGAAATGTCTCAACGTCCTTGATAACCATCGATCTTCTCCCTAGTGTGCCCTTTCCACCAAGTCTCCCCTCGTGATGTGATTCGGGCACACCAATCGGCATAAGATCGTCGACAAAGTCAACACAGAATTCAATGACATCTTCTGTTTCGTATCCCTTAGCAATGCATCCTTCTGGACGAGAACGATTACAGACATACTTCTTTAGGACAGCGAAGAACCTCTCAAATGGGAACATGTTGTGTAGAAATACTGGGCCTAATATACGAATCTCTTTGACGAGGTGAACCAATAGATGTGTCATGATATTGAAGAAGGATGGTGGAAATATCATCTCAAAGCTGACAAGACATTGCACCACGTCATTCTGTAGCTGATCTAAATGGTCTAGATTGATCACCTTCTGAGAAATTGCATTGAGGAATGCACATAGCTTCACAATGGCTTTCCGCACGTTAACTGGTAGCACACCCCTGAGTATGACGGGAAGCAGTTGTGTCATCAACACATGGCAGTCGTGAGACTTCAGGTTTGTGAACTTCTTCTCTATCATATTTATTATTCCCTTAATATTGGAGGAGTAGCCAGACGGAACCTTGATACTGTTCTAGCATTCAAACATGCTTGTCTTCTCTTCTTTGCTGAGATTGAAGCTGGCAGGACGCAAGTACTGGCGTCATTTGTCTCTCTTTTTTGGATGTAGATCAGTCCGTTGCTTCAATCGTTTCAGCTCCTGACGTGCTTCCAGTGTATCTTTTGGCTTCCCATAAGTACCCAGGAAGCTTATCAAGTTCACGCAAAGATTCTTCGTCAGATGCATCACATCAATCGCGTTACGGACCTCTAAACGTTGCCAATAAGGTAGCTCCCAAAAGATAGACTTCTTCTTCCACATTGCGGCACGACCATCCTCGCCCGTTGGAGCAGCCTGGCTTCCGTCTCCCTTGCCAAACACCACGTGTAGGTCCTTCACCATATCAAATAGCTCTTCTCCACTCCGGTGTCTCGGCTTTGTACGGCGGTCAGCATTCCCGCCAAAATGCGCACATTTCTTTCGTAGCTCATGCTTCGCCGGAAGGAATCGACGGTGACCCATGTACACAACTTTACGACAATGTTTCAAATACATGCTTTCGGTTTCCTCGAAACAGTGAGTGCATGCTTTATATCCTTTGTTTGATTGTCCTGATAGGTTACTTAGTGCAGGCCAGTCGTTGATGCTTATGAAAAGCAGTGCTCGAAGGTCAAACTGCTCCTGCTTGTCCTCATCCCACATGCCATCACCTTCATTCTTCCACAGCTGCAAAAGTTCGTCAACCAATGGTCTTAGGTACACATCAATGTCATTGCCAGGTTTCTTTGGGCCTTCGATGAGCACTGGCATCATAATGAACTTCCGCTTCATGCAGAGCCAGGGGGTAGGTTGTAGATACAAATAGCCACGGGCCAAGTGCTATGACTACTGCTCATTTCACCAAAAGGGTTCATGCCATCGGTACTTAAACCAAGCCTAACTTTCCTCGAATCAGCATCGAACTCTGGGAATGCTCTGTCGATGTTCCTCCACTGGGATCCATCGGCGGGGTGTCTCAACATGCCATCCTGCTTACGTTCTTCTTTGTGCCAGCGCATCAGTTTGACATGGTCTTTGTTCCTGAACAAACGCTTCAGACGGGGTATCAGAGGGAAATACCACATCACCTTCGCAGGGATTTTTTTCTTAGAACGCTCTCCCCCAACATCACCAGGGTCGTCCCGCCTGATCTTGTATCGTGCGCAGGTGCAAACCGGACAACGATCCAAGTGTTCGTACTGTCCGCGATAGAGGATACAGTCATTAGTACACGCATGTATCTTCTGCACCTCCAAACCGAGAGGGCAAACAACATGTTTTGCTTGATACGTCGTCGATGGCAATTTGTTACCCTCTGGAAGAATCTTCTTTACGAGTTTCAGTAGCTCCTCGAAACCCTTATCAGTAACACCATTTGCTGCCTTCCACTGTAGAAGTTCAAGTGTGCTACCCAACTTCTTTAGACCCTCTTTGCAATCTGGGTACAGGTCAATCTTGTGGTCCTGCAACATGCGCTGTATCTTTTTCAGTTCCTTATCATTGCCGCAGTCTTTCTCGGCATCACGCAACATTTGCCCGAGTCCATCAGGAGGTTCATTTTCCTGAGCAACATCTTCCTGAGCATCGCCTTCCCGAGCAACATCTTCCTCATCGACATCACCCATTGCAGCATATGCAAAGGAATCGTAGTATTGAGCCAATAACGGAATGTCGTCATCGGCCTCGTCTTCTTCATCCATTAGAATTCCTCTTTCACCGTGCTTCGTCCAAACAGAATAATTCCTCATGAAACCGTGCCTCATCAAATGCACCTGAAAACAACCTCTTTGTTTGTACGATTGTATATTTTTACAATGGGTGCATGGGCAGAACATGAAATCGGACGGCGTCCTGTTAGCCTCGGCGACATCGAGAAACGTCCTAAGGCCATCACGGAACGCCTGAGCGTGGGGGTCCCCGTACATCCATTGTGTATTCATCTGCATTATTAACCAATAACAAATATACAATACAATTTAAAGATAAAAAAATTTAATATATAAATAAATACAAATTATAATATATATTCCATTATATAAATAAATTTCTAAAACTACATTACTATATTCATTAAATAAATATACCTTCTGTTAAATAAATAGGTAACTATTCTACCTTTTAATAAATAACTAATAATATATATTTCATTAAATTAATAAATAACTATTCCAACTTTTAATAAATAAACCTCTCTAATAAATAAAATATATAAGCCTTATAACTATTCACAAGTCATACAAAACAAAATACTAACTAGCTTGCCTTCTCTCTCCATTTAAAACACAACATGAACACTCTCTCCACCATGAACTCAAGCTCTCTCCTCTCTCTCCTCCAAAAACACAAGCTCTCTCTAGCTAGCTTTAATTTGATTCACAAATCCCTCTATTTCTAAATCATAGAAGGATTACAAGCTAAATAAAATATTAGAGAATGAAAGAGTGTACCTTGTAGTGCTCCTTAGATGAGTAGAATCTTCACAAATTTTGAAAAAAATTTGGGCAGCACCTCCCCTCCCACGGCCGAGCAGCATAAACACAGCACCTAAGTGTTCAGCTGGCTCGGCCGGAGGAGGAAGAAGGTGCTATATACAAAAGACATTAGCACCGGGTCGTGGCAAGACTCGGTGCTAATGTGCACCAATTAGCACCGGTTGCAGCCAGCAAACGGTGCGAAATGGCCTCGGGCACATTAGCACCGGTTGCTGGCTGCACCCGGTGCTAAAGGGGGCGCATTAGCACCGGGTCTTGCCACGACCCGGTGCTAATGTGTCCGCCCTGACACCCCGCAGCGCCGCCCCCGCTCCTAGCCGTTGGACCCGGTGCTGAAGCCACATCAGCACCGGGTCCAAAAATGGCCGAGGCGGAGGAGGCGGGCGGATGTGAAGCATTCTGGTAGTGAACAATGACCAATTCTCCGGCCAAAATCATCTATCCTAGATTGATCTGAACACATACATATATGCTCCCTTTTCTCATTCATTCATCAAGTAATGTTTGGGTCAAATTAGAACATTGCATTTGCATATGATGTATGTGCAGCCTGCAATCTAGTAGCATGGGTAGTGACATAGGATTGTATATTATAATTGGCTGGATAATCAACACTAAAACGACAATAAGCATTCATCGGCATACTTGTGGTGTATTCAAAGATTATGAAATTTTTACTGATGGAGTCAAGGGTGAAACATCTTAATTTGCATATAACTGAAATTATTTGCATGCAAATTTTCACAAGGACATACTAAGCTCATCATGTTGTTTACCCTTACAAATTATAGTTATACTAAGTTTATATGAAAAAGAACTATCTTGTCCAACATCCAATTATTTTCGTTAAATCTGCCATGAATTATATATGTTTTTACAATGCATTTATTTTGTACTAAAGATGTTAATTTTTTTCTAAAAATTTAGTTAAAGTTAAAGCAGCACTAGTACAGAATGTTTTATTCGTCCCATTTCCAAAACCCATTTAATCTCGATTTTGAAATGGGGACCAGGAATCGGGGACTAAAGGGGTCACTTTAGTCCCGTGTTTTGAAAAAAAACAGTGGCACATGAGACGAGGCTCCGCACGCGCACATCATCGCAAGTCATACGAGTTTTTGCATGGAAACAGATGTGTGCGGTGTGTGCGACTTGAACCCGTCATCCCAAAAAATTAAAGAAAACAATGGCACCTGAGAAGAGTCCCGCACACGCGCACTGTCACGAGTCACATGAGCAATTCTCGGTGCTATCCTTTTAAATTAACCTACGAAGAACTTTTAGTACGTCCCAGTTGTAATTACGAAAAGGTCCTTTTGGTAATTACAACCAGGACTAATGCTAACATTTTTCTCAGGCCCGAATCTACCAGAGACAAATGTAGTGGATGGAAAATTGTTTCTATGTCCGTGAAGTTTGACTAAGGAAAAATTCAAAGTGAACTATAGTTTGAACCGATGGGTAATTACCCATGCATGGGGTACGGTGGGTGGTTGGAATCTGACAGCTAGCTCCCGATCTAAACCGTCCAATCTAGCTAATTACAATACTAATAACATGCAAACAAATTAGCATTATTTCTCACGTGGAACACTGAATCTGTTCCTCGAGAATAACTAATACCCTATTTAAGTATGGTAAGTTGCCACAATGCCTTCACGAAATCCTGGCCCACACGACCTAGCAAACTAACAAGCCAACTTGCTATTTCGAGCCATAAAAATGACTTGTTTGATCTGAGACCCCCTCTCCGACCAAAAAATATATTGAACATACCTGCTCCTTTTCCTATTTCATTCATTCATTCAACGATCATGAGTGAATATGGGGCCAAATTATGAACATTACAATTTGCATATGATACTAAAATAGTAGGTATGACGAATCTAGTAGCATATTGCATAAGAGCAACTCCAGCAGGGGCCTCTATATGGGCCTCTACTCTAAAATTTAGAGACTTGGAACAAAAATACAACTCCAGCAGGGCCTTCAAATAGACCTGCATTTTGCATAGGCCTCCAAATCTCCCCTCCAAGCCTCCATTCCTAGAGGCCCTCCAATTCCCCCTCCAAACTGTGGGTCCCACCGGATTTTTCCCATCTCCCCGACGCTGCGCGCTCGCGCATCCGCCGCCAACACCCTGCGTCCCTCCCTCCCTCCCTCCCTCTCCGCCCCTCCTTCTTCCTCCCGTCGTCGCGCCCTATCCACTCGCGCACGCGGCCTCCATGGCTCCGGCGGCGGATCCACTCGCGGCGGGCGGCGGCGTGGTCGAGGAGGCGGCGGTTGCACTACGGGAAACCGGTTGTTTGTCGAGTGCTCCAGCCACTCGGCAAAAGGCCAAAAACACTCGGCAAAGTCTTTACCGAGTGTAACACTCGGCAAAGTTACACTCGGCAAAGCCCACTCGGCATAACCAGTGTCGGCAAAGGCGGCCTTTGCTGAGTGTCCTACCGTCGGGCACTCGGCAAAGCCTTTGCCGAGTGCTAAAGTAGACACTCGGCAAACATTTTTCAAGAAGTTAAAAAAAAGCAGCCGACACTCGGTAAACATTTTCCCAAAAAATAAAAAAAACCGCTGCGCCGGCCGCGCCGGCAGCACCGCGCCGCCCACGCTAGACGCGCCGAGCCGGCCGCGCCGGCAGCACCGCGCCGCACACGCCAGACACGCCGAGCCGACCGCGCCGGCAGCACCGCGCCGCCCACGCCAGACGCGCCGAGCCGGCCGCGCCAGCAGCCCCGCGCCGCCCACGCCAGACGCGCCGACGGCCGGCTGCCTGCCCACGGCCGCCTGCCCTGCGCCGAGCCGGCCGCGCTGTCCGCGCCCGTGCCGCCCGCCCGCGCGGAGCTCGCACCGCTTTGGCGCCGGCCACGCCGTCCCGCGCTCGAGCTGCTGCCGGGGCCGCGCCGCGCTCGAGCTGCCCTCGCCGGGGCCGCGCTGAGGCGAGCTGCCCTCGCCGGGGCTGCGCCGCCGCCTGGCCGGGCTGGAGCCGCGCCGGCCTGCTGGCCACCGCCTAGAGAGAGAGACGAGAGAGCTGAGGGAGACGAGAGAGATGACGGAGAGAGAGACGAGAGAGAGACGAGAGATAGGAGGCAGGGGGCATGGGATGGATCCATGCGTTGATTTTTTGACCAATGAGAAGCCACGGATTCGCCACGGATTCGAGGTCTAGGATTGATGAGGTGGCACTCGTGTTTTTTCTTGTGTTTTCTATGCGTACTTATAACCAAAATTTGAATGGATAAACAATTTCAAATGAAAAAGTTGTAAACTACAAACTTTTATATCTCTTCGAGACCAACAACTTTGATGTAGAACATATTTACATCCAAAGTCATTTGAAAATTTTAAAAATTTAAGATTTCAAATTAGACACATTATAATAAGTATATTTTAAACTACTAAACAATCTCAAATTAAAAAGTTGTCAACTACAAAGTTTTACATTTCGTGAATATGTACAACTTTTATATATAACTTATTTACATTCGAGATCATTTTCAAAGTTTAAAATTTCAAATTTTAAATTATACAAATTATAATAACATTTTTGGTTATTAAATAATCTCAAATACAAAAGTTATCAACTACAAAGTTTTACAGTTCGTAAAAGTGTATGACTTTCGTATACATAGTTTTTTCATATAAGATCATATAAAAAAGTTTGTATTCAAAAATATATTCACTAACCTTCTCATATACAATCACACGTATACTTTCATGAGTTATTTCGATTTTGTAAATATTGTTATAGAAAAATGTGTGAAATCTTCTCAACTTTTTATCACAATATCTATGTGTGGTACCATCACATCAAGACAAATCTCATGATTTTTAGACTTAATTTGCTTTGTCAGAATATATACTCTTTTTTTAACTCCCATCTTTGCCGAGTGTCAAAGGAAAAACACTCGGCAAAGAGGCTCTTTGCCGAGTGTATTTTTTTGACACTCGGCAAAGAACCTTTTTGCCGAGTGTATTTATTTCACACTCGGCAAATAAGTTTATTATTTATTTTTTTATTTTTTATGGTTTTTTCCGAGTGTATTCTATTGACACTCGGCAAACAATATGCATACAATTTTTCTACTCCTTATATTTTATTATTTGAATCAAAAAAACTTAATTCTTTGCCGAGTGCCCATTGTAATACACTCCTTCTTTGCCGAGTGTATTTATTTGACACTCGGCAAACAAGTTTATTATTTATTTTCTATGCTTCTTTGCCGAGTGTATTATATTGACACTCGGCAAACAACGTGCATGCAATTTTTCTATTCGTTATATTTTATTATTTGAATCACTTGTGGTTCTAAAAAAAACTTATTTTTTGCCGAGTGTCAAATATAATACACTCGGCAAAGAGCTTGTTTGCTGAGTGTATTTTTTTGACACTCGGCAAACAAGCTCTTTGCCGAGTGTGACCTTGTTTGCCGAGTGTCCGAAAAAATACACTCGGCAGGCACTCAGCGTATACGGGTTTCCCGCAGTGTTGAGCCGCGGAGCTGTGGTACCGCAGAGCTGAAGGACCGCCGTGTCCTCCCCGACCAACAGGGCCTCCGCCGGCGAAGAAGCCTCGTCCGGTCGCCGCAGCGCATCCCCGGCCAAAAGGGCCTCCTCGTGCCGCGCTTCCTCGGCCGACGGCGCCTCCTCCCGGCGACATCCTGCGGTATCGACAAGAAGAACCAAGCCGGCGCCCCAACGTCGTGCTCTTTCCCGGTCGCCCTCACGCGTCCAGCTTCACCGACCCGCCGTACCATGGCTCAGCAGCTGCCTGGGACGCACGTAGCTGTGCGTCGTCACCACAATTCGGCTACGACGAAGGCTTCATCTCCACACAAATGCTGGTACCACCATTCTTGCAAACTTTTTTTCTTTGTTGGTGCCTGCATGTGGATGGATGGATACAAGTAGTTGAATTTGTTGAGCATGTGGATGCCTGCTTTACTTAAATTGAGTTGAACATGTCGATGAGCGTAGGTGTAAATCCTGATCTGATTATTGAGATTGGTGGTGGTGCTTGTCGCATCAGCAAGATCAGTGATGGCTCTGTTGTCGGTAGAGCACCTTTGAGGTCTGATAAGAAGTATGCAGTAGACTTCCTAAAAATTCGACCGAATTAGGTGCTTTGGTTTCACAGCATGACCGAATTAGGATCAATCTATCTTGATCCTGTGGCATTTTGGCTGTAAAATGCTAAAATCATGTTGTCGTGTTAATTGTCTGAAGTTGAGTGATGGTTGACAAATTTTTCAGTTCAGAACTATGGCTATGTTGAATTATTTTTATGTCAGCATTTTGACAGAAGCTAAAATGTGATTGACAGAATGGTTTATGGTTTATGTTATTCATCTGTTATGCCTGTTAATATTGCTTAATATATCTGTTATGATATTATCTGTGCATATCATTTTTGTGTTAATCTGTTGCATGTGCTGATTCACCTGGGCTTGCTGTTTCTTTTGCTGTTGCTGTTGCATATCAAATATTCAGAAGACAGGCTGTTATCAAATATTCAGAAGACACCACTGCCTGTTCTTGTGCTTGTGCTCCTTTTGAGTTGTGCAATATGATCTATGCCTGTGCCTGTGCTCCTTTTGAGTAGTGAGTTGTAATTCTGCTATAGCAGTACTCTGATTTATTGAGCCATTCTTCTCTGACCAATACGCTCTTTTGCATTTTTTGTAGGATCCAATGGCATCTACCTCGCAGCCTTTGATGGACCTACTAACACAAGACAGTGACGCAGATCTGGGATTGCTAACAGCACCGTCGGATGTCACTCAAAAAAGCTATGACGGGAAAGGCCCTTCCAAGCGTGGAAGCAATTACAATCATGAGGAAGATATCCAGCTCTGCATCTCATGGATGAATGTAAGCTATGATCCAATAGTAGGAAATGAGCAGCCAACAAAATCATATTATCAAAGGATCGCCGATGATTTTCACAAGAACAGGGATTTTGAGTCAAATAGGAGCATCAAGTCACTTGAGTTAAGGATAGCTGCTATAATAAAGGATTGCATGAAGTTTCAAAGCTTCTACGAAGAAATTGAGAGACGCATCCAAGTGGAGTCACATACCAAGAACACGTACTTATTCTTGAACCTGTTCTTTTACTTGTTCATATCTATTCATTGCCATGTTAACTGATCATGTACTTGAATTTTGTCGCAGTTAAGTGAAGCACAAGCAAGATATCCCACTGCCTCAAAGGGAAAAACTTGTCAATTCATCCACTGCTGGCTCAAGGTCAGACACTCCGAGAAGTTTGCAACAGCTAGAATCAATGTGGGAAGCTCAAGGCCGGCTGCCAAGTCAAATGTTGGAGAGAGCTTCGTGAGACCCGAATAGGTTAGATCAGCCAAGTGAGAGTGCAAGTGTAGGGGAGAGCTTATTTATGCCTGAGACTTGTTCAGATTATGAGCCATATGACTTGTTCAGATTATGACCAGATTATTGTCACACCCCAAATTTTCTAAATTTGGGATGTGAATAAATAATATAAATAAAAACAATGATTTTCTCTAATTTATAAAATTTTCCAAGGTTCAAATAATTAACAGGGAATGTAATATATTTATATAAAATATATATACAATATATAAATAAATGTATTCTAATTTCAAAACAACATATGTTTATAACTCCCTAAAATTCATCACAATTAAATTGTAGCAACCCTATGAATTTTCTAGGATTTATTAAGGCTTAAATAAATTTTCTAGGAATTAATTGGAGTTTCTAGCCTTTTTATCAATTTAAATATCACATTAAATAATTATTTTAGTCAAAATAATTATTTATTAGCCTTTTTATCAAGACTACCCCCCTTAAACAGAATCTCGTCCCGAGATTCGCAGAGACTAGGGATCAAGGAGAAGAACAGTACAGTAGATTTTTGGGGAAGAAAGATCTTCTGGAGTTGGTTCACTAGACTTCATCTTCTTTGTTGATGAAGTTGCAAAGTCTTCACTCCTAATCTTCTTTAGCTTCATTTTTTTTTCACCAAGAGATCAACTTTTCTTTTTCTCTGATGTTCTTTATCGACTTGTGACGAAGAGATAGCAAGAAAGCAAGGATGTACAGGGAAAAGAGGGAGAACCCAACTATACAATCAATGCAAAGAAGCAAATCAAACAATGGCATAATAACATGCATTACAAGCACACTCAACTAAGGTTAATCACACAAGCATATAATGGTACTAAACGCTGTTAGTCAAGGTTTAGGGAATCCTCCTAAATATGGGCATATGGCACATCTTCAAATGTCTTGAAACTGACTTCTTGGTTGTAACGTTGGTAGGCTTGATGCCGTCTTCCATTGTTGGACTTCTTGTAATATACTCATATCTTCATTCTTCAAGGTGATTTGGGCTTGCATTAAACGATACATACATGCTATTTTTTTTAAAATAAATGAAGAGTAGAGGACACTTTGGGATCAAAACCAAGGAAGAAATCCAAAGTGACATAAAAGCACGGAGGGTGAAATGAGGCAACAGGAGTAAATTGACTAATATCAGGATGTGTGTGAGTAAACAAGGATACTCACAGACGTAGAATCAACTTCAAGGAGAGAGGTTGATGGTCAAGGTAAAGTACTTCAAAAGGAGAAGTGAGATGGTCAAAGATGCTAGATCAGCAATTTATCAAACCAAGGTGGTGGTGAATAATCAGAAGTCTATGGTGAGAAATAAGTTATCAAGGCGAAGGTGGAATATTCAAGGATGTAATGACCAGAAAGATAAATCATCAAGGGGGTAAAATGCTCAAGGATAGCATTTTTTTTTCAAAAATACCAAGGATAGTGGAAGCAAGGATTATATAGCAAATTGGACCTTAATAAACGACCAATTCTATCTAGGCTTACGTCCTACAATCGATACAGCTCTGATACCACTTCTGTAACACCCGGTTTTAGAAAACAAACCGAGTGTACACTGTATGTATGCCAGGATCAAGTTTCATACATACAGTAAACCAGTAGTGAATAAAAGATGCAGTATCACGTATAATAAACTATATAAATGACTTACGAGTCTATCAGAGTATACAGCGTATCCTGGAAACGAAGGCTCCAAACTTCACAGGCAGTCGACTGGGGGTTGCGTACGCCTAGAACTGAGCATCATCTTCAAACAGCTTCATACAAGTTCTTCTTCTGAGCAACGGTTAGCAAGGGTGAGTACACTTATGGTTGGTACTCAGCAAGGCCACAAGAAATAACCAGAGATCAAATTAATATCATGTTTAAGTATATTACTCATGTGAGGATCCAGGCCACTCTTAACCATGAGCACGGCTGATATATCAGTTTTACACTCTGCAGAGGTTGTACACTTTCACCATAAGTCGCGTAAAAGTTCAAAAGAACTTTAAACCCAACCATGCCGAGGGGGCCAATCCTCTTAAATCACACTACCGAGGTGTGACCGCATAGGGACGCTACGAGGCCTTTACAAAGATTCCTTAGTAAATAATAACCCGCTAAGGTTTCCGGTTCAGAAGCAAAGCATAACCCTCCCTAATGAGATCTGTCTCTTACCAAAGCCCACAGCTCAAGAGGACCGAGCTATACCCCGTCAACCGCCGCACCTCTTGCCCCTTTCGGGTAAGGTTTTGGGAATATGACATTCATTAATTTGTGGGTGGTATATACTTTCATTTGCTAGTAATTAGTTGCTCAATAAAACTTGACCAACTAAAAGTGCTTACTGCAGTATGGTCAGCCAACCTTTTTGCCTCAGCCTTGTATGTCATATTACATTTGCTGAGTACGTCATGTGCTCATACTTGTTGTTTCCCTTTCTTTCTTTTATTGCATCAACTATACCGGAATGCTGCTCAGATTGGGAGAATTTTGAGGATATCACTACTGGTTTTGAGGAGTTCTAGGCGAGTCTCCCCCCAGTCGACTGCCTGTGAAGTTTGGAGCCTTCGTTTCCAGGATACGCTGTATACTCTGATAGACTCGTAAGTCATTTATATAGTTTATTATACGTGATACTGCATCTTTTATTCACTACTGGTTTACTGTATGTATGAAACTTGATCCTGGCATACATACAGTGTACACTCGGTTTGTTTTCTAAAACCGGGTGTGACAATTATTTATGCCTGAGACTTGTTCAGTCATGTTTTTTCTCTTATCTGTGTCAAATTTTGCTATCTTTGTCTACTGCATATAATGTTCAGAACCAGTATGTGCTGAATATTGTGTCAATGAAATTATTTCCAGGCCAGTGTGCTTGTGATCTTGGCAGAATATTGTACTTGTGATCAAGGCAGGATGGTATTTTTGATATGGCAAGTTTCTGGAAGTAGCCTGATATGGTGCTGTCTGCTTGTTCATGGAGCTGTGTATACTATTTCTTGCATTTTGTGTGAATAATGTAGTATACTGTTTCTGATTCTGAAGATTCTGGAGTCACTTGTACATGTGGTGCATGATCAGATCACTTGTATATGTCAGGTGGTAGTGTTGTGGCTGGAGCATTATTGGTGGATTCTTTTGTATAGTGCATATGTCTGAATGCACGATATGTCAGGTAGTACTATTTCTTGCATTTTGTGTATACGGTCTCGAGTGCAATTTGACACTAGTGCATTATTTGACTGGTACAATCTGTAGTTGACACACATCATTGGCCTAAAAACATTTTAATCAATTACCTTTAGGTATTCTATATGTATGCTGAATTTTTGAAGCTATGGAGAACTCAACAGTGTAAGAAATCATCAAAGCAGTTCAGACCTCACAAATGCAACTCTGAAACTGACTGATCTTTCAGTCGTTACAGGCCATTAAGACAAAAGCAGCAGCATAGAAGACCAACTAAATTATCACTCAAAGAGGCATACACAAGGCATCAGACAGACACAAGGCATACACATCCAGAGCAGCATAACAGTGGCTGTCATCTCAAAGGACCATTACAGCATCACATAACAGCAACATTCAAAAAATATTCAGGCAACACCTCTGCATGTTTGAGGGCACCTCTGCTTGTACTGTATGTTCAAAAAATTCTGGATATTCAGAAAATCTGAAAATTCAAGCAAGGTAACAAATAATTAAACAGATCAGCACCATTACTAGCACCAGACAGTCTGAACATAACATATCAGCTCCATTACTAGTACCAGATTTTATTTTGAATCCTGGTGTGCTCCTTGTATGCTTCATGATCAAATCTTCTGGCTTTAAGCATGCAAACAGCCGTGTACTGTGTACAGCACTCAGAAAGTTGGAAGCTGAGAGAGAATTGTACTTTTTTCACTTCTTATGAACAGTTGATCTGCACTTTCTTTATACTCCGAATGTATGGAGAGGAATAGCATTTGAGTCATCGTATAATTCTGTTAGAAATCTAGGCATTTTTAGGTACATTTTAATTCCAGAAATTATTAACAAATTCATGACCATAGTGAGTGATCCAGTGAGAGCAAAGCATGTGCTAGTGTTCAGGTTAATTCCCAAAAGAAACATGAACATCAAGCATAACCAGAGAAGGTTTAGTTCGTACCCAGGAACGGAACCGGAACTGGAGGCACCGGAAACGCCGTTACCAGTAATTGTGACTAGCCTGCTTGAAGTAGTCGATCAAATTCGAGGCAGTGGCGAGGCGATGCAGTGAAGTCCCTCGAACGGCCTCCGGATGTAGTCGTTCGCGTGATGGAGAGGACGTAGTCGTACAGCGTGTGGTCGCCGGGTTGGTGGAGATGTCCGCCGGGAAGTAGACGAAGTAGTCGTTCACAACAGCGAGCAGGCGCGTACGAGTACGCTCCCCAAAAACCTTATCGCCTGCCTATCCCGAGCAGGATCTCAGGGCAGACGGGGTTCGGAGGCAACTGCTCACGTAAGCAGAGTGCGCGCAAAGCTTGCGTTGGGAATGCGAGAGAGAAGCAAACAACAGGGAGAAGAGAGTGGTTTCCTGAAAGGAATACCAGAGAGAGAGCTTCGAGTTTTTGTCCCGCCTGGGAGGAAATGCCTCCTCTTATAGGCGCTCAGGGAGAAAGGAGAGGATGAACCTGGACGCGTTCAGCAGGGCAGCAATGACCATTATGCCGTCAGTTACTAGTCAGCCCAACGGTTACATTCTCTGAATAATATCAGTAGCTATGACTTAATGACTGTCATTAGTGGCAAAACGTTCATCACACAACACACGCAGAGCGGCTCGGCCACGGCCACGGCTCGGTGAGGCGAGCGAGCGCGCGCGCGTGCGTGGCACGCCCTTCTCCTTTTACCAACTTCACAAGTGGTCCACCTTTGGTCCACCATTTAAGTTAGTTAGGATTCCCGTTGACTCTCAATCCGGGATTTATACCCCTAACATTTATTAGTGGACCTTTAATTTCTTTTGATTAATTGAGACTAAAATGGGCCAATGGCCCAATTAATCCAACAATCCCCACCAAGAATTTCAAGGTTCACAACAAATGCCCTCGACTCAAATATTGTTTTGATATACCGGCTTCATGGTGAAGACTGTTAATTTGAACATCCACCTGAGGCAAAAGCTACACTCATTCACAACTGACCAGTGGACTATGCCTTGAATTGACAGTTTCGTGCAAACAAGCTTGACTAGAGCCCCTTACCAGTACTAGGCTGCTGTACGCATCCCCTCGGGTTGGAGCGTATAAGTCATACTCCGTGCCTTTCATGGGTATCTAGAGATCACCCTATCTCATAGATTGTGACTAGCAATCGGACCCATATAGGTGTAATCCTTTAAGATGTTCTGTAGGCCAACATCTTTGCTCCTCACTGAGCCACTCGGATCACATTAAGGTTTTCACCAACCTGCTATACAGTTTTAGAAGAGAAATGCACCTCTATCGGAATGAGCCTTTTATAAAGGTTCTCTTCTCTCAGTTAAACAGTAGCTTGTTTCACCATCCTGATTCACGGGATCTCCGATCACATAGGACAGGTTACCACTACTGAGTAACATTCATGGGTCTCAAGCCCAATTCCCTGGATGCATTATCTATCATGTTACGTGAAAGACCCTTTGTGAATTGATCTGCCAGGTTCTTAGCCGTTTGGATGTAGTCCAAGGCTATTACTCCGGAGTTTCTCATTTTCCTGACAGACTTCAGCCGCCTCTTTACATGCCTAGATGACTTCATGTTGTCCTTTGAACTGTTCACCTTGACAATCACCGTTTGATTATCGCAGTTCATAAGGATAGCCGGTATCGGTTTTTCAACTACCGGCAGATCCATAAGGAGTTCACGAAGCCATTCGGCCTCTACTGTGGCGGTGTCTAATGCAGTGAGCTCTGCCTCCATAGTAGACCTCGTTAAGATGGTCTGCTTGCAAGACTTCCAGGAGACAGCGCCACCTCCAAGTGTAAACACATATTCACTTGTGGCTTTAATCTCATCTGCATCAGATATCCAATTTGAATCGCTATAACCCTCTAGTACCCTAGGGTACCCAGTATAGTGAATCCCGTAGTCCACAGTACCTTTTAGGAAATGCATCACCCGTTCGAGAGCTTCACAATGAGCCTCTCCTGGGTTAGACACAAACCGACTCAGTTTGCTCACAGCATACGCGATGTCGGGTCTAGTAGCGCTGGCTAGGTACATCAGTGAACCAATGATCTGGGAGTATCTCAGCTGATCTCTCATTATTCTCTTGTTTTTCCGCAACACTTTACTAGCATCATAAGGTGTTGGAGCTGGCTTGCAGTCATTATAACCGAAACGACTCAAGATCTTCTCCATATAGTGGGATTGTGTAAGAACAACCCCACCATCACCTTCTCTCACTAGTTTAATGTTCAGAATCACACCAGCCTCTCCCAAATCCTTCATCTCAAAGCTTTGGGACAAGAATTCTTTGACTTCCTTAATCGCATTAAGGCTTGTCCCAAATATCAGTATGTCGTCCACATACAGATAGAGGATCACTCCTTCACCCCCACCAGAGCGATAGTACACACATTTGTCAGCTTCGTTCACAACAAAGCCAACTGATGTTAAAGTTCTATCGAACTTTTCATGCCATTGCTTAGGAGCTTGCTTAAGGCCATACAAAGACTTGACTAACCTACACACCATTCCTTCTTGACCTTCTACTACAAATCCGTCTGGCTGATCCATATAGATCTCCTCCTCCAACTCTCCATTTAGGAAAGTTGTCTTAACGTCCATCTGGTGAACGATAAGACCATGAGAAGCTGCCAAGGAAAGTAATACTCGAATAGTAGTCAATCGGGCAACCGGTGAGTAGGTGTCGAAGAAGTCTTCCCCTTTTTTCTGAGTATAGCCTTTAGCCACTAGCCTTGCCTTGTACTTTTCAATTGTACCATCAGGCCTAAGCTTTTCCTTGAACACCCACTTGCATCCAACAGGTTTGCACCCATAAGGACGCTCCACAACCTCCCAAGTACCATTAGACATAATTGAATCCATCTCACTCTGAACTGCTTCCTTCCAATAGTCAACATCTGGAGAGGAATATGCCTCTTCAATGGTTCTAGGAGTGTCATCCACGAGGTACACAATGAAGTCATCACCAAAGGATTTTGCAATCCTCTGTCTCTTGCTCTTTCTGAGAGCTGCTTCATTGTCATCCTCCTCGGGATTCTCCACATGTGGTTGTTCATTGTGTTCTATCATAGTGGTGGGTTCTTTAAGTTCATTGTTAACAGACAATTCATGACTAGATGTGCTATCTACCTCTTTCATAGGAAAAATGTCCTAAAAAATGTAGCGTCTCTGGACTCCATGATAGTGCCAACATGCATGTCAGGTACTCCAGACTTCACTATTAAAAATCTATAACCCACACTGTGGAAAGCATAACCAAGAAAGACACAATCCACTGTTTTAGGTCCTAATTTACGTTTCTTGGTTATAGGCACATTCACTTTGGCCAAACAACCCCAAGTTCGTAAATATGAAAGGGTTAGCTTTTTCTTTTCCCACTCCTCGAATGGTGTTATCTCTTTGTTCTTCATGGGAACACGGTTCAGGACATGACATGCAGTCAATATAGGCTCACCCCACCATTCCTTGGAAAGTCCCGCTGTGTCTAACATGGCATTAACCAAATCAGTTAGAGTGCGGCTCTTTCTTTCAGCTACCCCGTTTGACTGAGGTGAATAGGGAGGCGTCCTCTCATGAATTATTCCGTGTTCTTCACAGAACGCAGTGAAAACATTAGAAAAATACTCTCCACCACGATCAGACCTAACTCTTTTGATCTTTCTCTCAAGTTCGTTTTCTACCTTAGCTTTATAGATTTTAAAATATTGCAACGCTTCATCTTTAGACTTTAACACATAAATATAGCAAAATCTAGTGCAATCATCTATTAGAGTCATGAAGTACTTTTTACCACCTTTTCTCAACACGTCATTCATTTCGCACAGATCGGAATGAATTAATTCTAGAGGTGCCAAGTCTCTCGCCTCAGCCGCAAAGTGAGGCTTACGAGGTTGTTTTGATTCAACACAGACATGACACTTAGAATTTTTGACTAAGGTGAATTTCAGAATTAAACTCAGATTTGCAAGACGCGTCATACAACCAAAATTAACATGACAAAGTCGCGAATGCCACACATTAGACTCATCATTAACACTTGAAATATGGTTCACAATTTTATTACAATCATCTGACAAAGAAAAGCGGAACAAGCCTCCGCTATCATAGCCCTTTCCAATAAAACTTTCAAACTTAGAAATTACACATTTATTGGATTCAAAGACTAACTTAAACCCGTCTCTACATAGGAGAGACCCGCTGACTAAGTTCTTCTTGATGGTGGGGACATGCTGCACGTTCTTCAGTCGAACGGTCTTTCCCGAAGTAAGCTTCAGATCGACCGAACCAGCACCAAGAACACGCACATGCGATCCGTTCCCCATCAATAAGGAGGAAGTCCCCACCTGCCTGGTAAGAAGAAAACAAGGAAATATCAGCACAAACATGAATATTAGCACCAGTGTTAATCCACCACTCAGGTGAATGACATACTGAAAGAACTGTAGGTAAAAGATTACCGTACCCTGACGTTCCACCAGTCTCACTAACAACCATGTTGGCACTGTTGCCATCTTTCTTATCCTTGCGATCTGGACACTTTGCAGCAAAGTGTTCGGTGCTACCACAGCAGTAGCACTTCCCAGTTGGAGGCTTCCTCGGCTTGAACTGAGTCGTCTGTTTAGCCTTTGTTTGGTTCTGATGCGGCTTGTTCTTCCTTTTGTTGGACGCATTGTGGTTCTTCTTCTGCACCAGATTGGCACTAGAAGTCCCAACAATCCCTTTACCACGTTGGTCCTTTGCCCTCGCCTTCTCTTCAACATCAAGAGTGCCAATAAGATCGACAACAGTGAACTCCTGTCTCTTGTGTCTCAGAGAGGTTGCAAAGTCCTTCCAAGAAGGTGGTAACTTGGAGATAATACCTCCAGCCACAAACTTGTCAGGCAACTTACATGGTGCATCCTCGCTATAGTTCTCAAGATCTCTAGCCAGCGCCTGAATCTCATGGGCCTGCTCTACCACAGGACGGTCTTCAACCATCTTGTAGTCATAGAGCTGTTCCATGACATACAGCTCACCACCAGCATCAGAGACCCCAAACTTAGCTTCAAGCGCATCCCAAACTTCTTTGTCGTTTGGCAGCAAGAGGTACGTATCCACGATGCTTTCGGCTAGAACACTCAAGATGGCACCTCTGAACAGGTTATCGGCCGCCACGAAAGCTCTCTCCTCCTTAGGAGTTTGCGTTTCGGGCTTCCCCTGTGTGACATGCATAATGTTCATGGCCGTCAGCCACAACGTGACCCTCTGCTGCCAACGCTTGTAATTTGAGCCATTGAAAACATTTGGTTTGATTGACGCAGCAAAGGTAGTTACCGAAAGCCTATTAATATCATAAGGTTTTTGGATTCTTAGAAATCTAGGCATTTTTCGGTACATTTTAATTCTAGAAATTATTAACAAATTCATGACCATAGTGAGTGATCCAGTGAGAGAAAAGCATGTGCTAGTGTTCAGGTTAATTCCCAAAAGAAACATGAACAGCAAGCATAACCAGAGAAGATTTAGTTTGTACCCAGGAACGGAACCGGAACCGGAGGCACCGGAAACGCCGTTACCAGTCATTGTGACTAGCCTGCTTGAAGTAGTCGATCAAATTCGAGGCAGTGGCGAGGCGATGCAATGAAGTCCCTCGAACGGCCTCCGGGATGTAGTCGTTCGCGTGATGGAGAGGACGTAATCGTACAACGTGTGATCGCCGGGTTGGTGGAGATGTCCGCCGAGAAGTAGACGAAGTAGTCGTTCACAGCAGCGAGCAGGCGCGTACTAGTACGCTCCCCAAAAACCTTATCGCCTGCCTATCCCGAGCAGGATCTCAGGGCAGACGGGGTTCGGAGGCATCTGCTCACGCAAGCAGAGTGCGCGCAAAGCTTGCGTTGGAATGCGAGAGAGCAGCAAACAACAGGGAGAAGAGAGTGGTTTCCTGAAAGGAATGCCAGAGAGAGAGCTTCGAGTTTTTGTCCCGCCTGGGAGGAAATGCCTCCTCTTATAGGCGCTCAGGGAGAAAGGAGAGGATGAACCTGGACGCGTTTAGCAGGGCAGCAGCACACGCAGAGCGGCTCGGTCGGCCACGGCTCGGCGAGGCGAGCGCGCGCGCGGCACACCCTTCTCCTTTTACCAACTTCACAAGTGGTCCACCTTTGGTCCACCATTTAAGTTAGTTAGAATTCTCGTTGACTCTCGATCCGGGATTTATACCACTAACATTTATTAATGGACCTTTAATTTCTTTTGATCAATTGAGACTAAAATGGGCCAATGGCCCAATTAATCCAACAAATTCAACACAGCACTGTAGCTGAATAATTTACAAAGATGTTCCTACGTAGCAAACAGACTGACAATCAGGTTAAAGCTGAATCAAACAGATGCAGATGGAACCCCATCCAGACCAAACCACAAAGGTTATGGTCAAAGGATGGACACCTGAAGCCAAGAGAAGCAGCTGCTGTTTACAGTGTCAAACGACACTTCCTATCGGCAGATGGAACAATTGCTGTCAAGATCCATCTGCAGGACAAAATAGCAGAAAATCAGCTTACTATGAAGAAAATCTGCAGATCCATCTGATCTGTACCATTGAAAAAAAAGTAGTCATAGTGTTAATCAGAGCAAGAACAAAGCAAGAAAGCAGGGCCTTGATAGTGTTAATTAGTTGTTTCAACAATTAGTTTATATAAATCTTGCACCCACGTGGTTACCCTCCTCCCTATTTCATTCTGATTCTTGGCTTCTTGCTCTCTTCGACGCAAGAAAGTAGTCATGTCTCCAATATGCAGAGCAGCAGCACTATTCCCACCCAGAAATTTCTCCAAGATTAAAGCGCAGAGCAGCAGCAGCAGCATACGAGAAGAAATGAAGTGCGACGGGAGCGGCCGGGAATACCTGGCGGAGGTGCAGGGGAGGAGCACCCAGTAGCAGGGCACGGCGGCGGTGGCGAGCAGTGCGGCCGGCGGCGGCTGCGGCTTCGACGGGCGCAGAGCGACGACGGCCGGGCAGGCAGAGTCGCGAGATGACGGCCGGCGTTGGGGGCGAGGAAGGGGAGGACCGACTACGACGACGGGCGACCAGAGGCCCGAGGCGGCGAGCGCGGCGACGCAGAAGCGCACGAGGATTGGAGTCGGGGGTGAGTTGATTCACTGACGTATGGGTCCACAGCCAAACAGAGGGCTGAGTTGATTTGTTGCTGGAGTTGACTCTAATTTGAAGGGCCTCTATTTTTAAGTTGGGCCTGCAAATTAGTTTTGAAGGCCTCAATTTAAATAGCCCTGCTGGAGTTGCTCTAAGGTATATGATTGCATAGTTGACCGCATATATAGTCAACATGACCTTATGCATCAACCATCGGCATACTTTGTGGTGTAATAAAAGATTATGGAATTGTTCACCATGAATTAAAGGGTAAATTTTTTTTTGCATACTATTGAAACTGAAGGCATGCAGTGTTTAATATAATAGCTAGCTAGGATCATCGCTTTGGTCATTAGGTAGGATATGGATTTTGTGGGGGCGGGGGTACAAATCCATGAGAGTTCGTTATATCTATATAATATTAACAGTGAAAGTGCTTCTTATATCTGTCGTGACAATTTTAAAAATCATCCCTGGCTTTTCCATCTGTCAAGGATCCCTATACTAAATGAAAGTAAAAAAATTGAGAGTAGAAGGAAATATATTAAGTTAAAATTTATATGGTTTTCCTAGCAAACATGTAGTGATACATTATTGAGTGCAATGGCAAATGTAATGTTGGAAACATAAAAACCATTATGAGTTTAAAAAACTAAATATTGCAATTAGTATTTCACCGTAATAATGTAGGCATTATATATGCTAATAGAAATAATATTTGTATATTGTTATGTACTATCATAAAATTGCTAAGACATACCAATGGTTTAGAATGAGCTTTTGTATGCTACTTTAAGATTCAAAATCAGGCCGATGTCATTTTGGAAACATGCGGTGTTTGCTAGGGCAAGGAACATGGGCCGGCGTGCTTCATGCACTTGATCTGGCCTTCTTTATTACAGATTAATTACCTGTGGTCGGCGTTGGTCGTCGGAGCTCGACGACATTGCTCCCTCCACTCCTCCAGTGAAGCAACAGGTCCCAATCTAAATAAAACGTCCAAGCTGTAATTAAATACTCCCTCCGTACTTGTAAAGGAAGTCATTTAGGACAACGACACGGTCTTCAAAACACAACTTTAACTTTTTATTTTTATAAAAATGTTTGTCAAAAAGTGATGCAGATATACTTTTATGAAAGTATTTTTCAAAATAAATCTATTCATATAACTTTTTACAATTTCAAACTCAACAACTTAAAAATTATTCATAATTTATATTCCCAAAAAGTTTGACTTAAACATTGTCCTAAACGACTTCCTTTACGAGTACGAAGGGAGTACTAACAATATACAAACAAACACACATTTTCGTGACGTGGAACACTGAATCTGATCACTGAGAGAGAAACTGATACCTTAGTTAAGTAGCCCATGTTGCTGAGATGCCCTCAAAGAAATATTGGCGCTCACAACCTCTCGCAAAACTGAGAGGTTATTCCTTCCAAAAAAAGAAAAAAACTGAGAGGGCAACTCATACTGTTTTGCGCAATAAGAATGACGATGACTCTGCGTTGATGCCAGCTCTCTGGCCAAAACCTATCCTAGATCGAGGCTGACGTGAACATACTCTTTTGAGAGAATGACCAGATGCATTCTTCAGATCAGATCTCCCGTTAGAAACTGTATATCCTGCTCCCTCGATCCACAAATATAAATATTTTTAAAGGTTTTCATTTATCCAGGAATATAAACAATTCTAAAAACTAAACACTCAAGCAGTAATTGCTTCCATGGAAATCTGTCTAGTTAAACTAATCAAGAGTGTACCCCTACTTGCTGCAAGTATATGTGCAATATATATAAACCACCTAATCAATAGTGGCATAAAGGCCTCACAAGAAATTTGGCATTTGAAACTACCATTTAAGATTAAGATTTTTTTGTGGTACATAAAAAAGGTGTTATCCTAACTAAGGATAACTTAGCCCGAAAGAACTGGAACGGAAGTCAAATTTGTAGCTTCTGTAGTTCACACGAGTCCATTAATCATCTTTTTTCTTTTTTTGAAGTGTGTTTATGCTAAATTCTTGCGGAGGGCCATATAGATAGTATTTGGGATCCTACCACCTACAAGCTTAAACAATCTATTCGGTAACTGGGCAAAACAGGGAGGACGAAAACCAAATCTAAACTTATTGGCAGGGCTGCAACACTATGTTGGGCAATATGGAACATTAGGAATATATGATGATGTGGTATTTGAACCAATCGCCAGTCCAAATAATCCGAGCAGAGATTAGCTATCCTAACAACTTGCAAACAAATGTGCATATGGCTCATGCGTGGGACACTGAATCTGTAGTTTCGAAATTCAGATGTTGTAAAGTATGTGACATTGAAGTACTGTTTCTCGTCTTGCAAAGGCAAGAATGAGTGTGAAGCCCCCTCTAATATGTGTAAATGTCTTTGACGTTGTTATTTTTCCTTTCCTTTTTTAATCAGTCCTGCCATTGTATATGTACATATTCATCTGGTTCTACTATAATGTAAAAGGCAAAGCCCCTGCTAGAGCTTGCTTAGAAAACATGTTCATATGCACATTCATCAGCATACTTTGTGATGTAATAAGAGATTGTTGAATTGTTGCCACTGAATTTAAGGCCTTAAGGGTGAAATATCTTATGTGTACAATTGGAATTGCAAACATGGGATGTTGCACAGTAGCTAACTGATGAGCTAATCACGTTGTCCATCGGAATATGAAGTGGGGTGCAGATGCATAAGACTTCATAAGTAATGTTGTATATTAGTGTACCATATCAAAAACATTTGATGCACATAAATGGTCTAGCATGGGCTTTTGTATGCTACTTTAAGATTCACAATCGGGGTATTTAAAAACAACTACTCCCTCCGTAAAAAAAATGATGTTTTAGAGTTTTCCAGCCAGATTAGATATAGATGAAAAAGACGCATGTACCCTCAGATAGTTGAGTTTTTATGCAAAAAATTGAAATAATTCACTTGCATTTAATGCATGCATGCGATTTGTTTCCATTTAAATATGCATGCATCCTAAAACATCATTTTTTATGGGACAAATTTTAAATGCTAAAACGTCATTCTTTTTAAAACGGAGGGAGTATGTGATTATTCACCGGCGATGATGTCACCATTGAAACACGTGGTGATGTCAGTACTCCACTTGCTTGTTTCTTTTTTGCTGCCGACGCGCCCCATGCACTTGCTTTGGTCTTTATTTTGAAAGTAACACCTGCTCTAAGTAGTCCAAGCTGGCTAATCACAATACTAATAACGCGCAAACAAATGGGGCATTCTCACAAGGAACACTTAATCTGTTCTGAGACAAACAGATACCTAAATTAAGTAGTATGCCATGTTGCCGCGATGCCCTCATTTGAAATGCTGGCACACGCAACGACCTCGCAAACTGACAGGCTGGCTGTTGTTGTTTCGATCCATATACTCTGTATATCGTAAGGACGACCAGTTTGCATTGCTCCCTTTTCAAGCCATGATATAAGAATGGCCTGTCCGGCCAAAATCTATCCTAGATTGAGCTGACGTGATGAAGATACCTGCTCCCTTCTCATTAACTAAAGTTCGGGGTTGACATAGATCGAATAATTGTACATTAATATAATTGGCCGAATAGTACGTCAATGTTAACATAATTAACATGGGGCCGTGTCAGCATTTTGCTCCACTTGCTTGTTCTTTTTTAACATAAGTACTTAATCAACGCTGATCCGTCCAGTAGGAAAGCAACACCTCCCGTTGTAAACAAAGAAAAAAAATACAAGCTGGCTAATCATATACTATAATTAACAACCTGCAAACAAATGTGAATTTTCTCATGTGGAACATTGAACCTATCCTTTGAGACAAACTGATCTGATGTTAAGAATGGCATATTGCCGCGATGCCCTCAACGAAATCCTGGTGTGCACGGCCTCGCAAATGGACAAGCCAATTGCTGCGGTTTGAGCCATATACTAATAAGATTGACGACCAGCTCTCCGGCCACAAACGTCCTATCCTATTCCTAGGCGGCATGCATCGTAGAAAGAAAGACAGAGCTCAAAATTTTGCCTTTAGTTATTGTCAACCGTACGCGGGCAGACAATATAATACACACTCTCTGTTAAAAAGATAGTTGTTTTACAGTGATTGGATAGATACACAGTGGTACCAAAGTATATAGTATAAATCAATGGTTGGTCCCACTATATTTTGTATATGATCCCACAAATTTAGTACCTCTTGGTACGTATCTGTACCTCTGGGTACTCCCTTTGTTTCCACCGTCCGATTTCTCGAAACGGAGACTCTTATTAATTCCAATCATTTTAAAATTTCTCAAAAAGATGATACCCGTTGTGTCCTAAATATTTGTCACCGTTAAATTTTAGACACCAGGCGCTATCATCTTATTAGAAAATATATATATATACATGCCATTTTGTATTATTTATTGGTTTATCCTTACGCACTTAAAGTGTGACTTATATTTTGTGCATGTTTGCACTAAATTTTGGAATAAAATGACAAATATTTAGGAAGAGACCAGTCGGTTTCATGACACCAAAAGCTAGCTAGCATAATAACAAATATATACGAAGAGACGAGTCATTTGGAAGGGCTACGGCTCTTTGAAAAAATGACTTTGGCTGTGGCTTCTCTAGTGAAACAGCTTTTTTGGTTCGAGTTGTCTGATTAAAAAATATTTAGTAAAATGGCTTCTCTTTATTATTTAAAGTGGATACAATGGGTGAAACACTCATTCCCATAATACCCCTATTATTTTTATTTCTTTTTCTTCTGTTTCTTTTTCTTCCTTATTTCTTTTTCCTTCCTATTTTTCCCCTTCCTCTCACTTTTGTCCCTATTCTCCCTCCTCCTTATCTCCTTCCTACTTCCTACTATGGCTGCCACCATCATGGTGTTGCTGTGTTCCACGCCGTGGGGTGAGTCCCCCCAATGTTGGCTGCCGCCCCTTCACCGCCGGCCGTCAGTTGACATGCGTCTGTCGGTTGCCGAGCCGCGGGTTCCGCACTCAGGCCACTACTGCACTATCCATCACCACCAACCGCAGGCTCCGCCCCTCAGGTTGCAAGCGGGGCGGGTTGCGGCTGCCCGCCCCCGCGTCCGCGCGCGCCGCAAGCACCGTCGCGGGCACATGCGGCGGTCCGCATAGTGCCGCTTAAATTTTGCGGGCATTGCGGCAGCCCGCCCCGCGTCCGCTTGGGCTGCCCCCTCACGCAGGTAAGCAAAGCGAGCTCATTCGTATACAGGTGAACTATGAGATTTAAAACATGGGCAGCACATCGGCAATGGAACATTTTGCCTTCAGCTAGAAGCAAATTCTTGGCTACTAGGTTCTCTTTCAAAGTGCTCACAAAGTTGTTGTTGTTAGAAGCATTGTCTAGGGTGATTGCAAAGACTTTATCTTCTATAGCCCACTCATTCAAACACTTAAGCATTGCATTGAACAAGTTCCTACCATCATGTGGAGTTTCTACAAGAGCAAACTTTATAACCCTTTTGTAAAGTCTCCAATTATAGATGTGATGGCAGGTAACACACAAGTATCCTAAAGTTTGCTTAGATGTCCATAAATCAGCGCTGAGTGAAACTCTAGAAGTTGATCTTTTTAACACATCATATAATTCTGTCTTTCCTCTCTCATATGTGCTAATACAATCTGACTTGATGGTGGTTCTCGAGACATGCGTGAACCATGGATTAATACTGGTAACAAAACTTCTAAACTTTGGATACTCAACAAGGCTAAAAGGTAGTGAATGAAGAACAATTAGACTAACCAATTCTTGCCGAGATTTCTCTTGATCAAATTTCCAGTCTTTTAATGAAGTATCGACTAAGGACAGATTACTAGAATCCATCTGATTAAGCATTTGATCCATCCTTGCTTTTCCCTTGCAATGACGCAAATGCCTAAGACAGGTACTTGTCCCAACATCACGTGCTACTTTGATTCTTTTGTGACAATGCATACACTCAGCCTTAGCTACAGTATCACCATCATATATAGCATCAAAATCTTTCCATATTTCTGATGTGAGTCTGTGCCTTTTACGAGATTTCCCTAATTATGGACATTTTAGGACATAATCAATACAGTAAACTAGTAATGCCATGAAAAAACAGCAAGCAGTTTCCATACAAGCAAACAATATTTCAAGAACTGGTATTGCACAAAAGAAACTACAAGATTCCCTACAAGCTTACAGTTTTAGTTTTCATCCAAGCATGCAAAAATAGCATCACAGATGACATTACTTACTTGGAAGCATCACAGATGGGGATGCGGATGGGGAAGGGGATCTCATCCTTGGTGACAACAGGATTCTCACCCCCGGTGATGTTACAGACAATGATATGATTGGCGATTGTAAACACTGTGATTCTGGTAATTTTTTCAGTGTTTTCCTCTTCTTCCTCAGCGAGGATAACTCATCTCCCTCTTGGATCTACACATAGATAACCAAATCACTGCTTATTAATTCTACAAACATAGGAAATAAAGACAAATTAAAGTGCTGAAATCACTGCTTATTAATTCTACAAATATAGGAAATAAATTACCAGGGAGTGGGTGGCTGCTGTTGTATTGACTGGAGTAGGAGTGGCGACATCACGGGAAGAGCCCACAACCTATGCAATACAATTCAAAAAAATTAGAACAAAATGCTTGTATATTAACAATCCAAAAAATTGAAGTACTGAAATTACTGCTTCGTTCTAGAATTATAGATCAAATCCATTCAACAAGCTATGCTATTCAGTTATACTATTCAACAACCAAATCACCAAGCAAACCTATTTGTGTAATGATTATAATCTTGAGTCAGTGAGTCTCCCATTCTGATCTAGGGTTCCTCATGGAGTGATTTTTGCTTCACATTTCTTTTCCTCTCTGATTTCTCCTCCCTATTCTGATCTAGTTACTTGTTCATTTCTTGAAGCAGCAGCACCACTTCAGGATCCAAGAAGTAGCATAACACATTAAGCCTTGAACTGCAAGTCTGCAAGCAGCTTGCTACTACTATTTTTTCCTTTGCTAAACGCTTGAACTAGCCTACGGTTAAGAAAAGTAGACTTCTATGCTATTTTCCTTTGTTACTGACTAATCTTCACTTTGTTGAACATCTGAACATTTACTTGAACAATTACTGCTTCATTCTAGAATTATAGATCAAATCCATTCAACAAGCTATGCTATTCAGTTATACTATTCAACAACCAAATCACCAAGCAAAGCTATTCAGGCCACTATGGAGATCAAATCCGTTCAGCACAATCACCAAGCAAAGCTGTAACTAAAACTGTATCGATTCGACCTGTTTTTCTTGGGGAGGAGCCCGTTCTCGTTTATCTTGCAGGCACCGCTTTCTCTTATGTCGCTGACGCCCTCGCTCCACTTGTCCAGCAAGGTCACCTTCCCGAGCTTCCTCGCCCCTGCATCCCAAATTCAATCCTTCTTACGAGAGAATAGGAAAATAATAGAAATCACAAATTCAACAGGGTGAATCATCAAGACTACGAAGGAATAACAAAGATCTTACACTTGGTGCACATCATTGCCAATGCCCCCGCCACTGATTGCTTGTTGTTCTTGCCGGCATATCAGAGAGGGGAGAGGAGGCAAGTTGATGGCAGGGAGGATAGTTGAGCCGCCGGCGAACGATGGAGAGGCCATTGGCGCGGCCCCAGAGGGTAGTTGAGCCGCCGGCGCTGCACAAGACGGTGAGGCCATAGGCGCCGCCACGGAGGGCGCGCAGCACGGGGAGGCGGCCGTGCGCATGGAGGTGACGCCGAGGTGAAGGAACTTGGCTGTGCGTACCAGGCTGCTGCGGGGAAGTCCTCCACGCGCACGTAGGAAGACGGGGCAGCGCGTCCGTCACCGGTGTTGCCGTCGCCGGAGCCCGGGGGCGCGCCGTCCTCCCCTTTCTTCCCGATCCCCGCCATCAGATCCCGATCCCCTTCTTCTTCTTTTTTTTTGCGGGCTGCGGCGCCGGTGGCTTCTGCGGGTTCTCCGCGTCGGTCCGCCTCGCAAATGCGGGCTCTTTTGCGGGCAGTTGCGGGTACGCGGGGCGGGTTTGCCCAATGGGTTTGCGGCAAAACCTGCCCCGCTTGCAACCTGATCCGCCCCCTTACCATCCCCGTGCCACCAGTCGGCTGCCACCCCTGCGGTGTCACGGGCTTTGCCCAGCACCTGCTAATCGCTTGGCATCGTCCGCGGGGCCTCACGAGGGCAAAGACCGCAAAGGATGGGATGAACCCATGAAGAGCCACATTTTTGGGTTCTCACCTAGCCGAAGCGCTTATCTCAGCTTATTTAGGGGGTCTCCTCCCCTGGATATGGTAAGGGCATCTCCAACAATAATATATAGAAATACCTCTAGTTCTTTAGATAGGTCCCACGATAATTTGATATCTACTCATGTGTTGTCAGCAATATATAGAAATAGAGGGTGGATCTATAAATGGGTACCATGCCTCCGCCCTCTCTCTTTCTCTCTCCCACTTTATTCTATAGGACCTGGTTCCATGTATGGGAACGAGTTCCATATAAAACCAGTCTCACAATGGTAGGAACCTGGTTCCATAGGAGAGAGAAACCTATGGAACCGGTATAGGACCATCAATTGGAGACGCCCCGCCTGTCCGTTTGGTGGGCTCCGGGTAGCGAAGCCGCAGCCAAAACACTCTCAAACCGGGCCTGACTCTTCTACACCTTGGCCTTGTTTAGTTCCAAAAAGCAAATCTCAAATTAACTATGCAAAAAGAAGATTCCACATCACATCAAAATATCATAACATGCATAGAGTACTAAATATAGATAAAATCAAAAACTAATTGCACCGTTTGATTGTACTCTATGAGACGAACATTTTGAGCCTAATTAATCAATTTTTGGACAATTTTTCGCACATACAAACGAAATGCTACAGTGACGCAATGATTACGAAGAGACATCTTACTTCCAAATTCACCATCTCAATTCTAGCATCTAAACCAGGCTGGTCCCACCATGGCATTAATTATAGCTTGGCTCCACCAACTTCTTTCAGTCATAGAGCTGAGTATGCCCGATCATGAGCCCAACATTAACTAGGCCAAATGCATGCGCATACGTACAGTGACCCACGTGCACACAGCTACTATTGGACTTGCCTTCTATCCTTGTTCCATCTGTACCCTGCTTCTTCACAAAGGAAAAATTGGAACCAAGCCAGACTATATGGCCGGATAAAAGATTGGAGAGAAAGTATGTGCATATTGAAAGCGACTGAACAAAGAACAAAGCACATCACATTTTATTATATCCACTAGAACGTTACGTGTGCGTTGCGCGCCCTATCATAACCATAATAATAAATAGAAGAATTAAAAAGTACCCGCTATATATTAAATGATTGGTCTATACCATTATAAACATAATTGACACAACTTATTACATAATATGTGGGACTATCATATTATTTAAAATAAATCTCATTGCACAGCTTTTGTGTATGACCTGTTTGGGAGAACTGCACTCCATAAAAATCAGCTCAACTCCAGCAACTCCACATTTTTCATCTCCACTCCGCCTACTTCAATTAATATAGAGCTAGCTCAACGTGTTTGGCTACAAATACAACTCCAGCTCTCGAAAATATATGATTCGATGGGAAATATCTTTCTTACCCTTGCATTGATTTTGTTGATCCATTTTTTCGGCGCTGCTACAGTATGCCGCTAATGTACCGGACAAAAAAACGACGGAAAAAAAAGAAAGAAAAAAGGATCGGTGGAAAAAAAAGAAGCCGATCGATACACAAAAAAACAACGAAAAAAAAGAAAGAAAAAGACTCGACTGAAAAAAGAAGAAAGAAAATCGGCGGAAAAAAAGAAGAAAAAAAACAACGTGGAGGAAGGGGTCGGACGGAAAGGAACAGGTGAGTCTGTCTTTTTATAGCGTGAAACGGTATGCATAAGCGACGGCAATGGTGGGTAATTTCACCCCAACTCCATAAGAAAGTATAAAATCTTTGTTTCTGGGTGCTCCATGTTTTACCCGGAGTTGGTCCCCAACTCCAGTTTTTTCTTGGAGCTGTAAAACTTGGAGTTGCACGTGTTTGCATAAACAAATTGAGAGTGGAGTTGTAAAAGTTGGAGCGGAGCCGTATCAAACAGCTATGTGAATTTGCCTCCATGCTGTCTATAGATTAATATGCAACATACTAAAAATACAGGAAGTAGATGAGGCATACTCTTCGGTGTGATTCTTCATCATCTAGGAATGAAGGAACCTAGAGATAGATATGGGAAGCCCATCAACAAATGGTTACTTATCACATATTTTTTCCATGTCGCGGTCATTGCTCGGAGAGATAGATAGTTTGATGTAAGAACGACCCAAAGATGTGACTTTTTCCCACAGTTGTACTTCATTCTACAAATGAATATTTGACAGAATTAAAAATAGCATCAAGCCATCCACAAAATATAATTTACCAGAAAGCAATTGTCGTTAGGGAAAAGTGCAACTGCAACTAAATGGATAGCTAACAATTAATAAATGGTTCGCTTGTTTAAATTGGATAGTGGCTAGATTTCTTTAATCTAATCATTCTCTAATCAGACGGAGGTCAGTATATATTATTCATACACAATGCTGAACATTGTCATTGGTTTCCTTGATTAAGACATATTTAACCAAGATAACTCTTTATTGGTAGCTTTTTTTCAGTAGATTTTACACAAATGAGCTAGAGCTAAATGTTAACTATGTCCCATTTAAGCTGGACCTAGAAGCATGCAGACGTAAATCTATATATCTTAATGTAATTTACAAAACAAGTGTAAAAATGGTGCTAAAAAATGTTTCAAAATTATTTTATTTAAACATAATCAAGTGTGATCTCATTTTAAAGATCTTGTTATGGAAAACACAATGGTGCAATCGGAATTCAATTTAGACACTTTTTTCTAAACCTGCACCATTAATTTTTTTGAATGAAATCTTCAAAACAAAAAATATACTACCATTATAAAAAATGTTTCAAAATAATTTTATTTAAACATAGTCAAGCATGGTCTCACTTTAAAGATCTCATTGGAAAAACACAATGGTGTAATTTAGACATTTTTTTTCCGTAAACCATGAGTTTTTTCATTCCAATGTTTTTCACGCAAACCCATGCACATGAAATCGTTGACTGCAATCTCCCTCCCACGGTGCATGCAGCTACACCAGCCTAGCGCGTTGATTGGTCTGGTGGCCTAACGTCCAACAGAGCTCAAATAAACTTGTGCTGCCAGTGACCAAGCACGCGTGGTCTTTGAGAGGAAGGAGGAGTGGTCTTTAAGAAACCCGATTAAAAAGACGAGTGGCTATACATTGTTTCGAAGTGACGGGTCTTGCTGTTGAGATCCGTCGCTATTATATACAGTACATATATTTATCTACGAAGTGTGACATACAAGACCATAAATACGAACGAAAGCACCCGCCAGTTCCATCAGAACAAGCAGCAAGCTAGCGTTCGCTCCTTTCCTCTGAACTAGCGTGTTTCAGAGTGAGTAGTGGTGGTGAGATTGAGAGAGGCGGCGCCGGCGTCGAGCAGCTTGCTTGCCCGCGCGAGGAAAAGATATGGCCTCGCTGGCTCACGACGACAGCACAACGGGTGCCGGCTCCGACCAGGTCCGGCGTGGTTATTATGTCATATATGTGCAGTTTGTTATTGTTATTGATGTTAAATAAATGGTTTGGAGACAGTTTGCAAAACTTTGTAGAGATAAGGAGCCATTTTCTTTTTTTTTTGTTGGATTCATGAACTGGCTTGCATGCGGATGCATGATTCTCCACTAGCTGCCCCTCCCGGACAGCTTCTCCTTTCTGTTGCTGCTGCTCAATTGATTCTGCTAGTTGCTGACTTGCTGTATCGTCGTTGCTTGCTGCCTGATCTGTGGAAGTAGAAGTCCGGCAATGGACAGTTAGCTAGGCTTCGAGGTTGAAATCCTGCTACGATGACTTCATATAAGCTATCAGTCAACGAGTCATATTGTAATAATACCCCATTATTAGTTGATTTTTTTTGTTTTGTCCTGTCCATACTTATTATATATGTTCTGAGATCCAATCAGATCGATGAGATTTGTGGAAGCTGTTACAAGTGAATTGTGATAATGATCGAGGATTATATGCTTAAACAACATATGCTAGCTTTTTTTTAGACTCATATGCTAGCTGTACATTATATTGGACAGTTCTGCTCAGGTCAACTTGCTGTACTACAACCGTTTGATGGTTGTTTCTACCAGAACGTACTGAAAGCATTTTTTTTCTTTTTTATCCTCTATTTGCTAGATTTTGGTAGAAGCAAATGGCTCTACACGGACACTGATTTTGAACAGGCCAAAGCATGCAGCTAAATGCACTCTCCCCCACTATGGTATTTTAAGAGTTCACTGGTATTAAAATACTCAGATTTACTTTTAGAATAGTGGGTACAGGATAATTGTTCTTTCATGTTGCAGATTAAGGGACTCTTGAGATGTTTTGCTGCTTATGAGAAACATGATGAAATTAAATTATTGATTATGAAGGTAACTGCACTGTGTTTCTGTTGTCATTTAATGTTTTGTCTTATCTTGGATTTCACACTACCAGAATGATCGACATCTGCACCGGGTGGGAAAGCCCTTTAGCACCGGGTTTCCCACCCGGTGCAACTAATCCGAGGCTAAAGGGGTACCCCTTTAGCACCGGGTTGAATAACCGGTGCTAAAGGGGCCCTTTAGCACCGGGTGCAGCCACGACCCGGTGCTAAAGGGCCTGCCCCGCAGCGCCGGTAGCAGGGCCTTTAGCACCGGGTCGTGGCTGCACCCGGTGCTAAAGGGCCTGCCTTTAGCACCGGTTGCTGCCTGAAACCGGTGCTAAAGACCCCGGATTTCTTTTTTTTTTTTGCTTTTTTCAGTAGCCATGCGTGCACGTCTATATACGTATATATTCTAATACGTGTATTCTAATGCGTATTCGGCCGACTCTATATTCATACTAGCTGACATTTCATCAAAATAGAAGACATATATATTACAAAAGTAGATATTCATGCATGTCAACTCGAGTTATATATATTTAAACTGTATTTTCTACATAATTAAGATTGACGACTAGCTAGCTCTCGTTGGACTGTCCGGCACGTCCTCCAGTATTGGCGAGTGGAATTCTCCTCGGGGATTGACGGCCTCATCCCAGATCCATCCGACGAGCTGTTCTGCAATTGCGTCAATTCTTTCTATCTCTAGGGACTCTTCCTTTAGGTTGAACATCTATAATTTAAAAATATTTGAAAGACATTTAATCCGTCGAGTTGGAGACAATAATTGTGCACTTAATAATAATGGAAATGTCTTTATTATTACGTACCATAATATCGCGTTGTGTGAGCTTTTTATGTCCCCAATTCCACATGTAGTCGCACACATAGTATGCACATAAATTATTTCCCGGTCCCTGTTTGGCACACTGTCGACCAAAAGAAATCTAGTAAAATTCATATAATATATTAGTCGATGCCTACATGTACAAATTACTTGCTTACCGGAAAGCCAATGTTCCATTTTAGTGTTTCATGTTGTATACCCGTGTGTTCTGTACGAAATTGAATCCAGGCCCTGCGAACAAAAAAATTGAGTTAAGTCATTGCGAGTGGAAGGGGTGGATTAAGTAGGGGAAAATATACATCACCTTGCCATCATGTCCATGATGTTCTGTAGTTTTTCTTTTGGGGTGTGCAATGAATCAAAGACGTTCACGACACCCCGATCAGGACACAATATAATTAGGAACCAGTGGAATCTGTGCACATGTATACATTATAATCAGAAATGAATTGTTACACAGACAGTATAAGAAGAAGGCTGTGAATGTACTCACTCGATGTTGTACGGGATTAGTATGGAGTCACAGTAATTTTGTTTCTTGATATATTTGTATAGGTTTAAATATGTTTCCTCAGGATTGTGCATTATCATTTCTTCACTTATCCTTCGAGGGTCAATGAAACCAACGTCATATATATTGTCTCTGCGACATTTTTGAATCTCCATTCTGCATATGTTAAGCAATAAATAAAGCCCGCGTCAACATAGATTGGAATTATTGTTTTCAAACTGTGAATTATAAGCAACAACAAAGTACTTACAATGTCCAACATGTGATCAAATCCACGTCCATGGCGTCGCGGTGGTACAGCTCATATATATCATTAAACCTGAGCCAGACAAAATCCGCGTCACCATTGTAGAAGTCTTGGTCCTTCACGCCTACTTTTATCATGCGCCGTTTATTCCTTCTTGATTCTTCCAAATACCAGTCATGGAATCGGCGCATCTTCGTTTGTAGCTTCCTCTCCATTTCAGGAGGGACCATAGGCTCGCCAAGCTTAAACGGCCACTTCAGCGTTGTGTTTACTGGCACATCTGCTTCCCCCAGGACTTGCGCTCTGGTTAGTCCAGTCTCGGCCATTACTCGTTGAATGTTAAGCTCGTCCAGAGATGGCAATGGACCCAAGGGACGCTGAGGTTGCTGGCCGAGTTGAGGAACCTTTTTGGATGGGCCCGCCTCCTTATCCGCAGCCTTCCGTTTCCGGCGAGATTTCAGTAATGAGCGGTCATAGTCTGTTACTATTACTTCCTTCTGTTGACCCTTGCTCAAATTACCGAGGAATGACTTCACGATGGTGGGATCAAGCTTCGGCTCCGCCTCAGGTTTTCTCCTCCACTCGGCCATTTGCCTCTTTGTGTCTGCTTTTACCGAGGCTTCGAGCTCCTCTAGAGTCTTCTCGCCCGCTCTTTTCTCTGGTGCGGGCTTCTCTCTAGTTTTTCGCGCCTTCTTCGCTGGTGGAGTGGGGGCAGAGGCTTTAGTGCGGCGTCCCCTCTTCGGCGGAGGAGACGGAGACCTCTTCGGCGGAGGAGACGGAGACCTCTTTGGCGGAGGAGACGGGCTTGCATCAGGAGCTCCCGGAGAATCGTCATGATCCTGTGGATCTCTTGGAGGTGACGGGGGCTTGTTGGTAGCCGCAGGTGTATCGGGTATAACGATGTCTGCCTTGCTCCATAGAATGATGCAGTGAGAACACTGACCGAGTTTTGTTTCTCCGTCACCTCCGGGGATGTCAAGTTCCAAGTCTTCCCAGCTGGTGACGACTTGCTCCACCTCAACAGGTACGTAACCATGTGGAATGTCATTGCAGTGCCATTTTTGCCCTTCTTCCACACGTTTGGTCATACCGTATGCGACCTGATAAGTTAGTAGTCACAAAGAAAGTTAGTAAATGAATGGTATTTACGGTGAAATGTATGCAGTATGAACTAAGGTCGCATACGTACCACCACAGCTAAGTTCTTCTGCCTGACGACAAGCTCGCACGCGGTCCGTTGAGTTATTTCATCCACGGTGTAACGGACCGCTTCGGCGGCCTGTGTGGAAGCGTGACTGCTTTGATATTGCTGTGGAGGGCTAATAAGGGCCGCATCTTGGAGAGGTGCATGCTCTGTGGAACCGGTCCCGCCTGTGGCTTGTTGGAGAGGTGCAGGCTCTATGGAACCGGTCCCGCCTGTGGCTTGTTGTATCTGCAGCCATGCTACCTTCATCCGTCGCTCCATCTCTGACTCCATTTCTTGGAGCTTTGAGCCCTGGGCGGCAACCGTTTGCTCTAGGTCCCTTACCCTCTGCTCATATTCGGCCTTCTTCCTCGAACGGCTCCTATAGGTGGCGGCGTGCTCTTGGAAACCTTTCTTCCATGAGACGCTTGTGCCTACGCCGCGCGTCCGTCCAGGATGCTCCTTGTTCCCTAAGGCATAGGTTAGCTCATCTCTGTCTCTATCGGCAACAAATTCTCCCCTATCAGATGCCCTGAGGATATCGAGGAGACGCTGAGCTAGTTCTCGCAAGTCCTCGGGAAAAACTAAGGAGCCGTCGATTGGGCTCAGGGTGCCTCCATGACCATAGTACCAATGCTTGGTCCTTGTGGGCCAGTCATGTGTCGCTGGAGTGATGCCTCTAGCATATAGATCTTCTTCCATCTTCTCCCATTTAGCGATGCTTGCCTTGTAACCTCCCGAACCCATCTTATGCGAGTACTTCTTATTTGCGGCGTTTCCAGCGTTTCTAGCGCTAGCCGTTGCACCCTCTTCGGAGGTTTTGTACTCAATGAATGCTTCCCACTCGTCATTGGTGATCTTCTTATACTTCTCAGGATCCGGGGCCTCTCCGGTTTTGAGAAATTGCGAGTACAACTTCTTCTTGAAATCCTGAAACAGAACTGCCATCTTCTTCATTGTCCAATCCCTCAGTTCTGCTTCATGAGTGCTAGGCCAGTCGAATATTGCCTTTAATTCCCTCCATAGCATCTCCTTCTCTGTATCGGGGAGCACGTACTCCTCAGTGGGGTCCGTGGACTTCCATTTTCTGATACTAATGGGCACATTGTCCCGTACAATTACCCCGCACTGAGATACAAATTTCTTGGCCACTTTTGGGGGCTCAACTGGCTCCCCGTCATCCTCCACTCGGGTGATGTGTAACTTGACATCCTTCAGCTTCTTCGTGGTCGATCGTTTTGATTTCTTAGCAGAGGCGGCCTACACAAATTACATATATACGAGATGATATAGAGATGGTATACATAATTGACATGTACAGTACAAATTTATGTTATCTATATACACACCTGACTAGACGAGGGCGCGCTACCGGCTCCTTCAATAGTTTCGGCCCTTGCAACATTGTCGCCCTGGACATTGTCGTCCCTTCCAATGATGCCCAACACATCATCCATCGACATTGGTTGGGTTACAATATTGAAAAGTTGATTCGCAAAGAACGTGTCGTTGTCCTCTTGCATGGGTGGGACAGGGGTGTTGTTGTCCTCTTGCATGGGTGGGACAGGGGTGTTGTTGTCCTCTTGCATGGGTGGGACGTTGTTGTTGTTGTCCGCCATCTATAGAATTAAAAACAATTGGTAAGAATTGATTCGGGTGGGACGTTGTTGTTGTTGTTCGGGTGCGCGGTGTGAATTGATTCGCTAAGGGTTCGCTAAGGGGGTCGGTGCGCGAAAAACGGATTCGCTAAGGGGTTCGGGTGCGCGATGGGTTCGGGTACGCCATAGAATTTCCGATAATAAACATTTTCGATAGTATACATTATACAAACATATAACATTTCCAATATACATTTAAATGAAGCACATATATTTCTAATATACATAGAATTTCCAATATACATTTAAATGAAGCATTTTCCAATATACATTTCAAACATATAACATTTCCAATATACATTTCAATGTAAATATCTCCAATACATTTAAATGAAGCATTTTCCAATATACATTTCAAACATATAACATTTCCAATATACATTTCAATGTAAATATCTCCAATACATTTAAATGATGCATTTTCCAATATACATTTCAAACATATAACATTTCCAATATACATTTAAATGATGCATTTTCCAATATACATTTCAAACATATAACATTTCCAATATACATTTCAATGTAAATATCTCCAATACATTTAAATGATGCATTTTCCAATATACATTTCAAACATATAACATTTCCAATATACATTTCAATGTAAATATCTCCAATACAGATAGCACGGCATGATCCAAAAATACAAGAAAATGGCATCTATGCTATCAGGCGTTTCAAAGTTACAAATCCTCAACCATCATTTAGGCCAGTCCACCTGTTACACAGAGATCAAGAGTGTTCACAGAAGCTCACAGTGATGGGCGGCGGGCGACGGCGGCGCGGGGACGAGCGGCGCGGGGACGAGCGGCGGCGGGGACGACAGGCGCGCGCGGGGACGACAATGGCGGCGGGGACGACGGGCGGCGGCGCGGCGTGGGCGCGGGGACGACAGGCGGCGGCGGCGTGAACGCGGGGACCACGGGCGGCGGCGGCGACGGCGACGGGCGACGGCGACGGGCGGCGGCGGCTGAGGAGACGAGGGGGCACCGGCGGCGGTTTCGATCTGTGACGAATGAGGGCGAAGTGAGGAAGGGGAGAGAAGTCCCCGGCCTATATAGGTCCGGGGCATTTAGCACCGGGTGCAGCCACGACCCGGTGCTAAAGGCCCTTTCGCACCGGGTCGTTGCTGCACCCGGTGCTAAATGCCCCCCCTTTCGCACCGGGTCTTCCCACCACCCGGTGCGAAAAGGCCTTTAGCACCGGGTCTTCTACACCCGGTGCGAAAGGCCGTAACTGTGCGCCAGACTGAGGCCTTTAGCACCGGGTGCAGCCACGACCCGGTGCTAAAGGCCCCCCTTTCGCACCGGGTCTTCTACACCCGGTGCTAAAGGCCCCGTAACTGGCGCCAAACGAAAATTGGGGGCCTTTAGCACCGGATTTTAGATCAACCCGGTGCTAAAGGCCCCAACTTTTCGTTTGGCGCCCAGTTTCCAAACGGGCCTTTAGCACCGGGGGCTACTATTTGGGAATCTTATAAATATAGTTTTTAATGTATAGTTATTAATACTTGTTTTAATTCAGTTATTAATACCTATTAAAAATATATATTAAAAAAGAAAATCTTATAAATTACTAGAAAATCAATATAAAATGCTAGAAAATCTTATAAATTACTAGAAAATCTTATAAATTAATAGAAAATCTTTTAAATTACTAGAAAATCCTGTAAATTAATAGAAAATCTTATAAATTAATAGAAAATCTTATAAATTACTAGAAAATCTTATAACTTACTAGAAAATCTTATAAATTACTAGAAAATCTTATAAATTACTAGAAAATCTTATAAATTACAAAAATTGATAACTAAATGAAAGATTTTGGAACATTAAACGGTCTCAGATGAAAAAGTCATGAATACCAAAATTTCATATCTCATCAAGATCTACAATCTTTATTTAAGTCATTTTTGCATTTGAGAAAGTGGTAGTGTACATTGTTCATTAATCCTAGATTCACTCGCATAGTTTCCAAAACTTTGTTAGAGACTTGTCAAATTTCTACTACATGTTATTACCCATTTTGAAAATGACAAAATGACCTAAATAAAGATTGTAGATAATGATGAAATATGAAACTTTGGTATTCATCACTTTTTCATTTGACATCACCTAGTGTGAAAAAAACCTTGGTTGTAGGTGTCATTTTTAATTCAAAATTTGGATTGTTCAAACACGAGAAGATTTTTCAAAATAATAACATTAATATGTTTCATAACCTGATAGAGTATGATTTTAGGAATTTTTAGGAAGAAAAATGATCTTTTTTGAAGTTTGTACGAGGGAGAACGACTAGTTACAACTTTTATACAGAGATTAAAAAGAAAAATTGTTCTTGTTCATCCAGTGACGTGGCCCGGTGACGTGGCCAGCTCTCGCACGGCCTCCGTGGCCAGGCCGGTCTTTGGCCCCGCCGCAGCGTGGCCTTTAGCACCGGGTGCAGCCACGACCCGGTGCTAAAGGCCACGACCG
Source organism: Echinochloa phyllopogon (assembly GCA_033239725.1). Lineage (NCBI taxonomy): Eukaryota > Viridiplantae > Streptophyta > Magnoliopsida > Poales > Poaceae > Echinochloa > Echinochloa phyllopogon. The sequence continues at coordinate 33,564,610 of BTCW01000008.1, forward strand.
GGCCAGTGACGTGGCTCGCGTGCGCCCGGTGACGTGGCCGGCCGCCGCACGGCCCCCGCGGCCCGGTCGTGGCCTTTAGCACCGGGTGCAGCCACGACCCGGTGCTAAAGGCCACGACCGGGCCAGTGACGTGGCTCGTGTGCGCCCGGTGACGTGGCCAGCCGCGGTCGTTGCCTTTAGCACCGGGTGCAGCCACGACCCGGTGCTAAAGGCCTAAATCTTATAAATTAATAGAAAATCAGTATAAAATGCTAGAAAATCAATATAAAATGCTAGAAAATCTTATAAATTACTAGAAAATCTTATAAATTACTAGAAAATCAATATAAAATGCTAGAAAATCTTATAAATTAATATAAACTCTTATAAATTAATAGAAAATCAATATAAAATGCTAGAAAATCAATATAAAATGCTAGAAAATCTTATAAATTACTAGAAAATCAATATAAAATGCTAGAAAATCTTATAAATTAATAGAAACTCTTATAAATTAATAGAAAATCAATATAAAATGCTAGAAAATCTTATAAATTAATAGAAACTCTTATAAATTAATAGAAAATCAATATAAAATGCTAGAAAATCAATATAAAATGCTAGAAAATCTTATAAATTACTAGAAAATCTTATAAATTACTAGAAAATCAATATAAAATGTTAGAAAATCCTATAAATCAATAGAAATTACATGGCATCATCGTTTACTCGGACACTAATAAACTTCCTCTTTACAAATGTTCCTTGATTGTGATCACGCCGTAGATACGGTGTCTCCTCCGCCGCTAACAGGATGCTTGGGTCATCAGCCACTGAGAATGGAGGCCGGCCATCGAGCATATCATAATCTTCATCCGTCTTGTCCTCAACTCCTACGATTTTTCTCTTTCCAGGAAGAACTATATGACGCTTTGGCTCGTCTTGTGATGGGTCCAATTGCTTACCCCCACCTTTCTTATCCGCCCCTTTCTTCGGTCTGCTAGCCATGTCCTTCACATAAAAAACTTGTGTGACTGCTTTGGCCAGGACGAACGGTTCGTCTAGAAAGCCAATCTTGTTTAGGTCCACTAACGTCATTCCATAGTCCGCTTCAACTTTAACACCTCCTCCAGTCAGCTTCACCCATTGGCACTTGAACAGTGGGATCTTCAAAGGTCCGTACTCTAGTTCCCATATCTCCTCTATGACTCCATAGTATGAGTTTGTATTGCCATTGGTGTCTGTCGCGTCGATCCGGACACCACTGTTTTGGTTGGTGCTTTTCTTGTCCTGGGCTCTTGTGTAAAATGTATACCCATTGATGTCGTATCCTTGGAATGTCAAGATCGTGCTCGATGGACCTCTAGCTACAAAAGCTAGCTGCGCATCAATGCCATCGACACCCATAAGACGTCTTCGCAACCAATCGGCGAAAGTACTATTGTGCAGACGCTGAATGAAGGCCGCAGACTTTGTTGAGTTTTCGTCCCTGAGAATCTGCATGTGCTCCTCGATGTACGGAGCAACTAAGGTTGATTGTTGCAAAACTGTGAGGTGCGCTTTACGAAATGTCTCAACATCCTTGATCACCATCGATCTTCTCCCTAGTGTGCCCTTTCCACCAAGTCTCCCCTCGTGATGGGATTCGGGCACACCAATCGGCATAAGATCGTCGACAAAGTCAACACAGAATTCAATGACCTCCTCCGTTTCGTATCCCTTAGCAATGCATCCTTCTGGACGAGAACGATTACGGACATACTTCTTTAGGACAGCGAAGAACCTCTCAAATGGGAACATGTTGTGTAGAAATACTGGGCCCAATATACGAATCTCTTTGACGAGGTGAACCAATAGATGTGTCATGATATTGAAGAAGGATGGTGGAAATATCATCTCAAAGCTGACAAGACATTGCACCACGTCGTTCTGTAGCTGATCTAAGTGGTCTGGATTGATCACCTTCTGAGAAATTGCATTGAGGAATGCACATAGCTTCACAATGGCTTTCCGCACGTTTACTGGTAGCACACCCCTGAGTATGACGGGAAGCAGCTGTGTCATCAACACATGGCAGTCGTGAGACTTCAGGTTTGTGAACTTCTTCTCTTTCATATTTATTATTCCCTTAATATTGGAGGAGTAGCCAGACGGAACCTTGATACTGTTCAAGCATTCAAACATGCTTGCCTTCTCTTCTTTGCTGAGAGTGAAGCTGGCAGGACGCAAGTACTGGCGTCCTTTGTCTCTCTTTTCTGGATGTAGATCAGTCCGTTGCTTCAATCGTTTCAGATCCTGACGTGCTTCCAGTGTATCTTTTGGCTTCCCATAAGTACCCAAGAAGCTTATCAAGTTCACGCAAAGATTCTTCGTCAGATGCATCACATCAATCGCGTTACGGACCTCTAAACGTTGCCAATAAGGTAGCTCCCAAAAGATAGACTTCTTCTTCCACATCGCGGCACGACCATCCTCGCCCGTCGGAGCAGCCTGGCTTCCGTCTCCCTTGCCAAACACCACGTGTAGGTCCTTCACCATATCAAATAGCTCTTCTCCACTCCGGTGTCTCGGCTTTGTACGGCGGTCAGCATTCCCGCCAAAATGCGCACATTTCTTTCGTAGCTCATGCTTCGCCGGAAGGAATCGACGGTGACCCATGTACACAACTTTACGACAATGTTTCAAATACATGCTTTCGGTTTCCTCTAAACAGTGAGTGCATGCTTTATATCCTTTGTTTGATTGTCCTGATAGGTTACTTAGTGCAGGCCAGTCGTTGATGCTTATGAAAAGCGGTGCTCGAAGGTCAAACTGCTCCTGCTTGTCCTCATCCCACACGCTAACACCTTCATTCTTCCACAGCTGCAAAAGTTCGTCAACCAATGGTCTTAGGTACACATCAATGTCATTGCCAGGTTGCTTTGGGCCTTCGATGAGCACTGGCATCATAATGAACTTCCGCTTCATGCAGAGCCAGGGGGGTAGGTTGTAGATACAAACAGTCACGGGCCAAGTGCTATGACTACTGCTCATTTCACCAAAAGGGTTCATGCCATCGGTACTCAAACCAAGCCTAACATTCCTCGCATCAGCATCAAACTCTGGGAATGCTCTGTCGATGTTCCTCCACTGGGATCCATCGGCGGGGTGTCTCAACATGCCATCCTGCTTACGTTCTTCTTTGTGCCAGCGCATCAGTTTGGCATGGTCTTTGTTCCTGAACAAACGCTTCAGACGGGGTATCAGAGGGAAATACCACATCACCTTCGCAGGGATTTTTTTCTTAGAACGCTCTCCCCCAACATCACCAGGGTCGTCCCGCCTGATTTTGTATCGCGCGCAGGTGCAAACCGGACAACGATCCAAGTGTTCGTACTGTCCGCGATAGAGGATACAGTCATTAGGACACGCATGTATCTTCTGCACCTCCAAACCGAGAGGGCAAACAACACGTTTTGCTTGATACGTTGTCGATGGCAATGTGTTACCCTCTGGAAGAATCTTCTTTACGAGTTTCAGTAGCTCCTCGAAACCCTTATCAGTAACACCATTTGCTGCCTTCCACTGCAGAAGTTCAAGTGTGCTACCCAACTTCTTTAGCCCCTCTTTGCAATCTGGGTACAGGTCAGTCTTGTGGTCCTGCAACATGCGCTGTATCTTTTTTATATCCTTATCATTGCCGCAGTCTTTCTCGGCATCACGCAACATTTGCCCGAGCCCATCAGTAGGTTCATTTTCCTGAGCAACATCTTCCTGAGCATCGCCTTCCCGAGCAACATCTTCCTCATCGGCATCACCCATTGCAGCATATGCAAAGGAACCGTAGTATTGAGCCAATAACGGAATGTCGTCATCGGCCTCGTCTTCTTCATCTTCATCCATTAGAATTCCTCTTTCACCGTGCTTCGTCCAAACAGAATAATTCCTCATGAAACCGTGCCTCATCAAATGCACTTGAAGACAACCTCTTTGTTTGTACGATTGTATATTTTTACAATGGGTGCATGGGCAGAACATGAAACCGGACGGCGTCCTGTTAGCCTCGGCGGCATCGAGAAACGTCCTAAGGCCATCACGGAAGGCCTGAGCGTGGGGGTCCCCGTACATCCATTGTCTATTCATCTGCATTATTAACCAATAACAAATATACAATACAATTTAAAGATAAAAAAAATTAATATATAAATAAATACAAATTATAATATATATTCCATTATATAAATAAATTTCTAAAACTACATTACTATATTCATTAAATATAACATTACTATAAGCCTTATAAGATTTATAAGATTTATAAGATTTTCTATTAATTTATAAGATTTTCTAGCATTTTATATTGATTTTCTAGTAATTTATAAGATTTTCTATTAATTTATAAGATTTTCTATTAATTTATAAGATTTTATAGCATTTTATATTGATTTTCTAGTAATTTATAAGATTTTCTATTAATTTATAAGATTTTCTAGCATTTTATATTGATTTTCTAGTAATTTATAAGATTTTCTAGTAATTTATAAGATTTTCTAGTAATTTATAAGATTTTCTAGCATTTTATATTGATTTTCTAGTAATTTCTAAAACCACATTACTATAAGCCTTACAACTATTCACAAGTCATACAAAACAAAATACTAACTAGCTTGCCTTCTCTCTCCATTTAAAACACAACATGCATGAACACTCTCTCCACCATGAACTCAAGCTCTCTCCTCTCTCTCCTCCAAGAACACAATCTCTCTCTAGCTAGCTTTACTTTGATTCACAAATCCCTCTATTTCTAAATCATAGAAGGATTACAAGCTAAATAAAACATTAGAGAATGAAAGAGTGTACCTTGTAGTGCTCCTTAGATGAGTAGATTCTTCACAAATTTTGAAAAAAATTTGGGCAACACCTCCCCTCCCACGGCCGAGCAGCATGAACACAGCGCCTAAGTGTTCAGCTGGCTCGGGCGGGGGAGGGGAAGCCCCTATATTCAAACACATTAGCACCGGGTCGTGGCAAGACCCGGTGCTAATGTTCACCCTTTAGCACCGGGTGCAGCCACGACCCGGTGCTAATGTGCCCGAGGCCTTTAGCACCGGGTCGTGGCTGCACCCGGTGCTAAAGGGTGAACATTAGCACCGGGTCTTGCCACGACCCGGTGCTAATGTGTCCGCCCGGACACACCTCCGCGCCGCCCCCGCTCCTAGCCGTTGGACCCGGTGCTGAAGCCCCATCAGCACCGGGTCCAAAAATGGCCGAGGCGGAGGAGGCGGGCGGATGTGAAGGATTCTGGTAGTGTCACTTCTTAGATTGATATGATAGTCGTCACAGCTACCCCTTTATTGTCTACATGCGCTCTGTTGATTTTGTTTGACATTGTATTGAATACCATCACTTGTTTTCAGGGGAAAGGAAGAGCATTTTGTGCTGGAGGTGATGTTGCAACAGCTATCCGGTCTATACATAATGCTAGTTACAGCTTTAGCGCATCTCTGCGGTATCTCATATCCAAAGCTGATTTATTTACATATTTTGCATTTTCTTCTGTTACCTACCTTAATACCCGTGCCATATATTTTGTTCTGCATAATGTTTTGTTGACTGTGATGTCTATTTAATTCTTAATTAAATCAGATGGCTGGAAATGGGGTGCTGATTTCTTCCGAAATCAGTAGATGTTAGATTACATAATTGCAACCTGTGTTAAACCTCAGGTGAGCTGCACCTCTTCATAGTTATTCATTGTAATTACTCACTTCTCTGTTGCTTGCCTCTAAAGGCTAGACAATTTTAACTATAGGTTTCTCTTCTGAATGGAATTGTCATGGGTGGAGGTGCTGGTGTTTCTTTACATGGAAGATTTCGGGTTGCCACTGATAAGACGGTATATACTGCAAACCAAACTGAAGTGATCTTTTTCTTCTGTCATTAGTTTTTACTTATCTATTCAAGACGGTGTGTAGTCATGGAAGCATAGCTCAAGTTTGCATGTCATGATGTAGGTTGAGATCTGCTTGTTTAAGGTTCTATATATTGAATGCTGCTGACCCATACTGAAACAGCAGCATTCTATATATTTGTACACTACCCATACTGAAACATACTTCTTTAGGATTGAAGATCTACATGAATGGTTTTGTGCTGTTACCCAGCACAGCTTTTCACTGCCTTAATTTTCTGTATTAGATCAGAATGTTTCTAGGACTAGGTTTCAGTTATGGTAGAAACTTCCCTTTTTATGAGCTTGATTAGCGCTAGTAGTTCTTCTACTCATTTGGAATAATATGGAGCATCTTGCTTGCTTTTTATTGAAAAATCAGAATAATCAAGCGCCATATCTTTATCATTTACATTTTGAATATTAATTCATGCAGGTTTTTGCAATGCCAGAAACAGCTCTGGGTCTCTTTCCAGATGTAGGGGCCTCATATTTTCTGTCTCGGCTACCTGGGTTCTATGGTTATCTTCTATATCTCTTCTTTATTCCGTTGAAGTACATGTAGCCATGTCATTGCCACATATTTAATATTGCTGGATAATATTCACACAGTCCTGAAATATTATGCATCCTCGTATTCTCCTTTGCAGTTTTAGAATTACTATGCGCTTAATTGATTTTTAGCATATTGTGTGTCTTGTGCAAATGATATATGGAAGTATGGAAGTGATCTTGGAGATATAAGTTCTGGTTTTCTATTTGATTTGTTGATTCCATAAGGTTAATTAATTGTATTGAGTGCCGTCCGCCTTCTACTTGATAGCAAAGGTAGCTTGGGAGATCTTGTTCACTAAACTGTTATCATGTATTTGTTCAGGAGAGTATGTTGCTCTTGCTGGTGCCAGATTGGATGGTGCGGAAATGCTTGCATGTGGTCTGGCAACTCATTTTGTCCAGTCAAATGTAGGTTCATTTAAATTTTAACCCTTTATTTTCTATGCATTCTTGGAATAAAAAACCAAGCAATATAGATGTCAACTTTTGCTTCTAGTTATGATGTTTCGTATTATATTTATGGTTATAGTGTTTGCATGCTTTTACTTTTTGTTGGCCTACATGGTTAAGGTTGTGTATTTACGAGTCCTATAACTACTAGCAAATACTCTTTGTTCAACAGACGCTGCCTTTGCTAGAGAAATCGCTTCAGAAGGTGGATACTTCCAGTACTTTTACTGTGTGCGGTATCATCGATCAATTTTCTCAACAGCCAACACCGAAAGAAAATAGTTCTTTGAATAGGTGAGAGTGTTCTTGATTGAATGAGTGAAATATGCATGCCCCAATTCATTAACTTCATTGTCTGGTGGTCCTCAGGTTGGAAATCATTAACAAATGTTTCTCCAAAGGAACAGTTGAAGAAATTATATCTTCTCTTGTGAGTTTGATCTAGTAATTGCGCCTTTTTATGGGTTCGCTTACTCTGTCCTGCAGAAATAATTAATATATCTTATGTCAGGAGCAAGTGGCTTCAAATTTGGCTGATGAATGGGTTGCTGCAACAGTCATTTCCTTGAAAAAGGCTTCTCCTACTAGTCTGAAAATCTCTCCGAGATCGGTATTCCTCAGAAACAACCTCATATTTATTAGTCTACCGCCTCATTAGTTCTGTCCTCAAGAATATAGTTGTTTCATTGTTTGTTTTGTAACTCGGAATCCAGATAAGAGAAGGGAGAACACAAACTGTTGGGGAGTGCTTGCGTCGGGAATATAGAATGGCTTGCCATGTCGTGCATGGTGACTTCAGCAGAGACTTCTTTGAGGCAAATATCCACATCTTCGACACTGCTCATTTTTATCCAAGATATATATTTCTACTTTGACATCTTTATGGAGCAAGGTCTCTATACCTAACATCCAAATTTTTGTTGCAGGGGAGCAGGGCTATACTGAAAGATAAAGATCAAAACCCAAGGGTTAGGATAATTTCCTATTTAGCACATTCCGATCAAAATTTATCAGCTTATTTCATCTAAAATAACCATTGGATGATGGTGATCTTTTCTTATGGTGTTACTTGCAGTGGATGCCTCCAAGGTTGGAACAAGTGAATGATGAGGCAGTTGAACAATATTTCTCAAGAATTGATGATCCTCAGTGGGAAGATTTGAACGTACCAACCAAACGTTCCCATGGAATAAATATTGAGTCCAAGCTTTGATTGAAGTCTTGGGCAAAGAGTTGAACGGAATCTCGGTGGTAGTCCGAGTAACACATAATCCCAAGTCTGAAGAGTCTATGTAGACTGCATAGTACTAGTAAAATAAAACCGAATAATATGCCTTAGGTCAACTTTCATATCGGTATATGTACAAACATTGTGTTGTTTGTATGGCAAACTGTACCCATTCTAGAATAATTATAATCGGGTGCATTGAATATAATTTACTGGAGTTTACAAACATACAATGGCAATTGAATTTAACTCCCTAGGTAGCACGGGAATGTACGTGATGGCGATGAGACACACTGGAGTTTCACTGAACAAATGTCCAAAGAGAACCAAGTCTACTATTTTAGCTTATTATGAAAAGCTAAATACCACTCCATCCATCCTAATTCCTAAAATATAGTCTCTTCATCCCATGAAGAGTGCACATCCTAATTACTAAAATATACTCCATCTGTCCCATAAAGAGTGCAATCTTGAGATTCAAAAGAATCCTGTAAAAAGTACAATCATAGCAGCAACTACATATCTTATCCAATTAAACAAATAATAATCTGGATTTATGTGGAAATTGAATAGCCCTCGTGCCTAAATCAATGGGATTGAGCTAAGGCAGCAATGTCATTTGCCAATTATACTAATCTGTCGTGTAAATTAGGATTGCCCTCTTCATGATACAGATGAAGTAGGATATTTTAGATTTTCTAAATATGTGGCTTTTGCTGTGCATCTACATAGATGTATAATAATAATTGTTCAGATTGTACTTCGGCTTTCTAACAATAAAACCATTATTCTGGAAAAAAACAAATTATTTATTCTAAACTCCAACCTGAGATTTTTTTTAAGAATTATGAAATTATAAACGTGGCTTTGGTATATATTTGTCAAGAAAATTATTTTAATACTATATAGTATTTGTGCTTAGCAACATATAGGCATGTTTGCTAGTCTATACTAATTATAACCCGTTGGACTTACACCTTAGATTTCAGCTTTATCTCAATATACTGATTTTTTTTTTCTTTTTTGCCAAAGGTCGTAATCTATACAACCTATATAATTGGTCCCCACTACAGATTTCTCTCCGTGCCACATCAGCACTGGTAGATTTACTGTTACCTTCAGGACAAAGAGTTGCATTTGCATGCGTTGTTGAATTCAGAAGCCAAGGAGACAACGAAACCATCTTCATTCCCCACCATCTACTCCTTGCATAAAACCACGGAAGCATAGCTGCCCGGAGGCCTGGGCCACTGCGGCGAGGTCGGACGGTGGGGCGTACTTGGAGCCGGCGTCCCCGTTCCACACCCGGCCGTCCGTGTCGTTTCCCTTCCCCGTCACGCCGCAGTCCAGTAGGATGACGTACCACGTCACGAACGCCGTGGAGGGCCGCCGCCGCGGCGCACGCGGCCTCATGGTGAGATGCGCCTCCTCCCAGATCGGACATCAAGCGGCGCGCCCACGCCGTCTGGACGCGACGACCGGAGAAAGTGCCTGAACGATGGCGCCGAGAACGGCGGCGTCCGGTCCCGGCGCCCCCGGCGCCGGCGCCGGCGGCCTCCAGGCCCAGCATGTCCCACATCACGTGGACGTCATGGTACCCGCAGGTCTGCACCTCCCTGTGGAGGTCCACGATCCCGATGCTCTCTGCGTCCGTCGCAGCAGGCAATGTGCAAACAAAAGGAAAGCGTTAGCACTCACGATCAATTGACAATTTGTCAGGCATTGGCTACGGGTGGTCAGGCCCGGTCCTGACATTTTGGTGGCCCGGGGCGAAACTAAAAGACAGGCCCTTTATAATAACTAGCAAAAATGCTTGTCGCACGTTTAATAGAAACATATATAACGATAGTTGGTCAGAGACCGTGTTGCTTATGAAGTGTTGCTTACGAACTCGACGATTCCACGTAAGCGCGTGTTTTTTTTACTGTGACGAGTCGTGACGTTTTATGATTTCTTCAAAAGTTTGACTAAAGAGTCCGACGAAAATCGTGGGTACGAAAAAATTCTACTATGACTGATTTATGGGCCCGTCGTCATCGAAAAAATTCAAAAGTTACGGGTGGTTGAGTGCGTGTTGGGTCGTACTGTGCGTGTATGCGGTGGGCCAACCTGCGCAGCGAGTAATGGGCCTTTTGGGCCAAATTAAGTTATGTGCCAGTTTTTGAGTTTTACAGCATGAAGGCTCCAGCGATGGTTGAGCTTGAGGGAGAAACCCTCTTGAAGTAAAGTTAATTTTTTTTTTGTTTTTGTACACTTTAAATTGGGGCTCTTCATATGGACCGCGCCGCTTCTAAGTAATTTGCCTTCATGTAAAAAGGCTGAAAACTTTATAAATATGCATCAAATAATCATATAAATCTATGCAAATAATTTATCTTCACGTCAAAAGACTGAAAACTTCACAAATACATCAAATAATCATATAAATTTATGCAAAATATTCCGCAGCAACGCGCGGGGAATTCAACTAGTATAGTATACTGATGATGACGATGATGCCAGTACGCACCACAGGAATCCTATAAAGTATAAACCTGCTCTGGGCCTTTTGCTGCCAAGTTTACCAATGGGTTAAGCCCATGTACTACTCCAGCCCGTTTGCATTAAAGAATTGGACTGGACCAGACTTAGATTCTAGTTCAGCCTGTTTATGGCCCATATGGAATCTTGCCTAGTTTAGTCCCCCGAAGCCCATCGAGACCGTCTCCATGTGTGCGACCCGGCGTCTCCTCTGCCGCCGCCGTCGCCGGGCAACATCAGCCACGCCGCCGTCCTCTGTGCCCCTCGTCTCGGCAAGAACGCCTCCTTCCCTCACTTGGACGCCGAAATGCCGCGTCCGTGCGCCTCTCTGCCGAGCCCGAGCCCCGCATGGGACGCCACCTCCCTCGCCGGTGCGCTCAAGGATGCGGCGGCCCGACGCTCTGCGCCCCATGTGGGGCCCCTCCAAGCGGTGCTCGTCAAGCTCGGCCTCTCGGCCTCCGCCATCCTCGCCACCTCCCTAGCGCACCTCGCGCTGCGTTGCGGGCTCCCGCGGTATGCACGGGAACTGTTCGACGAAATGCCCCGCCCGGACGTGGTCTCCTGGACGTCCCTGCTCACGGGCCACGCGCACCAGGGACTGCACCGCGAGTCCCTCGCGCTGCTCCGGCGGATGGTGGGCTCTGGTGTCGAGCCCAACGGGTACTCCCTATCCGGCGGGTTACTTGCTTGTGCCGGCATCGGCCAGGACGCACTCGCTCTCGGGAAGGAGATCCATGCCAGGGTTCTGAAGATGAGTTTGCATGGTCCAGTCGATCCGGTTGTGGAGAATGGAGTTCTTGATATGTACTCGAGGTGTGGGAGCATCGAGTATGCTTGTAGAGTGTTCAGGGTGATGCAGGTAAGAAACATAGTTGCCTGGAACTCGATGATGGCAGCTCTTCTTGGGAGTGGGCAGGCAGAGGAAGCACTGAGATTGTTTGTTTCAATGGTTTCCTGCGGCATTGGGGTGGATGGCTTCTCATTTTCCATAACTGTGGATGCGTGTGGGGAGCTGGCGCTGTTGAAGCAGGGAATGCAAGTACACGCACGGGTTGTTGGCGGCGGATTTGAGGCAGATGTTGTCGTGAGAAACTCCTTACTGGATATGTATGCAAAGTGTGGCTGTGTGGATTCAGCAGAGCTTGTCTTCAAGGCATCATCTTCACGGGATGCTGTTCTTTGGACTACAATGATCTCAGCTTATGGCAAATTTGGTCGGGTACAGGATGCAGTCAGCATGTTTGATAGGATGGCACAGTTGGACATAAAACAAGATGGAATAGCATATCTTGCAGTTTTGTCAGCCTGTAGCCATGGTGGACTTGTCAGAGAGGGTTGGCGCTACTTCAATTTGATGTCTAATGGTCAAAGCTCAGTTAAGATGCATCCTGAGCACTATGGATGCATGGCAGACCTCCTATGCAGGAGAGGTTACCTAGACGAAGCTCTTGAATTCATTGAGAATATGCCATTCGACTCTAGCATTGCTGCTTGGAGTGCATTACTTAACTCATCTCGAATACATGGGAATGCCAAGTTGAGTCAGCTTGCAGCATCCCGTTTGCTCAAGCTTGATCCTGAGAACCACAGTAACTGGGTTGCTCTATCAAGTGTGCATGCATCGGAGAATGATTGGCATGAAACCTGGACTATCAGGGAGAGCATGAACAGAGAGTGCGTGAAGAAAGAGCCTGGGTGTAGCTGGGTAGAATTGTATGATGGTGTTCATATTTTTCTAATGGCTGACCAGTCTCATCCTGAATTATTCGAACTACTGCAGACTCTTGATTCTTTGGAGGATATATCCATGATGCCTTTTCAAGGAACATAAATCAAATGAGGTTTTGATCCCACCATGCAGTGCAAGGCTGTAGCTGATAATCAAGTGTTTATGTTGTTCCTCCCAATTCTGAATATAACGAATGGTTGTTTTGGACCTTCTATTGGTTATAGAAATGGAAGACAGATTATTGAAAGTTATGGTACCTTTTCAATTCGGAAAACATATATTTCTTCCATATGTGCAATCTGTAAAGGTATGATATGGCTGCTTCTCTTGGTCAAACATCATTTTTTTTCATTGCTTCTCAATTCATATACATACAACCCATATCACATTATGAGGCTCTTCTCAATTCTCATTCCACATACCAGTAATGTGATGGCTGTGGGATTTCATTTTGTGATGGTAATTGGATGTACTCTGGCTCAGAGGATGGTACTGTGAGAATCTGGGATTTACGGTGAGCTTTTGAAATCTAATATCTTGTATATTTTCTTAAGCTGCAAGTCTGTTTTACTTGATCTGCAATTCTAATGAAAACTTAAAGAAGTATTCTTAACTAGGAGACAGTCCAGTGCTGATACATCTCCAGGTGCTATCATGCAAACTCACAATATGGTCCACTGGGTTTAGTTTAAACAGGCTAGAATTTTAAGGAAACTTAAAAGGGCATAGTGCATACTTATGAACATTGAAAATAACCTCCTCATTAATGATAATTCATCTGTAAATCCCAAAGCAGCAATCTTATCAAAATATGGTCCGTCCAACTCCAAATCTCTACAGCTTCCTACATGAGAGTATGTGTGGTAGCACTACTAGATGGTGTGAAGTAAAATATTAAATATTAGTGTTCTAATTATTTGTGGCGTGTGCCATACTATATTTCTGTGCTATGATTCACTTTATGCCTTTGACATTTTGTTTATTTGTGCTTGTATGGTTTCAGAACTGGCACTTATCCGGGAGAATATGGAAGTCGTGCAGCTGTCAGCACAGTAGTCCTACACCCAAATCAGGTTAGATTCACTTTTCTCCCTTTTTTTTGTGTGTGTGTCCCTAAGGGGAATAAATGATTGCAAATTTCATCATCCAAATACAACATTGATTAGTTACACTTGGCTGTAAGCTTGTTGGCTAGCTAGGGCTTTTGCACTTTACTTCTGTTTTAGGAGATTGTTTGGCATTGGAGCCTTTGCCAATTCTGTATAATATGCAACAATGCTGACAAAACGGAACTGACTGCAAGTAGCTGTAACTTCAGAGTTTTCAAATTACTGTGGTACGCTGGTACCCATGATGGAATCAACTTGGGAGAGTAAAATGGACTTTTATATGGCTTGCCTTCATGATAAACTGCAGAGATAGCTTGCTATTCGTGTGTTCAGTCTGTAGTATAGAACAACAGCGAACTAGCTGACAGAGCTTTTCAAGAAGACACTACTATGTTGAACAGAGCCTATATCTCCTCTCTTGTTTTTCAAGATTCCTGTTAGGCTTCATTTTCTTATACCTGAGTAAATAGCAGTATTAGTGTTTCCTTCCTGGATGGATGATTTAAGATAGTTCTGTTTTTGCCAATTCGCCTTGTTACTTCTGTTTGTTTCTTTCCGCCAAATTTAGTAACATTGTATGTTTTATTTTTCAGAAAGAACTGATATCTGGTGATCAGAATGGAAACATGCGTCTGTGGGATTTAGCTGCTAACTCATGCAGCTGTGAATTGGTGAGTGAGTCAGATTTCAATTTTGTGGCACTACTGTGGAAAGGACAATGCAAGAACACAATTAACGTGTTGCTTCCACTTATCTAGGTACCAGAGGTTGATACTGCTGTAAGATGTCTGACAGTCATGTGGGATGGGAGTATGGTGCTTACTGCGAATAACCGTGAGACGTGTTACGTTTGGTGCCTCCTTAAGGGTACTCAGGTCGGTCGGTTCTGCTGACCAACCTGTTCTTTTATACAGAATTGTGGTTTCTGAATTTTCAAGCTGGCAAATTCTGTTGTGTAGACAATTACCTGCTTTGAACCTCTACACAAACTGCAAGCCCATGATGGCTACATTCTCAAGCGCCTGCTTTCATCAGAATTTTGCGACCCTAACAGGTTAACGCAATGGTCTAAATGACTTAATTTCATGTTTCATCCGGTGTTATTGTGGTTTTTTTTTAACTTGAGGTGACATACTTGGGATTGTTGTGTAGGTATATCTTGCCACAGCATCATCCGACCACACTGCAAAGATTTGGAACGCCGATGGCTTCAATCTGAAATGCTGGGTTGTTGTAGCTGTGCACGAATAATTTGCATGCTGGTTCTACCTTGCTTTGTTTTCTTTTTTGGAAAAAAAATGCGCAGGAGAGTTGTTGCGTATCGAATTAATTTGGTTGTACGCAAAACGTAAAGCAGATTCATTGTCTGTACATTTACCGCAATGCCCTGCATGAGCATGACGACGCACGCCAGCGAGCATGCGATGATTTTGGAATGAAGACAACGAAAAAAAAAGATCGAATAAAAGCTAAGGCTCTCTATAAGACTTGTGTGGAAGTACTCATACATGGAGCTCGTAGAAGACTAGAAGTGACGAAGAGCCCGAAAAAAAAAGTAAGACAAAGCCCGAAAAAAAAAAGAAAGTAAGACAAAGGACAAGGATCTTTCCTTGAGGAAGAAAGAAAGTGTCCAATGAGTGGAGAATGAAGAACTCAACGGATCTGAACAAATCTGGTCCGGCTTGAGCCTAACGGGCTACGCCCAGCCCACAGTTTTTTTTTTGAGAAACAGCCCGCAGCTCTTGCAAGATCGGGCTTCGAAGAGGATTCTAGTTCGGCCTGTTTAGGGCCCATACCGAATTCGATGGAATCCTCCTCGATTCTAGCCTCGTCCCGCTGGAGGCCCAACGACGATACCGTCACCCGGAGGCCTCCTCTGCCGCCGGGCGCCTCCCCGCCGCCGCCGTCGCCGGGCCGCCCCCCGCCCCGGTTGCTGGTGTCTCCACGGTCCATCAGGTACCCCTCCTCCACTCCCCGTTCCTCTCCCTCCTCCTTCGGCGGCGGCAACCTAGATCGCCGCGTGCCGCGGCCAACCTCGCCGCCACCGGCTTCATTTCGCCTGCCTCCGATCCCTGCTTCTATTGGAATACCAGCCGCATGGCTCCGGCCGTCGTTTCCCGAGGCCAGGCCTTTTGACCCGCGAGTTACCCAAAACCCCCAGCCCGCGTAGAGCGTTTCGCCCGTGGAGACAAAGATGTAGACATCGAAACCCTCTTACGGCAACTCAAATCTCTCGAATCGAAGCTTAAGAATCAGCAAAATTCAGCAGGCAACACACATCGCCGTGAACCCGTGGCTTAAAAGTATTTGTGTGTAATTTGGTAAAAAGAATCGTGTATCAATTAGTGGCTCGTTGGCTCCATAAGGACAAACATAAAATGCTCAAACGCAGGATAAAAATAGTTTGTTCCTGAAGTGTAGAGCAAAAGCTTATGCATCTTGTTATATGCCATATTTTGCCAGTGTCTATATTTTTCAGTCTGAGAGCATGTGTTGATGTATGGCAGGCTATATGCTGCAAAATGGCTCAACCTTCTGTCATTCTAGCAACTGCAAGTTATGATCACACAATCAAATTTTGGGAAGCCAAGAGTGGTCGCTGTTATCGCACGATTCAATACCCTGACTCTGTAAGTATTGGCTATCAGCATCATGAATAGAGATATCTGGTTTAGCTGAAACCTTACATATTGCCTGTCTGATATAACATATTGTCTGCAGCAAGTTAATCGCCTTGAGATAACACCAGACAAGCGATTCTTGGCCGCTGCTGGCAATCCTCATATCCGCCTTTTCGATGTTGACTCAAATAGCCCTCAATCGGTATGCATAGTAGTTGTTTAAAAGAGGAAAAAGTATGAACCATCATGTTGTGTTTTCCTTATTTGATGAGAATACGCCTAACAGGTAATTAGCTATGATTCACATACTAGTAATGTGATGGCCGTGGGATTCCATTGCAATGGTAATTGGATGTACTCGGGATCTGAGGATGGTACTGTGAGAATCTGGGATTTACGGTGAGCTTATAAAACCTAGCATCCTGTATATTGTTTCTTAAGTTGCAAGCCTATTTTACTTGACCTTCAGTTCTAGTGAAAACTTGAAAAAGAAATATTCTTAACTAGAGGGCAGTACAGTTCTGATGCATCTCTGCTATCATGCAAACTCTCAATATGGTCCACTGGGTTTAGTTTAAATGGACTAGATTTTAAGGAAATTTAAAAGGGCACACATATGAGCATTTTAAAAATAACCACCTCACAAATTGATGTTCATCTGTAAAGAATCCCAACACACCAATTTTACTGAAATCTGGGTATCGGATCCCTCTAAATCTCATACAACTTCCTACATGAGAGTTTGTGTGGTAGCACTACTAGATGGTGTGAATTAGAATATTAGATATTAGTGTTCTAATTATGTATGGTGTTTACCATACTATATTTATGCGCCATGATTCACTTGCATTTGATATCTTTTTATTTATGCATATATGGTTTCAGAACTGGCACCTGTCAGCGAGAATATGAAAGTCGTGCAGCTGTCAACACTGTAGTCCTACACCCAAATCAGGTTAGATTCATTTTTCTTCCTTTTTTATTTGTGTATCCGTAAGTGGTACAACTGATTGCAAATTTCATCATCATG
This sequence comes from Echinochloa phyllopogon, assembly GCA_033239725.1. Taxonomy (NCBI): domain Eukaryota; kingdom Viridiplantae; phylum Streptophyta; class Magnoliopsida; order Poales; family Poaceae; genus Echinochloa; species Echinochloa phyllopogon. The sequence goes on from BTCW01000008.1 coordinate 33,581,760, forward strand.
TACAAGTTACACTTCGCTAATAAACTTTTTGGCTAGCTAGGGCTTGTGTGCATTAATTCTGTTTTAGGAGATTGTTTGGCATTGGATCCATTGCCAATTCTGTAATGCAAACAATCTGACAAAACATAACTGAGTAGCTGTCAAGTTAATTATTCTTAAATTCAGAGGTTGTTTTCATATCCATTTTGGAATTAACTTGGGAGTGGAAGTTGGACTTTTATATGGCTTGCCTTCATCACAAACTGCGGAGACGGCTTGCTATTTATGTGTTCAGTCTGCAGTACAGGACGGCAGCCAACTAGCTGGAAGTGCTTTTCAAAGATACTGCTGGGCCAACTAGCTGGGCCTATACTCTCTTGTTTAAAAAAAATATCCTGTTAAACTTCATCTTCTTATACCTGACTAAATAGCAGCACTAGTATTTCCAGCCTGGATGGATGATTTAAGACAGTTCTGTTTTGCCAATTCGCCCATGTTTCTTATGTTTGTTTGTTACCACCAAATTTAGTAACATTGTAGTATGTTTATTTTTTCAGAAAGAACTAATATCTGGTGATCAGAATGGAAACATACGTGTGTGGGATTTAGCTGCTAACTCATGCAGCTGTGAGTTGGTGAGTCTCATTCCAGTTTTCTGTCACTAATGTGGAATGGGAAATGCAAGATCACAATTGATGTATTGGTGCCACTTATCTAGGTACCAGAGGTTGATACCGCTGTAAGATCTCTGACAGTCATGTGGGACGGGAGTATGGTGGTTGCTGCAAATAACCGTGGGACATGTTATGTTTGGCGCCTGCTTAAGGGCACTCAGGTCAGTCTGTTCTGCTGACCAACTTGTTCTTCAATATAGAATTGTGATTTCTGAACTTTTCATGTGGTCTGTTGTGCAGACAATTACATGCTTTGAACCTCTACACAAACTGCAAGCCCATGATGGCTACATTCTGAAGTGCCTGCTTTCACCTGAATTCTGCGACCCTAACAGGTAACGTAATGAACTTAAAGACTCATTTTCATGTTTCTTCCGGTGTTATTTGTCTTGTTTTGGATTTCCCCGTCATGTTTGGGATTGTTCGTAGGTATCTTGCCACTGCATCATCTGACCACACTGTAAAGATTTGGAACGTCGATGGCTTCAAGTTGGAAAGAACTCTAGTTGGTAATGTTCAGACTCTTCTTTTAGCCCACAAATTTCCATCCCAGATTCACCCCATGTTTCTGAAAGTCTATGGGCAATCAACACTACCAGGCCATCAACGCTGGGTTTGGGACTGCGTGTTCTCGGTAGACGGCGCTTATCTGATTACTGGTACGAGCTACTCCACCTTACCTCTGCCTGCATTCCCTACAACCCAACAGTAACAGTTAACCAAAGGAACTGTTCTTTTCTGCTGCAGCTTCTTCTGACACCACCGCTAGACTATGGACCATGTCGACCGGCGAGGCCATCAGGGTGTACCAGGGCCATCACAAGGCGACCGTGTGCTGCGCTCTTCACGACGGAGCTGAATCGGCTCCCTCCTAAGAGGCATGCTGTGACACTGGCATTCTGTACATACTTTAGACTGTAGGACTTTTCAGCACCCTTGTAAACTTGACAACCGGCAGTGGTTAACACTCAGTTGCTGAAACGCTGGGCTGGTGTAGCTTCAGAACCAGTGGGTGGTTTGTTGGTTGGTTAACATCCAGTTGCTGAAACACTGGATCCTAGCTGCTGTGTTCTATCCGGGGTTCTGTACAATTTATTCCCATGCTGTTGGCGGATGTCTCTGCTAAATCTTTTCGTCCTTGTGCAACGCTGGAAATTAGTGTCCTTGTCTTGGTTATTATACATATACCTTGCTATGTAAATTTAATTTTTTGGGAAGATGCACAGGAGAGTCATTGCTTATCAAATAATTCGGTTGTACGGTACATAAATGTGAACGGACTCGGTGACAAAACTAACAATTGCTTGCAAAGCATTTGCATTGCAGTAGGATCCATCAACACTTTAGTAGACGATACACCATACGTCTGTACATTTACCGCAATGTCCCCGTTGCCACGTCATCGCTTGATTCTCCAACCCAGACGCCAAGTAACAGACGGCCGGTCACGGGGCGTCGCTCTCCTCCGGCTCCGGCCGCCATGGGCTACCGTGGTGGTGCAGCGGGTCGGGGCCTCCCGGCACGGACCGCAGCTCCGGCCTCGCCAGCTTCCCCGCCGCCGCCGTCCAAGACGATGACCACGCCGGCTTGGCTTTCTTCGTCGCCGCCGTCCAAGACGATGACCACACCGGCTTGGCTTTCTTCGTCGCCGCCGTGCCGCGCTGCTCCTCCGCCGCCGTCCGCCGGTCCGCAGCGCTAGACTCGCCGTGCAGCTGATCACCATCCCTGGCGCCGCTAAATCCATTATCTGCCGGACCTGAATGAACATAAATAAACCAGGTGCAAATTAAAAAAAATAACGATGAGAACGAAGGTGATCGAACTCCAATACTCCATCCATCACGAGGAGCATCGACCAGGAACGCGAATAAAGTGCAGGCAATGCAAAAAAGAAAGAGTGAAAAAAATGGAGAGGCCGGAAACCAGAGGTTCTACCAGCACATTACACGCATCTGACCGAACACAACCCCAAATAATATTTTCTTTTGCACGTAAACGCCAAATCAATTCACAGGGATCAGAAACTGCTGGAGAGTTTCGGAGAGAGAGAGAAAAAGGATTAAATAAGCAAAAGTTAAAGCTTGCTCATTATTCTCGTACCAATGCCAATGCGCCCCTGCACCGGAGGAACCAGCAAAGCGAGGCAACAACATGCAGCCGCCAACAGGCACAGGAAGAACCGGGCCATGGCTGGGCAACAACGACGGCTTTTTACCGTGCCAAGAAGGCAGCGACGACCTGGAGCTGCTGCTGGGAGAACGGGGGGTGTAGAATGAAACCTGAAGAGTGAGAACAGACAACCTGAAGAACTACTAGCAGTGGTGTAGTAAAACAAAAGACTTGTGCTTGTTCCGGGGATAGAAACGCGCACAGGGCTACTTATAGAAGCGGCAGAGAGTTCAGTTCGTTGTACTGCGTACTGTACTACTACCAACGCAAGTGATCCAAGACCGGAGGGATGAATGTGAATGTATAGTAAAAAAAATCAGGATCAAACGATGGGGGGTAAATTGAATTTCCCGGGTGGTGTTTACGTACAGTTAAGGCAGTGACGAGATGGCTGCCGTCGCGTCAGGAAATTTTACCGCGCCGTGCTTTGCTTGTCTGTTATGGGAAAAGGCAGCTGTAGCTAGCAAAGATTGTGTGGAGAAATGGAGCAGGAGCAGAGAGCACTGTTGCACTGGAGTGAAGAGAGAGCGGAGATCCTGCGGATCCAGTACACAGAAGAGCAGAGGGAAGGGAATTGATGACCGCATCTTTTGCTTGCCCTGACGTGTTGGGACCGAGATAGGGTCACAGGCACAGGCACTGGCTCATCTTGGTTCGAGAAAGCTGGCCGTGCATGGCTGCGCAGCTGCCTGCATGCACTCGATCATGTGAAAAAAAAGCAACGCATTGTTTAGTTCGTCGTAATCATTGTGGCTGTGTGAAAAAAATTTTAAAAATTGATTAATTAGGTTTAAAATGTTCGTCTTGCCGAGTATAATAAAACTGTGCACTTAGCTTTTGATTTTATCTAGGTTTAATACTCTATATATGCTATGACATTTTGATATGACGGAGAATCTTCTTTTTGCATAATAAATTTAGGAGTTGTTTTTTTAAACTAAACAGGACCGAAGAATCAGAGTACTGTGCGCAGCCAGACGAGCTGAGGACGACGGTGTTTATCCTCTGCATGCCTAGCTCGGATTTCGCCGTTATTGTACTCGGATACCTGATCGATCATTGGAACCGTTTGGTGCAACCAAAGATACGGCCATTTGTTGATCAAAAAAAAAAGATACGGCCATTTTGAGGTTATTAACAATGGTTCACATGTCCGTGTATGTATGTTCCGGAGGGAGTGAGGGAGGCAGAGGGTGCACACGGCCATTTGTTTGGAACAAAGGAATAGAAAATATAGGAATGACAGGAATTGCAGGAACGGAATAGATATGTTGTGGCAAAACAGAGGAATGGAAAAAACACAGGAAGAAGTTTGCATGAGAAGGTGTTTGAAATGGAGGAATAGAAATTGTGGAATTCAGTACTGATCTTCTTTACTTAGATTAAGTATCTCCAATTTTTATTGTGAAACTGTATTAAGATCTACCAAGCTGGAGGGACCCACATGTGAACCTGGTCTGATTATTAACCTTTGGCTTCTCCGTTGGTCTTATCCACTCACGACTCGACCATTATTCCTTCTCCGGCTCTCTCTCTATCGTTCTTCTCTGGTCTTCTTCCTTCTCTTCTTCTCATCAAACAAATCTCTCGATTCGATCTCTCTTTGTATAATCCCTATTAGGAGCATGCAAAAGACGAGAAGCAAGCTACGGGCTGCACCCCAGCTGGGGCTTGGTCGGAGACTTGGGGGCCGGGGCCAAAGGTAAAGATGCTTGTGCTCGGCGTTTCGGCAGCTCTAACGCCCATCTGTTCTTGTTTCCCTTGCTTCTCTGCCTACCTCTTCTCTTTCTTTCTGCTGCTTCACGCAAGCACGCGTAGGTTTGCCTCGGGCTTCCACGAAAACATCGGATCAGGGTGGATGTTTTATTTCCTGCGTTTTGTGAAGGAAGCGAATCCTTTCCGGTGGAACGGGCAGATGCATTCCTCCGTTCCAAACGCTACGTGACGTAAGCAAACCATAGGAATGGTCTTCCTGTGAAATTCCTATGGAAAAACTCCATTCCAAACGGGGCCTAGGATTTGCAGATTGCTACGAAGTCGGACCCATAGTTGGAAAAAAAAGTTTCGAAATTTGTTGTATTTATTGTAGGTGGGATACTATGAGCTCCGATCCATGTGTAAGATGATTCAAGCAAAAGCCATGAGAGAGAGAGAGGAGAGAAACAAAAACGACAAAGTCCATATCCATTTGCACTAGGATAATTTTGCGTCAAATGCGCTTGGATTGTTTTTCTTTCCTTTCTTGTTTCTCTCTCTCAACTCAGCGTCTTTTTTACGGCTCTTTATATATTTGGTGTGGTTTTTCGTATGACCCACATTACAGTTTTTGAGATATTTTATAACTAATAGGCACCTGAGAGAGAGATGTTGAAGTATATAATAGGGCCTTGTTTAGTTCCCAACTGCTAAAGTTGACATTTTGCCATTAATGCGTCACTGTAACATTTCATTTGTATTTGTGAATAATTGTCCAACCATTAATTAATTAGGCTCAAAATATTCGTCTCGCAAAGTACAACAAAACTGTGCAATTAGTTTTTTATTTCATCTACATTTAGTACTCCATGCATGTGCCGATATTTTGATGTGGCGGGAATCTTCTTTTTTCATAGTGGAATTTGGGGGCAAAGTTGGGGAACTAAACAAGGCCTAGATTTGGACCGATGAGCAATCATCTATAGGGATAGTAAAACTTATCTATTATATTATGAAAAAGTCTACTCCACCCCCCACCTATGAGGGGTGGAACACATCACCCCTCAAACCTAAGAAAATGGATGTTTTACCCCCTAAACTTTCTAAAACGGGACAAATCATCTCCTAAAGCAGTTTTGAAAAATCATACATAATAAATCACAGAAAAATCGTAAAATGGAAAATCAAATGGTGTTGGACTTCAAATCAGTAGTTCTATGCAGTGAACATATAATACGAAATGCTTTAGTACATTTTTTTCCTGTAACTTTAGATCTATGCTTTTCTTCATAGCTGTAAAAAAATGTACTAAAGCATATCATATTATATGTTCACTGCGTAGATCTACTCATTTGGAGTCCAACACAATTTGATTTTCCATTTTACCAATTTTCTATGATTTATTATGATTTTTCAAAACTACTTCAGGGGGTGATTTGTCCGGTTTTAGAAAGTTCAGGGGGTAAAAAATCCCATTTTCATAGGTTGGGGGTGAAGTAGACTTTTTCCATTATATTAATACAATAGTGTTAAAAGGAGCCACCACGTTCACAGAGAGGACCAAGAAATTCCCACGTTAATCTAAAAAAAGAAAAAAGAGAAGAATATATGCCGTCGGATTTTATGAAGATCTATCTGTCCATATTATTCTGCTAATCCAAAAAATAATACAATAATGTTAAAAGGAGCCACCACGTTCACCGAGAGGACCAAGAAATTCCCACGTTAATCCAAAAAAGAAAAAAAGACAAGAATATATGCTGTCGGATTTTATAAAGATCTAACGGTCCATATTATTCCGCTAATCCAAAAAACAGAAAAATATATGCCGTCGGATTTTATGAAGATCCAACAGTCTATATTATTCCGTTAATCCAATCACGAGAAAAACATATACTGGTCGTCGCCGCCCTCATGGGCTGCCCCCCGCCGCGACGCCCTCGCCGGCCATCACCGCCCTCGCCTGTTGCCCTCATGGGCCGCCCATCCCGCGCTGCCTGCCGCACAACGCCCTCGCCGCCCCACGTGTCGTGGCCAATCCGCCGGCCTAGAGAGGAGGGCATGGGGAAATGGAGAGGGAAAGAGATAGATGAGAGAGGGAGAGAGAGCAGCAAGGGTAGTACAGTCAACAATCATCAATTAGCTAAGCGATCCAAATAGTCCCATCTAAAGTTTAGCTGACTACTCCCTTCGTCCCAAAAAAGAAATCATTCTGTAAATTTTAGGACAGATTAACGAGAAAGTAAAATGACCTTGATTTTCTCTAATTATTAACCATATTTGATACTAATTGGTTGTTGTATGCACGTGCACCTTCTAAAAATAGTAGAATGTACTTATTTTTTTTAGTACACTTCAGTTGTCTAAATTTTAGGTGGTCAATAGCAAAAGTTTAGTGTGGATCCAAACAGAGCCTAAATACACAGTGCCCAAATTGGACTCGGTTGCTGTATATATAATTCTTTTATATTAGGATAAATATAACTCCATCATTTGAACGGCAAACAACTCATGTGAATAGTCAAACGGAATATATTCGACGAGCTTTACAAGTTTGTGGTCTCTAATTGTCCAATCAACCAACATATTAAAAGGTCAAATTCTACATCTTACGGAGTGTTCGCTCAAACTTTAATTCTACAATTTTCTTAATCTATTATATTAATGTTGTTGTCAAAATATATATAAAATAAGCCATCATATTCATCAAGAGGCTATGTTGGGTTACACCTCTAGCCTACCCCAACTAGCTTGGGACAAAAGGCTATGTTGTTGTTGTTGTATATTCATCAAGAGGTTTAGAAATTACTTAACAAAAAAATACATATAGCGTTGTTGGATTTATGATGACCTAATAGTCGATTATTAAAGAGTCGATATCTATAACCAACAACCAAATCATATAACCATAATATAACAAGAGTTGGGTTTCTAATTATGCACCCTTTTCTCTTACAAAAAAAAATAGCATAACATCAATTGGGTGTGCCGTCAAATAGTCTAATTTGCAGTGACATCACATTACCAAAGAAGGTGCAAAAACTAAGAATTATTTTCATTGTCGAGGCATCAACTGTAACTACCGTTATGATGTGCACATTTTGGATTCAAGAAAGGGGTCTGAGAGAAGATAAAGATGTAAGAGAGGAGCTTTGTACCTGCATTAGGTGAATGACTGATGAAGTTGCTATATTATAAACAAAAAAGTCCCACAATTGGCAATTCTTGCCCATCGAGGAGCAATCAACGACAACAACAATACAGACATGCCAAAGTCGATTTCAGAAGAATATTGAGCATCAACCAAAATTATATGAAATTTGTATTCAAATTTGGATTTAATATTGATTCTGTTGTGAGGGGAAGAGACATTCCACCGTCCTCTATTATTTGGATCAATTTCATCACTGTGTGGGAAAACAGGGAACCAAAAGAAAAGGACCATAAACTTCAGGAAAAAAGGAGCGGTAGAAGTAGGGGTAGTAGTTCTGATATTCGTACGTTGCCATAAGGAAGCTCTACACGGGTGCAAAACATAAAAAATAATTTATGTGAAACTCCGTGACGTAAATTTATATTCGTAAGACAATATAAATATAAAATACTCTAAATAAATACCAAAAACTATATTATATATAAGGTGCTTTCTTTTATTATGGATTTATGTTCCGTACCAGATAGCGTGATGGTAAAAAAAATTGGGCCACATAGATAAACAATATCAATGAAAAAACTATTTAAAAATATTATCATCTAAACCACCAAATTGTTAGTATAAAAAAGCTAGCTACCCGCGTTGCTTACGCGGGCCACCTTGCTAGTTTTTACATGTTTGAGCGTTTTTATTTGTGGGAGGTGGAGGGGGGCACATGGCCCTTGTTTTAAAGACCGAAAAGGTTGAGGTCTGTTACAGTGTCTTATACTACCATATGGTGGTATATGGTAGTATAAAAAAATCAAATAATTTATTAGTATAGGTAATGTAGTAATTTGTACTAATTATATTAATTCCATCATCCTTGGGCCTGCTCCGCACTTGCTCTCCGATACGATCGCCCATGACCAGCAGTGACTTCCGGCGTCCTCCCTCAGTTCCTTCCCCCCCTTTGATTGATGTTGCTGGCGGCAAAATTCCGGTGAAGGCTGATTGCTCAGGCGGCGGCTTGTCGAGATCCCGCATGGATGGTGTGATAATTACGTCCAGAACAATAGAATTTGATCTGCTGGAATCGGTAAACACCATCTGCATTCCCTTTGATCTGTTGGGGCCAGAGATTAATGCCACCGCTGCTGTTTCATAATCTCGCAAGGAAGATTAATTCTGCCGCTGCCGTCTCCGCGCTGTGCGTTCTGACCGCCGCGGCAGATTGCGAGCCATCTCCATTACGAGGCCTTAGGCTGTTCGCAGTGGGTACTGTAAATGCAAACGCTACAGGGTTTACCGCGTACGCAAGCAGAAAATCCTCTGCAGCGGCGTACTCGATGACCTACATACGGCACCTTTCCGTTCGGCTCCCGGAGCGGCAAATGCAGAGCACGGGCCGGCCCGACGCTACCCCGCCACGGTGGCTGTGGGTCCCGCGCGCCCAACCGCCCTCGATCCTCCTCGGGCCGCCGCCGCCGTCTCCTCGCCATCTCCACGCCGTCGATCGCACCGTGGAGGAGCTCCAGGATGAAACTCCCAGGACGACGCGCGTGGCGGTCTCCTGGCGTCGCCAAACGAGCGCGACGACACAGGTGTTGGAGGACCGACGCAGGTGGTGGAGGGCCGGCCGGATTAGGAGGGGGAGAGGAGCAGAAGAAGGTGGTGGAGAGCGAGGCCGTGGCCCGCCGCTGTGTGACCGCCATCAAACTCCCGACGGGCCACCCCCGACGGCGCCAGCCCCGGCCGCCGCCGTGAAGCGGAGCGCGCTGCCGGGCTCCTCCTTGGCTTCCTCCCGCGGCACGATATCGCCACCGCGGCTCCCCGCGGTCGCCGGCCTCCGCGGTGCCGGTGCGGGCGTCGCAGGAGGACGCGGCGGAGGAGACGGGCCCGGAGGCGGCGACGGACTCGGAGAGGGACGACGCGGCGGAGGACACGGGCTCGGAGGCGGTGAGCTTGGTGAGCTGGAGGAGGCTCCGGGGGACTTGGTCGGAGTCGGAGCGGAGGAATCGCAGGGAGGAGGAAGAGCAGAGAGACTGCGGCGGGGAAGGGGAAGTGAGGGAGAGAGAGAGGATGAGGTGAAGGGGAGGATAGTTAAAAAAAATTATATAACGTGGGTCCCACGGGTTGGTAGTTGGTATAGAGTGATGCAAATAGAGTATGACGAGCGCGGAGAAACTCAAACTGTACTGTAAAATCTTGATGACCAGGTGGGAATATTCCTTTTAGAGGATGGTTTTTGAGTACGACGAGTGCAGACAGCCTTAGATGTCTAAATTACAGTGATGCCACCTATATTTTTTCCAGTAATATTCATATACTACCTATACTACCTACCCTATACTACCTATATCACCAATCAAAATTACAGTGGTATACAATTATTCTTAACCATGTTCATATACTACTCCTTTTAATCAATGATATAAAGCACCGTAAAAGACCTCATAAGGTTTGTCTCAACCATATGCAGGGAGAGCGCATTCGTCATGTTATTAGATGTAGTACGTGCTTTGTTTCTTTAGATAATGGACAATATATTACCCGGTCTTGACCAAAACGGCTACGACCAAACAAAAAATATAAAAATTACATCCCATCAAGGGGCTCTACTAGTCCTACGCGACCACCAAGATCGCTATAACATGTTTGTCAGACCTTACAAAGAACATCAACCACCATTGATGCTTCTTCTAAGGCAACAACACGAGGACTTGGTGCAGATACTGCCAACCAACATCCGAACTGTTACGCCATCCAATGCCTCCTCCGCCCTGAGCTGAATACCGAACATAGTGTCCACACGGGAGAATTACCCGGCCTTGGCGAACAAGAACTTCAACGACGCGCCTGCACTGCCGCCGCCGGCCTGGAGAAACCAGGCTAGGTTTTTACCCAGTTATTGATCATCCACGGACGCAACGAGGGACGGTCCGACCAACGACTTCAGCAGCACCTTCAATAAGGTGTGTGTCACGGACACTTCACCGCCACCGGTCTAGCGAAACATGCCAGACAAGCATTTCACCAAATCGCCACCACCACCGTCACCATTGCGTCCGGCCAACGAAGAGGTCGCCCTCACCGAAAGGACACCAGCATCTGCGCATAGGACGCCGCCACCGCAAGACAAGGCACATTTCGGCCACCGTCGACGAACACCGCCACCCTGAGCAAGGATCCACCGGCAAAGGGGCGGCACCAACCCGTGGGGAAGGCGGCTGCACGACAGTTAGCGAAATCCGCCCAAATTGCCCCCGTGGGGGCGACGCAGAGCGATGAAGGCGTTGGATCTGTTCCCCTCCATAGCCTCCATACCGCCAGGGACGACAGAAGCCGAGGGATCACCGCGCAACGACCGCGTCGCCGCCGGCCTCGCGCGCACGTGCAGGCCGTCGAGCGCCGCACGTGCAGGCCGGCCATCGCTGTCACCGCGCAACGGCCAGCGGTGGCCTGGATCTGCGGGATTCCGCAGTGGCCCGCCACGAAGCAGCGGCGCGCGCCGGCCGGCCACAGCCGCACGGGCAGTCGCGCCCTAGGAGCCGCTACCGCTCGCCGGCGTAGCACTCCTCCCGCCACCGCCACATAAACCTAGTACGTGCTTTGTTAACGCTATAATAACTTACACACTAGATAAAAGAAGAAGAATCTATTAGCTACTACGGCAAGAAGAATTATAACAAACACACTTTATTTTACTTATTTTGTTAATACAAAATACTATCTAATTTTAACTTTATTAAAACATATTTTCAGCGAGCGTTTCTTGTCTACATGTATTATATTTAACCTCTACTATATATACTTACATGGTTTACAATGATAGTTTTTTCAAAATTATCAACAAAGCAAATTACAGGCCGTGTTTCACAACTCCAGGAGAAAAATCTCCCGAGAGAATCTTATATGCATGTAGTACTAAACGAAGTTTATTTGCAAAACCCTTTTAGGGATGGGTGCAACTTTGCGCGACGAATCTAATGAGCCTAATTAGTCCATGATTTGCTACAGTAATGCTACAGTAACCATCCTCTAATCGTGCGGTCAAAGGCCTTGTTAGATAGGTCTCGTGAAATAGTGCAATGCTGTGAAGATAGATTTGTAAACTGACTTAATTTAATACCCTAAAGTATTGGTCAAGGGGTTGGAGAAATTTCTCCAACCCCAAAGAAACACGGATACACATGACAATCAAATATCCGCATTCCAATCCGAGCTATCCATCCCGTGTACTCATATAGGATAGTACATCCGAATTAGTACATAGTAAAAAGTAGACTATAATCCATGTTTACAATATAGGATGGGGGTGGTGTCGCCAGGGGTGGTAATGAATCATGGCCCATTTGTTTCTTCACAATCTAACTTGGTCCTATCACAATTTAGCTCAAAAACTGTATTATTTTGGTCCGGTTCTAATCCGATCTTATCCTTAAAATTAAAATTTCTAGTATAAAAGTGAGAGTCTTTACCATCTACCATCCCTAGGTGTCGCAGGATGTCCCTGGCGTGCTCTGGGTGGCGGTGGACTGGTAGGTAGCTCGTCGCTGGAGAACAGAGGGCCGGGCTCGATCTCTGCGTGCAGTCAGGCGCCCAGACGCCTCCTCGGTACCTGCCTACCTGGAGACTGGGGAGCGAGGGACGACAAAGCCTGGCGCGCGTGACGTCGTCCGCCGGGGCGCGGCGAGCTGGCACTGGCACTAGCGCTGGCACTGGGGTGCCATCCATCCATCTATCGACTCTATCCCGAAAAGGGGCCTGCGACACCGTCGCTCCGATGATCCGGCTCCGGCGCCGGTGATGCGCGGCGCGCTGACGGCATCACGCGCGCTGGCTGCCAGGCGACGTGACGCGCCGCAGGCGGCCGGGGCGACCCGCGCGCGCACAGCCTAGCTAGCCTAGCCGGCGGCCTCGAGGGCGGCGCGCCGGCCGGCCACGACGCCAGCCATGGGCGGCAATGATGGCCGGTGGTGGCGCCCTGCCCTGCCCTGGCCATGGCTCTGGCCCCGGCGACGCGACGCAACTCACACTCGCGTCGCCTCTCCGCCCGTCACCCCCCAGTACGTCCGGTTGCTCGCTGTCTCATCTCCGCCGGGGACGGCCAGGTTAGGCTACATAGCCTAGGCCAGTAATAATGCCACCGGCCGGCACCTCGGAACAAGCCAAACGAGTGCACAGTGCTAGTGTACGAGTACTAGCAGTGGACATCCAACAGCTGTGCATCAGTAGTCAGTAGACAGTAGTAGCATTCATCGAGTAGGCTGTAGACACATACGCTGCCAGCCAATCAATATTTAGTAGTTATTATTGTTCGGATCAAATAATTTTAGATTCTCTCAAAATCAATATTTTTGGATTAGTTTTAATTTTAAAAGCTGTAGTTTGGGTAGAATTTGATTGCACTGGATTTCGCTAGGTTATAATTCTACTAGTGCCGTCCGTCTTCAAGCACATTCTTCTACCGGGACTTGCGCATGCGCCAACCCTATATAGCTTCAGAAACTTTTTTTAATCAAACTTTAAAACTAAGAGTAATTAAGACGAACCATCAACGCCCCAGTTCTCAAACATAACACTTCAACATTTCTATTTTTATTTGGTGAGGAAAATATACTCCACCATTTGGTTGAGTGAAAAGTTCTCAAGTTTATCTTTGTTTTGTGCCATCCCACCTCCATTACCTTACTTTTATATATTTTTAGATCAAAATCAGATAATATTAGCAAATGGAGGAGATAGTAGTCAAAATACAAGATACAGCAAGGGGCGATTCATTTTTTATACTTCAGTAGACAAAATACAAGGGAACGCCTATATATAGCACCTAGGTGTTTTAGGTGTTCAACGTCCATATATGCTATAGATGATACGGAGTATCTAACTTAGTGCTAGCAAAACAAATTAAGTCCCACTAGAGGCTGCAACACCTTGAAATTTATTATAGCATCATTAATCGAAAACTGGAAAATGTGAATGCAACTTAGGTGTGAGATAATTGTGATTCCGTAAACTAATATAACTAAGGCATTGCCACAATTTTGGGTGTCATCTCCAAGAGTGCCAAATATTTTTTAACTCCCAATGGGATATTCCCAAAATATTATGGGCCTAGAAAATACTCCTACCTCCAACAGTGGCCTTATTTTTTTCCTCTTCAAACCTTTTTTTCCTTCAACTGTTGGGCCGCCCTTTTTTCTTGGAGACGTTTCCTTCAACTGTTGGGCCGGGAGTGCCAAGATGATACCATCAATATTGGTCGTGCTCAGGTGCCAAAATGGATGCCCCCCCCTCCGCATGGCTATGTGAAGGGCTGTGTTTAGTTTCAAAAATGGAGTGGTAAAATTTGGGTGACCGATGCCGAGACAGCAGAAGTGATGGCTTGCAGGGAGGGTTTAGCACTAGCAAGCGATTTACACACGCAAAAGTTCAGGCTGGCAACTGATTGTACTAAATGTTGTCAAAAGTCTCCAAGGGGATGGCATGAGAAGCTATGATCAGGTTATCAGGGAGATTAAACTAGGTAGAAGAAGATTTGAAGTGACTGAAGTCGTTCATGAAGACAGAAGATTTAATGGTGACACACATATGCTAGCCAAGAGTTCTCAATATAGTCAGACTGCTAGGCATGTGTGGTTCCTAACACCATCGGATGGTATTTGTAACTATATCCCTAAATTAAATAAAGAATGGAGTGTTTCTAAAAAAGTCAATATTGGCCATGCGAAAAAACTAGGAACAAGATTGGGTATATGTTGGAGTGTAGTTTTTCGCTCTCAGTTCTCAAAATTGGTTATTGGGAACATTTACTTAACACTCCTGGGGATACACTCTTGGGTGACTAAGACATGTGCATTTTTCTTACCTCATTTGCTCGCCATCCTAAAGCACGGATCTTGACACAAATACTGAGGCATTGAAATTCAATTGTCAAGGGCCTCTAAAATACTCAAGGTGAGATTTAACGATTCCCCATTACACTATTTGTCATACTAAGGTGGAAAACATGTATTGCTCTATTTGTTAACCAAATGCTGAGTAATGTTGAATATAAGTTTGCTCCTCTCTACCACATGGGGTGTAATTTGAAGTGTTGGTTGCATACTCGTTTTGCTAGTTTTCCATTTGTTAATTTTATTCATAGGTTTGCAAATGAATAATGGATGCTAAAGACATCACGTGGTAATTAGTGTCGCCTGGGCGTATACACTTGAAAGTTGAAAACATGAAAAATGTATAGAATCGGTACTTGTAGTCGATACATACGTCATCAGTCCAATATAATTTGGTTATTTTATTAAAATTATGTCTTCAAGAAAACATAAGGTTCTCGTGAAGAAACACACATTTAATTTCTAGCATGCGTATCGTTGATTTCAGATCAATTGGATAAAACATTTCTTCTATCTCCGACACCACATCAAACCCCTCCGTTTCTTTGCCGACTTCCCAATTTCTATATGCTTCCTTGCATTTTTATTGCCACCATATCCATTTGGCCATTTTGTCATGTAATGCTAATTTGGCTTCGTCGATGTGCCTCCCTCCCTTCCTTCTCCCCCATTCTATCTTCCCCTCACTCACTTGTCATCCATCCCTTGCTTTCAATAGACCACCTGCTATCTTGTCAACCCGCCCCGTACTTGCAATCATCATTGGCCCGGTCTTTCTTCTCGACTTCCCTTTACGCTTGAAAAATCGAGAAATTTCATACCAAAAGTTTACTATCGGCCTATGTTAATCAACTGAGAGCAACTGAAATTTTAGGCACCTCTAAGCTCTGCTAGGAAAGGTGTTGAATATAGAGATTGAGTTGAGCACGTATGGTAAATACGGTAGATGAACTGCACGGTTACACCATAATAAAAACCGTGATCAAAGGCCATGTAACAGTGACGAGTGGGTCCCACGTCCGCAGTCCCCTCCACGAGTCGTGGACTCGTAAGTCGTAAGCGACTCAGCTGCTCCTCCCCTGCCGCCATCGCGCCTGGTGATTTGTGCCCTCCGCGGCATTGCGTCGAGCACCTGGACGGCGCCATTGCCCCCGTACTCGGGCACTCCTATGGGCCGCAAGAACAAGAAGGGCAGCGGCGGCGGCGGCGGCGGTGGCGGCAGGAAGCCGCTCCGCCCTGCGGGGGCCGCGGCGCCGACCAATGCGGACTGGGAGGACTCCACCGCCGCCTTCCGGAAAGAGGCCGAGTCCGCGATCCGCGCCCTGTCCGACGACGGCGGCGCGGCGGCGGCCCGCCTCGCCGAGCGCCACCCGGCGTCGCCCCTCGCGCACCACGTGCTCGGCCACGCGCGCGCCTCGGCCGCGCGGGCGGGCGACGCCGTCCCGGCGCTCCGCCGCGCCGCGGAGCTCGCCCCGCGGTGCCAAAAAAGTATGTTGACACAAAAGCGCGTCAACACACTCGAAGATCGATCAAACGCGCAGCACGGCCGTCACAACAGCCAGCTCCTGACTTCCCGGGGCAAACCGGTCAGACCGGTCTATAGAACCGGTCAGACCGCTTCTGGTCGGGAGGTCGTGAAGACCTAGAAACCCAAACTCGGGAGGGACCCCGTCGGAGCTCGAGCAATCTAGGGTTGCTCTAGGGTTGGCAGGCCACCTAGAACGCCCTTGAACGCCGTAGAGACGAGCAAAGAACAGAATATGGGGGTTGGAAAAGACTAAGGTTTGAGAGATAAAAAGTAAATGATAAATGTGTTTGATTCGATTGGAATACCTCAATCGGCCGTCTAGCCTTTATATTTATAGGCCGGGGAAGTCTTACCCCTTTCGAATAGGTTACAATATGGGATTAAACTCGGAATCCTAATCCTACTCGAATTACAGAACCAAACCGGTCTAACCGGTCTAACCGGTTTGGCAAACCGGTCAGACCGGTTTGGCAAACCGGTCAGACCGGTTTGGCCAAGACAGAACCAATTTTGGCTGTCAACACATGCCTCCCTGCGTTTTTAGTGAACTTGAGAACTAAAAAGCAAGTATTTCATAACTCAGGAGCTAAAAATTATACTAAGGGCGATATAAACAATATATCGGCCATTGGTCTTCATGCATCTTGCCAAACACTCGGATAGAATTTCTTCAAGTATCTTCCATTGATAGCTTTAGGCAAATGATCTCCTTTGAGTGTCTCTAACATGTAAGAATTCCCAAAAATGACTTTGACAACTCTATAAGGCCCTTCCCAACTTGGTGACCATTTACCAAACTTGTTGCTTTTTGTCCCAATAGGCAAGATCGTCTTCCAAACAAGTTCACCAATTTGAAAATACTTTCCTCGCACCTTCTTGTTATAAGCTTTAGCAACTCGAAGCTTATCTTTCTCAATTTCCTTCAAAGCTTTCAATCGTTTGTCGGTTACCTCATCAATATTGTCCAACATCAAGTTGTGGTAATCAACAGCATCAAGGTCGTTTTGTTTAGCCAATCTATAAGCGTCCAGATTCACCTCAACAGGCAAAACGGCCTCTTGACCATAAACAAGCTCAAAAGGAGTAACCTTAGTAGCACCATGTCTAGATATACGATGAGCCCATAATGCCTCAGATAAAACTTCGTGCCACCGCTTAGGACTATCTTCTATCTTTTTCTTGATTAACTTGATCAAAGTTTTGTTACTTGACTCGGCTTGTCCATTAGCCTGAGCATAATATGGAGATGAATTGAGCAATTTAATTCTATAGGATTCGGCAAATTCACGTACTTCTTTAGACATAAAGGAAGTACCTTGATCCGTTGTCAAAGTTTGAGAAATACCGAATCTATGAATAATATTTTGTGTAACAAACTCAATTACCTCTCGGTGCGTCATATTCTTCAAAGGAATCGCTTCGGTCCACTTAGTGAAATAATCAGTGGCAACCAACACGAAATGATGTCCTTTTGATGATGGAGGATTAATTTGTCCAATAAAATCCAATCCCCAACCTCGGAACGGCCATGGCTTAATAATAGGATGCATCAATGCAGCAGGAACAAGTTGTAAATTTCCAAACTTCTGACATTCTTCACATCCCTTGTAATACTTGAAACAACCCGCCATCATAGTAGGCCAATAGAAACCGGCTCGTCTAAGTAACCACTTGATCTTTGGAGCCGATTGATGTGTACCACAAATACCTTCATGGACCTCACCCATGGGAACTTTGGCCCGATCCGAATCAAGACATTTCAACAACAAATCTTCGGCGTTTCGACGATAAAGTTCATCGTCAAGCAAAACATATTTAAATGATGTTCGCCGAATATTTCTATCTGCACCACGACCAGGATCTTTCAAATAAGTAATAATAGGCACTCTCCAATCCTGATCTTCAACTTTGGATTGATTAGCATCATCCAAAAGATTTTCGCTTCTGTCAGGGGTCGAAGCGGTCAGACCGGTTTCAGAACCGGTCAGACCGGTTCTGGTAGTCAAACCGGTCTGACCGGTTTCTGAAACCGGTGTGACCGGTTCATCCAGAACCAGAACCTCGGCTTTTGTTTGCATCGGTTTTTGGAGATAGAAATATTTCTTTGCAACCATATAACCAGATGCTTTCTGAGCCAGAGTGTTTGCCTTGTCATTCTTTTCTCTTGGAATATGTTTGATTGTAAATTCATCAAAAGAAGATACAATATCAAGGCATCTATCAAGATATGCATTTAATGAACCATTATAACATTGACATACCTTTGATACTTGTTGTACCACCAGGAGCGAATCACCAAAAGCCTCAACATGCTTTACTCCCATGTCTTGCAAAAATTCCAAGCCAAATAGAAGAGCTTCATATTCAACTTGATTATTGGTTCGCTTTTCTTCTAATCGGTTTGAAAATTCAAAGACGGCACCACTTGGAGAAATCAAAACAGCACCAACTCCTTGACCATCATTGCAAACCGATCCATCAAAGTATAGCTTCCATGGGGTACAAGTAATATATCCGACGTCGAAGTTGTTTGTATCATTTATCCGATGCTCAACAATAAAATCAGCTACAATTTGGCCTTTCATTGATTTTAAAGGTTCACAAGCCAAATCATACTCAACTAAAGCATAAGCCCATTTACCGATTCTCCCGCTAGCAATCGGCTTTTGTAACATATGTTTGATCACATCGGTTTGACACAACACGATGCAAGTACTAGATAGTAAATAATGCATTAATTGAGTACAAGCATGATACAAGGATAAACATAACTTCTCAATGAAAGTATACTTTGTTTCCGCATCAATAAGACGTCGGCTTACATAAGCAATCACATACTCCTTATTGCCGATTTCTTGAGTCAAAACAGCTCCAATAGTCCTATCTTCAGCCGCCACATAAAGTCTGAATGGAACGCCTCGCTTAGGCGCTCTAAGCACCGGTGGTGAAGACAAATATTCTTTGATTTTTTCAAAAGCTTCTTGCTGTTTTGCCCCCCAGGTAAAATCGGCTTCATTTTTCAACCGAAGTAAAGGAGTAAAAGCATCAACCTTTCCAGACAAGTTAATTATAAATCTTCTCAAGAAATTTACCTTGCCTAGAAACCTTTGCAAATCCTTCTTGCAAGTAGGAGCTTCGACTTTCTTCATAGCTTCAATTCTCTTGGGATCAACTTCTATGCCGTTCTCATGAATAACAAACCCAAGAAACTTTCCAGCCGAAACACCAAAAGCACATTTGAGTGGATTCATCTTTAAACCATACCGTCACATCCTTTCAAGAGCAAGTCTTAAATCGGCCAAGTGAGAATCCAAACCATCCGATTTAACTACAATATCATCAATATACACTTCCACAATAACACCAAGTAAATCATGAAAGATTAAATTCATAGCTCTTTGATAAGTTGCACCGGCATTCTTTAATCCAAAAGTCATAACCACCCACTCAAACAAACCAATAAATCCCGGACATTGAAAGGCCGTTTTGTGCATATCCTCTTCGGCCATGAATATTTGATTATATCCGGCATTACCATCAAGGAAACTAACAACACGATGTCCAGAAGCTTCATTGATTAAGACATCGGCTATAGGCATGGGATATGAATCTTTTGGAGTGGCTTTATTAAGATCTCTAAAATCAATACAAACTTTAAGTTTTCCCGAATCTTTCTTTTCAACGGGAACAATATTAGAAATCCACTCCGCATAACGACAAGTCCGAATAAAACCAGCATCTAATAAACGATTAATCTCTTCTTTTATTCGGTCATAAATAGCGGGATTAAAACGTCTAGCCGATTGTTTAAAAGGTCTAAAACCGGCTTTTATTGGTAAACGATGTTCAACTAAGTCACGACTTAAACCAGGCATCTCACGGTATTCCCAAGCAAAACAATCGACATACTCTTTCAACAAATTTATTAATTCGGCTTTAAACTCAGCCGATAAATTTTTGTTTACAAAAGTAGGACTAGGAATAGTACCATCACCAATATCTATTTTTTCTAAAGGATCAGCTGATGTAAAACCTTGACCCAGCTTATCCATATCACCAAGATCTTCAATGGCTTCGAACGTACCGGCCGAATGTTCTCGATAATGATCAATTCGGTCTTGAAGCCACTGTCCAGACGCAAACCGGTCTGACCGGTTCCCAGAAGCGGTCTGACCGGTTTGGCTCGATCGGCGCTGTTCAGATCCAAACCGGTCTGACCGGTTTCCAGAAGCGGTCTGACCGGTTTGTCTCTGTTGATTTTGTTGCTCCATTAATTACAGCAAGTAATTCAACCGATTTTCCATCGGCTTTAATGTAGCAGGAACAAAACCATCCTTAGTGCAACTGATCAGCTCATAGTCGGTCAAATCCATGCCTGACAAACATTGGACCTTCTCATTTGCACTAAGAGAGTCGGAATTGGCCGTTGCAACAAAGGAAGAATTGTCACCATGGACAATCTCAACTTCGTCGCCGATCCACTGAATGAGATATTGATGCAAGGTAGATGGAATACATTTATTTGCATGAATCCAATCTCGACCAAGGATTAAACTGAAGTTACCTTGCACCTCGGAGACGAAGAAAGCCGTAGCAATAGTCTTGCTCCCGACGGTCAACTCCATAGAAGCCACCGCCTTGGCACCAATGGGATCACCTCCACCTACTCCACTGACCGTCATGTTCGTCTTGATCAGTTCTTCGTCTTTCCCGCCAATTTTCTTGTAGAGAGAGTATGGCATGAGATTCACAATGGCTCCACCATCAACCAACATACGAGAAATTGGCTTCCCGTTGATGTGCCCTCTCATATACAAAGCCTTGAGATGATTTTCTGATTCACTAGGCTTCTGAAACACAGCATCTCGCGGCCCAAGTTGAAGATGAGAAATTTCCTCCTCCGGCACCACATAATAATCAGAAGATAAATAGACAACATTAATTTCCATGTTGTCACGCTCTGGAGAAGGCTCAAAATCAACTAACTCTTCATCTTCAACCACTGGAGGAATCGGTGGAGTAGTTTCGATGGTTGAAGAAGCACCAGCCCCCGCTTCTGTCATCAAACCGGTCTGACCGGTTTCAGAAACCGGTCTGACCGCTTCTGCAGCGGTCGGCTGACCCAAACCGGTCTGACCAGATTCAGAAACCGGTCTAACCGGTTGTGATGCTGATTGCACAACGGGTTTAGCTTGCCAAATCTTGGTCTGAGGGATCATAGGCCTGTAGTTGTTGAAGTAGTCATCCCTCATCTTCTCAGCTTCCTGTTCCCTTTTTTCTTTGTTTCTCAAGCGCTGTAATTTCCGCTTCTGTGTATGAGTCAACCCAGAAGGACACCACCTTGGTTGAAAAACTTTCTTCACGCCCTTGCTACTGCTAGCCTCATGATCATTAACCATGATCGGCTTCTTGACTGAAACAGGAGCCGAATCTCCAATGACTATCGGCTTTCTACCCAAGTCTTGCATAGCCACTGGAATATCGCCAATTTTTATAAAATTATTGGCTTTGGCTTGCACATCCTCCTTCTTCTCCTTGATACAGTATTCTTGCTTAGGAGGAACATGAATTCTTTGCTCAGACCAAAACCGGTCTGACCGGTTCATAAAACTGGTCTGACCGCTTTGATGAGCAGTCGAAAAACCTGATTGGTATGAGCCCAATCGGTCATGTACAGAACCACCACGGCGCTTGTAACTTGTAGGATCAATCCAATGCTGTGGTGACCTCTGTCTCTTTTTTATTGGCCGATCAACTTGAACGGCCTTTGTGTACTTGTTCATGAGCTGAGAGAATGTAGGTCCTTGCTTCAGAACCCTCCCTTGAATCTTTGGCTCATTGAATTTCCAAGTACCCACTTCCGGGCGCTTAGGCTTGAAAGTTCTTGGACGGTCTGGAGACAAACCGGTCTGACCGGTTTCGGCTGACTGGCAAACCGATTCTTTTCCAAGGAACTTTCTTGCCCCCCGGGTCTTGATGTATTAATTGTAATTTTCAGAGACTCTTTTCCATCAAGAGTCCTCCCAATCATCACTGTTCTGACCGGAACTTTGTCATCAACTTTTTCCGGTCTTGGATCTCCAATCACCACATTCTTACCCTTAGCTCCATTGGCTTGTTCCGGCCGAATCAGCATCTTGGTGTTCACATCCAAAGTATGAACAGGGAAAGGAGTCTTGTCAACTTGCATTTCGGCGAGCACCAATCGACCTTCATTAAGGGCCGATTGTACCTGTCGTCGAAAAACATTGCAATCGTTGGTTGCATGAGAAAAAGAGTTATGCCACTTGCAATATGCACGATTTTTCAACTGATCGGCTGGAGGAATTGCATGAGAAAGTTTAATAAAGCCATTCTTAAGCAATTCATCAAAAACACGATCACATTTGGCTACATCAAAAGTAAAATTTTCTTCTTGCCGATTTTTCTGAATCGGCTTTAATGAAGGACAAGAACTAGGTTTACTTTTTGATGACCAAACAAATTCAGCGGCATAAATTTCTTTATCATCGTCCAAACTATCAGAATCATTATCAACAATATGCACGTTCGAACGATGGGGTTTAGCAGATTCTTTCGAATTTTTAAACTTAAGCTCTAGACTCATAGCCTTCATTTGCAAGTGATTAATAGTAAGGAAATCAGAACCTTCTAATTTTTCCTTGTAATGAGACCGTAAGCCTGCAAAAGCTAAATCTGCTAAATCCTTTTCAGAAATAGTGATATTAAAGCATCGGTTCTTAACATCCTTAAATCTTTTAAAGTATTCAAGAACCGATTCCTCACGGCTTTGTTTAACCGATGTTAAATCAGATAATTTTGCTTCGTTTTCTCCGCTAAAGAAGTGATCATGAAATTTTTGCTCCAATTGAGTCTAATTATGAATAGAATTTGGAGCAAGCGAAGAAAACCATGAAAAGGCAGTTCCAGTTAAAGATAATGAGAACAACCGTATACGCAATGCCTCATAAAATGATGCCTCTCCTAATTGCAAAATATATTGACTAATGTGTTCCCAAGGAGTTCTATTATCTTCACCACTGAATTTAATAAAATCGGGAACACGCCAACCATTAGGATAAGGAACCAAATCAAATTCAGGCGGATACGGTTTCTGATATAAGCGTGCACTACCCAATTCAAGCCCGAGTTTTGCTCTAAGTGTATTAGCTATGTCTTCTTTAAACTTAGCTAACTCGGCTTGATATTTCTCATCACCTCTGTTATGTGGAATGCGGGGAACACCATACATCGTATTCTGAGAAGTACTCGGAATCGGCACGTGAAACGTGCCAGATCCGTGGGGTATACTTCCCGTGGTGCGTGGAATAGTGTAAACAGGACCAGAAGTAGATGTATTAGACAAAACCATCGCACCAGATGCTCCTGCACCCAAAGAACCGGTCTGACCACCAGAGGGAGCCAAACCGGTCTGACCGGTTGTACAAACCGGTCTGACCGGTTCGTGGACCGAACCAGGGTGAGGTGTTTGTCCCGCATAAAAATTCATCGGCATGCCCAAATTAGAATCTAAAACATGTTCTGGCACGCCTGATGAGCTAGGTAATTCATTAGATTCTAAATTAATTTTATTTTTATCAGAATTACCAGTCATACTAGCAATTAATTCACTAGTAGTAGTTTGTGCAGCAAGTAATCTATCATCCATCATGCGAGTAATTTGCTGCATTAAATCAGAGGATTCGCCCGTTACCTTTGGAATCTCTTCGACGTGATCACCTGCCAACTTGAAAGCCGGCATGACGAATTCCTCTACTCTCTTGACAAGACCACCGCGATCTTTCTTGAAGCTCTTCAAGAATTGCGCCCTGAAGTGCTCCTCAGCAATCAAATATCGCTTTCGCTCCTCGTCCGTGAGCTCTTCCATCGTCGCGGTGATGATGTTGTCTTTGTCAAGGTCGCACTTTGATCCAGACATATCCGGAGTAGATTGAATCGGTTTTGGCACCAGATTAATCTTCCCCAGCGGAGTCACCAAAAAAGTATGTTGACACAAAAGCGCGTCAACACACTCGAAGATCGATCAAACGCGCAGCACGGCCGTCACAACAGCCAGCTCCTGACTTCCCGGGGCAAACCGGTCAGACCGGTCTATAGAACCGGTCAGACCGCTTCTGGTCGGGAGGTCGTGAAGACCTAGAAACCCAAACTCGGGAGGGACCCCGTCGGAGCTCGAGCAATCTAGGGTTGCTCTAGGGTTGGCAGGCCACCTAGAACGCCCTTGAACGCCGTAGAGACGAGCAAAGAACAGAATATGGGGGTTGGAAAAGACTAAGGTTTGAGAGATAAAAAGTAAAGGATAAATGTGTTTGATTCGATTGGAATACCTCAATCGGCCGTCTAGCCTTTATATTTATAGGCCGGGGAAGTCTTACCCCTTTCGAATAGGTTACAATATGGGATTAAACTCGGAATCCTAATCCTACTCGAATTACAGAACCTAACCGGTTTGGCAAACCGGTAAGACCGGTTTGGCAAACCGGTAAGACCGGTTTGGCCAAGACAGAACCAATTTTGGCTGTCAACACCCGGGATCGCCGCCACGCTCGCCTCCGCGCTCCTCTACGCGCGCCGGCCACGCGAGGCCCTCGAGGAGTGCGCGCGGGCGCTCGCCGTGCCGGACCCCACCGACCCGGCCCTACACGCCGCCGCCGCCGAGGACTCCTCCTCCCGCCGCGGCGCCCTCACGGCGCTGCCGAGCC
This sequence comes from Echinochloa phyllopogon, assembly GCA_033239725.1. NCBI lineage: Eukaryota > Viridiplantae > Streptophyta > Magnoliopsida > Poales > Poaceae > Echinochloa > Echinochloa phyllopogon. The sequence goes on from BTCW01000008.1 coordinate 33,606,560, forward strand.
CCCAGGCGCGCGTCGCGGCGGCGCGGGAGCGGCTCCTCGGTGTCCGCGCCGACGCGGAGGCCCTGGAGGCCGCGGGGGCTCTCCGCGGCGCCGCGCCGCTGCCGCCGGTGATGCCGCCAACGAAGATGAACTGCTGCTGCCGCCACGCCACCAAGCGGAGCGCGGTGGCCGACGACGACCTGCGCGGCTTCCTCACGGTGAGCTTCGACGACCTGACGGCGCACTGCCACCAAGCGGGAAGCGTGCATCTTCTCACCATGGCAGTGGAGTTTGCCAAGGCCACCAAGGCGTGGGCGTACTGGCTGTGCCCTGTTTGCGACAAGGTTTTCTTGGACGCGAGCTCATTCGTGTCACACGTGGAGGGCGAGTACATCCATGAGCTCCAAGAATTGCAGCCACTGATGCCCAAAAGAGCAGCCTTGGACTCCGAAGTGTTTGAGTATTCTTTAAAGTGGACGCCATTTGAGATGGGAGAAGAAGACCCCGAGCGAAGAAAGAACATGGACAAGATCAAGCAGGCATTTGCTTGTATCAATGTGTTTAAGGCTCTCCCTGTTGGCCTTATTGACAAGGTCATCAAGTTAGCGAGGGGCAGGTCCAAGAAACCGTTGCCATATTGCATTCCTTCCTGTGTCACCTCGTTGGATTCCAGGGAACTTCAGAGGCTCGTGAAACCATTGGAACAGGTGGTTAGCAATTTATCAAGAGGCTGGGGATTTGTGAGCCTATTGGCTGGTGGAGGGAAGAGCAATAAGGATCGTTCTGATGTCATCTCTCTGATTCAAGATGGGAGTTTATTATCTTTGGATGCTGAGAAGATTGGTTCAAGAAAAAAGGATGGTTCTTGCGAGGAGGATGCTCTGTTTAGATGGCTGTTAAATTCTATGGAAGAGGTAGCGATGCCATGGGCCAGCTTGAGGCAGAAGTGTGTTCATCATGGAAACGAGGTCCTGGAAAGGATATATGAAATATCAGATTTATTGCTGAGGCAATGGAAACTGAAATGTGTTGCTAAGGATAAAAATCATAGGGGTTATTCACTTACGGAGGTCCTTACTTTGCATTTTAATGGTACTTATGTTTCGATTTATAACTCAGTGTGGGTTGCTTGCAATGAAACATGGGGAGGTACAGTAAACAGAGGGAGTGCATCTCACTTTCCTTTATCCTTGTTGATTAATGTTTGGAATTTTCTTGTCAACCATGCAGGCAGATTATATAGATGTTGAGATGTTGCTATTGGATAATGAAGTGAGCTATTTAAAGAACAAGCTTGTGGAAGTTTGTACGTTTGATTACAGTGCTGCCATTATGCCTCTTATCAGGACCTATATATGGGTTAGTGTAGTGCTTATAAATTTGTACTTTGACTGTGTCTTTTACCATGTTACAACTGCTTGGATGCTTGTATTCCTGCTCCACAGGATAAGTTCAATAATAATTCTCCTGGAGAAGATTTGCATGATGGGGATGACAAAGATGCTGCCAACAACGGAGATTATTCAGATAACCCACATGATGAATCATTATTCGAAGATAAAATTCCAGACACTGATTCAGATATGCATTACGTGATCAGCAGGACAGATGAATGTGAAAACTCCTCGCTGTCATTATCAGGTAAATATCTAAATTTGTTGGGGTTGTTTTTAATTATTTCTGATCAACTTATGTCTATGCCAACCAAACACCCAACAGTAAAGGGCTTCTGAGTAGCGTTTTTGTGAGGCCACATGATCAGTCTATATGAGTATTTTATCAGCCATGTTATGGCTGTGAAGAAACATTAATCTTATCTAAATTCCGGATGGCATCTTTCATGATTTACGATTCAATTCTTTTACCCAAAAATCATGATGAAATGATTTCGCTTAACCTGGCCCACATCATTGCAAACAGATAGCTCGAACTTTTCTACCGTGGAAACTGAAAGTTCTTCCATTGACAGTGGAGTGTGTCCTGTACTTCACATTACTGCTGAGGAACTGCACGTCTTTAATGTGACTCTCCGGGTAACCAATTCTTTTTATGCTGCTTTCAGAATTTTCAATATATACATTTCTCCACATAAAAAAGAATTCCTAATACTATTGCAGGCATTGTGGCACTTGAGGAAATTCCACGACAGGTTCCTGAGTATGCCAGTTGTCCTGCCTCATGTCACAGTTGAAGTCCACTGCGTTATCTGCCTTTTGCGTAAAACATTTAATGCTTGGGACAATGAGAAAGACTATGAAGTCAATACTTTTCCAACTGATGTAGCAACTGCTTTCAGTGATATTTCGAACAAACATAATTTTTGTTGGAAGGTTTGTTCCCTTCGCACTGTGTTTGTCTACTGGTCTTATATCTTTTTTTTTTTGAGGAAATACTAGTCTTATTTCTGAGTGAAGCCTCCACAAAAGAATATATGATCCACCATTTCTTTGGTGCTAACCACTAGACAGATGCCTGGTATTAATGGACACTTCATTTGGTCCATTTGTGAATTGTGATCCTTATTGTAGCTAACTAGTTAAATTGTTTTTTTTTGTAGGAAAGGGTGAACATTGCATCTGAAATTATATCAATAATCTTTGAGACGTTGCACAAGTCATGTACTTCTCTGGATTCTGACAATGCAACTTGTGAACGACTAATAAGCACAACGAGATGTCTCGATTTTGTATGTGTAGCACATAATGTTTTTGGTTTGCCCATTAGAGAACAAAATAAATGCAACTGTCTGAATGAATCCTCTGAAGAAAAGGAGTACGCTACATTTTTCCACAGCATTAATGTCAGTGCAATTCAAACAATGGAGGTAAGAAGCATTTTTTTATTCACTTATTTGATGCCCTCATGTGGAAAATATTAATTTCAGTGTTGTATTTTGTTGATTGTTCAGATGAAATCACTTGGTCAACTACTGAGAGATGCAGCAAGCAGAATGAGTATAACACTGAGAGCTGCCGATGTGGGAACAGAACTGAGCGTTCTCTTCAATCTGCACCTCTTATTTTTGCTGTTGGTACAATTTCTTGTTCCATGCATAATTTTCTATATCAAGAAGGAAAAGAAGGAAAGGCAAAGCAAGAAAATATATAGGACTAGTGCATCTGTTGCAATGTTTGAATATTGCAGTCCCACTACAAAATGGGGCTATCATATAACCAACACAATGATATTCCAAGCTTGTGTTTCCATTACCACTTTCATTGAATTTAAATACAAAACATTTTTTATTGACAATAATTTACAACTTTACATCGCCAACTTTATCTTTCCCTTTGTACCAATGTTGCAGTTTTTAACTGGGCGATTGACAAGGAAAGGTACATAAACATGTCAGAAATGCTGATGAACATAACCACTCCGTTGCAGTTTGATTTACTTTATGAAGTCCTGCGTCGAGAAGATTATACTCTGGCCACAGCTGTATGTCCTAAGGAAACCTCCTGTTTTTTAAATTTTTGTTTCTTAATTCTATGTTCATGAATTCCCAAACATTTGCAATGTTCTCCTTTAAATATGTCAAATGCTATGCACTTTAGATTGAGAGTTCTATTGGGAGAGCACGGGAGAAATTTCGAATGTGTTGCTAATCCTCAACATTTTATTAGCCTAAATATGTCTAGCTCTGTATGGTAAACTAGACTGCTGGCATTTGTGATCCACATTTCATTTCAAATTTCGCATGGAGTACACCTGTTCATATATGACCAGCTTATGATACGCACACAATCTTACATTGTAATCAGGTATGCTGTGTTGAGGAGGAACATGTCTGCTTTGCCCGGAAAGAGGAAAAATGGATCATATATCGAAGCAAGACAATAGAGGCATGAGTTCTTGATTCATCTTTCACTTTTTTGTTCTCCCCGATAATCCTAATGATTGTTGGTTGTATTTGCAGTTTGCGGATTCTTGGGAGGGTTTACTCCATCGATACCGCCAAAGATGTCTCCGACCCCAAATACTTTTCTTCGACCGTGTCAGATAGCAGTATTCATTGAATCCTGCTGCCGAAGTTATTTTCTCATTTGATTGCGGTAGCCACATGGGATAAATGCAAAACCGGCTTTCTGCCATATCCTTTTGTACATCCTTGTATAGTCCTGGTAAAGAAAATTACTAGATTAATTAACAAAGGAGGAATTAGGTCATTTTGAACAAAAGAAGAAGAAATATACACCAAATTTGATTTGAAATGACTCCTACCTAGATGAGGATCATACCTCTGCCACCTCTATAGTCTTTAGTGGCAAAAGTTGCTTTATCCTCTTCTAGCAATGTGCAATGCTCTATAGATATCTCAGATTATGTGAAGTAGCTTGCCTGTATGTCTGTAAAATATAAAAGGAGCAACAATGAAATTTTCCTAGAAAAATACAATGACATTTTTTTATCACAACTGCACAACTAGCTTTACCAAACAAATACCTTCAAGCAACTCACAAAATATGAACAATTACTCAATTTTGTTATATTGCTTAAAAAACTATGCAAAAGTTGCGGGCCCGTAAGAACCTTCTGACATTTGATTTTCTACCACATCTTAGTATGCCCATATAACTTTTACCACTGCCAAACCAAACTATACATATCAGGCAGTGTGGAAACCTACAACGAATATGATAGCACCGGCCCCATGAAAATGTGACCAGGTCCATTTACATAAAGGCCGCATCACATGCAACCGGTAGTAGGTGAACAGTGAATGGTAGAGTGTAGACAAATCTTCGCAACGTTCTGGACTTTTGATAAGTGTTTTTCGTGAGAAATCTTTGGGAGCATTATTAACTTTTTGCATAGCGTTATTGTGCGAAGAAAAGCTCTATGCAAAAGTTGATAACGCTCCCGAGATTTATCTACCATTTAGTTGTCTACCAAACGTTAGTACTTCATTCCTCATAGAAAAATGCTTAGCAAAAGTTGTTAGCTCTCCCATGATTCATCTACCGATTAATTCTCTACCAAAGTTTAGTACTTCACTTCTAACAAAAAATGTTTAGCAATAGTTGATAAGCTCCCATGTTCGTCTGTCGTATATTTCTCTACCAAATTTTATTACTTCAGTTCTCACAAAAAAAACACTTATCAAAACTTGATAAGGTCCCATGATTCGTGTATATTATTTAATTTTCTACCAGAATTTAGTGCTCATTTTCTCGCAAAACTGCTTAGCAAAAGTTATCAACGCTCCTATGATTCGTCTACCATTTTCTACACCAAATTTTAGTACATTTCTCACAAATACTCTTAGCAAAAGTTTAATAACAATCCCATGATTCGTCTCTCGTTTAATTCTCTACCAAATTTTAGTATGCCTATACAAATTTAGCACTAATATACAGCTCAAGCAACGCAAAAATTGGCATAAATGCATTACATGCAATGAATAATAGGTGAAAGCAAAAAGGCTTAATGAAAGTTGATAGCGGTCACGAGATTCGCCTGCCGTTTAATTCTCCACCAAATTCTGGTATTCCCAGACAATTTTAGCATCGTCCAAAGCAAATTAATATACAGCTCATCTCGTGCGGGAATCCAGGCAAGCACACACCAATTGCCGTTGTTTTGGCTCGCCAGCGAAAACAATGGACAAACTAGATGACAACTGCAAACACGCGTCGCGTGACAATGCATGCAATTCCCCGAACACCTCGCGCGCGCCCCCACCGCCTCAACCCCGGCGATGATGGCCGAGCCGGACGCGGCCGCGGCCGCCGCAGCGGAGGCCGTCCGCGAGGAGGCCACGGAGGTGCTGCTCCTCGACCACGACGGCCAGATGGAGGCGGCGCTGGCCCGCGGCCGCGCCCTCATGCTCGCGAACCAGGGCTCGGTGGTGGCGCACCGCCTCATGGGCGAGCTCCACTACGCCGCCGCCGTGCGCGCGGCCTGCGGCGAGGGCACGCCGGAGGCCCGCAAGGCCGCGGCGACCCCGCACCTCCGCGTCGCCCGCGACGCGCTCGCCACGGCGCGCCGCCTCGCCCCGGACTGCGTCGACGTCGCCGCCGCGCTCGGCGACGCGCTCGCGGCCTCGCGGATGTACGCCGACGCCGAGGCCGAGTTCCGCCGCGCGCAGAGCATCCGCCGCCCCGACGACCCGGCCCTCCACAACGCCGCCTACGGCATGTACGAGGGCTACGAGCACGAGCGCGACCCGGCTTTCGCCGCCGAGAGGGTCGAGGAGTGCAGGGAGCGCGCCCGCGCCTCCTACGCCCGCATGACCGTGGAGGAGCTCGTGCCGCTCGCCGTCCAGAAGGTGCTCGACGCCGCCAGGATCCTCGGCGCCGCGGAGGGGCGCAAGCGCGCCAAGCTCGTCGCCGAGACCTTCCCCAACCTGGCGCGCGCGCACTACCTGCAGGCGTACATGGACCTCGAGTTCGTCCGCAGCCTCGACGCCGCCATCGACAAGCGCCCGTTCCTGCGCCGGACGCTGGCCGTCGCGGAGCGCGCCGCGCGGGCATTCCCCAAATCGCCGGTGATCGCCTCCTTCCACGCGAGGCTCCTCTTCGTCCTGGGCGAGTACGACGCCGCCGAGCGGGAGTGCCGCCGCGCGCTGGACATGACGGAGCCCGATGACCCGCAGCTGGACTGCATCCCGGTCGGGTCCATCGGCGGCGAGAACCGCGGCGCCAGGCTGGTGTCGCTGGCCTGCGAGTTCCACGAGCTGCTCAACAAGATCCTGGTGGTGGCCTGCGATTACTGGGACTCCATGAGCAGCGAGAGGCAGCGCGACAGCTTCCTACGGGTGAGTTTCGGTGTGCTGCAGGATGAGTACAGAAAGGTTGATCTGTCGTATGCGTTCACCATGTCCGATGTGCGGGGCTTCATCAAGGAACACAAGTCTTGGAGGTTCTGGGTTTGCCCCATTTGTGATCGCAAGAAGTTTGTGGACTCTGGTATGCTATTGTCGCACATGTGCAGCAAGCATCCAAGGGCAGTCCTGCCACGGCTGCACTCAGTTTTGGATCAGACACCCGGTGACAAAGCGGTACTGGATGATGATTCTCTGGATGGGGTGACCTTTTGTGAAGATCCAGATGAGCAAGACATGATCTGCTTCAGCAAGAGCAGTGAAGTATTGAAATGGTTGTTCTATGCTCCTTCAAGTGGAGTAGGTGTAAAACCAATTCCTGAAGTAAGAGGAAAGAAGCGTGAGAAAGGGCGTATGCTTCTTGAGAGCATTAAAGAGAAAATGAAGACTCTGCCTGCGGATAAGTCTAGTACTGAGGTCAGACAATTCTGTATGGCTCGTCATGATCTTGATTCAGCATTTCTTCCTTAGATGGATTCTTGTACCTGTACTGATAAGGAGACTAATGTTTTGCTATTTTTGCATTGCAGTTTGCAGAGGCTCTTCCTAAGATCCAAGAGTTGTGGCACGATTTTCTCAAAGCTTCTGTGTTGGATCACCGAGGAGCCATTCTGGCGATTTCAAGACCATTCCTATGGGTTCGTAGCTCTGAATTTGCCTGTTCAATTCTAGTGATACAGCTGTTTGCTGATATTGTGTATGGATAACCATCTCTGCAGAAAGAACTAAAGAAAACCATAACTGAAGATCCAGAACTAGCTGCTAAGAGGATTACTGCTACTGATATTGATGCCGTATTCACAAAAGAAGTTGATAATTCTGCCAACAATGCTGTCGAGGATCATGGTTCAAATTCATCCCATGCAGAGGAGGATCATGAAACAAGGGACAGTAAACAGGTAAAGCTGTAGATGAAGGTTATTTATACTATACTTTCACATATTTCCTAATAATAATACCAAGGCTTTTTGATCTATCAACCAATGCTAAGTTTTATTGTTGTCTTATTAGTTGATGCAACTAAATAAAATAGATGTAAAATACTATGCAACAGAGTTGCTTTCATTCTTACTATTGTTTCAATGGATGATATGGAGGAGAAATAGAAGTATTAACACAAGGAATTCCTTTCAGCCTTCCCAAGCAGATGGGGCTCCAATGGTCGGTGATGAGCATGCAGAAAGGTAATTGTTATTATTCCTGGGTGACTGTCCTGTTCATAGCTTCCATCGATGTTGTCTTGTCTTGTTTACTAATTCAATAGACTGTCTCTGTTCTTTTTATCTTATTAATTGATCACAACTATACACTGAACAAATGAGATGCATCACATTATGTAGGGTTGTCTAGAGTAGAAAGGGGGTGTTTCATACACATTTAGTGTCTAACGACAAAGCACCTTGTCCAGTGTTGCCTATTCATGATATTAGAGTATTAGTTATTGTTGCACAACGACTTTCTGCATGCAACACTTCTAAAGACAATGCTGTTAATAACTTACTACTCTTGCTGAATATGCTTCTTAGAAAAGCAGTTCAAGTCCAAGAAAATTATTTACTTCTATTTTCTAGAATTGTATTGGCCATTCAGCACTTGATCATATTTTTTTCCAAATGTGTAGTGTAGTCCCCCATTTTCTCAAAAGGAAGATATTATTTCATCATAACAGTCAGCCTTCCTTTTGATAAATTTATGAAGACTTCTATATATCCAAATAATCCCTTTTCACTGAATGTCGTTATGTTTTCTAACATGCTCAGCTCACAAGTTTCATTGATGTTGCAGTGGTGATCATGTTAAAGATGAGAGTTCTCAGAAGATACTAGACAATACAGAATCGCCAGATCCGGCAGCTAGTTTGGTAGAAAGTAAGAATGGCCTAGATGCCAAATTGGATAAGTTGGACATTGATCCAAAAATCAGTGAGAATAATCAAGAAAGGTAATGATGCTCTCTGTTTTGTTGCTTCATGTTTCCTTTATGCCCTTTTTTGCTGAGTTAGCTACTCGATGTCCTGTATCTAGTATTAATTGATGTTGTCAAATGTTCGGTAGTTTGATGTATTTTTGGGGAGGAACTTGCTTGGATATTTGTCAACAAATTATCTTATTGGTAGTGATTGCACACTTGTGATGTAATAAACAACGTAACATTATTAAGTTTGCCTGTGGTGCCTGCTTATAACAAATTACAGTATTTGGTATATCTGTGTTTGTGCAGAACTTTTTAAACAGTTATAAATATGTAATACTATTCATAATTCACAATTGCAAGATTAATTTATATATGAATTCATCATGTATATTTCGATATGTTTCAAAGTAACCTTAGTGTGGTCACTGTCAATGTGAGCTTGTGCTGTAAGGGTTTATAGTACCGGCTCTAGAAAGGCTGCTTATTCTAGTATTGCCAAGTTGCACTTTTGCAGTTGACCACATTTAATGTCCGATCTTGCAGCTAATCATATCTTGATTCATCATCTGATTATGTGATAACTGTCCAGTGGTTTAGTTAGAAGTCCTCTAAACTTAACATGCAAATAATCCCTATTCACTGAATGTCACTCTGTTTACACATTCTCTACCACGTGTTCGCATCTACTAAGCTCACAGCATTCACTATTGTTGCAGTGGGGTTCAGGTTAAAGGTGAGAGTTCCGAGGCTGTGGTGACTGACACAGAATCGTCGGATCCAGCGACCAACCTGGCACAAAGTAGGAATGACCTTGGTGCGAAGCTGGAGAACCTGCAGATTGATCCAAGTTCTGATGGCTCGACTTCTGGTGCCAGCTCAAGTGGACAAAATGGCCAGCAGGACTGAGATACTAGTCCAGGAATGGTATAGGAAAAACAGGGCTTCACACCTGTCAGGCATTCATTGTCTTGTACTCCGTAGGTTGTAGTTTAAACAGGAATAGGATATGTGGAGTATGGTTTAGATTAGAAGATGGGATATATTCATCAGTTGTATGGTCGTGTGGATGCGTGGGTCCTACACTCAACAGGGTGGCCTAATATTTTCAACAGGAAGAACACACAAGCAGGCAAATTCGAGAACACAATCAAGATCCGCCCAGTGGCATACGTTATCATTTGAAAATTAACTCACAAATGCACAATTCATCGGAACTACCAAAAAGGCTCAGGATCCCTCAAAGGTGCATCTGATAATCAACCAGGAATAGACAGGATCTATCATAATAAGATAAATATCCTATCACACCGAGAATGCTTTCACAAAACTTCCACTCAGTAGAAGAAGCCGAGCACTTTGCCACCAACATTCTTCCTCCTGGCTTCCTCGTGGTCCATGATGCCAGCAGAGGTTGTGAGGACAATGTACCCAAACTGCATGTCAAACGTCGAAAGCTGATTAGCCTATGTTGATATCAAACTACACACATGCAGATAGGAAAACTTATTATTTTGCTGAGAAATAGGTGGAGAATGGGACCTGACGAGATGGGAGCAGCCGGGCAGTCCAGCCCTCGATCTCCTTCACACCGACGTCAAAGCGAGGGCTGATCACCCCACACTTGTTGAGCCTCCCGTTCAACTCAACCACGATCTTCCCTGCCCGATGGTCATCAACATACTCAAACTCACCAATGTAGCCTACAGAACAGGTCAGCAGACATTAACCCATGCACTCAAATATTACCAAACAAATTACAGGAGCAAGACAAACTAACCATGGCGTTGCATGACAATGAGGAACTTGATGATCACTTTTGAAGAGGGCCGGATCATGACTTGCCTCTTCCCACGCTTCTCTGCGTTGTACATACTCTTCAACGCGTCATTAAGGACGCTGACTCTCACCATCTTTGCCTAGCCTGGAGATATGTACCACAAATGTGTAAGATGGCCATATGTTGCAAACTAAAAGGGATTAGGTCAGTCATATAGGGAATAGTAGCAAGATACGAATTTGAATGGCAGTTAAACTAAAAAAACAGTTAAGTTGAAAGCAAACACAATCCATACACGTCGGAGACAGGCAGAAAACTACTATAGCAAAACATCAAAATGAATATGAAACTGCTATCATCAATAAAACTCCAAATCGGCATCAGTAATAGATTAGTACATAACTATTGCGGTGGTGTGTGAAATAAAGAACAGCAACAATATCATAACGAAAAGAGGAAGATAGATACACCATGTGGTGCACACTTAATAGGTCCTAAGACATGACTATGACATAGGGAGTGATATAAGCCAATCAATATTCAGAGAGCTTTCAAATCCATAAAGCGAAGAATAGATATTAATCCAACCATTGGTCAGATCAACAAAGAAATGGATAGTGTCAAGAATAATTAATTAATAGGAAAACAGCCTAGTACAAATAAGCAAGCATCCGCAATTAACCAAGATCTACCATCAGAACAAGCATTCAAAGTACCACATAGCATTTGGAATGTTTAATACTAACAAATTAGATAGCTGACTACACAATCAGAGAGGTACATGCACAATAAATGAAATCTCAATTCAAGGAAACATAGTACTTGGAAATAAAAAAGACTCTAAACAATTAAAAAATACACCTTGGTAGTAAATGTTTTGCAAAAAATACCATGTACAGATTGCAAGCAAGAGAAAGGGACAGTATAGGTGTTCCATGTGCTGTACAAATTACCTCTCACTACAATTAGCTAGTATCTAAAAGACCACAGAGAATATGTAAAGAAACTAATATAACAATATCATTCTGACCTTAAAAGAAACCAAGTTATGTGTTCTAAGTATCAAACAACAGCACAAGGCATAATGCCAACACAACAATATACATAGTTACCCTAAGGATAGTTCAAACAAGAGAACTAATAAAGCAACAACATTCAGATGCAAAACAAACGGCAGGGAGCAGAGCAGAGCAACCAACAACACAGGCAGAAATTGAAGACCCAAACAAGAAGATTATAGTGATCAGCAAGGGGATCAGGAAGATTTACGGTGAATCCAAAGTACATGGTATCAGCATCGATAGACCAAATTCATCTTGGTGAACACACAGCAGTAACACATCGATAGGCCAAATCGGCTTGATAGCCCCAGGCATAACTACATATTTCAAAAAAAAAAAAAATTCAACAGTTCCATTTCAATCCAGCCAACATATTAACAGTAAGAAAGAAAACTTGGTTGGTGTCTGTTCCAAAAACGGTAACTGAGACACTTGGTTAAAACTACAACAACAGGACAGGTTCACCTAGCAGACATGCAACACTTACACATTGAATTGTGATGTTACTGCAAAAGACACAGGCATGACTATAAATTCCAAAACTTTCAGCAGTTCCAATTTAATCCAGCAAACAATGCAAAACTAACAAAACGTGTCTGTTCCAAGAATGGTAATTTCTGATGAGCCAGTTTGTTGGGTTCCACAATGCAAAAACTACAGTATCTTGTTGATAGCAGTGGCATCGCGAGAGTTGCTACGACTTAATTACAATACAGGACCAACACGTGATCACTAGTCAATCAACAGTTCATAGGCTCCAGACTCCAGCGACCACCCAATAATATTTCGCCAACTAGGAAGTATGACATAGCATAGCAGCATTTCTGCAATTAGCACAAAACTAAACCGGGACAAGCTCGCAGATTCAGGCCACGGTCCAGATCGAAACCGTAACCAAAGCCAACCGCGAAGACAAGGGATCGCACTAGAAAACCCATGACAACCCAGTTCCCGCACGCAGGTGTGACCTCGCCGGGTGGCGCGGCAAAGCTCCCACCCAATCTCTCTCTCCCGGGTCGCGCCTACCCAGCGACGACAGCACGCGCACACGAAGGGACACCCATGGATCGGTCACGCGCGAAGTCGGGGAGGTCGGTCGCTCACCTTGGGTGTCGCCGCCGCCGCCTCCCGGGCTGAGAGATGGGACCGGTCGAAGCGCGCGCCGCCGGAGAGGAGCTAGAACCCTAGAGCGCCGCCGGGAGAAGAGGGGAAGCGAAGGGCAGGTGGTGAGGTTATTATACGGGGGGAAGGGGTGAGGCAGAATGAGGCTGGGCCGTCAGTCGGGTGTTGGGCTACTTGGGCCTCGGTCTGCTTCGGGCCGTTGTTTCTTGGGGCAGCCCGTTGCTGAGGGCTTATTCGTTGAGGGCCCAGCTGGGGCGGGGTTTTTGTAGGGATGGACTAGAAGGCCGAGCCCATCAAACTTTTTTTGATTTTTCTCCAAAAAAAAAACAGACTATTCCCCCCCTCCCCTGATTTTTTACTTCATCGGTCGCACGGAATATAAGTATTCTTGGTTTTGTTTTGTCATATGATATAACGGTTGACCAATTTTATGTACAATTTCAATATATCCAAAAGGTACACTATACAAATGTACTGTACTCCGTAGTGGATACGGTAGTATTAATTTTATATTGTAAATGTTGCTGATATTATTTTTTATTATATCCTTATTCAAACTGAGAAAAGTATGGCTTGGGAAAACACACACAAAAAAAATACTTATTCCTATTTTAAGACACAGGGAGTATGTAACAAATTCAACTTTGAAGTGTCATGATTCGTGGCGCAACGGTTTGGAGCCAATCACACCCCCAATGTGTGTCACACACGAAGCTATGCCACTAACACACGGAAATGATGCACGAGCACAGACGGTAACTACCACTTAGACAGCAACAACTCGTAGCGTTTCTCCCTCTCTCTAGAAAAACCAAACCAAAAAGGAGAGATGAAGTTGATGGGCAGAAATCGGGAGAGAATTGATATAAATCAATATATTATCCGGTTGTGTGTGGGAGCTCACCGTCACCACTTTATTTGATCTCCAGGTGTGTGAGCGCCAACCGCAAGGACGAGAATGAGATGCTCCTCCAACCGCAGGCCCTCCCAACTCAACTGGCTGTACTATACCTGATAGAAATATGTGGGAATGGCTTTTCCTCCTAGATGAATTGGTCGGTTTGTTTGAGCTGTAGCTTTTGAGCTTTTGAATGAAAATCTGGCTTTATGACTCTTAGCTTTTTTGGCCGTTGCCTTTTTGCTATTGACTTTTGTAATAAATTTTTATTGTCTTCAGTACACCAAAAGCGAAAAAAGCTCTTATCAGCCTCCTTTTCAGCATTTAGTTCATTTCCCTAAAAGCCAGCTTTATAGTTTTTCGAAAATCAGCTTTCTAGCTTGACGGTTTGTTTCAGCTTTCTGGCTGCCAAAAGCCTAGAAAAGCTAAAACAAACAGGCCTAGACAGAGAGTAATTTTATTTTGCAGATGCTACCTGCCTACCGGGCGAGTATTTTTCTTTTCCAACAAGATGGTATTGATAAATCATTTTACTAAAGAAAAGATGGTATCCAAGCTTGAAATGTTTAGAAACTATGGAATAAATAAACATGGTTAGCGTAAGGCCATTTGCAGAGAACACTTTGACATTATTGGAGACAAGTTGACTCAGCAGAACAATTAAACACCCATCCGTACGTCACGGGCCGTGATTTAATTTGACCAAAGAGATGTAATTAATGTTCTTTTCTATACTCACATACGACTGATGAACATAATCTTATTGACAGATCACTAGTGTCAGTTTCATAGCCACGATAGATGCTCTATGACCTAGTACAGTGCGCATCATGACGTCGACATGGAAAGACTTTTTCGCCTCGTTTTTTTTAGAACAAAATGTACAGCAGGGTGTACACTGTACACGTACAAAACCCTACACACTCGTAGTATACTAACCCAGTGACTTCAGTCGACATCAGGGACGAAGATCAGAAGAACAAATCCAAATGTTTGGCCTTTCGTCACTTGGACACCTGCTCACATTCTGGATATAATATATACTACTACTGTATTGCACGAGCTGACGAGCAATCCATCCAAGGAGCTAGCACACGTCATGCATACTTGTGCACAGGCGTCAGCAGTGGGATCCGGCGGCAAATTAAAATTACTCTCCGTTTATATAAATTTGGAATGGCAATGTGGAGTCATTTGGAAGAACCTATATGACAATCTGAGCAAATTTAGAAAATAAATTTGAGCTACCCTTTCAATTCGAGGCGAATCAACAATTTGGGGTTTAAACCAAGTCGATGTCGGAACAATAAGAATGTGCATATATGATGTTCATCGTCCGGGTACCATGCATTATATACCAGCATCCATGTTTTAGAATCCCGGCCCACCATTTGCAACCATGACGTCGAATCGTCGATTGATCGTCATATAGTAGACTGATTAACCTAACCTTGCAATCAAATTAGAAATGACGTTCGGGTATCAAGAAAAAAATCAAAATGTCGCCGTCACTCATCTTTGAAAACCAAGTCGATCAGTTGCTAGTTGGCTGCCACACCACACCTATCGCGCAGCTAATTGGGCAAGGTGGCCGTCAAGGCTGCTAGGGTGAAAATGTTGGGCTTCCAGACGAGGACGCGAAGCATGGCCCATTGTGAAACCGACAAGCATGCACGAGAGATCCCTATTTTTTTTTCTTTTACGAGTTACGGTTACAAGTTACAACTAGTTCTTTAACTTTTTTGTCTTTTTTTTGGTCGGCCTCACTCATTTTTCATTTACCTTAAAAAAATACTGTTGGTCTTGGTTTGGACAGGACTTTGGAGAAGCTCTTTCAGTTGACAGTTGTCTCTTGGTACGAGATAGTTCGACTTGGTAAAAGTAGTGTGACAAGTCACAACAGCTTACAACCAACGTGTGGTAGACAGGGACGTCGAAGTTTTGCCGGCGATGGACGCTGCCAGACAACCACAACAGACAGTACGAGCACTCGATGTAAATATGTAATATTAAGGAACAGCTTCTACCTCTCTCTTTCTCTAGAACACCCAAAAGGCAGATCGAGAGAGAAATCAACATGAATATAGAAGCATTATCCAGTGTTTTTTTTGAAAGTAAAGACAGGAGCACTGTCGATTCATTTAAGAAGAAGAAGCAATTATACATCACGCGCCGAAGCGAACACCACCACACACAAACAACGCACGCGAACAAACGCACACAACAACACACTACACCACCACAATCTGGGAGAGGAGCCAAAAAAGCCACCGCAACCCGCGCCGTCGTCACCAACGATGTGCCACGTCCGAAGCCGTAACCCGCTGCAAGAACAAGTGGCCACTTGAACTCCTCCACCATAAGCTATCACAATCAAGCCACGCACACTCGGCCGCCGATCTCCCTGCTCCGGTGAGGGATCTCACCACAACAATCAGATTGGGATGTGGCAGCCGCAAAGATGAGACCAGACGATGAGATGCTCCTCCAACCACACGGGCCCTCCCAATAACTAAACTGCTGGTTGTACACAATAAGTAGTGTTTTTCTCTCAGCAAAAAATAGCACCAGCCACCAGGCACCAACCAGCTAGCAGTGGTTTTCTCTCAGCAAAAACAACACCAGCCACCAGCCAACCGAACATGCCCATAGTATGAATGGCTCCTTTTGTGTTGCGGATGTTTTTCCTCCCCCATCCCCTCTTTTGATTTAGTTTGATTGATACCTTCTTTTCTAAGAAAGATTTTTAAAATTCACCGGTAAAGTTAGAGACTAGGTTTTCAGAGATACTCACCCTCATCTTGTTACGAAAGGGCCTAGCACATACAACTATAATTAAGTATGAAAGGTATGTTTAGCTGCATGTATCGAAAGGGCCTAGCACATACAACTATAATTAAGTATGAAAGGTATGTTTAGCTGCATGCTTCGGCCTGTTCGTTTGGCTGATGGCTGGTGCTGATTTCTGCTGAGAGAAAAATATTGCTGGCTAGTGGCTGGTAAGCCAAGCGAACAAGCCGCGCCACACTGCAAATGCGGCGACAACACCTCATTTGTGGCGCCAAAATCAACGGAAAAAAGCTGTGGAATTGTAGCTTTGTTCTAAACCAAGCAGAGCAAAAAGTTCTAAAAAGTTTCTACACTTGAGGCGTGGCTAGGTGCGGCAGTAAACGAAGCAAGCCCTTAGTGTTTTCATATTTACCTTTGTGACATTTAATCGACCGATGCTGATGTCTTTTATCCTTCAATATCATGGAAAGATTCTACCTATAGAATCATATGCTCTATGCACGAATAATTATGCCAAAGCTCGCTCGAGTAGGATGACAATGGCACCCGAACTCGAGGAAAATGAGATTGGTATGGTGAATATGCTAGACTTTGAAAATAAATTATTTGGTAAGTTTATTAGATTTAAGGTAAATCACAGGTGAGGCTCTACAACAACTCAAACAGCAACATAAAACATAGTAAAATCTATACATCTAAAAAAGATAAAGAGTGAATTTCACTAGAGGTCCATGAACTTTTTCTGAGATCTCATCTAGGTCCGCAAACTAAAAAAAGGTCATCTAGGCCCATCAACTTTTCCTGAGGTCTCATCAAGGTCCGCAAATTAAATAAGTGGTCATCTAGGTCCATGAATTTTCAAAAAGCGGTCATCTAGGTCCAAAGTGGTGGCGACGAGCCACGTGCGGCCGCGGGTAAAGGCACGATGCAGCCCTCTCCTCCACCGTCGAAGCAGCACCACCTCCGCGCCTCCCATTGCCAGGAGGCTCGTCGCCACCACCTTGGACCCAGATGAACGATCTTTAAAAGTTAACGGACCTAGATGATCGCTCTTTAAAAGTTGATGGACCTAGATGACCACTTATTTAGTTTGCGCACCTAGATGAGACATCGGGAAAAGTTGATGGACCTAAATGACCGTTTTTTTAGTTTGCGGACCTAGATGAGATCTCGGGAAAAGTTTATGGACCTCCAGTGAAATTCACTCAAAGATAAAATGATTTATAATTCGATACGAAGGGAGTAGGTGTTAGGCAGTATAAATTGAGATGCATTTTGATAGCCCATTTGATGCGCGGCGGGATCATCTCAATCTGAACAAGATGGAAAATACAACAACTAAGTTAAAAAAACAACAAAACTGAGCCTGCGTCAGAATACTTTCTTCTCAACTGCTAAAACTTCTAGAAGATGCTCCGATGGTCCATTCTAAAAGGTTTGCGGTGAGCTAGCACTAAGCCCTATGAAAGCGACACCAGCCGTAGCCATCTTTCTCCTAAAACGGTGTTCGCTTCCCTTCAAATCCAAAACTTCCTCCAAACTTTCTCTCTCTAAACTTCACTATTCACTATCACATCAAATCTCTCTCCTCATACATGGAGCATTAAATGTAGGTAAATAAAAAAGTATATGGTTTTGATGTACACGACGAGACGAATCTTTTGAGCTTAGTTAGGTCATGGTAGGACAATGATTAACACAAACAAACGAAAAGTGCTACAGTGCCACTATGTCAGGAATCCTTGTTGGCGACGCGTCTAGACAGTCAAAGGAGACGCGTTTTTTACGCGTCACTAAAGATGCGTCTCTAATGTAAAGTCAAAGGAGACGCGGATTTTACGCGTCACTAATGACTGTCATATTGGAGACGCATGTTTAGTTTACCCGCGTCACCAAAGTTGGTCATTGGAGACACTGTCTAAGGTGAAACGCGTCTCCAATGAGGTCATTGGAGACGCGGATTGTAGACACGCATCTCCTTTGAGAGGGTCATTGGAGACTTTGATGAATTAAAAAACAAAAAAATAAAATTACAAAAAGCTCTCAAATCATTGATTACCACATGTCTTTTTACAACTAACTCCCTAGAGAAAGAAGAAATTACAACACACACCTCAAATAGACTATAACACATCAGATAAGTTTAAGCTTCCATTGACTGCTGCTCTGTATTCTCAGACAATAATCAAGCAATAGACAACACACAACAGACCAACGACTTCTCAACTCAAGCAAGAAAACTCGACAGCAACCAACAGAGAAATCACCACCAGAGCAATAATCAACAGGAACAAGCTGTTAGGCAACTAGTAGCATGCAATTCAGAAACACGAAACAAACTGGTAAGTTCAGGCACCAAGTCTGAGTACAAGAATAGCTTGTTTGGTTGGGTGAGACAAAAACTGGGGCTAACAATATAAGATCATGCTATGTCTGTATCTGGATGCGTCCCCATATGATATCAGCCACATGCAACAAACCTAAAAAATATCATAACTGAAACCTGATGATAATGAGATAATAACTATAGACATAAAACTGGAGTGCAAAAGCTGTTGCACATTGAAATACTGTAACTTAGATGGAAAGATGCAACTAGATGCAATCAAAGTACCTTTCTTCATTGTCTGATGCCCAATCATTCTTATCTATCAAGTGCACCTGCAAACACCTTTTGCTCCATTAAAGTGCTCCTGCACACACAACATACAGACCAGATCATATTGGACACATTTCAAAATTTAGTACTCCCTCCGTATCGAAATATTTGTCGCCGTTGACTTTTTTCTACAACTTTGACCATTCGTCTTATTCAAAATATTATGCAAGTATCATTCATTTTGTTTATCACATGCTTTACTATTGTAGGTATTTTAAGCTTGACTTACCCTTTTGCATATTTGCGATAATTTTTTGAATAAGACGAATGGTCAAAGTTGTAAGAAAAAGTCAACGGCGACAAATATTTCGATACGGAGGGAGTAGAAAGGACTGCAAACCCATGTCAATGTGAACTCCGAAACTGATTTTTAGTAGAAAGGACTGCAGACCAGATATACTACTTTATGTGCATAAATGCTGCTTGTAGAGAGCAGAAACACTTCAAACTTAACCAACCTGCCAAGAATGATACCTTCACAGGAATGTAGGAACTTGAGTGATATCCTCACGTGGAACTGAAACAGTTATTCCTGATGGGGTGACAAAGGTGACCATGTCGCTTTCAGTAGGTTGATCTTCACTAATTCCTTGACCTGCAATGCAAATGATAATATTGTGAGTAATTTCAAATGACAATGAGAATGTGCAAAACCACATACGTCAAAAAACAGAATAAGGGGATAAGGGTATACCTTCATTGCTTACACCTTTTTCCTTGAATAACCAGTCTTTGGCACAGATAAGGGCTTCTAACATCTCTGGAGTTAATGAGCTTCTGGACTCCCCGAGAATCCTACCTCCAAGACTAAAGGCAGACTCATACGAAACCGTACTGAGAGGGATGGGAAGAAAATCTCGTGCCATAACTGATAAGACCGGGAACTTCTCTGCATGTGCCTTCCACCAAGTCAAAATGTCAAAATTTTCAATGTCTTCCACACATTCTTCTTCAAAGTAGATGTCAAATTCAGACTTTGGTGCACGAAATTTTCTCCGACTTGACTTGAAGTTTGCAAATTCTGATCCCAACTGCCTTTTTGCAAGCACCGGTGAGCCCGCAGAAGTGCTGCCCTCACTTGAATATGTAACAGAACTTGCACTAACTCTCCTCACGTGTTGCTCATACTCTAGGAAATATTTTTTCATACAACCTAGAGCAGCATTAACACTTGAATTAACCTGATCTATATTGTTACAAGTCTTATCGTAGAAGAACTCTAGATATTCTGCTTTACCCCTCGGATCTAACATTGTAGCAATAACGATTCCAAGGTTAATGTCATAGTCCTTCTTGTTTCTGCGAGCAATTGGCTGGTTTTCCTCATCAAAGTCTCTGCCCCAATACTTTTCAAACTTGATCCTCATTGCTGCAGCTAGGTCTTTAAGTGTCACACTTGTCTGCCAACTAGGATTATCCAGGTCATCCTTAATTGCAATGATTAGAGGCAAGAACATGTACGAAGTTGGTTTCCTATCAGCTGACACTGTATTTGTAGCCTGTTCAAAAGTTTCAAGAAACTTACAGACAGATTCAGCCTTGCTCCACTCTTGTTCACTAGGAGAAATTTCTGCATGTTGGTTTGCATAGCTATTCAGGACGGTCTTGTACTTGATTGCTTCACGGACCATCTTGTAGGTTGAATTCCACCGGTTGGGTATGTCAAGAGCAATACCACGTTTTCTGAGAAGACCATTCACCATTGCAATTTCATTGAATGCTTGAATTCTTGAGGGTGAGGAGTCAATATGCTTCAACAACTCTCGAATCTTCTTTATCCCCTCGTGAATAATTGCCATCCCGTCTTGAACCAAAATATTCAATATATGGGCACAACATCTTACATGGAAATGGGCACCCTCAAGCATCAACTCATACTTGTGAGCAGCTATGAACATGTCACATGCAGTATTGTTGTTACTAGCATTGTCTAGTGTTAGAGTGAACACCTTGTTTCGTATGCTCCATTCAGTCAGGCAGCTCTCAAGTGCTTCTTCAATGGCAAAACCTGAGTGTGGATATTTGACCTCTTTGAAACTTATTAGAAGTCAGGTGTGATGTAGTGAGCGGTAGCAACCATGTAGCCTAAGTTTTGTATTGACGTCCACAAATCTGATGTCAAGCACACATGAGAGTCCAGGCTGTCTAGTTCATTCTGAATATCTTGCTTCATTTTCTTGTACTTCTTCAGACAATCATTGTGAACAGTTACTCGCCCTGGAGCATCCAGAGATGGTTGCATAGACTGAATCCACGGTTCGAAGTATGGATCATCAAACTTGTTAAATGAGATTTCAGCATGTATAACAAACTCAATCATACGCTCACGACTGACTTGTGGGTCAAACACAAAGTTCTCTATAGGCTTCTGCAATGTTGATATAAACCTGTTCCTTTCAGCTTCGCCGATTGCATGGCAATACTTTTGAATGTGGGTTCTAAGGCTACTTGTTCCAGACTTTGTACTTAACTGAAGTTGACAGTACTTGCATACAGCTTTAAAACCATCATCAGCTTCTACTAAGTTTGACTCAAAATATTCCCACACCTTGGACCTTCTGGCATGTGTTGGGGTAGAATCATCTGAGCTTTCCGAAGTGTTTGTAGACATGTTGGCTGACATGCTACGACAAATCTGAGACGAAAGGAATGTACAAGAAACAACAATTGTGAGAGCATTCAGTAAATCATGAGGAAATATCCCGTTCCTCTTTTCTGTAGATGAACGACACACATCTCCAACTAAATCAACACCACTAAATGGATTGGTTGAAGAGATAGAAGAAGAATGCCAGTACCTACGGCGAGCACCAGCTAGCGCAATGACGGACCACAATGAGCACCATCAGAGAGAAGAAGAATGTCCAACCGTCGCCGGATCTTGGACTGCTCCTGCCGCCGCCAGATCTTGGACTGCTCCTCATCCTCCCGCCGCCGGATCTTGGTCCGCTTGGCCACTGCTTTATGGGGAGCTCGTCGGTCCGACGGCCATGGAGCAGGATAGGAGGTGGAGGGCGAGGCGAGTGCGGCGGCGTTGGAAGGGAGGCGAGTACGGCGGCGTCGCCGCGTCGAGGGAAGGGAGCGGGCGTGCAGCGGCGTCGGGGACTCGGGGGAAGGATAACCGAGAAGGAGCAGCCCACGACACAATCTGTGGGTTGTAACCCATCAGAAACCGTTTGGTAAAACCCAAACCATACACATACCAAACTAGTAGGAAGTAAAGCCCAAACCAAATCAAACTGGTAAAAAGTAAAGCCCATTAGTAACCAACCTAGATATGTCCATCATAGAACCCAACCTGTTAAACTTGTTACAGTCCAAACCACTTGCAGGCTGACCCCCAAATCAAGTACCAACAGCTAGCTCAAACTATAGGTATGCTGCCCAAGACACTCATGCTCCCTCCAATTATGGGTCCCAAAGACAGTATAGACATGAGTAACAATAAATTTCTCATTGAATAGCATGGTTGATACAAGAAAAAATTCTCAAGTACCAACAGCTATCAAGTACAAATATTTATATCAACTCACTGTGCTTATAATGCTGACAAATATACAAACATAGACTACCAAAGGAATAGATCTTAATATTGGATCAGTACAGTAGCTAAAGATCAAATATAAGAAAACAGTTCTTTGGCACATGTCAGTTAACCCAAATACAGAGTAGTTTGCTAACACTAATAATCCTGGACGATTCTTGCAGAATGGGACAGCTTGTTTTCTAGTAGCTTGCAGGAACTCACGGGGAAATTGAGTACTGTTTCAGGACCCAGTATTTGAGAGCTGCAAGGTCGTATGCACGAGCAGTTGCCTCCTCAGTATCATAGGCCCCCGGAGATCATAGACAATTAATTGGTTTCATACCAAAGACAAGGATGCAGATCACACCACGATCTGGCGACAAGTAACATGAATCTGGCAAAGACGTTTTAGATATATTTAGTACTTATAATTGTGGGACTTACCCAAATAGACTATTGAGGATTACAGTAGTGGATCGCAGTCACATGCAGATCACCGGGCAAGGGACCCCAGAAAAAAGAAAACAAAGCCTGATCAGAATGTCAGCCTTAAGAAATTCGGTGCACTTTTGAAAAAAGCTTTGTATTACTGGCCAATTAATTCCAGAAATTCACAAAAGAAATTAGTTTAATTGGTTTGACATAACCAAAATTGGTCTGCAGGTTACGTGAACCTTCAACTGAAATCTCTCGTTCTATGCTCTAATTGGTGGTTAGCATATCCCTAGAATGTCACAAATTTCCAAAGGATTTAGATGAAATTAACGAAACCTAACCTTCTCCTTTCCTACCCTTGCTCCACTGTCCGTGTATTCGCCTCACTGCTGCTTGTTCTTCAATCGTGCAGACAACTGCAACAGGCCATCCATGAATTCAACATCCAGGCACCCAATCAAAGACAGTCGCTGCCACAACTCACGCACGCAGCAGCAGAAGCAATGCTGCAGATCAAATGAAACCTTGGATAGGACTCCATAGATCAAATAGATCGAAACAAGTGAGGGGGTTCGGGGCCTACGTACCGAACTACCGATCAATCAAGGCGAATCAGCTACCACGCTGCCGCAGACGCTGTTGCCACGCCGCCGTGGATCTCGCCGCAGACGGGGTCCTGGCTGCGACGTCAGGTGGAGGAGGGGATCCAGGACCGAGGATCCCCGCCGTGGGTCTCGGCGCCTTCGTCCCGCTGCCGCAGACGATGAGACCGGGCTCCCCCGCTGCTGCCCCGCCGCATCGAGTGGAGCAAGTGATCCGGGGCCAAGGATCCCATCGCCGCCGCATCGAGTGGAGCAGGGGATACGGGGCCGAGGATCCCATCGCCGCCGCTGTGCCCGTGTGTTTGAGAGAGGGGAGCCATGGAGAGATGAGAGAAACTGAGAAAGGGAGTGGGGGGCCATCGCCGCCGCTGTGCCCGTGTGCCTCGTCGCCGTGCTGGCTGGACGTAGGGGAGGGGGCGGCGGCGGAGGGGTCGGGGAGGGGGCGGTGCGGCGACGGTGGGGCGACAGTGGGGAGGGGAGGGGGCAGCGGCGGCCGACGGCGGAGGGTGAGGAGAGGGGATAGAGAGGGGAGAGCGTGACCCGGTGCTAACCCTAGCTAGCACTTGTGCGGCGCGCCGGCGCGGTGCCACTTCGTGGGCCGGCTAAAAGGCCACTGCGGCCCAAGCCCAGGTTGCTTCCGATTTTGCTTCTCATTGAAATATGATGTCTGGATGTTAGCTTTCATTCAACAAAGGTGACGTGGATAAATGAACCGCGTCACCAATATACCCAGTCATAGGAGACGCGTGTTCGTGTGGACGCGTCTCCTATACCTAAGGCAGTTATAGGCGACGCGTGTTGTTAAGAAGTGTCGCCTATTTAAGGTACATAGGAGACTCTGCAGACTTATTAGTGACGCGTCTAGTTAATCCGCGTCTCCAATAACTTATTGGTGACGCGTCTCAATTCCGTGTCGCCTATTAGTGTGTCTCCTTTGTCGAGTTTTGACATAGTGTGCGCTACAGTATTCGATGTGACATTTTCACCCAAATTCACATTCCCTTTTCAGGGAAGTGAACACCGCCCTAGTATATATTAGAAGATGGTTTTCAAGTGTTACTCCTTTAATCATGGTTTGTAGATGCTACTATCTGGGAAAACCAGGCCAAATACGTGAAGGTCGATCAATTTCATGAGGCACAACTACGATTTGTACGGTCTAGCTTATATCTTGACCTAGACCAAAGACTTTTTTCCTTATTTTAGTTTAGAAACGTATTGGTGGGAATACAAAACCAACATCCTTAGTATATGAGTATTGTATCCATGTACAACACGTATACTTCAGTTGACGTACGTCATTAGACAGAGAGAAAAAGGATAAACAAATCCAAACGTTTCGGATTATGTCACTTTCTAGTTCCTAATGGTGTTTAGGATATATAGATGCTGGACGTACTAGACAACCTTACCTATCACCTGTCTGTCCAGGAGCTAAGGATCTAGGAGAGCACACGTCATGAACACGTGTGCACCGGCGTCAGCAGAGTGGAACCCCATTCCTCTTGGCTTTGTCTGCGAATGAAACAAGATCTCCTGTCGCCATTGTCTGGCGCCAATGATTTCACCATTATTGACACCTAGCTAAGCTGCTTGGGAGCTGGGACGAGCTGATGCTGGTGACTAGTGGCTTCATACATGTTTGGACGAAATTACCCTTCCAAAGTGTTCCTGCACCGTACCGGTTCTGTTGGGCGTCGGTGCATCCGATCCTGCATGTTGATCGGGCGGCTCCGGGGTCTTTGTTGTCGTGCACGTCACAAAAAATTTGACAGGGGAAGACGATTAAAAAAACAGATAACTAAGAGAAGTACAAAAGAAAAACTTCTACATACCCTTCTTTGTTGAATGTTAGAGCTCCTATTCCTGTATAAAAACATTGATTTATGAAAAATTAAGGGTCACCTTTTTTTGCTAGTACAAGAACACACCCATGTCGTGTTCATAGTTTTGAGATGCTATAGTGGTGTGTATAGGAAAATTTGGGCTATACACGAGGTAAACGATAAAGCTGAAAATTGGTTTTCTTAACATGTTAATTAGAATATCTAAATAAACCAAAATGTACCCTTGGTGCCAATTATGTGTCTAGATGCATAATGCATGCATCCTAGCTAATAATGATAATTAAGAAGTTTCGGTGTCTTTGTGTTTTTTAAAGGCCAATAAAGACGTAGACGCTCACAACGCATACATACTCACCACACCCCTATGAATACACGCACATAAATATTACCCTTATGAGCAACCCCAGGAGACTGGGCTGGTAAATGTCGAAGTTGACGAAGTCACCACAGGTGCCTCACTGTCAATGGACATGTCGTCTACCACTGGAAGAATAGCACATGTTAAATCGCTGAATAAATCTAGAAAAATACAATATACATGGTGAGTCGATGACTCGAACCCTAGTGTGCAATATCCATCTTTGGTGTCTTTTTCATACCCTTGTGATGCTTCGCATCATGACCCAAAATATTGTATTCATAGTTCTTTACATATGTCGAGACCTCATAAAGGTACTTCCTTCACCCAAAGAGAATAGCATTCTAAGTTTCAAATTTTATCAAAAAAAAAGAATGACGTTCTAGCTAGGATTCAAACCTGATGCATCTATAATCGGGAATGCTAATCTCTCATGTATGCATGATTAAATGGAAACATATTCCCTCCACCTTCTGCATGCAACTCAACTAACTAAGATCACATTGCGTCTTTTTCATGCACCCTTAAGCTATCTGAAAATTCTAGAATGCCATTTTTTAGACGGAGGGTGTATGTACCCAAGGAGGGATATGTTAGAACCTTAGAAAGGTATGGCATAATGATATGGAACCATGGAAATCTGTATTGCCACATGCATGTATATATCATCTTTCGAGCATGGGCAATGAAGTTGATTGTTTAAGCAACATAAGAAAGAGAAAGATTGTGTGGTATTGGCGTTCAATGTAGCTTCTTGCATGAGTATGAAGGGACCATACCATTTGGACGAAAACAAACATTGATACTTCAACCCCATGGATAACTTTCTGTACGTTGTATACTAGGATAGCATGTGTAGGTATGAAAGTGGTGTGCATGGTATCCATATTCAGTGTTGCTTCCTGCATGAGGGTTAATGTTTCACATACTACAACCATTTTACGAGCGAGTTTGAATTGATGGCTCATATCGTTCCAGTGAAAACTAACATAAAGACTTTAGCAGTGAATATCTTGGTTGTTTGACGACATAACATTGGACCTACTAACTACTTCTAGAAGCCGACCGTTTCTAACCATAAGTTCAACTTGGGAATTGACAAAAGCTAGCATCTAGCTAGGACAATGTTGCATTCCCACCATTATTTTGATTATTGAAAATTTTCTACATTTGCTTAAAACACCATTGAAAAATTTCAGACCCCAACACCATATATACATAATCAATTTTCAATATGATAGTTATTATTCATGACATCTTCCTAGATCAATTTAAGTCGATTCATAGTTTTGGGACTGATATTTAGGTTTTGATCACAAAGTAGAAGCGGTCATATATATGCTATAGTTTGAAAAACATTTTTGACAATAAACTCATAGTGATTCTCAAGTCTCAAGGATCTCCAAAAGTTGGGCTGGCACGTTGTAAAAATAAATAAGCTTGGCATGTTAGTGCTCTAAATTAAACAAATTATATATGCTCTAGCTTCATGCCAACTTTTGTGTTTGGATCAAGCCTAATGATTCATAGACAGCTTAGGCCCTGTTTGGAAACTAAATTGCTAAAGTTTAGCAAGTGCTAAACTTTAGCATCTCATCAATTTGGAGTGCTAAAGTTTAGCAGCTGAGGTGTTTGGATAGTGGTGTTAAAGTTTAGCACATAGATGAATGAAAGACCAAATTACCCTTATTTACTGCCCTTGGGCCCGCGGGGGGAGGGGTACTGGGTGGAAAATACCCACCAGGAAGCACTTTTAGCAAGTTTAGCACCGCTTTGAGGTGCTAAGGATTTCCATAGTGCTAAAGTTTAGCATGTCACTTTTAGCACCTTTTAACACACCTGTTTGGATCCAATCTGCTAAAGTTTAGCAAAAAAGTGCTGTGCTAAACTTTAGCACTATGGATACAAACAGGCCTTAATGTTTGTATCGCACTCGTCACAAGAATAGACAGCACAAGAAAATAAACTAAGGACATCAATGTTGCCACAGATCAAGCAGTACATCATGTACTGTTTCTTACAAGTACAAGAAAGGGTGCATTCCACACACAGCCTTTCATACCGACCCACACACTGGCACACATGTGTAGGGGTGGATGTCGAGCCAGCTCGACTCGTTCGAGCTCGTTAGCCAAACGAGCCAGCTCGGCTCGGCTCGTTAAGGAAACGAGCAAAAATTCTGGCTTGGCTCGGCTCATTAAGCTCGCGAGCTGGCTCGTTAAGCTCGCGAGCTAGACTTAAATTTAAAATTGCCACAATAATATATATAATATAAAAAGTTATAGTATTTATATGGTCTTAATATCTTTAAAATCTACGCTACCATACTATAATAATAGAATATAATCATAACATCATATATAACTACGCATATAGTATACATATATTATTATTAATTAATATTTTGCTCATTAGTTTATCAAACCTTCTAGCTCGTTTGGCTCGCGAGCAGCTCGCGAGTCGGCTCGAACTCGCTCATTATACTAACGAGCAAAAACTCTTGCTCGGCTCGTTAGAAATATGCACCGAGCCGAGCCGAGTCGTGCCGAGCCGGCTGCGATCCGAGCGATCTAACGAGCTTCGAGCATTTTGTCCAGCCCTACACATGTGGTACTTACTAGCGCGTCTACGTCAACAACGACATGTCATGTTCATATGGTTCCGTATGATACCGAATGAATCCGTGGCCACACATTTAGAGCCAAGAAGATGGATCCATCTAAAATATTGCCCCATCGATCAATTCGCATGCGGGCGATGAGAAAGTTGATTCGTCAGACACATATGCAATTAAAGAGTAAATAGTGTGCATGGTATTCAGGTTTTCGCGCATTACAACCGTGTTGTAAATTGGACATGGAAGACTTGAATCACTTGGGAAATTAAAGTAGAGTTTTCCTCCACGAACCTGCATGAATCCTAAAGCAAATGAGCTATAGATTACTCCCTCCATCGCATGAAAATATGTAAATGCACAATCTTTATGGAAATGAGGGAGTACGCGAGACGTGACAGCAGGCGAGCAGGTGGGGCTTGGAGATCCGCCTCGCTTGAATCCCCATTGCAAGGCCGTGTGGCCGGCCTTGATGGCGGCGGTGGGGCTTTCTCTTTCGATCCGCGCCGTCATTGTGGTGGCGGGGGACTGATTTGGGTCCTACAAATCTGGATTGGACGTTCTCTGTCCCTCTGCCGGCAGTACCTTCCTCCGTGTGGTGGTGGTTCGTCGACGGCGGCCGGCGCGCTGTTCGTCTTGTGGTGGCGGCGGCGGGTCGGATTTGGGCCCCCTGCCTCCCGAGCGAAGCTGTTGGTGTCCTTCCGGTGTAGGTGCCCTTCTCGTTGGCCGGGCGCAATGTTGATGATGATGGCGGCGTTTTGGGTGAAAACCTTGTCTGTGACACATACCTTGTTGAAGGCGTTGCTGAAGTCATTGATCAGTTTGTCTCCTGTTGCGCCTGTGGGTGTTCAAGAATTGGGTGAAAACCTAGCCTGGTTTCTCCAGGCCGGCGGCGGCAGTGCAGGCGCGTTGTCGAAGTTCTTGTTCGCCAAGGCCGGGCAATTCTCCCGTGTGGCCACCCTGTTCAGTATTCAGCTCAAGGTGGAGGTGGCATTCGATGGCGTAACAACTCGGATGTTGGTTGGCAGGTTGTATGTGTACCAAGTCTTTGTGTTGTTGCCTTGGAAGAAGCATCCAATCCTCAATGGTGGTCGGTGTCCAACGTTTCAGTACCTTTTATAAGGACTGGCATTTTAGCGACTTCGTCTTGACGTTGGTGATCGGTTGACATCACGGAGCAAGCTTGGTTGTCGCGTAGGACTACTAGAGCCCCTTATTGGGATGTAATTTTCCCCGTCAGTTTTTTCGTCTTTATTTTTGTTGATGTAATAAGTTGGCCTGATTCTACCCACGGGTAGATGAAGCCGGATGTTTTCTGTGGCCGTAGCCAATCTTTGTCAAGGCTGGATTTTATCCATTATCTAAAAAAACTAGATCTTTCCTTAAATATTCTAGAACTCATCCGCCATCATCGAAAACTAAACCCTAGCTAATCAAGCTATAGTGCATCTGCATAATCATTTAGTTGCGACGATACGATGATCCTCTTATATATATCCTACCTACCTAACGTCGTCCTAACCTCGAACCAAATGTCCATATCCGTCATCACTCCATCTTTGAAATACATGTCATCGATCAGTTGCCATTGCCACCCACACCTGACACCACTCGTCATCTCGCTCCTACATATTTGCTAATGTAGGTAAATAAAAAAATAATTGCATAGTTTTGATGTACACGACGGGACGAATCTTTTAAGCATAGTTTGATCGTGGTAGAACAACAATTATCACAAACAAACGAAAAGTGTTATAATACGCTACAGTGTCCGATGTGACTTTTAACCCTTTTTACAGGATCTAAACACACTCCCAGATTCACCCGGCCGTCACTGCTCACCTTGTGTTTGCACGCGTCAGCACCGGCCTGTCCTGTGCTCAGCATGCCGGCCAGCGTCTGTGCCGGCCGGCCGGCCGGCCGGCTTGCTAGCTCCTCGTCGTCGTCGTGGCCGCTGTGCTCACGACGCGACGCGATCGATCACGGACGCTCGCTCTAGCTAACCGGCAATAATCAGTGGCCCGGCCGTGCAGTGGACAGGGTGGCGGATAGCTAGGTCCGTGAACGAACGAAAGCGATCCCTCTCTGTGTCTGCGTGCGTGGATCCGGCGGATCCGCTGGCGATGATGTTAACTTGTTGTTTAGGTCCCTTCGGTTCCCACGGAATGATGGCTAGCTTCAAACGATTTCTAGTCGGATTGTTTACTTAATTTATATTATCTTTTTATTAGCTACAACTATTCCCGGTGAAATCCGGCCGGGGGCATGTTTTTCACACTTTCTTTTTATCTTTGCAAAGCTAGATAAGTACTCTAATATTCTTTTAATAAACATTGTTGTGTTATATGTTGCTTTGTGCCCATGCCCTTACCTACTGGCCTGGCTTGTCATCGTGGTCACTGCTCTCGGTCACGGTCGCGCGGACGTTAGCTAGCTCGGGGCCGTGGTGGCTGGCCCGCCGACAGGGTGGCAGATGAGATGGGTGAAAGCGATGTCCCCTAGCTCGGATGCAGCGGCATCGTATCGCCGTACGCACTGACCGGTTTACGCCTCCCAGCAGGTGATCCGACACGAAATTTTGCCAAGTCATGCATGCGGCCTCATCATGTGATTCTCGTTTTTGCGAATTGTACACGTCGTCTCATACCACTCACGTTATCTCATTCCTCCTTATCAATATTTGGAATATTAAGATATGGAAGTTACTAGCATGATTTAATATGCGCTAATCATCATATAGTAACATCATTAGGTAGCTAGGTCAGCGATCATATCTAGCGAAGCTAGCTTGACATGAGAAAAACGGAAGCCATTCTTGTTTGTGCAGAGAGGAAAACTTCTTTTACATTAATTTGGTGATGAGTTCGGGAGATCATCCTCTACTGGTGCACGCAACCAAAACACCCGATCTTAGCGTACCGCAGGGCCTGGCGACTCAGCCAAACATATATAGGCAATCAATTCAATCAACATCGATCATATCGTGCCGCCAAGACTCTCTGCTAGCTCCCGTGATCTCTGAAACAAGAATTTGCTCCCGTGACACCATGCTTCCTCATTTCCGATCTACTACTAGTATAGTACTGTACGTGCACACACCACGCAGTACTCGTACGCTCGACAAAAGCATAATTAATTATAAGTGCAATTTAGGCCTGCCGGACGGCAGCCGTACGTGCCCGATTTTCTTAAGCCAAATCGCAAGATCCGTAGGAACAAAACAAGATATCGAAAGGACTTATGCCTACCACCAACGGAGCTAACTAGCTGCTTTTGTTTAATTTATTGCGCCAGCAGCTGCTTCTGGCCGTCACAAGTGCGAAGCGGCACACAACTCGACAAGGATTCCATCCATCACGCCCACACCGCAGGAGAAGAAGCCAGTGCCCCCTCTCTATCTCTCACAGTCTCACACACACACTGCAAATGTCGAACTCTGCTCTGAAAACTTTGGTAGGTACAGACAACAAGGCCTCGTTTAGTTCGAAAAAGGAACTCCCAAATTCACTATAAAAAAGAAGATTTCTCGTCACATCAAAATGTCATAACATGCATGGAGTACTAAATGTAGATGAAATCAAAAACTAATTGCACAGTTTTGTTGTACTCTGTGAGACGAACATTTTGAGCCTAATTAATAAATTTTTAGACAATTTTTTGCACATACAAGCGAAATGCTACAGTGCGCAATGATTACGACGTGACCCCCAACTCCCAAGTTTGCACTCCAAATTTTGCATCTAAACACCCCCAAGAACAAGCACAAAACACTTTATTTACAAAGTTTGTGTGCTTATAACCACCAGCCGATAGGATCACCGGATAAGGATGCATCCAACTAAACTATTCCCACCCAGTCTTTAGAATCTTCAGATACAAACATGGCACACGCGTGCAAACATTGGTTCGCTCTATCCTACTGACCTTGGATTTAAATTTGCAGAGTGGCGAGATACATGACAGCATTCCGGCACACAAGTCATCTACCTAGCTACCTACCAATAGAGTAGGGCTTGAATTAATATATAGTTACAAGTTGTAAGCTTACAATCAAAAGTTTATAGAATACTGTCAATACAAAAGGACAATCATATCCATGGGGCTGGGCCAAATATAGTGACGAGGCGTACCCAGCTTGCTGACATTTAGTTCTCGCCACCTGTCCACTTCTCCACCACCTCGGCCAGTGCCGTGGCGGCGGCACCGCCCTCCCGGAGCCCCTCCGCCGCGGCCTTCTGCAGCTCCGCCACCTTGGCCCGCACCGCCGCGCCCTTCCCTTCCCCCTCCATCACCTCCCGCACCGCCGCCGCGATCTTCTCCCGGCCCTTGGACTCCGGGACGCGGATCGCGGCGCCGACCCCATCGGAGAGCATGACGGCGTTCTGCCTCTGCTCGGCGTAGAGCGGCCACGCCACCATCGGCACGCCGTGCACAAGGCTCTCCAGCACCGAGTTCCACCCGCAGTGCGTCAGGAACCCGCCCGTGGCCGCGTGGGCCAGCACCTTTATCTGCGGGGCCCACGACGGCACCACCAGGCCCACGTCGCCGGTCCGCTCCACGAACCCCTCGGGGAGGTAGGCGAAGGGGTCCTTCTTGCTCTCGGCGTCGTAGTAGTTGTCGTTGACGGCGCCCTCGTCGCTGGGGCTCCGCACCACCCACAGGAAGCGCTGCCCGCTGAGCTCCAGCCCCAGCGCGAGCTCCCGCATCTGCTCCGCCGGCAGCGCGCCGCCGGAGCCGAAGGAGACGAAGACCACCGACCTCGCCGGCTGCCGGTCCAGCCACTCCAGGCACGCCGCGCCGCCGTTACCGCCCTTGCCGTCGGCCTGGATGAGCGGGCCGATCGGGTACACCACCGGCCGCCCCGGCGCCGGCTGTCGGAGGATCTTCGCCGGGCCGGGCTCGACGGCGTCGAAGGAGTTGACGAGGATGGCGTCGGCGTCGCGGTACTTGGCGCCGTGGTGCACCATCCACCTGTAGCAGGGGTCCGTCTTGTCCTGCAGCGGCATGAGGACGTCGGGCCCCGGGATGGGCACGCAGCCGGGGAGGCGGAGCGGCTCGGCGAGGTCGCGGAACTCGCCGGGGACGGCGGCGTCGAGCTCGGGGAGGTGGAGGACGAGCGTGAGCACGTGGAGGTTGGTGGGGAAGAAGAGGTACTTCTTCTCGACGCCGGCGGCGCGCGCGGCGTCGAAGGAGTCGGCGCCGAAGAGGTCGGCGACGAAGGCGGCGAGGTTTCCGGCGCGGCGGCGGAGGCCGAGGAGGAGGTCGGTGAGCGCGGGCACGCTGCGGGCGCACTCCTCGGACATGAGCGTCTCGATGGCGGCGCCGCGGGGCAGGTCGGAGAGGTCGACGGGCGGCAGCGAGGTGGAGGCGACGGCGGGGGGCAGCGAGGCGAGGAACGCGCGCTGGGTGGGGGAGGACGTGGAGGCGAAGGTGATGAGCGTCGCCGTCGCGCCGTGCCGGGACGCCAGGCGCTTCGCGAGCTCCGCCAAAGGGATCAGGTGGCCCATCCCCGGCGTCACCAGCATCGCCACGTGCGGCCCCGCCGCCGCCGGCGCCGGCGCCGCGGCACCGTTGCCGTTGCAGCAGGGGAGGCCGTTGCCGTTGCTGTCGCCGTTGCAGGAGGGGCGGCCGTTGCCGTTCTCCATTCTGGGGAGGGAGGGAGCCGGGCGGCGGATTTGGGTGGGTGGTTGCGACGGAGCTGTCGCGGAGTCGCTGGGCGGCGCCTGATCTGGTGGAGGAAGGCAGGGGATGGAGGTGGAGAGGCTGTGGTGGTGGTGGGTTGGCGGGCCGGGGTTTATAAGGGTGAGCGGTGGCGGAGTGCCGTGGTGGGGTTGGCCGGGGGCGAGTGGTGGTCGCGCGCGGCAGTGTGGGGGAGGGAGAGAGGGGTGGGCAATAATGCAGCCATGATGGTGAGTGAGGTCAGGGAGGCGTCATGATGACGGAGGTAGGCACGCCCGTGGAGCGCGAGGGGAAGGAAAGGGATCGGACGACGGTTGATGGTTTTGCTAGCTCATCACCCTCCTTTCGAGCTTCGTTATTGCATACGGGAGGCTTCTTTCTGGAATTAATATGGGGCACGCCATCGAGCTAATTAGCTTGAAAACCTTGAGATTTCCGAGAAGAAAGCAAAAAAGAAATTAAGGACGTCTGGATGGATTAAGGTGTCTGCAATGGTGCAACGCCAGCTATCTAACTATGTAAACAGGAAAGGAGAATTGGATAAAATTAAAGTTGGTTATGGATTAACCTAATTCTAATGGTAATACGATGCACATTAATTAGATGTCGCATAAGACTTTTTTTTCTTGAGATTTCGCTGTAATGAGAAGTGAGGAATACTAACTATTATAGCCTTGAAAGAGTATTGCGATTACTTTCTCTTAGAAATGTCTTTTCAAGTGGATAGTGGTTTCCTAGTCCTTATTTTTTCACAATTCATGGGGTAAAACAATTTATAAACAAAACTAAAAAAACCGTTTGCCACTTAGTAAATAGCTTTCAAGAATGTCATAATTAGACCGCGAAATTATTCGAAGTATTTTGTCATTCAAGAAATTATTAAGACTAATAGCATGCCATGGCCGGTCATTGCTGAAAAGCGCTCACGAAATCACTAGTAGAAAACGCCTCATTAGTCCCGGGCGCAGCTCCCAATCCCGGGACTAGGAGTTCCGGGAGCCACGCCGGGGCTTGACGCTAAAAAAATATTTGCACCAAATGTTATGATCTAGCAGGCCAAGATATAGTGAAATGCACAAATTTACACGTAAATAGAGTTTTATTTCGTTCGATGACACATAATATAAGCATACGTATGTAGCAAGAGTCTAGAGACCCTGATTGATATATAGGGTTCCAAAGTGTATGGACCTTGATAACACTCCAACGATGATAATTTTCAAACTGATTGATATATAGGCCAAGATAATATAAGCCTATAATTTTCAAAATTATAGGCCGTACATTATTAAGACCGATTGAGAGAAAGAAAAAAAAGGCATCGCCTAGAATATAGTAGCATCTTTCTCGCTCGCCGGCCTTTTGTTCAAACTGATGATCAGTATATAGTCTTTCCATGCGACGTACGTGTGCGTGTCACCAACCGTCTAGAAACCAGTCGATCCAACGACACCACGGACGGCGGCGATGCGTTGCCCGTCGGCTGCGCGCGTGCTCACCGTACGTGTGTTGCTGCGTGCAACAGCCGTGCACGCACCCACGAAATAGCGCACGTGCGCAGGTTCCGGCCTGGAACGGACACGTGAGCTAGGAATCCTCGGAACGGAAGGCAGACAAGCAATTAGGACACACACTGACACGCGGGTCCAAGTTATTTTTTGGGCGTTGACGATCGAGTTGGTCCGGTCCGGTACGGCCGGCGTCAACTCCAAGCAAGCAAGCTGGTCGCGTCTCGGGGCGCACGTGTGTGTCGCAGGCAGGCGTCTGGGGCTTGGTCTCTGCGGTTTGACGGGGCGAAACGGCGGAGTGGTGCGGCTGGCTGGTCACCGGCGGCGGACCGTTGCCGTGGCCGCCGGGGAGGCTGCAGCTCCGGGCGATGCAGCTGCCGCGGCGGCAGGCAGTTTTACAGATCTGGGCCGCTCTGCTCGCACCGACTTGGGCCTGTAAAGTAACCCACACTGCGAGCTGCCGCGGTCCGTTTTCCTTCAGAGTTTTTTTTAGAGTTGGTCTTATACTAATTTAATTAGAAGCATCCCTAAAAAAATAGAAGCGAAAACAATGTTGAGTGAAATGCAGTTTTTCGCA
Organism: Echinochloa phyllopogon; assembly: GCA_033239725.1. Lineage (NCBI taxonomy): Eukaryota > Viridiplantae > Streptophyta > Magnoliopsida > Poales > Poaceae > Echinochloa > Echinochloa phyllopogon. Next base: position 33,642,729 of record BTCW01000008.1, read on the forward strand.
TTTAACTTTTTTTTGTTGCCAATGACCTTATCGTAGCCAGATACCGTTGCAATATATTCTATGCCATCCCACCTGGCACCTAGCTAGTAAATGGCTAGCCACCGTTGGTATACAACCTTTGAAATTGTATATTTCTTTTCCTCAAATGGCTGGGGTTTGTTGCTAAGTAAATGGCTATAGATTGGGGTCCTAAACATCTTTGATTATGCCAAAAGCGTCTCCAATATTCCTACAAAAGGTACCAACGTGTAGATTTTATATTGTTTTTTAAGTGTAGATTTTATATTGTGATGTGACAAATATCTAAAATGGAATGGATTCCGCTCCGATGGGTTCTTGCTAGCTAGAATGGATTCCGCTCCGAAAGGCAGCTTTCGGATCTGGGCTGTAGCCGATTCGCTGTCTCTCTCTGCTCACACTGAGTTGGGCTTGTACCCCACACTTCTGCTGCTGGTGGTGGCCCGTGGCGGATTGTGGACGTGGGCCCTCCTGGATCTTACTAAAGCTGCTCTTTCTCGGCCCGTTTCCTTTTCCTAACGCGATCCCGGAGCGCGTGCAGTTACATATGGGCCGGAGCGGACTGGCTCACACCGATCGACTTGGGTTTGTAAACCCACCACACTCTCTTTGCTGCTCTTTCTCGGCTATAGTGACGCATTTATTGCTACGGACAGAATCGACACCTCCCGATTCTACATCTAAACAAGATCTAGTTCGCCATAATTCCAGTTTGGTGTCGACAGAGGCAGGTAGCAGTGTGCTAAAAGAATATAACAGAATATTTTTGTTGTGTACTCAGTGGTGGGTAAAAAAACCCTGGACTCTACATCTAGGTCCATATTGGAGGCTCCTAATGTTACAAATGGGATGCTCCAAACAATAAACTACACCTCCACTAATAATATGTTATACATAATTCTATTAACCTGACCAAACGGAGAGCCCTCTCCAGTTAGCGGTAACTAGAGAGCCCTCCAATAATTACTATATATGGACAAAAGCTAAAAAATGAAAAGGTGCAAACTCGTGCCTGCCTCCTAGTACAAAAAACCGGACCGGTTCACCGGTTGGACCGGAAAAACCGTGAACCGGTGGCCGGACCGGTCCGGTTCAATTAAAAGATCGGCCATGCAATTGGACCGGTGTGAACCGGTGCGAACCGGTCGAACCGGCCGGTTTTTGTGTCGAACCAGTGAACCAGTGAACCGTTTTTTCGTGAAACATTGATCAATTTGATGTTTGGATATTGGTTTCTAATTTAAAACAATAGATTATTATGATATAATTATGTTATACCATCTATTATGTTATATGTGATATCTTTTGGTAATAAAACTTCCATATTGTTCAAATAAGTCATGTGAAATAAATATTATATTAATAAATAGTGAACCACTGGTTCGACCAGTGAACCACTGGTTGGACCGATGAACCAGTGAACCAGTAGCCTGACCGGTTCGATCTCCGGTCCGGCTTTTCGCACTTGGGCCTGCCTATCTGCGCGAAACGCGACGACTACGTGCGCAGAGTGCACCAACAAACGCAGAATCTATACTCCACAAATTTGTGGAGTTGTGCCTTATTTAGCTAGTTTCAACCAGCTCTGGCCCGAGTTCCTTGTGGAATCCTAAGTTCCTCGTGGAATCCTAAACTAGGAGTTGAAAAAAAAACTTTTTGCACAGAGTCACTTCCTCTTTGAAATTTAACCAAGAATATCACTTTCACAAATATGGAATCACATCTTAAGAAATCACTTTCCGAAAGCAAGTTAGAAAAAGGAGTTATAACAAACTGACCCTTAATGCCATTATGAATGAGCTATCTCAATCATCATGCAATATATGAGTGATGTCCACATTCTTATAACAAAACTTATTATTACTTAAATTAAGTTGTCGGTAACCACCAAAACATACCTAAAGAGATGGATGCACTATATTTACTTGCACAATTTTAGATTTTGAAAAGAAAATTAGCCACGAGTAAATATAAAACCCTCAAGTTGCAAAAAGCACACTTCAATGTTGATTTTCGTCTACCACATAGCCTCAATACTCGTCTACCATTGATCTTCGTTGTCTTATCAATCTCACCTTCACGGCTTCGCATAATCTTGCATTGGTGTTGTGCCCGCACTAACTTCGGTGTCTAATTTACTTTGTTGGTGATGGAGGTTTCATTCACATGCTTTTGGATCGAGCAAAATTATATGGATAAGAATATCAATTCTTAGTGAGTCATAAATCTAAATGCCACCAATTCTTACTGAAGGGTAATTCAGACACCAATTTTTTTTTCAAGCAAGTACATTTTCTTTTTGTTGATATGCCTACTTTGTGCAAAACACACATTCTAAATTCCCCGTTGTTGAGCACTACTCACGGCTAGGGTGGTTGATGAGAAACCAAATCTTCATCCGAGCTGTGCAGCCGCCCCGGGCCCCACAAAGGAAGGGGCCCCTCCCCATGTATATACGGTGTATGTATACAAGATGATTTAATTTGTTCTGTAGAAGCACAAGCATGCAAAGGAGATTTCAGGCCCAGACTAGAAGCATATGCACGCAAAACTCTCCGGTTTCCAACAGTCCAACTTAATCGTTTTCCTTTCCCAATTCCCATCGACGCCGGCACGCCGCGATAACTGCGGATGGATGCTGTCAAACACGCACACGCGCTGCCGCCGACTCATCTTCTACTCGCCTGATACTTTCATGGATCTGACAATCTCAACGATCTTTGCCGAGTCGGCGACTGTGCGAGAAAAAGAGACGGTAAGGCTCATTCGTTGATATTCATATTCACGTACTATTCAGAGTTCAAAATTCAGGCAGTTAAGTGTTATGTAGTTCAGTTTGCCAGATAGACCAATGTCTGCTATGGAAATTTTTGAGTTTGTCACCGAAGCTGATTGCTATCCTAATATTTCTATTGCTTATCGGATCTTATTTACTGTGCCTGTGACCGTGCCATCAGCTGAAAAAAGCTTTTCAAAATTAAAATTATTGAAGAATTATTTGAGGTCCACAATGTCTCAACAAAGATTAAATGGGTTGGCAACTTTATGCATTGAGAAGAAACTATTGGATCGGATTGATACTGATGCCATTGTCAATGACTTCGCATCTAGAAATGCTAGAAGAAATTTTTAAGGTAAAATGTTTAAATTATTTGATATAAATATTACTTTTAGACAAATTTAAGAGTTATATTTACTGTTATATCATTATTACCATTACTACTCCCTCCGTCCGTGAAAGAATGCAATTCTAAGGTTCAAAATTTGTCCAACAAAGAATGCAATTCTAGCATACATCATTAGTATGGGACCCACGATATATGGAGCCCACACAAAAATCACCCCTAAAAAAATCACCGTAGCTTCGTTTATCTCGATAGTTCTGCCTACTGCCCATTCTTTATTTCCAAAAAAAAACTGCCCATTCTTTTGCTCTGCCGCTGCCCCCCACCAAAGGAAGGAGTCCACCAGTCTACGGCAGTTTCTATTCCCCATCTAAATCTTCCACTTCCTCTACCGAAGGTCTCTCTTCCCCACCTTGATCCAGACCTGCGCCCCATGGGTGGACGCGACTGTGGCAGGTCCCGTGGAGCCGGGAAGCCAGGAGGCCCCGGGATCCGCCGGTTCCATGCCCAAATCCGTGGAGGAAGGAAGCTGGGAGGCAGCAGCGCCGCCGGGAAGATGAGCGGGGGCGGCATCAGGAAGCTAGGTGCGCGTGGAGGCCGAATCGAAGGGCCCGGAGGTCGGATCGAAGAGGGAGAAAACTGGATCCTTGTGCGCGGTCATCGCATCGAGCGCGCTGGCTTGCGCATCAACAGCAATGGCGAGGTTTACGTCCCCGACTCGAAGGATGAAGACGCCAGTTTGGAGGGGGAGGATGTGGCCGCGAAGGGGGCAGCTGCCGTGAAGGTGCCCGTGGGCGTGGGTCCTACTGTGGTGGTGGCCGCGGATCGGGGTCCGGGCAGGGAGGTGGCTGCGGACCGAGGTCTGGGCATGGAGGTGCTCGCGGACGGGGCTTCGAGCATGGAGCTCGCCTCGGAGGTGCAAGCACGACTGGATATGGTGCTTGTTGGCATCGAACCAGTATACCATGGCGTCTTCACGAGCATGTACAAGGTTATGGTGCCTGCCTTCTTCAAATCCGACTAGTTCTCATGCTGTATGTTTATGTGGGATGATGTACTGTATTTCATGGGATGATGAGTGCTTCAGTACAATTGGGAAGTGCTTTTGTGGGATCTTGTAGAGCTTTTGGGGGATAATGTATAGCTTCTGTGGGATGACGAAGTGCTTTTGAGGGATGTTGTAAAGGGATGTCGTAGCTTCTATGGTGTGATGTATAGCTTATGTGGGTTGCTGGAGTGTTTATGTAGGATGTTGTAGTGTTTATGTGGATGATGAAGTGCTTATGAATATGTTGCTTTCACCTATTCCTGATGATGTTTGATTACTTTTGGAGTGTTTATGTAGGATGTTGTAGTGTTTATGTTGATGATGAAGTGCTTATGAATATGTTGCTTTCACCTATTCCTGATGATGTTTGATTACTTTCGCCTGCAGCTTCAGACAACATGAGAATAACTTTGATATGTTTTAGAGCATTTTTTTATTACTTTAATTTTACTTAAATTAATTTTTCTGTTGCATTAAAGTTTACTCTTTGTCACAATATGTCTCTTTTCGTTCAATTTTGTGCACAATTTCCACTAGATATGTTACTGAACTTTTGCTTTTTAGAAAATGCATATGCTTTTTTATAACTAATTTGCCTGTATGGTCATGGATTTTGAGATTTCTATTAAGTGACGGCGAATACAATTGAATGATATACGTGAACACTAGTTTAGTGACATTAAATATCACAGTAGCGTCAGCAGTTTAAATACACACATGTTCAGGCCTCACACACATGAACAAAATGAGTCTATATACACACATGTCTAGCAAAATGAGTGTCTTGTAAACCTAAAGCACCTACTGTAATTAGTCACCCAGGGACTGCTTCACACTCTCATATTGTTGAAGGTCACAATTAAGGCATTTAGGAAGAATTTCCATGGCCTCCAATCTATCTTTGTTCATGTGAGGGATCTTGTACTTATTCCCTCCACCAGCCTTCATAACCTCAATCAAACAACCTTGTAGTGTTAGAAAAGCATTTCTTAGATTGTTTGGATTGTAGTCCTGAAACTCCTTCTGAACATTTGCAATTAATTCATCCATATTTCTAGATGTAGTCGTATATGTCAGTGACTGAAGAGAAGCAAAGAACCCCAGATCTAAGACATTCATATAAGGGGAATTAGGGGGTTGGTTCACGAGGCGGATGTCAAGGCCGGTTTGGACTACTGCACGTGCAAAATGTTCATCATTAACCGGAACATGAGTCCTTGCATTGTCTTGCTGAATCCAAATTGTTTTCCCTGCATCTTCTCTAGGCCAACAAGCAACAATAGCTGGCAGTAGTTTGGTTATCATAAACGACCGTATAGTATCTCTATCCACCTTCATTGTCTTGGTTACTAGTGTGCCCCTAGGTCTGTTATCACTTCTCCTTTTTGCCGGTTCCTACAATGAATGACAGACATTGTATGTTAGATTCAAAATAGAAAAACACAAACTAATTTAGGAAATGAAGCGTGTAGGATCTGCTACCTTTCTAATAAAAGGCCATATGCCTATCTTGCCATCAAATGTGCAATTTCCTTCATTGTCGTACCTAGGCTTGGCTACTGCTGTTAAGAACATAACCTTTTCAATGCAATTTTTGTTGTGGGCAGTCCTATATGGGTCCTCCTCTTCTGGCAGCAAGTAGTAAGTCTTATCCTTCATTGTGGCGTAGAACCACTTCTCATCGAGGTGGATGATGTTTTCTATTTCAATAAACTTTGGTTCAGTTTGCAATGTACGCTGGTCTAACATTGAAAGACACCACCGCAACCTTTATTTTTTATTTTCTTCCTTCAAATATGGTTTTATTGTGTTTGAGTGTCGTCTTAGTAACCCATCTTTGAACAATTCATGCATTATGGATTTTTTCATCCCTGCAGCTTCAGCTAAAGACCTTATGGTACTCCTTTTGTGCAAGAGAATTGCTGCTATGTGTGACAGGTCTACATCAATTTTTTTCCGGCCACAATTCTTGGGCTTCCTTGAGCTGATATCAACAGGTATTCCATTTGCACGACATTGCTTCACTCGCCGCCAAATACGCCATACTGCATGGCAATTAACACTGAACAATTCAGCAACTATTTTTGTAGTGTTTTTCCTTAGTTTCCCCCGGTTACTTCTCTCAAGCAATGCTTCATATATCTGTTGTCTTTGAGTGTCAGTAAGATCTTTTGACCTCGTTCTAGCACTTCCATTTGCATGTTGATCTTCTTCGTCGGTTGAGTCCCCCAACTCCTCTTCATCAAATACCATGTCCAGATCCCCGGCATAAACGCCATACTCGTGCAGTTGTTGCTCCTCCGATGTCTCGAAGTCACCGACATTGACTACTGTACAAATCAAATTCATAGGTAAGCTTTTTGTGTACACAGGGACATTAAAAAAATAAGTTGAACCATCTCCAGTAAGTATTGCAGTTATGAGAGTCCATTACCTAGGCTGGTTCTTTGTTGTGTCTCATGGATTTGGAAATTTTCTTCCTCATTTTCAGGCTGCTCATTCAGGTCTGGTAAAGCATCTCGTCCCTCAATTGATTTATGTGGATCATCAAAAAAGAGAAGAAGGCAAGGTAGTGAGATTAGAAAAATTGTTCATATAAAAGTATTTATTGTGTTCATTAATTAAGAGTGATTGAGTCATGAAGTAATTACCTGGACTGATAAGTTGTTGCCCTCCAGCGAACCCAGCTCCATCAAGATGAAGATGTTGTTGCAAAAGGCCTTCATCATATAGTGGCATGTTGAGGTCTGGTAAGCCATATAGTGGCATGTTGAGATTAGAAATTGTTCATATAAAAGTATTGTTGTGTTCATTAATTAAGAGTGATTGAGTCATGAAGTAATTGCCTGGACTGATAAGTTGTTGCCCTCCAGCGAACCCAGCTCCATCAAGATGAAGATGTTGTTGCAAAAGGCCTTCATCATATAGTGGCATGTTGAGGTCTGGTAAGCCATGTCCACCATCTGGTGGTGGTTTGTTGAGATCCAAAGCCATGATGTTGAATGGAGGAAGAAAAAGGCGTTCAAGCTGGCTATCAGCCTTTTATAGGCCAAAGGACGGAGGGAAAATGGCGGGACTTCAAATTTTGCATTCTGTTGGTCGTGGCTGGGTGTAGAATTTTCCAGTGAGTCTTGATCTGGTGACTCACTCATACGTGTCTCTCATTTAAATATTGTTGTAAATGATCTCGTGCTCAGATTTGGCCATTGTTTAGGAGGCAATATTAAATTGGTGGTTTTGTACTCGCGTGCCTCGATTTTAACAATGGAACGTTGAAGAATAATTTAAGTGAGGGTATATTGGTCTTTTTACCTCTTTATTGGTGTGCGTGAAGAATGCTAGACTTGCATTCATTGGCGGACAGAGGGAGTACTATATACTATAAAGGGCCCCTAATTTTAGTTTGGCCCCAGGCCACCAGAATCACAGGGCGCCGCACGTACTCTTCAGCTACGGGGTGGAGGGGAACGTGAGTACAATCTCTTCTCCTACGAGCTGAGCTGTTCGTGTTCCCGGAGTGCGCGCTCGCCACGCGCATCATGCTCGTGCCCGCGCCGCACTGCCTAACCACGCTTTTATTACTCATCGAAAAAGTCCATTCCACAACCCTCATCTATCACTGTCGTCTGATTTGAGACCCTCAACCGCGAAACCAGCTGCTCAGGGCACCCCAACTATTGAAACCGTGCATTTTTTAACCCTCGGTGGTTTTGGTGGCTGTTTTGGCCTACGTGGTGCCACATAGGCATGTCCGACGTGGAGTCGGGTCGGGCCCGAGTCAACGCCTACGCCTCCCCGACTGACCACGCGGCAATGGCCTGGCCTGGCCTGGGCACCCCGGCCGGCGGCGCGGGCGCCGCCTAACCCCCCCCACCCACGCCGACTCACCCCCGCCTTCCCTCCCTGCGCCCTCCTCCCCTCCGTTGGCTCCCACTCGTGCCGCCCCTACGGCATCCGTGGCACGCCAGTGAGGAGCGGGAGGGCAGCTGGAGTGCGCGGTGGCGGCGAAGGAAGCGCGGGGAGGAGACGGGCACGCGGAAGCTCTCCATCGCCGCCGCTTCCCCTCCCCTCCCCGGCCCACGTACGGTGCCGCCTACGCCGACTCGCGTGCCCCCGTCTCCCCTTCCCTGCTCCATCCGTGGCACGCGCCAATGAGGAGCGGGAGAGTAGCCGGAAAGGGCAAGTCCTCGCTCCTCAAGCTGCTGGCGTGCCGGCGGCGAGAAGGTGACGACGACTAGCAGCAGAGATCCAGCTCGATGAGAAGAAGCCCATGGCGGTGTCTCGTAGACCCAGCGGTGACCAAGGCGACGAATCGAGGTCGGCAGAGCTCGAAGGCAATGCATGGAGGTCTCCTGGCGGCGGCGGCCGGCGGCGCAGCGCAGGGGCCAGAGGGGGCTACCGCGACGGTTGGTGGCAGGGGATCGTTGTTATGCGGTTGGCTTGCTCCGAGGGTGACGAGGCTCGGCGAATCGGAGCGACGACAGCCGGCCGCGCTCGGCTCGTGGCGGCGGGGCCAGGGGCGACGGGTCCGGGGGCAGGGTCGCCCGGAGCTGCGACGGCGGGGCTGGGGGTGGCAGAGCTTGAGCTGCGGCAATGGGGCCGGGGCGGGGGCGGCAGGAGCAGAGACGGGGGCCGGGGCGACGGGAGCAACAGCGGCGCACGGGCGAAGGCGGAGCGCAGGTGGGGATAACAGCTGGAGGTTGAAGGTGATCTGACATGTGGGTCCCACATGTACGTGACAGTAGAGAGAGGTGAAGAAGGAGACAAAAGGGTACAATAGACATTTTACACGCATTGTGCCCGCTCAGACTCCACGTCAGACAAGCTTATGTGGCACCATGTAGGCCAAAACAGCCACCAAAACCAACAAGGGTTAAAAAATGGACGGTTTCAATAGTTGGGATGCCCTGAGCAGCTGGTTTGGCGGTTGAGGGTCTCAAATCGGACGACGGCGATAGATGAGGGTTGTGGAATGGACTTTTTCCTTACTCATCGTCGCTGCACAACACAAAATACTGGGTGGGCCGATGGTGTTGTGCCTGGGCCCTTTGGTCGATCCGAAAAGAAAAGCTTTCGGTTGGGCCGGATCCGACTCGGATCGGAGAAGAGTGCCTGACCATATAGGCCCGCTTCCTTCCTCATCGACGACGGCGTACGAAGCGAGCCGTTGCCTCCTTGCGATTCCCCAATCCCAAAACCTAGGGTTTACCCAAATCGACCTAGCTAGCCGTCGCAATCGCCCTCTCCCCCGCGGCGGATCAGACCCAGCGATGGCTGCCAACGAGCATCCCATGAAGGATTTCGGCGCCGCTGGTTTCGGGAGCGCACCGGCGGAGAAGGTGGAGGTTGTGACCGGCAGGAAGAGGAAGGCGGAGGAGCCTCGAGATGCTGCAGCTGCTGCTGGCGCATACTATGGAGGGAAAGCTGCTGTGAATTTGACGGCTGGCGCTGATGATGCTGTTGATAACAGCGAGGACGAGCCTCCGGTGGATGGAGATGCCCATGGACTACCTCGCCTGGATCCTGTCCAAGACGAGGGAGGACCGCCACGTCCCTCCCATCCCGGGAGACTTTTACCTGTGTGCCATTAAGATAAATGCCTCTTACCTACGTGCCACAAAATTTTCTCAAGACACCTGTGTGCCATGCACTTTTATTTTTGTTACCCGTGTGCCATTTGGGATGGATGGACACTAACGGAGCTGTGAAATGTCGTTTTTGCCCTTCTCCCTTCTCCCTTACAGCTGGGACCCACCTGTCACTGACTCTTTATTTCTCTCTTCTCTTCTCCTCTCCGGTAGTCATGGCACTCGGTCGGCCGGCGTCGGTGGCGGCGCGTCGGCAAGGGCCGGTGATGAAGCGGAGCACGACGAGGGGCGCCGCCGGGGCCGCAGCACAGCTCCCTCGCCGGCTCCCATGCGGACGGGGGCGCGTTGCTCGGCGGCGGGGCAGGGCCCGGACGGCGGCGGGGCACAGCTGGCCAGCGGCGGGGCAGGGCCCGAGCGGTGGCGGGGCATAGCCTGGCCGGCGGCGGGGCAGGGTCCGGGCGGTGGTGGCAGGCCCGGGCGGCGGCGGCGGGGCAGGGCCCGGGCGGCGGCGGCGGCGCAGGGCCTAGCCGGCGGCGGGGCAGACCCCGGGCGGCGGCGGCTCAGGGCCTGGCCGGCGACGGAGAGGACGAGACGAACAGGGAGAGAGGAGAGAGATGTAGTCAGGGGCAAAATAGTCCTTTCACCTTGTGGGTCCCACATGTCAGGGCCATGGTGCTGTTAAATTCTAACGGATGGTGGACAGAATGGCACACAGGTGTCTTGAGAAAATTTTGTGGCACGTAGGCAAGATGCCTATCTTAATGGCACACAGGTAAAAATCTCCCATCCCGGACGTGAACGATCCGGAGCTCCCGCGGGAGGAAGTCAACCGGCGCAACGAGCTGTACCACTGGACAAACGAGCGGGTGCAGGTAGCCAACGACGAGTTCTTCAGGTTCCAGGACTGGATCCGCGACACGCTCAAGAAGAATGGCCGCGTCATGATTCCTGCAGACACCTTTGACCCTGCGGCCGAGGTGGAGGAAGAAATCGATGGAATCTGGCGAGATGTGATGAACAAGCGTGGCATCGACATCGGCCGTGTTTCACGACTTCACCAAATTTTTTTTCCAATCTTACATGCATGGAGTATCAAATAAAGTTTATTTGCAAAACCTTTTTAGGAATGAGTGCAACTTTGCGCGACGAATCTAATGAGTCTAATTAACCTATGATTTGCTACAGTGATGCTACAGTAACCATCCTCTAATCGTGCGGTCAAAGGCCTCATTAGATAGATCTCGCGAAATAGCCTAATGTTATGAAGATAGTTTTGTAAACTGATTTATTTAATACCCGTAATTATTGGTAAAGAGGCTTATAAAATCTTTTCACCTCAACTAAACACGACCACCACCAAGCTGCCGACCTGCAATGTCGGAGCTGATTCTGACATCGACATCACCTTTGATGTTTATGTTCCTACAGAAGTTAGTATGAACTTATGAATGCCATCTGTAATCAAATGTAGTAATACATTATGTTTTAATATTATTATTCCTTGCTCTCTACTAATTTGTTGCTCCTGCCTGCACGCTGTTTCGTTCTTTTAGACAGTTCTGCTGTCTTACCAAGGTGACGATTGGAAAGACTTATCAGCACCCTGACCATTTTGGCCATGCCTCCTTTATTGTTTACACTCTGCTTTGTAAAACAGTTTTCTCTCTATCCTTTGTTTCTCACTCTATTTTGTTACGTAGGGTTCCATCTAATGGTCTAGTACTAGATTGTTGAGCTGTGCGCATGATTTGTGAGATCCATAATTAAAATACACAAAAAAACTCTTACTCCCTCCGTAAAAAAAAAGACACTCTAGAAATTCTAGGACAGATTAGCAAGAAAGTAAAATGACCTTGATTGCCCCTAATTATTAGCCATATTTGGCACTAATTGGTTGTTGCATGCACATACACCTACTAAATATAGTAAAATGACTTCTTTTTTGGGACAAATTTTGAATCCTAGAGTGTCTTCTTTTTTGGGACGGAGGGAGTATGTCTCAATATTCAAAACAAATAAAAAGGTCGCATATCCTTCAGTAAAGGAGGAACCTTTATTGTCGGCATACCTTTTTAATTTCAAAGCTCTGTTTAAATCAATGTCATCTCCTCCACACAACAGCCCAAGAACCCTGGCATGTCCACACAAAGTACAATATAATTATTACTATCATACAAGATTAATTTTGCCTATCAAATTCTTACATCTGAAAAAAGTATCAACCGGTACTGCAATGTTGAAGTTCAAAAGATACTCTAATATGGGCGAGAGTTATCTTCGACGGTGGCTTCTTCGGCCGCCGGCGATAGTAGTTCTGCTCCCCCCTCCTCGTTATCTCCTACGTTCTGTTCCCAACGTTCACCAATTCTTGCGTACTCCCCTGATCAAGAACCCCAGGCTTCCCCGCCGCCATATCAATTTGGTATCAAAGACTAGCAGCGGGGCATCGCCTTCCATGGACGGCTCCAATGGTGTTCTTGAGTCCGACTTCGTCAAGCTTGACCGCATCCTGGCGCAACTCACCACGACGAACACCCGCCCTGGACACCAAACCCTCGATGAGGACAAGGTCTAGCTTGCCTCTATCACCCTGGATGGGATTGCATCTCAATGGTATTTTCAGATGGAACGAATGAGACTTTGGCGTGGTCTCCTGGCCTCGTTTTGTGGAGTTCGTCAACCAGCGCTTTGGCCCTCCGATACGCTCCAATGCATTGGGTGAGCTCAAGGGCCTCCGTCGCACATCATCTGTTGAGGACTATCAGCGGCAATTCCTCGCACTCCCGTGTCGTTGTGATAACCCGTCATACCAACATCAGATTGATTCATTAATCTGTCAAAAAAACTAGAATTGAACTCTACACGGGACCAAGGGAGTACTTCTATACTCCACAAATTTGTGGAGTTCGCTTGTTTAGCTATTTTTTTTAGAGAAAGGACCTAAGTTCCAGCCTTTGCTTGAAGGCATGCAGGACCAGGGTACGAGCCGTGGCCGGTAGGCTCCCAGCTCTCGAGCACTACCACCGAGCTACATGCTCTAGCTAGTTTCACCCAAGCTCTAGGCCAGAGTTACTTGTGGAATCGTAAAGCAGAAGCCGAAAAAAAACTTTCTGCACAGTGTCACTTCCTCTTTGAAATTGAACCAAGACTATCAATTTCACATATGGAATCATAATTTTCAGAGAATCACTTTTCAAAAGCAAGTTACAAATAAGAGTTAACAAACTGACCCATATAATTTCATTACCAATGAGGTATCTAATAAATTGTATAATGACATCACTGATGATGGCGGCACAAATGACAAGATTAAGTTACCATTAAAGAAAGATGTTTTCGTCTTTTTATTGTTTAAATAAAAAGTGCCTTAATCATAAGTAAGTGTGAACTTTGTTCTAGTGTACGTTTTCCTTCATCTTTCTTCCATACATGCATGAGATAAGTGAAACCACACGCATACTAGCAATCACACATGAAGTGCGTGGGAATCAGCATGAACATCCCCAATGCTCCAAGGATTCACTCCTCAGACAAGAACTCCTGAGGTATGGATCCCTCAGGAACCAGGACGCGGCCTTTCGTCTCGTACGTCTCGCGCACCCAGGCCTGGAACTCGAAGAACTCGTCCTGCACGCCCCTCTGCGAGGCCTTGAGAAACTCCACGGATGCCACCTCCCGCTCAATCTCCTCCTGTGACATCCACGTGTTCTCCCTGGGGTCGTACGTGGACTCGCTCAGCCTCTTCTGCGAGAGGACCCAGCAGAGGAAGCTGTCCGGCATGTCGACGTACTTGATCCCCGTAGCCTCGTCCACGAAGACGTCGCCGGCGGCGGCGGCGGCGGCGGCAGCAGCAGCCACCTCCTCCGTCACATCAGCGGCACACTCCTCGGAATCCTCCGCCTTCCTCTTCCCGCCGGACACCAAATCCGCCTCCGCCTCCGCAACCCCGCTCCCGAGGCCAGCGGCGCCGAAATTCTTCACGGGATCCTCCTTGCCGGCCATCCCCGGGGCTGAAGTCGATTTGGGTGTGGAGCGGTGGCGACCGGCGAACGACGAGGCGGCGCGGTGGGTAAACCCTAGCTTTTGTGATTGGGGGATCGCAAGGAGGCGGCGGCGCCTCGCTTCGTACTTATTGTATACGTCATCGACCGGGCCTAGGCCGCTCCCTCCTCCTTCGAGTCGGAAAGGACCCCCGATCGGGTCCGTATCCGAAGCCGAGAGCTAGCTTTCCTTTCTTCATTTTGTATCGCGTCGTCCATATCCATAAAACAGTGTGATCTAGCTTGCAACGTCTATGGATGTGAATATGTGATGAACACAATATATAAGCAGGAATAACTTAATCAGTTAGTTTATTTTCTTAATCAGCAAACTCAACTCTACTAACGGAATTGCATGTATATATAATATAATGGGTCAGTCACAGAAGGAAAAGAAGAAAGAAAAAAGTCCAAATTACTACCCTCAAGTATGAATAAAGTCCGGATAATCCCTTTTGGTTCATTTTACACCTACAAGTATCTCAATTAGTCCAATCTACCCCTTACTCTGATTTGTCTTTTTTGTTTCTCCATATACAAGTGACGTTTTAAGTTAAATTTTTGTGGGATGATAGAAAACCATATAAAGTATTTTTAAAAAATATAATACAAATTATTCATCATTATTATGAATGGCTATAATATGTAATTATAAATTAATCATATTGATATAAAATTTTATGAGAAATAATGATGAAAAAAATCATATTATATTATCTAAAAACACTTTATATGGCTCTCTATCATCCTACAAAGTTTTAACCTTAAACACAACATGTGTGTGGAGAAACAAAAAACATAAACCTTGCGAAGGTGTAGATTGACCAATTAAGATAGTTATTGGTGTAGTATGAACCAAAACACGAAACTCCAAGTTTCCTTACAACTCCATATCCTAGGGAAACACTAAAATACCGTAGGGAAACAGTTTCCCTAGGAAGTTTTTTGTAGGGAAATATTTCTAGGGCCGGTTTTGACGGGGAAGGAACATTACCCTACGGTTTGCTGACTAAAATCCTGGGGAAAGAAAGATTCCCTAGAGAAATGATGTTCTAGGGAAACATCCTGACGTAGCTGCACATCTTACGTGTAAAGGTTCTTTCCCTAGGTTTTCAGTCTCATAGGGAAACTGTTAAACAAATAACAAGCTTTCAAATGCAGCACTGTGTTCAAAAATTTAGTTCGAATTTAAATCACATAACATGAACAGTAAGGGAACACTAATTGTTTTCAAGAAACATTCACTAACACATTGATGACAAAGTTATATTGACATACTGCATGCACCAGCAAATGTCACAGTACATTCTGGTCTAAAGCACCACCAAATGTTACAGCCACCATCAGGTCTAAGAGTTCAGCTAACAACAGTTAAAAACATCTAACACAAAAGGCATTACTAGTAGCACCAACATTCTGTGCTAAGCCTAGTCTAGGTTCATCTAACATCAGGTGAAACATCTAACACCTAGGTCATTACTAACAGCCACCAACATCCTGTCTAAGCTGATGTCCATTGCATCAAAATAAATGTCAGGAGATGCAAAAGATTTGATCTGCCAAAATGCACAAGTAGCACATTTGGAGAACATGACTTCAAAATAGCGGAAAGTCATCGCCTTGAGGAGGAGAGTAGTCGCCACCACCACTTGTGGTTGCATCCACAAGCTGTCCGGCATGTCGATTGACCCTGGTAGCCTCGTCCACAAAGACGTCTTCGGCGGCAGCAGCAGCAGCCGCCTCCGCCGTCACATCAGCGGCACACTCCTCGGAATCCTCCGCCTTCCTCTTCCCGCCGGACACCAAATCAGCTTCCGCAACCTTCTCCGCCGACGCGCTCCCGAGGCCAGCAGCGCCGAAATTCTTCACGGGATCCTCCTTGCCGGCCATGCCCGAGGCTGATCCGCCGCGGGGAAGGGCGATTGTGACGGCGAGCGTGGTCGATTTGGGTGGAGCCGTGGCGATTGACGAGGCGGCGCGTTGGGTAAACCCTAGCTTTTGTGATTGGGGAATCGCAAGAGGTGGCGCGGCTCGCTTTATACGTCGTCGACCGGGACTAGGGACTAAGCCACGCTCTCCTCCGACTCCGACTCGGAAAAAACCCCCGATCGATCGGGCCCGTATCTGAAACCAAGAGCCTTGCTGCTTCCTCATTTTGGTCAACCAACGAGGTCCACGACTCCAAGCAAAGCCCTTCATGAGCTGAGCTACACATTTTACTGTTGTTCATTATCAAAACCATAGGAACTAGGAAATTCAATCATGAGTTCTACAACAGCCTTGTTCTTTCTAAAACTCGAATGGATACATAGAAAGGAAGAACCATAGTTTTATTTACGAGCACACGAGGGATTGCAAATTGTTCCAGAGACGTTTAAATAACAATTTCATTGAACCGTAAAATATCAATAAATTATGTGAACTTTGGAAAAAAATTATACACATGCAATAAAAATTTGTGCCCGAATAATTAGTACATGAACTCATGGGACAAAAATTAAAATAAACGCATTGAGCAGTTCAGGAACACTTGTGAAACATAATTTTGTATACCTGGAACAAAAAATTGTGTACCACAAACAATAAGTATACAAATTTGTAAAGAAAACAATAAGTATACAAATTCGTAGAGAAAAAGAATATAAGCATGGGACAAATCATGAACAGCTATATGAAATAAAATTCTATACTTATAGACCAAAAATTATATCATATGAACAATTAACGCACAAACTCGTGAAAAAATATACACCCCAAACAATTCTGAATGCTTGGGGAAAAAAATTTCTACAGATGTGACAAAAAATTGTATACTAGGAATTATAAACTCGTGGAAAGAAATACTCTTGGAAAATTATGAGCACTTATGTAGCATCGGATAGGTACGTGCTGAGGGAAAAGGAGAAATGCAACTAACAGCGTTCCCGAACAAAGGACCAAACAGCAAGGGCTGGCTGTGCCCACTGGGCGCCCAGTGCGTCACACGTCAATCAGGAAAATATATATGTACGCAGCTAATAGAAGCAAGATCCATCTGTTGGCACGATAAAACTTTTCAAAATGGCTCAGCATCAACCCAAAGCGCACCCCATATAATTAACTAGGAACGGACATGATACATCATAACATAATATCCCAATAGACCATGACAATCGAAATCCTTGATTTCACAAAAAGAACCAACCATTTTACCACGATGTTCTTTCTCTTTCCCTTGACTTCTCCATATAGTCCATGATGCTAAAACATATTTTTGTTGAGAAATACAGTACAATTAGCATTTTGAAGATGTGGACCTCACGAGATGGAAGAAGCTTTTGCAGTTTTGCCCGGCCAGTCCCCAGTATCTTTCGCATTAACATAAAAAGTTCTTCTCTGCAAAATCAACGATCGTAGACATACTCAAGCTCGCCAATGTAGCCTATTTCAAATTTCATTGATAAAGGAGGCGTGGAGCTGAGAGTCATACTCTCATGTGCTAGAAATATACTGCACTAAATAAGTTACACACGGAGGACACTACAAAGAAATAAACTGTAGTCTTGCTGGGGCTGGACCTGTAGACTTACTCCCTGCATTAGATAGGCGAATGTATAAGAACACTTCTCATACTTCACATAGATTGGTGATACATAACCGAGCACAGCGTCAGTAGTTGGATGGACGTGCACCTTGATGAAGCTGTAATTAATCATCAGGGTGATCCCTCTTATACTCCTCAAACTGTGCCCACGCGTCATCGACTTCTCTCTGCAGCTCATCCCTGCTGCAAGGTTCCGGGACCAAGACGCGGCCATTCTCCTCGAACACTTCCCGGACCCAAGCCTGGTACTCGAAGAACTCGTCGTGCGAGGCCTGCAGCGACGCGTGCAGCCTGGTGAACAGCACCCGCTTCTCGTCGATGTTCTTCTGGGAGAAGACTGTCGATTTCCTGTCTTCCTCTGTCCTGTAGAGGTCGTAGTCCTCGATGGGAGGCACAGTGTGGTGCTCCCTCTTCTGTGCCAGAATCCAGCGGATGTGCCCTACCGGCATCTCCACCCATTTTATCTCTGAATCGTCAACCTCGCCGTCGCCGGCAGCAGCCTCCGGTACCTTATTGGCGGCGGCGGCGTCGGCAGCAGCAGAAGGGACCACACCCACCTTCTCCGCCGGCGCACTCCCGAGGCCAATGGCGCCGGAATTCTTCGCGGGGTCCTCCTCGCCGGCCATCGCTGGGGCTGATCCGCCGAGGGGAAGGGCCATTGCGACGGCGAGCGAGGTCGATTTGGGTGGAGCGGCGGCGATCGAGGCGGCGCGGTGGATAAACCCTAGCTTTTTTGGGATCGCAAGGAGGCAGACGGCTCGCTTTGTACGCCGTCGACGAGGAAGCGGGCCAGCTACTGTACGCACTCTTCTTCGAGTCGGATGCGGCCCGTATCTAAAACCGGAAGCTTTCCTTCTTTTCTTTTCGGATCGACCAAATGGCCCAGGCCCAGACCATGGATCACCACCTTGGGCCCAGTAGACCCTTGCGAGGCCCTCACAGCCCACCCAGTATTTTGGTGTGCAGCGACGAGGAGTAATTAAAGCTGACCGGGTTACAAGTCTTCTTGACATAGGAATACTATAGTACTCCGCATGTGGAAAATAAAATTGCAATTGATTGCGTTGTGCTTAATTTGTCACTATTTTCTCTGATTTAAAATGCAGGATTTCTAAGTTAAATTGTTTGCTAAGTTTGACTAAGATTATTGGAAAATATATTAACGTCAACTGCAAACTTTATAATGCATCTAATTCAACATAATTTAGTATTTGTAGGTGGTAATGTGTGTGTGTTTTTTTATAAACTTTATAAAAGTACTAGAAGTTTAATTCAGAGTGTAATAACATTTTCCTACAGGCGGAGTTAATTGCCACCCAAAAAAACATTGCCATTTAAAATTACCACGCAGTTAAAAAGAGAGAATATCTAACCATTTTAATTTTATTTATTCAAGCACACTTAGCCTGTACAAGATGTTATAGACAGCTTTTCTTAATGATTGAAAGTCAGTCATCCTCAATTGAGAATACACCAGACCATAATTCTTACAAATGATGGCCGTTATAATAAAGAAAAGCACATATCCAAGATGACATATAGGTAAGACATCATATGATCACTGATAAAAAAGACTCTAACATACAGTTCATGTTGTCGCCCTGCAAAATTCTGGCTTGTTACGTGACGCGGACTCCAAAAGGACCAGTTTCGTCACATGTGGGTGAACGCAGAACCAGAGCCTGAGCCAAATCCAGCAAAGATGAATAAGTAACTTCAACCACCGAACAAACTCTGACCACCACGTCGAGAATATACCACCGTGACGGTTTCACCCCCCCCCCCCCAGGAAAAGTAATTCCATAAGACATCGTGACACGGGATACTCGAGTGGCAACCAAACCCTGGAGTGCAGCAACCAACGTTGAAGACACTGGCCTCCTGTGGCCCGCAGCCGGCACTTTGTTATAAACAACTAGAATGAATTGTCTTATTATATCAAAAAAGATAGTGAGGTGACGTGCACGAGGTTTAGTGAACCAAAAGATGTCATGCCTTACGTACCATCCAGGACACAAGCCTAGGGCCACCTGGGCCATGGCCCTAGGCGTGGGCCGAAATTCTCCACTAGTATTACTATAGCAATAAAGAGGCCCAATAATTATTTATGAATTGGCCCATGGACTGGCCCTAGGCCTTGAGCCAAAATCTGTCCGTCCCTGGTACCATCTGAGTCTCGCTTGCACATTGTTATTCTCAAGATCAAATCATGCATTGTCGTCGGGGCCAATATACTTGGATATGGATCGACCTGAGACTTTTTTTTTCGATGACCTGAGAAACTGAGATTATGCTGATCATTACCACTGTGGCTATTAGCAGGAAGCCAGTAACAACAGTGTTCCCCTACTCTGCTCCACGTCCATGATGGAGGGTGTCTGGGATCCATTCCGACTCCGAGTCAGAGACGAGTGCGCGCGCGAGCCTTCCTCGTCGATGCATTATAAGCATAAAGCGAGGCGCCGCCTCCTCCCTGCGATCTCAATCCCCAAAGCTAGGGTTTCCCACCGCCGCCGCCGCTACGATCGCCACCCTACCAAAATCGACCTCTCAGCCTCGCCGTCGCAATCGCGCCTTGATGGCCGGCAAGGAGGATCCCATGAGGAATCTCCGCGCCAGCGGGCGTACGCCGGCGGAGAAGGGGCAGCAGCAACAGCAGGGAGATGCTGATTTGGTGTCCGGCGGTCTGACGGCGTGCGCCGGTGGGCATACGCCGGCCGCGGAGAAGGAAGAGACCACGGCCGGCGCGAAAACGAATGCTGACGACGAAGAGGTTGGCGGCTGCACCGACGCCGGTGAGAAGGCTGTCGCGGCGGCGGCGGCGGCTAACACCGAGGCTTCCAAGATCAAGTACGTCGAGATGCCCAAGGAATTCCTGTCCTGGATCCTGGCGCAGGAAAGGGAGACCGCCCCTCTCTCCTACGACCCCAGGAACTTCAAGTTCCTGTCGCTGTCTGAGGAGGAGATCGAGCGAGACCTGGAGCTCGTTCGTCAGGCGAACGCCAGGCTGCAGGCCAATGACGACGAGTTCTTCGGCTTCCAGGCCTGGGTCCGCGACAAGTACGAGAAGAACGGCCGCGTCATGGTCCCGGAGGAGTTCCTAGTTCGAGGCCCTTACCGCCCTTCTTCCACTCCTTGAACACTCTTAGTAGTGGTCACCTGCCGACCTGCGTCATGTATCTACTTATTTATCGGCATTATCTTTCTTCTCTTAGCAGAAGATAGCCAAGATGGTAAGGGAAGATGCTGTTTAGTGTCTATGTCGCTGCTATCTATGCCATCCTCAAACCTAATTTAAGATGAACAAGCAGGAACAGATGAATGTTCTGTGTAATATTGAATCTTGCTATATATGCTTTATTTATGTTTGAGTGGTCGTGATTGGTCTGATGGCCCTTGTGGTATGTTTTGTGAAACTTGACTCATGCCCTGCATTTTAGCAGCTTGCAATCCTCTGGTTGCTCTATCCGTTTGCATGCAGGGGTAGTATGTCTAAATTTGTGTCCCTACTGTAGCTCATTTTACTGTAGTGATGATGTTCTCAAAATGAATGCACACTACCATCAACACAGTGTAGTCGCATTTAAGAAACTGTAAAAAAATATGCTCTCTAAAATTGCACTGAACTCAAAACTGAATTTGGATTCCTATCTACTGACCAATTCCATCAGTATGATTTAATTTGTTGATCCAAAAACATATGGTAGAATCTCTAGAATTTTGTTCTTTGTTGACAGGGACGAAGTGTGTATTTTTTTTTGTCTGATCCTGTCCATGGATTCTTTTGCCTCCAGGTGGTATGAGTTCTAGATTTTATTCTCACACCATTCTTACTGTTGGAGTAAATTACAACATATTCCTGCACTGTTTGTGCGCTCTACTTGCACATGCACTCAGCCTGACCCTTGTGCACTACCAGAATCCTTCACATCCGCCCGCCTCCTCCGCCTCGGCCATTTTTGGACCCGGTGCTGATGGGGCTTCAGCACCGGGTCTAACGGCTAGGAGCGGGGGCGGCGCTGCGGGGTGTCATGGCGGACACATTAGCACCGGGTCGTGGCAAGACCCGGTGCTAATGCGCCCCCTTTAGCACCGGGTGCAGCCAGCAACCGGTGCTAATGTGCCGAGGCCATTTCGCACCGGTTGCTGGCTGCACCCGGTGCTAAAGTGTGCACATTAGCACCGGGTCTTGCCACGGCCCGGTGCTAATGTCTCCCCCGGCCGAGCCAGCTGAACACTTAGGCGCTGTGTTCATGCTGCTCGGCCGTCACCGGGCGCACACGAGCCACGTCACTGGATGAACAAGAACAATTTTTCTTTTTAATCTCTGTATAAAAGTTGTAACTAGTCGTTCTCCCTCGTACAAACTTCAAAAAAGATCATTTTTCTTCCTAAAAATTCCTAAAATCATACTCTATCAAGTTATGAAACTTATTAATGTTATTATTTTGAAAAATCTTCTCGTGTTTGAACAATCCAAATTTTGAATTAAAAATGAGAACTACAACCAAGGTTTTTTTCACACTAGGTGATGTCAAATGAAAAAGTGATGAATACCAAAGTTTCATATTTCATCATGATCTACAATCTTTATTTAGGTCATTTTGTCATTTTCAAAATGGGTCATAACATGTAGTACAAATTTGACAAGTCTCTAACAAAGTTTTAGAAACTATGTGAGTGAATCTAGGATTAATGAACAATGTATACTACCACTTTCTCAAATGCAAAAATGACTTAAATAAAGATTGTAGATCTTGATGAGATATGAAATTTTACTATTCATGACTTTTTCATCTGAGACCATTTAATGTTCCAAAATCTTTGATTTAGTTATCAATTTTTGTAATTTATAAGATTTTCTAGTAATTTATAAGATTTTCTAATAAGTTATAAGATTTTCTAGTAAGTTATAAGATTTCTAGTAAGTTATAAGATTTTCTATTAATTTATAAGATTTTCTAGTAATTTATAAGATTTTCTATTAATTTATAAGATTTTCTAGTAAGTTATAAGATTTTCTAGTAAGTTATAAGATTTTCTAGTAATTTATAAGATTTTCTTATTTAATATATATTTTTAATAGGTATTAATAACTAAATTAAAACAAGTATTAATAACTATATATTAAAAACTATATTTATAAGATTCCCAAATAGTAGCCACCGGTGCTAAAGGCCGGTTTGGAAACTGGCGCCAAACGAAAATTTGGGGCCTTTAGCACCGGGTTGATCTAAAATCCGGTGCTAAAGGCTCCCAATTTTCATTTGGCGCCAGTTACGGCCTTTTAGCACCGGGTGGTGGGAAGGCCCGGTGCTAAAGGGCCTTTAGCACCGGGTGGTGGGAAGGCCCGGTGCTAAAGGGGGGCCTTTAGCACCGGGTCGTGGCTGCACCCGGTGCTAAATGCCCCGGCTCTATATAGCCTCGCGCCGGCCCCCGCTCCCGCAGCACTTCGTCTTCCCCAAAACCGCCGGCCCTCCTCCTCGCCTCGCCCCCTTCTCTTCTTTTCTTCTCCCTTCCTCTTCTCACTTCGTTTCTTGGTTCCCTGCAGGCACGCAAGAAGGCAGGCTGGTTGGCGCGCTGGCTGCTGGGCGGCGCAAGAAGCCGCGCTCGTGCTGGTGGGTCTTGTGCTCGTGGTTGAAATTGAAATGCTGAGTGTTGAATCTTGAGTCTTGTAATGAAGGTGCTCGTGGTTGAAATTGAAATGCTGAGTGTTGAATCTTGAGTCTTGTAATGAAGGTGCTCGTGGTTGAAATTGAAATGCTGAGTGTTGAATCTTGAGTCTTGTAATTAAATTTCTCTGTTGGATCTCTAATGTTGTAATCCAATCCCTATTAGATCTTGGATATTGTAATATAATTTGAGCTATCTACTCATCTCTTTCTTTCTCCTCTTATTTATCGGTCATCATCTTCTTTCCTTTTCTGTTCTTGAAGAACAAGAACAAAAACAAAAGTACATTCATGGCGTCTGGAAAAAAATAAAAAAAAATCTAAGCCCTTTAGCACCGGGTGCAGCCACGACCCGGTGCTAAAGGCCCTGCTAAAGGCGCTGCAGGGCAGGCCCTTTAGCACCGGGTCGTGGCTGCACCCGGTGCTAAAGGGACCCTTTAGCACCGGTTATTCAACCCGGTGCTAAAGGGGTACCCCTTTAGCCTCGATTTAGTTGCACCGGGTGGGAAACCCGGTGCTAAAGGGCTTTCCCACCCGGTGCAGATATTGATGATTCTAGTAGTGGTGGGAGTACACGTATGGTTTATACATTATAATGGGAGCCAAATTTTACACTGAATTCTTTGTTTTTTTTTGAAAAATGTAGTACTGTACTCATAATGTATATTTTTTGATGCAAGTGTTAAACTCTGCTTCTATATGTTGCTGCAACAAGTTCTCCAACAGGCTTAGCAGCAAAGTGGGGTGTTCCCAGGTCTTGACATCTCAGGTTGGTTCCTGGCCTCTTGCACACTCACAAAACTCTTGGTAAGCTTATATTTGTCCTCATAATGCTTTATGGTTCGAAAGAAGACATGATCGTTTATGGGTGTGAATGTGTGTATGTGACAGTCGCAAAGTCGCTGCTGAATTACATCCTTCTTGCATTTGTTTATGGTGGAATATTAATTGATATACAAATGGTGACATCTGATGTTATGTCATGCTGCTTTTCCACACTGGTAGAAATGTTTTAAGAATACTGTTAGAATAATTGTTGATATGGGAAACATCAACTATTCATAAATGTTTTGCCTTACAAAAAAAGGCTCTTGTGATCTAGAAAAGTTCATACAGTGTAACAAGTAATGTTGTAGACTGAGTCGTGAAGTATTTTACAGTCTCATTTTAGGTTTCACTACGTTACAATATACCTTTTTTGTTGACATACATATTGTTTTGGATCAGGATGCTATTTTGGGGCCTGAGGAGAACATGCCCACTCTTTAAATTATTGCCTTGGACGAGTAGTTTGTGCTGTACTGTTCCTTTGACTAATGCATGTTGGTTGCATGTTTCACTGCTAGGTCCTTACCAGTGCCATTATGTTAGCAAGAATATTCTGATTCTTTTCTTTCTGAGTTGTTCAGTTTGTTGCCATATCTAGTAATATGAATAGACTATCAAAGGAAAGCCAAATTAAGAAGCTAATATGACTGTTTTTGGTCATGGAACTTGGATAGCTGATATCTTAATTTTACTATTAACTATTTGACCATTGGTCTACTCAAATTTTTGATTGATGAATCATAAAAGGTGAGATATGTAAGCCCTGAAAAACTGTCATTTCCATATATCGCCCATATATCACACTGTGGTTGCAAATAACTTGTTCAGGGCATCGATAGCTGAGACATAAGACACTAACCAACAAACTTCTTCAGTCCTCATAAATATAGATAGACACATACAAAACTGATGGCAAATTGGCAATGGCGGAGCAGATGTGATTCCTCTTCGATCTCAATTGGAATGCACGCCAACCTCAGAATCAAGCATCATCGTCATACTCCTTAAGAAGGCCATACCAGAATTCATCAATCGCTTCCTGAAATTCGTCCGCCGTCAGGCCCGACGGCGGCTGCCGGGATCAAGACGCGGCCATCCTCCTCCAGCTTCTATCGGACAGAGGCCTGGAACTCGAAGAACGCGTCCTGCGATGCCTGCAGCCAGTCGATCTGCTCCTGCAGGCGCTTCAGCACCTCGGGTGTCACGACTACTATTACCTTGATGGGCCTGCGTGCCAAACGGGCCTTGGGCCATGTATCGCTTAAGCCTGATGGGCTAACATTTGGCCAGCCAGTCGGCCTGTGACTGTGCATATGAGCCACTCGCTACACTGAGGGCGGTAACAATGAACAAACCCTAAACACAACTCTCCCAATCTCTTCCTCCTTCCGTCCGAGGCGGCGCCGCCGACCTCCAACCCTGCCGCGCGTGACGCCGGCGACTATCGTCCCGACCTAGGTCGGTGACATCGGGGTCCTTGGTGCTGTAGTCGCCGAGGGTAGGGACGGGGTCGGTGTCCCTCGTCTGCGCCAGCAGCCACCGGATGTAATCCTCCGGCATCTCCACCATCTCCTCCACCGCCGCCGATGCCTCCTCGCCGGCAGCAGGAGCCTTCCCTGCCGGCGTACTAGCGGCGCCAGAGTTCTTCACGGGGTCCTTCACGTCGGCCATAACTGGGGCTGGGCTGATCGGCCGCGCGGGAGGAGGGTTTGCGACGGCGAGCGAGATCGATTCGGTGGTGTGGTGAGGATTTGGGTATCAGAGGCGGCGGCGGGCCGCCGATTTTATTTGTCGACAAACTGGGCCTCGGTCGGGGGCCCTCATTCCGAGTCGGAATCGGAACGGATACGGACCCAAGCGAGGCTGCTTCTTTTTCTTTTCCTTTTCTTGCCCCACTTTACCTCACCTCTACAAGACTATTGTTGCCACCAATTGACCATTTGGCCGCACATAGAGGAACGGCTTTCGTTAGAATACTTACAACTCTAACAAGTACATACATTGTGTACTTATGTTACCTGAATATGGTATAATCATGAGAACAATAGCCGAGATGGTATAATTGGGAGAAGATAAATAATTAGCATATAGCTGTATAATAATTATCCCAAATGTAATGTGCCCACGTTCAGTGGTGTATCTCTCTTGCATGATTAAGGAGAGGGCGATTCTCGCAATCAACCATGGGTTACACCAACATACATTTTGTTAAAGTAGTGTGTTTTTTGAATGTGAACCTAGCTTAGTGTTAGCACTATCATTTTTTTCACCTCAATTAGGAATCTTCACAAATGGAAGAACTTGTACTTGCTAGATGTTTATGCAGCTGGAGCTAGCTCTACATGAGTTCGAGCAATTTGGATGGAGTTGTTTGGCTACGAGCCTACGAGGGCACTTGCAGCTCTAGAAAAGAGCTTTTAAGAGTGGGTTGCCATTATTACTCTTACATTAAATTCTAAAAAGGGTTTTTTCTCTAGGCGGAGGTTATTTAAAAGATCATTAAGACATAGTTCTACGGTTCTGTTTAGGGGGTCCTCGGAGGAGTTTTTTGCAAAAGGCCAAGAATATACAATCACGTTCCTGGTTCAGCCCGCTGTGCCGGTGAGGGGCTGCTCTAGTGGAGCACACGGATAGATAGAGTAGTTCGCTATGACTCTATTTTGCGGGATTCCAGGCGTCGCCAACTTGATGTACGATAAGAACAAGTATAATAATGGGCTTATAGCCAAGCTAGTCAGCACTTTTTGTGATGCGGAGGAAAGAAAGGAGGAGAGAGAAGAGAGTTAGCTCTCATGCAAGCAACAAGTTGGACACAAGCTCCTATGTAGAGGTAGGGTCAAATGAAAGGAGATTTAAGAGTGAATAAGAAAGAGAAGGCACTACTAGATCCATCACTATCGCCTACGGTTCAAATAGAATGGCCGAAGGTGATTAGTTGTTTTATCTTGTAATTGTCGTCTGGTCAGCTTTTCCTGGTCGGAGATAGTTGGACGGCGATTCTGCTATTTTACTCTCGGCAACGCTTCCGATTAAGCTTAACCACCTTCAGCCATTGTCATAAAAATAATAGCCCCGTCAGCCACTTACTTAGATCCACTCGGCAAATGTTGCAAATCGTGTAGTGAGGTAATCAATAGCAAAAAAGTAGTAATGTGTAGACAAGTAATAGATTACTATTGTATACCTTGGCTCTAATATCTTGTCTAATAGACAAGCGCTTGTCTATATTATTAACATTGCTTTTATAGTGGAAGGACAGGCGCGGACACAACCGCGTCATATATAGGTGTAGATTAGCACATGGATGGCGCAGGTCCAATCGATTTTGGCCTCTGCGCACTATATCAGGAACCCTTATCGGAGACGTTTCTAACAATCAAAAAAGACGCGGGTTTTACGCGTCACTAAAAATGCGTCTCTAATGTGAAGTCAAAGGAGACTCCAATGACTGATATATTAGAGACGCGTGTTTAGTGACCCGCGTCACTTAAGATGGTCATTGGAGACACTGTCTAAGGTGAAACGCGTCTTCAATAAGGCCATTGGAGACGTGTTTTTCAACCCGCGTCTCCTTTGATAGGGTCATTGGAGACGCAGGTTGGCAACCCACATCTCCTTTGATAAATTAAAAACAAAAAAAATAAAATTACAAAAAGCTCCATAATAATTAATTACCACATGTCTTTTTACAACTAACTTCCTAGAGAAAGAAGAAATTACAACACACACATCGAACAGACTATAACACATGAGATCTCGACGAACGGGGTAATTACCCCATATCTTTTTACAAACAGCTCCCTAGAAAAGTTGAAAATTACACCACATGCCTCAAAACACATGGTCCAGGGGCTAAAACACATCCTCTTTGAGACCAGCTGCAATGATGACATAAAATCCTCTACTTCTATGTGCCACTTGTCGGCTGCCGCACTTGCACGCCGGCTGCCTGCTCTGCTGCGTGCCCTCGCGCATGATCGCCTTGCCTAAACGAGGATCATCACCCAAAGCCCCCATGCTGCTAGCTGCCTGAACGCACTGTGGTGGACTGGACAGCGGACTGGACAATGGACTCGACTATGCACGACTGGTATAAATTGATGGGCTGACTGATGAGGACATGACACGCATGCATATGTACATGAATGGTGCATGGGGTGGAGAAGAAGGAGACCAACAAGGTTTTACAAGTCAACAAGAAGGCCCAAGATTAATCCGATTCGAGTCCCCAAGATGGAGGCCCAAAGAAACTCAAGTTCGAGTCCACCTCGGAGTCCAGGAGCAGCCCACACTAAATCGGAAACCCAGGTTGCATACGCGCTCGGTTTTGGACGTTCTACATATGCATGGAAAACTAAGGAGATAAGCTTTCCAATGGCACCAGTCTCACCTCAAAATTCGTCCGGAGTCATCGGGAATCAACGAAACAAGTTGACGTCCAGAATCTGTCTCGGTGCTGCGTCGCCGTATTTTGGCCTTTGGGCCGTGTATCGTGTGGAAGCCCATAGGGGGGTGCCCCTCCAATCCTAGCACACCCTTTAGGTTATATAAACTCAGTAGCCGCCGTTGTTTAGACTCGGGTTTTGCTTAGATTATTCTGTTGAGAACAGTTTCGCCGTCTATCGGTTTGTAGAACCCCAACTTTCGATCTTAATCATACATCTACAGAGTCACTTCAGTTTGAGCTGCGTTCTTTCGAGTTCGTACTTGTGTTCTTCGTTTCGCAGGCAGGGATTAGCCTTCTCGGCGAGGTCAACCGGGTTGTGACACGGTTGATAACCAGAGGAGTCGTGGTGCTAAGATTGCTGGGTTCGAGTTGCTGACTTGAAGCCGGATCGGTGTGTTGCGCTCCGTCGAAAACGAGTTATCCATCACTTGACGAAGATCGGCCATCCCGTCCCCATCAAGTGGTATTCAGAGACAGGTTTACCGTCAGGTTCGCATCAATTTGTATCCCCATCTTTTGTCTAGTTTGTTCCATCATCCTAAAACTCCAGAAAATTGGCCCTCAAAAATATTTGTTTATCGTGTTTCCGCTGTCCTATAAACCCTTTGTGCCTCGCAATTTTCTTTTTAGATTGCTTTTCTGAATTGTAGTCCCTCGCCGTGTCGTTGTGTTCGCTGGTTTAATTGAGTCAAGGTCTATAGCCGGTGGTGCAAAGATTTGTTTCTCCAATCTCATATTTTTGCATCACATGCTGCTATTTATTTTTGGTGATCCACTATCAACCGAGCAGATCTTGTATATTGATTTGGAGTTGTCGTTTTGCTGCGGCAGATTATTTTGCTGTGTACTCGGCAAGGACAAGAATAGGAAGCTTTGCGTATTTCTTATTAGATCGTAAATCAGGCTCGATATTTTTTTTCCTTGGAGGAGCTTTTACTACATATTGTCATCCGACAGTTGGAAAGTAAGTAATTCTTGTGTGCAGCTTTTGGAAAGCCTAGTACGACCTATTCTTGTGTCGTTAGTTGCATGCTGCGCGGTGCTTTCCTGTAAGCCTAAACTTAGCACTGTTTCTTTGCACAAGTTGCAAATGCAGTGCAGCACTTTCCGGTATAACAAAAGTAAAAGGCAAAGGTGCTGAAAAAAAAGAAAAGAAAGAGCCGCACCAAAAAAAACAGGAAAGAAGAAAAAATAAATATAAAAGAAAAAAATCAGAAGTGCTTGCATTGCATCCATTGTGTCCCTGAGCGTAGTTGTATTGTTACTTGCTTGAACTAGGTCCAAGACGAGTTTAGGCCGGCGACATAGACGAGTTTGGGACTAATTTTCAGTTTTGCAATTTCTGAATTGAATTATTGCTAATCCTTGCTACCATATATTTGCCTCCCAAGCTCCACATACATACTTCAGGTCAGTATAGCGAAGGATCTTGCAATCTTGGTACTACTTTCTCAAAGGTATCATGAACCAGCCACCGGTTGTACCATCCACTGCTTGTTTTGGTAAGGACACTTGTAAGAGCTTGGTAAGACGTTTGAGAGTGCGTGACTCTATTTCTTGTCATATCCTAGTAGCTAATAGGACAATATACACTTGTGTGTTTTTCTTGTTTTGTGGCTAATATGACAGGTTTCGACAGTCATGATTTTGAACAAGCTTGGGATAAAATAATAGCAAAATTGGTGGCGTCCATATCCGCATATGAAAATTCAGCACCTACATCTTCCCATGCACCTACTGCTCCTGCTGAAATTGACAGCCAAGGCAATTCTTATGGTGCTACACTTTTGGAAGGTGAGGTTTCTCTTGATGTACTGAATTTTTCTACTACTCCTATTACAATAGAGCAACCACTAGTGAAATCTTCTTTTGATTTATCTTTGCCACATGCTGATTTGGTGGATGCTCCTTGTGATAAAAATGATCTAAATGATAATTCTTTTGTTGTTCCAATATACCCGTTAATGAATGAACATGCTGCCGATGTTTTGGAATTGATCACTTGTGCTGAAAATAGACATGTTTTTTATATTGATAGTGAAAAAGATGAGCAAAGATTGTTGTCTTCTTTAAATACTTTGGGTTACATTGAATTTGATAATTTGTGTGATATGAGTTATTTGGAAGAGAACATTTTTGGTCATGCTGCTTTGCCATGGTTTTCTAAGCATATATATCATGTTATTGGCAAATATAATAATAAAGGAGAGTATATGGTGCATCGAGTCTATATCTGTGCAAATCTGAAATCTCCTTTTAATGTACAAGATTGTGATCAACTAGATTGTCCCTCTAGTTTTACTATAACAAATCGGGTTCACTCTCAAGAAGGGGAGCATTGTTGGCTACTACCTATGTGTGCTGGTGCTGATTTTTCTTGCATTGAACAAATAATAGAGGTTATGCAACCATCTATGCATGCATTGTGTTTTGTTAGTGCTAATCTTTTGCAGGATAGTGATGAAAAAGATCATGTGCGTTTCGGTCAAGGAGCCGACGTATTTGCCAACAACTCTATAGGAGAAGATACTTTGGAAGATTGGAAGTATGGTCATGTCACTCCCCACAATATTTTCAGTTCCCATATTTTTCGCAACCTCGTGTTTCTTCGTGTTGTGCAGGGCCATCTTAGAGCACAAACAATGCCGATGACGGCTTTTCGTCAAGAAGGGGAGGATGATGGGGACATGACACACATGCATATGTACATGAATGGTGCATGGGGTGGAGAAGAAGGAGACCAACAAGGTTTTACAAGTCAACAAGAAGGCCCAAGATTAATCCGATTCGAGTCCCCAAGATGGAGGCCCAAAGAAACTCAAGTTCGAGTCCACCTCGGAGTCCAGGAGCAGCCCACACTAAATCGGAAGCCCAGGTCGCATACGGGCTCGGTTTTGGACGTTCTACATATGCATGGAAAGCTAAGGAGATAGGCTTTCCAATGGAACCAGTCTCACCTCAAAATTCATCCGGAGTCATCGGGAATCAACGAAACAAGTTGACGTCCAGAATCTATCTCGGTGCTGCGTCGCCGTATTTTGGCCTTTGGGCCGTGTATCGTGTGGAAGCCCATAGGGGGGGCGCCCCTCCAACCCTAGCATGCCCTTTAGGTTATATAAACTCAGTAGCCTCCGTCGTTTAGACTCGGGTTTTGCTTAGATTATTCTGTTGAGAACAGTTTCGCCGTCTATCGGTTTGTAGAACGCCAACTTTCGATCTTAATCATACATCTACAGAGTCACTTCAGTTTGAGCTGCGTTATTTCGAGTTCTTGCTTGTGTTCTTCGTTTCGCAGGCAGGGATTTGCCTTCTCGGCGAGGTCAACCGGGTTGTGACACAGTTGATAACCAGAGGAGTCGTGGTGCTAAGATTGCTGGGTTCGAGTTGATGACTTGAAGCCGGATCGGTGTGTTGCGCTCTGTCGAAAACGACTTATCCTTCACCTGACGAAAGATCGGCCATCCTAGTTCCCATCACTGACGTAATTTAAAGTGGCCAGAAATCACAAAGGTTACTTAAATTGATGCTGCTCGATTTACGTCCACCGGTGTTCTACACTCTTAGCTGAAGAGTTCTATTTAGGTCCTGGGGTCCAACTTGACAAGCTACCTGATTCCTGTGATGAACAGCACCATGTAACCAGAGTCGCAACAAGTGCAACCATGGCTGAAAGGAGTCTACGTCGAGTCTGTTTGGATTTTCCCTTAGCTTTTGTTTCACGTCATCTGTTATCTCGTTCGATAAGTTTGTTTAGCTCGGTTTATTAGCCTTGACTTTAAGATGTTAGCAGAATGGATTGTAGGCTATATATATAGCCAATACATTGATAATTAGGGACACGCAAGATCAATATGCTGTTGTTCCCTGCCCTCTTGTGCTTGTTCCAACTAATCTCTCCGTGAGTCAGCTCGGAGCCGCCTCGCCGCTGGGCATTGAAGCCCCGGCCACCCGTTCACCACCGCTACGCTCTCCGGAGCTATCAATTCCAAATGCCTCCAAGTCCCAATGCAAGTATGCCACACACTATTAGCCATGGGGCCTGTATATCGAAAATAAGACAATGGCTTGCTTCTCTGGTTCCAGCCTCTTTTCTGCACTGCATTCATGTATATGGAGAAGATGAGTAAGCCCTGGAAAGGGAAGGTGTGGATTATATCAACTGGATGGATATTGGGTTAGGCTATGTGCCACAGCAATATGTGGCTATTTTTAGGGCGTTATAAAAATTGAATAAGGTGGGGCTGGTGGTTGTAGTGCATTTGCTCGATCTCAATTGACTCCAACAATGTAATACAAAGACTTCATATATATAGTATAAGAGGTATTCCATGATAGTTGGTATGAGTAATAGGAATGTATACCAGTCATACCTTAGCACTGCATTGTTACTTTCTGACGACACATCATTGAGCAAGTACAAGGAGTTATCGTTCTGAATCAAACAAACATCTTGTAGCATGTCAGAGGCCAACAATATCAAAATCAGGGTCTTACATTCTAGAAAAGAAATAAAAACCATTGTGTTGAATAGTGTAGGCAGAATGAAAACTGGAGCAATGCCCGTCAGCCATAAGTTTCAATGATAAATCTTCACATTATGTCTGAATGAATACTAGGATCAAGTGGGCTTGCTGGAAAGAAAAGAAGACAGCAGAAAATCTTTTTTTTAGATTAAGGATTAAAATCCAGCCTCTATATCCACAAGTGGATATATGCAGCCAAAGGTTACAACAATACATGAGTTCTTAGACTCAACCTCCACACAGAAACAAGGAAAAGAGCTCTAAGACAGAAAAAAGAGAAAGCTAAGCTTCATTCTTCTCCGTCCAGGCTACAAATTTGTGGTCTCATTATGTAGCGTCAATCCATCCATCTTTCGTTTGCTTAGAAACTCGACATCGGAATTGAACACTTGCCTTCTATCGCTCGCCTAGCGGTACCACCACAGGTGAAGAAGGTCAACATGACTTTCGAAGCGACGCATCCAAGAAGGATACGACATCGAAGCCGCCGTCGTCACCCCTCCAAAAAGCCGGAAGAAGGGTTTCACCTGGAAAATCAATGACCAAGCAGGAAGCATCCCAACAAACGCCTCCAAGGAGGTTAAACGACGTTCGATGACGCCGTCGTTGCTGACACCGATACCACAGCCGGGTTATGCTTTCGCACGAAGCTCCTGCACATTCAAAACATCACAACAGCATACACCGAAGGACGACCGAACCGCCGAACGGCGGCGGTCAGGCCCTTGCGAGGATGAAGGACCCATCAAGCACAAGTCACCCACACAACGCCGGCACGGCGATGAAGAGCTGGTTGAGTCGCAACGTTGGCCGCGGCCGCCGGTAGTGCGAAGGATGAACACTTAGGCTTCCCTCGACCTGAATCCCGGCCTGGCACAGATCCAACCCTCCGACTACCATAGCCTCCACGCCTGCCAAGCTTGCACGCGACCACTGTCGCCGTGGAGCGGCCCGGCGCTGCCATCAGTCTCTCTCACGCCCATCTTAGGGGCCCAAGAGACGCCTTCGACCTCCGCGGCATGGCCAGACCACCGCACCCGGTAGGGGACGAGCCCGCCCTGACTCAGTCACCAATCCACCGGATCCACCCTTCCCGCGTATGGATGTGGCCGGCGAGCACCACCACCGGCTTCTCCATCGCCGAGAAGCCATCAGCACACGAAGGGAGTGGGCGCAACAAGGGACCAGGCTGCAAAAGGCCCCGCCGCCGCCGTCCCCGCGGCCGCTCGGGCTTCCGGTCGACTGCTCAGGCAGCGGTGGAGGCGTGGGGAAGGATGAGGTGGGTGGTTGGCGGCGGGAGGTGAGTCGCCACCGTGTCGCCTGTGGGCGACGCGGGGGCCAGCAATAGCTTCGGGTCAGTAGAAAATCTAATTGGAACAACCTTTAACAAAAATATTACAATTTACTTTAATGTTGCGAATACTATGATTGTGTTGAATTTATCAAAAACCCGACCTGAACTTTCGTTAACAAATTTCGGGTTTTAATTTTTAAATACTGAATTTATTAAAAAATCGGGAAAACCTGATCCGAACATTCTCGGTAACCCGAATGTCCACCCCTAGTGTTGCTCTTGTCGGTCCAATTGATTTTGGTCTCTGATGTGTCCTCTGCTTCCGTGCGCCACTTGTCGGCTGCCGCACCTGCACGCCGGCTGCCTGCCCTGCTGTGTGCCCTCGCCACCTACGTGAATCATCGCCCACAGCCCCCATGCTGCTAGCTGCCTGAACCATGGGCGAAGCTAGATCAAATCAGAGGGGGTGCCTTTCTCTTATAGATGTGAAGGTTTAACATTCAAACATGGTGAAAAGTTGTTTGTAGTAGTGGATTTTAAAAAATTTGTGGGTGCCTGGGCACCCACAACTTACAACGTGGTGTCGCCCCTGGCCTGAACGCACTATGGAACTGGACTCTGCACGACTAGAGTACTAGACATCTGGACAGGTATGAATTCGTGGGCTGAAGTAATTTAAAGTGGCCTGAAATTACAAAGGTTACTTAAATTGATGATGATCGATTTAGGTCCACCGGGGTTCTCCATTGTCGAAGATTACTTGTTGATAGAAGTTGCATAGACAAGAGATGATAAACATGAGTGCCTAATAATGGCTGCAATCCTCATCGACCGATCTCTGAGCTTTTGTCTGGAAGATCAACCGGAATATCTCCTTGCTCCATAGAGGCCGATTCAGCGTCATCATACTCCTTCATCAGCCTGTCCCACAGCTCGCTCATCTCCTGCCGCACCTGGTCCTGTGGCCCGACGAAGTAGGGCGGCACCATGACGCAGCCGTTCTTCTCGAAGGTCTCGCGCACCCACCCCTGGAACTCGAAGAACTCGTCCTGCAGGGCCTGGAACCGGTCAACGAGCCGCGACAGCCGCGCCAGCTCCTCGGGGCACGGGGTCCGTCCCCCTCGTCTGCGCCAGCACCCACCGGAGGAAATCCTCCGGCATCTCCACCCACTCCTCCTCGTCCTCGTCATCCCCGTCGCCGGAAACAGCAACAGCATCGCGCGCCGGCGCAGTGGCGGCGGTGGGTTCCCCGCCGACGGACGCAGCCTCTGGCCCGTCTCGTTTCCCTGCTTCCTTTTGCCACCGGTCAAGGCCTGCGCCGTCAACTCCGCTCCGCTCGCCTCCAGTTTCTCCGGCGGCGCGCTCACGAGGCCGACGGCGCGGGAATTGTTCGTGTCCGTGTGATCCTCGTTGCCGCCGGCCATCTCAGGGGCTGTTCCGCCGCGGAGGAAGAAGCTAAGGGCGATTGCGACGGCGGTCGAGGCCGATTTGGGTGGAGCGGTGGCGATCGAAGCGGCGCGGTGGGAAAACCCTAGCTTTTGGGATTTGGGATCGCAAGGCGGCGGTGGGCCTTATGCGTCGACGACGACGAGGATTCGGGCCTTGGTCTATACAATGAGGATACCTTAATATTTATTAAGGTTATATAGATTCTTGTAGTAAATAAGTACACAGCCTAAGATGTGTTTCTTCCTCTATATAACCATCTCGAACAGAACAGAATAGCTACAGTCACACCAACATTCTTCTTCTCCAGATCGATGGCGGTCGTCAAGAGCAATGCGACGAGGGCCGTGTGCGCTGCACTTTGCATTCTTTTGATGTCGTCTTCAGTCCTCTCAGAACTAGTCCTGTGCCCGCAAAAAAAAAGAACTCGTCCTGAGTATGCATCTAACTGTTTTAATTTTGTGCTCAGCCTGGTTTCAATGTTCATGCATACATGGTTTGCTAAGTGAGATGTGAATGGCATGCATATGCAGTTGCGACAGTTCATCTCCGTATGTATGGATGCACATTTTCGAAATGCTCCACAGCATGCATTAGGAGGAACAGAACTGGTGACAGCGTTGTAACTGCAGAATGCAAGACCAACATTACGTGTCTTTGCAAATATTACAAGGAACGGCATCCTCCGCTGCCGGCCTGCCACGTCGGTACAGATGCCACTGCAGACTGACCCCGATGGCTAGATTCATTTCATGAATGCAGCCTATCTCTGGATCCAAATAAATCTAATGAAATAATTAAATGCGTCCCTGTTTCTCGTGTTCTTGCCAATATTCATTTCACTCCCAAACTCCATGCCAATGTATAAATGTTGTATATCTATGCTTGATTTTTGTTTACGATAAGGATTTCAGATGAAAATGCCAAATTAAAGACAATTTTAAATACCGTATGTCTCCTGCCTAGCTAGTGTATGAGAATCCTGGGCGGCCGCCGACTCTCCTCAAAAGCATGTTCCCTCAATGAGTCCCTGGTGACCTCCACTTTTCTTGGAATCTTGATGTCTCAGGTCATGTGATGTAATACGAAGGATTCTACTATTTTTAAAAGAGCAGCCAATTTTTTTTGTTGCAGTTTCTTTTTCATGTAGATTTTGTACTGAATCGTGTAATTTTTTAGCACCGGTTGTTGTTACGATCCGGGGCTAAAGGGTCCCCCTCCTTTAGCACCGGGTGGTGTTATGACCCGATTTAGCACCGGGTGGTGTTACGACCCGGTGCTAAAGGCCCTTTAGCACCGGTCTGTAAATACGATCAGGTGCTAACGGGGGTGACACATGCTACATCAAAAGGAGCGCGTCTTCTATCCTATCATGTGTGCTGCGTAGGTGAGATGGTTAGGTTGGTGCGCGCGAGCCAAGAGGTCTCGAGTTTGAATCCCGCAACACGCAAATATACAAATATTTTTAGCTAGTGCCCCCACCTTTAGCACCGGTTATTTGACCCGGTGCTAAAAGGTGCCACCCTTTAGCCTCGGAACAGTAGCACCGGTTTCCGAACCGGTGCAACCCGGTGCTAAAGGGGCTCATAGTCATTCTCAAAAAAAAATATACACTATATAAAAGGCAAAAAATGAACTATAATACTAGTCTTTGCAGCTTAAGCCATCATATATATCTTCTTTTTCTGCGATTGTAAGCGATCATATCTTTGAATATAATAAAGGTGCACTCTTATAGCAATAAGATATCAAGATACTCGTGTAATATAATAGGGATGCCAGAAAAGAATCCTCCAGGTTGTGATTGAGTGATCGACTTTATTACAGAAATTGGATATGGTCGCATTTATTTAAAGTGCCTCACATTAATGTGGAAGGGTACAAAGTTTCTGAGTACTGGTGGATAGATGCTGCTGCAGACTGACCTCGATGGCTAGATTCATTTCATGAATGCAGCCGATCGATACCGGGGATGCTCTCTATCCAAATAAATATAATGAAATAAATGTGTCCCTGTTTCTCCTTTTGTTATTGGCGTGTGTATTTCATTCCCAAACACCATGCCAATATATAAATGTTGTATCCATGATTTTTGTTTAATTACGAGAAGAATTTTAGATGAAATAAAATGCCGAAATTGACAGATTTAATACTGTATGTC
This sequence comes from Echinochloa phyllopogon, assembly GCA_033239725.1. Taxonomy (NCBI): domain Eukaryota; kingdom Viridiplantae; phylum Streptophyta; class Magnoliopsida; order Poales; family Poaceae; genus Echinochloa; species Echinochloa phyllopogon. The sequence continues at coordinate 33,680,502 of BTCW01000008.1, forward strand.
TGCTGCCTAGCTAGCGTATGAGTTTCCTTTAAGAATTCTTCACTTAACTTCTCTGATGAGTCCAGGGCGGCGGCCGCCAACTCTCCTCCTGAGCATGTTCCCTCAGTGAGTCCCTAGTTACCATGCACCTTCATCGTCGTGATTTTGTTTCGAAATAGATACGGTCATGTGTAATAAAACATGTACAAATTAAATCATATGAACATTGGAGAGATCAAAAGGAGGGCCAAGTGTTTTAGAAAGAATATGATGAAGATTAATTGAACCTCACCATCTAACGTGATCAACCTTTTCTGGTTGGTCGTGTACGTTTGGGGGAAGCAAGAAAAGAGAGGGGTCCGCTTTTCTCGGATCGAGTGAGAGTGGCGATCAGAGAGCCAGTGGGTGTGGCGAACGGTGTCGTCTGGCGCCACGGAGGCCTTCGACGGCAGCTGTCCGGTGCATGCATGGTGCTGTAGCAGCTGCCGTGTACGTGCGCCATGCCATCTCTGATCTAGGAGGTGATGGAGATTTCTACACAATGAAAGGTCGTCAGAGGCTCAGAGTTGCCCCCATTGGTGAGCTCCGCCGGCGGTAGGCCGGCAACCTTGGCAGCTTTTGAAGATCTCAACAAAAGGTATGAGGTAGAGAATTTTGAAGAACAAAAATATCATGAGGAAACGGATGAAGTGGTGTGGGCATCATCGCTAATTTCCCCACGATGTAGCACAGATCCTTTATTTGGTTCTCGACCAAATGGATTCTGTAATCGTTTTTGGGATGATGACGCGGCATCCTTGAATTCCGATGATGGTCCGCCCCTTTTGCCATCGACGACATCACTCTGTCGCAAGGCGAGAGAAGCCGGATTTTCTTCAGAACAGATAGATGAGACTACAAGCCTGCTTGCGCATCCGGTCAGCGGGCAACTAATTGTCTCAAAGCCAACGCCAACGAAATTGGATCGTTCGACGTTCATGGCTCGGCAAGTTTTGGATACGCTGTTCCAAGGGCGCAAGCAAGTCGAAGGCAGGTGGAAAGGTCCGCTTCCGAGCCCATGGGCTTCGCCTCCACTGATTCTTGGAGATTGCTGGGTTATCGACTGTCGAGGGGGATCTTCATCCCGCCGGCGATCACCGGTGCAAGATTGCCGAGGACAGGGGAGTTCGAATTCGAACCCGACGGCAACGAAGGCGCGTTCCATGGATCGCAGAGTCCCAATCACGGTCTGGACCGGAACGTGCTGGGCTCGTTTCCACCTGAACTCGTGTGTGGCCCGGGCCTTGGCAAACAGGGGGAAATTAGCACCCCAGTACAGATCACGCTACATCCACGAACGCGCAGCCTTACCCTACACCATCACAGCCGCCAAGGGTACGTACGCCGACGTCGTTCGCCGGGGATCGATGGCGCATCCTGGCGGCAGACGTGGTGCTCAGGACGCTGGGCGTGGAGAGATGGCGGGTGCTGGTGGCCCTAACCAAGGTGCGCCCTTCCCTCAAGGCGGTGGCGGCCAGGCATTCTACCACGGCGTTGCTGCAGGGCATCAGGTTCCCAATGCAGGAGAAGGCCAGTTCAACCAACACCCAGGCATGTCCGGTTCTGGTGGATTTCAGCAACATCAGGGCTTCCAAAATCGTGGTGGATTTGTGGAGGGCGCAGGTAACCGGGCAGGAGGGTTCGGTCATGGCGCTGCTCATGGTCATGGTGGTGCGCCTCGCTTCAACCCAGGCTATGAAGGAGGCCGAGGGTGGCCACGGCAACGTGTGCCGTGATTATGGTCGCGTCCAGCATGGCATGGGACAAGGCGGCCGTCAGCTGGTTTCTCAACGGGCTAAAGTGGTGCACTACTACACCCAGCGACATCACAAACGGTTCCAAACCCCCCATCACAAACGATTTTCGGAATCGTTTGTGATACGTCGTTTGTGATGACTCAACGCTTCAACGGTTCCAGAACCGTTTGTGATGGGGGTATCACAAACGGTTTGTGCACTGTGATTTCCTGCGTCCGAAAAAACCCCAAAAATAGGGAAAACAATTATTTTCATTTTGGAAGGCCATCAGCCACCCAAGTCGCGCCATCTTATGGCACATAGATCGCACACTACGCGGCTGGCATGATTCGAACGGTTTTGAATGAGGACGGGCTCTACAGGCTCGGGGAGACATGGCGAACACAACCGGGAGGGTCTAGTCGTTGGTCGCACAATGGCGGCGACGGACAGCGGCGGACATCGGCCACGGGGCTCCGGCAAGGCGGACGGGTGCGCTAGGGGCGAAAGAAAGGGGGAAAAAGGGGCTCGGCGCGATGATTACCACCGTGCGAAACTCCTGGCGAGGTTGGATTGGAGTGGAGAGGGTGGTCGAAGGCGGCGCGGCGTGTCGACGGCGACCGGCGGAAGGCGGGCGTCGGGGTGCGTCAGCGATGGTGCTCCGGGGCGCGTGAGGAGTCGTGCTGCGGCTCGGCATGTTCCTCGTGGAGCGGTGAAGCAGCTCCGAGGGTCGGTCGGGGCGGAGGGATGCCGGAGCGGCGAGCTCGTCGGCGCGGCGCTCGGGCGACGAAGTGCGGCAGCGCTGACGCAGGGGCAAACAGCAGTGCTAGGGTTTCGAGTGGTGGGATGAAGGGGCCGGGGCAGCGTCGCGAGGCGCGTTAAGTAGGCACTAGGGAAAGCGGCCTCGGCGTGCGAGCCTTGCCGCTGCAGAGGCGTGGCCGACCGCGCCATTAGTGGGGAGGAAGAAGGGGAAGGTGACGTCAGGGCTGACCTGCGGGCCCGGGGTGGTAGTGGGAGAAAGAGGGACGCGGTTGGGGAGTGCTGGGCTGGCGCGGTGGGTTGGTGGGCCGCGGTTGGGCCGCGAGGGAAGACAGGAGAAAGGGGAAGAAACAAACTGGGGGAAGGAGTTCAGGGAGCAGAAACGAACTTTCGGCTGTGAGAGGAAGTTGGGCCGCGCGCAGTGAGCGAAGCGGTTTGGGCCGAACTGAGGGGAAGGAAAGGAAGGGGCGCGGTTGGACCAGAGGAAGAGTTCAGGGAGCAGAAGTGGATTAAGGCCAAAACAACTTTTCTAGAGCTCAAAACAAGGTGATTCAAATTCGAATTTAAATAAATTTAAACTCTCATTTGAACCAGAAGCAATACAAAACTCAATGCAGCAGCATGAATGCAACAAAAATGTTTCTACGCCTTATATTTGATTTTAATTTTCAGAAATTATTTAATTAACGTATATTAATTATGAGCGTGACATTAAATAATAAATTAGTTACTGAAAATTTTAAATAGGGCTATTTTAGGGTGTTACAAACTAGAATCTTAATCATGTTGACCACTGGGCTCCTTTAACACCCAGAATAAGTGTGGGCCATTCACTTTGTCACAGACCTGCAAGAGACCGGCCGTCACGGTTGTGTGCATTATTTCCATTATCTTTGTAGCGACGCCCTAATTGAACAACAAATTGTTGCAAATCTTAATAAATTGATATGGCAGTAATAACATGGTCGTTGGTGGTATCCATGGTTTATATACCACAGTGGATCTTGCTGCTCACCTCCAGTGATTGGACCATGGCATCAAGCCAAGATATTAATGATGCAACTAATTGTATGTAATATACGCAATTAGAATTTGGGTGACATACAGCAATACCATTTGTACGGCGCTATAACTTGAGATCACAATTTTTGCCAGCTCAGGCACATTGTCCATCCTGTAGTGCGTACATATGGTTAGATGGAACCGTGTATGGCTATTAATTGACACGATGCAAGGTAAACCAACAGACAGTAAAAGGTATGCAGCACGTGGCTACGTGGCTGCTTGTTTGGATTTGAGCTAATAAAAAAACGGACTCCAATGGGCATACATGGAAGATTCGTGTATATGCTCTATATACATAAGAGTCGAAAGGCCACAAGGTGTTATACATGTTATTTTTTTCTGTACTATGTCGGGAGTGTTTCATGTTCTTTGCATAAACGAGATATATGGCTTTTTGTCACACTGGAGTTGTACTAAAATTGTTCTACTCAAACCATTTTTCTAAACTTACTGGCCGGTGATTTTTACTATTAATAACCAGTTACCAAAAAAATAGATTATATTGTAAAATGCATAGCCACACTATTAACTTAGCTGTCAAAAGTACGAGGGTGGACCATGGAATAAAGTGCTTCCTAGGACGCCAGCATTCCAATTTTTGCCAGATGAGACACATGATCATCCATCCTGTACGTAGTTTATGCATAACACACGTCCATATGTGGCCACTTGCTTAGAGTGAGTCAAAAGACCTCTTGCACGGACATCAACATGACCAGTTGACTACTGTCTATGCTCTCTATATAAAAGGGGAGCGTCGACGACACTCCAGTGTGCTAGTTTCTTCTTCTGCCCATATGTATGTCTTCCTTTCTCTTCTCTCTTTATTGGTTTGTTGATCCCATGTCACTTCTCTTCTCTCAGTGATCTATTTCTAGATTTTTTTCTCACTTTCGGTTATCGATCTTTCACAGTACTCTCTGCAGAAGTTACTTGATCATCTGGCAAATTGGAGCATGGAAGCAGATGCAACATGGGTACTACCATACAACTATCACCAGGCCAGTTACAGCATGGAACCAGATGATGACTTTCAGCTAGCACAGTGGACAATAACGCAAGAACCAGCAGTATGGGCTCATGGCCTTCCTGTGGATTCTATTACCTGCCTCCAAACATCGTCTGCCCCAATTAGCTCCTCTACCGAAATGCAGCTGGTTGAGTATGCACCTGCCGCTCAACAGGACGACGACGACTATCCAATCGAAATCGCAGAAGCAGCAGCACAGGAGTTTGAGATTGAATTGCACAACATGGTGATGCAGATCCATACTAATCCGATCCACGTGCTCGAGAAAGTCGAGCGAGAGTTCAAGGTCGATGTGGACATGATGGGGATGAAGATGCACAGGTACCCTGCAAGCATCCGATCCATCGCCAGCGAGGTCATCTACACCACCCCGACGACGGTGGCCATCGGCCCTTACCACCACGGCCGCGACAACCTCAACCGGGCGGAGCAAGTAAAGCACGTGGCCGCCTACCACTGCATCATGGAGTCGGGCGTCTCGATCCAGGAGCTGTACGACGCCGTCGTCTCCGTCGCCGGCGAGGCTCGCCTCCTCTACGGCGATGCGGTGGCCGGCGTCGGCGACGACGACTTCCTCCCCATGATGTTCTTCGACGCCTGCTTCCTGGTCCAGTACATGTCGACGTGCACTAGCTCTGGTCCCAACATGGACCCGGCGCTGCGGAGCTTCTTCGATGCCAACGACAACGACATCTTCCGCGACATCACGCAGCTCGAGAACCAGCTCCCATGGCGGGTGGTCGAGGCCGTCATGAAGTTCAGGCCGGTCTCCCTGACGGAGTTCGTCATGTCCCTCCGAGGATGCCTGCAGGACCGCAAGGATTTCGACGAGAAGCAGCCATTGGTGATGGACGAGAGCTTCGAGCCGGCACATCTCCTCGCCCTGCTCCGGTTCTACATCGTCGGAAGAAGCGACCGCGAGCTGCGTCGGCTGCCGGAGAGAGACGCGATCTCGTTCTCCGTCAGCACCATCGAGCTCGCCGAGATCGGCATCAAGCTGACGCCCAACAAGACCACCAACATCGTCGACATGGGCCTCGATATGAAGGGGAGCATCTTCCCCAAGCTCCACATGGCGCCGCTGTCGCTGGACGACACGAGGGCAAGCCTGCTGCTGAACATGGCGGCGCTGGAGCTGTGCACGACGCCGAGCTTCCACGACGCCAACGACGAGGAGTCGGCGGTGTGCTCGTACCTGCTGCTGCTGGGCATGATCGTGGACAAGGAGGAGGACGTGCACGAGCTCCGGGCGAGGCGGCTGCTGCAGGGGGGAGGAGGCCTCAGCAACATGGACACGCTCAAATTCCTGACGAGCCTCCATGGGCTGCGGCTCGGATCACGGTACGTGCGCACCATGGAGGAGATCGAGAATTACAAGGTGAGGAGGAAGACGAGGACCAAGGTGCACGCGTTCGTTTACAGGAACATGAAGACCATCGTCGCCATCATCTCCGGCATTACTGCAGTGATTGGTATCATAGGGACGCTCAAGTCTCTCAAGGTTGTCAATTGATGTATGTAGGGTGGTGATTGTGTGATCTAGATGTTACTTCATACAACTGTTACTTTACATGGTAATTAAAATTGTTCTGACAGTAGTTAAGTTGTTGGCCATGGGATTTGTAAGCTAGCTGACTCAGCTCTCTGTGTAACTGAATGCCATTTGCAGTAAAATATAGTGTCGGCACCATCTTAAACCCTGTATTATTGTTCTGACAGTAGCTGGCCATATGGGATTTGTACGCTTGCTGTGTTCGTTACTGGATGTCCAACTGTTATTTTCCTAGGAAATTTAAATTGTTCTCGCTCAAGTCTCTCTGGTTGTCAATTCATGGACGATCTGTGACCTTTGTGTTCCAACTACTACTTTCCTAGGAAATTTAAATTGTGCTGACAGTAGTGGCCATGGGATTTGTAAGCTAGCTGATTATGTATATATGAATGCCACAGTTGCAGTTAAAATATAATGTTTGGGGCCATCTTAAGCCTCGTATTGTTCTGACAGTAGCTGGACATGGTTACTGGATGTCCATCACTAGGCTAGTATATAGCTATACACACTGCCGTTGTCCACAAATCCTTTCCTTTTTGTTCAAGCCTTCTAGACACACCTCGTAATTATTAACACCAACTTGGCGCAAATTCTAACCTTGATACGGTATAAGCTCTACATCTTATATATTGTTAAGAGCTACAGATGGTACCACCAACCATGTGAGTATACGTGCTTGTATCGAGATCAAAGTATATTTTAAATGATGGAATAGCCTAACTGAGACTAGTTTGAGCAAGCTATCGGGCAAGATCATCTGTAATTTTAATATAGTAGAAAGCAGATGTACTTTATACAAATGATTGCACTAGAAATCTATCTATCTACACCATGACGGTTGAAAATTAAAATGCTTTATTTTTTGTTCAATCCTTCTCCACCCACTCCATAATTAACAACAACTTGTTGAAAATTCGAACAAGTTAATATAGTATAATGTGGTTGGTGTGGTAGCTCTACATCTTATATAGTGTTAAGAGGTATATATGGTACCACCAACCATGTGGGTATACATCCATGTTTCAAGATCAAAGGATATTGAAAATGATGGAATAGCCTAAATGGGCTATTTTTGAGCAAGATCCCAGGCAAGTTTTTAATATAGTAGGAAGATGATGTATTGCAAAAGAAATGTCAAACCAGTTTTAGAAAACAAACCAAGTGTACACTGAATATGTGCCGGGATCAAGTTTCACACATATAGTAAGCCAGGAGTAAATAATTGACGAAGTATCACGTAAAATAAATATAAATAACAATACTTAGGTAACCACGATTTAGATCATGTTCAAATATATTACTCATGTTAAATAAGGGTCCAGGCCGCTCTTGACTGTGAGCACAACTGTTATATCAGTTATACACTTTCATCACCAGCTGCGTAAAAATTCAGAAGATCTTTAAACTCAACAATGCCGAGGTGGCCAAACCTCTTAAATCACACTTCCGATGTGTGGCCGCATATGGACGCTACGAGATATTTACAAAGATTCGTTAGTAAATAATAACTCACTAAGATTTTCAGTCCAAGCTGACCATCCATAACCCTCCCTAATGAGCGCACTATCTTAGCAAAGCATACCACTCAAGAGATTCGGGCTATACCCCATAAAGGCCTCCCCCTATGCCCTTTTTAGTAATGTTACGATCCACTGAAGTTTCTAATTAATTAGCCAAGAACAGATCCATATGATACATGTGGTTGTACTGTTTTCCCGGGGGTTCTCCATATTCCAATTAATGCAAATGATCTTGTTATTAAGATGACATATCCAGGTATATAATATAGTTCATCGTTAACATAGTTATCATATATTCCCAGCATATAACCGAGTAAAGCAACTAATCATAGCCACCCAATACGAATATAAAAACCCATATTTCAGGGATGATCATTATGGTGGCTAGGCATATCCTTATTTAGGACCCATCAAATTAAGACATAAGCATGCATGGTGAAATTAATAATTATTATGACATTGCATGAACATAATACACTTGCCTTCATCCAAAGTATAGCTGCTCAGAGTCTTTAAATCTCACAGACCGTGTTCGTTCTACTCGCATCAATCAACCGATAGCATCCAAACAAACATACAAGCAAGCAAATAAAATAAATAAATAATAGTACACCAAGCATTGGTTTTCATAGGAAGAAGGTAACTATTAATTGGATCAGGACGACGTAATATTGATATATATCAGTGATGGTAAACAAAAGGGGTTTTAGCGTTTATGCCCTTGTTTTCCATGCTAATTGTGACTTTGCCCCTACTTTTTTTTAACTTTACAAGTTTACCCCTGCTTTTAACTGCGTTAGTTGAGGACATATTAAAACAAATAAAAGAAATGCCAAAAACCTTCCGAGTTGAGCAGAAGACCAAAATACCCTCGCCTTGTCCTTTCATCCAAGGTCATCTCTCTATCGTTCCTCTCTCTGACGCTCGCTTCGCGCGGGGCGGGAGGCAGGCGCAGGCGCAGGCGGAGCACCGAGCTGACCGCGGCGCGCAGCACCCAGGGCGGCGGACCCCAGGCGCGGGACGGGAGGCACGCGCGACGCGGGATCCAGGGGTGGCGGGGCCCAGGCAGCGCGGCGGGGCTCAGGCGCGAGACGACGGGAGGCAGCCGCAGCGCGCGTAAGGGACGCGCGGCGGTGGTCCCCGGCCGCTCGGGCTGCTGGCGCGCGGGAGCCAGGTGCGGGAAGGCCGTTCCAGGCGCGTGCAGGCGGGTCATGCTCGAGGTAGATGAGGCTTTGACCTCGCCGCGGCCGGTGATGACGCCGCCACCGAGCTCCAGGTACATGTCCAGGAACACGCCGTCGGCCACCACGTAAAGCACGAGGAGTAGGGCCCTTGGAACACCGACGGGTCAGTGGCGAAGTGCACGACGGCGGACCGCACCCGCCACAGCATCCTGGAGCGCAGCGTTGAGCAGCTTGGCTTGCCGGGTCGCTGGAGCACGAGAAAGCAAAGTTGCGCCGGGTCAGAGGCAAGTGCTGCCCCTTCGACCTCCGGCATGCGTGCCTGGATAGATCTCGAGGAACCGGGAGAAGCTTTTTTCCCTTTGTCTGTTAAAGTAAAAAAAATCTTTCGCTGGCTTATTTGGAAGGCAAGGAGAAATGCAATTTTGCTAGCAATTGTTGGAATCTCTTAGTTTTGCATGGCCGAAGCAACTATTTGACAAAACTAAGGCAAAATCACAAAATCCTTAAAAAACTAGGGGCAAATCTGTATGGGCAAACCTGTCCTTTTGTAACAAATTTGACACCGTCAAGTACGGTTCACGGAAGAGGGGCAAACTCTACCTTCAGTTTCAAAAATCAGGGATAAATTCGCAAAGTTTAAAAAACAGGGCCAAAATCACCATTAGCGTCGAAAATAGGGGCATGAATGCTAAAACCCCTAAACAAAAATGCCAAAAATAGGTTTTGATTGGTCTGATCATTCCAGCAGGGTAAATAAGATTCTGATGAGACAGTAGTAAGACAAATACGTTTGGATTGAAATAATGATAAAAAAAGGATTAGTGAACAAGTGGGAATAAGCATGTACTCCCTCCGATTCTCAATTAGAAGTCGTTTAGGAAAGCAACACGGCCACCAAAGCACAACGTTGACTTCTCTTTTCTATAAAAATATTTATTAAAAAGTTATAAATGTATATTTTTATGAAAGTAAATTTCAAGATCAATCTATTTATATAATTTTTATATTTCGAAACTCAACGATTTAAATGTTATCACTACCAGAATGCTTCACATCCGCCTCCTCCGCCTCGGCAGGGCCAAAGACCGGCCTGGCCACGGAGGCCGTGCGGCAGCTGGCCATGTCACCGGGCACACACGTGCCACGTCACCGGTCACACGAGCCACATCACCAGGCGCCACGTCACCGGGCGCACACGAGCCACGTCACTGGATGAACAAGAATAATTTTTCTTTTTAATCTCTGTATAAAAGTTGTAACTAGTCGTTCTCCCTCGTACAAACTTCAAAAAAGATCATTTTTCTTCCTAAAAATTCCTAAAATCATACTCTATCAAGTTATGAAACTTATTAATGTTATTATTTTGAAAAATCTTCTCGTGTGAGACTATTTGAACAATCGAAATTTTGAATTAAAAATGACAACTACAACCAAGGTTTTTTTCACACTAGGTGATGTCAAATGAAAACGTGATGAATACCAAAGTTTCATATTTCATCATGATCTACAATCTTTATTTAGGTCATTTTGTCATTTTCAAAATGGGTAATAACATGTAGTACAAATTTGACAAGTCTCTAACAAAGCTTTAGAAACTATGCAAGTGAATCTAGGATTAATGAACAATGTATACTACCACTTTCTCAAATGCAAAAACAACTTAAATAAAGATTGTAGATCTTGATGAGATATGAAATTTTGGTATACATGACTTTTTCATCTGAGACCATTTAATGTTCCAAAATCTTTCTTTTAGTTATCAATTTTTGTAATTTATAAGATTTTCTAGTAATTTATAAGATTTTCTAGTAATTTATAAGATTTTCTAGTAAGTTATAAGATTTTCTAGTAATTTATAAGATTTTCTATTAATTTATAAGATTTTCTATTAATTTATAAGATTTTCTATTAATTTATAAGTTTTTCTATTAATTTATAAGATTTTCTAGAATTTTATATTGATTTTCTAGTAATTTATAAGATTTTCTTATTTAATATATATTTTTAATAGGTATTAATAACTGAATTAAAACAAGTATTAATAACTATATATTAAAAACTATATTTATAAGATTCCCAAATAGTAGCCCCCGGTGCTAAAGGCCGGTTTGGAAACTGGGCGCCAAACGAAAATTTGGGGCCTTTAGCACCGGGTTGATCTAAAATCCGGTGCTAAAGGCCCCCAATTTTTGTTTGGTGCCAGTTACGGCCTTTTGCACCGGGTGTTATATAGAACCTTTTGTTAAAGGGCCTTTAGCACTGGGTTGTGGCTGCATTGAAAATGCGTTCGCTAAGCACATACATTGAAAATATTAAAAATTACATTGAAATGTATATTGGAAATGTTATATTGAAAATGTATATTGGAAATGTTATATGTTTGAAATGTATATTGGAAAATGTTTCATTTAAATGTATTGGAGATATTTACATTGAAATGTATATTGGAAATGTTATATGTTTGAAATGTATATTGGAAAATGCTTCATTTAAATGTATATTGGAAATTCTATGTATATTAGAAATATATGTGCTTCATTTAAATGTATATATTTCTTATCAATTATTTTTAATTCTATGTATATTAGAAATATATGTGCTTCATTTAAATGCATATATTAGAAATGTTATATGTTTGTATAATGTATACTATCGAAAATGTTTATTATCGGAAATTCTATGGCGTACCCGAACCCACCGCGCACCCGAACCCCTTAGCGAATCCGTTTTTCGCGCACCGACCCCCTTACACTCGCAATGACTTAACTCAATTTTTTGTGTCTACTGTTTCCTAATAATATTGTGTCCTGACCGGGGTGTCGTGAACGTCTTTGATTTATTGCACACTCCAAAAGAAAAACTATAGAACATCATGGACATGATGACAAGGTGATGTATATTTTTCCCTACTTAATTCACCCCTTACACTCGCAATGACTTAACTCAATTTTTTTGTTCGCAGGGCCTGGATTCAATTTCGTCAAGAACACCCGGGTATTCAACATAAAACACTAAAATTGAACATTGGCTTTCCGGTAAGCAAGTAATTTATACATGTAGGCCTCGGGTAATATATTATATGAATTTTACTTAATTTCTTTTGGTCGACAGTGTGCCAAACAGGGGCCGGGAAATAATTTATGTGCATACTATGTTTGCGATTACATGTGGAATTGGGGACATAAAAGCTTACACAACACGATATTATGGTACGTAATAATAAACACATTTCCATTATTATTAAGTGCACAATTATTGTCTCCAACTCGGCGGATTAAATATCTTTCAATTATTTGTAAATTATAGATGTTCAACCTGAAGGAAGAGTCTCTAGAGCTAGAAAGAATCGACGCAATTGCAGAACAGCTCGTCGGATGGATCGGGGACGTCGTCAATCCCCGAGGAGAATTCCACTCGCCAGTACTGGAGGACGTGCCGGACAGTCCAACAAGCTAGTCGTCAATCTTAATTAAGTAGAACATACAGTTTAAATATATATAACTCGAGTTGACATGCATGAATATCTACTTTTGTAATATATATGTCTTCTATTTTGATGAAATGTCAGCTAATATAAATATAGAGTGAGCTGAATACGCATTAGAATACACGTATTAGAATATATACGTATATACACGTATATAGACGTGCATGCATGGCTACTGAAAAAAGCAAAAAAAAAAGAAATCTGGGGCCTTTAGCACCGGTCGCAGACAGCAACCGGTGCTAAAGGCAGGCCCTTTAGCACCGGGTGCAGCCACGACCCGGTGCTAAAGGCCCTGCTAAAGGCGCTGCGGGGCAGGCCCTTTAGCACCGGGTCGTGGCTGCACCCGGTGCTAAAGGGACCCTTTAGCACCGGTTATTCAACCCGTTGCTAAAGGGGTATCCCTTTAGCCTTGGATCAGTTGCACCGGGTGGGAAATCCGGTGCTAAAGGGCTTTCCCACCCGGTGCAGATGTCGATCATTCTGGTAGGGTATTCATATTTTATATTCCCAATATTGGACTCAAACCTTGTCCAAAACGACTTCTAATATGAAACCAGGGGGAGTATGCTCGTAGTTAGCGTGAATGCATGACATGGCAACACGCAGTTCAACAAAGTCATACCATGGAGCTAGCTAGGTTCTTAGTAATGATAATGGCACTTTGCATGGCTGGTGGAGATTTTCGATAATCAGGCAAAGTGAACCCAAAACTGGATTATTGCTCAGACTATGATGTAAGCATGACATGACCACAGTATTTGGGTAATAAATATGTGGCAAAGGAGTTACATGCACGGGCATTGCTTGGCAGTAGACAGCTCATCATCAGAGATGTTCGATGTATGTAGGTGATAAACACAGTACATAGCTTCGGACACTACGTGGATGAAGGCTTGGTCTGGTGTTTCAGCATGAACTCTGGAAATAAAGTGGAACATACAGAAACCCAAATTACTGCTCGAGCAAGATATGGAGGCATGACATCAACACGTACTGGAATTGAAGCGGCAACGGTATCTAACCTTGCAGGTGTTCAGGAGCTGAGCGATTGGAATTAAGCTTACGGTCTACAAGACGATGGAGATCGAGGGAGGTCGGTGATGGTATGGCCCACAGCAGCAACAGCACGTATATGCCAGCGGCCGAACTGGAGGCATTGGCGATGGCGCTGCAGGACGTGAAGAACTCGTAAGAGGCAAAACGGAACCAGGAACAGATCGATGGGGAACATGCTGGTGTAATCGATCACCTGCGATTACTGGAGTGGATCGGAGGACCAACACGACCGAGGACAGCGACCATCGCCGGGATCGAACTCAACATGGACAGGTGTGGTCTCGTGCGCGCAGCATCTCGGCGACCTTGGGATGCCCTTCGTGACGTCACGGTGAAATATGACGATTTGCGACAGGAGGAGATCTAACCCGACGAGGATGGCTGCCGTTCGACCTTGGCGAGGACTCCAGCAGCGGCGAACTCGAGATGGCCGGGACTTCCTTACGGCGCGGATGCTGCGCGATGGACCGAGGCGACGGGAGGAGCATGCGGCGCTCGGGTCTTGGGTTTTAGGGCTGCGGCCTTCCAAGGGATCGGTCGGAGCGGCGGCGGCAGTCGTGGAAAACGAAAGGCGGGACGGGGCCCAATACAAACTGCTTGTATTGTGAAGGGGCTGGGCCTGGACGTGCGCCCTCTCTCTCTGCTAAGAGCAACTCCAACAGTCTCTTCATAATGTTAGTTAAATATGGAATTTTTCTTTCTTTGTGTAATATATAGAAGCACATTTTTTTAATGAAAACCAACAGCCTCTCTAAATTCTGATATCTATAACTCAAATCACGTACACACGTCAGCTCCGATCCGTTTTTTCCGAGATCATCCCGTCGCTTCGACGCCCCGCGGCCCGCCGCCTGACGCCGCCGCGTCCACGCGCCTGACGCCCGCCGCGTGCACCGCGCGCCCGCGACCCATCGCTTCGCCCGCCGCCTGACGCCGCGTGCACGCGTGCTCGCTGCCTCACGCCGCGTCTACGCACCTGACGCCGCGCTTGCATGCAATTGTTTTCCAATTATTTTCCACCCCAAGTGATTGCGTCGATGTTGTTGATTGGATGATGGCGTGGGGTTCCTGTTCGTGGGAAGAGGAGGAATAGAGAACGGACGCGCTCGGAATATTTGCCGACGGAGGAGGAGGAGATGGCGAGGCGGATGGAGGTGGGAGGAGGATGCCGAGACTTGTTGGAACGTGATTTGTCGGTGTTTCTCTTTTTTTTTCCAAAAAATAGAGATGAAGAGGCTCTTGGAGTTGCTCTAAGGGCAAGTACAGCGAATTGGGTTCAATGGTAGGACGGTCTAATGTGACGCTACCCACCAGGGTTCAAATCCTGGTGCTCGCACCTTTTCCTGGGATTTTCTCAAGGATTTTCCGGCGCTATGCGTTAAGTGGTAAGCGGCGTTTCCGTCGACAACGAGATGCCAATGGTGACTTCGGGAATCTCCAGATCTGTCGGGTGTTAAGTCCTTCGGAGTTGCTCATAGGGGTAGGGTTTGCGTACGTGTATTCATAGGGGGTGAGTGTACGTGTGTGTGAATGTATGCGTTGTACTGTGTCATTCTCAAAAAAAACTAGGGACAAGTACAACAGTTGTTGTCTTTTTGACGCAAACAGATAGCTGAATAGACAGCTTGTGTAATGGACTGTCTGTTTGGCTGTCTATATAGTAATTAATTCATCATTTGACATATAAACTTATGGTGATCTACTGTATACTTATCTTTATAGCTATTTTTGTTGCATACAGCAGAGAATTAAAATATATACAGATGTGTGGCTGACAAGTGGATCCGTGCACCAACATTATCCTTATCTTCCTCCCTCGACCTCAACCATTGACCCACTCCTTCCCACCGAGCTCCACCCGCACCCATCCTCTTCTTCGTGACCAGCGGCAGGTGGGCGGCGGAGCGGGCGACGACAGCGGCAGAGCGGGCGGCGGAGCGGCCGGCAGGAGGCCAGCGGCGGAGTGGGCGGCAAGAGCGGCGTGCGGGCGGCGGCAACGGCGGAGCGGGCGGCGGGAGGCCAACGCGGCTCTCTCCCTCTCCTGTTGCGGCGGTGCACGTGTGCGCCTGGCGCGGTGGCTGCCGGAGCCGCTCGTGATGACCGCGGCCGCGGAGGCGAGCAGGTGCTGTCGCCTTCCCGGTCCATGCTCGTGCTTGCGGTGGCGGCTTCGTGGCGGAGCTGGCGGCGGGCGGCGCGCGCGGCCGGGCTGGGCGGCGGCCGGCTGGAAGCTGATCCTGCCACAAGAAGCCTGGGAAGAAGCTTACTGCATGCAACGAAGACGCGAATCGAATCCCCCGCGGGCGCACAGCAGATCTCGCGACGCCGTCGACCCTCCGCAGCGATCCGTACAACGGCCTTCTTCCTCGTCGATACGTCTGGGAGCACGAGTCGGAGTCGTCGCCGAACCAGACGACGGGTGAGCGCGCATGCGCCCCGTGCGGTGGGGAGGGTTCTGCAGGCGACGGGTCTCGCCGACCCGTTGTACATGCCCTAATTCGTGTAATTTTCAAATACCAACCGGGTTATTAATTGGTTTGCTAGTGATAAAATTAATTTGGCCGATAAGGATCGTTTCACGATTTCCGCTCACGTACATTTACAGCATTTAGCTGAATCCTTGGCTGGGCCTGTGCGAGTCATTTCGGTGGGCCAATTTAACCTGGTTAGGCCAATTTATTTATTTTTTGGAAAATTATATAAAAGCGCAGTATCTATGCGTGCTCGTGTGATGTATATTGTATTTACAATGCGTCGGAATAGAGTTTTTTTTAGTGAAGTCAACATAGAGGTGACTGAGATGTAGAATGAAAAGGGGCCGATTGATCTGCTCGATGGATTTGGTTGTGGGCTGAACAAGAGAAGAAAACCCAACCCAAAGGCCTAGTCGGGTTGGGCCGGATGTGACATAGGCTCTGAACGCGGCAAAAGCACAGCTACGAAGCAAAACAGTCTCTGTTTCTATCCCTTAAAAAAAACAGTCTCTGTTTTTGATTCGAAATCGAAAACGAAACGAAGGAGGCCGCCGGCGACAAACGAAGAGCTCGCGAAAAATAACGCGGAACAAAATCCACTAAATCCTCAGATCTAACGATCACGACCCGACGCTGAAGATGGAGCACTGCATCGAGGGCGTCCGCCGCGAGGTTAATTCATCCCCGGCGTCTTCTTCCTCGATCCTTTTCTGATTGTGCTAGCCGCCAGATAGATTATAGGAAAAGTTAAACAACAAAAATTTGTTGCTGGGATGCCGCCAGATGCAAAAGCTTAATTTAGGAAATCCCTAAATCGATTGGTTTTTGCATGTAGTTTCCTGCGGTCTGCAGTCTGCTTAATTTCCAGCTTTCTAACCACATCTTTTTACATCCCAGGCTACACGTCATGCTCGGCGTGTTTACGTTGGTGGCCTTCCTTCCTCTGCTAATGAACAGGTTCATATACTTAAATCAGTAACTAATTGCCTATTAGGCACTTCATATTAACCTCAAAGGAAAAAAAAACAAGTGCCTCCACAAACTCACCGTACGAACACTTGCGCATATAATTTGCTACTGTTCGTTAAATTGTTTTTCTTTCTGCAGACAGTTGAAGCCTTCTTTAATCAAGCCATGGCTGCTATTGGAGGAAACACTGCTGGTCCTGGTGATGCTGTTCTTAACGTCTACATGAACCATGAACGCAGATATGCTTTCGTGGAAATGAGACTGGTTGAGGAAGCAAGCAATGCCATGGCCCTGGATGGCATTTTGTTTGAAGGGGCACCGGTGATGATCAGAAGGCCAGCAGACTATAACCCTTCCGTGGCAGCATCCATGGGTCCAAACAGACCAAGCCCCCGTCTGAATCTTGCTGCAGTAGGCCTAACACCAGGATCAGCTGGAAATTTAGAAGGGCCGGGCAGCATTTTTGTGGATAACCTGCCCTATTATCTCACAGAAGCTCAAGTCCGGCGATAGCTTGAATCCATTGGGCCTCTTCGAGGATTTGATCTTGTGAAGGATTGGCAAACTGGTAACTCAAGGGGCTATGCGTTCTGCGTTTACCAGGACAGCAGTATCACTGACATTGCCTGTGCTGTTCTAAATGGTTTAAGGATTGGTTCCAATACTATTACCGTCAGAAGAGTAAACCAGGTAGCAACTGAGCCTGAACCCGAAGTGGAAACCACCCTATTAAGGGTGATGACAGAGCAACAAATGCAGTTACAGGTATGGACAAGCTTTGGATTGTCACCCCTAGAACATACTATATTATTCTCTTGTGTCCCAAATTAACATTTGCTGTTTTTCTTGGCTTCTGACACTGACATATGCTTTGTAAACAGCGACTTTTGAATCAAGTTGGAGTAGCCCCTACGAAGGTTGTTTGTCTCAGCCACGTGTTTACTTCAGATGAAATGAAAGATGATGAAGAGTATGAGGACACTATAGAAGACATGAGGCTAGAAGCACGCAAATATGGTAGATATAATTTTCTCATCATTATCTATACCCATTTTCTAGTTTTGCGATTTACAATATCTTGCTCACTAGGTCTATTCCTGCACCCATGACTTTCTTGAATTCCTACAATAACTTTGTTTAGTTTTGTCAATCTTATTTGCCAAGGCATGCTTACTCGTTTGTTACGTTATTTACACAGTGATTACAATGAGTTTCTTTCGCAGGTAATCTGGTGAAACTTGTCATCCCACGTCCTGACACAAATGGACAGCCTGTCGCTGGAGTCGGAAAGGTGCTTGTGTAGCCGCACTAGCTTAATTATGAAGTTTAAACTTAGCAGAATATTTGCATGATGGCAAATCATATTTCTCTTGTGCATGAATTTTCTGTTGTAGGTGTTCTTCGAATATGCAGATATCGATGGTGCCATCAAAGCAAAGACAGTGTTGCATGGAAGGAAATATAACGGGAATCAAGTAGTCGCGGTCTACTATCCTGAGGCTAAGTTTGCCAATTTGGAATTGGATGGATAGTTGTTATCTCTCAGTATGTACAGCAGTATAGTACGTGTTTCTTTAATACAAGTTATTACCATAAGAACAGCAACGATCAACGATTTGTAGTCATGTTAGTACTGCATTTACCAAGTTGTAAATTAAACCATCATGTTAGTACTGCATTTACCAAGTTGTAAATGTGAAACATGGATTTCTTAAATTTGACATAAATTGTTTTTTCTCTGAGAGATAAAGTTGAGATAAATATCTAACATTCATCTTAATGAGCTTATGTTCTTGGTTTGTTCTGTTTGGTTTCAACATTCTCCTTTTTCCTCTAAATATGTTACTCGGTACTGTGCATGTAGCGACTTAACCATTGATGCGTTAGTTTCCGTGCCCTGTGTGCATGATTTGATTAAATTTATGTTATGACACTGTGCTTGATGACGACGTGGGCACCAAAACGCATCACCTATAATTGGAGCAGGATGAACCAATTGGCACGTAGTGTGTGCACGGTTATTTGCGATTTAGTAAATATAAATTTCCACGTTGCAGGGTTAATTAACTTGCATGTCTGGTACATGCGAATACAATTTAGGGAAATTTGTCTACAAGACACTGGCAAATTAAAGTGCCGTTTCGTGCAACACACAGCGTTAAAATTGATCTGGTACCCCACAAAACCTCACTAATTAGACGGTGTCCTGCATACAAATTTCCCTACAATTTATCCTATCTACTTCAAATAGATAGATGGATTTCCTCCTTGTGTGAGCAATGAGGCAGCAGGTCCACGTGTTGGCCAACAGTCGTTACCGACGAGCTCCCACACTTGGCTTAGGTATTTTTATTTAAAATTGTTATGGAGGTCAAACTATTGAACTTTTTCATAGTTTTTAATTCAGAGTTCATCTTTACTAACTGTGTTTTACATATAGTCTGGATTTAGGCATTTTCTTGGCAGTTTGTATGAAATTTAAATTATTATTTTCCTAGCTATTTGTTCCGAATTATTTACTGACTTGAACAGAACTTGGGTTGGCAACCTAAATAAAAATATGCCTGACCAATGTGTCCGTGCAAGGCAATTTTTCCATTGAGAAGTTGCACGCTTTGTCCAATATGTGTCCACTTGTCATGTGCATGCAAAGTGCAAACCTAACAAGAAATTGATCAAACCTAACATGTTACGATTGATCTCCAAGAAGTGCGGCTATATAAACCAAACAAGATCAGCATCATTCATGGGCGGGACCTCCCTCAGACCAAGAAATTTGAGCAAATGGCTTGTAAGGAAGGAGACCTCAAGCTGCTTGGCTCGCGGGTTAGCCCGTTCGCGGTCCGTGCACGCATGGCGCTGGTGATGAAAGGGGTGAGCTACGAGCACATCGAGCAGGACCTCTTCAATAAGAGCGAGCTCCTCCGCAGGTCCAACCCGGTGCACAGGAAGGTGCCCGTGCTCATCCACAACGGAAGACCCATATGTGAGTCCCTCGTTATCGTCCAGTACGTCGACGAGTTCCTTGTGAGCACCACCCAGCTGATCCTTACGACCGCGCCATTGCTCGCTTCTGGGCTGACTATATCGACAACAAGGTATACTACCAGAAACCCCATGTTTACCGATTGTCGAACTCTTTGCCGAGTGCATTTCCTCAGCCACTAGGCAAACAACGCATTTACTCAGTGTTGCAAAAAATCACACGACAAGATAAAAACACTCAGCAAATACAAAATTTGCCGAGTGCCGAAAAAAACACTCGGTAAAGAAAGTGCACGTGCAACGGTCGTCTAAAGCCGTCTGCGCGGTTAGTCCTTTGGTGAGTGTTTATTAGCTATGTTAAACATATACGCGGGGGGTGTCGTATCCCGTATCTGGTACATTTTCGACACGGATACGGTAATGATACGCGTTGGGTACAGTGGCGGAGGCAGAGGGTGGTACACTTGGGCCAGGGACCACCCTGAAATTTTGGGCCAAAACTAATACCCCTCAGGAATTTGACCGGCATAATAGGCCCTTTAGCGAATAATTAGACGCATGCCTTTATGTCTGTAAATGTGTGTGCGCCTGATTGCTTTGCTCATTACTTTTCTTCTTAAGTTTGCTAATTTCCTGTTCCCTAGACTTCCCCTACAGCTCTCTTTGCATCCCCTCGGGAACCACTACCAGAATGCTTCACATCCGCCCGCCTCCTCCGCCTCGGCCATTTTTGGACCCGGTGCTGATGGGGCTTCAGCACCGGGTCCAACGGCTGGGAGCGGGGGTGGCGCGAAGATGTGTTAGGGCGGACACGTTAGCACCGGGTCGTGGCAAGACCCGGTGCTAATGCGCCCCCTTTAGCACCGGGTGCAGCCAGCAACCGGTGCTAATGTGCCGAGGCCATTTCGCACCGGTTGCTGGCTAGACCCGGTGCTAAAGGGTGCACATTAGCACCGGGTCTTGCCACGACCCGGTGCTAATATGTTTGAATATAGGGGCTTCTTCCTCCCCCGCCCGAGCCAGCTGAACACTTAGGCGCTGTGTTTATGATGCTCGGCCGTGGGAGGGGAGGTGCTGCCCAAATTTTTTTCAAAATTTGTGAAGATTCTACTCATCTAAGGAGCACTACAAGGTACACTCTTTCATTCTCTAATGTTTTATTTAGCTTGTAAATCATAGGAAAGCGTCATATAGTTCTTCCTGGAAAGAGAAAAATCGTAGGAGTTGAGGATAAGACGCATGAAGATTATGATATGCTTGATGGCCGGCCTCCATTCTCAGTGGCTGATGACCCAAGCATCCTGTTAGCGGCGGAGGAGACACCGTATCAACGACATGATCACAATCAAGGAACATTTGTAAAGAGGAAGTTTATTAGTGTCTGAGTAAACGATGATGCCATGTAATTTAATTGCACTATGTTCCACCCAATTTGTGATGACTATATTTGCATTTATGTTCCACCTATGTTCTAACATTTTCTATTGATTTATAAGATTGTTTTTATTAATTCTAGCATTTTCTATTGATTTATAAGATTGTTTTTATTAATTTTAGCATTTTTTATTAATTCTAGCATTTTATATTGATTTTCTAGTAATTTATAAGATTTTCTAGTAATTAATAAGATTTTCTAGTAATTTATAAGATTTTCTAGTAATTTATAAGATTTTCTATTAATTTATAAGATTTTCTAGCATTTTATATTGATTTTCTAGTAATTTATAAGATTTTCTAGCATTTTATATTGATTTTCTAGTAATTTATAGGATTTTCTAGTAATTTATAAGATTTTCTTATTTAATATATATTTTTAATAGGTATTAATAACTGAATTAAAACAAGTATTAATAACTATATATTAAAAACTATATTTATAAGATTCCCAAATAGTAGCCACCGGTGCTAAAGGCCGGTTTGGAAACTGGCGCCAAACGAAAATTTGGGGCCTTTAGCATCGAGGTGATCTAAAATCCGGTGCTAAAGGCCCCCAATTTTCGTTTGGCGCCAGTTACGGCCTTTAGCACCGGGTGCTGTACAGACCCGGTGCTAAAGGACTTTTAGCACCGGGTCATGGCTGCACCCGGTGCTAAATACGGGGGACCTATATAGGTCGGGGACTTCTCTCCCCTCCCTCACTTCGCCCTCATCTCACATATTGAAACCGCCGGCGCCTCGTGGTCCCCGCGCCCACGCCGCCACCACCCGTGGTCCCCGCGCCCACGCCGCCGCCACCCGTGGTCCCCGCGCCCGTCGTCCCCGCGCCCACGCCGCCGCCACCCGTGGTCCCCGCGCCCACGCCGCCGGCGCCCCTCGTCCCCGCGCCGCTCGTCGTCCCCGCGCCTGCGCCGCTCCTCGTCCCCTCGCCGCTGCCGCCGCTCGTCCCCGCGCCGCCGTCGCCCGCCGCGCCCGTCACGGTGAGCCTCTGTGAAGCCGGCCTTCGTGCCGTGCGTGCATGTTTGTGAGCCGGCCTTCGTGCCGTGTACGTGTTTGTGTGTGCAGGTACCCGTTACATGGCCGAACACGTTCGGCCAAGCGCATTTGCTTAGCGAACGTGTTCCGCTTGGCCGAACGTGTTCGGCCATGCGCATTTGGTTAGCGAACACCAAATGCGCTTGGCCGAACGCGTTCGCTAACCACATACATTGGAAATGCATTGTACTGGAAATATTAGAAATATATATGCTTTATATGTATTGAAAATATTAGAAATTACATTGAAATGTATATTGGAAATGTTATATGTTTGAAATGTATATTGGAAAATGCTTCATTTAAATGTATATTGGAAATTCTATGTATATTAGAAATATATGTGCTTCATTTAATTGTATATATTTATCTTATCAATTATTTTTAATTCTATGTATATTAGAAATATATGTGCTTCATTTAAATGTATATTGGAAATGTTATATGTTTGTATAATGTATACTATCGAAAATGTTTATTATCGGAAATTCTATGGCGTACCCGAACCCACCGCGCACCCGTACCCCTTAGCGAATCCGTTTTTCGCGCACCGACCCCCTTAGCGAACCCGTTCGCGTCGCGTACCCGAACCCTTAGCGAATCAATTCACACCACGCACCCGAACCCCTTGGCGAATCCGTTTTTCACGCTCCGACCCCCTTAGCGAAAATGTTAGAAATATTGGGAATATGTATGCTTTGTATATATTTCTTATCAATTATTTTTAATTCTATAGATGGCAGACAACAACAACCCCGTCCCACCCATGCAAGAGGACAACAACACCCCTATCCCACCCATGCAAGAGGACAACAACACCCCTGTCCCACCCATGCAAGAGGACAACGACACGTTCTTTGCGAATCAACTTTTCAATATTGTAACCCAGCCAATGTCCATGGATGATGTGTTGGGGATCATTGGAAGGGACGACAATATCCAGGGCGACAATGTTGCAAGGGCCGAACATGTTGAAGGGGCCGCCAATGTCCAGGGCGAACGTGTCCAGGGCAGCACTATTGAAGGGGCCGGTAACGAGCCCTCGTCTAGTCAGGTGTGTATATAGATAACATAAATTTGTACTGTACATGTCAATTATGTATACCATATCTATATCATCTCGTATATATGTAATTTGTGTAGGTCGCCTCTGCTTCTACAAGTCGAGCTAAGAAATCAAAATGATCGACCACGAAGAAGCTGAAGGATGTCAAGTTACACATCACCCGAGTGGAGGATGACGGGGAGCCAGTTGAGCCCCCAAAAGTGGCCAAGAAATTTGTATCTCAGTGCGAGGTAATTGTACGGGACAATGTGCCCATTAGTATCAGAAAATGGAAGTCCACGTACCCCACTGAGGAGTACGTTCTGCCCGATACAGAGAAGGAGATGCTATGGAGGGAATTAAAGGCAATATTCGACTGGCCTAGCACTCATGAAGCAAAACTGAGGGATTGGACAATGAAGAAGATGACAGTTCTATTTCGGGATTTCAAGAAGAAGTTGTACTCGCATTTTCTCAAAACCGGAGAGGCCCCGGATCTTGAGAAGTATAAGAAGATCACTGATGACGAGTGGGAAGCATTCCTTGAGTACAAAACCTCCGAAGAGGGTGCAACGGCTAGCACTAGAAACGCTGGAAACGCCGTAAATAAGAAGTACTTTCATAAGATGGGTTCGGCAGGTTACAATGCAAGCATCGCTAAATGGGAGAAGATGGAAGAAGATCTATATGCTAGAGGCATCACTCCAGCGACACATGATTGGCCCACAAGGACCAAGCATTGGTACTATGGCCATGGAGGCAACCTAAGCCCAATCGACAGCTCCTTAGTTTTTCCCGAGGACTTGCGAGAACTAGCTCATCGTCTCCTTGATATCCTCAGGGCATCTGAGAGGGGAGAATTTGTTGCTGATAGAGACAGAGATGAGCTAACCTATGCCTTAGGAAACAAGGAGCATCCTGGACGGACGCGCGGCGTAGGCACAAGCATCTCATGGAAGAAAGGTTTCCAAGAGCACGCCGCCACCTATAGGAGCCGTTCGTGGAAGAAGGCCGAATATGAGCAGAGGGTGAGGGACCTAGAGCAAACGGTTGCCGCCCAGGGCTCAAAGCTCCAAGAAATGGAGTCATAGATGGAGCGACGGATGAAGGTAGCATGGTTGTAGATACAACAAGCCACAGGCGGGACCGGTTCCACAGAGCATGCACCTCTCCAACAAGTCGCAGGCGGGACCGGTTCCACAGAGCATGCACCTCTCCAACAAGCCGCAGGCGGGACCGGTTCCACAGAGCATGCACCTCTCCAAGATGCGGCCCTTATTAGCCCTCCACAACAATATCAAAGCAGTCACGCTTCCACACAGGTTGCCGAACCGGTCCGTTACACTGTGGATGAAATAACTCAACGGACCGCGTGCGAGCTTGTTGTCAGGCAGAAGAACTTAGCTGTGGTGGTACGTATGCGACCTTAGTTCGTACTGCATACATTTCACCGTAAATACCATTCATTTACTAACTTTCTTTGTGACTACTAAATTATCAGGTCGCATACGGTATGACCAAACGTGTGGAAGAAGGGCAAAAATGACACTGCAATGACATTCCACATGGTTACGTACCTGTTGAGGTGGAGCAAGTCGTCACCAACTGGGAAGACTTGGAACTTGACATCCCCGGAGGTGATGGAGAAACAAAACTCGGTCAGTGTTCTCACTGCATCATTCTATGGAGCAAGGCAGACGTCGTCATACCCGGTACACCTGCGGCTACCAACAAGCCTCCGTCACCTCCACCGTCTCCAAGAGATCCACCGGATCATGACGATTCTCCGGGAGCTCCTGATGCAAGCCCGTCTCCTCCGCCGCGGAGGTTTCCGCCCCCTCCGCCGAAGAGGGGACGCCGCACTAAAGCCTCTGCCCCCACTCCACCAGCGAAGAAGGCGCGGAAAACCAGAGAGAAGCCCGCACCAGAGAAAAGAGCGGGTGAGAAGACTCTAGAGGAGCTTGAAGCCTCGGTCAAAGCAGACACAAAGAGGCAAATGGCCGAGTGGAGGAAAAAACCTCAGCCGGAGCCGAAGCTTGATCCCACTGTCGTCAAGTCATTCCTCCGTAATTTGAGCAAGGGTCAACAGAAGGAAGTAATAGTAACAGACTATGACCGCTCATTACTGAAATCTCGCCGGAAGCGGAAGGCTGCAGATAAGGAGGCGGGCCCATCCAAAAAGGTTCCTCAGCTCGGCGAGCAACCTCAGCGGCCCTTGGGTCCATTGCCATCTCTGGACGAGATTAACGTGCAACGAGTAATGGCCGAGACTGGACTAACCAGAGCGCAAGTCCTGGGGGAAGAAGAGGTGCCTGTAAACACAACGTTGAAGTGGTCGTTTAAGCTTGGCGAGCCTATGGTCCCTCCTGAAATGGAGAGCAAGCTACAGACGAAGATGCGCCGATTCCATGAGTGGTACTTGGAAGAATCAAGAAGGAATAAATGGCGCATGATCAAAGTAGGCGTGAAGGACCATGATTTCTACAATGGTGACGATGATTGGGTCTAGCTGAGGTTTAAGGATATATATGAGCTGTACCACCGCGACGCCATGGACGTGGATTTGATCACCTGTTGGACACTGTAAGTACTTTGTTGTTGCTTATAATTCACAGTTTGAAAACAATAATACCAATCTATGCTGACGTGGGCTTTATTTATTGCTTAACATATGCAGAATGGAGATTCAAAAATGTCGGAGATCCGGGATATATGACGTAGGTTTCGTGGATCCTCGAAGGATAAGTGAAGAAATGATATTGATGAATCCTGATGAAACATATGGAAACCTATACAAGTATATTAAGAAACAAAATTACTGCGACTCCATACTAATCCCGTACAACATCGAGTGAGTACATACACAGGCTTCTTCTTATACTGTCTGTGTACTATTTCATTTCTGATTATAATGTATACATGTATACAGATTCCACTGGTTCCTAATAATATTGTGTCCTGACCAAGTTGTCGTGAACGTCTTTGATTCATTGCACACTCCAAAAGAAAAACTACAGAACATCATGGACATGATGACAAGGTGATGTATATATTCCCCTACTTAATTCACCCCTTACACTCGCAATGACTTAACTCAATTTTTTTGTTCGCAGGGCCTGGAATCAATTTCGTCAAGAACATCCGGGTATTCAACATGAAACACTAAAATGGAACATTGGCTTTCCGGTAAGCAAGTAATTTGTACATGTAGGCCTCGGGTAATATATTATATGAATTTTACTTAATTTCTTTTGGTCGACAGTGTGCCAAACAGGGGAAGAGAAATAATTTATGTGCATACTATGTTTGCAATTACATGTGGAATTGGGGACATAAAAAGCTTACACAACACGATATTATGGTACGTAATAATAAACACATTTCCATTATTATAAAGTGCACAATTATTGTCTCCAACTCGGCGGATTAAATATCTTTCAATTATTTGTAAATTATAGATGTTTAGCCTGAAGGAAGAGGCACTAGAGCTAGACAGAATTGACGCAATTGCAGAACAGCTCGTCGGATGGATCTGGGACGAGGTCGTCAATCCCCGAGGAGAATTCCACTCGCCAGTACTGGAGGACGTGCCGGACAGTTCAACAAGTCGTCAATCTTAATTAAGTAGAAAATACAGTTTAAATATATATAACTCGAGTTGACATGCATGAATATCTACTTTTGTAATATATATGTCTTCAATTTTGATGAAATGTCAGCTAATATGAATATAGAGTCGGCCGAATACGCATTAGAATACACGTATTAGAATATATACGTATATAGACGTGCATGCATGGCTACTAAACAAGCAAAAAAAAAAGAAATCCGGGGCCTTTAGCACAGCAACCGGTGCTAAAGGCAGGCCCTTTAGCACCGGGTGCAGCCACAACCCGGTGCTAAAGGCCCTGCTAAAGGCGCTGCGGGGCAGGCCCTTTAGCACCTGGTCCCGGTGCTAAAGAAACCCTTTAGCACCGGTTATTCAACCCGGTGCTAAAGGGGTACCCCTTTAGCCTCGGTTTAGTTGCACCGGGTAGGAAACCCGGTGCTAAAGGGCTTTCCCATCCGGTGCAGATGTTGATCACGCTGGTAGTGAACGCGACGGTGGCCAGCCGCCGGTGTGAGAAATTTTAAGTTAGAGCACCCTGGCTTGGTGTCCTGGCTCCGCCATTGGGTAGGTACCGTGAAGTATCCCGATTAATTAAAAATTAAAATGAAAAGCCTGATATGTCCGCCGGTACGTATGCCCTTGTTTTTCTATACGGTCTGCCGGCGCCGTGCCGCGGCGCTTGCCCTGTGTAGCCTGATACCCCGCTCGCCGCTGTCGTGTCGCGGCCCCCCAAGTCGTCATTCAACCCTTTCGCGCCATGCGTGTGGCCCTCCGAGCCGCCAAGCTCGAGCTCGCCAGGTCGGGTCTCCGGCCAGTCGAAGTTGTTTGCTCGCCTGCGCACCTGCCACGCGTGGACACAAGAGAGAGATTAACAAGAAAAGCCGAACCGGACTTGTGCTGGAAGATGTCGACGGCAAGACCCAAGAGATAATGCTTAATAGCAATGTGCGTGGGTCCCATATAGTGATGTAAATATGTGGACCAGAGCAGCGGAGGTTTGAAAACGTGTTACTCTATTAATATACAATAATTAAGTACTGTTATTTGCATCCTTAATTTATTATATGTTGTTATTTATTTAAATTTTAAAAATATTGAAACGCATCGGAGTTTTTTTCAAAAATGCGTATCCGTATCCGCCTGATACTGATACACACATCCGTATCCGTGGAACATAGTCTATTAGAGACACTCGGCAAAAGGCCTATTTGCCGAGTGTTATTTTGGAGGCACTCGGTAAACAACGTATATCTGTCAATGGGAGGCTTGATAGGCCCCAATAATGTTAATTCTTGTGGTAAATTGAAAGGATCAGAAAAGAAAGTATATCTGAAGAAACCGGCAGAATGTAATCCTGGAAAGGATACCCAAAAAGTAGTAATCGTGCATATTAATTCTTCATGTGTCCTTGAAATGTCTGGCCACCCCTTTACATGCTCCTGGTGCCTGGACGACATAAAATTTTAAAACCATGCTAAATTTATATGTTTTATTATCCATATAAATTAAGGTCAGTTATTCTATTATATGTTTTATAGATATAAATTTTGAGTTTCAAATCTTCCCATGACCTGCTTGAGGACTTACTGTTTCGTACTACGTAGTCTTCGTTCTCCATATATGACGTGAGCGCAAAATTTTTCAACCCTCCAATAAATGTACTTATGATTGTCGATATACACTAACTTGATGGGGCTTGACTTTTCCTCGAGAGTATGCTAGAAAAAATAGACAGCCATAATTTCCAAGCAGCACAATAATCATTGTAACTGAAACAAGCATGTATTTCTATTTGCAAATTCTAATTATAGGTTTAGTTCTTAAAAATGCACATTATCTATTTAAATATGTAAAGTATTTAAAAAACTTTTTATTTCCCGTAAAAGAAATCGTTATGAAGCAACAATTGTTTTCCACGGACTTTTACTCGTCATGCATCGATTGATTCTACAATTTCTATATTGAATTGCTTCACAGGTCTCTTGACCATAGAACAATAGACTGGTATAAACATTTTTTTACCTTGGTTAATTACTATTTATTTGGAATCGGTTTAGTGCTTGAAGCATTCATGGTACAACCTGCAACTTCAAAACACACCTCTATTCTGTAATTTTGTTTAGATCATTTTTAGCAACACGGGTGCAAAGGCGTACATGTTTACAATCTTATTAATTCATGATTTTCTAGATGTTACCCGATTGGCTTGGCATTATGAGAGCGACAACTTTGGAGGAAAGGTTTGAGAAGGTTAAACAGTCGTTTGCAAAGATGAAGCGCTTAGAAGATGTTTTCATCAATTGGTCCAATGGGAAAGCCTTCTTTGGAGGCGACTCCATTGGGTACCTCGACCTTGCTCTCGGTTCGTTTCTCTTTTGGTTCAAAAGACTTCACAAGATCTTTGGCGTGGAGATTATTGATGCGATCAACACTCCGCTCTTGGCCACATAGGCGGGACGGTTCATGGAAACCACCGTGGCTAAGGAGGTGGCACCAGATGGGGACAGGATGCTGCCATGCTGGAGCACTTCAAGAAGGTTTACAGGTCTGCCCTCTAGGTTTTCAACATGCTACAGTCTGATGTGTAGTAAACCCTGGAAAAAACGATGATGGGTAAGTGTCGTACTTATGTACAGTATAACCTTAGGTTAAGTTTGCTCATCGTTGATGTATGTTGTATCACCATATTGCATGCAATGAAATAAAAGAAGGATTCACCTTGTAGTCGATCCTTATTACTATTTCTGAAACTGGAGACATTAATTGCAAACTACCACTACTACAAAAATCATTTGTAGGAGCGCCTCTATTTTTTTTAGTCGGGCCAAAAGCTGCCATGCCCTGTCACTGTAGCATCCGCCCCACACCTGAAAATGTATTTCCAAAGCCGGGCCCGGGGCCACCCGCTCTTGAAAACGCTGCCTATTTCCAGGGGCGGCTCGCCGCATCAGCCGCAGCTCTAAAACATCATTATTTCCTGGTGCGGGCATGCATCACCGTCGCTAAAAATCATCCACCCGTTGCTGCAGTTGAAAGAAATTCAAGCGGGCGCCAGCCTGCACCCTCTTCGTCATCTCCTCGTAGGCGCCCGTACATGTCGAGGATGCTGCTTCTATGGTTTTGGATGAATCTACAACCATAGCTGCCCGTCTCTCGTAGGCGTGTGCGACTGACATGGCCTGCTCCATGACCTTCGGGTCCTGCAGCTCGACGTTGGTTCGCAGGGGCTCTCCTAGCCCTGCAGTGTAGATGTTCACCTGTTATTTCTCGTCCAAGTGCTCCGCGCGAGCCACATGCGCGAGGAACGCCTCCGTGTAGTCATCGACCGTACCGGTCCTTCACAGGCCGACCAGCTTGCCTAGCGGGTTGCCTAGCGGGTTTCTCTTAACTTCATCCATCGCCGCACTTATCCATTCACGAGTTCTCCCCGCCCTCTCTCTCCCACTCTCTCTCTGCATCCCCACCCAATCCTCTCGCACCTAGGCACCCAGGGGCACGGCGGTGGAAGCGACGGAAACCTGGATGGCAGAGGCGTGCAGCAGCCCGCGCGCCGCGACTGGCATCTGGTGACCTGGTGGCGGTGACTGGAAGCAGGTGCGGCTGGATGCTGGCCACCGCATGGCCTACGACGCGCGGGAGTGGTGAGCACTGCGCGTGAAGGGACGGTGCAACCGGCGGCAGCAGACGCACCAGATGGCAATCGGCCGTGGCGGGGAGCGCCCCTCCCCCCTCCCACCTGGCGGCGTGGTTGGGACCCGGTGAGCTGGCAGGTAGCCCCGGCGGCAGGTGGGCTTTTTAAAAAAAATCGATTTCTAGGTGAGAGTTGCAATGACCCGCGTCTACAAATTAATTTCTAAGCGCGGGTTCAACGGCCGCACCCAAAAACGCGCTATTTATAGCTGCGAAAAGCGGGTGCGGGCGGGCGGCCCGTTCCTACAAATATATTTCCAACCGAGCCTACAAACCATTTTTGTAGTGTACGCAATATCTTCAATTCTTTTATTTTTGTTTTTTCGTTGTCTCTTCGTTTTCGCAGCGGCAACAGATCAATCAAATCCCCAAATCCAATATTTGGGGATCAGAATTCAGAAGAACTCGATGACAATAGACATTGAAAATGTTGTCGAACCTATCTTGATCAGAAGCACTCGATGACAATAGAAGTAAACCAGGGTGTAAAGGCCTTGTTCATAATATCTAGTAATAAAGCTCTCTCTTTACCTTAAAAAAATATCTAGCAATAAAGCTCTCTCTTTACCTTAAAAAAATATCTAGAAGCACTTCATCTTTGAGATGGAAGTCGACAAAATCCATATGGTACGGCAGGATGGTCATTGCCGGTGAGCACGGCAGGATCACGATGGCCGGACACACGAGCCCCTCTCGACAACAATGCGGAGTTTGTCCATCCACGGTGGAGAGAAGCTTCAGAGCCAGATCTCCGCCTGCTGTGAACAATGCGGCAGCACGTATGATCGAAGGAGAGCAGAGCAGCAAGCAAGATCATGGACCTCGATCATACGTGCTGGGCTTGGGTGTTAATGGGCTTGCTGCTCTGCTATTTCGACCGCAGGTCTTTTGGGCCCAAAAAAAGATAAAAAGAAAAAATGCGTTACTTTCATGTGGCAAGGGCATGATAGGGACAATTTGCCGGCTCCAGTTTTTTTTATTTTTTTGTCTCCATGTTTTTCCTCCACATGTTTCTTTTGTGATATCTGAAAGAAATGTACATTTGGCCAAGTCACCTACTACACATTTTTCATTTAATACAATCCTTTTCAAGACATTAATACCTTTCTGTTGTGCCTGTTTCTGGATTTTAGATTTATATATAACAATCATACACGTGGTAATTGTAGCCAAAACGATTCAGTGGGGTACGATGTTATCGCGCAAACTCTAAAAGACAATTGCATGCCTGATCTATTTGTTTTGTGAATTGATATAAATTTGCATATTGTAGGAATCAGGATGAATAAGATTACTAGAAGCATGCATGTCACGAGATTGTTCAGGCGGAGGCTTTTGATGCGGGAAAATGCCCGCAACCTTATCCTTTTTTTGTACGATGTGCGCACGCATGTCGCGATCGGATTGATCGATTTTTGTCTTTTTCACAAAGAGAAACGCTGCGTTGGTACTTTCAGTACAAAGACCATTAGTTTGGTGCTTGAAGACTGTCCACGACGTAGTAAAGATGGCAGTTTTTCAGCGATATTTTAGATTGGATCCTCCCCTGAATAGAGGCAAATAAACAGGAAGGAACGATTGTTCATTGGATTCGTCTCTCGCAAACATGTACTTAATTATGGGCCGGCAAATACAGCTTGACTCTAGCCAGTCAAGCATGCATTTTATTTCACAGAAAAGTCTGATTTAATTCGTTCCAGCCTTGGAGACAAGGAGCGCATAAAGAAGAAGAAGAAGAAGAATAATCGGCCCATAAAGAAGAAGAATGGACACAGATTAGTAATATAATCACCTGTGGAGACAAGGAGCGCGGCCATGGCGAGGACGAAGCTGACAGTCTTACTTACAGCAGGTGGTGGCATGGAACATGATCCCCATCTTCTCCGCCTACGATGGCCTTGTTGCTGTGGTGAAGAGTGATGATGCTGCTGCTTCAGAGATCAGATATGGTGATGTTTGTCAACTGAACATAGAAGCCTACTAGTGTCCGGAATATATATCCTGGCGTGACGATGTTGCCTGCGGGCAGGCCATCTTATTGCATTGAACCATGGTTGGCATGATAAATGCATATGCTGGGTGTATCCTGCATGCAAGCGCGTCCAGAAGCATATACAATTATACATACTGACATATATATGGTGCTGGGTAATTGGGTATATCTATATTTTTTTAAGAAACTAACCTGGCTGCGTTTTTTTAATTCATATACGTAGTATAAGATATTATACAGATTTCCTTATGTAGACATCGGGAAAAACCAATTAATACGTGCATTCATCTAGGCCCCTGCTTGCAAGATCTCTCCATCTCATCGTTATCAGCGGCAACAAGTAGACGTGACAATCTAGCATCTTAAAGCCAATTCCCGAGTCAACAAATAGGCTTCCAAAGACGCTACATACACCTTTACGCATTGCCACAGCCGCGAACTTGTCAATGTACGTGCATATGGTGTCTTGGAGGTACTTAGAGTGATAGAGTTATATGCCTATATATCTACATATTCATAGCGGTAAGATGCGCGTGTCTATGTTAGCATCTATAATATAGTTTAGACTTTACATTAAGCACAACCTCTATGTTCATTTCTTCACACATCCTGTTTAGGAAGATAAATTACAATTTATTATTGACTTTTTCATAAATTAGTGTAGACATATGAATTAAAGTACATTTTTTAGAAAGTCACAAATAAATTAAATAATAATTGCATAATTTTTTGACTAAAATGAATTATCCAACGTTGCGAGAAATAGTCATTAACAAATAGTAATTTGAACGGAGGCTCTGATATATTATCCGCAAGATATTTAAGCAATGTATCTTCCAGCCCGCTAGGCATATCTTGCCTAGATATTCCACCAACCTCGCATCACTAATATCGTTCAACATTTCCATATATTTGGTTGAACAATATGCGAAACCTGAGTTAATATTTTTGATTATCTGATTCAACCTTTTATTTCCATCCGCTACCCCTTAATAGTAGAGGATTATGTCATTGCTAACGTAATTTTGATCATGAGAAACATGGTGCCTTTAATGCCTCGTTCTCCACCATGCCGTGTACCGGTGAGAGCACAAGGATATAGACCGGTTTCTGGTACAAAGGATCGAGTGTGATAAAAAAACTTGTGGATGAGTCTTTTTACTTGTGCCATAAATTATCCATGGGTTGGCGACACACCGCTGTGATCAAGAACACTGTGGCAATCAACTTGAGAACTTGCCGGACATAGCTGACGGAGCTGCCGAAGGGGACAGTGGGCGGCTGGACTGGTACGGCTGTGTCAACACCCAGCCCCTTCACCTGGCAATGCAAGATCCCACCGACGGCGAGCTATCCTAGGAAATAAGGTCGTGTTGGGGGCTACCTCATCGGTGGCGAACTCTTGTTATCATCCTAATAATTTCTCAGGGCAGGTATACTACACGGCAGCAGACTATTAACAGGTTGCCTCAAGATTTTTGGTGACGTGGAGAAAGGGAGAGAGAAGGAGGTGAGAAAAAAAGCGATTGTTCAACGAAACAACTGTCTTATGAGCTAAAATTTAGAATCTTTAAACCCTTTCATCAGCATTTTATTTCACAGATCGAAAAGGCTGATTTAATTCGGTCCAGCCTTGCGGAGGTGATGGTACTGAGGTGGCATAGTCACACAGCAGCAGAGAACACCATGGTAGGTTGCAGCAAAATCGCCCTTCCCTCGGCACCACTCTTGGCATTGCTCATACGTGCTTCGATCCACGTTCCATGGTCTTGCACAGAAAGTCGTGCCCAGCCGGCTGCCCCGACGAATATCCCAAGGGCGCTTTCAGTGCGTAGCCTGCATAGATTGCCATATGCCCATGTCGTTGTCAGTGCCCATGATTGGCGGCAGCATCGATCGAGCTAACGAAGAAGAATGAACACAGATCAGTGATAATCACCAGTGGAGACAAGGATCGCAGCCATGGCGAGGACGAAGACGAGCTTGCAGCTGGAGGTGGAACGAAAGATGCCCTCCATTGTCTCCGCTGAACTGCCTATTTACGATGGCCTTGATGCTGTGGTGATGAGTGATGCTGCTGCTTCAGAGTTCAGATCTGCTGATGTTTGTCAACTGAGCATTGTGGCCTACTAGCGTCCGGAATATATATATCCTGGCGGTGATGATGTTGCCTGCGGGCTGGCCATCTTATTGATACATTGACCTTTGTTATGGCATGATATATGTATCTGCTGGGTATACTGATATGCATGGTGCTGGGTATATCTATATCTTATTAAGAAACCTGTCTCCGTTTTTTTAATTCTTATACATAGCATAAAGTATTATACAGATTTCCTTACGTATACATCCCTTGGAGGAAAAATTAAGCATCTTAAAGCCAACAATTAGCATCTTAAAGGCAATTCCCAAGTCACCAAATAGCATCTTAAAGCCAATTCCCAAATCCCAAGTCAACAAATACACTTCCAGAGATATCCCAAACAGCTTTACGCATTGGCAGACCAAACTTTATCGATGTGCCCTTGGAAAACTCAGCCCCCTCTCTCCCCTTACCGGGCATGATGGTCTCACGCAGTTACTTACAGTGTTAGAATTATATGCCTATCTACATATTCAGAGGTAAGATGCATGTGTCTATGTCAATGTAACGCCCTAAAATTCATCACATTTAAATTTTAGCAACCCTCTGAATTTTTCTAAGATTTATTAAGGCTTAAATAAAATTTCTAGGATTTAATTGGAATTTCTAGCCTTTTATCAATTTAAATATTACATTAAATAATTATTTTAGTCAAAATAAGTTTTTGTTGCATTCATGCTGTTGCATATATTTTTGGTTGCTAGTAAATCAAGTTGGAATTTAAATTCTGTTTAAATTCGAATTTGATTTGCTTTTGTTTGAGTTTTAGAAAAGTTAAATTAGCCGAGTTCGTTTTTGCCCCTCCAACTCTTGGCCCGCTCCAAGTTTTCCCCCTCTACTTCTTTTTTTTCCCGGGCCGGCTCTTTTCTTTCCCCGGCCCGGTCCCTTTTTCCACGGCCTGTTTCCCCGCTTTCGGCCCAGCACCGGCCCGATCTTTTTCTCCCCCCCGCTGCCCTCTCTCACTCTCACTGATGCGGTGGTCCCACACGTCAGTTTCTTCGTCTTCCCCACCGTAGCCGAGCCGGACTCCTCGGTCGAGTCCGATTTGCCGCCGCCGCCGTGTCCGGCTGGGACACGCACGCCTAGGCGTGACTGGAGCCCCCTGCCGCATCTATTTAACGCGGCCGCCGCCTCTATTTCCCCTCCAACCGAAAACCTTGAGCCAACCCGAGCCGCCTTTGCCGAGCCGAGCGTCGCCGTCGTCGATCTTCGCCGCCGGGGCCTCGCACTCGCCGTGAAGCCCTCCAGAAGGTTCGCTTTGATGCCCCGAACCTCTCCTTTGTTAACTTGCCCCGAGTTTGGCCCTGCTCCGCGTTTAATCGCTCGTCGTCGATTTTGCAGAGCCGCCGACCGCCGTTGCTCGTCGTCGGCCGCCATCGTCGCCCTTCCCTCGTCCAGACCTAGTCCAGTGAGTTCCCCATCCTCTCCCGGTTCTCTAGGTCCAAGTCTCGTCGAGTTTAGTGCATCGTAGCGCGTTTTCGTGTCTATTCCGGCGATGCCCCGCCGCGGGAGCGAGCGGCGCCGCCGCGTTCGTCGTCGCCGGCGTCGACCCGAGCGCCGATCTGTTTTGGGCCGCCTGATCTTCATCCAATGGCTCGGATTAGATCACAACCCGAGTCAAACCCGAGCCGTAACGGTCAGCCCTGGTTAAATTGCAAAGAAGCCCTCCAAGTTTTCTAAATCAACTCGCGGTCCTAGTTAGTTTAAAAATAATTCCAAACAGGTCCTTTTTCTTTCGGTTTAGCCCCTGCAAGTTTTAAAATAGCACCCGCAGTCCAAGTTCTGTTATTTTATGGCTTAGCCCCTGTAGTTTTATAAAAATTAAGTTTTAGCCCTCGGATTTTCGCAGTTAAGCCCCTGGAACTTTTAAAACTTTGTCAGCAAGTCCCTGAACCTTAGAAAAGCCATATCTTTTGCGTTTTAACTCCAATTTTAGTGATTCTCGCGCTCACGCGTTCGTTGTAATGAGTAGATTAGTTTTGTGCTGTTGTTTTCATCTGTTGGAATTGTTTGGTGTATTGTTTCTTATTGGTTGTATTGTTTCCTTGCATATGAATGTGTGATGCGATTAGGAAACGAGCAGTTCGAGGATTTCTCTGAAGAACCAACTGTTGGAGAAGGATTTGAGCAGCAACAGAGTTGGGAAGAAGGCAAGTGTATTATGTCATGCAAATGTCCTAACAATTATTAATTTCACTACCCATGCATGTGTCTTAATTTGATGGGTTCGTATTTAAGGATTTGCCTAGCCACTATATTTTCCTGTCCCTGAAACTGGGTTGCTTAATTAACTTTGATGGTAGATGATGCTTAGATTGCTCAACTGGGATTGGTTAATGAACCCCTACTCTATGTTCCAAATACTCTTTAAATTAATTAAATGGCAAGATCATATCTTTTTAATTGGAACATGGAGAACCACCCAGGAAAACAGTACAACCATGAGTGCCATGTGGCTCTGGCTTTGACTGACTAATTAGGTGCTCTAGTTTTTGGTAGCTTTACTCGAAAGGGGCATGGGGGGTGGCGGTTGACGGGGTATAGCTCGGTCCTCTTGAGCTGTGGGCTTTGGTAAGAGACAGACCTCATTAGGGAGGGTTATGCTTTGCTTCTGAACCGGAAACCTTAGCGGGCTATCATTTATTAGAGTGCTTTTGTAAAGGTCTCATAGTGAAACCCAGTATTGGGTCCATGTGGTGTGGGAAGGGTACAATGCTTCGGCAATGGGAATCACGGCTTATGGTGAAAGTGTACAACCTCTGCAGAGTGTAAAATTGTTATAACAGCCGTGCTCACGGTTAAGAGCGGCCTGGACCCTTACATGATAATCATATTTGAACATGATCTAAATCGTGGTTATGTGAATATGTTGGGAATATGACATTCATTAATTTTTGGGTGGTATATACTTTCATTTGCTAGTAAATAGTTGCTTAATAAAACTTGACCAACTAAAAGTGCTTACTGCAGTATGGTCAGCCAACCGTTTTGCCTCAGCCTTGTATGTCATATTACATTTGCTGAGTACGTTATGTGCTCATACTTGTTGCCTTTCTTTCTTTCTTTTATTGCATGTACTACAACCGGAATGCTGCTCAGATTGGGAGAATTTAGAGGATTTCACTACTGATTTTGAGGAGTTCTAGGCGAGTCTCCCCCAGTCAATGCCTGTGGAGTTGGAGTCACTTTTGCTTCGTTAGATGAACGTTTATTTAAGTCTTCCGCTCTGACCTTTGTGTCAACTCTGAGATTGTAATAAATGCACTTTAATACTCTTTCGTTATGCATGGTTATGGATATTCACTTGTGACGTCTACCATATGTGTGTAAACTGATCCTGGCGCACATATGAGATGCACCTGGTTTTGTCTTTAAAACCGGGTGTGACAGTCAACATCTATAATATAGTTTAGACTTTATATAAACACAAAACTTGGTGTGATGATCTAAGAACGAAGGTTTATTTAGAACTGTACTGGCTTGCTGCTTGTTGGGAGGTGAAAAACCTCTAGAATGACCTTCACTGGTTCGATGGTGACAATGGCGCCGTTCATGCGTGTGGTTTCTTACAATGATTTTGCTATTCGACAACCTTCTCCATGCTTCAAGTGTCGTTCCAGTGATGCGCATAACTTAAACCCAGTCAAACAATACAATGACACGCATCCACTAAAATCCTAGCTGCCACTAACTTTTGGGCATTCTAGCCATTACAATAACGATTTGTGGAAGAGCCTCTATTATTTTTAGTCGGGCCCAAGGTACTAAATAGCGAATAGCGTGTCATAGCGAATTTGGTTTGTATAGCAGATCGCGGATAGCAGGTGCTATAGCGGGCGCTAAGCCCAAATAGCATAATTCAACAAAAATAGTAAAAATTTAGAGAATATATGAATATTAACATCAAATTTACTTCAAAAATCATCAAGACGAAAATAATTTGTGATCCTTTATTCTTCACCATAGCCTAAATTACTATTTTTAATATTCTTGTTTTCTTCCATCCATCGTTTTTTTGATACTTCAATCATCAACATAGTTAATACGGTCTAACACGAGTAATAGCAGACGCAATAGCGGGTGCTAAGTGCAATAGCAGCCTGTAATAGGAGACGCTAAGTGTAATAGCGACCGCTAACTCCAAACATGCTATTTTTGGTCCGCTACCTTATACCGGTAGCGGTAGAGGTCCGCTACCGCTATAGCGGACACTATTGCGGACGCTACAAACGCTATTTAGTACCTTGGTCGGGCCAGAAGCGGCGCGCCTCCAATCGTAGTGGTAACTGTAGCATCCAGTCCACGGTACCCCTGGAAATACATTTCCAGGACCGGACCAGGGGGCACCCGCTCCTGAAAATGCTGCTCATTTCCAAGAGAGGCTCGCCGCATCAGCCAAAGCTCTAAGCCACCATTTTCAGATCCGGGCAAGCATCAACGCAGCTAAAGATCACCCATCTGCTCAGGCAGTTAAAAGAAATTCAAGCTGACCCAGCCCTACTCCCTCTCTTGTCCTTTCCCTTCACCCATCCCGCCACTTATCCTTTCACCAGTCCCGCTCCCTCCCTCTCCCACTCTCTGTTCCTCCCCTACCCAATCCGCTCACACCCAAGCACCCAGGGGCACGGCGGCGTGCAGCGGCCCGCGTCCGGCCTCGAGAGTGGTGCCCGTCGGCGGCACCTAGAGGCAAGCAATGTGCAGCGGCCCGTGGCCAACCTTGAAAGCAGAGGCAGTCGCATGGAGGCCGGAGGGTGGCGGCGCACAGCGGCCCACGACAGGCCTAGAGTGAGCAGCGGCAGTGGCCTGGTGACGGCACCTGAGGAAGGTACAGCCGGCTACCGGCCACCGCATGCCCCAGGCATGGCGGCGGTGAGCGCCGTGCGTGAGGGGCCGGTGCAATCGCAGCCAAGACACTCTCTGTTAAATTCAGCTCCATACTATGCAAATGCAGCCAAGTCACTCTCTGTTAAATTCAGAGAAACAAGGAGAGGCTTAAAGAGATGGAGCAGAAGCCTATCCAACCTAAATAAGCTCATCAACTGTAATTTTGTTTTGGCTATGCTGGATGGACTGGAGGAACAAAGAACTCTGAGTTGTTTAGAGAGGGGCTTCAGAGGAATCCTAAAAAAGCATTTGGGCAAATTGCTAGAATCCAAGAGAATCTACTGGAAACAGCGAAACACAGCTCGATGGGTCAAGTTTGGTGATGAAAACACCAAACTTTTTCAAACAATGGCTACTTATTCCTATAGACGAAACTTCATAGCAAGTATCACTCTGTCTGATGGTACAATCATCTCTGAACGTCATCAGAAAGCAGAAGCTTTGTGGTCTGCTTTCAGAGACAGGCTGGGGGTTTCAGAGTTCACTAACATTGCATATGACTTGCGCAATCTCATTCAAGCTGTACCACTCCCAGAGATGGATCACCCTTTTACTATAGAAGAAATCACTGCAGCATTGAAAGATATGCCACCTGACCATGCACCTGGCCCGGATGGCTTCAATGGCCTATTTTTTAAACGAACCTGGCAGATCATTAAAGATAATATATTGAGATTATGCAATGACTTCACTTCGGGAAATTTAGATTTGACTAGTATCAACAGCTCCTTTATCACTCTCATTCCTAAGAAAGCAAACCCTGAAGGGGTGAATGATTATAGGCCAATTTCGCTGCTCAACAATTGCCTCAAGTTATTGACAAAGCTGCTAGCCAACAGGCTCCAGAAGGTTATTCTACAAGTAGTCCATACAAACCAATATGGCTTTATCAAAGGTAGAACAATACAGGATTGCCTTGCTTGGGCTTTTCAGTTCTTATATATCTGTCACAAATCAAAGAGAGAAATTGTCCTTGTAAAGTTGGATTTCGAGAAGGCTTTTGACAAAAAAAGACCATGAAGTAATCCTGCAGGTTCTCAGGCATAAAGGGTTCTCTAGTAAATGGATATCTTGGATCCAGAGTATACTTTCTTCAGGAACTTCCTCTGTACTTCTTAATGGACAGCCTGGTAAGCCTTTTAAATGCAGAAGAGGTGTTAGACAGGGA
This sequence comes from Echinochloa phyllopogon, assembly GCA_033239725.1. Lineage (NCBI taxonomy): Eukaryota > Viridiplantae > Streptophyta > Magnoliopsida > Poales > Poaceae > Echinochloa > Echinochloa phyllopogon. The sequence goes on from BTCW01000008.1 coordinate 33,721,339, forward strand.
GATCCTCTTTCCCCATTGCTGTTTGTGCTAGGGGCTGACCTGCTGCAATCCATCTTGAACGATGCTGCACAAAGGCATGATCTGTTGCATCCCTTAGGTGATGATTTTGGAGGAGAATACCCTATCATTCAGTATGCTGATGACACTTTGGTTGTCATGCCAGCAGACTGTGATCAATTGGCACTGATCAAGACCATTCTCCATGGTTTTGCTGAAAGCACAGGCCTTCGAGTCAACTTCAACAAGTCTTTCTTGGTCCCAATTAATGTGGAACATGACAGGGCAATGCAGCTAGCTTCTGTTCTTGAATGTCAGGTTGGTACAATGCCTTTCACTTACTTAGGCCTTCCTTTGGGCACCACCAGGCCCTCAGTCACTGAATTTATGCCTCTGTTAACAAAGATGGAAAAGAGATTAATGGGCATAACCAACCTGCTTTCTTATTCTGGGAGACTTGTTCTGGTCAATTCTATTTATTCTGCTCTCCCAACATTTTACCTCTGCTCATTAAAAGTGCCTGCCAAAATACTAAAGCAAATTGACAGATATAGAAAATCTTGCCTTTGGAATGGAGGAGACTTAACTAAGAAAGGAGGATGTCTGGTGGCCTGGAAATATGCATGTAGATCAAAGGAGGAAGGGGGACTAGGCATCATCAATCTGAGAACACATAACATTGCCCTTTTGCTTAAATTTTTGCATAAGTTCTATAGCAAAATGGATCTCCCATGGGTGCAGCTTACATGGACTTGCTTGTATTCAAATGGGAAGCCTCCACATGCCAGACCATCGGTTGGGTCCTTCTGTGTCACACCCGGTTTTAAAGGCAAAACCAGGTGCATCTCATATGTGCGCCAGGATCAGTTTACACACATATGGTAGACGTCACAAGTGAATATCCATAACCTTGCATAACGAAAGAGTATTAATGTATATTTATCACAATCTCAGAGTTGACACGAAGGTCATAGCGGAAGACTTAAATAAACGTTTAACTAACGAAGCAAAAGTGACTCCAACTCCACAGGCATTGACTGGGGGAGACTCGCCTATAACTCCTCAAAATCAGCAGTGAAATCCTCTAAATTCTCCCAATCTGAGCAGCATTCCGGTTGTAGTAGATGCAATAAAAGAAAGAAAGAAAGGCAACAAGTATGAGCACATAACGTACTCAGCAAATGTAATATGACATACAAGACTGAGGCAAAAAGGTTGGCTGACCATACTGCAGTAAGCACTTTTAGTTGGTCAAGTTTTATTAAGCAACTATTTACTAGCAAATGAAAGTATATACCACCCACAAATTAATGAATGTCATATTCCCAACATATTCACATAACGACGATTTAGATCATATTCAAGTATGATTATCATGTAAGGGTCCAGTCCGCTCTTGACCGTGAGCACGGCTGTTATAACAGTTTTACACTCTGCAGAGGTTGTACACTTTCACCATAAGCCGTGATTCCCATTGCCGAAGCATTTTACCCTTCCCACACCACGTGGACCGAATACTGGGTTTCACTATGAGACCTTTACAAAAGCACTCTAATAAATGATAGCCCACTAAGGTTCTCGGTTCAGAAGCAAAGCATAATCCTCCCTAATGAGGTCTGTCTCTTACCAAAGCCCACAGCTCAAAAGGACCGAGCTATACCTCGTCAACCGCCACCCCCCACGCCCCTTTCGAGTAAAGCTACCAAAAACTAGAGCACCTAATTAGTCAGCGGGTGCGAGAGAGAGAACGACGGGGAGAAGTGAAGCGGGCCGGCGCTGGGCCGAAAGCGAAGAAGGCCGGCGGAGGAAAAAGGATTCGGCCCGGGGGAGAAAGAAGTCGGGCCGAGGAAAGGAAAGAAAGTAGAGGGGGCAAACTTGGACTGGGCCAAGAGTTCGATGGGCGAAAACGAACTCGGCTAATTTAAACTTGTCTAAAACTCAAACAAAAGCAAATCAAATTCGAATTTAAACAGAATTTAAATTCCAACTTGATTTACTAGCAACCAAAAATATATGCAACAGCATGAATGCAACAAAAACTTATTTTGACTAAAATAATTATTTAATGTGATATTTAAATTAATAAAAAGGCTAGAAATTCCAATTAATTCCTAGAAAATTTATTTAAGCCTCAATAAATCCTAGAAAAATTCAGAGGGTTGCTACAATTTAAATGTGATGAATTTTAGGGTTTTACAAACCTACCCCCTTAAAAAGAATCTCGTCCTCGAGATTCGGACGGATTAGAGAAAATCTGAGGGAACTCTGCCATCAACTCATCCTCTCTTTCCCAAGTTGCCTCACTTTCTGCGTGATGACTCCACTGAACTTTACACATCTTAATCACCTTACTCCTAGTAACTCTCTCAGCAGTTTCCAAAATCTTAACTGGATATTCCATATAAGTCAGATCATCTTGCACATTCAACTCATCCATAGACAATTCTTCCTCAGGAACTCGAAGACACTTTTTCAACTGAGAGATATGGAACACATCATGCACATCTGACAGTCTGGCTGGCAACTCCAGTTGATAAGCAACCTCACCCTTTCTATCAACAATCTTGAAAGATCCAATGAAACGAGGAGATAATTTACCTTTCACCTTAAACCTTCTCAAGCCTCGAATAGGAGATACTTTCAGATACACATAATCACCTACTTCGAAAGTTAACTCTCGCCTCCTTGTGTCTGCATAGCTCTTCTGCCTAGACTGAGCCGTTCTTAAATTCTCTCTGATAATCTGAACCTGTCTTTCTGCTTCCTGCATTATCTCTGGACCAAACAACTGACTTTCACCAGTTTCACTCCAATACAAAGGTGTCCTGCACTTTCTACCATAAAGTGCTTCGAACGGGGCCATCTTTAGACTTGCCTGATAACTGTTGTTATACGAGAACTCTGCATATGGAAGACTCTTGTCCCAACTGCCTCCATGCTTCAAAGCACAAGCTCTCAGCATATCCTCCAAAATCTGATTAGTCCTCTCTGTCTGACCATTTGTCTGAGGATGATATGCAGAACTGAAATTCAACTTCGTATCCATAGACTCATGCAGCTTCTGCCAAAATCTAGATGTAAACTGAGTACCTCTATTAGACACTATCTTCTTAGGTACACCATGGAGACAAACAATTCTGGACATGTATAACTCTGCTAACTTAGCGCTGGTATAAGTAGTGTGAACGGGTATGAAGTGAGCTACCTTAGTTAATCTGTCCACAATAACCCATATTGAATCATATCCTCCTCGAGTGCGAGGTAATCCAACAATGAAATCCATACTGATTTCTACCCACTTCCATTCAGGTACCTTGAGTGGCTGAAGCAAACCGGCTGGTCTCTGGTGTTCAGCCTTAACTCTCTGACAGACATCGCACAATGCCACATGGGCAGCCACATCCCTTTTTAGTCCATACCACCAATACCTTTGCTTCAGATCCTGGTACATCTTGGTACTTCCTGGATGAATAGAATATGCGGAATCATGAGCTTCTCTCAATATCTGCTCTCTGAGAGACTCGATATCAGGTACACATATCCTCTTTCTAAACCAAATTGTGCCTTGATCATCTTCGGTGAAATCGGGAGCTTTTCCGGCTAACATGATTTCCTTGATTTCCTTTATCTTTTCATCAGTAAGCTGACCCTTCCGAATCTCTTGCTCCAGTGTAGACTCGACTTCCATTGTCACACCTTCTATCTGATTCAGGAATCCCAAGTTCAGCTTTTCCATCTCTGCAAGCAACTCAGCTGGCAACTGGCGACCAAACATTGCATTTACTTGTAACTTCCTACTCAACGCATCAGCAACCAAATTAGCCTTGCCAGGATGATAGTTGATCCCCAGGTCATAATCCTTGATCAACTCCAACCATCTTCTCTGCCTCAAATTCAGATCCTTCTGAGTAAATATGTACTTCAAGCTTTTGTGATCAGTATACAACTCACATCTGTTACCTAGAATATAGTGCCTCCAGATCTTCAAGGCATGGACAACAGCTGCAAGTTCCAGATCATGAGTAGGATAGTTCAGCTCGTGTTTCCTCAACTGCCTGGATGCATAGGCTATAACTCTGCCTTCCTGCATGAGCACACACCCAAGACCTCTATGAGAAGCATCACAGTTTATATCAAAGTTCTTGTGAATATCTGGCATAGCAAGCACTGGGGCGGTAGTCAACTTCTTTCTCAACTCTTCAAAACTGGCCTGACACGCTTCTGACCAAACAAACTCCTTGCCCTTCTCTAATAGCGAAGTAAGAGGTTTCGCTATCTTAGAAAAGCCTTCAATGAATCTCCTGTAATATCCAGCCAATCCCAGAAAGCTTCTGATCTCAGAGAATGTGGTAGGAGGTTCCCATTCCAACACATCCTTGACTTTACTTGGATCCACTGCAATACCTCCATCAGTAACAACATGACCAAGAAAAGACACTTGATTCAACCAAAACTCACATTTACTAAACTTGGCATACAACTGGTTCTCTCTTAGAGTCTGCAACACCAACCTCAAATGCTCCTCATATTCCTCCTCATTCTTAGAGTAAATCAGAATATCATCAATAAACACCACCACAAACTTATCCAGGTACTCCATGAACACCTTATTCATCAGGTACATAAAGTAGGCGGGTGCATTTGTCAATCCAAACGACATCACCGTAAACTCATACAACCCATATCTGGTGGTGAATGTTGTTTTAGGAATGTCGGAACTCCTGATTCTCAACTTATGGTAGCCAGATCTCAAGTCAATCTTGGAGAAAACCTTAGCTCCTCTCAACTGATCAAATAAGTCCTCAATTCTGGGCAATGGATACTTATTCTTGATGGTCACCTCATTCAATGAACGATAATCCACACACATCCTCAGAGTACCATCCTTTTTACCCACAAATATTACTGGTGCTCCCCAAGGTGAAGAACTAGGACGAATGTAACCTTTATCCAACAATTCCTTAAGTTGTTTCTTAAGTTCTTCTAGTTCATTAACAGCCATTCTATAGGGTCGTTTAGAAATAGGAGCAGTACCAGGTAAAAGCTCAATAATAAACTCAATGTCTCGTTCGGGTGGCATACCTGACAAATCATCTGGAAAGACATCCGAAAATTCACAAACAACTCTGATATTCTCCAAAGAAACACCACTGGTCTGATTCACTGAGTAAGTTGAAGCTGAGGGTTGTGTGGCTCTGAATTCAATCTTCTCTCCCTGAGGGCTAGTCAACAACACGGACCTCTTGGCACACTGAATCACCGCATCGAAAGCAGCTAACCATCCCATTCCAAGTATGACATCAATTCCCTCAGAGTTCAGGACTATCAAATCCGCAGGAAAGTCTACCCCAACTATTTTCAGGTTAACTCGGGGACAGATAAAATTTGCTTTCATGTTTCCACCGGGAGAGCTAACTAGCATGGAATTTTTCATAGGGACCATAGTTATACTATACTTAGCTACGTACTGAGCAGTAATAAAAGAATGAGATGCTCCAGAGTCGAATAAAACTGATGCAGGGGCTGAGTTGACGAGGAACATACCAAGTACCACATCCTGAGACTCCTGTGCGGTCTCTGCAGCAACATGGTTCACCTTGCCCCGCATCTGATTCTGCTGGCTCTTGTTGCTCTGGGGCGTCGGGTTCACATTCCGATTCTGCTGCTGAGGGGTATTCTGAATAGGTGCACCGCCACTCTGGCGCTGTGGGGTCTGAGCATTCCTCTTAGGACAGTTGTGGGCGTAGTGACTGGGATCTCCACAAATGTAGCAGGTGCGGGGAGTAGGAGCACTGCCTGGTGCAGGTGTCTTCACTGGAGTCTGAGTCGGTGTGGCCTGGCGATTCTGCTGAAATGTGGGCGCTGCGGTGGAGGTGCTGACCGCTGACCCTGACTCTGCACAAAGTTACACCCTTGCCCACCAAAACGAACGGGCATGTTCTGCTGAGGTTGCTGGAAACGAGGGCGGGTGTTACTGCTTGACTGTCCTGAGGCCATGAACTTCCTCTTCTGCTCTCCCAACTCACGACGCTTGCTCTCCAAGCCAATAGACTTATCCAGCAGCTTCTGAAATGTTGGGAAGGTATGAGACATGAGTTGATATTGGAGCGGCGGAATCAATCCTTCCAGAAATCGCTCCTGCTTCTGCTCATCATCCTTCACCTCATCTGGGGCGTAACGGGACAACTGGATAAACTTATCCCGGTACTCACTGACGGTCATCCCACCTTGCTTGAGTGAGAGGAACTCCTTCTTCTTCAGATTCATGACACCAGCAGGAATATGGTGGCTCCTGAAGTTGGTCCTAAACTCCTGCCATGTGATAGCATCAGGGGTGGCATGAGCGGCAAGATAAGCATCCCACCAATCTGAAGCTGATCCTTCCAAGCATCCTGAGGCATACAGGACCTTCTCCCTGTCATTGCATTGAGCCATATCCAGCTTCTTCTCAATAGTCTTCAGCCAATCATCAGCATCAAGTGGATCTATAGAGTGGGAGTAGGTAGGGGGTTTGTGACTCATGAACTCCCGGTGCTTGTCCCTCTGCTGGTTGTTGTTGTTGTTGTTGTTGTTGTTGTTGTTGTTGTTCTGTGCTTGCATGGCTGCCAAGATGTTAGCCATGCCCTGGAGAATCTGAGTCTGGTTGGCGGGGATCTGCTCCATTGCTACGGATGCTTGATTCGGCGGAGGATTTGGATTGGGGTTGGCACGTCCTTGTCGAATCACAGGTGGTCGATCCACTCCACTTCCAGACCTGGTGTTTACCATCTGGTGGTTAGAACATGAAGTTCAGAGGGTGGTAAAAAGATATAACTCAAATCATGAACAGATAAGAGTTAATGTAGGATGAGTTACCAACGTCGGGCAATCCAAATTCTGAAACAGATTCTGTTCGTCCTAATTAAATAGTTGTAACTCTCATTCTGTTTATCCAAAAATCATGATATTTTGTCTGAACGTAGACTATGAAATTCTGAAACTATCCCAACTTAAATCACCTCAATCGGAGTTCTGTAGCTCGAGGTATAAAATAAAAAAGATAGCTGTGTCAGGACCACGAGACAGATTCTGGTCACTCCACTAAAACCGTTATATCTCTCTGCCAGAACCTCCAAAAATCGCGAAAACATCTCAGAACCTAGGTTATAAAGTCCTTAATCAAACCCAACTGGACTTACGTCAAAAGGAGTTACGAAACTCCAGAAACAATTCGGACAGTACCAGGGTATCATGCAGCCGCGAGAACAGAATGTCGCGTAGCATGATTTATAGGAGGGATAAAATTATATGGATAAAGTGATAGCTAAGGGCTGAGATCAGAGACCAAGATAAACCCAAACTAACTAAATTTATTTATTTAATAATTACTCAATTGTGGTCATCACTTTCACAATTAAGTTCAATCATTACAAAGATCCAAATCACACACTTTGCACAAAAGCAAACATCTCTACCACACTTTTAAACCAACTAAAATTACAAGCTACTCACGAGACTCAACGCTTCTAAACGTACTGAACTAACAAAAGAGAGGGTATCCTATCTTAATAGGTATGGGTAAATCAACTAGACGATCCACCAAGCTCTGTCTAGCGGGGCGGCGAATGACCCATCAACCCTTCGATATCTTCATCCAGGGGCGGAAGTTCTTCTCCTTTGAGTTTAGCTATCAACCTCTTGTTCTTCCTTCGTTCGGCAGCGAGTTCTTCACGCACTTCTTGTAGTTCCCTTGTGGTGTCATCGGCGTGCACATTGAGCATCTCGGTGAACGCCACTTGGACGTTGAGTGTAGAGTCTATACCCGGCGGATGTGGCACGACACCAGTAGGAGTGCCTTGCTTCCTTCGAGGGAGATATGCCCAAGCAATGTTACGTACTTCAGTAGCCTCCTCGTGACAAAACACAGAAAGTGCGCGTCTTGCTGCATCCTGGATTCCAGCTTCAAAGGTTGACCTTATAGCGATAGCGTGATGCACTGCAGCTTCTTTGGTTCCTCCAAACTCATAATCAGGCTCCCTGATGTATACAGCGACTTCCCAGTCCTCTGGGTGATCTGGATGTGTCCTCCTCCTTCCACAATATTCTATCTCCACTGGATAGTTCAGACGCTCGAAGAGCATTCGAAGCATCATCGGGAATCCACTGTTGCCTCCGTCGTGGTGATGGATAGTCACTACCCACATGCCAGGCGGCGGAGAGGGTCCTTCACTTCCTTCAGGTCCAGCTGGAGCATTCCCTCCTGAGTTGACTTCTTCGTGCATTACTTCCATCTCTTCAGGTTCTTGTTCCACTTCTTGCACCGAATGTGACGAAAAAGAGGAACGAGTGCTTGACAATCTACGAGCACCTTGCCTTGTCAACACCATCTATGGTTTAAGCAAGCAGGGGGTTAGAAACAGTTCTAAAGACCTCGAAACTAGATGAGAAGGTGAGAAAGATAGAACAAAATCAAGGAGGAGACAATTATCAATGACCTAGAATAATAGTAATTTAAACCAAGAATGGATAGACCAAAAGTAGTTAAGCAAACTAATCCTTAGAAAATGACCATTGCTATCTAGGCTTGCGTCCTACAGTCAACATAACTCTGATACCACTTCTATCACACCCGGTTTTAAAGGCAAAACCAGGTGCATCTCATATGTGCGCCAGGATCAGTTTACACACATATGGTAGACGTCACAAGTGAATATCCATAACCATGCATAACGAAAGAGTATTAATGTATATTTATTACAATCTCAGAGTTGACACGAAGGTCATAGCGGAAGACTTAAATAAACGTTTAACTAACGAAGCAAAAGTGACTCCAACTCCACAGGCATTGACTGGGGGAGACTCGCCTAGAACTCCTCAAAATCAGCAGTGAAATCCTCTAAATTCTCCCAATCTGAGCAGCATTCCGGTTGTAGTAGATGCAATAAAAGAACGAAAGAAAGGCAACAAGTATGAGCGCATAACGTACTCAGCAAATGTAATATGACATACAAGACTGAGGCAAAAAGGTTGGCTGACCATACTGCAGTAAGCACTTTTAGTTGGTCAAGTTTTATTAAGCAACTATTTACTAGCAAATGAAAGTATATACCACCCACAAATTAATGAATGTCATATTCCCAACATATTCACATAACGACGATTTAGATCATATTCAAGTATGATTATCATGTAAGGGTCCAGGCCGCTCTTGACCGTGAGCACGGCTGTTATAACAGTTTTACACTCTGCAGAGGTTGTACACTTTCACCATAAGCCGTGATTCCCATTGCCGAAGCATTTTACCCTTCCCACACCACGTGGACCGAATACTGGGTTTCACTATGAGACCTTTACAAAAGCACTCTAATAAATGATAGCCCGCTAAGGTTCTCGGTTCAGAAGCAAAGCATAATCCTCCCTAATGAGGTCTGTCTCTTACCAAAGCCCACAGCTCAAAAGGACCGAGCTATACCTCGTCAACCGCCACCCCCCATGCCCCTTTCGAGTAAAGCTACCAAAAACTAGAGCACCTAATTAGTCAGTCAAAGCTAGAGCCACATGACACTCATGGTTGTACTGTTTTCCTGGTTGGTTCTCCATGTTCCAATTAAAAAGATATGATCTTGCCAATTAATTATTTAAAAGAGTATATGGAACATAGAGTAGGGGTTCATTTAACCAATCCCAGTTGAGCAAACTAAGCATCATCTACCATCAAATTAATTAAGTAACCCAGTTTCAGGGACACGGAAAATATAGTGGCTAGGCAAATCCTTAAATAGGAACCCTTCAAATTAAGACACATGCATGGGTGGTGAAATTAAGAATTATTAGGACATTTGCATGACATAATACACTTGCCTTCTTCCCAACTCTGTTGCTGCTCAAATCCTTCTCCAACAGTTGGTTCTTCAGAGAAATCCTCGAACTGCTCGTTTCCTAATCGCATCACACATTCACATGCAAGGAAACAGTACAACAAATAAGAAACAATACACCAAACAATTCCAACAGAAGAAAACAACAGTACAAAACTAATCTACACGTTACAACGAACGCGTGGGCGCGAGAATCACTAAAATCGGAGTTAAAACGCAAAAGATATGGCTTTTCTAAGGTTCAGGGACTTGCTGACAAAGTTTTAAAAGTTCCAGGGGCTTAACTGCGAAAAACCGAGGGCTAAAACATAATTTTGATAAAACTACAGGGGCTAAACCATAAAATAACAGGGGCTGGACTGCGGGCATAATTTTAAATCTTGAAGAGGCTAAAACAGAAGAAAACAGGACCTAGATTGAAATACTTTTGAACTAAACTGGACCGCGGGTTGATTTCCAGAAAACTCGGGGGCTTCTTTGCAAATAGCCAGGGCTGACAGGACGCGGTCTAATCTGAACCGTTGGATTGCGATCAGACGGTTGGGAATAGATCGGGCGAAACCCGACGGCGGCGACGGCCGGGACGGCGGCGCCGCTCACTCCCGCGGCGGAGGGTCGCCGGACTTGGCTCGGAAACACGCTACAAGGATCGGTTTGCGACGAGATCATTTGCGACGGGCTCGCTGGACCACGACGAGTCCATCTGGGTGGTTCTTGACGACAGGCGAGCGACGGTGAAGGCCGGCGACGAGCTATGGCGGCGGCGGCGCTACTGCGACGGCGACAGCTCGACGTAGGGACAGAAACCGAACGCATCAGGGTCTGGGGAACTTGTTACCTCGGCGCGAAGCTCCTGGCTCAGTCGAGAGAGGCTGAGCGGCGGTGCAGCAGCGGATCGACGGCGCGGCCGAAGCTTGGCGGCGGCGGCGATGGCGGCTCGAGCACAGGCGGCTAGGGCTAGGGTTGAAGGCGCGATTGATGGGGATTGAGGCGGCTGAGATCGGCTGATTATATAGGACCGAAAACCGGGCCTCGACGTGCAGGGAAGGGACTCGAAATCGGAGGCGGCGGCATCGGGACGGACTCGGCCGGAGCAGAGTCCGCGTCGGGAACGAAGGTACTGACAGCCGGGCCCCACTTGTCAGCGGGTGCGAGAGAGAACGACGGGGAGAAGTGAAGCGGGCCGGCGCTGGGCCGAAAGCGAAGAAGGCCGGCGGAGGAAAAAGGATTCGGCCCGGGGGAGAAAGATGTCGGGCCGAGGAAAGGAAAGAAAGTAGAGGGGGCAAACTTGGACTGGGCCAAGAGTTCGATGGGCGAAAACGAATTCGGCTAATTTAAACTTGTCTAAAACTCAAACAAAAGCAAATCAAATTTGAATTTAAACAGAATTTAAATTCCAACTTGATTTACTAGCAACCAAAAATATATGCAACAGCATGAATGCAACAAAAACTTATTTTGACTAAAATAATTATTTAATGTGATATTTAAATTAATAAAAAGGCTAGAAATTCTAATTAATTCCTAGAAAATTTATTTAAGCCTCAATAAATCCTAGAAAAATTCAGAGGGTTGCTACAATTTAAATGTGATGAATTTTAGGGTGTTACATTCTGGTGGAGAGATATCATGAAACTGGCTGAACAATTCATGATGATAGCTACTTGCTCTGTACAAAACGGTGACACGGTAGGTTTTTGGAATGATTTGTGGAATTTTGGTGTGCTCAAGTGGAAATTTCCGCAGTTGTATAGCTATGCAAAACAGAAAAATATCTCGGTTCAAAAATTTTTAAGCAGGACAGTTGCTGACAATTTTCACATGCCTCTCTCTCCTCAAGCCTCTGAACAGATAGTAGAACTTAATGGATATCTACAGTCCTGGGATAGAGATGAATCATTGATCGATCTTTGGACTTACATTTGGGGGACACATTCGTTCACACGCAAGCAGGCATACACCAAGCTCCCGGGATCTATACCAGCGTCACCATTATTCAAATGGGTATGGAAATCTAATGTATTACCCAGGCATAAATTCTTCTTTTGGTTGCTTCTCAGAGACAGGCTCAACACTAGAAACATTTTGAGGCGAAAACATATGGTGCTAGACAGCTACTCATGTGTTCAATGCATAGATGATGCAGAGGAGATGATATTGCACTTGTTCTTTGACTGCCCCTTCAGCCAAGCTTGTTGGATTTTTATTGGTATTCAGTGGAACACTTCTCTGCCTCTGCTAGACATGATCATCCATGCGAGGCAGGCCTTTGCTTCAGCCATATTCAGGGAGCTAGTGATCACAGCTTGTTGGGCTCTATGGGCACATCGAAACAGTATAATCTTTGATGGAGGTTCGAAATCCTTTGCTTGTTGGAGGGCAATTTTTAAGGAGCAATTGTCCTTGGTCTCTCTCCGAGCAAGACCAAAAGTCAAGGAGAAGTTGCATATTTGGCTGAGTAGGAACCTGTAATTGCTCTCTTTTTCCTTTGGGCCTTAGGCCATGTAAAATGTATATATGCTGTAAATAATTCTTTATATATATAAAAAAAGAGGTAGGGGGCTTCCCTACCGGTTCGGTAAAAAAAATGGAGTCTGACTATCCATGGTGCATGCGCATTGCGGGAATTGGCTGTTACAGCAGCCTGTGTACACCAGGTACCAGCCCAGTTGCCTCGAAATGTCGTCCAAAAAACAAAATTATAGGCAAAAACAAATCTGAAATAACAATCTGTATTGGATTCGTATATGAATACTCTAGGCCGTTAACACGGCTGAACCGGATTTGCGTCCGGTTTATTTTCACATGTTTTATTGCATCTCATTTTTGGATGCCGGTAATTTATGATCGCAGCAAGACACTAGTACTGATGAAGCCTCCTCCATTGTAGCGGAGCTTTTTGCACCAGTCTACGCAGGTCTCACCTTGATCCAGGCTCTTATTGGTGCACGGCAGTGGGTCATCCGTCGGTGTTTGCTGCGCGTAGCCTGAAATAGATGCATGCCCATATATGGATATGTCATCATCAGTACACACAAACATTATTGGATATATAGTAAATCCGAATCCAACTATAGACAAAATAATCACCAGTGGAGATGAGGTGTGCAGCCAGCATGACGCCGGCAATGGCGATGATGGCCATCCTGGAGGCGGTGGTGGAATGAAACATGGCCCCCATTGTCGTCTCGGTCGATCTCCAACGATCAATAGCTTGATCTCCTCCAATAATGGTATCGCAGCACATTTGCAGTGGTATGTGTATATAGAGAGATCAATGAACCTGTGTGCTGAGGCTTCATGATGCTAGCACAGATGCCATCTATTTTGGTTGATGGCCGGCGTGATGAATCATGCTGGTGCTGGTCTGTGGTGTGCTGGAGATATGCGGAAGATATCATGTCTGGTGCTGGTCTGCTGTAGATATGGTAATGTTTTCCTCGTATCAACTAATCGTAGTAGTGTTTTATGGCCTGCCAGCATATTGAAGATATCTTAGCTGGTGAGATATATAGGTATGGAAGATACGCCCTGCCAGTGCCTTAATTTATTTCCTGCAGCAGGCTGCAGCTTGAGTCTCGTGACAACCAGAGTGCACAAAAACATGGCAACTCATAGGCAACCACCCCTTGCAGGTATCTGGCCGGGAACATCATTTCGTCCTTGGAGCCATTGCTCCGGTAACCACCCCTTGCTGGTAGTTGCTTCTGGTTCATGGGGCTGGTGTTTTGCCCAGTGGTTTCTGTTATGGTTATAGTCACATTATGTCATGGAGCCGCTTTTTCACTACTACAGAAAGCGACATCACAAACGGCCTCATCACAAACGGTTTTACCAAATCCGTTTGTGATGATGGGCATCACAAACCGTTTGTGATGTCCCAACATCACAAACGGTTCGTAATCACAAACGGTTCGTAATATCACAAACGGTTCGTAATACGAACCCTTTGTGATGCCCCTCATCACAAACGGTTTTTGAACCCTTTGTGATGATGTGTACGGTACACGTTAAACCACATTTTGAAGTAGTAAATCAATTCAAATCAAAAAGTGTTGAACTGCAAAGTTGTATGCCTTATCAATATGTAGGACTTTTATTTTGGTCATTTCTTCATTTGATAAATTCATATGAATATTATTCATAAAATCCATCTCTCTCATAGAGTTCTAGTTTCCTAAAACTATAAGAGAGACCTATAAGATTTGTGAACAATGTTACTATCACTACATCGGATGAAAAAACGGTCAACATTAAAGTTGTAGATCTTCAGAAGACATAAAACTTTGTAGTTGATAACTTTTTAATTTGAATTTATTTAACTAATAAAAAGTAAGTTTGTACTCAAAATTTGAAATTTGAGTTTTTTTCAAACGACCTCGGATGAAAAAACGGTCAACATGAAAGTTGTAGATCCCAACAAGTCATGAAACTTTATAGTTGACAACTTTGTCATTTGAAGTCATATGGTTGCTAGATCTATGTTTGAATGTTCTAAAATTTGAAATTCAAATTTTGTAAACAGTCTCGGATGAAAAAACGGTCAACATGAAAGTTGTAGGTTTTGAAAATTTAGGAAACTTTGTAGTTCAACACGTTTTGATTTCAAGTCGTTTAGGGCCTCAAACAAGCAATTTAAACTCAGTTTATTATAATACGATAGGAGTCGGAACGGGTAGAGGATGCTTCGCGCGAGGGAGAGATCACGAGTTCGAACCCGGCCGTGGAGCGCGCGATTGATGCCCGAAAAAATGGCGCAACTTGCTGGTGGCCTCCCCAAATGAAAATAATTTTTTTTCCTATTGTTTTCGTATTTTTTGGGGTTTGTTTCGGACAGGGAATTACAAACGTTACGAACCGTTTGTGATGGAGGCATTTGTGATGCCCGAGTCATCACAAACGACGTGTCACAGACGAATTGCAAAACCGTTTGTGATGGGGGTTTAGAACCGTTTGTGATGGACAGTTCTATAGCAGTGTTTCTCTATGGTTGAGAATAGTTGTGTGTTGTAATTGTTGTTGGTTTTTGTCTTCTGTATTTGATTCATCTTTGGTTAAATAAGTACGGTAGTTAATGATCTATTGTATGTATTAAAAGTGTGGTAATTGTAGCGCAATAATACTGACGATTGCAGTGAGCTCCTTAATATTCAAGTATTAATAACCACATGTGTATATCCCGACATGACAGTATTACCAGTTCTTGTAGTATCAAGTAAAAGAAAAGTAAAGTACCCGACATTTGTGATAATATCCACTATATGTTGTCGAAACGAATCATATATAGGCAAATACATAGGAAGGAACCATATATATTAGATTCACCTCACAAACACATGTCCATGAAAAGCTAGGTTTAGTTCATTGCATCTTTGATTTGCGGAGATACAAAGTGTTGACACAAAAGCGCGCCAACACACTCGAAGATCGATCGAACGCGCGGCACGGCCGTCACAACGACCAACTCCTGACCTCCCCGGGGCAAACCGGTCTGACCGGTTCTTAAGACCGGCTTGACCGCTTTCTGTCGGGAAGGCGTGGAGACCTAGAAACTCGAGCTCGGGAGGGACCCCGTCGGAGCTCAAGCAATCTGGGGTTGCTCTAGGGTCGGCAGGCCACCTAGAACGCCTTTGAACGCCGTAGAGACGAGCAAAGAACAGAATATGGGGTTGGAAAAGGATTAGGGTTTGAGAGGCAAAAAAGTAAAGATAATGTATTTGATTCGATTGAAATACCTCAATCGGCCTTCTAGCCTTTATATTTATAGGCCGGGGAAGTCTTACCCCTTTCGAATAGGTTATAATATGGGATTAAACTCGGAATCCTAATTCTACTCGAATTACAGAACCAAACCGGTCTGACCGGTTTGGCCGGGCCAGAGCCAATTTTGACTGTCAACACATGCCCCCCCTGCGTTTTTAGTGAACTTGAGAACTAAAAAGCAAGTAATTCAAATTCAATAGCTAAAATTTATGCTAAGGGCGATATCAATAATATACCGGCCATTAGTCTTCATGCATCTTGCCAAACACTTGGATAGAATTTCTTCAAATATCTCCCATCGATAGCTTTAGGCAAATGATGTCCCTTCAGCGTCTCTACTCTCTAGCATGTAAGAATTCCCAAAAATGACTTTGACAACTCTAAAAGGCCCTTCCCAACTTGGTGACCATTTACCAAACTTGTTGCTTTTTGTCCCAATAGGCAAGATCGTCTTCCAAACAAGTTCACCAATCTGAAAATATTTTCCTCGCACTTTCTTGTTCTAAGCTTTAGCAACCCGAAGCTTGTCTTTCTCAATCTCCTTCAAAGCCTTCAATCTTTTGTCGGTTACCTCATCAATATTGTCCAACATCAAATTGTGGTAATCAATAGCATCAAGATCATTCTGTTTAGCCAACCTATAAGCGTCCAGATTTACCTCAACAGGCAAAACGGCCTCTTGACCATACACAAGCTCAAAAGGAGTAACTTTTGTAGCACCATGTCTAGATATACGATGAGCCCATAATGCTTCGGATAAAACTTCATGCCATCTCTTAGGACAATCCTCTATCTTTTTCTTGATTAACTTGATCAAAGTTTTATTACTTGACTCGGCTTGTCCATTAGCCTGAGCGTAATATGGAGATGAATTGAGCAATTTAATTCTATAGGATTCGGCGAATTCACGTACCTCTTTAGACATAAACGAAGTACCTTGATCCGTTGTCAAAGTTTGAGGAATACCGAATCTATGAATAATATTTTGTGTAACAAACTCAATCACTTCTCGATGTGTCATATTTTTCAATGGAATCGCCTCGGTCCATTTAGTAAAATAATCCGTAGCAACCAACACGAAACGATGTCCTTTTGATGATGGAGGATTAATTTGTCCAATAAAATCCAATCCCCAACCTCGGAACGGCCATGGCTTAACAATAGGATGCATCAATGCGGCAAGAACAAGTTGCAAATTTCCAAACTTCTGACATTCTTCACATCCCTTGTAATATTTAAAACAATCCGCCATCATAGTAGGCCAATAGAAACCGGCTCGCCTAAGTAACCACTTCATCTTTGGAGCCGATTGATGTGTACCACAAATGCCTTCATGGACTTCACCCATGGCAACTTTGGCCTGATCCGAATTAAGACACTTCAACAACAAATCTTCGGCGTTTCGACGATAGAGTTCGTCGTCAAGCAAAACGTATTTAAACGATATTCGCCGAATATTTCTTTCTGCACCACGACCAGGATCCTTCAGATAAGTAATAATAGGCACCCTCCAATCCTGATCTTCAACTTTGGATTGATTAGCATCATCCAAAGGATTTTTGCTTCTGTCAGGGGACGAAGCGGTCAGACCGGTTTTAGAACCGGTCAGACCGGTTCTGGCAGTCAGACCGGTCACACCGGTTTCTGAAACCGGTGTGACCGGTTTGTCCAGAACCAGAACCTCGACTTTCGTTTGCATCGGTTTTGGAGATAGAAATATTTCTTTGCAACCATATAACCAGATGCTTTCTGAGCCAGAGTATTTGCCTTGTCATTCTCTTCTCTTGGAATATGTTTGATTGTAAATTCATCAAAAGAAGCTATAATATCGAGGCATTTATCAAGATATGCATTTAACAAACCATTATAACATTGGCATACCTTTGATATTTGTTGTACCACCAGGAGCGAATCACCAAAAGCTTCAACATGTTTCACTCCCATGTCTTGCAAAAATTCCAAGCCAAATAGAAGAGCTTCATATTCAACTTGATTATTGGTTCGCTTTTCTTCCAATCCGTTTGAAAATTCAAAGACGGCACCACTTGGAGAAATCAAAACAGCACCAATTCCTTGCCCATCATTGCAAACCGATCCATCAAAATATAACTTCCATGGGGTACAAGTAATATATCCGATGTCGAAGTTGTTTGTATCATTTATCCGATGTTCAACAATAAAATCAGCTACAATTTGGCCTTTCATTGATTTTAAAGGTTCACAAGCCAAATCATACTCAACTAAAGCAGAAGCCCACTTTACCGACTCTTCCGCTAGAAATCGGCTTTTGCAACATATGTTTAATTACATCGGTTTGACACAACACGATGCAAGTACTAGATAGTAAATAATGCCTCAATTGAGTACAAGCATGATACAAGGATAAACACAACTTCTCAATGAAAGTATACCTTGTTTCTGCATCAATGAGACGTCGGCTTACATAAGCAATCACATACTCCTTGTTGCCGATTTCTTGAGTCAAAACAGTTCCAATAGTTCTATCTTCAGCCGCCACATAAAGTCTGAATGGAACTCCCCGCTTAGGCGCCCTAAGCACCAGTGGTGAAGACAAGTATTCTTTGATCTTCTCAAAAGCTTCTTGCTGTTTTGCCCCCCAGGTAAAATCGGCTTCATTCTTTAACCGAAGCAAAGGAGTAAAAGCATAAACTTTTCCAGACAAGTTAATTATAAACCTTCTTAAGAAATTTACTTTGCCTAGAAACTTTTGCAAATCTTTCTTGCAAGTAGGAGCTTCGACTTTCTTCATAGCTTCAATTCTCTTGGGATCAACTTCTATGCCGTTCTCATGAATAATAAACCCAAGAAACTTCCCAGCCGAAACACCAAAAGCACACTTGAGTGGATTCATCTTCAAACCATATCGTCGCATCCTTTCAAGACCAAGTCTTAAATCGGCTAAATGAGAATTCAATCCATCCGATTTAACTACAATATCATCAATATATACTTCCACAATAACACCAAGTAAATCATGAAAGATTAAATTCATAGCTCTTTGATAAGTTGCACCGGCATTTTTTAATGCAAAAGTCATAACCACCCATTCAAACAAACCAATAAATCCCGGACATTGAAAAGCCGTTTTGTACATATCCTCTTCGGCCATGAAGATTTGATTATATCCAGCATTACCATCAAGAAAACTAACAACACGATGTCCAGAAGCTTCATTGATTAAAACATCGGCTATAGGCATAGGATATGAATCTTTCGGAGTAGCTTTATTAAGATCTCTAAAATCAATGCAAACTCTAAGTTTTCCCGAATCTTTTTTTTCAACGGGAACAATATTAGAAATCCACTCCGCATAACGACAAGTCTGAATAAAACCAGCATCTAATAAACGATTAATTTCTTCTTTTATTCGGTCATAAATAGCAGGATTAAAACGTCTAGCCGATTGTTTAAAAGGTCTAAAACCGGCTTTTATTGGTAAACGATGCTCAACTAAATCACGACTTAAACCAGGCATCTCACGGTACTCCCAAGCAAAACAATCGACATACTCTTTCAACAAATTTATTAATTCGGCTTTAAACTTAGCCGATAAATTTTTGTTTACAAAAGTCGGCCTAGGAATAATACCATCACCAATATCTATTTTTTCTAAAGGGTCGGCTGATGAAAAACCGTGACCCAGCTTATCCATATCACCCAAATCTTCAATAGCTTCGAACGAACCTTCTGTTTTTTCTCAAAAATAATCAATTCGCTCTTGAAGCCACTGTCCAGACGTAAACCGGTCTGACCGGTTTGGCTCGATCGGCACTGTTCGGGTCTAAACCGGTCTGACCGGTTTCCAGAAGCGGTCTGACCGGTTTGTCTCTGTTTTGTTTGCTCCATTAATTACAGTAGGTAATTCAACCGATTCTTCATCGGCTTTAATGTAGCAGGAACAAAACCATCCTTGGTGCAACTGATTAGCTCATAGTCGGTCAAATCCATGCCCGACAAACATTTAACTTTGTCATTTGCACTAAGAGAGTCGGAATCGGCCATTGCAACAAAGGAAGTAGTGTCACCATGGACAACTTCAACTTCATCGCCGATCCACTGAATGAGATATTGATGCAAGGTAGATGGAATACATTTATTTGCATGAATCCAATCTCGACCAAGAATTAAACTGAAGTTACCTTGCACCTTGGAGACGAAGAAGGCCGTAGCAATAGTCTTACTCCCGACGGTCAACTGGATAGAAGCCACACCCTTGGCGCCAATAGGATCACCGCCGCCAACTCCACTGACCGTCATGTTCGTCTTGATCAATTCTTTGTCTTTTTCCGCCAATCTTCTTGTAGAGAGAGTATGGCATAAGATTTACAATAGCTCCACCATCAACCAACATGCGAGAAATTGGCTTCCCGTTGATGTGCCCTCTCATGTATAAAGCCTTGATATGATTCTCGGACTCATTAGGCTTCTGAAAAATAGCATCTCGAGGCCCAAGTTGAAGATGAGAGACTTCCTCCTCCGGTACCACATAATAATCTGACGATAAATACACAACATTGATTTCCATGTTGTCACGTTCTGGAGAAGGCTCAAAATCAACCAATTCTTCATCTTCAACCACTGGAGGAATTGGCGGAGTAGTTTTGATGGTTGAAGTAATATCAGCTCCCGCTTCTGTCGTCAAACCGGTCTGACCGGTTCCAGAAACCGGTCTGACAGCTTCTACAGCGGTGGGCTGACCCAAACCGGTCTGACCGGATTCAGGAACCGGTCTGACCGGTTGTGCTGCTGATTGCACAACGGGTTTGGCTTGCCAGATCTTGGTCATAGGTCTGTAACTGTTGAAGTATTCATCCCTCAGCTTCTCAGCTTCCTGTTCCCTTTTTTCTTTGTTCCGCAGGCGTTGTAACTTTCGCTTCTGTGTATGAGTCAATCCAGAAGGACACCACCTTGGTTGGAAGATCTTCTTTACGCCCTTGCTACTACTAGCCTCATTATCATTAACCATGACCGGCTTTTTGACTGGAACAGGAGCCGAATTTCCAATGACTATCGGCTTTCTACTCAAATCTTGCATTGCCATTGGAATATCACCAATTTTTATAAACCCACTGGCCTTGGCTTGCACATCCTCCTTTTTCTCTCTGACACGATATTCTTGCTTAGGAGGAGCTTGGAACCTCCACTCAGACCGAAACCGGTCTGACCGGTTTACAAAACCGGTCTGACCGCTTTTGAGGGCGGCCGAAGGACCTGATTGGTATGAGCCCAATCGGTCATGTACTGAAGTTCCAGTAACATCACCACGACACTTATAAGCTGTAGGATTGATCCAACACTGAGGTGATCTTTGTCTCTTTTTTATTGGCCGATCAACTTGAACGGCCTTTGTGTACTTGTTCATGAACTGAGAAAAAGTAGGTCCTTGCTTCAGAAACCTTCCTTGAATCTTTGGCTCATTAGATTTCCAAGTACCCACTTCTGGGCGCTTGGGCTTGAAAGTCCTTGAACGGTTTGGAGACAAACCAGTCTGACCGGTTTGGAAAACCAATCTGACCGGTTTCGCCTCGCTAGCGAACCGATTCTCTTCCAAGGCACTTTCTTGCCCCCCCGGGTCTTGATGTATTAATTGTAATTTTCAGAAACTCTTTACCATCAAGAGTCCTCCCAATCATCACTGTTCTGACCGGAACTTTGTCATCAACTTTTTCCGGCCTTGGGTCTCCAATCACCATGTTCTTTCCTTTAGCTCCATCGGCTTGTTCCGGCCGAATCAGCATCTTGGTGTTCAAATCCAAGGTATGAACAGGGAAAGGAGACTTATCAACTTGCATTTCAGCGAGCACCAATCGACCTTCATTAAGGGCCGATTATACCTGTCGTCGAAAAAGAATTATGCCACTTACAATATGCACGATTTTTCAATTGATCGGCTGGTGGAATTGCATGAGAAAGTTTAACAAAGCCATTCTTAAGCAATTCATCAAAAACGCGATCACATTTAGCTACATCAAAAGTAAACTTAATTTCTTCTTGTCGTTTCTTCTGAACCGGCTTCAATGAAGGACAAGAACCAGGTTTACTTTTTGATGACCAAACAAATTCAGCAGCATAAATTTATTTATCATCATCCGAACTATCAGAATCATTATCAACAACATGTACATTCGAACGATGAGGTTTAACAGATTCTTTAGAGTTTCTAAACTTAAGTTCTAGACTCATAGCCTTCATTTGAAAGTGATTAATAGTAAGAAAATCAGAACCTTCTAATTTTTCCTTGAAATGAGACCGTAAGCCCGCAAAAGCTAAATCTGCTAAATCCTTTTCAGAAACAGTTATATTAAAGCATCGGTTCTTAACATCTTTAAATCTTTTGAAACAATCAAGAACCGATTCCTCTCGGCTTTGCTTAACCGATGTTAAATCAGACAATTTAGCTTCGTTTTCTCCGCTAAAGAAATGATCATGAAATTTACGCTCCAATTGAGTCCAATTTTGAATAAAATTGGGAGCAAGCGAAGAAAACCATGAAAAAGCAGTTCCAGTTAAAGATAATGAGAACAACCATACCCGCAATGGTTCATAATATGATGCTTCTCCTAATTGCAATACATATTGACTAATATGTCCCAAGGAGTTCTATTATCTTCGCCACTGAATTTAATAAAATCAGGAACACGCCAACCATTAGGATAAGCAACTAGCTCAAATTCAGGTGGATACGGTTTTTGATATAAACGTGAACTACCCAATTCAAGCCCGAGTCTTGTTCTACCCTATGTCTTCTTTAAACTTAGCTAACTCGGCTTGATAGTTCTCATCACCTCTGTTTTGTGGAATACGGGGAACACCATATATCGTATTTTGAGAAGTACTCGGAATCGGCCCGTGAAATGTGTCAGATCCGTGGGGTATACTTCCCGTAACTGTAGTGCGTGGAATAGTATAAACAGGACCAGAAGCATCCATATTAGATAAAACCATCGCACCGGATGCCCCTGCACCCATGGAACGGGTCTGACCGCCAGAGGGGGCCAAACCGGTCTGACCGGTTGTACAAACCGGTCTGATCGGTTCGTGGACCAAACTAGGGTGAGGTGTTTGTCCCGCATAGAAATTCATCGGCATGCCCAAATTAGGATCTAAAACATGTTCTGGCACGCCTGATGAGCTAGGAGTTGAGTTAGGTAATTCATTAAATTCTACATTATTTTTTCCTTTATCAGAATTACCTGTCATACTAGAAATCAACTCACTAGTAACAGTTTGTGCAGCAAGCAATTTATCATCCATCATGCGAGTAATTTGCTGCAACAAATCAGAGGATTCGTCAGTTACCTTGGGAAGTTCTTCAACTTGGTCGTTTGCCAGCTTGAAAGCCGGCATGACGAATTCCTCCACTCTCTTGACAAGACCACCGCGATCCTTTTTGAAGCCCTTCAAGAATTGCGTCCTGAAGTGCTCCTCAGCGATCAAGTACCGCTTCCGCTCCTCGTCTGTGAGCTCCTCCATCGTCGCGGCGATGATGTTGTCTTTGTCAAGGTCACACGTCGATCCAGACATAATTGGAGTAGATTAAATCGGTCTTGAAACCAGATTAATCTTTCCCCAGCGGAGTCGCCAAAAAGTATGTTGACACAAAAGCGCGCCAACACACTCGAAGATCGATCGAACGCGCGGCACGACCGTCACAACGACCAACTCCTGACCTCCCCGGGGCAAACCGGTCTGACCGGTTCTTAAGACCGGTCTGACCGCTTTCTGTCGGGAAGGCGTGAAGACCTAGAAACTCGAGCTCGGGAGGGACCCCGTCGGAGCTCAAGCAATCTGGGGTTGCTCTAGGGTCGGCAGGCCACCTAGAACGCCTTTGAACGCCGTAGAGACGAGCAAAGAACAGAATATGGGGTTGGAAAAGGATTAGGGTTTGAGAGGCAAAAAAGTAAAGATAATGTATTTGATTCGATTGGAATACCTCAATCGGCCTTCTAGCCTTTATATTTATAGGCCGGGGAAGTCTTACCCCTTTCGAATAGGTTACAATATGGGATTAAACTCGGAATCCTAATCCTACTCGAATTACAGAACCAAACCGGTCTGACCGGTTTGGCCGGGCCAGAGCCAATTTTGACTGTCAACACAAAGAATCCTGTAGTATCACAGCAGCAGAAATGATTGAGGTAGCTACCAACATAGCGGCGGTAGCCGTAGCACCAGTCTTGGCACTGCTGAAGAGTGCCTCGCAGGCCAAGGTACTTGCACGGCCAGTCTTCTGCCGGCATGTGGGATGGCGAATGTGGCGCGGACACTTTCAGTGCGTAGCCTGCATAGATGAATATATCCCCACGTCGTTAGTATCGTATTATTGTACCCATGATTTGCTGGGCATAAAGCTAATTGGAGAAGAAAAAAATCATGAACACAGATCAGTATGTAATCACCATTGGAGAGACGAGGTCCTTGGCGACGGCAGTAATGGCGAGGAGGACGATGATGGTCTTGCAGCTTGTGGCCTTCATCTTCTCCGCCTTGGACACGGTCTTGCAATATTGCTGGCACAGCAAGTTGAAGCTGTTGGTATCTATATATAGAGATTACAGAGAGCTGCTTGTTGCGGGGATTATATGACCACAGCCGCGTATCCGTAGGTCTTGCATTACGAACGGCGAAATTGATGATGCTGGTGATAGAGATATGCTGATGTTTTGTACTAAAGATATCCTAGCCAGTGAGATGCGGCAGATCGAACTAATGGCTGCCGGCATCATCATTTAATGATGCTGACGATACTGGAGATACTCACCCTGTATATGATTTAGATGTCATTTTGGAAAACGGCACGGTCTCCAAAACGTAACTTTGACTTCTTATACATATATCTCTATCTCTATCTCTAATTCTCTACCTAATAATAAAATGAGTAACGTTTGGTACATCGCTGACGTCATTTTACGTCATCAACGCTCCCCGCGCTGCAATCGTATTCGCCCGGCGGTTCGATTCCATCTTCTCTCCAGTTTCCATCCACGCACAGACTATAGGTGAACTGGTAGGCTCTACAACTACCCTGACCTGTTAATCGGCGGCAGGGCCGTGACTGAGTGGCGGCGACACCGGGGACGACTCCGGCGAGAGGAGGCGAATGTTATTGGCCTCAGGCCCACGGTAGACAAGGCAGCCGAAACAGTGGTTGTGGTGGCGGCTCCAAGAAGTATGTCTCGATAACATAGAGTTGCCGCCCACGGTGAGCCCCACAAGGCGGTTCTTTAACGCGCCGAGGCCGATCGAGCAGGATGCGGATGCAAACGCCGGTATCGTCGGGATCATAGAGGAGCGTGCGACCCATCAAGTCAGTGACAAACACCTTGTTACGGCTACCGCCACCAAGGAGCTTAAACTCCATTACAAGCATGCATGAAAGGCTCGAATCTCATGGCTGGCGGCGGCAGACGAGCCCGCTCAATCTCGTCTGGCGGCCGTGGCGGATGCTCGTCTTTCTTGGACAAGAAGAAGGACGGCATGTTGATGATGCGCAATAGGTAGATCCGGTGCTTGAACTCCTCCATCATCACCAGGCAAACGAATCGCTGGACAGTGGAGACTAATCACGATCCGCCTCTGCCTGTACGATCCACTGCTAGGATCTCCATGCTTAGGATCTTCATTGTCTAATGCTTGGCAATTTAACAAGTCCCACACTACAACTTTATATGAGATGCAAACCATAATTTCCGCACCGGTTGTGGCTAAGTCGGATGGTACTGTGGATGCATTGGCACTAGAAGAGAACATGACATGGCATGGCATGGATGGAGGATGAAGTAGTGTTGCGTGCGTGACAGCTGATGCTTGAATGGTGCTGATCAGATAATGCAATGTGCATGTAGGAGTATAGGTGTTCTTAGGGCACCATACCATTAGACTCACTCCGCGTCGCTCCTCCTCCCAGGGGCGACACGGGTGGCTCCCACAGCCATGTGCCGCCGCCCTTCCCAATCCTCACCAACGCCTCGTCACCGCAGGAGCAGCGCGCTGGAAGCCGGTGAGCCTGCTAGGACGGTGGCGGCGAGGTCTCCTCATGGCTCCTTGTCTTGCCCCGTCAGGATCTGGGAGGCGACGGCGCAGGACGGAGCTAGACCTGGCCGGCGGCCATGTAAGGGAGCGACGGCGCCCGGGGCAGCAGTGGAAGGAGGCCGTGGAGGCAGCGGCAGCGTTGGTCATCGAGCCGTGAGCGGGCATGGAGGAGGAGATGGCCGTTGCAGCGGCACGACGAGGTGGCTATATGGCAGCGCGGCATGGCCGGGCTGTCGTGGATCCGGAGCTGCCGCCGGCGGATTCGGTGGTCCCGTACCCGGATTTGTCGCTCCTTGCCCCTCTCGGTGGGGATGCTGCAGCGGCGGCGCCGGCTCGGTTGCGGCGCTCACGTGCCCACGATGGAGGCAGCGAGTGCCCCTGGGGCGGCCGGGATGCGGAGATG
The DNA here is from genome assembly GCA_033239725.1 of Echinochloa phyllopogon. Lineage (NCBI taxonomy): Eukaryota > Viridiplantae > Streptophyta > Magnoliopsida > Poales > Poaceae > Echinochloa > Echinochloa phyllopogon. The sequence goes on from BTCW01000008.1 coordinate 33,747,412, forward strand.
GAGGCGAGGGCGGCGGCTATGCGCGCGGCAGCGGCCGTGGACGGCGCGTGCGGCAGTGAGCAGCGGCGCGGGGCGAGGCCGCGTGCGGCCGGGCGTCGTGGGGGCGGTGTGATGACAGTTCATCTCTGGGGTGCGAGGTGACGTGCGCGGTGGTGCGGCAGAGGCCGCGGTGGCGACGGTCGGCGATTCGGCGCCGACGTGAAGACGACAGTATGGTGACAGACTACGGCGGCGGCTTGGTACGGTGCTCCGACAGTGGAGTTCTCCGGCTGCGACGACCGCAACAATGGTGTCGGCTTGCTACGACGAATGCGTGCAGCAGGGATCGACACTCCGAGCGAAAAGCCCTTGCCGGAGTCATTCTGGAGGAATGGCGGCGGCACCTTCGGGCGTCGCTTTCCCTGTTGAGGGCGTCATTCATGAGCTAGATTCCTGTTGCACGAGTCTCGGGGTGAAAACCTGGTCCAGTCCTGGATGAGCGACGGCGGCGCTTATGGGAGTCGTGACCTCCTTGGAGGCGACGTCTCTAGAGACACGTTCGACCGGCGGCACGGTAGGCCTTCTACTGTGATTGCTCCGGCCGGTAGTGACAATTCTGTCGGAGGTTATGCGAAGATGGGGGTTGTCTACCTCACGCCAAGACGCCTGGTCTATGGTTGGTGGCCAACGTTCTTCATTCTGTGATGTTCAGCATGTATGAACTCTTCTGGTGCAGTACAACGTCGGAAGATGGCGCGGGCGACATCTTCGGTCATCTGACTTGATGGCAGTGTCTTGTGTGAGGGGAGCAACGTGATGATTCGAACCACAACGACGGTCTAGAGTTTAATGCAGTTCCGAGGGCGGGGCACCTCTTCTTGCTTCCTCGACGGCAATTCTTGAAACGAGTCCGGAGCGTGGTGCCATGTGGCGGGGTTGAGGCCCCCGCACACGAGAGCGAGGCGTGGTGAGTGGCGGGTTGGAGGTCCCCGCGCACGCGAGTGATGACGGAAGTGGCGAGGCCCCGCGCGTTGAGTTGCTTCGGACTCGGTGGTTTTCATGTCGTCGGATGGTTGGTTTGGGTGCAGCAGCACAGCGGCGGTGGGTCCTGCACAGCGGTGGCCCTCTAGGTGTGGCGGTGTCTGCCCCTTCGGTTTCTTTATCGGCGCTGGATCGCTTTCAGAGGTTTCGATACCCGTAGGTGGGCGGTTATAGGTGGAAGCTGCGGCTGTGCTTGTCCCCTCTGTCGTTGCGAGTAGTGTAGGGTCGAGTTGATGTCCCAATCCAACCGGCCAGTGAGCATAGTTGAGCGGTAACCCGTGTTGATGTCCCAATCCAACCGGGCGAGTTGTTGTTTTCTCTTTCTTTTTTATTTCCTACCTATGGCCTGCCAGGGTTGTAGTCTTGTATTTTTTCTGCTATATTAATAGAAACACACTCATTGAGTGTTGTTCGTTCAAAAAAAAGGAGGCGACGAAAACAAACCCTAGCTATCCCTTTAATCCCTTTTCTCTTCTAGGAGTTACACACCAATGGATGTGGAAGACAAGCCAGCAATGGAGGAGAGAGATGATAACGACATGAAAGCGAATAAAAACCCATAGCAACGCACGGGCATTTGTGCTAGTAATACTAAAGTGAAGAGTGTTTGGTCCATCGTCTTCTAAAAAACCCGTTGACGTTCCTCCCGCATGTTGACACTCTGTTACCGTGTGCTTCTAACTCATGTCGGTGTCGGTCAGGTGGAAGAAAAATCCAGTATAGGACTCCTGCACGGACTCCGTGGTGCAGGACATCCCCGAATGTGCGCCGCCTGGAATCGGATGGAGGACGTCTACAGGTATCGCTCGGCTCGGGGACAATATTTTCTTCCACTCGGCTCCGCGTGGCTCGTCGTCGGCTCCGGCTCAGCCCTACGAGACTCTTTTCCCTACCCGCCGGACCCGATCCACACCGACGACACACAGATATCGCCGTGTCTTCCTCGTCGTGGGCGGACCCACAGCCGACATCGCTGTGTCGCCCTTGCCGCAGCCGTGCTCCGCCTCCGAGGCACGCTCGGCGGCTGCAGGCATGCAGTGGATGGGCTGAATTGCCTCCAGGAGACCGTAGGCTTCCTCGCCTTCTCCTGCCGATCTCGTTTGCTTGGCTTTCTCCTGCCGCGGTGGCAGCGTCACCTATCTAGGGCAAAACGGAGTCACGCCGTCAGGTTCTCAATGTCAAGAACGCGTGAGTCAAATAGATCGTGGAAACCAGATGCGAGTGAAGGAAGCATCCTTGCGAGGAGTTCAGCAGCGCAAAGTTTTTTTTCGATCTGGAGTGCAAAGGGCCGAGCCGAGTTCCAAACGGAGCAAGCGAGCGCCGAGCAAGAAAAAATTGCTCCTGAGCCGAGCGGTACTTCCTCCGTCGGATCCCAGACGGCGCGCATCCGAGGATGTCCTGCACAACACGGAGTCTGTGCAGGAGTCCTGTACTCGTGTACTGGATTCTTTTTTGAAATCTACAACTCTTATTTTGACTGTTTCTCTATCCGAGGTCGTTTATAAAAAATTGAGTTTCAAATTTGACAACATTCAAACTGGGTTTTCGTTAACAAGATGATTTCAAATGAAAAGGTTGTCAACTATAAAGTTTCATAACTTTTTGAAATCTACAACTCTTATTTTGACTGTTTCTTCATCCGAACTCGTTTGAAAAAACTCAAATTTCAAATTTTTGTGATGGTGGACCATCACAAAGGGTTTGTAATTAAGAAAACCCTTTGTGATAGTCCACCATCACAAACGGTCCTTTGTGTTGGTGGACTATCACAAAGAGTTTTTAAAAATCATTTGTGATGGTGGAACATCACAAACGTTTTTAAAAATCCGTTTGTGATGGTGGACTATCACAAACGGTTTTGTGCTAAATCTGTAATCATTTGGGCTAGACCGGCGTCGAGCGCCCCCAGCCAAGCACCGAGGAGCCTTCTTGGCCGAGCTGTGCGTAGAGAGAGGGGAAAGGAAGAGAGAAGAAAAAATATATGAGACACTGGTTCGTGGGCCCCACTTATCAGGAAAAGGAAGAGGGATGAGGGAAGAAGATCCGCTGAAGCAACTCTCCCCAATATCCTGAAAATTTGAAAGCAGATTCTCCTATAGCCAAAAAAAAGGGAAAAAAGATTTGCTCTTAGTGATTCTCCTATATACCCACTCTTGACTGGAGGTAGCAAGGATCGTTTCGCATCATCAACCACATTACTAGCTACCATCATCGGTGGACGCTCCGGTGTTGTCCGCATACACTTACGGCGACCCAATCCTGTACACAGGGTCTTCATGTGCAAGTCTCCGTCGGTGATCGATCTGAAGCAGAAAACACGACGGCCGCCACTCCATCTCAGAGTCGCACGCTTTGATCGGTCGGATGCTCTCGGCCTGTTTGCGATGGCCCCGTGTGTTCGATCGAGTTGTGGCAATTCATTATCAGAAGCAAGCAAGCTCATCTGTCCCAAGCTTTAATTATTTTGAGCTCCCATATATCGTTAGTAGTAGTTCTGTCAATACTGGTACACGCGCGCTTATTTTGCAAATTTATATGTACACGTACACATATGACATATATCTATATCAGCGATGATAAACCCTTTAAACTTTACGCTAACTTTATTTCAACACATTTTGATTGGAAATACGAAATAAAATCTTTGTACTCATTTTGGAAAATAAAATAAAATTTGGCCTGATAATCATAGTTGGGCTGGCCTAACCCAATATGATGCAACCGTCTCCTACTACGACGTCGCCGACGACTGCGGTGCTGGTCCCTTTCCAAGCACCTTGGCAGCCAGGCCGACCGAGACGTCTCCACTCCCCAGCCCGGCCTTTAAAAGGCCGGCCACCATGCAGGACATTCAGCCTGCATCCATCACACAGCAGCCAGATCAGAGGAGAAACAACTATATACGATCATGGCGACGACGCGAGCGTGCTTGGTCGTGCTCGTCGCGCTTCTCCTCTTTGAGGGGAGCCCAACAATGGCGGCTGCTGGAGAATCGGCAGAGCACCTGAGGCGGGTCAACAAGGCTCCCATGGCCAGAGTCGTCATGTGCTGTGACGTATGCTTGGACCAAAATTGTTATGAAAGAAAACAGAGAGATAACTCCCATGGCCATTACCCCACCACTCGTATATATATGTCCCTCTCATCATCTCACTTGTACTTCATTGTTCATGCAAGATATTTGAAACTACTGGCAGGAGCGCTGCATGCGGAGTCTTACATACATAGAGCTGTTATTACATATAAATGACTAAATACTCAACCTTATGCAAATAAGAAACTAGTGTTTGGATTCAAATGCTAAAGTTTAGCGCTTTCAATAAGTGATATTAGATGTATTAAACATAAACTAATTATAAAACTAATTACATAAGTCATGTCTATCTGGCGAGACTAAGCCTAATTTTGCTATAATTAATACATAATTATCACACATTTATGGTAGCATTACATTGTCTAATCATGGTGTAATTAGGGTTAATAGAATCGTCTTGTAAATTACCTCACGTTTATGTAATGGGTTTTTAAATTAATATATATTTAATACTCCTAAATTAACATATTTACATTCCATGCAGCGTACATAAGTGAAACATTTTCACCGTATGGCCGGATTGGTTAGTAGGTGGGCATCATAGTGGACGGTGGAATGGTGTGGTGAACATACAGGTGGAATCGACTTTCACCGCCAGTTCATAATACGACACAACGATGAAAATGGCAGATTTGCTGGTAAAAATCTAAAATTTACATGAAAAAGTTATAACCTCTTCATATAAAGACAAGTTTTATATCAACATTACAGAGCCCAGCGATATATAAAATTATATATTAAAACTATTTTCATTTGAGATTATTTAGACATCTAAATGGCTTTAACATATCAAAGTTGTATTACTCGATTAGATATACAAAATCATTTTAACACCCAAATACTAATAACACATTTAAAAGAGCTAATAGAAAAGGAATGCATCCCTTCCCCAACCCTAAGTGACTGTATGGTGAAGTGGTAAGAAGTGTCGTCCACGTGCCATGGTTCAAATCCTTGTGTTTGCAATCTTCACATATTGGAGGAAAAACCTAAAGTAGCATTGGATATGAGTTGGATATGATGGTGGCCGCTTGTCACACCCAAATGATAAATCACATGAGTAATGACTCTACTAAATACCATAAATGGTGCCAACCTAAAGAGCATTTAGGGCATGATTGATCACGTCCACAACTGGCGTGCAAAAAATACCGAGTCACAAATCTTACGTTGGTTTCTAGTTAAAAAAATGTCACGCAACTTGCAGAAACTAAAGTGCTGCGGACGAATCGTCCGCTGCGCCCATGCTGTGTGGCCGATCTATTAGGGTATAAGCCAAAAAGGGTCTTAATCTCTCATAAATCTGGCATGCGTTAGGAGTGCACGTAGATTTAATATATTATTTGCTTATTTACTCGAAAGGATCTCTCGTTTTCTACCTTTGTTTAATTTGTACTGCTGATTCGGACAAATCAACAGAGCCCAGACGGAGATATCATAGACTGTGTGCCCATCTCCAAACAGCTTGCATTCGATGATCCTCTCCTGAAGAACCACACCATACAGGTTCGTCTCTGCAGCACCATCGCCCTTTCGATTTCACTGTGGACATAACCCACCACACAATCACATGCACCGTGATACCACTTAACAGATTTGCACACCATCACCTTTCAGATGCAGCCTTCTTACCATCCTGGAGGTCAGTATGGTAACTCGAACATTGCACTTCATCCACTACGGGAAATCCCGTATATGTCGAGTGTCTAGCTCTTCGCCGAGTGTATTTTCTCGGACACTCGGCAAACAAAAAACACTCGGCAAAGAGCTTGTTTGCCGAGTGTCAAGAAAATACACTCGGCAAAGAAGCTATTTGCCGAGTGTAATATATTTGACACTCGGTAAAAATTAAGTTTTTTTATTTTTGAACCGCAAGTGATTCAAACAATAAAATATAAGGAATAGAAAAAATGTATGCATGTTGTTTGCCGAGTGTCAAATAAATACACTCGGCAAAGAAGCTCTTTGCCGAGTGTCAAATATAAGAATTAAGTTTTTTTATTTTTGGACCGTAAGTTATTTAAATAATAAAATATAAAATAATAAGTGATTTAGAAAAATTGTATGGATGTTGTTTGCCGAGTGTCAAAAAAATACTCTCGGTAAAGAACCATAAAAAAATAAATAATAAACTTGTTTGCCGAGTGTAAAATAAAAACACTCGGCAAAGAGGCTCTTTGCCGTGTGTCAAGAAAAATACACTCGGCAAAGAGGCTCTTTGCCGAGTGTTTTTCCTTTGACACTCGGCAAAGATGAGAGTTAAAAAAAGAGTGTATATTCTACCAAAGCAAATTAAGTCTAAAAATCATGGATTTTGATATGAAGTGATTGTATCACATATAGATACTATGATAAAAGGTTGAGAACATTTTGCACATTTTGTCATAACGAATGTTTACAAAATCGAAACATCTCACAAGAAGTGTATTGTAATTGTATGTGAAATGGTTAGTGGATGTATGTTTTGAATACAAACTTTTTTATATGATCTCATATGAAAAAACACTTTATACCAAAGTCGTACACCTCGAAGAAATATAAAACTTTGTAGTTGACAACTTTTATATTTGAGATTGTTTAACACCTTAAAATATTATTATAAGTTATCTAATTTGAAATTTAAAAGTTTTTAAATGACCTCGCATGTGAAAAAGTTATATATGAAAGTTGTACATATCCATGAAATATAAAATTTTGTAGTTGACAACTTTTTAATTTAAGATTGTTTAATAGTTTAAAATATTCTTATAATGTGTCTAATTTGAAATCTTAAAATTTTAAAATTTTCAAATGACTTCGTATGTAAATATGTTCTTTATCAAAGTTGTTGATCTCGAAAAGATATAAAAGTTTGTAGTTTACAACTTTTTTATTTGAAATTGTTTAGTCATTCAAAATCTAATTATAAGCACACATAGAAACACACAAAGAAAAACACTAGCGCCACCTCATCAATCCTAGACCTCAAAACCTTGGCTTCTGATTGGTCCAACTGATGAACAACGGATCCATCCCCCATCCCCCTGCCATATCCATCTCTCCCGTCTCTCTCTCCCTCGTATCTCTCTCTCTCCCGGCCCTCGGCTCTCTCCTCTCTCGGCGGTGGCCAGCCGGCCGGCATGGCGCGGCTCCAGCCCGGCCAGCAGGCGGCGGCGCGGCCCCGGTGAGGGCAGCTCGAGGCGGCGCGGCCCCGGCAGCATCTCGAGCGCGGCGGGCTGCGGGGGGCGGCGCGACGGGGAGACGCGAGGCGCGGCGGCCAGGCGGCGCAGCCGGCGGGCGGCCACGCGGGGCAGCAGGTGCGGCGGAGCGGTCCGCGGCCGGTGGTCGGTCAGCTCGCGGCGGGCCTGGAGGCGGCCGAGCGGCTCGCGGTGGCGCGGCCAGGGGCGGGGCTGGAGGCGGCCGGTCGGCTCGCCGCGGAGCTGGAGGCGGCCTGGCGGCCGGGCGGCTCACGGCGGGTCAGGAGGTGGCCGGGCGGCTTGCGGCGGCGCGGCCAGGGGCGGTGCTGGTGCCGCGCGGGCGGCGGAGCGGCTCGGCGTGGGCGGAGGCAGGACGGGCGGGGGGCCGGACGGCCAGGCCGCGGCCGATAATTTTTTTTTATTTTTTCAAATATTGTTCGCCGAGTGTCTGTACTGGGGCACTCGGCAAAGCCAATTGCATCTTTGCCGAGTGTCCGTTTGGGCACTCGGCGAACCCTTTGCCGAGTGTTCGACAGAAAACACTCGGCAAAGAGGCTCTTTACCGACACCTGATATGCCGAGTGCCGTTTGCCGAGTGTTACCCTCGGTAAACAGTTTGCCGAGTGTTTTTGGACTTTCGCCGAGTGTTTGGGACACTCGGCAAACGTCCGGTATCCCGTAGTGATCCAATCACCCAAACATGGCACCAGAATGGCAAGTGCCCTGAGAACACCGTACCGGTCCGAAGGATCAAAGAGGAGGATGTCCTAAGGGCCAGCTCAGTCGATTCGTATGGCGAAAAGAGGCCCGGAAGCATACCAAATTTCCGCCCTGAAGCTAGTGTGACGACTGGCCACCAGGTACAAAACTTAGTTCAAGAATCACCTTCATTTTATTACTAGCTGATCTCTTCCTCTTGGACTTTTTTTTGCAATTGCTGATTTAACATTTTTATGTTCTCCCATTGAGCAGTATGCCGTAGCATCTTCAGCATATGGCGAATTCTATGGAACTCAAGTCAATGTAAATCTGTGGAAACCAATAACCGAGACGGGACAAGACTTCAGCTTGACCCAGCTCTGGATCGTTGCAGGGTCCTATAACAACAATGATCTCAATACCATTGAAGCAGGATGGCAGGTGAGTACTCTAAGGGGATAAATTAAATGCCCCTTCATATATACCAGCTCTATTAGATGCTGCCTTGCAGCTAAAGTGTATTAAACATCCAAGACAGGAAATAGGGCGGTCCTAATATATAGTAACATTCAAAAATAAAAAACAAAGCTATATAGTGTAGACAGCTCTATTTTTTAATTGCAATTAAATATCCAAGTGGTCTACAGATCGTATTAAAGACAACTCTTATATATTCCTTTGTCATTTAATTTACAAGACAAATGTAATAATATTTGTGTACTGGAACCGGATAAGAGGGATTCCATGGGCATCTCGCATGTTGGGCGTCTTTGGATTCCAAATTTCCAACCTGGAATTATGCAGGATAAACGAGTACTGGAACTAGATAATTCAATGAACGAAAGGTAGAAAGGACCCACAAGATTCACTGGTTGTTTCACCAAACGACAATGACAAAATCACTCTTCTTTCTATTTCACATGATAAAAGAGTGCGCAACAATATACATCACACTGTTGCACGAGCCCTAAGAATTCTGTAATCGCGCACCAAGTTGTGCACTCTCTAACATTGTGGTTGATGGATTTGTGCTCTCTGCAAAATTTCAGGTTTACAGATATTTGTATGGGGATTACAATCCTAGACTCTTCATCTACTGGACTGTAAGATAAATCTCACATTCCTTTATCTTTATTAGTAATATTGAGCTTTTTATTAAGTTTGGACCTAAAGGTACTAATAATTTATATTACTATGCAATATATATTGTAGCGTGATGCGTATCAAACAACAGGATGCTGCAATCTAGGGTGCCCAGGATTCGTCCAGACAAACAATCAGATTGCTATTGGTGGTACCCTCTCCCCTCAGTCCACCTATGGTGGCTCACAATACGAAATCAGTATCCTAGTTTGGAAGGTAAAACACAAAGAATGTTCACATTCTGAATATGAAATAAAGTCCATGAATGTTCACATTCTGTACTAGAGTTTTATCCATAAATGCAACAGTGTTAATAAGTTAGCCTTTTTTTGCAAATATCCCAAGAAATTTTTATCTTACCATTATTCTACAAGGAACTATATTAGTATTGCAACTCTGGCCCAATTGCTATAATCCCATGCATCTCCTGAATTCTCCAGTAAATCTTGCTTGCAGGACCCAAACACAGGCAACTGGTGGTTGCAAGTAGGAGGCGCTAATGTGGGCTATTGGCCATCATCCATCTTCACCTAGTTGCAAAACAGTGCCTCCTATGTACAGTGGGGTGGCGAGGTGTTCTCGTCTGACAATGGCCAAACTACCACAGACATGGGCAGTGGGCACTTCCCTGGGGAAGGGTTTGGCAAGGCCAGCTACATCAGGAATATCCAACTGGTGGATTCATCCAACTATCTCTACAAAGCAAGTGGTTTGAGCTTCATAAACCCGTCGCCCAGCTGCTATAACGTGCAGAGTGGCACCAACAACGACTGGGGCACATACATCTTCTATACAGTGGCGAAGCTGGCGGATTTTGACGCCTAAGGCCACTCAGTAAACGTTTATACCACTCAATCTCAGTGTAGTACATATAATAGCGATAATCGCAATAGTGATAGTTCATATATCGATAGAAGTGCCTAAAATGCATGATTTAGACAAATACATCACAATTTAAGACACATTGCCATAACAAAATTGATAAAATAAATACCTAACTAGTGCCTCATGTAGATTGGAGAATGCAAATCTACAAATCAGTAGACAAATAATATAAGTTCCCGATTCAATCTGCATTCTATAGTTCTACACTATCCTGCCTCGTGTGGATTGAGGAATGGAAATTCCAATTTCCAAACAAAACTGAGTAACTGACCGATTTAGAGAGCCACCAAGCTAGTGCAGGTGCAGCAGCGGTGCTCCTGGTCCTGGGTCCTGGCGGTGCTGCCGGTCGCCGCCGCCCACCTTGCTGCTGCGCGGTGCGCGGCTGCGCGCTGGTGCTGCCAGCGCCACCGCCCCGCCCTTGGCAGCCAGGCCAAGCGCCAGCTGGCTGCTGCCGTGCTGCGCGCCGGCGCCAGTGCTAGCGGACGCCGCCGCTTGCCTGGCTCGCCCTGCTACGCCGCCGAGCCGGTGCGCTGCCCGCCGCCAGCCGCCGCCGCTTGGTTTCGGCTTTCGGATGAAGAGGAGTGCGGGCGTGCGGCGCTGCGTGTGCGTGGCCTGGTGCGGCGCTGCGTGTGCGTGGCCTGGGCTTGGACGTCTGTTTCCACCGAAGAAAGGAAAAGAGGCCGGCTGTCCGCTGTTCTATTGGGCCACAATATAACTTAGATCAAGAAAATATACATGGGTATAAATGTTTTTTTGGCCACGCCTAAGGCCATGGCCTGGGTGGCCTTAGGCCCAGCTCCGCCCCTGCTTCTACAGAGGACCTGGGCAGAACCCTAACTGCCCATAGTAAACCTTGAATTACTTTACAGCCCAAACATCTCCTAAATACAAGACGAAAGCTCACTTAGCAATGGATAATGTATTGCCCAATAAAGTATTGTAGGGTCTGTACTACTGCATGACCCATGCAAACGTCACAAGTATAATGAATAAGGACCTTCCATCGTTTGTTATTAGAACTGTACGTATCTGCACTGCAGACAAAGTGTACTGTTATCGATAAGTCAAGACATACTGAGCATAGACCCAAGCAACAAGATCGATCTTCAGAGCTCAAAATAACTACTTTCGATGAAATAAATAAATGTGATTGTAAATCAGTGTTTTCCTTGTCCGTGGAACAATTTTCTCTTTATAAGATTCTTTTTTCTTGCACGTATCACTACGATAAATCCCGTATATGCCGAGTCCCAACATCTTTATCGAGTGTTTTTTTATGGGCACTCGGCAAACAACCTTTTCACCGAGTGCCAGAAAAACAACACTCGACAAACAAAAACACACTCGGTCAAGTGTCAAATAAAAACACTCGGCAAAGAGCTTTGCCGAGCATCGAAAAAATGCACTCGGCAAAGAGGACACTCAGCAAAGAGCTTGTTTGCCAAGTGTCAAAAAAATTCACTGGGCAAAGAAGCTCTTTGCCGAGTGTATTATATTTGACACTCGGCAAAGAATTAATTTTTTCTTTTTTGACCCCAAGTGAATTAAATAATACAATTAAAATGAGTAGATAAATTATATGCATGTTGTTTGCCGAGTGTCAAGAAAATGCACTTGGCAAAAAAGCTCTTTGCCAAGTGTATTATATTTAACACTCGGCAAAGAATTAAGTTTTATTCTTTTTTAACCGCAAGTGATTCAAATAATAAAATTAAAATAAGTAGAAAATTATATGCATGTTGTTTGCTGAGTATCACAAAAATACACTCGGCACAGAATTTGTTTGCCGAGTGTATTTTCTTTCACACTCGGCAAAGATGTGAGTTCAAATGATTTTTAAATTATAAAACAAGCAAATTAAGCTAAAAAATATCAAATCTGTCATAAAGTGATGGTATCACATATATAGGCTGTGATCAAAAGTTGAGAACATTTCACACATTTTGTCATAACGATCTATACAAAATCGAAACATCTCATACAAACTTTTTTATATAATTGTGTAATTGTGTGTGACAGAGTTAGTGGATGTATGTTTTCAATATAAACTTTTTTATATAATCTCATATGAAAAAATACTTTATACCAAATTTGTACATCTCGATGAAATATAAAACTTTGTAGTTGACAACTTTTGTATTTGAGATTGTTTAACACTTTAAAATATTATTATAAGTTATCTTATTTGAAATTTAAAATTTGAAAGTTTTGAAATGACCTCGAATGTGAATAAGTTATATATATGATGTTGTAAATATCCACGAAATATAAAACTTTATAGTTGACAACTTTTTAATTTGAGATTGTTTAATAGTTTAAAATACTCTTATAATGTGTCTAATTTGAAATATCAAATTTTTAAAATTTTCAAATAATTTCGGATGTAAATATGTTATATATTAAAGTTGTTGGTCTCGAAGATATAAAAAGTTTGTAGTTTACAACTTTAAAGTCACGCATAAATCGCGCGCTACGCGGCAGGCGGGGTTCAAACCCGCAACCTCCCCCCTCGCACGAGAGCTCCTCTACCACTGCACCACACTGTCACTCATGACTTAGAAGCCATTCCGATTCCTACCATATTATCTAAAACAGAGTGTAAATTGCTTGTTTCAAACCCTAAACAATTTCAAATCAAAAAGTGATGAACTACAAAGTTTTATAGCTTCTGAAGATCTACATCTTTTATGTTGAACGTTTTTTCATCCGAGGTCGTTACAAAATTTGAATTTCAAATTTGAGAACATTCAAACTTAGATCTAGTTGACTAGATGTTTTCAAATGAAAAAGTTGTCAACTACAAAGTTTCATAACATTTTGAACTCTACAACTCTTATTTTGACTGTTTCTTCGTCCGAGGTTGTTTGAAAAACTCAAATTTTAAATTTTGAACCCACATCACAAAGAGTTTTTGTTACAAACAGTTTGTGATGTGGGCATAAAACCATTTGGGATGTGGCCGTTTGTGATGTCGGTTTCTGTAGTAGTGCTAATTTCTTATATAGACTATATTCTATACTCTATTAGCAAAGCTCTAGCCTCTAGCTACTAAATCCAAAAAGACACTTTCAATTTTTCTGATCAAGTGGACACTAGTGTATTTCTTTTCAGAAAAGTAGAGCCAGGATAAGACCATATCACCAGAATCTCTAGTATCTTTCCCAGGGCGAACAACAAATTCAGTATATTCAGAAACTGAATTCCATTCACAAACAGACCGACAACCATTCAGCAAGGTGCCTGCATTCAAGAAAGGACATCCTGAAAACTTAGCAGTGATTCTCTTAACAGAGATCAAGAACCAATTCTCATTGACTCCAATTATCTCAAAGATCGGGCATGATGTACTACTGATCAACTACCCCCACAATAACCAGTAATAGATTTGATCATGAAGCATACAAGGAGCACACCAGGATTCCAAACAAAATGACGGGAGACACTACATTGAAAAAAAAAATCCAAGATTTGCTCAGTTCAGAAAGCATCCTCTACTGTTAGACCTATGAAGCAACAAATTCAGGACATGAAGCCATCTAAGAAATTTGAATGTACTTTAGATGCACGGCATGAAGCCATCTAAGCAATCTGAATTAAATTATTTGGAAGAATATAACAGTACATAATTCACCCAAATATTTGCTAAGTCTTCAATTGGAATATACAAATAATTGGAGTTCATTTGCCTCCAATTAATTCACCGATCCGACACTTCTGGATTTCTCTAAGACGATGGGACATGAGATTGATCAACACCATCATACGTTCATTTACAGAAAGCTATCATGGGGAGCTCGGCAACAGATGTATTACATCGAACTGAACTGCAAAATTCAAGACGAGATAACCCGTGGGGATGAACAGAGACTCATCGAAGTTGTAGACTGCGGCCAGCCACTCAGAATGGCCCTGGCATCAATGAACTCAAGCATGACGGCTCCACGCATCTGCTCCGCCGCACGCCCGGCCTGCCGTCGCGACCTCGTCCATGGCGCGGCGCAGGAGCCAATGGACCTGGGATTCCGGGGGACTGAGACTCGATTCACAGATCACCTCTTTCGCAGTTCGGAAGAAGAATAGCCCCCGTCGCCGCAGACTCCTCGCGATGCGGGTTGCGGCGCCGCTTCACGGACGGGTGGATGGGCAGCGGCGCATCACCGAGGGGAGAGGATGGGCGGCGCCACATCGGCGAGAAGAGGCGAGAGGGAGCTCGACCGGGCGACCGGGGAAGGGGAGGACTGGTTGTGTGGCGGCGCATCAGGGGAGTGAGAGGAGGAGCGAGAAGCATCAAACCCTAGCTAGAGCATTTTATACGCCTGTGGCTCTTTCTTGGGCCACCTATAAGGACGTTGTGGCCCAGGCCTAGATGTTTTTTTTCTTATGCAATTCCGCACATATACTCATGGGTACCCTATATCGGAGACACGGTTTTAGAAAACGTGTCACTAGTTAGATTACATAATAGTGACATGGTTTGTTAAACCGTGACTCGATAATCTAGTGAAGCGTTATGTAAAGACGCGTCTCTAGAAAACTCACCAGATACGCATGTTAACAAAAAACTGTCACTATTCCATTCCAGTGACACGTCTCAACAAGAGCCGTCACCAATGCAATTTGAGTGACGCGTTTTGTACAGATGCGTCTCTGATATGCCTCCACCGGGCTGGTATATGACCTGGTGAACTGATTAGTGACGCATTGTGTAGAGGCACATCACTGATATCATATTAGAGACGTGTGACCAATTCGTGTCACTAAATCGTGTGTCTTTTTTATCGGTTTTTTACGTAGTGTTTAACTACGAAATAGAATCTGATTTGTTCCCAATAAATTGCTTACACGTTTAACTTAAAATCATGCGATATTTTACTATGGTAATCATGATCAACGGCACCACATTTTTAAAAAAAAAATGTTTTACCGACTATTGCTGCTAATGCTACATGCATGATAATCTATCACTAGCTTAAATGAAAGATTATTATAAATTGCTGTACTCAAAGTATTTCCCAGATCAAGTTCTTGCTGGTGCTGTATCATTAAGGAGTTTCAGACACATTATCAGAGCGTTGTGGAACGCGTACTTTACATCATACTATGGTGTCTTGTTTGAGTTTTTGTACTTTCAGTCTATCAAGCCGACAAACAGGAAAATTCTTGCACAGCTTCTAAAAATAAAAACATAAAAAAGCTGAGTTTATATTTGAAGCTTAAAAGCTCAGCTTTCTGAGATTTTCATAACTTTCCGTGCTTTCTTATAAAGCTAAAGACATCTTAGAAGGTAGTATTGACTTTCCAGAACTAAAAGTCTTTAGCAGATTTTCCGAAAAGCTCGCTCAACCAAACAAAGGCCTATATAGTACGGACCCTAAAATTTGTTTGGATATCGCGCAGAACGGCATTGACTCATCCTTGTTTACTGATCCGTCAAACCAAGCGTGACGTATATTCAACCAGAGATTATTGGCAAGCATTACGCTTACGTACTAATGCTGCAGCTTACGTGGCATCTAATATATATACACAGACCAACACGATATGCCACTAGAGCCCGCGCGAGACCAATTATTTGCTAGCTCATGCACATGACTACTACAAAACAAAGATATTGTAACACAACGTTATAACACATGACTCAATGTGTGTTCGCACCCAAAATTGGCAGTTGCCTATCAGGCCGAGGGCAACCGGTCAGACCGGTTCTAGAAAGCGGTCAGACCGGTTTTACTGTAGCCGATCTGGCAACGGCCAAACCGGTCTGACCGGTTTCCCTATCCGGTCTGACCGGTTTCTCCCGTGTTGGAGTAGGTTTAGGACTTTAGAGTTTTATCCCATATTGTAAACCGGCCTAAAGGGGTACGACTTCCCCACCCTATAAATATAAAGGGTCATGGCCGATTGAGAATCATTGATGTGAACCTGCTGGGGTTTGTGCCCGATCTTTCGATGAGAGGCGTGGGGGATAACTCGATTGGAGGAGACGACGTTCACGGCCCGACTACAACCTTTCAAAGACTGCGCCTTAGCGACCGATACACCACCTCCTATGGATGCCGCGATCTTGTGGGAGCGCGTCACCCGACCTGTCCTGCAAGCAATCGAAGAACTAGCAAGAACAAGTATGATACAAGTACTGAATTTACTAGATGGGAATTGAAGTGTCTCAATCTCAAACTCAATCACCAACGAAGTGGGGTTCCGTCGACTCGAAAACGGGCGGCTGGACCAGCACGCGCGCTTACAAGCAAGTAGCAATGGCTAAACTTGATCTAAACAAAACCCAATCTGTTTGTGGCGGCTATGGAGGTATAAAAGAGGGTGGAGGATGACCAGTACGAGGTTGGGGTCGTCCTACAACCCTAGGACGCGCCCCTAATGGACCCAACTTGATACACGGCCCATTGGCCCAAAATAAGGTGACGCAGCACCGTGAGCAGAAAAGGTCTCTGTAGTAAATCGATGATTGCGGCCGCATCTGAACAGGTACGAGGGTGAGTCTGGATCGATCTGAAAGTAGACTTGATAAGCTTTCCATCAAGTACTTAAACGCCCAAAACGGAGTCCAGATGAAACCGTGGTGGCCGTCGTAAGTCAGCACTTTCCTGCAGTCCGAATCCAAACTTTCCAAAACGTGTTGGATTTGGTCTCTTTCCTTCCTTAGGCCAATGTGACGTGGTAACCTGATGGGGGACGTGGGAATACTTAGAATTGGTCCCCAATCAACTTCTTTGGTCCTCCATGTCTTCCATATGTGTCTAACACTCTTTTTAATCCACGTATGTATTTCTGAAAATGAGAATGAACACACATCATGGCGCAACATCAATTCATCGAATGTACCAACAATAATTGTGATATAGGATTGATTCACCTTTGGTTTGCAAGCCATTAATATGGTCGTATCTAAGCCGGTGATGTCCTCATCATTCTCCCCTTCTTGGCTGCAAGTCGTCCTCGACTTGCTCTGGTGGCATTCTACGGCGATTGCTTTGTTGTTTAAGCATGGAAGGACATCCATGTTGCATGACCACAACCAGCAATGCTCCCCTTCTTTGGGCTGACCCTGTTGCTTAAGAGAAAAACTAGCAAAACTTTGCAAAACATCGTTAGTCTTAGTGCAGCCCTCTATTTGATTATGATATTGTAGCCCAAAAGGATATTCCAGATTAGAGCAGATATAAACTTTATGCACCAAATACTCTCCTTTGCAATTATACTTGCCAACAAAGTGATATGTATGATTATACAAGCATGAAAATTCAGAATATGCAAAAAGTTTCTCCTCTAAACATTTTAGATCACAAAGAATATCAAATTCAATATAACGCAAAGTATTTAAAGAAGACATCAATTTCAATTCATCATGTGCACAAGTAATAGGATGGAAAAGCTTTGTTTCAGAACATGTGTATGGTTTCAAATTAAAAATATCACTCTTATTCACTACTTGTGGTATAGAAGTACAAGAAGCATCATCGCACAAGTTCTCTTTATCATAAGGAACAACAACTAATTCTTCTTGTGACAAAATCAAATCAGTTGTAGGTTCCACATTTTGATTAGCATGCAGAGTGGACAAATTTCCAACACTATGGGACACATCATTCTTGCAAGTACTATTAGATGAAAGAATTTCCTTTTCAGCACTCATAGCAAGCCAAAACAATGAAGCAATATTGTTGTATGATTTGCTAATTAGCATGGTTCGAATTTCAGAATTAAGCCCTTTCATGAACCTACACATAACATCTTTCTTGCATTCATCTAATCCACCAAACATGACACAAATCTTAAACCTATGATAGTATTCTTTGACAGTCCTACTGCCTTGCTTCAATTTGTCCAATTTTTCAAGTAAACAGTCAGCATAATATTCTGGAACATATTCATCTCGAAAAAACATTTTAAATTCATTCCAAGTTTGTGGAACTTTGTTGTGCCTACAAATGTGTTTCCATGTAATCAAAGCATATTTTGTTAAAGCACTAGATGCAGCAAAAATCATTTCAGGTTCAGACAAGTCATAATTATCAAATTCTGCATCTACCTTAAGCTCCCAATCAATATAAGCTTCAGGATCAAACATAGCAGCATATAATGGCAAATGTTGAATGACATCCTGAAGATGAGGGTCTAGTTTCAACTGCTCAAAAATCTCTGTATCACCTGCCATGATTAGTTGACAACAAGAAACACAAAAATAAGATGTATCCTCCTATCAACTACTAGATGTGTTGGTTCTAATTCTCTCAAACTATCCTTGTTCAAACAAGCTCTTACAAATTCTTACCAAGCCAAACAGGAGGTGACAGCAACCAACAAGACAACAACCTCAAAGATAGTGTATCGGTGCTGCAGCAACAAGACCTGTCAAACTGTAGTCGGATATGTGGAGCTATAGGTGGGCTGAAAAACAAGGAATAGCTAGCACCACGTTAGTTAAACAAAGCAAGCTGAATAATCGTTCAACGGCAGCACTGTGCTGGTCCTAGCCTAGACCGTGCTAGAGACGCGAGCCTCGACACAAGGGAAGTTACAATGCACCACCGAAAACAATAGATACTCACGATGAACAGATCAGCCCCCTTTCTTTCTTTCTTTCTTTTTTTTTCTTTTCTTTTTTTTTGTTCCTCTTCTTTTTGGGGACTAAAATCTTTTGATTGATGCTATGACAACCAAAACAAATGGCAGCATACAACCCCTAACAAAACAGATTTACAATTCTTATTTCAGCTAACCAGACACGCAAATCTCAAAGGCGATTGCGGCGTGCTCAGAAGGAATTTTTGAGCAAGGTCAAATCCGTTCGAAAGAGCACGAGTTAAGCTTTCCAGATTGTACTCAAACACCTGATTTGGATATCGGACGTGGAAACTGCGTCGGTTTTCTTCTCGTGCTGGACAGGGACTCCGAATCAGAAAGTGACAAGAACTCGAAACTCTAAAGGATTAAACTAAGACCAGCAACTCGACGCGACCGATGCAACCGAAAACTCAACAAGCCCTAACTAAGCAGTACTAGCAAAGGCTCAAAGTGTTTATAGGATTGCGGTAAAACTAATCTACTATTTTTTTGGCTTTTCTGGACTATAGGAAATTAAAATCAGCAAAGAATTGATACACTCACACCGATAAACCTGGCTCTGATTACCAACTGATGTGAACCCGCTGGGGTTTGTGCCCGATCTTTCGATGAGAGGTGTGGGGGATAACTCGATTGGAGGAGACGACGTTCACGGCCCGACTACAACCTTTCAAAGACTGCGCCTTAGCGACTGATACACCACCTCCTATGGATGCCGCGATCTTGTGGGAGCGCATCACCCGACCTGTCCTGCAAGCAATCGAAGAACTAGCAAGAACAAGTATGATACAAGTACTGAATTTACTAGATGGGAATTGAAGTGTCTCAATCTCAAACTCAATCACCAACGAAGTGGGGTTCCGTCGACTCGAAGCGGGCGGCTGGACCAGCACGCGCGCTTACAAGCAAGTAGCAATGGCTAAACTTGATCTAAACAAAACCCAATCTGTTTGTGGCGGCTATGGAGGTATAAAAGAGGGTGGAGGATGAACAGGACGAGGTTGGGGTCGTCCTACAACCCTAGGACGCGCCCCTAATGGACCCAACTTGATACACGGCCCATTGGCCCAAAATAAGGTGACGCAGCACCGTGGGCAGAAAAGGTCTCTGTAGTAAATCGATGATTGCGGCCGTATCTGAACAGGTACGAGGGTGAGTCTGGATCCATCTGAAAGTAGACTTGATAAGCTTTCCATCAAGTACTTAAACGCCCAAAACGGAGTCCGGATGAAACCGTGGTGGCCGTCGTAAGTCAGCACTTTCCTGCAGTCCGAATCCAGACTTTCCAAAACGTGTTGGATTTGGTCTCTTTCTTTCCTTAGGCCAATGTGACGTGGTAACCTGATGGGGGACGTGGGAATACTTAGAATTGGTCCCCAATCAACTTCTTTGGTCCTCCATGTCTTCCAGATGTGTCTAGCACTCTTTTTAATCCACGTATGTATTTCTGAAAATGAGAATGAACACACATCATGGCGCAGCATCAATTCATCGAATGTACCAATAATAATTGTGATATAGGATTGATTCACCTTTGGTTTGCAAGCCATTAATATGGTCGTATCTAAGCCGGTGATGTCCTCATCAATCATCATCCAATCGAACAAATACATCTATCTTTTATCTTTTTACTTTTTCTTTTTTCCCCTACTTTTCCAATCTACTATTTGCTGTTCCTCCTTCGTCTCTACGTCGATTGAGGGCGTCCTAGGTGGCCTGCCGACTCTAGGACAACCCTACGTGCGTTGCCCCGACGGGATCCTGCCCGGACGACGCTCGAAGGTCTACCGCCAGCCCTGTCTGGCAAACCGGTCTGACCGGTTACAGAAACTGGTCTGACCGGTTCCTGCGTTTGCGTTCTGTTGGCCATGAATTTGTGCCAACAATGTGTTACAAGAAAGATGCATGGTAACACAAAAGCATGTGTTACAAAAGAATGTTGTAACACATGGCTCTTGCTTTATGAAATTGTGTTACTAACAACGAGTCTAGCAACACACAAAACTAATGTTACAACTAAAGTGTTACAAAGACGTCAGTATGTTGTAACATATTGAAAATAATGTTGCTACTAAAATGTTACAAAGATAGTGTCCCGAGGACATAATATATATACAAGCAGTAAGGAAAATAGAGAAGAGAGACGTGACTAGCAATAAGGAAAATATAAATAATATTGCTCGAGCTGCAAATCATTTGAAATTTCTTAGGCGACTCCGCGCCAATCAGTTTCTTTCAAAATTTTTAAAAAATCATGATTTTCGATGCGAGTGGAAGACTTGACGTCGGGTTAAAAAGTCCAAAAGATGCACTGGCAGAGTTGTCCGTCCAAAGCCACGTAGTCATGGGATCAAAACCTGCTTTCTGGGTTGAATTTTTGGTAATATTTCCTTCCTGACGAACGGAGCCCACCACTTAATGCTAACTTAAAAAGGTAACATGCTGAAGTTTGGACGTTAGGTATAGAACCTGGAGCTCTCCCATGTACGGAATTAAAATACATATAAAACCCAATCTTTTTTATATGGATTCAACATTATTATTGTTTTCCAAATTTAAGTCAATATTTTCTCCTTGAAAAATAGATGTCCGTTATAAAGTTCGAAAAAATGAATTGGACTATAGTTATTACTCCGTTTAAGCTAAAATATGCAAAGCATGAGGTGCAGCTCAGTGGTAGAGCCATACTATCTTTGCAAACGGGTCATCAGATCAAAACCTGATATCTCCATTATCCTTTTTGGTAATATTTCCTTCCCTATAAATGGGGTCCACCACTTTACTCTAACTTAACCGGGAGCTCTCCCATGTATTGAACCCAATCATTTTTATACAGATTAGATATTAAATTTTCCAAATTTAAGCAAATATTATTTGATCTTAAAATATCCGAAACTACATTAAATTTGATTGTTTCTATGGAGACCGAACAATACAAAAACAAAATAAAAAACCTGGCTAAAGTTGGGCGCATTCCTTCCTCATGCTATATGAGTCTATATAGACTAGCAGTCACCACATCGTACACTCCTTCCACGTCAGCCGGCACGGCGGCGAGCCGCCGGCCGCAGGGAGGTGCGGGAGGTGGCGGGGGAGGAGGAAGCTGGGCACGACGGCTAGCGGAAGAGATTCGGAAGGGCAGGGTGGTCGGCAGCGGCCGCCATGGGCCGCGGGCGGTGGGGGATGATGCGGGGGTGGAGGAAGCTGGGCGCGGGCGAGTGGGGCGACGGGTGGCAGGCGAGAGGTGGGTGGACGGCCGGCGGCAGTCACCATGGGCCGTGGGCGGCTGGAGAGGCGGGTGGGAGGTAGGTGGTGACCACACGGAAGGGTCCCGTGCGGCCGACCACAAACAAGATTTGCCCCCTACGGAGTATGAGTATGTTACAACCAGGTAAGTGGGCCCATGCCAATAGTCCGTGATCACATCACCCACCCGGTCCATGTCTCTCCCATGTAGCCCAGTGTCTTCTTGCTTATTGGTCTTGCCGAGAGTGGAATTGATTATTTATTGCACCGGGAAACCGAAGATGGCTTATCCAAAACGTCTGCTAAAGCCAAGTTTGGTGAGCTAACGAGAAATAAGCTTTCTTTTTGTAGCGATGTTTCTTACAAACTAATGCACTTTTAATTACATGACATATGCCAACAAGAAAATCTTAAAATAAAATAAGCACGATGTGTATGCAATGACGTAAATAGATTTTATTGCACGTAGTGTATGTTGACATTGCAAATTGTGGAAAACACACAGTACTAGCACTTTATTTTTCATCTAATTTTGTGACCACAGGTTAGTATTTCCCTCCAATTTTTTTCACCTGAGACTGGTTTCCCGCCTACGGAGTATCCATTATTCCGCCGCGAACAAGTCCCAGGCCCACCACGCAACAATTTTGACGGGATTTGGTTACTCACGATGCAAAATCGGCAGTTCAGTTTCCTCTTTCCTGCGGCGCGCCGGCACCCCTCCGCTACCTCCGAGCCAAGCACTCTGGGAGATCATCCCAAGATCCCTTTCAAATATTGATCGAGTATCAGCTGTCCCTCTTCCCATGGATCCGATCCTAGCTACTGCTCCTGATCCGCTGGCTTTCAAATTTTGCAGGTTCGGTGTAAACGCTCAACTTCTTCACGGACGAGATCAAGATCCTGTCCTGGACCTGCGGTACGCAATCTTTCACGCATCCTCGATGAGCATAAAATTGAATCTTAATTTGGTTGTTTGAGAGTTTAGATGATCAAATTCTAGTGTCATGCACGATTATATATCATCAACTGTGGGACTAGGGCACGCCTGGAAGTTAGGGGCCACGCTCGTCGATTGCCCACCAAGGGACACTATTCCGGACGACCTAGGGTCCTGCCTTAGGTGCCGCATCCACTTTGATAAATATCTATCACTTTTATTATTTATTAAAGTGATATCTGCATGCTCAATTGGTTACTTGAATATGGTACGGTGCATAAAGTTGTCATGATAATGATTTTAAATTCAATGAGATCACAAGATTTCTCCACACTCAAATTCAACGAGATTACAATATTTCTCCATAGTTATTTATTAGTAGTCTTATCAGATGCCAATCTACTTGTAGCCCACCACAAGTTCGTGCTAACAAAGCCATTGGCGACCATTGTGGCCACTGTGTAGCTCAGCGCACAGGAGGTATTCGGCATAAGGTAATTTTTTTGTTCAATGCCAATTTGATCTGAAGATGAATTGATATAAATTCTGGTAACCTAATTTGTATACCAATCATTTTAATATCAAGTTGAAGATAATCTGAATTGTTTGTTATGTGTTGATGATTCTTACAGCTGCTCTACTACAAGCAAGGGAAAACACATATATCACTACGGGAAACCCGGCGTATGCCGAGTGCTTCCCTATTTACCGAGTGATTTATTTCGGGCACTCGGCAATGACTGGCTGTGCCGAGTGCCCAGACAAAGGCACTCGGCTAAGAGACAACACTCGGCAAACATGATCTTTACCGAGTGTCAGAAAAGAGAAACTCGGCAAACAAGATCTTTGCCGAGTGTCAGGACAGAGACACTCGGCAAAGCTGACGCACGTGCCCTGCGCGTGCCACGCCACAGACGGCTGTTTGGGCTCCAGTAGCTTTGCCGAGTGTCACACGGCAGACACTCGGCAAAACAACGCTTTGCCGAGTGTCCCGCGTGAGACGCTCGGCAAAGCCGTGGCACGTGGCCACGCGCGCCAACGGCCGTGGACGGCCATTTGGCCTGTCAGTTCTTTGTCGAGTGTCACAGGCCAGACACTCGGCAAACATGTGGCACGTGTCAAGCACGTGCCAGACCCGTTGACGTGTTGGCCCTTTGCCGAGTGTCTGGGCCAGATACTCGGCGAAGAGTTTGAAAATTTAAAAAATATTTTCAAAAAACTTGAAATTCAAACTCAAAAAATTTGAACATTTTAAATATAAGAGTTTCCGGCCGGCTGGATTGGTGGTTTTGCCGAGTGCTTCGGGGGGGGGGGGGGGGACACTCGGCAAACCACCTCTTTGCCGAGTGTTACCTGGTAGGCACTCGGCAAAGCTTATGTTTGCTGAGTGTTTCCTAAAAACCACTCGGCAAAGTTTGACGCTGTTTATTTAAACTTATGTTTTTGGGCTCCAAACTTTATTTTTTTTCCAACAATACTTGTCAAAGGCTCTTTATATGTTATGTGGAGCCTGTGGCAAAAAGTTGGGACGATTTCGAAAAGTTTATATATACGGCCCTTTCCAAACGGAGCATATCCCCATAGAAGATTCGGAGAGTTGAGAAGGAGACAGCTGGATTTCGAAACGAAATGAAGTTGAATTAGAGTTTGAGTTCATAACTTTTTATATCTTATTGAGCTTCATTTGAAGTTATCATATTTTTCCGGACCCATTTGATATTTTTTAAATTATTTTTACAACTATCTCCGCATGAAATAATGAAATATACGAAGGAATTATGAGATATATATGCTTCAAATAATGAAAACATTTCATGTAAGCATAAAATGTGCATTGTTGAATGTATTTGACAAGATATTTTGATGTGTATTTGATCAAATTTGAAAAATTTGGTATGCAAGAATTGTTCTGGGAAATGTTTGCCGAGTGCTACACTCGGCAAAAGACACCTTTGCCGAGTGTCAGGTCAGAGACACTCGGCAAACAGATCATTTGCCGAGTGCCTGTGGAGCGGCACTCGGCAAAGAAGACACATGGGCTGGCCGGCCCGCGGCCGCGCGGGCCACGTCATTGGCCGACGTGGCTCCTTTGCCGAGTGTAGGCACTTGGCAAAGGCATGTTTGCCGAGTGCCCTAGGCCAGACACTCGGCAAACAAGCCACGTGGCCCACCTCTTCGACCACGCGCGGCCACTTGGTCGATCTATTTGCCGAGTGTCAGATCTACGACACTCGGCAAAGAGGGGGGTGCGCCGGGGGACTTAACCACCCACGCGCCCACCCGGCGCCACACACGCACACACACACGCACACACACGCCGTTGCAGCCTCTCTCTCCGCCCGCCGCCTCGCCCGCCGCCTTCGCTGCCGCCACGCCGCACGCCGTGCTCGCCCTTCCCCCACCCGTCCTCCGCCCCGCGGCCGCCCGCCACCCGCGCCAACGCCGGTCCCTGCCGCCGCCACCGCCACCGCCTCGGGCCGCCGCCCTCCACCTCGCCCCGCGACGCCGCCGCCCCGACTCGACCGCCGCAGGCCGCCGCCGCCGCCCCGAGCCGCCGCCGCCCCGGACGCCGCCGGCCTCCTCCCCGCCGCCGCACCGTGCCGCCGCCACGAGCCGCCGCCACGAGCCGCCGCCGGCCTCCTCCCCGCCGCCGCACCGTGCCGCCGCCCCGGACGCCAGCGCCGACGCCGCCCCGAGCGCCGCCCCGAGCCGCCGCCCCGAGCCGCCGCCGCCGCCCCGGACGACGCCGGCCTCCTCCCCGCCACCGGGCTCCCTGCTGCTCCCGGCCGTCCGGTGGCCGCTCCTGCCCGTGCCCCTGCCCGACGCCCCTGCTGCTGCTCCCACGCCGGCGGCCCGTGCCCCTGCCCGACACCCGACGCCCTGAAGGTAAAGCTTTTGTTGAAAAAATTGTTTGTGAAAAATTTGCTATGCATGTGTAGAATGTAAGAAAAACTTAGTTGTCAACAATTGGACAATACATGTGAAAAAGTAGTTATCAACTTAGTTTTGTGGTAGGATGTGGTAGTTGCGATTTTATGGTAGGATAGATGTGGTAGTTGTTGTTTTTTATACATAGGATAGAAACATATATATGTATATGAATGGATGATAGAAATATATATATGTATATATATGTGGTTGTCGGCCTTGGTGCCGTATCCTTGTTATGTGGTTGTCGGCCTTCGTGCCGTGTTTTTTTGCAGGATGTGTGGTTTCAGAAACCTCCCCGTGTAGGGGAGGTGCTGCCGAAATTTTCAGTGTATTTATAACTAAAATGCATGTCAAATTTGATTGCTAGATTAGGTTGATGGTAATATAAAATGTATGTCAAATCAAAATGCAAAATTTGATTGATAGGTTGGGTTGATGCTAATATCAAATGCATGTTAAATTTGATTCCTCATTGTCCTTGTGTATGTGGTTGTCGCCTTCGTGCCGTGGATATCCTTGTGTATGTGGTTGTCGGCCTTCGTGCCGTGTTTTTTTGCAGGATGTGTGGTTTCAGAAACCTCCCCGTGTAGGGGAGGTGCCGCCGAAATTTTTATTTGATAAAAATTTGTTTTTATTTCAGGGAGAGGTTGTTTCACCGTCTTCGACTTGGACCCCGACGCCGCCCGCCGTTCCCCGCCGTCTGCACCGACACGAGCATCACCGACTCGCCCGTCGTCAAGCCCGTAGGTGAGCACATGCAAAACCATACGCCCTCAGTAATTAATTCGTAGATCCATATTTAAGTTGTGTCACGTAACCTAGTTAGGCGTCTCCCGTTCGAAAGAGATACGGTTGTGAATATGTGAATCTTTGCATATATCTAACCGTATCTGTTTCGGATTGTCCACGTTTTTGGACAGCCTGAGGATGTGTAGATGGGCAGGCTGCCGAAATATATTTGGAGAACAGCGGGGAGATGCTGCCGAAATTCCGTCTTGGATACGAGTAGAGCATGGAAACTAGCCCTTCTACACATTCTCGGGTGGGATTAGGACCTATCTTTACCTATTAGACATATAAGCTAGCATCCGGTAGATGCATTTCTTCATTATAATACATTACTCGACCGTGAGTGGATGTACACTGGCCGCTCAAGTAAAGGTGAGTGTACAGATGAATGGATTGCCAAGACTGATGCGTTCTTGAAGCAAGCTTTTGCCAATGCGAAAGGGGTGCCAACCACTTTCTGTCCATGCGTGGTTTGTGACAACCGTAAACGCCAAACAGAAGTTGTCATGGGTAAACATCTCGTCAAGAATGGATTTACGGAGAACTATACCCGGTGGACACGCCATGGTGAAGCCGTTGATCGTGTGAGAGACGAGGCCATAAGGCAGCGCATCCAGGAGTTTGATGATGAGGCAGGGGTTGGGGACATGTTGCACGACTATGGCGAAGCACACTTCAATGATGGACCTAGGGAGGAGGAGTCGGAGGCCACTACAAAGGCTTATTATGACATGTTGTCAGCGGCACAACAACCCCTTCACTCACACACTAAGGTTTCTCAATTGGATGCCGTTGCACATCTGTTAGCTGTCAAATCCCAGTTTAGCTTGGGTCGAGACGCCTTTGACCACATCCTGACAGTTTTTGGCGGCCTCCTTCCAGAAGGTCACATTCTGCCAAAGAACATGTACGCAGCACAAAAACTTCTAAATGCACTTAAGATGCCATACCAGAAGATACATGCTTGTCCGAATGGATGCATCTTATTTAGGAAAGAATATGCGGACGCAAAGCAATGTCCGAAGTGCAATGCTTCCAGATTCGTGGAGATAGTCGGTGCTGATGGTAAGAAGAAACAGAGCACAATACCCGTGAATATCCTACGGTACCTTCCACCTATACCGAGGATCCAACGGCTTTACATGACCGAGGACTCCGCGAAACAGATGACATGGCATAAAAGTGGAGTGCGATACAATCCTGATAAGCTCGTACATCCATCCGATGGTGAAGCGTGGAAGCACTTTGATGGGATTCATCGTGACAAGGCTAGAGAGGCTCGGAATGTGCGTGTTGCATTGGCAATAGATGGGTTCAACCCATATGGAATGATGGCTTCCCCATACTCTTGTTGGCCAATGTTCGTGATCCCACTCAATCTCCCTCCCGGCGTCCTCTTTCAACGAGAGAACATATTTTTGTCATTAATTATTCCTAATTACCCGAGGAAAAATATGAGTGTGTATATGGAGCCTCTTGTTGATGATTTGGACCGTGCTTGGGATCAAGGTGTATGGACATACGATCGAGCTACAAAAACAAACTTTAAAATGCATGTCTTCTACCAGTACTCCCTGCATGACCATCCGGCGTATGGGATATTCTGCGGCTGGTGTGTTCACGGGAAGTTTCCATGTCCAATATGCAAGGCATCTATGACGTTCATCTGGTTGACCAAGGGTGGAAAATATTCATGCTTCGACAAACATTGTCAATTTCTCCCTCTTGAACACGAATTCAGACGAGATATCAAGAACTTCACGAAAGGTGTCTGGGTTGACGACCCTGCACCATAGATGATGACAGGAGCGGAAGTTCGTGCAGAGCTAGACGCTCTCGAGGTCGGGGAGGATGGTCGTTTTGTGGGATATGGTGAGCAACATGCCTGGACTCATAAGTTGGGCTTGTGGAAGCTCCCGTACATAGAGGACCTCCTCCTTCCACATAATATTGATATGATGCACACTGAAAAGAATCTTGCCGAGGCACTTTGGGGTACAATCATGAACATTCCTGATAAAACCAAAGACAATACCAAGGCAAGAGTGGATCAGCAGCGGTTATGCAATAGACCGAAGCTAAATATACCACCTCCCAGGGACGGCAAAACATGGAAAAAACCTAAGGCCGATTTTGTTCTCGATAATGACCAAAAGAGGAAAGTGCTAAGTTGGTTCCAAACATTAAAATTTCCTGATGGGTACGCAGCGAATTTGAAGAGGGGAGTGAACTTAACTACTCTACGAATCAACGGGCTCAAGAGTCACGACTACCACATATGGCTTGAGCGGCTTCTTCCGGTGATGGTTCAAGGCTATGTCCCCGAGCATGTCTGGCTAGTGCTGGCAGAGTTGAGCAATTTCTTCCGCCAGCTGTGTGCTAAGGAAGTATCGAAGACCCTGCTTGTAGAAATGGAAAAGCTTGCTCCCGTGTTGCTATGCAAGTTGGAGAAGATATTTCCACCGGGTATTTTCAACCCGATGCAGCATATGATTCTGCACCTTCCGTATGAGGCACGAATGGGAATGCCTGTGCAGAACCGCTAGTGCTATCCAATTGAGAGATGTCAAAAGGTTCTTCGAACTAAATGCAAAAATAAATGCAAGATTGAAGCTTCTATTGCAGAGACATACATTCTGGATGAGGTGTCAAACTTCACAACGAAGTACTATGCTGACAACCTCCCTAGCGTGCACAATCCACCGCCTCGTTACAATGTTGGCGAAGTTGAATCGAACCTCAGCCTTTTCCGAGGGCAACTGGGAAGTGCAAGTGAAGGTACCAACAAAAACTTGACAAATGCAGAGTGGCGCGCTATCATGCTTTATGTGCTCACCAATCTATCCAAAGTTGAGCCATACATGCGGTAAGTTCGCCACTATTCTTGTTTTCGAGTACCTAGCCACTATTCTGCATCCAACACTCTTGTTTCTCATTCATACAGGGAATTTCTTGATCAATTCTGGCGTAATAGGAGGGCTCCTACCCCGCATGAAGTTGATAACCTTCTTAAACATGGAAACCCAGATTTTATTTCTTGGTTCAAACGGAAGGTACACTTAATTTCAGCTTTGTCCTAAATTCGACGTTACTGAAGTCGTGTCATTAATATAACAAACTATCCTGGTCGAACTCGCAGGGCCAATCCGATGGGTCAATGAGTGCCGAGTTGAGACAGATCGCCGATGGTTGTGCGTATAAGGTGAAGTCATTTACCGGATATGACGTGAATGGTTATCGTTTTCGCACAACAAGTCATGAGTAGAGGATGCCCAATCAAAGGACTACAAATACCGGAGTCTATACTCCAGGCTCTGATGGGGTCAATTACTATGGGAGACTTGAAGAAATATACGAGCTTAATTTCGGTGGAAGCAAACCTCTTTCTCCTGTTATCTTCAAATGTCATTGATTTGATCCTTTAGTGGTGAGACGGAACCCTAGTCTTGGGCTAGTCGAAATTCGACAGTCATCTGTCTTACCTGGAGACGATGTCTATATAGTGGCTCAACAGGACACCCAGGTGTATTATTTGTCATACCCGTGCAAAAAGGACAAAAGGCTTGAGGGTTGGGATGTTGTATACAAAGTGTCGCCACTTGGTAAACTACCAGTCCCAAACAATGAAGATTATAACATAGATCCAAACACCCATGATGGAGAGTTCTTCCAAGAAAATGTGCTAGAAGGGTCTTTTGAGACAGACTTAACCCAAGCGGTCGGAATGGATTTAGACTCAGAAATGTTTGTTGACGAGGACACTGGAGATGTGGTTCATAATGCTAAGGAGGTAGAGTTACTAGAGCGACTACAATTAGGCAGTGACGAAGCCGACGACATTCCTCCGCCTTTGGAGGACGACCATGAACATCTCGAAATGTACGATAGTGATGATGCGACCGTTGATCCAGATAATACTGATCCTGATGATTATTTCTAATAAAAGTACGGTTATATATTGCATCATCTCTTTCTAATAGTTTATGTCGGTTTATATTTCTTGTATATTACATGTCTTTCTAATAATATATGTTTATATGTGAAATCTAATAAATGTTTGTTTTTGTTGATTGCAGGTGATTGAACCAAGATGGTGGGTCGGGGCGGTGCAATGAGGAACGTCATGTCGCTCTACCACAGGCTGAAAGATTGAGGATCCGGCGATGCAGCTGGGTCGTCTGGTGGCAAGGGCAAGGGGCGAAAGAAGAAGGTCGCGCGCGGGGGGCGAGGCAAGGGCAAGAGGCGAGAGCGGACCCCCGTACCTTCGTCGTCTTCGTCCGACGCGGAGTTTGTTCCTTCGGCGGAGGACACTCGGGCCGCAATGCACGAGGACCGCGAGGACGAGGAGCACGAGGCAGTGGAGCACGGGGCTGAAGACCCCGAGGACGAGGAGGAGGACGTAGATGGGTCCACCTGCTCTGAGAACTTGGCCCTTTGGCAGCGAGGCCCTCGCAACTCCCGAAGCGACCGATACCCATGGATCGTCGCCCCGTGATTGCACCCAGCCCTCCAAGGTAAGTAATTTTAGATGTTATAAGTACCTTTTCGTTTCATATTCATATGTTGGAAATCACAATATGGACTAACAATTTATCTTAATCACTTGGGCAGGAATTGGGTCACCCTGGGCGGTGGTAAAGCCCGCAAAGTCAACGGCATCCTCGGTCTTCTTTGCAGGGAGCTGTTTCCGAGTCTGGTGACCATTGGCAGCAGGGAGGAGCCGGCCTACACCTTTGACCACTACGTCGCCGCTGGCGATCAGGAGGACCGGCAGCGCAGGATCTTCAACAACAAGGCTGACCGAGTAAAGGGAGAGCTGTGGGTAAGTATTCGTTGCACTACATTGCTCAACACAATACTTTCATTGAACAATCTACAAATAATGCAACATCCATCGTGTAGATATGCGCAGGACTTTTACAGATGCGCCCCGGGACAGGAGGCTTTGGCGGATGCTGTGGCACATGCAGCCTGCTGGAAGCTTGTCAAGGACATGCAATACGAGGTGCGCGTGCAGGCCGTAATTGATTATTACACTGCACTCAAGATCCCCGTGAAGAAACCGGAGGCAAGAAAAACAAAGTTGACCAAGGAGCAATACATGGCGGTTTAAAATCGATAATGTTTTATTCTAAGATTAAGTACTTTAAATTCAATCTTGTTATATGTCGTACACTTGATGTCTTGTAGGCGATTCCGTGGTGGTGCGCCCCGCATCCCAGGTGCTGGGAGGTGATAGTCGACAAGTGGTCCAGCGCCGAGTGGGCCGTACAACACGACCTTTGCCGGGAGCGGCGTTTGCTTATGCCCGGTGTAGCACACCATCAGGGCAGCCTTAGCCTCGAGGAGTACAGGGCCAAATGGGTACGCCGAGTCATTTCTATATTCGCTCACTCAATTCTGTATAATTGCTAATTCTTATTGTTTATTTTTCAGTCGACGTCACATGGTGGTGCATCTTGCTCACAGCTCGAGGCATTTGCTATGGCCCACAAGGGCAAGGCGACCTCCGACGACCAGTACAACCCGAAGGACAGGCCCGCGGCATACAGCAACGCCAGCGTCCACAGTCGCCTCGTGGCATATACAGAGGTGGCGAGGGAGGTCCATGGGGCAGACTGGGATCCGACCGCCCACGACATTGATGGAGAAGTGGTCATGAGGGCGGGATGAGGCAAGAAGCACGGGCGGTACTTGATCGGCAACAACACCATCGACACGGCCGCTACCCCCACACTCTCCCAGATTCGAGCCAGGAGCACGAGCTCTTCCGCGGCTATCCGCCAGCCTCTTCCCGGTTCACACTTCGGGATGCAGGCACTCCAGGTTATTTCTGTTTTGTTCTTCGTACGTGAAGTTTACTTACGTTACGTTTGCAATGTATTGTAACTTTGTGATTGAATATTGCAGGCCCGGTTGGAGGAAGAGACGTAGAGGCGGGAGCACCTGGAGGCGGAGGTGCAGCGGTTGAAGGACGCGGAGGCCGAGAAAGAGAGGCAGAAGGAGGAGGTCGAGCGGACGAACCGAGCGTGGCAGGAGCAGGTATTTGCCTACCTGCAGAGCATTGGCCAGCGTGTGGGTGAAGGTCCGCCGCCACCGATGCCACCACCGCCTCCACCACGTGTGCCTATTTCTCCCGTGAGTCACTTGAGAACCTTATAATTTCATTTCACAACTCATTTCTATCGAAAATCTTGTAACATAGATGGAAAATCTCTTTTGGGCAGGCTCCTGGCTCGGCGGCGTCGAATGACGGCCCTCAAGACGAAGACGTTGCGGCGCAAGCGGCTAGAGTGTTGTTCGGACCCCCTCCTCCGTGAGTTTGTAAATGTCTGGATGGTGAATTTGTGAATGTTGGATACTTTGTGTGGTTTGAATGTTGGATGGTTTGGATGGTTTAGTGACTTATATGTGTTTGTTGAATTGCCTGTGATGATTATGGTTGTGGAAGGCTATATATATATATGAATTGCCTGTGATGCCTATTATAAACTGTCTATGATGCCTATTATAAACTGCCTGTGATGTTTTTTGTTGAGGGGGTCCTTTTAACGCAATAAATAAATAAAACAGGGGTAAAATTGATGCTTTGCCGAGTGTGACACTCGGCAAAGGGCCTGTTTGCCGAGTGTATTGGCCTTAACACTCGGCAAACAGGCTGTTTCTGTCATTTCTGGAACAGCCTTTGCCGAGTGTGAAGGCTTTGCCGAGTGTTTGTGCCCTTACACTCGGCAAAGATGCAGCCTTTGCCGAATGTTAAAGCCATAGCACTCGGTAAAATGCTGTCCCTTTGCCGAGTGTCTAGGCCTTACACTCGGCAAAGGCTTGTGTCTTTGCCGAGTGTCGCACTCGGCAAAAGCTTGTTAGGGGCAGCCCCCCCGGACAAGACTTTACCGAGTGTTCGTTCTAGCACTCAGCAAAGGCTGGAGTCTTTGCCGAGTGCGGCACTCGGCAAAGACTCCGTTAGCACTGACAGACGGCCGCGAACGTCGCCGCGCCGTCCGCGGCCGTCTGTTAGTGCTTTATTTTGCCGAGTGTCGGTTCTTGCACTTGGCAAAGCCTTTGCCGAGTGCCCGACAGAAGACACTCGGCAAAGGGCCTGTTTGCCGACACGAGCTACGCCGAGTCCCCTTTGCCGAGTGTAACACTCGGCAAAGGCTTTGCCGAGTGTATTTGTCGAGTGTTACACTTGGCAAAGGCTTTGCCGAGTGTATATCGGGGTTTGCCGAGTGTATTTGCCGAGTGTAACACTCGGCAAAGGCTTTGCCGAGTGTATATCGGGGTTTGCCGAGTGCCCCAGGCACTTGGCAAATCAGGGGTTTCCGTAGTGTATGACATCAATTTTGATTACACTTTTGGGTTTGTGAACTGGATCACCATGTGCCCTTAAATTTGGATGATCAATTTTTAAATTATTTAGCTCTAAATCATGAGTAAATTACTAATTTATTTGAGATTGTTAACCGTCTTTGTATACGATTAATGTAGAGTAAATTCCCAATTTGACACCAAAATAATGACCCATTCCTTTCTTGGACCTTCAAATATATTGTACCAACTAGTATAGAAAATTATATTGTATCGTTTATTTTCCATCAAAGATCAATTTATCCAGGTTTGGAATTTGACTTTCCCAATGGGAACTTAGAATAGATTTGACTGAACTCTAAGTTTAGATATCACTTAACTGTGTACATAGTATCTTATCTCAGTTCAAAATTGTATTCCCTGGTGAATTATTTTTTTCATTTTTAAATTACATTATTATTCACCGTTAACTTGTTTTCTCTCAAAAAAATAGAGAAAGAGGGAAATGACAAGTTAGGCATGAATAAAAGAATATGCGACGATTAGAAATTTGAGGTTAGTTCCACTACAAGAAAAACCACATGTAGATATGCTTTTATTTTAGGTTCTCTACGCTTTATTTCATGTTTATTAGAGTGTAGATACGTTTAGTAAAGCGTATCTGGAGCGTCTCCGCATGTACCAGAATTTGTTGAGACGATTTATGAATCATGTCTAGGGAGGACAAGACACATATCAATATCTACCTAAAAGTGTGTCTATGTACCTAAAAATGTGTCTATGTAGTAAACTTTAAAACGCTTTATTAAAACGTGTCAACAATCGTGTCTACTAGCAGACCCATCTAAGATGTAGATACGCTTGTATTAAGCGTAACAATACAAGCGTATCTATAAGAGATTTCTCTTGTAGTGTTCAGATTTGTATTTTCATCTTTATAACTGTAGTTTGTGGTGTGTGTAAACGTCATCTTGCATTAGGAGAGAAAGGTTCAAAAGCATGAGGTTCTTTACATTGCTTTTTGTTAGATAGGAATACAATTATCAGAAAAACCATTGTAAAGACAATGACCAGCTACAACACCATTGGTCATTCCCATGTCAAAAGAGTACCAATTGTTTGTTCTTCAATTCGTATATGCTACATCTGGCTTTCTAAATATGTAATATGTTATAGCTAGCTATCTCTATGCAGGTTGAAATGGTCAATGGTGTTGGACTCGTATATTTGCACACACACACACAAGGATATGATGGATCAAGAAGCAATAAATTTGAAGAATACTATATTTCTATCAACTCTCCAGTAGCACAGACTTGTACTATTCACTTCTATATATGTACATTTGCTTTCCAGAATCATATCCTTATGTGTATATACGATCATAAGGTGTGAATAAATATTATGTTTGTGTCCTTCCTAGGACCGGTGCAACTTCTTTTGATTTCAAAATTTGTAATTTGTATGATTGTGCAATGTATCATGGCACTTTAGAAATTTCATGGAAGTATTATAGCCATACACAATTATATAATAATCTTTTAAAATTTTGAATGTGTTACAATAGGTAGACCTTGTGTTACATATTATATGTTCCTAAATTTTATACTATCTTCTCATAACGTGTTACTACCACAATGCGAAAGTGTTACAAGAGCAAAAAATGTGTGTTATGTAAGAGAATCATTGTAACACCTTTTTGTTGTAAAGGAACGCATGTCTTATGTTACAATAGATGTGACAGTAGTAACATCAAACTTAGGAACACAAACAAGATGTGTTACTACAAAGCCTAGTAACATATTTATTGACCTACAGTAACACAAGTTAGTGTTGCTAAAGGTATGTTCTGTAGTAGTATGATCTGATCCATCGTGTAGTGTGTGAGGTTAGTATATGCCTAACACATGATGGTCACATGCTTAGGGTGAATAGAAAAGACGTCTTGGACATGACTAGTTGGTCACGACACTCTACAAGGCCAGTCTCAGTGGGAGGGTCATCGACACAGTTATCTAGACCGGAATCTTAAGAACTGTGCCAGTGGAGGGTCATGGTGATGACCCTTCTCTCACATTTCATGACCCTCTTATTTTCTCTCTCGTAATACTATTGGTACATGTCATCAAATTTAATGTCTATGACTCTCCCATGACCCTCCCACTGAGACTGGCCTCAGTGGGAGGGTCATCGACACAGTTACCTAGACTGGAATCTTAAGAACTGTGCCAATGGAGGGTCATGGTGATGACACTCCTCTCACATTTCATGACCCTCTTCTTTTCTCTCTTGTAATACTATTGGTACATGTTATCAAATTTAATGTCTATGACTCTCCCATGACCCTCCCACCGAGACTTGCCTAATATATTTATAACTTTGACATGTATGTAAGAGCAAGTGCAACAACTGTACACAGCTTGGCTTATAGCCAAGCCACGTCAGCGTAATCCAACGTGGAGGAAAGAAAAGAGAAACGGAGAGAGAAACACAGGTTGTCGTCACACCCGTTGACCAGCTGAACGCCCAAACCGAGGCACTTCTCCCACCGCTGACCCCACACACATTTAATATCCGTCCTTTCGCGTGTTCTCTCTCCGCTCTCTGCGCATGGCTATTGCCCGATGATGAGGTTTGAAGGATAAAGAAATATATAACGCGTGGGGCCATGTGAATAGAAAATTTTGTGTTGGAATAAGTGAAGAGACCGACTGTTGTATGTATGGTCTGTAAACTTGAGCTGTACTCCCTCCGTTCTGAACCGTTCTGAAAAACGTGACATTTAGAATAAGATTTGGGTCAAACATTGGAAATATAAATCATCAATAACTTTTAAATTGTTGAGTTTACAAATGTGAAAATTATATAAATAGATTTGTCTTAAAAAATACTTTTATAAAAGTATACATATATCATTTTTTGATAAATATTTTTAGAATAACAAGAGGTCAAAGTTGTAGTTTGAAGACCGTGTCGCTGTCCTAAACTCTTTTTTTCTGCACTAGAGTATTATATGTAGAAAGGGATTGATCCAACCCCACTTTGCATTGATTTCTCATATGGTTTATATACATCATACAAAGCAAGCAAATGCCTAATTGAATCCGCTAGTTTACAGGAGCGCGAGGCGCGCCGAGGGCGCGGCGTGCGGAGTCAGGGGCGGAGCGTGTGCGGAGTCTGCACGGAGCGCGTCCTGCGGGACGCCTGGCGAGCGCGTCGTGCGGCGCCTGGGCGAGCACGTCGTGCGGCACCTGGACACCAAGACTGAATCGTTCCAACACCCCCCTCAGTCTCAGCCGGTGGCACCAACGCAGAGACTGGACCTGAAGTCTTGAAACAATGCCGACGGAAGGCCCTTGATGAAGATGTCCGCAAACTGCTGTGCGCTTGGAATCTGAAGAACATGCAGTTCACCGACGGCCACCTTCTCCCGGACAAAATGGATATCGATCTCAATGTGTTTAGTTCGCCGGTGATGGACTGGATTCCGGGACATGTACACACTTGAGATGTTGTCGCAGTAGGCTACCGAGCGCGGGCTGAGCTTGTGCGCCGTGGTGGAGGTAATGTTGGGGTAGCAGAGACAGCCAAAGATGCGGAGCTCGTCGTACTGTGGCGGCACGCCAAGGAGCAGCTGATGTGGTGTGACCACGCTTGTGCTGCGGCAAGAGTGCCGGTTGATGACATAGGTAGCCGTGTTCAGGCCCTCCGCCCAGAAGGAAGAAGGAGCTGCACTTTGAATCAAGAGGGTACGAATGCAATCGTTAATTGTTCGTAAAATTCGCTCGGCCTTCCCATTTTGCTGTGAAGTGTATGGACAGGAGAGCCTGAAGCAGGTGCCGTGAGCAGCTAAGAAGGCACGCATGGCATTAGTATCAAATTCCCTACCATTGTCAGTCTGTAAAGCGAGGATAGGCAGCCGAAATTGAGTATGAACATAGGAGAAGAAAGAACGAAGAACATCCTGGATTTCAGACTTTGCGCGAATGGGAAATGTCCAAATGTATTGGATGAATGCATCAATGAGAACAACATAGTACTTGTAACCAGAGTTGCTAGGAATGGGAGATGTCCACACATCAGAGTTTACTAATTGGAAATGAAAATAAATTGATGTATCTGAAGAAGCAAATGGTAATCGAATGTGTTTTCCTAGCTGACAGTGATTACAATAATGTGCTGCCGATTTATTACATGCGAAATCAAAGGATTGTAGGATCTGGTGAAGAGTACGCGAGCCAGGATGTCCGAGGCGGTTGTGCCACGGCTCCACCAAATTGGACGACGACGCTGTGAACGCCTGGTGCTGTGGCAGCCGCAGGGGGTAGAGGTCGCCGGAGTTCTCACATCGGAGCATCACCGTGTGAGTGGCCAGATCCTTAATAGAGAAGCCAACAAGGTCAAATTCAATCAAGACATTGTTGTCACAGGTTAGTTGGCAAACGGAGACAAGATTCTTAACAAGGGCAGGAGTAACAAGAATGTTATTGAGGTGGAGGGAGGAAGAAGATGTAGGAACCGTGGCGGCGGCTGTGTGGGTAACAGGCAGCCGTGCGCCGTTTCCAACGGTGACAAAGGAGGGAAAAGGAAGGGCGCGAGGGGAAGAGACAAAACCAGAGCTGGGACTCATGTGCGAGGAAGCGCCGGTGTCGAGGTACCAGTCGCTGGAGCTGGGCGGATTGGTGGCGACGCGGGCGTTGTTGAGGGCAGCGTAGAGAGCACTGGTGTCCCAGGTCGATGATGGCGCGCCACTAAAGTTTGAAGCGGACCACGGCTGGTGCTGAGCCATCATGGCCTGTTGGGCCTGGAACGGCGGCCGAGGGCCCAACACGCCAGAGCTAGGAGCGCGGAAGGGCATACCGCAGGCCTGAACAAGCCCAGTCCAAGGGTTTGGGTGCCCTTGCCAAGGAGCGGGGGGGGGGGGGGGGGGCGCTGGGGCGCGCCGCCGCCGCCGTGGCCGGAGTTGGATCCGCCACGGCCACGACCACGGTTCTTGGTGTGGAAGTTGCGGGTGTTGCCGGTAGAGCCGCCGTTGTCCACGTCGGAGGGAGCTCCAGGGCCAGTTGGGTGGCCGCCCGAAGAGGAGGAACCACCGGTTGGCGCGGAGCCACCAGAGTCGGCAGAGCCGCTGTGGCTGGCGAGGAGAGCTTGGCCGGCTTCCGTCTTGTCCTCCTGGTGCAGCTGCAACTCCTCCAACAGCAGGTACGAACGCGCACTCATGAAGGTGTGCGTCTTGGAGGTGATGACGGGCTTGACATGCCGAAACTTCTTGGACAGGCCGCGCAGAAGATTGAGCACCTGGCTAGGCTCGGAGACGGGGTGGCCGACGTCACGCAGGTTGTCGGCGAGCTTCTTCAGCTTGTTGCAGTAATCCGTGACGGAGAGGTCACCCTGGACCACGCTACGGGACTCGGCCTCGAGGAGAACCGCGCGCTGCAGCTCATTGTCGCGGAAGAGGCCTTCGGTGTCCGACCAAATGGTGAACGCAAAGGCGTCGGGCTTGTAGATGAGGTTGAAGACACTCTTGGTGACGGTGGTGTAGATCCAATTGGTGATGCAGCAATCGACCTGTTGCCATTCGGCGTCGCGGTCGAGGATGGGGGGCGGAGAGCACACATGGCCGAGGAGACCAAACTTGCCAAGAACAGAGTAGAAGAGACAACGCCACTAACTGTAATTCGACTCAAGGAAGTCGAGCTGAATCGGAACGT
This sequence comes from Echinochloa phyllopogon, assembly GCA_033239725.1. Lineage (NCBI taxonomy): Eukaryota > Viridiplantae > Streptophyta > Magnoliopsida > Poales > Poaceae > Echinochloa > Echinochloa phyllopogon. The sequence continues at coordinate 33,786,940 of BTCW01000008.1, forward strand.
GGTTGCGGATGTTGACGGGCTGCAGAACAGTGAGAGAAGCAGGTTGCGGCGCGTTGAGGAAGGGGTTGGTGGCGTGGGATCCAGAGGAGGAAGAATGGTCCGGCGAGCGCGCCATGGCGGCGAGGAGCAGAGGAAGCGGAAGCAAAGGGCTCAGAATCGAGGTACGGTAACTGATACCATGTAGAAAGCGATTGATCCAACCGCACTTTGCATTGATTTCTCATATGGTTTATATACATCATACAAAGCAAGCAAATGCCTAACTGAATCCGCTAGTTTACAGGAGCGCGAGGCGCGCCGAGGGCACGGCGCGCGGCGTGCGGAGTCTGCGCGGAGCGCGTCCTGCGGGACGCCTGGTGAGCGCGTCGTGCGGCGCCTGGATACCAAGACTGAATCGTTCCAACATTATATATCATGGTTGGCGGTAGCTGTACACATCTTGTCGTTATCCAGTCAGAGCAATATAGTAGCATCAAGACCAAACTATATGCATAACCACGTATAGTAATCCAATTGGGCAAATGTTGATGACATATATTCTGCCACATGAGTTTGAAGCTGTCTATATAGAGTCAAGAGAGGAGCGTTCACAAGCTAAATGTTGTGCTTCTTCTGCCCGGCCGGCTCTGTAAGTAATCTTCCTTTCCATTCTTTCTTTGCATTTGTCTCTCACTTACAATTGATACATATAATATATATGACACGGTGTTCCTATGAAGAAGTTAAGTTCCTAATAACATATATATGCTGATTTATAGTTTATCGATCTGTCACGCAATTGATTTCAAGTTTGTTTCCGTGCAGTGCTTATTGCAGAAAATTCAGGTAGCCCTGACGACGGTCGGATCATGGAACCCGCTGAGTTTCAGCTGGCGAACTGGACCCTTGAAGAACCAGCTCCCGGCCTCCCTGTGGAGCATGCTTCCATCGACATACCTGGTACCAGCAGCCTTCAAGCATATGTGCCTGATGAGACTAACGGAGGGCAACAGCAGCAGCAGCTTGAGTACTACAACTATTATTATTCTGCATCTTTACCCTCACAATACGGTGCTACAATCGAGAGAGCAAAGATCTCGAATGACAGTCATGCTAGGAGCGTGGTCAACCAAATAGAGAGCGAGTTCAAGGATCACATCAGCATGACAAAAACTAAGATGCATAGGTACCCTGCATGCCTTGGAGCTGTGGATGAATCCTACACCATGCCCAGGCTTGTCGCCATCGGCCCTTACCACCACGGTCGTGACCACCTCAAGGACACGGAGATGGTGAAGCACGTCGCTGCCTGCCACTGCGTCAGGCAATCAGGGTGCTTACTGGAGGAGCTCTATGGCGCCGCCGCCGCCGCCGCGGACAATGCCCGCTGCCTCTACGACAAGGATGTCATGGCAGGTATTGGCTATGAGGACTTCCGGCATATGATGTTCTTTGACGCCTGCTTCTTGGTGCAGTTCATGCTTATGCGCGGCGGCAGCCACGCTGAGGTCATAGATGAGAGCTTGCGAGGTTTCTTGAGACCTAACCGCGGCGACATCTTTCATGACATCATGCTGCTGGAGAACCAGCTCCCATGGGAGGTAGTCAAGACCATTTTGGGATTCATGCCTCTGTCATCTATACCCGAGAATTTTGTTGCTAGAAAGAGACACTGTATGCTGCCAGACGACCGCCATGAGCGTCCTCCCCAACAAAAGTCTTTAGCCTGGGATGATAGCTACAAACCGCCGCATCTCCTTGGCCTGCTCCGGTACTACATTGTAGGAAGGAGCAGTGTTAAGCTCGAGGGATCGATACCCAAGAACGTGTCAGCTTCCATCAGTGCCATGGAGCTTGCCGAGATCGGCATCACGGTCACGGCCAACAAGACCTGGGAGCTCATTGACATGCGCCTCATCCAGAAAGGACCAATCTTCTCCGAGCTCTCCCTGGCGCCATTGTCCCTGGACCGTGTGACCGTGCAAGCTACCTTGTGAACATGGCGGCTCTCGAGCTTTGCACGGTGAAAAGCTTTGGAATGGCGCCGGAGGAGGACTCTGCTGTCTGCTCTTACCTCCTGCTCCTTGCCAAGCTGGTGTACAGGGAGGAGGACGTGCACGAGCTGCGGGTGAGGGGTGGTCTGCTGCAGGGAGGAGGAGGGCTCACCAATGAGGAGGCCTTACGTTTCTTCACAAGCTTCCAGGGCCTGCGCTTCGGAAAATACTACTTCCACATCATGGTCCAGATCGAGAGGTACAGGGACAGCAGCAGGATGAAGACGAAGTTGATCGCGTTTTTTCATAATCACAAGAAAACCATTGCCGCGGTTGTCACTGGCATTGGTGCGCTTGGCGGGATCATAGGGACACTTCTGTCTATCAAAAAGACATTTTGATGTATATATACACCACCTGTGATGTGAGATGTTGTACCTAGTATGCTTTAACAGCTAATTTCCATGGTAGCTATATATATTTATAAGGTTCCCTGTATGTATGTATATGGATTCCATTTTCAATATATCCTCTGATTCCCGAGCTACTATGTTATGGCATGATTGTACCTGTGTCTGTTCGTGGTCACCATGCTACATTGGCAAAAGATTGAATTGCAGACGGGATTGTTTGCTCGGTGTCACTAGCTAGGCTAATATATATTTAGCTAGTAACAGTTCGTTTTCAAGCCATCTAGCTTCTCCCACTCTACTATATAAACAACAACTTGGTGTACCCTTTTAACGCCTTCACACGACGAGAGAAAGCTGGCAGATGGTGCAAACACTACCACCAACCATGTGGCGCACCAAGGCCAAATCATATATGTTAGTCATAAAGCAAAACGTACAGGCTTGCACGGCGTCTTATCCGCAGATTCCTTGGTGATACAGCTTTCAGTTTGAGTGCTTTGACTACATGGCATAAACTCATACGCATGGACTTCAATTAATTGCTGAAGAAAGTGCGCATCATTATGTTGGAACCGCGAATTGCCGAACAAATCACAGGAACATGAGGCACACTCCCGGCCCTCCATGCAACACGACCATCTCTCGTCCGTCCGCTGTACGCATGGATTAGCATAAACTAATCTACATGCAAGCCTGAATCATATGGACGCGTCTACCGGGCACACTGTAAACAAATCAGCTCCTAGCCAAATACAACATATGCAATCTATCTAGCCAAGATTAATGCTATCACATTACATATGTGGTGCGTTGGTTAGTGCTGGCCACAAAAAAAATGTCCGTTGGTGCTGTGGCGTGCGACTCCACATTGAATTCGGCGAACTAACTCGGCGTACATAAGTGGGCCGAGGTTCCTCTATAGCACCGGGACATGGTGGTGGCATCATGCGCGGTGTCCCAGTGTTGGTTGGACAGTTCTAACCCGATGATTAAGATTGTTTCTATATTTTTTTTGAAGATAAGGCAGGAGCATTGCCGATTCATTTAAGAAGAGGAAGCAAGCGGAGTCTTACATGGTTGATATTACATAAAAAGGTAAAAACTCAAAACGCCTAAGAAGGGATAACATAATAATTAAATAAATGGGGAAACTCCCTGCCCACAGGCAGTCAGCCGTACCTGCATCTGTGCTTTTATGAACATGAGAATTGTATTTGGAAGCAGAGCTGAATCTTCAAAGACCCTTCGATTACGTTCTTTCCATATGTTCCAAACCGTGTAAAGCATGACCGCCGCCATTTTCCTTCATGCAAGCTTATATAAGTTGGGCGCTACATCACGCGGTGCAAGACCGTCAAGCCAAGGAGACTCCCAAAATCGGGCTCGCCTACCATTTCTCAGGGACACCACTGTTGAAATTCTGAACAATTGCTTGTCGACCTCGTTGCAAGGCACTTCAGTCCCTACCCATGTCCTGTCCGGGTCTACCCACTGAAACCAGAGCCATCGGAGGCGGAGAGCGCGGCTAAACATTTCCAAATCCAGAACCCCTAACCCACCCAGCTGTTTGGGCCTTTTAACAACTGCCCACTTTACCAGACAGTGGCCTCCGGCGTCATTAGGTGACCGCTTCCAAAGAAAACCCCTTCTGATTTGATCCAATCTTTTGATCAACCATTTTTTGGGGGCAAACATGGTGAGGAAGTATGTTGGCAGTGACAAGAGCACTGAGTTTATAAGCTTTAGCCTACCAGCCCGATTAATAAATCTCCCTTTCCATGATGACAGTCTCTTTGAGAATTTGTCAATTAAAGGCTGAATATCCACACGACGTACTTGTCTATAATGCAGCGGCAGACCTAAGTATTTGCATGGGAATGATCCAATTGGGCATTGGAAACCCTCCATGATTTCATCCATGTTCAAGTGCTCACAACGGATAGGATAGACGGCACACTTGGCTCTATTTGTGAAAAGTCCAGAAGCTTGCCCAAATAATTCTAGTATCTGTGCCACAGCTGCCACATCTTCCTTAATTGGTTGTAAAAAAATTGCCGCATCGTCAGCATAGAGACTGGCCCTGAGCGTTGCTGTGCGATTTTGTAGTGGGGTCAGAGAGCCTTCAGAATTTGCCAAAGAAAGTAGCCTTTGTAGGGGTTCCATGCACAGAATAAAGAGCATAGGCGACAGAGGATCGCCATGGCGTAGCCCTCTCCGATGTGTGAACCAGCTCCCCCTCTCACCATTTAACATGACAGCAGAAGAGCTTGTAGAGAGAAGAATGGAGACCCATGATCTCCATTTGTGCCCGAAGCCAAATTGTTGCAGCACCTCCAATAGAAAATCCCATCTCACGGAGTCGAAAGCCTTAGCAATGTCCAACTTTAAGAACAATCCAGGCTGCTTTTGGCTATGCATTGCCCTGATAAGGTTCTGAGTATATAAAAAGTTGTCTTGTATACTCCTCCTTTTAATAAATGCACTTTGTGCTCGGGACACCATGGAGTTGAGTTCAGGAGCAAGTCTAGAAGCTAGACACCCTTTGAGATTAGTTTTGCAAAGGTGTGTAGCAGACTGATAGGACGAAAGTCAGTAACTTTTTTCGCATCAGGTTTTTTAGGCAGTCGAACAATATGAGCACTGTTGAGCAGGTTGAGGTGCTGATTATGCTGTTGATGGAAAAACTCAAACATTCTCATGATATCCTCTTTTATGATAGGCCAGTTGTGCTTGAGGAATAGACCAATATACCCATCCGGCCCAGGGGCCTTTTCACTGGCAATCTCCTGTATGACAGTATGGACCTCCTCCTCTGAGAAATTATCCTCAAGATGAGACAGGTCATGTGAGAGCAGGCCCAAGATATCCCAATTAATAGTATTTTCTCTCGACTCTGGACTGCCATACTGAGCACTGAAATGGTTCAGTAGAACTGCTGCCTTTTGTTGCTGGGAGAAACAGACCCCGTCACCAGACTCAAGTGAAGCAATGGTGTTTTTCCTTCGTCTGCCATTGGCATGTAGGTAAAAGAGTTTTTCATTTGCTTCAGAGGCACGAATAGCCACCAGTCTTGAATTTTGCTTGGCTCTTAGTTTCTCTATTGCAGACAGACCAAGAAGTCTATTTTTCAGGTCTCTTTTGAGCCTTATTTCACTGTCAGAAAGCTGCCTAAAATCACCCACCACATCAAGAATGCCAATTAGTTTTTGAGCTGCCTCCAACAAAACTCTGTTATTGCTCACTAGACCACGTGCCCAGACTCTTAGAGCTTTGCTTGTTCGCTGGAGTTTAATATGTAGTCGAAGGAAGGGGTTATGCACTTGCAAGGGTTTGGACCAAGCTTGCTGTACAATATCATGAAAGCCCTGAATTTTTGGCCAGAAAGACTCGAAGCGAAACCCCTTGAACTTTTTTACTGTGTTATTTTCGGCAATTAGCACAGGACAGTGGTCTGAAACCCGTGATGAGAGCGCTTGTAGGAAGACGTTTGGCATCATGAGATCCCAAGCTACCGAACAGAAAGCTCTGTCTATTCTCGTGTGAGTGTGTTCATTAGTCCAAGTGAATTTCCGGCCCCTGAGACTAAGCTCTTTGAGTTCAAGATCCCTCACCACTTCTCTGAAAACTCCCATTAGTCTGCTGTTTAGGTTTGTGTTGCTTTTGTCTTCCGCTCTCAAGATCATATTAAAATCCCCAATAATTAACCATTTGTCAGACACGGACTGTTGAATCCATCTCAGTTCCCCAAGGAATTGAAGTTTGGCATTATCCTCCTGAGGACCATATACCACGGTCACGCACCAGTTAGTCGAGTCATCATTAGTAGAAATTGTTGCAGTGACTGTGTGCACACCTCTTTCAAAACTGGTGATTTTGTAGTGCTCAGCATCGACTCCCAACAGAATACCACCCCTCGTCCCTTGAGCAGGAAGATATCCGAAGTGATCAGCAAATTTTCCACCCAGAGACTCGGTTACAATTGAGCGATAAATGGATTGTAGTTTGGTTGCAGCGCCACAATGGTTGCCTTCGTATCGCGAACCATATCATACACCACCTTTCGCCTTGCCTGACTGTTAAGCCCCCTTACATTCCAGTTTAATAAATTGCAGAATTGTTCAGACATGAGAGACCAGACAACACACATAAACCCCTATCGCAAGCCCTTGTCGGACAGTGCACAGGGCTCTTCGTGTAGCTTCCCCAAGACAATTCCCCTCCAGCAGAAAATAATCCAACACTGATACAGGTCCAACACACTTAAGAAAGTCACACAGGACATTAAAACAAGCTAACAAACTAAACATTGGAAAGAATGATACACGTGCACTTCCAACAGTGCACCCTCGGTCACAGCAATCGGGATTCATTCAGCCGCCTCCAACGCCAGGGCCTTGAGATGCTCCCCAGCGCCAGCCTCATTCAGACCAAACACCACTCGCACGTCTTCCACCAGGCCTTCCTCCATGTGTTCCACAAATTTCTCTCCAAGCTTCTCTTCCCCTTCTGGGGTGACCGCTCCATTCTTCGCGATGATGCCACAAGAGTGCAGTAAAAATGCAGTGGCCTTTTCATCCACACTAACAATATTTTTTGCCTTTGTAGATGTCTTGCAGCTCTTTCTCCCAGGCTCCTCTGAATTAGCACTAATTTTCCTTATATGTGTGCTTCTGGTCTTGAGCATGGGATTACACAGTAAAGATTTCTTCAGAGGAACAGCATATCGGGTGATCCCTTTGACCAACTTGGAACCAGATTGTTCAGGAGCACTCACTTTGTTGAGTCTCCCCTCGGCAGCACCGAGCACAGTCCTGTTAGTCATGTCAACGTCATTGCTCTTCCTCAAATCTTCATCAAGAAGCGAGGAGTCAACATTGAGGTCAATTAAAGGAGTTAGGAAGGCGGCCTCAGTCTGTGCAGGAGTGTGAACAGCAATTGGTGTTACATTGCCCGTCAGCAGATCCATAGGTTGCTCAGTGCCTGTAGGTGAACCTCCATCCTTCAATGTTACATTGCCGGTCAGCAGATCCCTGACAGGCTGGCGGGACGGGCGCATGCTTCTTTGGTTAAGCCATGGAGTTTCACCCAGACGGCCAGACGGGAAACGTGGTTTGAAGGTACGAGGCCGGGGCAAGCACATCGCTCACCCTGACTGGATCTGAATCTGGATCTTGGACAACTCGAAGAGAACTCCTAGAGGGACCGGGCTCTCGGACCGGAGTAACCCGAGAGGATTTGTTGCCGTGAGGGCTTTGGTGGAGAGGCGCCGCCGGCGTGGAGCTGGACGGTAGGCTGGAACGGTGGGTGGAGGCGCCGGGAGCGGAGCGCTCATGCTTCTTAGCCTACCAAGCGTGCTTGATAAGGCAAACCGATACAGTAACTTTCGCCAACGGCGACATTGCCAACCCAACGGATCGTTTCTATAGAATTTAATAGTTTGCTGCCATATACTTAGTTTGATGAGGTGGCTGGAGAATTAGTGATATGGTCTACACACGAACCAAGAAAGAAAGAATGAAAGATGGTTGGGCGAGGAAAGGATAAAGAAGTAAATTTGAAAGGTAGTGTCTATATGATATGACAACTATAGAAACTGATTGGGCCTGTGTAAGATCCCAGATTTTCTGGATGTTAAAAATGTGGATTTCAAAAAATTTTCGTGCATGATGTGTTTTGCTCGTAACCATAAGGCTGTCTTCTTGTGCTCTCTCCAAATTCCTAGTATTTAACCTAATTATTTTGCTTGTGTGCTAAGGACAATTTAATTGTTAGTGTGATTTGGCTCTTAGTTGGTTTCTTGGTTCTTTGTGTGTGGTTTAATTTGAATTCTAAATTTAAATTAAATCTAAAGCTAATAACTAATTTCCTAAACTAACTTGGACCCTAACCAGCTAACTAGCCTAACTAACTTCGATCAACCAGCTAACCCAGCCCTCTCTGCTAATCAACCTGCTAACCCGGCCTCCTAACTAGCCAACTAACTTGGTCCGCAAACTCTTCAGCCATCTCAATCTCTCTGAGCTCTGGGAATTGATTAAATGAGTTATGGCATAATTTTCCGACTCTTCGAATTAACTCCATGCTAGTTGATTTGATTTCGGAAAATAGTCTAATACATTTATATTAAATTTCTATGGACTTCATTTGAGTTATTCTATATTTTCTGGCTTCTCGAATTAATTACTATCTAATTAATTTATTCTCGGAAAATTAGTCTAATTCATTTGTCCGAAGTCTACGAAATAAATTGCTATCAATTTATTTCGTGAGCTAAGATTATATGGCCCAATCTTTAAATCCTCTCCATCACATTTCTTGGCTTCTCTTCTTTTCCTTTCACGTGAACTGCTCAGTCATCTCTAATTCTTTTATCTCTTCTCCTGTAATACCCAAATCCTTCTGTTCTTCTTGGAGTATTAATCGGACCCTCTTTTACACTCTTAATTAATCAAGCTGCTGTAACTCATGGCATGATTCCCTACAGAATTCTGTCTAAATAAACGAGCAGCCCAACTCTTTTGCGAGAAACACAACTTTGGCCTGGTCCAGTCACCACCGTTGCAAGCAGTTCACGAGGAGCCCAGCAGCAACAAGATACGGCCCAGCAGCATGACTTGCTGCATGCCGCTGTTGCCAGCGCAACAACCAGCGCCAGCACCGCCCCTTTCTTTTCTCGCTGACGCATGGAGCCCACCAGCACAGTGCGTCTTCCTCACGTGAAGCTGCCGCCGCCGCTGCTTTCTCTTTCTCCTTCCTTTCTTCTTTCGCACGAAGCTCCTCTGCACGCCGCTCTCACCTGCTCACTCCGCCAACCCTAGCGCCGCGCCGCTGGATGAGCGCCACGTACCCCCGACGCGAATGCCGAGAAGCCCCGGCCGTCCATCCCATCAGCTGCCCTAGCCTTGAGCTATAAAAACCCCCACCGCGCCGCTCTCCTGCTCAACTCCTCCAAGCCGCCGCCACCAGCTCTCTTTCCCCCTCCTCTGCTCTTTTTCTTCCATCCGAAGCAAACCAAGAGTCAGCCCCATCTCCACAACTTCCACCGCCGCTACGTTCTGCAAGATGGAGAAGAGGAAGCGAGGAGTCCGATCGAGCGTCGAGGCGACGACGCCGCGCGTGGACGAGGACCGCCGCCTGTGCGGGAGCGCCGCACCAGAGCTGCGTCGACCTCGCCGGAGCGCTGCCGGGAACCGCGACGGCCACGCCGAGCGCCGCGAGCTGCTTCGCCTACACCGAGACGACCACTTCGTCCACGACGCCGTACCGAAGCTGTGCGCCGGAAGCGATGACGTCGAGCCGGGCACGAGCAGGAGCCGCACCACCCCGACGACTACGCCGTGCTGTTCGTGACCTCACTGCCGTCCTCTACAACGCCGACGTCGACGACGACTCCGAGCTGAAGCACAACGTCGGCGCCGAGCTGCTGGCTTCATCCGACATCCACCTCGCCCGCAAGGTGTTCGACGATATGTCTTAAACGCAAGAATGAGCCGGACGCGAGGACAACTACCACGACGAGAGCCACGACACCTTGCTGAGCACCGCGAGCAGCTGGATCTCGACCACCTCAAGCTGATCCGCGAGCTGCTGCCTTCGCCAACCTTCGCCCCCAACCTGTTTGACGAAATGTCCAAGCCGACCGTGGACCTGCCTCGCCTCGCCTCCAACCAACTCCTCGGTGAGCCATCCAGACCGCCTATCCTTGTTGCCTGCCTGTGGTGCTGGTCTTCGTGCCATGCCTTGCCATGTGAGCGTCGTGCCGTCGAGCCGGCCGCATGCCGCCGCGGACGAGGAACACCTCGGTCCCGCGTGCACTGACTGCCGCGTTGCCGTAGTCTTCTGTGTGGTGGCCTTTGAGCCACCTGTGCAGGTACCGCCGCTAGGAGTCCTTGCAGCCCGCCGTCGCCTTGACAAACCACCCAAGCCGCCGGCCGCCGTGCGGGCTGTACCCCGGTGTGTGCATGCATGACACGGCCGCGTTGTGGACAGGGCATGACCCTGACCCCGCACGTCAATCTGGAAACGGTGCAAAGCCTGGACCAACTCCAAACCAAACCAACGCATTTATGTCCGGCAACAAAAACCCCACCAAACTGATCCGTATGCCTACGCAGACCGACCCAATCCAACCCACCATCATACTCCAACCTAAACCACACTGGATCCACGCTTCCACCCTAATATACGTGGGAAGTGGGAACCCGGCCAAGCCTCTAGGTAGCCGACCAGTACAATAGCAAATCAAACACAGTTCGTTTAGCTACTTGGAACAAGCAAACGGAAGGTGGAAGGGGGAGAGAGAAAACCTCAAAGCTTCCTTGCTCCTGTTCCACCAGACACGCAGCCGCCGTGCTTGGTTGCCGGAACCACACTGGTGCTCGGCTCCAACGCCGCCGCACTTGAGCTCGCAAGAGCCCCCGAGCTGCTCCGCTCCGCCCGGCAAGCTGTTGCTGCGCGAGAGCTCGCAGGAGCCACTCTGCTCCGCCTGTGCGGCCGTGCGAGCTCGCCGCCAGCACCACTTGAGCTCACCAGAGCAACGCTCCCCAAGCTGCTGCTGCGCGAGAACTCGATGGAGCCACTCTATTATGCCCGGAACGCCGCTGCCCATGCGAGCTCGCCGCCGCTGCGTGACCTCTCTGCGGAGATCTGAGAGGAGAAAGGGAAAAGTGAATAACGGAGTAGGAGGAGGAGAGGCCTCGGTGGGTGGCCGGGGCGACGGCGGCGGCGTGATGGGAGCAGCCGTAGCTCCCCGCGGCGGCGGTGCAGGCTCTCACTGAACCGAACCGATCTATAGTTACGAAAAAACCAATCCGGACCAAATTACAGGACACCTAGGCCCATTTACCACTGAACCGACTGGGCCCAAATTGTAAATCCAAACTGTTGTAACCGGATTGAGCCCAAACCATTTCTAGGATTACCCGCACGCTTGTGGCAATCGCTGTGTTTCGCTAAGCTCGTGCGCCCAACCTTGTCGTCGTGCACGCCATGGGCCCAAACCTCCGAAAGTCCGTGCGTTAGCCACGGATGTGACATTCCCATGTGCCCGTGCACATTCAAACCTGCTGTCCTGCTGCCTTAGCCAAACCCTCACCCATCAATGCCTTCACGTCGCACGTATATGTGAGATGAATGCCTCTTCGGCATTTCATCGAACACCTTGTGCGCCTTCTTGTCCAAGCCCTAACCACCTATCTTTATCTGACCCAACCAAGCCTCTTATGCCTTCAGCCTTGCTCCCAGCTTGTTGTGGCCACCTTCGGCCAGCAACAGCTGCATCCTAGCCTTCTCTGGCCACCCGTTGCGACTTCCAGCCAGTCTCAGCCTGGCCGCGGCCAGCAGCACCCTGGCTGCAGCCGGCCGCAGCCAGCTACATCTTGGCCACAGCTGGCCATAGCTGGCTATGCTCGGCCACAGCCGGCCAACCCTGGCCGCAAGCATTCCAGCAGTTCCTAGACCAAACCTACACCCTTCCTCGCTGACCACAAGAGATCTTCACTCGTGTAGCCTTTCCCACTGACCATCGGACCCACTAACTTGACATGAATCCAGGGTCCACTAACATGTAGGGATCCACATGCTGACATGTGGGACCCTCTAACTCTTTTACCGCTAACGAGTTGTTGACCGACTTTCGGTCAATGTTGACGTACGCAGAGCCCACTGCTAGCGCCAGCAGTGTTAACCTAGAGCCGGCATGTGGCATGCTCTTTTCATGCCACATGTCCTTATTGTTTTCTTTTTCGTAAATTAACTAAATCCAAAAGGTCTTTCAATATTTAAAAATCCATAATAAATTGACTCTAGCTTAGAAAGATATGAAACTTCTTTCATTATTTCTCTAAAATCATGATCTACCCGTTAGTGTAGAGTTTGGTGTTATTTGGTTCTTCTTTGCTTCTTCTTTTGGAGTTCATTTGCTTAGTTATCGTTATTTATTAGGATCTTCAGAAGACTCGGATGACTTCGTCAACCTCGTCTTCGACTACGCTGATGAAGATAAAGATATGGACTATGCTCCAGGTTCACGTCCGACCATTCTCTAAAATACCTAGTAGTCGTGCTATTAGTATGCTAGCGCTTTACTTTACTCGCATGATAAACCTGCACTGCCTTTGATTATTATCCTGATGCCTTGCTACCTACTATCCACTATATGGAATATTCTATGCTATGCATGTGTTGGGATGATTGTGATCTGATCTTCTTGGCGTGAGTTGTGGGTGGTATGGGTGGTGTAGTGCAGCTAGGCGGTGTAAGTGAGTAATAACAACTCGATCCCTTGATCGAGGTGCTTGGGGGCTGCACTCGGGCAGTCCCTATGGGGTACCTGTTGTAGGTACATGGTTACTTTGGGGGATTTCTGAGGAGTTTGGGCGGAAATACCTGTGATGGGTGCCGATTGCGGAAAGTTGCGGCAGACCGCTTATGATGCAGATACTCGCTTTATCGACAATTAAGGATCGCGTCGAGGGCGGCTTCAGGTGTGGGATCTACAGTGCTCGCCATCTACCCAGAATGGGGAGGGTTCCAGCAAGCCTATTCTAGTGCGGTGCCAACTCTGTAGGAGAATCGAGTTTGATATGTGTAAGGGGGACTGGTGTTGACCTTTGCTCCCTGATTTACTATGGCCCCCGACTGGCCCCGGTGGGAGAGTTTCACATCCCTGGGGCAGATGTTCGTTCAGATGTATCCCGAGCCCAGGGAGACAGTTTGGGCACCGTTACTGCTTGGGGTCTTTGCTGTGGGCTTTGTCTCGGGTTGGTTGCTGACTAGCCCTACAGCCCAGATGGTTCCAAGAGTGCAACCTCTGCAGAGTAAAAACTATACGTATAGCCGTGTCCACGGTTACGGATGACCTGCCTCTAATTCGTTCGGACTAGCATGAGATTCTGTTTTCTTACCTCATACTTGATTTGGGTTATGAGAGATTGGTCCAGCGTTGCTGATGAGACAAGGTAGGGAGGGAGCTCACCGAGTCGACTAGTGAGTGAAAGGTGTTGGCGGATGATATTTGCGGGAACCTGTTGAGACAGGATGAGCCCGATGTGGTTGTGAGGCTGATGGTGGGATTTGGGGAGTGTGATCTCTCTGGTGAGGAAAGGTGCTGGTGATGAGATGAACTTGGGTTTATTGCTGTTGCTTTCATAGGAAACCCCCAGCTTATATTCCTTGGTTACTTTATTACTAGTTTAGGCCACTTTAAAGCTTGCTGCATATATGGTTGGTGACGTGGACCTGTCCCATTTCCTTGGGGACAGTTCTGGAGCTTTCAAGTGACAACTACAACGTTGTTGGATGGTACTATGGAGGGTTGCGTGTTTCGCTCAAGGATGCATGTGGTTTCAGCTTGTCGATTAGCCCATGTGGCATGTACTAATCTTGTACTCTGATATGTAAATAATGAATGCAGTCATGTTTATCGTTGTATGGATGTGATATTTGGCTGAAATGTGTTCTGTACGTGATAGCTGTTGATTCTGGGACTATCACAATGGTACAGGGAGTCAGATTCTCGGTTTCGAGAATCCAGTTCGTTTCAGCCTGCCCTTAGCTTAACAAAGTTTTCTGTCTCTTATCAGTGGTTAAGAATGGGTTGGGCCTGCCCTAGCTTAACAAAGTTTTGTGTCTCTTATCAGTCGTTGAGAAGAACTTAGCATCCATTTGGTATTTTGGTTCCTCTGTCCAGCGGCATCAATTCGAGAAATGATGGTGAAAATGAGTAAATTAAAGGACTTAGCTTTCAGAGTCACTGAGACCTAAGACGCCTGTAATTTTCAAATCTTAAGTATATTCCAAAAAAAACTATAAACAGCAAATAGAGTTGTACCAAGCGAATAAAAAGATCAAGCGCTCCGGCGTTTTCTGAAAACAATTATAAGTTCCCAAACAATTATAAGTAAATCCATCCTTTGCCTAGTCCCCTATCTATTTCTGGAATCCTTTGCAGCATTTATCCTTTGCAGCATTTCACACAACATTTCGGGGTCAAGCAACTCTTGATTCAGGAAAAGAACTTAGATGATCGGCAGCTGATGCGAAGATAAATGGATCTCAGAAGATACAATTATTTATGACGGGAGTAATGCATTTTTGCCTTGCGCGGGCAATGAAAACAAACATACATAGTCCGAAGTGAGTAAAACACAACAAGAATAAAAAGAAGAGCCCGCATGCTCTACTCTACCAGCTTGTAAAACTAGAATAGTCAGCTCAAAAGGATGAGAAATTTTGGCTACCCAGGAACACAAACGAAAAGAAAAGAACGTATGAGAGACTGATGCAGACTCTGCATCTCTCGCATGACTACACTATTCCCTTCATCAAGTCAAAAAGAATAATATTTCCTTTCATCGGGTGGAGACGTGAGGTCACATGTGCGATAGTGGCCAGCGGCCCAATGCAGCGCACGAATAGTGTTTAAAAATAACCAAAGTTGCATTGTATAGCAAATAAAAAGGACCATTAGCAGAAACCACCAACTATATATAGCTCTCAAGCTTTTTTACATAGGTTTTGCTTTTTCTTTTCCTTTCCGTATCATCATGACGATAAAGGACATTCAGTCCATAGAATATGGTTCCGCTGTAGTCCTATATCTTGTAGATAGTAACACCAAGTCACCAACCACATAGATGCAAAGGTTCTTTCAGTGTTAAAAGGTACTAAATGAAGGAATACTCTCCTGCCCATCAACACGATCGACACCGAGACCAAAAAGAGGCAGCGTAGGTGTTTTTAAAAAAAAGAAGATCCCGGTATTATAGCTGCAATGCATCGATAAATTTTCAAACAGGCATAATCAATTGGAAAACCGCCGGAGGGACTCTGCTGTCTGCTCCTACATGTAGTAGTTTAAGTTGATACGAAACTAAGGCAACAACAATGTAACAAAACAGATCTAAAACATGGAAACTGTGGGTTAAACAATGTTTCTGGCATATAGTACTAAGTGTTGATTTTCTACAAACGAGTCAATAATATGATAGAAAATTCAAGAATTCACTTAGAATTTTATTGAAAAAGCTTGAGGCCAATGACAACGGATGGCTCGGCATGATGATGAGGCAAGGAACGAGGCAGTAGCAAAAAATATTGTGGCAGAAAACTACTTTAGAGATTCTCAAACAAATAGGCCCCTCAAAATGAGTCTATAGTGTGCGTTTTTCAGAATAGAGGTGTTTGGCATATATAGGGAGAAAAACACATCATATGTATAACCATTAGCAATGCCAGACTAATAGATGGTCTTTACTCCATTTAAAGTTGTGTGTTTTAGAAATATCCCATAGCTTTAATGGTCTTTTGAAATTTGTCCCAATAAAGTAGGGAAATATTTAGACTAAAACCAGGTTGAATCTTGCTAAACCTGGTATACTAAGAATTAGGTATTTTTATTTTCGGAATAATTATTTTTTGGTCATTATATAATTATAGTGAAGTCCAAAATACATATTTAACCATAATAATATTCCACAAATTGCAAAAAATCATGGGAAAAATCCTAGAGATAGAGTTGAACATGAGGAATCCTAATAGAATATTTGAATCTTATTAATAAGGTTTCTAGAATCCTCACAAAATTATAAATTTCTATAGAAAAGTAGACATAAATTCCAGAAAAATCTAGGAAATTCATAGTAAATCATGTTTGGTTTCTAGGCCCATTTAGAAATCTTTGCACATATGAACGTTACTAGCATATGCTACTAGCACAAATTCAAAGCACACAGTACTATAACCTATGTTTATTTCATTTAATTTAGAAAATAATTATTTTGTTTAGTAAATGACCTACTAATTTATAAACCTTGTAATAATTTTAGAAATTTAAGAAAATCGTTGTATTGTGCTCCCCAATCACATCCTAAAATCTAAAAAAATTTAGGGTGTGACATTTACCTCTGAATTTGATAAGGAGTTTGTCATGGTTCTATTAAATCGATAAAGGACCATAAGTTGAAACCACTAAAGATAAAATAAATGCTCTAAAGCTTCTTTACGTACATATAGAGTTTTTTCTTATAAGTATACAAAGGACTGACAGTCGTTAGAATATTGTTGGTTCTAGATGCCCATCATGTCGCGCACCATGTCGATAAAGCACTCCCCGGTGATAGAGTAGCATTAAAGGAACACCTTTGTCATGAGTACGTGCTTGCATGGCAACCTGCCACAGGGATCTCTGATGCTCTCTCTATATATATACAAGAGGCAACGTCCACAAGCTCAGAAGGCTGTGTGCTCTCTTCTTCTGCCCGGCTGTAAGTAGCCTTCCTCATTGGTCCATTACTAACCATAACAAATGTATTATCATCTCTCATGCATGCATAGCTCTCTTGAGTCTCGATCGATTCACTCTTCGTTTCCAATTGTTCTCTTCGTGCAGAGCAAATTCATTGGAGCACATTCAGCTAGCCGTGCTTGACGGTTGGAGCTAGTATGGAGTCCGCTGCAGCATGGGGACCTTGTGAAGAATTTCAGCTGGCGAACTGGAGCCTTGAAGATCCAGCTGCTGGCATCCCTGTGGAGTACCGCGCCTCGTCCATCATCGACATATTTGATACCTCCAGCATCCAGGCATATGCACCTGAATTTTACCGCGGCCAGCAACTGGTCGAGT
The DNA here is from genome assembly GCA_033239725.1 of Echinochloa phyllopogon. Lineage (NCBI taxonomy): Eukaryota > Viridiplantae > Streptophyta > Magnoliopsida > Poales > Poaceae > Echinochloa > Echinochloa phyllopogon. The sequence continues at coordinate 33,803,949 of BTCW01000008.1, forward strand.
ACAACTATTATGCTGCAGCCTCACAAAGTACTACTGATAAGAGTAATAGAGTAGTAGGACCATTAACAGCTAAGCAGAGTGGTGAGGCGAATGGTACACCAGCTGAGACGAGTGGTAGTCCAAAGGAGATAGGGCCAACGAAAATCCCTGGTAGTGCTGAGATCAAGCAAGTTGTGAGCGAATTTAAGCATCATATAAACATGACGAAAGAGAAGATGCATAGATACCCTGCATGCCTTGCAGGTGTCCATGAATCTTATAAGGTGCCAAGGGTTGTGGCCATCGGCCCCTACCACCGTGGCCTGCCCGACGTCAAGAACGCGGAGAAGGTGAAGCACGCTGCTGCTTGCCACTGCGCCAAGGAATCAGTCACCTCGCTGAAGGAGATGTACGACAAGGTTGCCTCCGTTGCAGACCAAGTCCGGCACCTCTATGACAAGCATGAGATGGAACGTATCAGCTATCAGGATTTCCGGGACATGATGTTATTTGATGCTTGCTTCCTGGTGCAGTTCATGCGTAGTGTGCTGAGAGAAGATAAATATAAAATAGATGCAAGCTTGCAAGGTTTCATGGGCCCTAACCAGATTGAAATCCTGCGAAACGTCCTGCTGCTCGACAACCAGATCCCATGGCAGGTGGTCGAGACGGTCATGAGCTTCCCGTCCGCCGGGGGCTCTTCTCCCAAGAAGGTGCCCAGGATGTTCGTCTCTAGCTTGAGAAACTGTCTGCAGGACGATAAGCTTGGCAGAGACAAGCGGCCTCACTTGCAGTGGGATGAAGACTACAAACCGCCACATCTCCTCGGCCTCCTCCGGCACTACATTGTAGGAAGAAGCAGTAGCAGCAGCAGCAACAGCTGCAGCAGCAGCAGCAGCAGCAACAATAACGACACTAATGATAACTCTAAAGGCCGCGACCAACTGCAAAAACCCAAGAAGAGATCAGTTTCTGCCGTCGAGCTTGCACAGATTGGCATCTCGCTCACACCCAACAAGGACAAGATGGAGCTCATTCACATGGGTCTCAGCCAAGGGACGATTTTTCTTGCCGACCTCTGCCTGACACCGCTGTCCCTGGACCGTGACCGTGGAAGCTACCTCGTGAGCATGGCGGCTCTCGAACTATGCACGGTGGAAAGCTTTGGAAAGGCGCGGGAGGAGGACACTGCTGTCTGCTCCTACCTCATGCTCTTAGCCATGTTGGCGTATAGGGTGGAGGACGTGCACGAGCTACGGGAGAGGGGGCTCCTGCAGGGAGGAGGAGGGCTCAGCAACGAAGACGTGCTCAGCTTCTTCACCAGCCTCCAGAGTCTGCGCCTAGGGAAATGCTACAACCGCGTCATGCGTGATGTCGTGAGGTACAAGGAGAGTAAGCTGCTGGTGCCAGTGTACAAGTTAATTTACAAGAACAGGAAAACCATTGCGACGGTTGTCTCCATCATCAGTGGACTTGGTACGATCATAGGGATGCTCAAGTCTATGAAGGCTGCCGTTTAATTAATTTGATCTATATATAATTATATGGCCCTACCCATGCAAGATGTTATATGATGTTCTATCTTTCTATGCTTTGATTGTTAATCTCCTTGTGGTAACTACTGTAAGATTCCGGCCTGATCTGAATTCCAATGTAATGCTTTTGAAAATCCATAAAGTTTCCATTATTTGAATGTTTATAGTAGCATATATCGATCTGAATGAAGTTTAGTTTGCACGGAAATGTTGGTTCAATTTTAATCTCTTCTGTTTTCTCGAGGTAGCGTGTGTACTTCTATTTTGGCTGTCATGGAATTGGTGAACTTACTTTTTTATCCATGATAAGGAAACTTCATTAAACATTGTATCAAGTTGGTGCAACATTCCTCAAATGAGGTGTCATCCACCAACGTAAAGATCAAGCGGGGACCTAGTAATTGAAGATTTAGACGTTAAAATACACACCGCCTCCCAGAACTCAACAGAGCCTGGGCAAAAGGCACATCAATAATTTATTTATATAGAAACTCATGGGGTAGTTGCTTAATTCTGTTGGAGTCCTATGTGACTAATCATGTCGGAGCCTGGGCGAATGCCTAGAGTCGCCGGGCCTTGAGTCCGCCCCTACTATGGCATAATAGATATCTTGGTTCTAAGACACTTTCACAGGTCCAATCGATGAATCCTCTCTTAAATTAAAATAGACGAGTTTGAACGGAACCTGAAGCCACATGGCCAATTCTCAATGAATTCTCATTATTACCTACGTTTGATAAATAGTCATGTGGAAATAAAAAGTCCCTTTGAAAATTAAATTAAAATCTTTATGTAGTACTTGCAAAGAGGTCAAGAGAGTAGCTTTAATTTGATAAACACAATTGGCAACGGAGCTAAATTTGTTATTATAGATCTATTTATATTTTATGTAAACTTAAAGTTGGATAAATTTAAGTTAGGACAAAGCAAATTTGACATTTATTTAAAAAGAACGTGGGAATATAACCTCCGAAGAAGAGAAAAATGTTTTTATTAAAAGACCAAGTCATTATTTATGCATAGTTGCACGCTAGCTAGCTATTTCAGTTCATTACTAATTTAGTTTATTTAATTTTTTGCCACTAAATTAGTGTGAGTCCCACATAAGTTGCACTCGGACCAGCATTCAACGGCTCAGATGAAACTACATAAAACATACGAGTACCAAAAGATCGAATGTGCACAGTATTGGTTGCTAGGCGTCACTATATAAGCTAATTCATAGCTACAGCACAGCAGTACGTCGGCCTGACAATGCATTTTCTCCCTTTTCAAGCCGCCGGCAGTCTCCATCCACTCTAAATAAACATCAACTTGGTGCACGGTCCCTTTTCTCCCATTGTCCAACTCAGTGGTTTTATAGACTTTGCGGCGGCCGTTGTATTGCAGTTGATACTGGTTTCAGTCGTTCAAGTGCTTCGGCTCCCTGGCATGCACGCTCATGCAAATAAACTACATTTTTACTAAACAAAAGGTGTCGTTATGCATGTGCCGCATTTGGTCAGCTGTGGATCACAAGTCGGTAATTTGTACAGGAAATTGTCAGCCTGATCGCTTGAGCTTTTTGAACGGCTGCAGCTGCGGCTGCACAGCAAAGCCCATCGGCTGCGGCTCAAGCACAATACTCCTACTTCTATAATTTGTTTCCTACTTCAGGTGCTAGTCGCCGGCTGCCTGCAAGTGCTGTAGCGGCTGCTGCAGCCGCAACCATCTATACCGATCAGGCTGTGTAAGAAATTAATAGGGTGCTGGTGCATACTACAAAAAGAATTTTGCTACCAGGGAAATTATTAAGAAAGCAATCAAAGCTCTGCTCAATCAGAGATTACCCGATCTGTTAAGAGTCCAGGGAAACGGACGAGGAGACTGGCGCTATCGTCGCCCTCGTTCTTCGTCGAGCTGCCGCTGAGTCTCGATGCAAGGATGCGCAGAACGCTAGCGGCCTGGATGCATGCAGAAGTGATGTGCGACCACAAAGATGCTTGCGGCACATGTGGAGGCCGATGAATTGAAGGAGATCGGACCACGCAAAATGACTAGGCCGGCGTCTTTGGCGGCAAGGACATAATGTGTCCTGTCGGTGCAGATGTTCACCATCTTGAAAGGATGAGTCTGGAAACCCATCACAACACTCGTCACCGCTACTTCTGAGAAAAGGATAAAGCATGGATCGATATAGTATAATGGAGCTACAAAACTGGATAGTTTTATGTCCAACATGACTCAAATCCCGGCCTGTCTACACTATAGACTGCTCACACGCTCACAGCCAACATCTATACCTATACCTAATTATAAAGCAAACAACGTTTGGTATATATATCGTCCTGTTTGTATGGCTTATCAGCCACCAGCCAGCAGTGTTTTTCTCTCAGTAACACACCTTTTGGCCTACAAACGCCATATCATATAACACACCTTTCTGGAGTTTGGCTACTATAATTAGACCCAAAATTAATTACAATCTCAAGTTTCCATCCGAAATTTTGTGTTGTATATGGATGAGTAGAAATAATATGGTCTTTGACAAAAAAGATTTATTAAATTCTTATTTGCATGTTATTTTCAGGGCCACCTACTTGTCCCAATATATGGTAGCTTAGCTTTTACAGTTTTTTTAAGAATGACACAGTACAACGCAGACGCTAACACACGCACACACACTCACCCCTATAAATACACGTACGCAAACCCTACCCCTAAGAGCACCTCCGAAGGACTGAGCACCCGACAGATTTGGAGATTCTCGAACTCACCATTGGCACCTCGTTGTCGACGGGAATGCCATTTACCACTTAACGTATAGCGCCAGAAAATCCTTGGAAAAACCCAGCAAAAGGTGCGAGCACCAGGATTTGAATGCTGGTGGGTAGCGTCCCACTGGACCGTCCTACCATTGGACTACAAGCCAATTAGTGCTTTTACAGTTTATATGTGATGTATTCCTAGGTGGGTGGCCATCGGCCCTTACCACATCCACCAACTCCACCTCAAGCAGGCGGGGAATGCGAAGCACACCGCATCAGGGCCACGTTGTGGAGGACCTATATTCCGTGGTTGCCTCCACCGCGGACGATGCGTGCCCGGAGCCTCTATGACAAGGATGTGATGAAGCATGGGTCACTTTTGAGCATTACCTACCATTGGTTTTTTTCTCTATTAGCAACTGATTCTTTTTGCTCAACCCTCGATCTTTCTTGACTTGATAGACTTGCTTGACCATAATATGCTTCTTTTTTTGCATAGACCAATTTTGTTGATCAAAATGGTCATTTTTTGAGGATTGATAATCTATTAGTCTTTGGCAATTGACACAATCGACGACTTCCATGTAAAGTTTATCTTGATTCCAGTCTGCATCGATCGGTAAGTTACAAATTTCCAATTACAATATGAGATGTGCGTAGTAATGTTTCTCTAGTAGTGAGATGTAGTATGTACACATGGTTGTGACGAAATAATTTGTAAAACAAAGAAAATAATGATATAAAGGAAGTGGACGGTACCGAGGGCATCTATTATATTAACACAATAGTGTTGAAAGAAGTCACCACATTAGCAGAGAGGGCCAAGAAATTCCCATATTAATTTTAAAAAAGAGAAGAATATAAACCGTTGGATTTTACGAAGGCCCTATAATCGATATTAATTCAAAAAAATAAATCCGTACCTAATACAATTATTAAAAAAATATATATTAAGGAATTATCAGCCGAGCCTATGTTCGACTCGGCTAAAGTACCATAGGTACTGTAGCGGTCAAGGTTCATTTTTTAAATCTTGTGGCAAGTGTGACTATTTGTGATTTAAATTTGAGACAATCAACAACATATAGAATGTTATTTATATATGAATGGGGAAGGAAACTAGCTAAACAGCGAGTCCATGACAAATAAAATTTATAAATAACTTATTTCATAATATAAATAAACAATTATTTACAATTTCATTGATATATTTAATTAGACTACTATGACATTTTTAATATAAAATATATTATATTATAATATGTTTATGTATTTTTAATAAATTATATTAGGATCAAAGAAATAACTAAAATGGCAAATAGGGCATTTTTATATGGTTATATTCCTAAAAATAAAAAACATCACTAATTTTACAAAAAAGGGATCTTTCACCTATTTAGCCAATCGATGAAAATGTTATTTGAACCATGGAGCAAAGGAGTTGGTTAGACACTGACAAAGTTGTAATCTAAAACAACATCTAAGAAATGTAGCTTATAGGTTGGCAAAATAGAACAGTGGAGAGCATTCCCAATATCTCCCTCTCCGTGCTACATTAGCATGCTTGTGTGTCATATAGATAGCAGTTGTCTGAACTATTGTATGCCCTTAGAGGGTGAGCCAGACTCGCCATGGTTAAAGTGAGTTACATATACTCACATTTTTTTTCTTGTTTCCTATGCAATTTGGTTGAATAATGTATAATTCGAAATGAAAAAATGGGCTTGACCGGAGACATGCTTTCACTTCAGATATTTATGCTTTATACATGGATATTGGTGCAGAACAATGTTTTTCCTTTTAATTCCAGAAAAAACACGGCTAGTTAATACGATACAATTGAAGGCTGTTGTCTAATCGAGCTAGACAATACCATTGTATATATATGGGTATAGATGTGATTGGCGGCCACATGAAAAGGGAAAATCTAACCCGCGCCAGGTTGCGCTCCTCGCGCTCGGTGCGACCCCCACGTGCCGCCGCCAGCCGGGTAAGCGGCCCGGGGTTGCTGGGGAAGCTCCACCACCAGCGGACCTAAAAGGAGGTTGGGGCGCGGCGGAGGACCGGCGGTGTGTATGGCTCGGCTGACGGCGGAGGCAAGGCCGCGCGGGAGCGCCGCCGGCCGAGCGGGGTAGGACAGGCGGTGGGTGGTGATCTAGCAGCGGGGGCGGAGCTGAAGAAGATGAGACGGCGACGACGGCAGATTAGCGAGGCAGCGGTTGTTGCGTGGTGGCGGAGGCGGCGGGGCGCTGCCGAAGCCGGAGGCGGAGACGGCGGCGGGGGCGGAGGAGGCCACGGGGTTATCGTGCGGTTGGAGGGCGGCGGCGGTGGTTGCCGAGGCCGTCGGAGCCGGGCGGCGAGGGAGGAAGCAAGGAGGGAAGACGGTCGGAGGAGGAAGACGAGCGAGGGAGGGGGTCGCGCGTTGCGCTACCAGCGCGACGGGTAGCGGCTTATCCGCGTCCAAATGAAAAGCGTTGTTCCCCAACTGGTAGTTGTTGGTGTTAGATTTTTTAGTTAAGTTGTGATCTACTTGGTAACTATCGAGAAGATTGAGTTGACCATGTTTTCCACCACGTATTAGAACTCTACATCGTGATCAGCAGGTGTCCATAACGTATCCTACAGGGACTTGGCCCTTTTTCCCACAGCTCCAGGAGTATATATATCTAAGGGGGCGTGGCTATTTTCAATCATCAAATCAAAACCAAATCAAGTCAATTGATCAGACACGCCTAAACACCGATCGCTAAGGAGAGCTGGAGGGATTAGACGTTCAAGTCCCACGTCCGGGTCAGTGCCGTTGGCGTCCCGAAGCGAGGCGTTTTCCGGCGAGATCAAGTTCAAGCCGATCAAGAACAACACCTGTTCTTGAGTCGGCATTCTGCATCAAGTCTGCTTCGTCTACTTCCTCTACGGCTCAAGCAGAGACAACGATAGCCTCTTCAAACGCTGGTATAAGATCTAAATTACCAGTTTTCCGCATTAGTAGATCAACATGTTTTAGACTATGTAAAGATCCTGTGTTTATGTGCTACTTATGCTAATTAGCAGATCCAACAGTTGGGTCACCTCTCGTTTACGTACATCAACATGCATGTCTAGAACTGGAAGGCCTGGTGCAGTACACGAGACATAGGTGCGGCACATGCACGTATTGTCCATGGTCCTGTACCTGTACGGCTAACAATAATAGGGTTAATGGTCATTACAAATCTTGTCGTGAGTGAGAATTATTGGACGTACCACGAAGCAACTGGGTACGGTCGGAAGTGCATGTATCAAAACCAAAGTATACATAAAGACCTACTGATGTCATACCTAATTGGGCAACGTTGAATGCCGCAGTCTGCCGTACTCGCACCGTTTTAAATTATAATTCGTTTTATCATTTGTAGATATATAGCTTTTGTATACACCTAGATATATGCTATATCTTTATACATAGTTAAATGTCTATATCTACAAAATTCAAAACGAAATGTGATTTACAACGGAGGGAGTAGTTGAGTTAGTTATTTCAACCATACTTATATGTTTATGGTTGACGGTATCTCTACATCTTATCATGAGTGACAGCAAGATAGTAGCATAAATCGGCACCGCAAGTATCAAGAGTTCAAGACCAAACATAAGCGTTGTCAGAAAATAATTGAACAATGTTAGACGAGATCGTAACACCCCGGTATGAGCTGCAACATTCTGGGGGGTTACCACACTAGACAAAGAACAAGAAAGGAAACACACACATGGCACGCGGAGGCAAACAAAAACCATCTATCTTAAATAATTTATTGTCTTTAATAAGGGTATAAAATAGATAAATAAAGACTTCATAACAAGCATTTTTATTACAACACATGTGTCCAAAGATTATAAGTGTAAAGACGATCAGTGTGCACACGTGTTGCTACTCCCATCCAACGATGCACCCTCCAAACTCAAGAACTTACCGAGGGGATCTTTGATAACTTGGTTACCAGCTAACCCTCCTCACAATTCTGCACTCTGTCACCAGAAGAGACTGGAGCTGCTGTAGGAGGAAAAATAATTATTTTATTGATAAAAAGATAAACAAAAGAGAACTAGTGAATGGAGAAAATGAAACATCATGGCCCAGCAAAGAAAAGAAGAAATACGGAAAAAATAAAGGACCAAAAGCAGAAGAGAATTAGTCATAGGCCAGCCAAAATGAAAACATCATGCCCCAGCAAAAAGAAGCAAAAAGATGGGGGAGAAAGGCCAAAACGCATCATTGTGATACTGGAAGTTTGAAGGAATATTCCAAAGGGTGTTGGTTTTCCCAACCAGAAATAATTTGCGAGAATTGCCGGAGCATTTCTCCCAAGTGCCTACCATTTTACAGGATTGTCATGATAAATTGCTAGTAGCTCGAAAGAAGTAATGTACAACTCTGATTCAAAAGGAGTAAACAAAGCAATGGTAAGCTCTCTTGAGTAGTAGCACGCTAGTATATGAACAAATCAAAAGAAAATTTTGTTGATATCTGAAGCTAATTGCTTCCATGGCAATGATGCAACTAAGAATAATTCGAGATTTATCTCGCAAACGTACAGAGTGGACACTGTAACATTTCATGTGGGAATATTCCAGAGTATTTTGTTGATATTCATGTGGGAATATTTTGTTGATATTAATATTTTCAACATAGAAGCAATATGGCTAAGATGATCGGTAACCAAATCCAATAAAGATATAAGACTTAGTGAATATCAGCTCAACGAGTTCTATGAAAGAACAAAAAAGGCACACAAAAATGAGAGTTCATAATTATTACAAACCAACATTAAGGATAAAATGACATTCATGAAAGGCAAAGAATTGTAGTGCCAGCAACTCAAGAGTGCTTCATGCGAGCTCCTTTTGATCATCAGTAGGCTACAATAGTTCCTATAATTGGATATGGTGGGTCCTTCTAAACACGATCTGAATAGAGGTTTTCAGTTTGCATTTGTCAAATACCACTTCATTCCTTGTGGGGCATACCACCCAACAAAGGTATCAACCCCTATCAATAAATTTAAATTATGCCCCCTCCCTTGCCCCTAATTCGACCAAGGTTGAAGATATCAACAACATTCAATGGTGTGGGGCAATCCAAAACTGTCACACCCGGTTTTAAAATCAACACGAATTGTACAGTATATATCCAGGATCAAGTTTCACACATACAGTAAACCCGTAGTGAATAACTTGACAACGAAGATACACAAGTTACCGGTCTATCAAAGATACACAAGTTACCAGTCTATCAAAGATACACACCTTATCCTGAAAACGAAGGATCCGAACTTCACAGATATATGATTGTGGAACACGTACGCCTACACTTTAGCACCAACTTCACAAGAATCATAACGCTTCATAACACTTCCTCTTCTGAGCAACATGTATTGATATGTAATAAAAAGGTTTGAAAAAAAGAAAGCGTAAGTACATGACTGTCACACTCTAAATTTTTTGGATTTTATGATCTGCTTGGGTAGCATAAATTAAAGCAATGATTTTCTCAAATTTCTAATTCTTTCCCCAAGGTTTATATGGTTAACACGTATTTTAGTCTAGCAAAATGATTATTTTAAATTACTGAAAACAAAAAGGATAGAATGTTGTGTGCTTTGCATTCATGATGGTTGCCTTCGGTTCCTTTATGTGTGCAAATTTTCAAGAGTGACGTTAGAAGTCCAATGGAAATTTTCACCATTTTTGTAGAAATTATTCCTATTTTCATATAGCAAAACCCAATGTTTGGAAGGTGCTATAAGCCTTTTCATCAACTCCAAATAGTTTATTTGGATTCCTCATGTACAAATCTATTTCTTGGATTTTTCCCGAGATATATGAAATCTTTAGGATATTTTTTCTAGACTTATCTTTGCGTTCGAAACATTATTCAAAAATGCGAAAAGAGCCTCTAGCCGGAACGAGATCCTCTACCGTCACCCTGCGTGATGGCTCTCGGCAGTCACCGCATCCACGCCGTTCCACATCGATCTGACGATGGCCAGCTCCCATCCCGCCAAACTCATCTTCACAGGCCACAAAGCAGTCCATCGAGTGGGCCATCTCGGCCCACGGCACCACGCGACTCCTCGTCGCCGTCTACTTCCCTTTCGTCGGCGTCTTCCTCATTGGGCCGCCGTCCCCTTCTTCTTTTGTGTCTGCTTCCTCTGCCTCGTGGCTCTGCAGGAAGGTCCTCTTGCTCGGCGGCGCACGTGCACGGCCGCTTGGACCCCACAGCGGCGTGGCTCTTGGCCTACGACGAGGGCGACGTGACACAGCTGCCGGTGGCGGAGCTGTGCCTCGGCGGGGACGGCGAGAGGGAGGAGGAGGAAGACAAGGACCCGGTCTCCACCGCGGAGGCCAGCTCGGAGAGCTCCGACGAGCTGTGGCCGGCGAGGACCTCCTACGCCAGGCGCAGCACGGACTGCAGGTACTTCCCCTACGCCTCGATCCTCAGCTGCAGGTGATGTTGGACCTGACAGAGCACGCCATGGGAAACAACAAGTAAGCTCGGCGTGATCGGCAGCCATGGAGGCATGGACTGGCAATCAGAGCTTCAGTGCCAGGAACTCGGAATGGTGATCGATTGATCGATCGTTTTGATTACCTCAATCTGCTCCTGCAGCTTCCTCTGCACCTCTCTCTGCATCCGCGCCATGCTCTTGGAAGAGTCACACATAGCTCCTTCAGCACCTTTTCCTAACTCCCTGTTACTGGCCCCACCTTCGACCTGTCCCGGCTGAACCTGGCCCATCCGCAACTGTCATCCCTAGTGCTTCACGCATTGTGTACGCCGCCGCAAGGACGTAGCATTAGCACGCGTGCCACGGCGGGTCCGCCTCCCACACCCTATAAAGCTGCATCCGAGGCCCACGTGCGCACTCCCTTGTGCTGCCAAGGGCTTTGCGAAGACGAGCCACAGCCTTGCCTCCGGTCGCCATCTTCGACCCATCCCCAAAAAAATCCGCCACCGTCGCCCCGCGCCGGCCCACCACGCTGCCCCCGTCGCTCGCTGGCGCACCATCGACCGGAGAAAGGGAGGAGCATAGGGGAGCTCGACGCGGAGCTCGTTACCGCCGCCCCGCCACGGTGCCTGCCCACGCAGGCGCTAGAGGGAGAGGAGGGAGAGCCGCTCGCCTGCCCTTGTCGCAGCCTCGCCGCCGGCCGGCTTTAAGCCGCGCCTGCCGCCCAAGCCGCTCCCGTCGCCCCTGTTCTGCCAGATGGTCGTCGTGGACGGCGGGCAGGGGAGGAAGCGGCCGCCCGGAGCTTCTTCGCCTGCGCCCGGCCGCCGCCGCTGCCGCTGCCGACGGAGGACGACGCGGCCCGGTACCACCGCTGCCGCGAGCCACCGCCACGCACCGCCGCCCGCAGTCCACGCACGCTGCAAGGAGGCGCACAAGGCGTTGGCGGCCGGGTCAGCGGCAAGCTTGGCGTGGATGCGGGGGCACCCGACCTCGGCGTCCCAGGCGCGGGGGTCGGCGGCGAGCTTGGCGGTTGAAGGGCACCGCGTCGGTCGAGGCCGCCGTCACTCGAGGCCGCCGCGAAGCCGGAGCCGCCGCCGCCTCCGCTTCGCACCGCCTCTGCTCCGTCGTGGGGAGGGGCGCCGGCGGCGTGGGGAGAGGGCGGCGGAGAGAGCGGGACGAGGGTGGGAGATGGGAGGGAGAGAGGGGGAGGGAGGGATTAAAATGGTGTAAATAAATGACGTGTGGGTTCCATATGAGATGGTAGTCGGTATGGAGTACAAGATATATAGAATGACGAATGCAGAGAAAATGGAACCGTAAAATCTTAATGACATGACAGAATATTCCTTTTAGAGTATGTGTTTTGAGTACGACGAGTGCAGATAGCCTTAGTCCTCTTTTTCTTCCTCGTCCCTATATCCGCCCCTGCTGGTGGCCGCAAAATTAATGATGATGTATAGTGGTGGTCGGAGGCGAGCGCGGTGGGTCGCAACGGCGGCGGTTGCGGGTGCTCGCCGGAGCGTATGGACCACTGCAGCATAGGAATCGTTGTATCGTAAGACCGTTTTTCTTTTTAATTGGCGATGAAAGGTGAAGCTCCTACCTCTTTGCGTTAAAAAATAACCACCTTAGTTTAGTTGATCGAATTTTGGGTCAGCCTGATGAAAAAAAACGCGGAAGGCACGTATAAATGGTTAATTGGTTCATTTTTGGTTCAATTTATTTTCCCATGACGGAGTTAGGGCTTGTTTGGGACCGCTCTGCTCCAGTTTTTTCAACTATGCTCTACCAACTCCAACATGGAGTAGCTCAGCTATGGAGTTTGTAGAGCAAAGGTCCTGTTTGGCATGCAATGTAACTCCAGCTCCAGAAACTAAAGATTTTCCTAGGAAAAGTCTAATATCCCCCTCCCCCTAGCTCAGGCCGATTGCGTCCAAGCCGGCGGTGATAGCGCCCGTGCTAGTGGCGTACCAGCCGCGGCCAGGGAAGGCACCACCCCCGCAGGTCGTTGAAGCGCGGCGGCAGGTCGTACACGTAGATGTACCGACCCGCGCAGCGGTCGGCCTGGTTCGACGCTTGCCCGGCGAGCATGGGGGGCTGGGCGACGGTGACGCTCGGTAGAAGGGGGAGGGAGAACGGCGATTGCTGGAACAAAACGGACGCAGCCTCCGCCGACACAGTAAGAGCGCCAGCGGCAAGCGACGCTACCGCTCATGTCCGTCTCGCCGGTAAAGGACAGGACGGCGCGGCGGGCACGGACCACAGCGGGCCCCTTACCCCAGTGCTGCGGCTGCTGCGGTGGTGCCGGCCTCGTGCGCAACGCCGACGACACCGACACGCCAGCCCACGCAGCAGCGGCGAAGGCAGGGGCGGCCCGCGCCCACGCCCACGAGGATGCGACGGCGCCCGACCGGCCTCCCCGGCGGCGGCGCCCGCGCTCCTGCCAACGAGGAGGCGGCGGCAGCGCCCGCCCGCGCTACTGTCCGCACGGCGGCGGTGGCGGCGCCCGCCCGCTCGCCTGCACGATGGAGCGGTGGCAACGTGGCGCGACGCGACGCGGAGGAGACATCGGTCCCGGCGGAGGGAGGAAGGAGGGAGATGGGGGCGGCCGGCCGGCGGCGCGAGCTCAGTGCGGAGGGAGGGTGCAGGGGATCTCGGAGGGTGCGGCTGGGGGCGGCGCAGGAGGGAGGACGGGGGAAGAAGGGCGTCGCGGAGGAGAGAAAAGATAGATTGAACCGGTATTTTGTCTAACGAGTGGCAATGGTGGGTAAATAACTCAGAACTCCATGAGGAGGTTTAAAATTGAATTTCGGGAGCACCCCTTGACTTACTCCAGGAAAAAAGTTGGGCTTGAACTCCACTTTTTTTGGAGAGTTTTAAGAGTTTGAGGTGTTTAATTGGACAAAGTTGGAGCGGAGCGGTGAAACCTGGAGCAGAGCAGTCATAAACAGGCCCTTAATCTCAGCCATTGAAACGGGGATGAGGGGCCAGGGATCACTTCTGAAGCTTTCCTACTCTCTGCAACGCTATCTGCGGCAGAAGTAGAGTCAATCGTCGTCTTCCACCAGAAAGAAAGCAAGCAGCAGCAGAAGAGCAGAGCTCCCTCCACTCGACGTCTTCGCGAGACGCCGGAAGCCCCGAGAAGCTTCCAGAAGCTTCGCCATGTCGCCCATCAAGGTTTACGCCCACCGGTTGTCGCAGCCCTCCCGCGCCGTCATCATCTTCTGCAGGTGATAGATGTTCCGTTCCGTTTCACTTGTCCTGCCCGTCCGGCTCCGGCCGCCCGATTCTTGACGCCCGCCGCCGCGTGCAGGGTGAACCGGATCGATTTCGAGGAGGTCACGGTAGATCTGTTCAAGAAACAGCATCTCGCCCCTGAATTCAAAAGTAACCCCCTTTTCCCCTCCTGAAGCAAGGTCATGAATTTGGTTCCCCTTTTCTAACTAGGAATGCTCCAGTACTTTCACCTGTCTGAAATTGAGTGCCAGTTGTGTGCAGGATATTGTTTGTGTATATAGATAGTGCTTGGTTGTCATGGGTTCATGGGAAAAAATAGAAAAAAAAACATCTCACTAGTACTTTCAGTGCTTCTGGATTTGCTCTGACTAGTGCTATTCTCACTTCAGAGGTGAACCCAATGGGCCAAGTCCCAGCGATTATTGATGGAAGGTTTAAACTATTCGAAAGGTATGCTCTCCCTGATTTTTTATTTACATGGTTAACTTCTCAACCACCACAAACATAGGTTTGACGCATTTGGGTTAAATATTATTCTTTTTTGCATATCAATCTTTTTTGTTTTTTTGCCTTTGACATGTGTACATTATTAGAAGTCAATGTTATTTTAATTTGGTAGCACAAATAGGGGCTAGGGAGGCATTTGATGTTAAAAAACAAGGGCTAGCTCTAGACCTTCCTAAAAGGTTGTTTAATCACAATCCATATAACTAGGATCACTCATTTAAATTCTTAGTTTATCTTCTGTCCTTTTTTTACATGCTTGAACTGTGCTAAAAGCCTAAACATAGTACTGATGTTAAAGTTTGAGTTAGTATCCCTACCTCTCTAGTATATCTCTCATACAGCTCTAGTATATGTTTCATAGATCATGATATTTTAGTTTAAACAAATTTTTGTGGTGATAGGAGATTAGAACTACGTGCAGTGACCTGTAATTGAGTTGCCAGCTATTGAGCCAGTTGTTTGTCAGGAACAGGGGCGGACCCACAGGGTGGTCCATCGACCACCCTGTGGCCCGTCCGTCATACATACAACATATATATCTTCTATGTAAAAAAGGAAAAAAAAGAAACTAAACAGCCACGGATCGTATTTTTTGAGGTATTTGTATTCCATTTGAACAATTTATATTAAGATTTGATGTTATTTTACCAAATTATAATATGGTTTTATCGAATTGTAAATGATTTATTGAATAGTATAAGAATTTATTTTGGGGCGACCACCCTATGCTCAAAAGCTGGGTCCGCCGCTGGTCAGGAAACTATGTATACCAATCCACTCTGTTCTCATCCCATTTCCTCAATTCTCACCATAAGTTATATTTTATTTATCACCATCAAACTTGACATTGTTTGACAGTCATGCCATTTTGAGGTATCTTGCATCAGTCTTCCCTGGAGTTGCAGATCACTGGTATGTCATATAAAGAACAAATGGCCAACTTATTTTATTTTTACAGGTTCTGCACTATCTGTTTAATTACTTGGGAGTAGCTTTGCCTTGCTGTATCATTCAGAATTTGTAATGTTTCTGTAAGTTATAAGCTGATGATATTTTAAAATAATTTGCCATGTATGGCATATATAATGCTTTCCCCATCATATTGAAAATAATGAGTTTAATGTAGACTGATCATTTTATAGAAAAGTTTGCTTTTTTAGTTCTGCATCTGTAAGTTCTAGACCAGGATCTGTATCTTATTAAGTTCATGAAAATGGACTTCTTGTAGTAAGTTCAGAGATAATAAGTTTGATGCGGGAATTTGGGTTTTCAGGTCATTTTAAAGTTTATTTGCCATATTTTCTGTGACCTATCAAGATTCACGAAAGCTGCAATAAGATTGTATCAAGCTTATCCAAAAGCCTAGTTTGTCCAAGTTATTACTGAACTACAGAAGTTGAATCGTGTTGCTTAGTTGCTAGAGTTGGATAACTAGAATAGTGCCCTGTAATAAAGGCTGAATTCAAAGCACATTTTTCTATGGGGGGTAAGATTAAATCAATGAATTGATAGTTCTAGGTGCTAGATAGGTGGCAGAGTGCTTGTTAACCCATAGTTGCGAATTTGGACTAGAACTAGGTCGAACCAGGCAGTTTTTTGAAACAATGCTGCGTTGGAATAGCTTCATTGGAACACGATACTATGTAGTCTATTGTGATTTGTTATGAGAGTCATATATCTTCCTTGGTATTTTAGATCCAGTGTTTGATTTTATATTTAATTTCATTTAGGTACCCTGCAGACTTGTTTGCCAGAGCCAAAATTGAGTCAATCTTGGATTGGCATCACTCGAATTTGCGACGTGGTGCAGGTAACAACCAAAATTACTCACTCAAGTAGCCAAGTCAGATACTACTAGGCTATTGTGGAGTAATCATTTACCATGAAGTTACTTGGGTATTTGGTTTGCATCCTGATGTATGTTCATCATAGGATAATACAGTGACTTTGGTCTCTCATTTGCTCCATTCCTTATCTTAGTTCCAGTCGCTTATCAAGCATGTAGTGGTGATAGAGTAACCATGTTATATTCATCAAACAGAACGGGTTATAGTTGGATTCAGTGTCAAAGGCTCCATCAACCATCGGTTTCCTTAAATCAATCACCTTATATTTGTTCATTAGAGATTATGCAATGCAGCCACACATCAGTTCAGTTATCTCTTAATGCAATTAGATAATGCAAAACTGTAACACGGGCATTTATGGATTTGAGTAGCCCAGCACCTGATCCCTTTATCATCCACTGATTGTTTATGCTTTTGCAGTAACCATTGTATTGAACACTGCATTGGCTCCTTTTCTTGGTCTTACACCAAATCTAGATGCTGTAAAACAAGCAGAAAAACTGCTGGTGCGGTCACTGGCTACAATTGAATCCGTGTGGCTCAAAGGTGAAGCCAAGTTTTTACTTGGTAGCCCTCAGCCTTCAATTGCAGATCTGAGCCTTGTCTGTGAGATAATGCAGTTGGAGGTACCATCTCTGTTTTCCTTGTCAGTAATTAAAGTTGGGTGCCATTATTACAGCATATCAGCATAACACTATGGCTGCTCTATTTCTTATATCCTTTTGATATTGATCAAAGTACAGTTTTGAAATAGTGATCCCAGGATAAGAGGTCTTTTACGGTACCCAATACCACTGGTTAAAAAGGAGTAGTATATAAACTTCTAATTAGTTGAGAAAAATTATATACCATTATAACGTGGACCAGTGGTATATGTAGTATATGGGGAGTGATATAGGTAGTATAAGGGTATTATTGGAAGGTTCCAAATATAAATGGCATCACTGTAATTAACGTAATTAAGTAATTTTTTCATTCGATCATTCAAATTTACCGTGACCTGCCGTTTCATTTCCCTCTCAATCTTATTCATTTCCCTCTGTTCCTCATTTTCCCGACGTCGGTCTCTTGTCTATGTACGGCGACCGGCGATGGGTAGTCGCAATTACTAAATTACCCATGCCTATACCGTATACCACCCAGGAGTAGTATTGGATACTGTAAAAGAGCTCCAGGATAATGCTTGAAAAATTTGATATTTTACCATGAATAAAGAAAAATAAAATAAATTGGTAGATCGTGTCTTAAATTTTTATCTAAAACATATTTTGAATAGACAGTTTGTCCTTAGGTTGGTGACATTTTCAAACTTTGACCTAATATACTGTATGATCTGAAACCTAAGCTGCTTGGCACCAATCAAAGCCTGTACCCTTGAGGCCTTGATCCAGTTTCTGCTTCCCATGTTGTCTTTTGGGTTTTACCATCCGCTATGTGATAGGCAGAAGAAGACAACCTTTCATGGTGATATTGCCAGTAGTGGTAAGTATTGCCCCCGTGTTGAATACTACTCACAGGGTAGTGCTTGATTGTACTTCACTAACAATTTGATACATTTCCATGAAAAACTAAAACTAATATCTGAAAGCTATTTCTTCAATAGGCAGTTTGTTCTTTAGATTAGTGAGATGTTCATACCTTGACCTAATATGTTCTACAGTCTGAAGCCATAGCCTTTGGCATTGATCCAATGTCTGCTAGCTATGTTGTCTTTTGTGTTTAACCATCCTCGATCTGATGGCCAGAGGAACACCAGATTTAACTATGGTATCGCTTGAGTTGTGGTAGAGTTACACTAGAGTGCTGTTTTCTCCAGGGACTAGGTTATGTGAGATAATGTTTAACTGCAAAACATGGCTTGCAGGCCCTTGGTGATGATACACGAGACAGATTTCTGGGAGGTCATGAGAAGATCCTCACTTGGATGAGCAACGTGAAGAAAGCCACGAGTCCTCATTTTGACGAAGCCCACATGCTCCTCTTTGAAGTGAAGGGTCAAATGCAAAGCAAGGCAGCAGCTGCAGCAGCAGCAGAAAAACATGATGGTTCTGAACCAAGCTCAAAGCTCAAAATCACATCGAGGCTCTGATTGATTGCGTCGAAAGAAGCAAGGAGGGTTCAGTACAGAAATAATTGTAAACAATGACAGTACAGAGCTGGCTATGTTCAACTATTTGCAGCTTGGGCGGTTGACTTTCTGTGGATAAAAAGGTGGGCCAGGCCCAGCTAGGTGCTGATTGAAGCTTGTAGAGGCGATCTGTGCCTCTAGGAAGAGAACACATAATTTCTGCAAAGCTTGTGCATAGTGTTCCTTCGGCCATTTGATCATTCGAGTGTGTAATAATGAACAACATATGCATTGTTTGATGCAAAGGTTGGAATATTAAAATGCACTTCCTTAAAAAATCATCATCCATTGTTCTCTTATTCCAATTAGTTTTCGGTCACTTTGAGGTCTAATGTAGTTCCACTTTTCTCCGAATCGTGTCTAAAATGGTCATGTGATAAACTACGAAGGATTCTGCTATTCTCAAAGGAGCAGTGAAAAATATGGATTGCTGTTTCTTTTTCCCGTAGATTTTGTACTGAGTCGTGTAATTATTATCAAAGTTCGATCACTATTTATCAAATGCAATAGAGTAGCCTATTCCAGTATCCTGTTTCAGTCTTCACAATAGATGGATGAGCCTGATATCTTGAAATGCAACAAAAAATCAAAGAATATTTGTTTTTGAAAACGTGAAAATAAATGTCTGAGAGTATTCAAACCGTCAGGAAATAGTATAGCTGTACATATGTGCTGTTTTTTTAGCGCTATACATATGTGTTGTTAGCCCTGTGTTTAGCAGTAGTGGACCATTGGACATTCCCTGTTGGGAACTCGATCAGTGGCCTACAAACCGTTAGCTATTGATGGAATGCCCGTCCAACGGAGAGGAAATGGGCCTCCAGCAATGGTATTGCCCTTGGACAGGTTGATAGCTCACAGTTTTAAAGTGCTGAGTTATTGTCAGGAATCTCTGTAGTAGTGGATTTAAGAAAGACTTATCATTGACATTAGCCTGACAGGTTATTTTTGGTTCTTTTTCCCCAACTAAGTTTGTACTCCCCGTCCCAAACTATGTCCCTGATATACGCTATGTTAAGATAGTACCTCCGTTTTCTAGTAGATGATGTTTAGGACAGAAAAATATTATAGAAATAAGCTAAAACGATTGGTCCTAACATCGTATAAAAAGGATGGAAGTAGTACATAGTAAAAACTATGTATATGTATCTAGAAAAAATAAAATAAACTATAATTTTTGACCAAGTGAATACTAGTGTCTGCAGCTTAAGCTATCATGTCTTCTTCTTTTTTTCCGTTAATATAAGCTATCGTATCTTTTTTTTGAAGGAACAGCTATCATATCTTTGAATATGATAAAGGTGCAATCTTTATAGCATTGAGATATCAAGGACACTCGTGCAATATAATACGATGCCAGAAAGAATCCCCTCCGGGTGGTGATTGAGTGACTTTATTACAGAAATTGGATATGGTGGCATTTATTTAAAGTGTCTCACATTAATGTGGAAGTGTACAAAGTTTCGAGTACTGGTGAGAATAATCTAAACCTGAGATATCTCATATTTATTTTATAATGGTGTAAGATATCAAACCATACAACAAGTAAGGATACCTCAACATTAATATTGGAGGGTATATAGATTCATGTAGTAAATAAGTACACAGCCTAAGATGTGTCTCTGCCTCTATATATATAACCATCTGGACCAGAACAGAATAGCTACAGGCACAGCAACATTCTTCTTCTCCAGATCAATGGCGGTCGTCAAGAGCAGTGCCACGACGGCCGTATGCGCTCCACTTTGCATTCTTTTGATGGCGTCTTCGGTCGTCTCAGAACTCGTCCTGGGTATGCATCAAACTGTTTTAATTTTGTGCTCACTATGGTTTCAATACAATGTTCATGCATATGCATGGTTTGCTAAGTGAGATCGATGTGGATGGCATGCGTATGTAGTTGCGACAGCTCATATCCCTATGAACCCATGCACAAGACCGATATGCTCCACAACATGTATTACGAGGAACAGAAATGGTAACAGGATTACAACTGCAAAATGCGAGACCAATATGATGTGTCTCTGCAAATATTACGAGCTACGACGTCGTCGTCGTCCGCCGCCGGCCCGCCACCCTCCCACGTCGGAATATATAGATGCCGCTGCAGACTGATCCCGATGGCTGGATTCATTTCATGATGAATGCAGCCGGTCGATGCCAGGAATGCTCCCTATCCAAATAAATCTAAAGAAATAAATCAATCCCCTTCTCTCCTGTTATTTCACTCCCAAACTCCATGCCAATATATAATTGTTGTATCCATGATTTTTTTATTATGACAAAAAATTCAGACGAAAATACCGAATTCGACAAATTGAAATACAGTATATGTCTCCTGCCTAGTTAGTGTACGAGTTCCCTTTACGAATTCCTCACTTGACTTCTCTGATGAAGTCCTGGGCAGCCGCCGACTCTCCTCCTGTGCATGTTCCCTCAATGAGTCCCTGGTTACCGTGCACCTTCCTCTTCGTGATTTTGTTTCGAAATAGATATGGTAATATGCAATAAAACATGTACAACTAAATCGTATGAACATTGGTGAGATCAAAAAGAGGGCCAACTATTAGAAGAATCTGATGAAGATTAATTGAACTTCACCATAGATCACCTAGGTATGAACATTAAAATGCCTCTTTAAGAAATTAATTGAACATTAGAGCTCAAATGGATGTATGAATAAAAAATCACCCATTATATCCATTAAATACACCACAATATCTCTATATTTTAATGTAGCGTTTTACAGTAGTTGAAGAAAAATTGGATGGCTCACGTCGCTCGATCCGACGGCTGTAAGCGGAGGAAGTACCTAGAGGTACCCAAAAGAAAAGTACCTAGAGGTTACCCGGTACCTCTCTTTTGGTGGGCCAGTATGTACCTGGTACTTCTCTTTTGGTGGGGCCCGTACAAAAAAAAGAGGGTGCGGTACAGCCATGGTAATGGCCATTCCGGGATTATGTTTTTGCATCAAGGGTAGAATAGTCAATCAACAAATATTGGGATAACGTTTTTGTAGTATAGTTTAGATTGAAATGGTTGATCTAATATAGTTCGAGCCCATTGATCGGATCGGAAGGTCGGGCCTAGGGTTCAGTGCGGACCTAGGGTTCCTGCCAACGAGGGGGCGTGCGGGAGGGAGGCTGCCGCCATGGCGTCGTCAAGGTCGCGCTCACCACGGTGGTCCGCATCGTCGTCGAAAGGAAGAGGAGTCGGGGAGATTGAGATGTTGATGGCGCCGGTGCCGTACCGAGTATGACTACTCCCCCCGGTGAAGTCCAATAGGACGGCGCCTCCCTGGACACGAAGGAGTGACGACGACCCGGGCCGGAGGTACTTCAGATGCCCTTGACGATTGGTAAGCCTTTCTTTAGGTTTTACCTTGGATTTGGTCTGTTCTACGATCGATGATCTGATTCGCTGTTCAATTTTAGTGCAGAAGGTCGGGGATTGCAGCTAATATGT
The DNA here is from genome assembly GCA_033239725.1 of Echinochloa phyllopogon. NCBI lineage: Eukaryota > Viridiplantae > Streptophyta > Magnoliopsida > Poales > Poaceae > Echinochloa > Echinochloa phyllopogon. The sequence goes on from BTCW01000008.1 coordinate 33,825,879, forward strand.
GTGGATTGATCGTGAGGCCACCCAGTATGAGCGGATTTTGTTGTGTGGTCTTCGTGATGGTGTTTGGCAGATGAAGAGGAAGAAATGATAGGAGCAGAAGCAGTTTCAGATGGCTCAGGAGGGAAATGGACATCTCAAGTAGTGCAACTGGATTCAGAGAAGTAATCAACCATGTTGCTGAGAGATAATGCGGAAGATGAGTCCCGACAAAAATCCTACATATGTGAACCTACATGCGGGTGCATCCAACAATCTGTGTCAGTGGACTGACATGTCTGTTGATCAACAGTACGTACGTGACAAAAGTGATCTGACTGCTGCCGGCCATCGTGCACATGCCGATGTTCATCATAATGAGCACGCAAAATTCTTTTAGCCTCCTGACGATTGCTCCAGTAGTAGTAGCGTATGGGGAGAAGAGCACAAGGGTATGTGCTACTGATGCTAGAAGAAACCTTGCGAGCGGCGAAGTAGATGAAGCGCGAGAGCAGCATCAGGATTTTTGGCAGAAGGTCGGGACTGAGATCAACAATGGCAGGACAGAGATCGATCATTGCGAACCGGGCAAGTGTCGGCGCCGAGGGTAACCTGGATGCTTCCCCTCACCTCCTCTTCATCTGCCTCAGAATCTTTAGTTGGCATGATGGTACAAGAAAACTTGCGACCAGTTCATGTAGCATACCATGCTGTGGATACCCCCAAACTGCCTTTGTACCTTTGTTCTTGTATACGACTAATGGCCGACTGTAATTTGTTACTGTAAGTATATGAACTGTAATGCGTCTTCTACTTAGCCTCGGCTGCTGTGCTTGTTGCTGCACTCCTAGAATTGAGTTGCTGCCACGCTAGTAGTTCATGTTAGCATTCAACGGTGAGACCGTGCGATCACCGGATAGAGCATCAGGTCCGTCCCGTGATACACTGTCCCGTGAGACCGTTGTGACCACCTGTTAGAGCCTCAGTTTCGTCTGGTGATACAATGTCTGGTGACTCCGTTGATACGGGCCCCGGCCCGTCCCATCGGCCCAGCTCAAACGAAAGGCCCAGTAGACCTCGCCTCATAAGGCACCTGACGCTTCGTCGGTCGTGGGCAGGAGACCCCGGGGTCCCGTCTCCAAAAAAAATAACCCCGGGGTCCTAGGCTGCCCCGGAGACAGCCCGGGATGACACGGAAACATCCCGGGATACAGGTGGCACCCCCAGGCGTGCGGGACGCAGAGCGGCGACAGACGCCCGCCGGGCGCCATGTTGTCACCCGAGGCGGCAACCATCCTATGTCCAAGGAAGGCTATCTCTTGAACCAGCCTTCTCCAATGGTTAAGCCAGCTGCTAGCTTTTATCATGTACGGAGTACAATAGTAAGTATCGTGTCAACAGTCATATCCCGTGATGATCACCGGTGCCATTAACTGACATATCCGGTGAACATTCCGGTGTTGATCAGCGGGCACAAAAGGTGATCCTTCGAGGTGATAGCTTACATACAGGCCCCTGGCAACGGCGAACATGTTCATATTCAAACTCTGAGGAATTACAATGGTAAATTACAGTCGGTCATGGGCCGTTTAGAGATTCAAAGACATAAACTGCCTATTTGGCAGTACTTAGGCTACAACAGTAAGGTATTCAGCCCAAGAGAAACCAACATAGTATGCACAGACCTCTCGCTAGTTTTCTTCTAGCATCACACCAACTGAAGAACCTTGTGCGGCTGCATGAATGGGAGAGGGCGGCATTCAAGTTACCCTCGGCGCTGAGACTTGACCCTGGCGGGTGTCGTCGATGAGCTCCCTCACGAAATCGGCGGCCATCTCGGCATCTTTCGCTAGCTGCCTAGCGACGTTGAGGTCTATCCTCCACTCCTCTCGCCCAACGTCCTTATCGCCGCTCGCTAGCTTTCTTACAGCATCAATACTGCACTCCCCTACGCGTTGCTTTTTCTCCCTCGTCGAGCCCCCGCCCTGTTGGTTTGGCTGGTGGCTGGCGCTGGTTTTTGCTGAGAGAAAAACACTGCTTTCTAGTGGCTGATAGTCCAAGCGAACAGGACGGGCACCACATGTTGGTGGCTTGAAGAGTGTTGTCCTTGTACACCAGGCACATGTGTCTATTTATATGCGCGGCGAGGATAGTTACTGTTGGCTTGTGATTCTTGACAGATGCAGCGCGGATGCGCATGCACATCGTCTTTTTTCTGTGCAAATATTGATTGTCCTTTTGACTAGGGGCGAACACCACTATCTCGTCGATCTCATTGAAGGGCCAGGGATTGTTTGGATCCGTCCTCCACACTGCGACTGCTTGTTCCTGCAGTAAGCCATCCTTTACCAGCTTCTCCAGGTCTTCACGCTTGAGGATGTTTTCCACACTAGCGGTTGTGCTGGAATATTCTTGAACTGTGGGACTCCATCGAGAACAAGCTTCCTTCTCTTGTTCGCCTTATTCCTCGCACTGGTATGCCCCCACCCGCCATTCTTGGTGGACTAGTGATTCGATCTTCAATCTCGGGGTCTACGGCCACGGATTGAGGGTTGGAGGCTCGAGGGATTAAGATTTGTGGATCTTGGGGTAGTAGCAGACTAGCAGTAGAGTGGCACTCTTGCAGCTGTTGCTCGAATTGGGGATTTCAACCGGATTGGCAAACCGAACATTATAACCTAGGCGTACTTTTCCAGTGCGCCAACACTGAAGCATTACGGAGTCTCAAGTGTCGACTGACCACTTCATGTTCGCACGCGGCAAAGATGGGCGCAGACCCCGGTCTCCGCCGACTATTGTCGAGAGGCCCACGTGTCACGTCGGATCCGACAAGGGAGGGGTAGACTAGAGGCGCATCTCCGCCGTCCAATTCCAGAGCTGCTAATCCTAACCTGTACCGTTTGCGGTGGGACCCGGTAGCCAATTTGCCCTCGCGCGGGCGTGTCTCTCTGCCGCCAGTCGCCGCCTCCATCACCATCGCGACCTCGCTGTCTCCTGGCCCCTCTTCCGCTCCCCCCTCGCGTCGCATTGGCGCAGCGCCGCGGCGTCGACTGTCCCGCGCAGCGCCACGGCATCGACTGTCCCGCGCAGCGCCGCCGCCGCTCCAAACCCTAGATCGCCGCAGCCGCTCATATCCCTAGATCACCGCCTCCCGCGGGAGATCGCCTTTAGCGTACTCACTCAGGCTCAAAGATCCGTTCACCTTCGCGCGTACCCCGTCCTTCTCCTTTGCTGGCTTGATTCGCACCCTGACGGTTTGTGGGTGAGGATTCCCCTTTCCGGCTACAATTTCCATCTCATTTTAACAAATTCAAGAAAGGTTGTTTACAATAGTTTTTCCATTATCGATTGCTCATGGTCAATAACAGGGTTGCTGCATTTGTTGATTCTGTGTGAAGTAATGGCTAGGAGGAAGCAGACGACCAGACATGACGACGATGAGGGTGCCGGCAGTGAGCCACCTCGCATACCGGTGAAGGGCAATGGCAAGAGTGTTGCAGAGCCTAGAAAGAAGAAGAAGCTGTCCAAGGATGCACAGGTAGGAGAACCCGCTACTCATGAGGATGAGCCTGCACCTCATAGGAGAATCACCCGCAGTCTATCCTCGCGCGCTGGGACGGAACCTGAACCCAACACACAGTCCGGTAGGAAGAGGCCACGCACCCTCACTGCATCAGCGCCCCTAGTACCTATAGATGCTACAACCAGCAGAGTGAAGAAGCTAAGGTTTGTTTCTGTTGAGGAGTGGTTCAGGGAACCCCGAGATGATCGTGCTGGTAAAAATTTCTACACACTCCTTCAGGAAGGCTTCTTTAGGGCATATCAGGCTAGGGGGATTCAGTTGAGCAGGCACAATGTGCTCAACTACGACAAATTAAGCTGTGCTGCAGGGGGAGCACACATTGAGCCTCATTTCAGCTACTTGAGAGGACTTTCCGATTTGCTTTCCCGGTCAGGCAGATATGTGGCGCGTTGGGTTAGAATTTTCTACGCCACTGTATGGATAGATGAGAATAGAGAATTCATTCGGTTCATGTTTAGGGGCAAGGATCATACACTTTCCCAGGAAGATATTGCAGATGCCCTGGGAGTGGATCTCAACGACACTCGCCTTCACGAGCTGGCGTACCCACGGGCTCATCCTCCCAGACGTGCACTTGTTGGAGGTGTTCTTCCTCCTTTTGAGAGGGTATCTATTTGCTACCGCTAGCCGTTCCGTCCGGAGTCCTCTCGTGCACCCGATAGACTTACTACCGAGGTTTAGGTCGTGCACAAGGCCCTGCGACGTTCACTTCTTCCCAGGATGGGACACGGAGAGGCAGTGACCAGTATCCAGCAGTGGCTCCTGCTTCACATCCTGTCCCATACACCGTTTGATATTGTAGACTTCCTTCTATGTGAGATTGAGGACAATATTGCAGATGGATTGAAAGCAGGAAGACAGCAGCCCTATGCACATATTATTAGTTATCTGTTGGATAGGACCATTGCTCAGCATTTGCAGACTCCGGTTCGTCACCCGCTTGTAGACAGCACTAGTTGTTACAAGGTTTACAATCCGCCACCTTCTAGGGATCCTCGCCGTGGCCCGAGAGCCCTAGTCGCTGCTCAGAGTGAGCTGACTCTAGAGGAGCGAGAAAAAGCTATACAGGGGGATGATGCAATTGAGGATTTGGATGCCGTTCAGGGGTTCTGGGGCGATGACTATACCTCGGACTCGTCTGACCCAGACTACACAGTTCTATCCCCACCTCCTAGAGCTAATGATGCCGAGGCAAGTGGTTCCAGTTCAGCTCAGCCAGAACCAGCACCAGCTTAAGCTCCAATTCCACCTGCAGCACCGACTGACACCACAGATCAGATGCAGATGCTGATGAAGATGCTGTCGCAGTTTACCGAGTATATGATGAAGATGCAGAAGGATGCAGCTGATAGGGAGGAGCGCAACGCAGACAGTTTTCATGCTCTCCAACAGCAGCAAAATCAGCTGGCCCTGTCACAGGCGAAAGACAGGGAGTGTACGACACTCATGTTCGAGCACCTGTTCAAGCGTATCGGCATTGAGCCACTTCCAGTACAGCCTCCATTGGCTATCTCACAGCCCTCATATCACTTACAAGTTGTACCACCTGGGACGGTTTCCAATACTCCAGTGTCCAATAATCCAGTGTCAGCAGCTACATTTTCCTTCGTGCTTGGCAGTGTAGCGACGGAGACTGATAGACTGGACAAGGACACCCTAGAGGTGAAGGGTACAGAGTCGTTGAATGTGCCAGTTGCCACTCCTCCAGTGCCAGCATGGAGTGCAAACCCTTTTGGTCTTGATAACATTGACGACTCCCCGGTTAATGGTGTTGAAACACCTGTGCAGGAGCCATCACATTCAGAGTATGTTCCTACTGAGCAAGGTGACACGTTGGGGCCTGAGGACACAGCTCACGAAGGCATCATCTCAGCCGAGCAGAAATATGATCATCTACCGCCAAGGCTGGCAAGTCAAGACACAGCCCAGACAGGCATCACCTCAGAGGAGACCAGGGGGCGGGTGATGAGATCCTATCAGATCCAATCACCGAGGGGCAGCACTTAGAGGTGTCAGGTCAGAACACAGCTCAGACAGGCAGCAGCCCAGTCACCGACTCCAGAACCGCGGCCGTTAGAGTTCAGTACCATTCGCCTTTCACGGTTGATGACATGACTATATATATCAGGTCAAATCATGTTTGCTTCAGCTTTTTGTAGATTCCGTTCCATGATTGGTCTGATGCTGGATTTGCTATTTGGTGTCATATTTGGCAGGTAGAAGCGAAGACCTGATTATGTATCTAGGGATGTAATGAAGACCTGCTTATGTGTAGTTAGACAGACTTTTGGGGATATCTGTGGGTGACCTGATTATGTTTAGTCAGTCAGACTTTTCAGTCAGAATTTTCAGGCAAGGATGTTGGTGATGCTGTTCTTCATGGCCTGTTTGCTTGTGGCTGCACTGTTTGGTGTCCTGCTGAAGAGGAAGTGATCCAGGGGAAGGCAAGGCTTGTCGGTGATCCAATTATACTTTTGGAAGAAGTTGATGGTCTTAGTGCTAGTACTAGTAGAACTTGATATCCCAATCTAAGTGCTATGTATGGAACAATTCTGGAACTAGAGGAGAGGAGTTAATCCTGATGTATGACAATGCCAATCCTGTTGTGTATATATGTCTTTGTATATTTGTCATGCAAATCTTTTGGTGGCGGCATGGGTGCCAATCTTAGAGAAAACTCTTATCATGATAGGTGACAATTTGTGTTGCAAATTTACTCTACCTATGTATGGTAATCGAAACACCACCCCAAAAGGCTATGGTACGAACAGATCTAATCCTGGAAGACCTGGTTCACCACGTCGCCAGCGTGAACCGCCGCCTGCATGGGTCATGTTGAAACTTCCATTGACACTAGCCTTATAGGCGCCTGCTAGGGGCGAGATGTCCGGACTGGTCACTGACGCGTGTCCGGACTGGCCCGACCCCACGCGTCAGTGACCCAGCAGAAGTTGGACCAACTTCTGAGCCACGGTGCCGGTTCATTGACCGATGCGCCCATTGGGACATACGCTCGCCGTTTATAGGGCCTGCCCACGGCTCCTCCGATAGTACAACCCCTCCAACCCACACGCACCAACGCCTCTAACCCCGCATGGGTGCCGGTTCAGTACCCGATGGATGGCCCCCGCTCCCGCCCGTACCGGGCTCCGCGACCGCCGACGACTCAAGAGTCATGTCCTTCTTCGTCTGTCCGGTCGCCAACGCCTCCGTCAACCTCCTGGTCAGCCCTGTCGCCGACGCCTCCATCAACCTCCGAGGATGCCCGCTCACCAACGCCGCCGTCAACCTCCAGGGATGGTCGGGCGCCAACGCCTCCGCCAACCTCCAGCACTCCACCGTCTCCTCCTCCGCCTCCGCCGTCTTCCTGGGATCGGTGGGACGAGCCCCAAGCTCCAGCTCTGCATATCAACCCGGTCGGTCCCTCCATTATGAGGCGTGAGTTCATTCCATTCGAGAGGACGACATTACTCGACACGATGGTTACATGCGACGCGTCTGTGGCGGCGAGGTTTCTTGAAGAAATCCGAGGTAGCCCACCAAGGCGCATGATCGTGGGATTGGACACGGAGTGGAAAAAGCTCCCTGGCGACGCCTTCAAGACGGCCCTCTTGCAGTTGTGCGTAGGTGAGCGTGTGCTTGTGTTCCAGGTCCTCCATGCCGCCGCCGGCGACCTCCCAGAAGTCTTGAAGAGGTTCCTGACAGAGGAGGAGCACATCTTCACAGGTGCACACATCAAGAAGGACGTGGAGCGGCTATAGGAAGATTGCGGCATCACAATTACCAATCCGGTTGACCTCCAATTGGTTGTCCCCGCTGCCGCTCCCAGATACGCGCACCTTGGCAGATTCCATCTCGTCTACGAAGTAAAGCGTTCGTCGCTGGAGAAGATGGGATTCAACGGTACTGTGTCTACCTCGTCTTCGCAAGCAGAAGTGCGTCGACCACGATAACTAGGACACGTGGTATCTGCAACCGTCGCAGGTGAAATACGCTGCCACAGACCCCTACCTATCCTATGAGATAGCGAAGCAACTGGAGATGAATGATGGCTATAGTTTCTTTAAGTAGTTTTCAAGTCGGGTAGACCAGATCTCTAGTGTAGGTGTTGTGTTTGGAATGCTTCTGATAATAATGTGGCATAAGTCAGATGTGCGTCACGGTTCATGACTGGATGCAAATATTAGTACTCGTTTCTGCTGTTATTGCTATGAATGAATGACAATAGTTACCATGAATGTCATGAACTTGTAATGGGAAAATGTGACACAGACAGCACCGGACACGTTTGGAGGGTGCACCGGTCCGACCCAGAGGCTACCGGCTTGGCCCCGTCGTCGTGCTGCACGATGCCCGAGGGAGCTGGGGCTAGGCATCACATCGAGTCGCTAGAGATTCCTCGTGGACCGATGCGCCCTGTGTACGCCTGCCCCCACACTAGGTGCTTATGGGCCTTTCGTTCCGCCCGGCACTATTGCGGCGGCGTGGACCAGGTGCACGGGAGTACCCACGGCCGCACCCCTCTCCACGGCTCACCCCTACTTGGAAAACCCCAATCCGCCCACCTTCCGCCTGCATTGCCTCCACTCCACCTCGCAAGTGCCCTGCTTCCACCACCCAATCCGGTCGCTGCTTGAATCCCCCACCGCCGCTGCTTAGCCCCGGATCGCTTTGGATCAGCGCCGGGCTGGTTGCCATTGAAAGATGCCTCCTCACGTCCCCGTCGATGATTGGGGCGCCGACATCGACTCCCCAGAGGCCACCACCCCGGTTGGTTCGCCCGAGGCTTCAGATCTGGAGGAGGACGAAATAGATGCGGTCGGCGACGGTGGCGGCGACGACGTGGAATCCGGCGACGATGACGACTCTGTGCCACATCGGCCGGAAGCCATCGGCGTCTTCATGCCGCCGGTGCAGCTTCTACACTTCCCCAACCTGGCTAACACCATCGTCGACCCGGCCGCTCCATCGCCGATGAACATTGGCCGCATGGCCCTCGGCGGCTATGGCGGAAACCCCCGGGTAACCCTTGCCTCCTCCTCCAGTGGCGCCGCCCTCACCCTGTTCGAAAGCTATGGCACCAGGAAGGAGGCGCCTTTTCTGAGGCGCGAACACACCGTCATCCTGAAGCACCACAGGGAGACGCCCAACCGCTTCGAGTTCAAGCACGAAGCCGTTGGCGCCCTCTCCATCCACGATTACCCCATGGAGCAGTGAAACTGTGAGCGGATCGGATTCTCGGTTGGCCACTACGCTAACCCGCTCCTCATCGACCCGGTCTGCATCCATGGCACCGACTTCTCGGCGGAGGGCGAAAACCACATCCCGCTTGCAGAGTACATTAGGAACCGTGCTGGGCTCGGCTCAGTGGCGCAGATCGACATCCTCGACGTTGAGCACCTCCAAGACTCCGATTACCAATCGGATTGGCCGCCTTGTTCCATCCGTGCTTCGCCTGCGGGCCCTGGCGTGCCCGGGAACGCGCACGCCACCAGTGGCCTCCCCATGGACGTCATCTACTTGGATTTGGAGGGGCTGGCTTCGGAGCGCCCCTACATGCACGTGGCGGATGTCCTGCCGGTCCCCATCGGCAAGCTCCAAGGCAAGGTCTTCTACCCGAAGGTATGCGCCAAGCCGTTGGTTTCCAAGCCGGCCGCTGTCGAGTTCAGCTTGCGGCTCGGGTCCATCTTTGAGATATCCACGACAACGGCAGATGGTGTCAAAGGACGTTTCCTGGTTCCCTCCCAGCCTTACCGCGCCAACATTCGTGGGGACCAGGGGATGTTCGTCGTCAACCTCCACGCTGCTTCTGTGGGTTTCCTCCACCGGATTGCCGCGGTGGGGGACGACAAGAACACTGCTGCCTTTGTCGACGTGGTCACGACCGGATCTGCGAGCCTCGTGCCCAACATCCTCATCAAGGATGCGGAACGGATCTGCAACGGCCGGCCGCCGCCATGCGTCGACGCCACCTACGTCGACAACTACGCGTCTGTTGCAGCTCCGGGGGCTGGCCCGGCTGCAGCTGCTCATGCTGTTGCGGCCGTGCCGGCAACTCCTGGTCAGGTGCCTGATCTCCATGATGCCCCGCCAGACATCTTCTCCCAATGACTTCTGATGCTCACTTCTGTAAGTGTGTTCGCTACTGGAAGTGTTTTTCTAGCTGATCCATCAACGGCAATCACCATTAACCCATGGAATGTTAGGATCCATGCTTTTGTAATCTAAACAAAAAATCCTGATATGTAACTAGCCTAGAGGAGATGGACACCTTGTTAAGGCGTGTGACAATGTTCAAAACGCAATTATCATTACAATTCTGATAATGCTAGGCATCTTGTTGGCCGTAGACCCCCTCTAATAAACATGGGCAAAAATCAACTCAACCAATTAAGATTGGAAACTAATAATCCGTCTTGTAAGGGCTATTCACTTGTGGCCCAGCTCTAACGGCCCTTCTATTTCTTCCTCTTTTACTAACTTCTTGTTTAGCTTTAGTATTCATATGCTCAGTGCTGAATTGGTTCAGCACAGCTGATGCGCTAGTTCCGTCAGAAAGTTCCAAATTCTTCTTTGGGGGGGGGGGGGCGTCCTCGTCCTCTTTTCTTCTGCATAGGTGGATCTGTACTTCCTCCTACTGTGTTGGGCGCAGGGGTTGAAGGGGTTCCTGTAGCTTCTATCTTTCGCTTCCCTCCTATGTTGGTGTCAGCAGGCGATGATGCATTTCCATTGACACTGCCAAGGTACTCCACACCGTCATCACCATCATCGTCTGCTGTATTGTCTTTATCTTTTGGATATTTGGCATGGTATTCTTCCTCCTAACGAACATGATACACCAGGTTATTTTGTACAGCCCGGAATAAATTGTTCATGTTTGAAGAATTTTACTAAACAGAAAATGTACAGACCGTCAAAGCCACTTTGTATGAGGCCAAGCGTCTCGTGTTTTTATCCGAATTTAGCAGCTTTGAGCATATTTTCCAGCTAAACACTTCCATGTGTGTCTGCAAGTGAAAGTTGTGGACATCATTATCCAAATATTTTGTCAGCCTGTAGCAATATGTAAAAGATGAGGAATCTAGGACTCACCCTATTGAAATTAGTGGCCATTTTGTCTCCATCCCATTTTAGGATAAACTTTATCACGAATGTCCCACACAAATAACTGCAACAGAACATTAACGTAAGTAAGTGGAGTGCAAGGTTAGTATAGAACCGACAAAGATTACCTGGCTCCCTGTTGCGGTATGTTGGTGTAGGGAACTATGGGCCAACTGAGCAAGTCAGTTTGTGTGCCAACAGAGTTCAGACAATTTTGTATCTTGTGGACCTAGTGGACAACAAGATACATTTAAACTTGGATGGAGCGAACTTCAATAGGTGGTACGTGTCACGCGGAGCAGTACTTACCAATTTCTTTTCTTTTGCTCCGTCTCGCATTGTGGCTATAGAGTTTAGGATTTGTACCTCTTCTTTTTTGAAATTCAGAACTACGAGCACCCAGTGGTTTTTGTTAACATTCATTGGCAGAAAAACCTGAAGCAGAAAACTTAAAACTGTTGAATGGAATGACCTACTTAACACATCTTTGGAGAAAAATATATTGAGTACAAATAAGTACTGAATTTAAAATTAGCATTGCATACCAGATGCCTTCCGACACATTTACCAATTACTCTATCCCTCAATCCATGGCTCTTGTCAGCGCATATAACTTCCCCAACCAGCCAGTCGGTTAGTTGAGTATCGATGAATAACGCAGAAGCATTCTCCACATTGCTCATTTTAACATAGGCATTTATGATCTGGAAAGGGTTTAGTGAGTACATATGTTATTGGATGTTAGTATAGTCGACTTGGATCTGAAATGAGAGTTCATACCTCATCAAACATAAATTCACCCCTCACAACTGCATGCGGATATTTTGCTGCAACAAGATATGGGTAGACGTCAACCACATATGCGTCTCTGTAACTCGTTTCTACAAAGGTTGATGCGTCGATGTCGTCTTCTGTCAAGGTATAATCTAAGTCGATAATAGGCTTCCTTCTGGCCAGGTGTTCTGTGTGGTCAACAATGTGTTGTGTAGAGGCGCTGCCCTGCTGCTTCATGTTAAATTCCATCTCTCTGTGTCTTGCTGGTGGTGGTTCGGACTCTATTCTCTCTTTTGCCCTAGTGAAAGGCATTGTGGCAAGGGCAGCTAATCCTGGGTGCTGGCGCGATTCGTGATCACATGAAGCTGTAGGCATAGATGGCTGAACAACATGTGCATGTGGAGGCATAGGAAACTGGGTAGGTTTAGATACAAGTGTAAATGGATGGAGAAAATGCTTGACCACCTCCAGGAGTTCATTCTGTCCCTTTTCCAATCGTTGTTGGGCGAATCTCAAATCCTGTTTGTGGGAAGGTTCTGTTAGACGATGAAGGGGATGCTCGGAATATACAAGTGCAGTCAATCCTTCCATGCTGCTTACCATGATAGCTGTTTGCATATATGCACAAACATCTTCTAACCCACTCACCCTTTCCTCCATGTTGTTGTCATTCTTAAGCTTAGCTATCTCCGTCTTCTGAGCTAGTATCTGTAGACCAATTGTGTTCTCTACACGCAAGAGTCTTGTTTCCATGTCTAGTGCAAGCTCCGTTCGGGAGTCTTCCACCAATTTTTGAAAGAATTTCCTCTACATAAATAGAAATAAAAGATGAATTAGGCACACAAAATTGGTTGGACCCATATGTAGGTTCCATACTTGGTGGTTGGTTTGATCCTGCTGGCGGTTTGGCCTCCATCCACCGGAGGACTCTGTAACTGGAATTGGAGCTGGTATACTTGGTGGTTCTGTTGTTCCGTTCGTTGTCTGGGTGCCATAATCAGGGCGCAAGACAACCTGTGAACAATTAGTAAGATAGTTAGATTGTACACGTAACAACAAACCCATGTTGATATAATTTTGGATAACTTACAGTTCCTCCATCTATGCCTTCCGACCTATAAATTTCAGATTGAAGTTTAGCATTCTGCTCATTCCACCTCACCATCAATGGTGGAGGGATTGGGTCGTATTTGAGTCCGTAGGTACACCGCTGCATGACACGCTCCCAGTACCAAAACTACGAAATAATGCAAGAAGCACATAGACTCAAAGGTAAACATTGTGTATAGAAATTGGGTGAAGCATTTAGAACGTACCTGTAACAAAGCCAAATTGCCCGGTATAGTCGCATCTGTCGCCACCTTTCTAATGTAGGTATTAATACCATCCAACAAAAATTTCAGAGTGAATTCCCCCCAATTGTATTTCGGAATTAGACTGACATCTTCAACTAGGGCCAGATAAGAGGAACTAACTTTATCCTTACTGTTTGGTGCTAGAATAACACCAATTGTGAACAAGGCAAAGGCTCTTTTGAAGTCATCCTCCGCAGTGGTGGACTTCATAAGATCTATTAGGTTGTTTAATGTGATACTATGTGTTTTTTCTTCGTATAACTTTAAAAACACATCTGGTAACGTCAGTTTTTTGGGAATTTTTGCGGCAAGATGTTGGGTAACATCGAGGCCTTCCATTCGAAGGCCCAATATATCCTGCACATCCTCATCAAGAATTTGAACATTCTGATCACAAATACGGAAGCTTTGCGTCGTCACATCGAACCGGTTTACAATTGCTGTTACCATTTGTCTGCGGAGAGCTGTATTCGGCATTTTGATCAGGTTCCCAAATCACATGCCCTCAACCATAGCCCGTTTCTGTGGTGAAAGAGCTGCTACGGCGGTTGCAAACTTCACAATTGAGATTGCTAGACGCGGCTTATTCGATTCCTACAACAAGTAGTTGGAATATGATAAGCAGCTAAAGGGAATAGATCACTTAGAAAATAACTGAAGAATGGATGTGGCGACTACTGAATGCGGCGTATGTTGAACCCCCGATTGCAGAGTATGTTGAACCCTCGATTGCGGAGTTTGTTGAACCCCCGAATGCGGAGTATGTTGAACCCCCGAATGCGGAGTATTTTGAACCCCTGTTGTCGCAGGTCCCTTGCTAGGTGGTAGTTTGTCTTGTGAAACCGACTACGGAGTAATTTCATTTTGATTCTCTCTTATAGTTGGTGCCCGGGTAGCGCTATCTGCGTCAAATTGTGTGAGTTGAAGCACAGCCAGATCAGATTGAAGGAACCCGGCGGTTAACAGTGACAAAAATGATGGCGGCAATCTATCATTGCCCCCCTTCCGTTTGTTCAAGATCGAACAAGCACAATGCATACTATCGCGGTATTAATTTGAATCAACACAGTAGATACGATGGGAACGTCACCTGGAGATGCGATGGGAACGTCTTCTTGCCCCGATCGGCTCCTTACATGCAATGGGAATGTCACCTGGAGATACGGCTACCGAAGTAGGTGGGGGTCAACTTGTGGCCGGAACGCGACGAAGATCACCTACTGCGTGGCCACCACGGTGCGGCGGCGGCAGCGATGTGAGCCTCCCGTATCACTAAGGAGCGAAGAACGGTATTGTCTACTGTGACCTCGGTGAGGATTTTCGCTGGCGGCCGGCACCACTGCCTGTTGCGCGGCGTCTGCGGCGGTGGACTACTAGTACATGGAAAATGAAATAATGGATGAGTAATTTTCGGATTGCCGGTTGCCATGATCTCCACATCGGGTTTACATTCAAACAGAAAGAATGGAGGCGTAATCTCCCGATTGGTGAGATCTGCAACATGTGGGCTATTGGGCCGACATGTCTTTGTTGAGCTTGGGTAGCAGCCCATGTATACCATCTGAGCTTGCAGTTTGGTTTGGCGTTGGGTGAACCGGTGAAGTCACTGGACGTGCACCAGACGAGAGCCTAGGTTTGTTGAATGTCTTGGGAGTCATCCACGCACCCAGGCACACCACCGGACGGTGTTTCTCCTGTGACCACCGGATGGTGTTTCTCCTCTGACCACCGGACGATGTTCTCACATTAATTGCACTCGCCGGGTCAACCAGTGGGTGCCTGATTTCCGTGCCACATTAATTGCTCTAGTGTTTGACCGTGGACACTGATTTATCTTGTCTAGTGAACATTGACATCTTACAGTACTATCATACAATTCGACGAGTTAACAAGGATAAACTATAGACAGCCATGGGCCGGTTGACGATACAAAGGTATAAAATGCCTATTTGGCAATTTAGAGGTATCCACAATATGGAATCCAGACCAAGAGAAACCAGCCTAGTCTGCGCATACCTCTCGCTAGTTATCTTATGGCATTGCTGGAGAAGAGCAGCGTTCAGGTTACCATCGGCGCTAAGACTTGACGCTGGTCGACGTCTTCCGCCATGGCTTTGACACTGCTCTAGAACATATCAGGAGGACGGAGTTTGGAGCGCCACATGTTGGTTTGTTACTTCCATAAACCACGCAGGAGCTTTAATTTATAGGCGATGCTGTCGATTATGTTCACCCGTGACTGACCAGCTTACCGCTTAATCCCTTATCTGTTTTTTTGTTTTGAGGAACTAAACCCTTATGTGGTTGGTGGAGTTTGGCGTGCACCGAATTCACCGGTCTACAGCACCACAAATGGGCAAACCTTAGAACCCTTTGGACGCAACAAATGGGCCGTCGGCCCATCGGGTCATTTTCACCCCATTTCCCGACCTTATCTGGGGCTTTGTAGCCCCACCGTGCAGCATCCCCACAGCCCCGCAAGCGGTCGAGAACGCCCTGAACCGCCGCCAGTCACGCCCGAACTTTTGGGGATATTCCATCCCACGTCGCCGTCGAGTCGTTGGGAGCCCTAGGTCCACCCGTTGCGCCTACGAAAGCCTCAGTCCTGACGCCATACCTCCATTGCACCCCCGTCTCTAGTTGTGACTTGCCTGGGTAAGCTACCGCCGCCATCTCTCTTGTGG
This sequence comes from Echinochloa phyllopogon, assembly GCA_033239725.1. Taxonomy (NCBI): domain Eukaryota; kingdom Viridiplantae; phylum Streptophyta; class Magnoliopsida; order Poales; family Poaceae; genus Echinochloa; species Echinochloa phyllopogon. The sequence goes on from BTCW01000008.1 coordinate 33,841,355, forward strand.
CGCCGCCGCCGAGCGTGGATCGGGCACTAATGACATACCTTGTATGCAGGAGCACTTCGTTTGCCTCTTGCCACCTGACGGTGCTGCGTTCACCGTAACCGTCCTCGCGCCGCAGATTGCCGTCCACTCGCCCGACGTCATGCCGCCATTCCTCCGTTTCTTCGTCAAGCCCGGGGTGAGCACCGTCTCTGCCATCTTGTTGTTCACGCAGCCCGGCCTCCGGTAGTTTCTAAGCAATCACATTGTGTACGAATTAACGTGTATTCATCAAATTTGTAACTTAACAAACCCTGGCACCATGAAGATTTTTGTCTTTGTTTGCATGGTCCTAGTTTCATCTTGTACATATTGAAGTGCTTTCTCTACCCAATGTAGTTTTCAGAGAGACTCTTACAGCACGTGACTTGTAGTTTATCTTTTGGTTGCATGTATCCCTAGTTATCATGGATCCAGTTCGGCAGTCCCTGAACGAGATGGAGGAGAAGATGGAATAGTTGAAGTCACTCCGGGGGGAGTTGGATCTAGACATTAATCTACATCGTAGCAAAACAAGATCGACAAGGAGACGGGAACACAAAGACATTGAGCGGTACGGATGCACCTCACGTGATGAAGCGGACAGACAGGTACTACTTGATCCTCGATGAATGGGCACGCAAGTTGCAGGGTGAACCGGCGGACAAAGTGAAAGAAGCAGCAAAAGAAGCGCATGACCAATTGGTCAACCGCTATCTAGAGCAGGAACATGTCATGTCAGACAATGCGTCTACTAGGCTCATTGAACAAAATATCTCCCACATCAAGATAGATGGAGAACATATGGACTTGGCTATTGCCCAGTTAAATGCACAGTTCAATGTTTTGGCCTTGGGGCTCTCGAACCTGAGGTCTCGTATTGAGTCCTGCAACTCGCAGGAGATGGCTCGTGGCAAGAGGAAAGTCGAGGTAACTATGTTAAATATGAGGAATTTATGTTTTGGACCATGTATACAACTATGTGAACGCCTTGATTGATTCCACTGTCAGGAACAAGACGATGTTATCTCTATGACTCGGGGTAACTTTGACGTCTTATGCGACAACGAGACTCCAGCAGTAAATGATTTTGTAATTTTCTTTTGCAAGAATGAAAAGTTATTGTGTGAGATTACCTTATTCTGTCTAGTCCATATTACTTGCAGCGCATGGTGATGCCATTTAAGGTTCACCATGTGAAGGAGGCATATTCTGATCTACGGAAGTACGGTGACAGTAGATACATACTGAGTCAGTTTGCATTCGTAAAGCCGGCAACTGTTGAGTACCACATTTTCATGCATCATGTTCGTGGAAGTGGATACAGAAAAGGTGCAAAGTTGTACTACCTGCCACCATTGAGTAAGCCACCAACAAGACTAGTACCCATCCATGGAGAAGAAGACGTAAGGAAAATGTTGGTTGTTCATGCTGAGCATGGAACCAGGAATTGCCATCTCTACGTAGTGAACGGTCGGTTGTCAGATGATGATGAAACGGCTGATCCTTATAAGGACTTTTATTCAGATGATGAAGAACTGGCTTATCCTTATGTGGACATTGTGAGCAGGGTGAGTACATTTTCCCGTTCACAACATTCTACTCAAAACTTGCAATGCATGCAGTGATGTTACTACTCTTAATGAACTTGCAACGCAAGACATAGAGGAGGGTGTAGTTTTCAGAGAGACTCTTATAGCACGTGACTTATAGTTTATCTTTTGGTTGCATGTATCCTTACTTATCATGGATCCAGTTCCGCAGTCCCTGAACGAGATGGAGGAGGAGATGGAAGAGTTGAAGTCGCTCCGGGATGAGTTGGATCTAAACATAAATCTACACCGTACCAAAAGACACGTCGCGAGGAGACGGGAACGTCAAGAGGCTGAGCGGGACGTACTCACCTTACGTACTGAAGCGGACACATAGTTAGATGCACGCTCTCATCCATCGTATCCAATCATCATTGATCTTATGCAGTGATCATATCCAGCGATCATCGGATCGTCACTTACGTTTGTTGTGCTAGAATGTCAGGTTCCTCACGGGTCCATCTCATGAGGCAACTCCATCACAAAACACTTTTGTATGTGAATCAGAGTCTAAAACAGAGTTTGGGTTTATGCATCTCATCCGAAAACAGAGAGGATAAACAACACACCTTGAGAACAAGATTAATAACACTAATAATGTTCAGAACAAGCTAGAGCAAAAATAACACTAACAATGCAACATAGCACAGAGAGGATACACAGCACAAGGTAACACTAACAATTATCTACTCCTCCTCATCCTCGTCCTCCGGGAGGTTCGCCGCCGCGATCGCCGGCAGAGTCTTCATGACCTCGGCGATCTGAAAGATCTTAAAGGTGTACTGCTTGACGGTGTGTTCTAGCGGCTCCTGGACCTTCTTCAGACCAAGAACACCAAGATACGCGTTCATCTTCCTCCACGTGTTTCGCAATGTCGTCATGGTCCACTCGGGATCGAGTACATCTCTAGCAATCCTGGGACGATTGGGAGAAGCAGGTTTGGCGGAGGAGGACTCATCCCATGGACGCTTCGAACTGCCCTCGCCGGCGGAGGCCATGGCGGTTGCTAAAAGGATCGAGATTGGAAAGATGCGAGACAGGAGAGGTTTGGGAAACGGCAGCAAATGTGATGGAGAACGCTGCGGCGAATGGGGCGGTTGATATATACTGCGCGAACGGCAGTTGCTACGAATGCGAGGCGTTAACAGTGTCTGTCAAATGCCATGGACGCTTAGTCTTCATCCCTATCAGTAACGAGCTATGTGTAAGTGCCCGTTATGAACATCTGAAACAGAGTCTGTCAAGTGTCGCGGACGCTTCGTCTCCATGCCTATCAGTAACGGGCTTTTCAAATTGTGTATGTCACCAGACGGGTTTCAAAAAAATAACGCTTTTCAACTTGTGTTTGTCACCAGACGGGTTTCAAGAACAACACAACGCAGATCTACCTCACCGGTCAGACTTGTGGATACAAAGGGCAGTATCCACCTAGAACGGTGGTCACCAGAGCCAAATGCGGTGATCACCAATCATCATTGATCATATCCGGCGCTGATCATCGATGCCGTAAGGTGATCGATCGTAACTTATTTCCGTTGTGCTAGACTTAGTCGCTCACGGGTCCATCTAGTGCGTTGACATCACAATACCAATGGAATCTAAAGTGGACGATAACTCCATCACAGTACCAACTAGAGGATTATATGTACAATGAAGATCAGCCACAGATGGCTGTTAACGCCAAGCAAAAAAGGTAGGGCAAGGCCCTCCCATCAAGTTTTTTACACGACGCCGACCGGTTCTTTCTAAGAAACAGATATAAAATGGCCCTACGCGTCGTCGCTAGCCACCTCCTCGTCGTCACCACCTCCATCGTCGTCGCTGTCTCCCGGTGCACCTTCTGGGGCGAACATGAACACCATGTCGCGGGCCAGGTCCGTGACTTGTTCGCGGGCAGCCTCATCGTCCCCCAGTACGATACCATTTCGCGCCTCCTCCGGGGGCATGTCGGGGAGCCGGCTTTTGAGGCTAGCCAGGGTGTGCTCCGCCGCTTGCGAGGCTAGATCACGTGCGCTCGCCACGACGGCCTTCCGGATACCGGCGCCCAAACCCTCCAGGTGGGAGGTGATCTCTTTCAGTCGGGCCATGATCCCGCTGGTGCCGTCCTCTCTGTCCCTTCGAGGAAGACTCAGTGGCCCCAAGCCCGTCTTCTCCCAGGCCGCCTTGAAGCGCAGTACCATATGGTCGACCTCGCGGCTGTGGACCACCATGCTCCCCCGAATGGCGTCCACCTCCGACGGCGAATGGATATCCGCAACGGCTTTGGCGAGACCAGCCTCCGCTGCCTTGGCGCGAGCGTCGGCCACCTAGAGTTGAGCCTCCAACGCCTCCCGGACTTCCTACAGCTAAGCCTCGTGGGCCTTGCGGGCTTCCCGAACCTTATTCGCCGCATCCAGGCGGGCGGCAGCAATCCCTTGGGTGGCATTCCGCTGGTCCTCGGCCACCCGCTCGGAGACGGCGGCAGCAGCAGCGGCCTCGACGGAGATCGTCTGCTCCCGACGCTGGAGCTTTTCCATCCTCTGTGCCATGGACGCCTCATTGTTCGCGACCCGTTCAGAGCGCTTGCGGAGGGCATCCTCCGCGGATTCCAGAAGTCGCTCCCGCTGCCGGAGCTATTCTTCGAGCTTCCGCGCCTCGCAGAGCTGCTGTTGCAGATCGCACTCTCGCTCCGGCAATGAGCCCAGCTCCCGGACAGTCCATGCCTCCATCACATCCAAGGCCGCCTCCCTGCCGTCCAGGTCAATGGCCACCAGCTGAAGCTGCTCGTCCAAGCGGCGCAACTCATCCTCCCAGGCGGTCATGTCGCGACCCGAAAAGGCCGACGCCCGGAGGGAAGCCATGACCGAATCTAGTGCAGCCTGGATCCGATCCATGGGCACCAAGGAAGGCCGCTAGTCCGTCGCCGCCGCAGGGATATGGATCAGAACCGCCGATGAAGATGACGGCGATATAGCCGCGCGGCCAACAGACCAATGCACGCTGGCGGCACGCGATGAGGTGACCATTGGGGTGCTCGAAGCCGCGGCCTCTAGCTCCGGGCCCTCTGCGCCTGAGGGAGCAGTCAGCGTAGGTGACGCCTTCTCTCCAGCCGCATCGGCAAGTGTTGGAGAGGCTGTCACGGTGGAAGAAGACGCATTGCCCCTTGTTGGACACACAGGGGCGGGGGAACTCCTGTAGAAATAAGACCCCATCAGGTCGTGACGACTTCAATAGCAATGGAGGTGCCAGGTGGCGTAGCATGAATAGAAGAAGGGTCACTCACTTGGGGCCGGGGCCAGCGAACCGCCACGCCGGTGGCGCGACGTCGATGCGGACACGCTTCGCCGTGGCGAGCGCGCCCCCTGCGCCGGAGCTCCCTTGTCAAGGGTGTCCGTGCGGAAGCGACGACGCGGTGGGCGGCAAAGCAGAGACGTTCGCCGCTGGTGGGGAGGGCGAGCGCGTGCGCTTCCCCTTCCGCTCGGCAGACACACCAGGGTCGTCGCCCGGCTGCGGACCAACAGCCGCCGGCACTGGCGCACGAGCCGCCACCAGGCCCTGCTCGTCCGTGTCCGGCATGTCTGCGAGGATCGCGTGGCACGCAGGATCCTCGCACAATGGGATGACCTTTTCCGGCAGCATAGCTGAGTTCACTTCCGTTTCCTTGATATCCAGCACCTCTCTTAGCCATGTCGCCACCGCTTCATAGTCAGGGTTCATGTCAGCACCGGTAACGATGCGGCAGCTGTCATCATTCCCGGTGTAGTACCATGCTGGGCGCGGACGGGCTTGTAGCGGGGCGATCCGCCTGTGAAAGAAGTCCAGCGCCACCATCGCGCCCGTCAAGCCCTGGTCCCGGAGTCCGGAGATCCGGTTGAAGACCGGGCCCCACGCCGCATCCATCGCCGACGCCGGATCCGCCCTCTCTACCGGCGGGCCGTCCGGGAGGCGGAGACAGGGAGCCGTAGAGTCCACCTCCATGTACAGCCATTCCCGCTCCCAGTTCTCCCACTTGCTGCGAACGATCACTGGGATGAAATCACGCCCCGGTCGCGCCCGAAAGAAGCACCCACCCACCGTGCGGGGGATGGGAGCCACTCCTTCACCAGGTGACGCCGGCCTTGCCCGGCACACCTGGAAGAAGTGGCGGAAGAGGGTCACCGACGGCCGGACCCCGACGAAGGCTTCGCAAAAGTGTGCGAAGATTGCCAGGAACGTAAAGGCGTTGGGCTGCAGGTGCGCCAGATTGATGTTGTAGGCCTCGAGCAGATTGGCGCTTCGTCAGTCGTCTGCAGGTGACCCCGGGGTCCATCTCCTCACCAAAAAAGTGACCCGGGGTCTTAGGCTTGCCCTGTAGACCTCCCGGGATACAGGTGGCACGCCCAAGCGCGCGGGTCCCTCAGGCAGAGCAGTGCCAGATGCCCGCCGGGCGCCACGTTGACACCCGAGGCGGCAACCAGCCTCCGTCCAAGGAAGGCTATCTCTTGAACCAGCCAACCCCACGTGTGAGTCTCGCACGATTTAGAGTTGAATGCATGGGACTGTATCAGAGTATTAAAAAGTGATATCCGGTGATCCTTTCCAGTGGCCATAGTGATAATATCCGGTGAGCCATTAAGTGAACATATCCGGTGATCACAGGTGCCATACAGTGATTATATCCGGTGATGATCAGTAAAGTGATCATATCGGGTGATGATCACCGGTGCAATAAGGTGATCACCGGATCGTAACTTAATTCCGTTGTACGATACTGCCAGTGTGCTCACTGGCACTAGTAGTGCGTTTTTCTTTTGGACACGTCACAAGTAGTGCGTTGGCATCACAATGCCAACGGAATCTTACGTAAAAAGTAAACTAAACGGTAATGTTGTCCCACTAGTCGGACCGATGCATCTCACGATAATCGCTGTCAATGTCTCAGATCGATCCCCACATTTCATAGCATCATATGTTTCACAAATAATTCAGGAGTTCATGGTCATTCTATGCACCATGAAGATGTCTAGCCATACAGCCATGGTAAACAGAGTATAATGAATGTGGTAACAAAAGGAGAGTTAAGAGCTATGAAACCCAGCTCCACTGATATCCACTGCTACCATTGAACCATGCATCTCTTTGATTAGAACCCCATGATATCGCAAATCGCGCGCGAAGAAGATGTAGATCAACAGCCTTGTTCTGTTCAAGCAGAAAAAGAATTGTTAGGTCATCGTATAGAGGAGTTTCTGAGGGAAGAAGAGTTTAAAAATTGTATGATGCACCACCTCACCTACAAATCAGTCATCGAGCACATCTTCAGGGAGCTTTGTTGCCTACAAATGAAGAAGAATATTAGTCATAACTACACATGCCTCACAGAACGACATGTTGTCAGACTTGATGAACTGAGAAATACCTCGTCTCTCTGGGAACATGTTCGCCGATTGTGACCCTCCTCCTTACAAAGCGAACACCTAGACTTCGATTTGTTTTCACTCAAACCTGTCTTGAGCCTTTTCTTCGGCGCCCCTCTGCCAGTCACTAGGATGGGATCCGAGATATGTATGATGTCTTCACAATCAGACTCCGGGGCTTGTGGCAGCACCGGTCCATACAGTCTGCCTTGGTTCGCACCAACATTTTGCTGGATCCCAGCAACTTCCTGAGCAAGGACGACTTTGAAGCGGTCATATCCATCGGTTGAAATAGCTGTTGCGAATGATGCAGCGCGACTGAAATTGCGTAGTTCACGGAACCTCTGTATGGTTTCGGAATACTCGTACATGCTGCTCTTCCTTGTCGGAGGAAATGCACTCTTCGCCTGCATTGTCCACCTATCCAAAACACAGCAGTCTGGAAGCTTGCGCTCGCCCCAATAGCCCAATACAAAGAACATGTGTGAGCAGGGGAGGCCAAGGGATTGCAAGTTCAGGCAAGAACAAGAAATCCCCTCCAAATTGCCCTCTGCGCTCAACTCACATTTCACATAGTAACAGATGTCTCATTTGTCCTTCCTGCTGACAATATACTCTCCTGTATCATCTAAATCTAGGATCTCAATCAGTTCACACTTGTTTGCTGCTGGTATGCTGAACCGCACTTTCTTAAAAACATCAGGTGTGAACCTTTTCTTCGCATCTATCTCAAGAATTGGAGCATCTGGAGCTGTGAATGGCTCAGATGACAAAGGCATTTTTATCTTTATCGGCCTCATTTACGCGCGTCCTTCCAAGGCATCTCTCATAGCTCTATACCATTTTTAGCAGTGTCATTTTAGGATTCAGCTTCATCTGAAGCCTAGCGTTGAGGCTCTCACTCTGTTGGTTGCTCCTAATTCCTAAATAGCACTTACCCACATGATACGCAGCACACCATATTTTCCTCTGCTCATACATCGCATAAATCCAGGAGTCCGTTGTAACCTCATGCTCTGTCAGGAATGCCAGCCATTTCTTCTCAATCTCTTCTACGGAGCAAGAGTCATACAGAAACGCCCTGAACACATCCTTCACTTTGTCATTGTGAATATTACGCACAATGTTAAGCTCAATATGTCATCCACAAAGCCTATACGTTGAGTTCGGCCACACATACCTTATTGCTCTCTGCACAGCAAGGTCTCCATCAGTGATCACGGAAATAGGATTCCTCTGAATATTAGCTTGCACAAATGTTCTCAGCACCCATTCATACGAGGTTGTATCCTCATGAGAAACTATTGAACACCCAAAAATAACAGTGCTTCGATGATGATTCACCCCAGCAAAAGGAACTAGGGGCACATTGTACCGATTTGTTTTGTAGGTGCTATCAAATACAACGACATCACCAAATGCTGCATAATCAAGCAGGCACAGAGTATCGCACCAGAACATTGCCACCAGATGTCCTTCCCCATCAGTCTTGCTCCTAAAAAAATTCAGGGTCTCTGCGTTCACGCTCCCTAAGGTGTCTGAGGACAGTTTGAGCATCACCAGCAGCAACTGACTCCACATTATCACGATGCAAGAAGTTGTACAAGTCCTGTTGTGTGTAGCCAACTTTATCATACCCACCATACTGCATTTCCTGATCTTCGAATATCGTGCATTTAGGGACACCAGCAATCTCCATCTCGAGAATTTCTGCTTTCTGCTCGTTGCCGATTGTGCGATGTGAAGGCAGAAGACAACTAAGGTCTCTTGGCACCATAGGATGGTTGTGTCCGTCGATGAAATCCTTCACAAACCACTGCCCTGTGTTCTTATCTCGTGCAATACAAATTCTTGCAGGGCATCCAACACGAGCTATATCTCTTGGCGTGCACTGCATATCCTCCGTGTTCATGTACTTCTCTACACGAAAACCCTCACGATTGCAATATAACTTCCTAAGGATCATGTGATTATGGCCAGCGTCCCACTCAACATAGCCCTTCCTCACACTGAAGCCTTTCTCAAGAGCATATGCATTGTAAAACTGAAATCCTTCATCTTCACTAGCGAACGTCGTCGTAACAATTTGATTGTACTCCATCAAAGACCCATAATCCGCCGTCTCCATCAAGGACTCCTGCAGCCATCAAGAGCGTTACACAAATTAGATATCCACGTAACAATCTTGTCACTGTCTAGCGCAAATTGCCTTCTGATGAACACCGGCATATCAAGAATCGAAATTTGAGACAGCGGCGGAGTCCAACCTGCGTCCTGTGGCCTGATGAATTTCTGCTCAATTGAATCTGGTGCCGCGGCCGCGAGGGCGCGACGAGGTCGTGGAACACAACCGGCAAGTTGTGGGTGGTGGCGGCGGAGCACGGCTGCGCAGACTATGGCACCCACGCGTAAAGGCTACGAGCGGCGGCGAGGGAGACGACGAGCGTAGAGTGCGATGCGTGCTAGATGCGATGCGTGCCGCGTGCGGTTTGCCGGAAACTGATACATAAGTCTATATTGGAGTGGAGGAGGTAAAAATACATAATGATCCCAATTTCAGGACCATTCCTGTTTGGTTCATGTACGGGGAAAATACTAATTAAACTTCTATAATTCAGTTGAGATGATGGGCAACCTGGCATCTAACGCAATAGCGCACAATATGCTCTTTGCTCAGCAGATTCTGCAGCTCTTGCACCTTTTTTTTTGAGAAACCAGGTTGATATATTTCATTCATAACAACATATGGTGATAACATTCCAAAACTTACAAAGACACTCTTGAAACAAAGAGAAAATATATCCTGGTCCTTGTAAGCTCCCGGTCTTCCTCGCCACCGACGGTCGGAGAACGCATCTTGAAGCCGACTTCCTCTCCGGCGAAGGAACAAAGTTTTTAAACGCTATGCGTTGTTAACGCTGAACGAACCGGCTGAAGAAGCTGGTCATAAAACACCGCATCGCCAGACATTGAGGATTCTGGCACCTCAAGGACCAGCAACCCTAAATCGCTAAACGACGAAGAACCCCGAAGGGGAATTGAACCACCAAAGACTAATGGGATCAGAAAACCAACCCGATTTACTTTCGTGTTGGTAAGCAAACCTCCCATAATCGATGCCGAGAAGACAAGCTTCATCGCCAAAGACACAGAAGGGACAAAAGCACCCATGCCTGGCACCACGGCCGGCCGCGCCGGACACCACCGCCACAATCCTTCTAGGCAAGCCCCAAGAGACAGAACGGGCAGCACCACCGGGCACATCGGCCATAAGCCTGCAGGCCTCAACATTCGCCGTCCCTGGTGACAGGGCAAGCAGATCGGGTCGAGGATGGCCGGAAGCGAGTGCAAGCAGGGGATTTATATTTCGACTCACCATAGCTCCCAAGTCGCCGGCACCGTGAACGGTGAGAACAACTGCGACGAGAACGACGACAACACCTCCGACGGCCGGAGCAAGGGAGAACTTTCCCATTGGGAATACCAGCCCTAACCTACCTAGAACTACTCTAATAGGAGGGAATATGTACACCACCCACCGGCTCCGTGACTCCCCCTGCTCACCGGCGCCGCAGAGGCCACCGGAGGCGAGGGAAGCCGATGAATCCGGCGGTGGGAACTGAGCTCGCCTCGAAGTCGCCCTTCTCTCTACTGTGCTGGAGGAACGGGACGCTTCGGAAGAGAACTAGTGGAACTTTGCAGCTCTTGCACCTAGCGGCGGACCTGCGCCTAGGGCCACCCGGGCCATGGCCCTAGTCGTGGCCCAGTAATTTCTGCAGCTCTTACACATCTCAGTTTTGGCCCAGCAACAGGAGGCCCAGTCCCACTTACCAGGGCCCAGGTGCACAGGCACAACCGCAGCCCACACGCTCACTTCTCCAGCTTCTCCCGTATGGCCGTATGTGAGGCTCGACTGGCGCCACCGCCGTCTTATGCGCCGGCCGCCGGTTGCCGGAAAGTCTGGACACCCCTGCTCGGAGTCGGAGCACTCCCTCCTGAGCAAAGAGCGTCAGATGCCCTCGATCTGCTGGAAGGAAGCAAAGCAGCCAGGCAGGTGCCACGCCGCCACCAACTTCCCAACTTCATGGGCGGATGAGCCTTCGAGGTATCTTCTCTTCTCCCGGCCAGATCTCACCCTTTCTAGCTAGTACCTGTTCAGTATATATAAATTGGAATTTTGGTACTGCATTTAATTTCACCTAGACTTGCAATTGGTACTACTGCAAATTGTCAGTAATACAAAATAAAGAAAAGTAGGACTTTGGCATCTTATTACTTCTCTCGTATTCGTGCCACACAATTGAATGGAGTCGACATGAAAGAAACTTGGGTTTGTTACAGTCAAATTATCTATACTCAATAAAAATTAAGAAATCTTAGTTGTTTTGTCGTATTTTTACTTTATACACATTTAGTTTTCAATTTTGGGTTCTTATTGGACTGTTGTTACTATTACTTTATAGATGTAACATATACATACTATTTTTGGTCGATAAATTTCGGCCCTAGTCTTCAGAAAAAGCTGGGTCGTTGAATTATTTGATATAGTTGCATATATCATACACACAATCTAGAAGACAGGATAAGCCATTTTATCACTTTAATGCAATAAAACAATTAAGAACACACGTGTTCATTGGAACGGCCAGGACTATTTAATCATCACTTTCAAGGAGAAGCCGACAATTACACTAACAAGGAAGCAATCAGATTAGAACAGATGTTATTATTGTGTCCTGGCATCAAAAGGCATTCATATTGTTTAATCTATATATTAAAATAAGTAAAGCCCAAACATAGAGTTATCAGCTTTTTTACTCGGACAAAATAATAACAAACAAAAATAAACTGGTAAGGTCTTTCAAAAAAAACTGGTAACAGGCCCATGAGAAAGCACAGGTAGCCCCTAGTTTGTTTGGTTCTCCATTCTCATTTCGATCAAGACCTTCATATAACAAACATCTATAGATGAAAACTAACAACAAATAGAGCTCAAATTGATGTATGAATAAAACAATCTCTTATTCTCTCCATTGAAAAAGAAACAATTTCTCTATCTCTTAAGCAAAAAACACAACATCCTAATTTATCCCAATTTATTTAGTTTTCTATCCTCATTTTGATCAAGATCTTTAACTAAGCAATATCTTCAAATGCAAACTACCAAAAAAATATAGCTCAATCGGATGTATGAATCAATTTTTTTCTCTTTTTCTAAATCAAAAAACATTTTTTTCTAACCAAAAAAGGTGAGAGGATGAAACTGCTAACCTTTAGAATACTTAGATAAGTAAACTCTACAAAAAAACAATCGAGACAAAAATCGAGCAGCAACTCCACTAGACCCGCAACAGCATGAATAGAGCTCTCTTTGTTCATGGCTCGGACATATCTACCTGTGCTGATGTCTAATATGCATATATGGAATTAGTATCAACAGCTATTAATATGCCTCTAGATAGAGGCGATGACTACTGTTACAACTTGGTAATGCTGGCCGGTATATTTGTGTGGGACTGAAGCTGCGTTATTTTGTAGTTTAATTGGGAGGTTGGGTGCTTTGTTTGCGAATCAGAATAGTTCAGCAGCACATAGGAATTTAGTCAAGAACAAAATCTATAGAGAAGCCAAGAGGAGGAGCTCAAGGTGCACATCTCAAACCTTGGCTCTCCTTGGCTCTCTGTAGCAAGGCATCCATGACTGTGTCATCCGTTGGCTATTGATCGAATAGCTTCTCAATAATGCGCCTAGTTGCGCCCATGCGTCTTCGGGGTGGCATCGTTTCAGAAGATGGAGTTTGTCCATGAACGGCGAGAAGCGAACTACGAAGCGCACAAGTTGGCTCGGAGTTCCCTCTTTGACTCTTTTAGGAGGCATGTATGGCTAGTCAGTCCGCCTCCGGGCGTTCGTAATTTGTTAAGTCGAGACTAGAGAGTTTTTACTCTCCTAAAAAAAAAGAAAAGAAAATGAGCTGCAGCCATGGACTGTCTGATGAGAATATTCGAGGTATCCATCGCCCACAGGATAATAAAGGCAGCTAGTCTTCCTCTGCTCAGCAATGTCGGATCACGGTAGGTACAGTGGCGGTAGTATGGGTGCACATGCAGATGTCCGTTACTGAAGGAAGCAATCATCATAGTATTCTCGATTCATTTGTTCTTTCCGGCCTGCGAATTAGTGCTGCATTTTTGTACATGCTATCAACGGTTAAGGAGTGTCACATCGGATTTCAACAGCGAGGTGATATAAAGATCACATCGCTATTTCGAGAAACAACCGACCCATGTCCTAAATTTTAGGACTATAAGCCAACTCCTCGTCATCACATGAGTTGCCGTTATCATACAACTTATAATATTTCTTTTTACCTACAAATTAAAGGGTTATATATTACTACAAAATAATTAAAATGACAATATCTTCTATGAGTGGTCTGATAAATCATCTTAAAATTACACGACATCAGACCAGTATACTTGCTCTAAGCCAATTGTTGAGAACATTACTTATTGAGCTTTGTCTAAATAAATGTTGTTCCGCTTATTATCTGCTGTATACGTGGTTGACTGGTTTCGCGTCCCACTTGAACTAGCAAATAATAATATTTTATGCCTGATTTTATAATTGTTATCCAATCATATCTAGGCTCCACTTGATGGGCATAAAGCCAAAATCCAGTATAATGAGTGTTCGCCTACCACTTGGCAATCTTATAATAGTAACCCATTTCTCCTACCAATAAAGTTATAGTAAATGATACTCCCCATACATAAGCTGCTGGTTCGTTAATTACATTCTCTATAGGCTGTATGCATCCGCACCACCACCACACAAAGCAAACACCATGTACAGCAAAGAAAAGAAGAAAGAGTAGTAGTTTATCTTGAGAGCTCTCCGAGGTGAGTGGCTAGCAAGATCGAGCAGCCAGTCCCAGCATGGATCCTGCAGTAATGGGGGCGCTGGGCATGCTCCCCTCCAAGCTGCTGGAGCTCCTCAACGAAGAGTACAAGCTGCAGAAGGGCGTCAAGGCACAAGTCCAGTCCCTCTCGCAGGAGCTCGAGAGCACATATGTCGCCATATCCAAGGTGGCCCAGGTGCCGCCAGACCAGCTCGACCCGCAGGTTGAGCTCTGGGCGCGCGAGGTCAGGGAGGCATCTTACGACATGGAGGACATCCTCGACACCTTCCTCGTTCGCGTCGACGGCGGGCCTCAGCCTGCGGATCCGGATAGGGTCACACGACTGATGAAGAAGATGGGCAAGCTGTTCGACCTGAGCAATGTCAAGGCTCGGCACGGCACCGCGCGCGCAATCGAGGCCATTGACAAGAAACTCAAGGAGATTGCCGAGCGGCGTGCCAGGTTTTTTATTTTTGTTTTCTGAAAATTTTCAGTGCTCGGCGAAATCACCGAAATTCACAAATTTCGGTGAAAATTCCGGTCAAAAGTTTAGTCAGATTTAAACTTTTTATATGTCTAAAGCAATATTAAGTTTATTATACACAAGTAATTCATAATTAGCCTTGTGTTCTAGTGGTTAGGCTCCTTTTTCTGCAGGGCAAGAGGTCCCCTGTTTTGAGTTCTGATAGGGGAATCGAACTTTAGTGGCTTCTAATGCGATCTGAGGGGCAAACCACTGCATCAAAAATTCATATATGCTTTAACATGCTTATGGAACGTGAATAGAGTGATAGAAAAAATCAAAGCAGTTTTTGGCTGAATTCTATTTTTTTCACTCACCAACGAAAAAACCTAATTTCGCAAAATTTGGCTGAAATTTCGACGAATTTTTGAACCATGGTGCCAGGTACCGGGTTGATGATCTTGTCCGCAATCCTGCTGCCGTAGCAAGTGACGACCCTCGCATCTGCTATCTCTACAAGGAATTGTCACAGCTAGTTGGCATCGATGAGCCAAGGGATGAGGTCATGGAGATGCTGTCCCTAGGAGAGGACGAGATGCGCAGCATGGAGATGAAGATAGTGACAATTGTTGGGTTCGGAGGATTGGGCAAGACTACTCTTGCCAAGGCTGTGTATGACAAAGCTATTCCGCGATTTGATTGCAGGGCTTTTGTTCCAGTGGGGCGTGATCCTAACAAAAGGAAAGTGCTCAAGGACATTCTCATTGATCTCATTAACAACGAGGCCCGAGATATGTCCATAGGTCATGATAAGAAAAGGTACAACAGCAGTGGTTTTGATCTGGTGGAGTTTGATGAAAAGCAGCTCATCGATGAACTCCGTAGATTCCTCGACAAGAAAAGGTATCCATCACACACCAAGTGCATTTAGACATTATTTTTTATTATATTCTTTCACTGCCGGGTTTACTTTTGGATGAGAGTGGACTAGGCCCCTGGGACATCTTGATATAGTAGTAGCGCCACAGTTTCGACTTTGAATGAATTACCTACTTTCCTAAGTCCATTTTGTCCCTGAATTCAAGTCCATGGGTGGCTTATTTCAAATAAAGAAAAATAGGTGTCTCCTAAACAAAGTTATCTTCACCGAGATTGCTATGTAAAATCTCATCCTAATCGTAAAAGTAGGATCCCTCTAATCCACAATATGACTGAAATTGTATCGAAAGGCATATCTAGTTGTAGTCAAGTAGTCCGGTTGTTTTTGCTTTCGTAGCTAAGCTTCCCTTGTTTTCTAATATTGCATCATAACAGTCGTCGAATTAGTCAGGTGCCTTGTTGAGTATTGATAGTGACATGCTTAGACTTCTTTTTCATAGTTGGAATTCTCTGTATTTTTACTGACTCTTGGCACTTGCGTTGCGATTTGCATAGGTACTTCATTGTTATAGATGATATATGGGACACATCAACATGGGAAATGGTTTCCAATGCTTTTGTTGATAATAGACGTGGAAGTAGAATAATTGCAACTACTCGTAATTCTCAAGTTTCAACAGAAATTGGAGGCCAAGTTTATAGAATAAAAGAACTTTCTGATAGTAACTCCAGAAAACTTTTCTATACAAGAATATTTGGCTCAGAAGCAGAGGAACGCCCTACTAATGATGAATTGGATGAGATATCTAGTAATATCATACGGAAATGTTATGGTGTGCCATTAGCTATCATTGCGATAGCTAGTCTTCTAGTTACCAAACCAATAAAAGATTGGTATAGTGTGTACAACTCAATTGGTGTTGGGCACGGAGATAACAGACAAGTTAAGAATATGATGAAGATATTATCATTTAGCTACTACGATCTACCTTGTCATCTAAGGACTTGCTTGTTGTACTTAAGTGTATCTATAGATGATTTTATTTTTGAGAGAAATGAGTTAATATGGAGGTGGATAGCAGAAGGTCTTGTCCATGAGGAAAAAGGGAAAGTGTTGTTCGAGGTTGGAGTTAGCTACTTCCATGAACTGCTAAATAGAAGTATGATCCTACCAGTAGAACAGAAAGACCAAGGCCTCATACTATTTTGCCGTGTTCATGACATGGTACTTCATCTCCTTCGAGACTTGTCAAGCAAACAAAACTTTGCTGCTGTACTGGATGGTGAGCAACTGCCGCTTGCAAAAGTCCATGCTCGTAGGCTAGCCTTCCATAAGTTGGCAGGAAAGCAGAGCCATCAACAGCTAAATGACATGGATGTACAGAAAGTGAGGTCATTCAGTGCCATTATATGTATGGGCAGCATGATTCCCCCAGTTTCCTGCTTCAAAGTTTTGCGTGTGCTGGCTTTAATTTGTTGTCACAACATGGAAACCCATCATCTTGAGAATATTGGGAAGCTATGTCATCTGAGGTACCTTGGGCTATCGCATACACCAGTTCGTGAGCTGCCCGCAGAAGTAGGGAGACTAAGGTTTCTACAAACATTACTGTTGGATGACACAGGGATCAAAGAACTTCCAGTGAGTATGCGCCGGCTTTCGCAGTTGATGTGTCTCCGTGCTGATGAAATGACCAGAGCGCCAGATTGGATTGGAGAACTGACATCCTTATTAGAGCTGGAGATATACCCTGGTGCTGACGATACAGGCTTTGTGAAGCAGTTCAGCAAACTGAGTGATCTCATGGTGCTGAAAACTACTGTACGGGATGAAAAGCAGGGGAGAGATTTACTAGAATCTTTGAGCAATCTGCAAAAGATACAGGTTATGGACATAGGAACGACGGATAACAATTTTGTGGAGGATGTTGTTATGCAACCGAGTTTTGTCCTCTCTTGCAATCTCCGAGTCCTTAATTTAGGATCATCAGTGTTCCCAACTCTACCAGCTTGGATTCATTACTCACTTCTACCCAACCTCTGCTGCCTATTTGTTTACTTGTCTGATGTGAGAGAGCTGGATCTGGAAATCCTTGGGAGGTTCCCAGAGCTCCGTGCTCTCTCTATATTCACTCCAGAAGAGCACGTAATAACAAAACCTGTTATTAGTGGTGATGGAGGATTCCAAAGCTTGAGATTCCTCTGTATCAATTTCCCGCTACATTTTCTACAGGGAGCTATGCCAAGGGTTGAAGCCATCTATTCAGTTGTCTCTGTGCATAGGGTAAAGGATAATAAGCTCGATCAGGACATTGGCTTGGAAAACCTCTCCTCACTCGAGGATATTCGTGTTATCATCAATTGTGCTCTTGCAAGTCTGACGGAGGCCGACGAAGTGGAGGCTGTGGTCAGGCACGTAGCTGACAGCCTCCCCAACTGTCCAACCCTTCAAGTGGTCAGGTGTAAGGAAGATGAAATGGTCATGGGTGCTGAAGATCGTCCAAGGATGCTGACTCGACAACACTATAGGGTATTTCTATATATAATATATAATTATATATATACGTGCTCCATATGTGTGTTAGTAGATACTCTCTTGATCTCGAAGGTAGCGATTAATTACTCTCCTGCCTCCTCCTAATATATTCTACCTGCTCACTGTCCGACAGAGAAAATGTGCCTTGGCACAACAGAGATATTGGGTTGGTCGTTTTGAAGAATTATGTAGTGCGGTGAATGAAGTGTCCCAGACGATACACGTAGGGCATCCCAGCTTTATACAGGTACTCCACTCATAGTATGATGCTAATTGGCAATGAACACGTACGTGATAATCAGGGGTGGACCTAGATACCGATTTTTTTTCTTTGTTTTTGTGTGTATGCATGCATATATATACATCTCATTTTTTTATTTTAATTTATTATCTACCTTTGTGGTTATACTCCTTGCTGCAGGTGGCACTGCTATTCCAGCAGTTACGGAGGACAGAACAACGTGCGCACCATGAATTTTCTCTGAGCACTGCATTCGCTGCTGAACCTGAACTCCATCAAGTGGTATATATTTACCCTAGTGCCTTCGCAATATACTCCTGTTGCATGCAATAGGATGCCATTTGTACACATTTCCATACACTAGTAGAGGAACCAGAACTAAAGGTCCGACCCACCCGGGATTAAAGGCCTTTAAAATCAAAAGGACATTGTGACACATAGGATTCAAACTCACAAACTCTTGGTTGCCTCGCATATACCCGTCTTACTACCGCCCCACATATGACCTTGGGTAGGATGCTTTTCTTTTTTACTAACCAACCTAAAAGACTTTTAAGTTCCAGTTGGGAGTTCCAACCGAGACTAAAAGAATACATGAGACCCTTTATTAGTTCCGGGTTGCGCCTCTAATCGGGACCAAAGGGATCGGCCTAATGCATTAGTTCCGGTTGGAGCCACTAACCAGACTAAAGGTCCCTCCGTCCCCTATCCTTTAGAATCAGGACTAATTATCATACTAATCCCAGGCCAAATAGAATCCCAGACCAATGTTCCAGGCGGAAAATATATTCTCTACTAGTAATACCAGCTTCCCTTCCCCCTAGTTTTGTCTGATGAATCTGAATGCCTGGCTAATGTACAGATCGAAGACACTGCAGCTCTAGAACGAGGATTCAGGATAATCCGAGCTAAATATCCACGATTGGTTGCAATGCTGGAGGAACTAAAAGCTGAGTTGAACCAGCAGGTATTTCAATTGCTGTAGTCAAGGTTCTAAACATTTACATTCAAGCCACCTAGCTAGGATTTTAAGTAGCTACTGCATCCGTTCCCTCTCTCCTTCATTGATTTTTGTTACCTTTCCTATACTATATATGGAGGCTGAAGAAGATGATACCGCGGTCAGACACACAGTCGACATCGATCCTCACAGTTCAAGTATGGAACGGATCAGGTCCACTGAAAGTAAAATGATCCAGCTGCATATAAAAGTGCGTACATGTTCATCGTGGCTAACACTACTAGTTACATCCTTGTATCTAATTTATAAGTCCATCTAGGTTTTGATAAGTTACACTTCTCTAACTTTAACTCCATGATTCTCTGCCTTACACCACAGGAGGAGAGAGTTAAGCTCAGATATCGTGCTCAGACAAAACTACTTGCAGCATTGCGTTGGGAGATAGATAAGAGGACACAGATGATACACGAATCGGATCCCATATATGTAAAGGTACGTACTCCACCCAATCGTTCATCATGATCAGTTTATTTCGATTATGTTCTCCAGCGTGTGTGTACCTAATGTACTCAACATCAACTTTGCATTGAGCCGTAATATATAACTAATATCTATCATCCTTTTTGTTACATAAAAACTGGACAAATATCTTTCGCAATTGCCTTTTTGTTACATAAAAACTAGGCAAATATCTTTCGCAATTGCATAAACATTATTTGAAAGAAGATATTGGATTATCTATGTATCTCCTGGGGCTAATATCAACAATATAATAAAGGTATCTTGCAGTTCGTTTTCATTAACCAACACATAAGCATTCTTAAAAAAACTAAAAGAGGCTTATCGAGCCACAATTCATGGAAATAATTCCTATAGAAATCTTGTCCAGCGAACTTCCAAATCCTTGAATTTATTTGTTCCAAACAGAGACTATAATTGCAAGTCACAGCTATTTGTTGATATTATTAGAAAATTATAATGAGGAGTCAATTATAATTGCTGGTTTTCAATGTTGTTAATTAGTGATTCACTTCCTTTTGACATCAAACAGACACATAATTTGCATTTCAAACTCGTGTTGCAACGGGGATAATGTGCCGTTAGCTTATAAAATGTTGGAGCCCTTGTTCCCATGTATATTGTTGCCAATAGACCCTTTATTATACTATAATATTACAGTTCTACGGTGCATTTTGCTTTCCAACTTGTTGGAGAGGAGCGAATGTGCATCAGTGCATAGCGCTATATTGGAATCACCGAACAATATCACAAAATAATCATTGGCGAAGTGTGAAAAAAAACCTTCTTAATATATATAACAATACACAACTCACCTGTGAAAGGGTCTCTAGCCTAGTGGTTAGAGCACCTAAGTAGCACCTTGCAGACCCAGGTTCGACTCCCTGTGGGAGCGAATTAACTGGGTTTGGAATAAAGAAAAATTAAAAAAAATAGGTAGGGGCTTCCCCTACTGACTCCGGTCAAAAAAACAATACACAACTCACCTGCGTGTTTCAGAAAAAAAAAGTATGAAAAACATGACAACCTAAATGGTTACAATCATCTAATGGAAGACATGGGTGCTATGAAAGCACAAAAAAGGCACACAAAAATGAGAGTTCGAAATTATTACAAACCAATTTTAAAGATAAAACGACGTTCATGAAAGGCAAAGAATTGCAGCGCCAACATCTCATGAGTGCTACATGTGTAGACCAGGAGCTCCTTTCGATCATCACTAGGCTGCAGTAGTGCCCAGAATGGGAGATGATGCATCCCTCTATATAAGACCTGAATAAAGGTCTTCGATTTGTATTTGTCAAACACCATTTCATTCCTTGTGATCCATACCAACCAAGAAAAGGCATCAGCCCCTATCAACAAATATATATAAATTCAAAGGTTAAAGATTTCAACAACATTTAAAGGTGTGGGCAATCCAAAACACAGTATGAATAGCACACCACAGGAACCTGGCATGATAACATTTATAGAAAATATGTTCAATGGTTTCTAATTTGCTGCAAATCTTCCGGCAAAATTACCCGTTGAAAGATCACTTTCTTTTTTTAATATTGTTATTTTAAAAGGTATTTATGCATGCATCTTTCATTTAGAAAACATTTGTGTGTTTATAAGATTATTGTGTACCTACCCTTAGTTGAATAAATGTTCTGAAGTCTAGCAACAAGATTGTGTCATTCCACCAACTACCTGTATTTATTTCTATCTTGGTAATAATTTTGCTAGAAAAATGCAGACCTAAAATACTCTATTGTCATAATGAGTGATTAAAATTAGCAGGCCAAATTGTACCAAATTAGTCAGCACTACTCTCCCTCCAAATGACAAAGTTGTTTTACCTTTCCTTACTCCTTAATCTTTTCTCAATTCTTTCCTCAAGTAATTTCCAATCTTGTTTCTTAGTTTCCTATGATGCATGGAATATCCAAATATCAAAATTGATAAGGGCCAACTTTACATTGAAAAAGATGTGAATGTTGCATTTTACATTCCTTTGGTCTGAAGCCAAAGATTTAACTTTTGTGAAAGCTAATTTTTAGACCCGATAAGTGCTCAAATGCAGAAAGTGCATCTGGCACATACTTCTTTGCATGATGATAACCGGTGCGAATTCATGAATAAAACCTGCTTTACAGTTTTGGACTGCGCCAGACTGTCATTCATTTTATTTACCATAACGGTTATTATATCCTCCTTGTTGTAGATAAAGAAGTTCATTGATCATTTAAATGACGTTGTTCAACGTGCAAATCATGAACTTTCACAGTGGAATGAAGACAGTGATGAAGAAGATCATGGCCTCCATCAAGTGGTATATTTTACACTCATGCCTAACTTCCGCGATGTACTCAGTGTTTCCTGCACTGGGATCAGTACATACTGTTTTTCCCGTTTACACGCATTTGTCTGATGAATCTGTATGCTATGCAGATTGAAGACACTGCAGCTTTAGAACAAGCATTGGAGATATACACAGTTGAATATCCACGATTAGTTGCGATGCTGGAGGAACTGAAAGCTGAGATAGAGCAGAAGGTACTAGTAGTACATACATATGCAAGGCACGCAAAATTTTAATTTTGCAGTCCAATTCAAGTAGGATAGTAACTAGAATAAAAATCAATCCTCGATCCTCCGTTGCTTTTGTTTTCCCTTTCTCTTCCAAGTTGCATTAATTATTAAATGATTACCCTCAGCCCTTCCTCTGAATAATTACATAGTTTTAGTGTTGTTTTAATCATCAACCCCCTGCTAACTCACTCACTCAGACTCTATTATAATTATCTGCCTTACGACTACAGGAGGAGGACGCCAGTAAGAACCCACTCCATGTTTTTGTAGTATTGAGTAGGGAGCTAAATCAAATGAGCAATTCCATACCTGATGGGCATCCCTTCATTGTAAAGGTACTTCACTTATTAGCTACTCATTTATTCCACAGCGCCAGCGCAGTTTAAAATTATATAACATTTCTGAAAAGTCCAAATTCATGAAATTTTGGATTGTATTTTGGAATTTTTTATTTGATGTACTTGTATAGAATTTATAGAAATATAATTGTTTCATACTTTTGACTGAAGTCGGGAGGGGAAACCCCTACCTATTTTTTTATATTTTTTATTTTGAACCCAATTATTCGCTCCCACAGGGAGTCAAACTTGGGTCTGCTAGGTGTTACTCAGGTTCTCTAACCACTAGGCTAGAGGCCCTTTCACATAGTTATTTCATACTTATATAGAATTAATAGTAATATGGTTGTTTCATACAACTTTTGATCGTGAACATTGGAAATAGATGTCATCAAGTAACTATAAATTTAAACATCTCACAAACATATTATAAAATTGATAGGCCGAGTTTTTTATCGCACACACTTCTTAAGCCCTTTAATTCCCTGGAGCTTTCCTATAAAAAGATTCCTAAAATATGGAACTTACATTACATATCACTAATCAATCCAATTGTGCTCCTACACATGCTAGTAGTTTTAACATACATGAGTGTTATCAATTCATGGAGAAATTTGGTTCCATATCTAATATAAATTCTTATCTCTACTTTCTCTAATTTGTTCATATTCTAATAGAGTACTCATATAGATATATCTTCTTATCTTGGTCTGGTTACTTGTGTTACCAATTGTTTTATATGCATTGTGCATTTCCATTCATAGTTTTCCTCTTTGCATTGTGCTTCTATATATGTATTTTTACATGTGTTTAGTTGAAACCTTTGTTTGACCTATGTGTACATGGCAAATCGATAATATAATCGTTTCATGCATATATGTATATGTGAAATGAATGGTGACACACATCATGCTCGCATACCTTGACTTATCATTTGTTCCTAAATGGTGAAAATGCATAATTTAGAAACATGAGTGTGCATGTGCATGTATGAGCGCGCCAGTGTGTGTACTTCGAGATTATTATTTTTTCATGATAACAGATGTACATTTATGCAGATTTAGGGGGGTTACTTTTAAGTGCTACCTAGTCTTGTTCCCTTGCTTTAAATTCGGGTCTTTGTATCTGTCTCCACGTTTTTATTTGAAACCTACCCACATGTTGATTTCGACTCACTGAGGTCTTCCTCGACAGACCATCACAGTGAACCTAAATCTTTTTTTGCATATATTTTGACCCACCAGATTAATTCTCAACCGGACTTGTGGTGAGCAATCTTTTGCCCAAATTGTTCGGTTTCACCACCATTAGCACTGCTGGCATGCAGATACATAATACATATACAACTATATATTTTCATACCACGCATCATACCTATATATTGGCATCAGATTGTACCGAATCGGTCATCACTAGTCCATCAAAATTTCCACACATTTTCCAACACAATACCCATACAGATGGCCAATTACTCCACTCAGTCATGATAAAATTACCAAGTACTGTACTCCATATGTTTTCTCATCTATATTTCCTCTTTGCATCTAATCTCCATGTGTCTCCAATATGTAGATGAAACCTTAGCTAAAGTTATGCCAGGTCTTGTTTTGCACGCATCCCATGTGTTGTGGCATCATGAACGTATTGTGTTCCAAAGTTTTTTTTAGTTGATGCAATTCTTTATCTACATGTTAAATTGGAAACTATAATGCTTAATATATATTTTATTCAAAACTCAAATTTCACACTATATTAAGAAATGGATGAGGTCCTAGGCTGCACTCTTAGTTACTGCTCCCTCTGTCCAACATTATAGACCATGTTCGCTTTTTTACATACATAGTTTTTGCATCTAGATATACACTATGTCTAGGTACATAGTAAATCCTATGTATCTACAAAAATCAAAACGACCTATAATTTAGAATTAATGTAGGGAGAAAAATGGTATAACTAATCTTTTCAGCATGCACCACGTCACTAAAGATGTCGAATTTCCTCTATCAAAGAATTATATTTGTCATAGTTTTTTTTAATAAGAATAGAGTTCTTACATCTAATCTACCAATTTAGATATATCAAAATGTTTCCATCAAAATGTATAAAATTATCTGAAGTAACAACTTAGCAAATTAAATTTAACATAGTATTAATATAGTTTAGAATCAATTGTCAGTATGATTGGTATGCCATTTTAAGGGAGTGTTATTCATGGCCACCAGATATCTATATTTATCGCTCATGAATGCTTGTATATTTGGAAACATATATAGGTGTTTTAAGTCATATGAACTCCTGTTGTACCCATCAATCTAAATTTTTTGCTTTCAACCTAACAACTTATTACTTACAACAATACTTTCTTCTGCATGCTAAGCTGGAGCTCTAGTGCTTATTGTATCTTTTTATTCAAAACACCACTTCTGTACATTATTGAGAATATGGATTCTAGATCCTAGACTGCACATATGTAATGCAATACAGTCCTTTTTCTCCCAGGAAAAAAGTGCTAAAATATGATAAATTTACTCTATCAAAGAATTATTACGTGTGTAGTAATATTCTAAGAAAATATAGCCTACAATTAAATAATCATTGTAGATATATTATATTGTTTCCATTGAAATGTGTAATAATTTATCTAAAAAAGTAACAACTTACATATTTTATTGTCATGGACTATTAATGCAATTTTAAATGGATCATTTTTCTTGATTGCTGATCCAAGGAAATATATGTTTTAGTGGACTTTGAATACCAGCAGAGTTGGGTAATTTTGATACGTATATGAGAGGTTATTTTAAATTATCTTTCATAATGGTAGATGTAGGTAATTAAATTCATATTTAGGGTATTGTTCTAAATTATCTTTTATTATGACACAGATGGATAGTTTAGAAACGTATTTAGTGGGTTACTCTTTATGTTTGTTTATAATGGTAGAGGTCAATAGTTTTTCTAAAGAACCAAATTTATCCAATGGCAATTTTTATTGTGATGCTTAATTTCACGGAATGGATGGCTGGATGTTTTTCTGCGTGTGAATTTCCAGTCATTATATTATACTTTGTACATGGTCGAGGTCATAGTATCAAATACTTTTTTCGAGCAGTTTGGAACATGCCACTTGGTTCATATGCCCGTTTAGGTTTGCATTTTAGCAATGTAGTGACACCAAATTGGGAGGCAAGATCACAGCTTACGCCATGATTAATGTTCTTTAATTATAAACCTTAAAGAGAATTTTATATATTGCTATGCATACATGACTGATGACATCTAACCTATGGCTCTTAGACTCCCTCTCTATTTTACTTACCGCAGTGGTTACTTGCTACAGATGAATCAATTCATTGTTCAATTCAACAACACATTGGAACGGGTAGTTTCACTACAAGGCAATGGAGTCAGTGAGGAAGCTAATGAACGTCTTGAGATGTACGCTATTGCGTATAGGCGATTGTCTGCAATGCTGGAGGAAGTGAAAGCTGAGCTCAAATTGCAGGTACTCTTAGCCACATATGCGGCACTATATTTTTACAGGCAAGCTCTTGTTGTACCAATATGTACTGGTCTACTCAGCTAACAAACAGCCTGAGCACAACCAACAAAAATATAAACAATTTTAACCATTTGCATTTTCCGTTCTTGGTTTTTCCAGCCACGCCACTAGCCTCAATCACCGCCAGCTTGTGGCCAGTAGCGACCATGCCATTGTGCCACACTGCACACCTCCCGCCACACCACCTGTCCACCACGCCCTCCTCTAACCAAGAAGGCCGCTCACCGTCATCCACTGCTGGTGATTGGCCTTCCTAGAGAACCATTAAGGATCAGAGATCACAATAATCTCCACCCTATAACCCTAACTCCCAAACCTAAACTGGACATGCCACCCGCTGGAGAGGATAAGGTCACGTGGGGATGTAGTGGAGCATGGTAATTGGTAACCCTTGAATCATACATGAATGGCCTGATATATGCGGTGCGTGCAGACAAAAGAAACAGTTCGTCGGATTCAATTCTTTAGCCAATTATATACATGTTCCATGTGTTCAAGTGCCTTTGGTTTCTCTTTTGATGACCTAATTTATTTCTTCATTAATTTCAGCAAGTGTGTGATGGCGAGGACAAGATATCTGAAAATATCCCTGAGGAATTAGAGGAGGAGCCAAGGTTCTCGAACCTATCCATCGATTGACATATCACTTGTATGTATTCTGATCATGGATCCATACACCGATGCATGTAGTCGATCACTACCGGATTCCCTCTCTTTGATGTGTGCCGCGGGCACACGGCAAAGGCTATATTACACACGGCAAAGCATTTGCCGTGTGTTGCTCACGGCAAAAGGCACACGGCAACTACGGGCCGGCAAAGCCAATTTTGCCTTGGGCTTTTTATCGAACACATGTTAAACGTTTGCCGAGTGCCTAATCTAACCCACGGCAAAGAATTTCTGAAAAAATAAAAAAAAATCATAGCCGCCGCCACATGTCCGCACCTCTAGCGCCGCCGCGCGCACGCACTGCCCGCTGCCGCTCCCCGCCTCGTCGCGCCGAGCCCACCTCTAACCTCGTCACGCCGCCGGCCCACGCCCTGCCTCCTCTTACCTCGCCACGCCGCCGCACCGACGGCTCGCCGCTCTCTGCGCGCCGCCGGCTCGCACCTTCTCCTCCGGCCGCCGCGCCTCCTCCCGCCGCTGGCTCGCACCTCCTCCTCCAACCGCCGCGCCTCCTCCCGTCGCCGGCCCGCCGCGCCTCCTCCCGCTGCCGTGGCATGGCTGGGGCCGCCCCTCCCGTCGGGGTCATGCCCGCCTAGGCCGGGCCCGCCGTCGCCGCGCCTCCTCCCGCTGTCGTGCCATGGCCGGGGCCACCCCTCTCGCCGGGGTCGGGCCCGCCGCCGCCGTGCCTCCTACCGTCGTCGGCCGCCGCGCCATGGCCGGGCCCGCCCCTCCCACTGGGGTCGTGCCCGCCGTGGCCATGCCCGCCGCCGCCGCCCCGGGCGGGCTCCCCACGCCGGCTGCGGGAGGGAGACAGAGAGATGAGAGATAGAGGTGAGAGAGAGAGTGAGAGGCATTTAATTGAATGGGATGGTGGGATCCGGGTGAGATGGTGAGGACCAATGAGAGAGCAGGATTTTCAAGGTGCGGATTGATGACGTGGCATATGTGTTTTCTCTTTGCTCTTGTATTCAAATTTTGGATGGCTAAACAATTTCAAATGAAAAAGTTGTAACTACAAACTTTTACATCTCTTCAAGACTAACAACTTTCATATAGAACATATTTACATCCGAGGTCATTTGAAAATTTTAAAAATTCAAGATTTCGAATTAGAAACATTATAAGGATATTTTAAAGTATTAAACAATCTTAAATTAACATATTGTCAACTACAAAGTTTTATATTTCATTGATATGTACAACTTTTATATATAACTTATTAACATTCGAGATCATTTGAAAATTTTAAATTTTCAAATTTCAAATTAGATAACTTATAATAATATTTTGAGTTTTCAAACAATCTCAAATACAAAAATTGTCAACTACAAAGTTTCTTAACTTTTAAAGGCCTAAAACTTTCATTTAGAGTGTTTCTCCATCCGAGGTCATTTAAAAATTTCGAATTTGAAATCTCATCTCTCTAGTAGTTTTTACCACTACCAGAGAGAAACTTCTAAATATACATGTAAGATTTATGAACAAACCTACTTTAACATTCTCAAATAAAAAACTGACAGTAACAAAATTGTTCATCTTAATGAGTTGTACAACTTTGTAGTTCAAAATATTTTCATTTGAATTCGTTTAGGGGCTCAAAATGTGCTTTTAAATACCTCTTTGCCGTGTGCCAAATAAAAACTCACGGTAAAGTATGACTTTGCCGTGTGCCTAATACACACGGCAAAGCCCCTATATGCTGTGGTGTGCCTTTTCTCTGGCACACCGCAAAGCTTGTGTTTGCCGTGTACCCGATTTTTGGCACACGGCAAAGCCACTAACACACGGCGTATAAGGATTTTCCGGTAGTGGATGTTACTAGTACTGCCTGACCATTGCCTGTGATGTGTGGTAAACCTGTAACTGCTGGTAAAATAGAACCAGAGTACTGCTGGAGCTCGGGTGGCTGCTTGTAACATGGCCACAAATTTGATATCTTTTGAGTTGCTTTAGTGAGCTATAGTCACTGTAGAGAATGCATGAACCAATTAAAGAAAATCAGTGATTGTGTGGTCTAGGAAGGGAAGGGGTGAATTAGGACAACAAAAAACGCTACTACAACTTCATGCAGAAGATATAAATCTAAATATACTATGTAGATATGTAACTAAGGTTTGCCTAATATGTTTGTACTCACTCGAAAGAATTTTACAACTTAGGGTTGATCCTAACAAAAACAATTCTATGGAAGTAAGGACGCACAAAAGTTCCAATAATTTATGGTGAAAACATAAGAATTAACATGATGATCCAAACACCTAGCCATCTGGTCTGCTACTGCTAGTCTATGATAGAGCTCCACGAAGGGTATGCTCCTCGTTCTTGACCAATAGTAAATTTTGGGGCTCACACAAGATGCTTCCGGTTACCAAGTCTATCCAAATCAAACGTCCTATGGTCACCAAAAAGGCTCTAACAAAGCCTGATCAACAACATGCAACCAAGAAAGGTCTTCACCTCAACCTCCACACGAAGGAAGTAGTCTCCTCATCCATGCACACGGATGTTGCCGCTGCTCCAATGCAAATTGGAGGGTCAGCAAGATTGCCAATGAGACACAAAGGTTCCAAGCTAATTATTAGGAACCAACACAGCAAGCTTACAATGATTCACTCCTCTAACTAGCCACAAGGTACACCTCTTTTCACTCACTAAGCACTTACTAAGCATGTGCTAATTGCCTTGGATGATCAACTTGACCACTTGTGTTAACCTGAATGTCTTCTTACTGAGTTTAATCTTCCTCTGAGTTCAATCTAGATCTCATCTTCAAGAACTTCAAATGGGTGATTGGATTGTATTTATATATAGCTCAACTACTTGAACTAACCATTTGCACAATGGAGATTTGCAACTATATACACTAGATAAAGCACCATGTAACTTCTATCGATTACCATAAAATACGGTCACTGCATGTGATCCTCGTATGATCCCTAGTCATCTTGTGGTCACCCGATGATGCTATGTGTACGTCTTCCCACAACCACTTAATAAGCAGTATAGAAACTTCCTCTGTGTAAGCCAATTCTTCTCTGCAACATCTCTGGACAATAGTCTGGTGGATACCATAGCCTGCAAATTCTTCAAGCAGCAGATTAAATCACCTTGCATTGTCTAGCGTGTACATCATCATGAGCTTTGCATAAAAAGAAATAGACATTAGCAAAATGGAGCATTCTTCATCAACCAAGAGAACAACGTGGGTTAGGTATCCAGAATTTTTACATCAGAGCGATGCCTACTAAGAATATGGTAATTCGATCAAAATAAAAATGGACTATTCCCAGAGCTATTTAATAACGAATATTTCAAAAAAGTAAAGAATAAAAGAAACGGGAAGACTTTTTTTTGACAAGTCTAATGGGTCAAGCAAGGAACTGCTCCTAAAGTCTCATGTCGACAAACAAATTGAGTGATTGTAACCACAATAAGTTTTTTTTAAGATAGATGGACTGGGAACCTATCTTCGAAATACTAATACCCATCTATATATAACATTGTTCTTAAGCACAACCCCAACTGAGTGTCTATTATACGAAATCATTAATTACTGGTAATAAATTAGTGGGTTGCATAACTTTGTTAAATGGGATGACTACTAACTAGTACTAGGTTTATTGGGGTCAACACAAAAATGATCATTCTCTGAGATGATCGATGCATAAATTCCATATCAACAATGGTATTTAAATTTAAAAAGATTGGCAAATAAAATTGCCCTAGAAATTAAGATCTTTATATATGGTAAAAAGAGAGTAATTCTCATGTAAGATAAACTTAGCAAAAAAATTGAACGAAGTGAAAAGAATGTTTCTTTTGTAGTTCTGGCAAACCAATCCATCTGTCACCTCTTTTTTATTGTCATTTTGAAATGTCTCACTATTAGTTTATGCAGGTGAGGTCTAACATTGAATTACAAAATGTTGACATGAGAGGCTATTATATGTTTATATTAGGCATTGTGGCTTAGCAAAAATGATATAGTTTTTTATTAATAAGGTCAGGCTAAATCTTGTACATGTTTTATACAGGGGAAAATATTGACTCTGCTTTTGGACCTGGTTGAAGCAAAGTAAATGGGTCCCCTAATCATCGGGGTAATCGCCTTCACAGACGCAAAAATAAAAGCATCACCGAACTCATCACAGGCTTAAAGGCCGCCCAAGCACACGTAGCACCTCGGCCCACCAAGACCTGGCGCGGCCCGGCAAACTGCCAGGTCTGCCCACCGAGGGCGCTCCAAGCGCGCATCCCATCTCCGCCTCGCTCGAGGGGTACTCACCCCCTCGAGCAGGTATTGTACAAACTCTGCCTCGCTCGAGGGCTCGAGGGTCCTCACCTGCCTGGGTGACGACATCCAAGTCCAATCCGCCTATTCCGGCCACTGCGCCACCATCCCCCATAATGGGCCGACGTGCACAGCACTGTGTCTACAGGAAACGCCACACTGGCACCTGTGCTACCAACTCCCGTCCTCCCCCTATGACGAGGCCCTTGAGCAGGCATGGGAACGTCCTCGAGCGGACACACAAACCACGCCCGAGCAAGGTCCCCGGTCGAGCCACCCCTCGAAACCATGTCAGAACAGGTACAGAAGCCACCACGCCGCCCGCAAAAGCCGGGATACGACCTCAACTTGCACCAGGAGCACGGATTCGCGAGGACGAATGCACGCCCGACGCACGATCGCCCGTACATATCGACTGTAGCGATCCGTTGTACCCACGCCTGTAACCGCCTCCCCCCTTGGTCTATAAAAGGGGAAAGGCGGGCGCCCTTCAGGGGCGACCCCAGAACACTACTACACACGCACGTTCACCACACTCCACCACGATATTGGCACTCGCATCAATCACTCCACTTTCAGGGACTTGGAGATCTCCTCTCCTCTCCCGCCTTGCTTGTAGCCCCCCGATACAAGCACCACGGTGCGAGATAATACAGCGCCGCGAGCGCACTCTGCTAGACGTACGACCCCGTGGCCGGAACCAGGATAAACATCGTGTCTCTGTGTTAGCTCTTACATCAACCATCACGGGACAAGACGTAGCACATTCTGATTGGTGTCAGGGAGTGACGATCATTCCCTGCACCGACAGTAAAGAACATGTTGACACGAAAACGCGCCAACACACTCGAAGATCGATCAAACGTGCAGCACGGCCGTCACAACGGCCAACTCCTGACTTCCCGGGGCAAACCGGTCAGACCGGTTTACAGAACCGGTCAGACCGCTTCTGGTCGGGAGGTCGTGAAGACCTAGAAACTCAAGCTCGGGAGGGACCCCGTCGGAGCTCGAGCTAATCTAGGGTTGCTCTAGGGTTGGCAGGCCACCTAGAACGCCTTTGAATGCCGTAGAGACGAGCAAAGAACAGAATATGGGGGTTGGAAAAGATTAGGGTTTGAGAGATACAAAAATAGAAGATAAAAGTGTTTGATTCGATTGGGAATACCTCAATCGGCCGTCTAGCCTTTATATTTATAGGTCGGGGAAGTCTTACCCCTTTCGAATAGGTTACAATATGGAATTAAACTCGGAATCCTAATCCTACTCGAATTACAGAACGAAACCGGTCTGACCGGTTTGGCAAACCGGTCAGACCGGTTTGGCCTTTGGCCCAATTTGAGTGTCAACACATGCCCCCCTGCGTTTTTAGTGAACTTGAGAACTAAAAAGCAAGTAAATACAACTCAGGAGCTAAAAATTTATACTAAGGGCGATATTTAACAATATATCGGCCATTGATCTTCACGCATCTTGCCAAACACTTGGATAGAATTTCTTCAGATATCTCCCGTTGATAGCTTTAGGCAAAGGATCTCCTTTCAGCGTCTCCAACATGTAAGAATTTCCAAAGATGACTTTGATAACTCTATAAGGCCCTTCCCAACTCGGTGACCATTTACCAAACTTGTTGCTTTTTGATCCAATAGGCAAGATCGTCTTCCAAACAAGCTCACCAACTTGAAAATATTTGCCTCGTACTTTCTTGTTGTAAGCTTTAGCAACCCGAAGCTTATCTTTCTCAATCTCTTTCAAAGCCCTCAACCTTTTGTCGGTTACTTCATCAATATTGTCCAACATCAAATTGTGGTAATCAACAGCATCAAGGTCATTTTGCTTAGCTAATCTATAAGCGCCCAGATTTACCTCAACAGGTAAAACGGCTTCTTGACCATATACAAGCTCAAAAGGAGTAACTTTAGTAGCAACATGTCTAGATATACGATGAGCCCATAATGCTTCGGATAAAACTTCATGCCATCTCTTAGGATTTTCTGCTATCTTCTTCTTGATCAATTTAATCAAAGTTTTATTACTTGACTCGGCTTGCCCATTAGCCTGAGCGTAATATGGAGATGAATTGAGCAACTTAATTCTATAGGATTCGGCGAAGTCACGTACCTCCTTAGACATAAAAGAAGTACCTTGATCCGTTGTCAAAGTTTGAGGAATACCGAATCTATGAATAATATTTTGTGTAACAAACCCAATTACCTCTCGGTGCGTCATATTCTTCAAAGGAATCGCTTCGGTCCACTTAGTGAAATAATCAGTAGCAACCAACACGAAACGATGTCCTTTTGATGATGGAGGATTAATTTGTCCAATAAAATCCAATCCCCAACCTCGGAACGGCCATGGCTTAATAATAGGATGCATCAATGCAGCAGGAACAAGTTGTAAATTTCCAAACTTCTGACATTCTTCACATCCTTTATAATATTTAAAACAATCTACCGTCATAGTAGGCCAATAGAAACCGGCTCGTCTAAGTAACCACTTCATCTTTGGAGCCGATTGATGTGTACCACAAATACCTTCATGGACCTCAGCCATGGCAACCTTGGCCTGATCCGAGTTAAGACACTTTAACAACAAATCTTCGGCGTTCCGACGATAGAGTTCATCGCCAAGCAAAACGTATTTAAATGATGTTCGCCGAATATTCTTATCTGCACCACGACCAGGATCCTTCAAATAAGCAATAATAGGTACTCTCCAATCCTGACCTTCAACTTTGGATTGATTAGCATTATCCAAAGGATTTTTTCTTCTGTCAGGGGACGAAGCGGTCTGACCGCTTTCAGAACCGGTCAGACCGGTTCCAGCAGTCAAACCGGTCTGACCGGTTTCTGAAACTGGTGTGACCGGTTCGTCCAGAACCAGAACCTCGGCTTTTGTTTGCATCGGTCTTTGGAGATAGAAATATTTCTTTGCAACCATATAACCAGATGCTTTCTGAGCCAGAGTGTTTGCCTTGTCATTCTCTTCTCTCGGAATATGTTTTATTGCGAATTCATCAAAAGAAGATATAATATCAAGGCATCTATCAAGATATGCATTTAACGAACCATTATAACATTGGCATACCTTTGATACTTGATGTACCACCAGGAGCGAATCACCAAAAGCTTCAACATGCTTTATGCCCATATCTTGTAAAAATTCCAAGCCAAATAGAAGAGCTTCATATTCAACTTGATTGTTGGTTCGCTTTTCTTCCAATCGGTTTGAAAATTCAAAAACGGCACCACTTGGAGAAATTAAAACAGCACCAATTCCTTGCCCATCATTGCAAACCGATCCATCAAAGTATAGCTTCCATGGTGTACAAGTAATATAACCGACGTCGAACTCACAAGAGTCATTAATCCGATGTCCAACAATAAAATCGGCTACAATTTGACCTCTCATTGATTTCAAAGGTTCACAAATCAAATCATACTCAACCAAAGCATAAGCCCACTTGCCGATTCTTCCACTAGATATCGGCTTTTGCAACATATGTTTAATCACATCGGTTTGACACAACACGATGCAAGTACTAGATAATAGATAATGTCGCAGTTGAGTGCAAGCATGATACAAGGATAAACATAACTTTTCAATGAAAGTATACCTTGTTTCTGCATCAATGAGTCGTCGGCTTACATAAGCAATCACATACTCCTTGCTGCTAATTTCTTGAGTCAAAACAGCTCCAATAGTTCTATCATCAGCCGCCACATAAAGTCTAAATGGAACGCCCCGCTTAGGCGCCCTAAGCACTGGTGGTGAAGACAAGTATTCTTTGATTTTCTCAAAAGCTTCTTGCTGTTTTGCCCCCCAAGTAAAATCGGCTTCATCTTTCAACCGAAGTAAAGGAGTAAACGCATCAACTTTTCCAGACAAGTTAATTATAAATCTTCTCAAGAAATTTACCTTGCCTATAAACCTTTGCAAATCTTTCTTGGAAGTAGGAGCTTCGACTTTCTTCATAGCTTCAATTCTCTTAGGATCAATTTCTATGCCGTTCTCATGAATAACAAACCCAAGAAACTTCCCAGCCGAAACTCCAAAAGCACATTTGAGTGGATTCATTTTCAAACCATACCGTCGCATCCTTTCAAGAGCAAGTCTTAAATCGGCCAAATGAGAATCCAAACCACCCGATTTAACTACAATATCATCAATATATACTTCCACAATCACACCAAGTAAATCATGAAAGATCAAATTCATAGCTCTTTGATAAGTTGCACCGGCATTCTTTAATCCAAAAGTCATAACCACCCACTCAAACAAACCAATAAATCCCGGACATTGAAAGGCCGTTTTGTGCATATCTTCTTCGGCCATGAATATTTGATTATATCCGGCATTACCATCAAAAAAACTAACAACACGATGTCCGGAAGCTTCATTGATTAAGACATCGGCTATAGGCATAGGATATGAATCTTTTGGAGTGGCTTTATTAATATCTCTAAAATCAATGCAAACTCTAAGTTTTCCCGAATCTTTCTTTTCAACGGGAACAATATTAGAAATCCACTCCGCATAACGACAAGTCCGAATAAAACCAGCATCTAATAAACGATTAACTTCTTCTTTTATTCGGTCATAAATAGCGGGATTAAAACGTCTAGCCGATTGTTTAAAAGGTCTAAAACCGGCCTTTATTGGCAAACGATGCTCAACTAAGTCACGACTCAAACCAGGCATCTCACGGTACTCCCAAGCAAAACAATCGACATACTCTTTCAACAAATTTATTAATTCGGCTTTAAACTCAGCCGATAAATTTTTGTTTACAAAAGTAGGCCTAGGAATAGTACCATCACCAATATCTATTTTTTCTAAAGGATCAGCTGATGTAAAACCTTGACCCAGCTTATCCATATCACCAAGATCTTCAATGGCTTCGAACGTACCGGCTGAATGTTCTCGATAATGATCAATTCGGTCTTGGAGCCACTGTCCAGATGCAAACCGGTCTGACCGGTTCCCAGAAGCGGTCTGACCGGTTTGGCTCGATCGGCGCTGTTCAGATCCAAACCGGTCTGACCGGTTTCCAGAAGCGGTCTGACCGGTTTGTCTCTGTTGATTTTGTTGCTTCATTAATTACAGCAAGTAATTCAACCGATTTTCCATCGGCTTTAATGTAGCAGGAACAAAACCATCCTTAGTGCAACTGATCAGCTCATAGTCGGTCAAATCCATGCCCGACAAACATTGGACCTTCTCATTTGCACTAAGAGAGTCGGAATCGGCCGTTGCAACAAAGGAAGAATTGTCACCAAGGACAATCTCAACTTCGTCGCCGATCCACTGAATGAGATATTGATGCAAGGTAGATGGAATACATTTATTTGCATAAATCCAATCTCGACCAAGGATTAAACTGAAGTTACCTTGCACCTCGGAGACGAAGAAAGCCGTAGCAATAGTCTTGCTCCCGACGGTCAACTCCATAGAAGCCACCCCCTTGGCACCAATGGGATCACCTCCACCAACTCCACTGACCGTCATGTTCGTTTTGATCAGTTCTTCATCTTTTCCACCAATTTTCTTGTAGAGAGAGTATGGCATGAGATTTACAATAGCTCCACCATCAACCAACATACGAGAAATTGGCTTCCCGTTGATGTGCCCTCTCATGTATAAAGCCTTGAGATGATTCTCTGATTCGCTAGGCTTCTGAAACACAGCATCTCGCGGCCCAAGTTGAAGATGAGAAACTTCCTCTTCCGGCACCACATAATAATCAGAAGATAAATAGACAACATTAATTTCCATGTTGTCATGCTCTGGAGAAGGCTCAAAATCAACTAACTCTTCATCTTCAACCACTGGAGGAATCGGTGGAATAGTTTCGATGGTTGAAGAAGCACCAGCCCCCGCTTTTGTCGTCAAACCGGTCTGACCGGTTTCAGAAACCGGTCTGAACGCTTCTGCAGCGATCGGCTGACCCAAACCGGTCTGACCGGATTCAGAAACCGGTCTGACCGGTTGTGCTGCTGATTGCACAACGGGTTTAGCTTGCCAAATCTTGGTCTGAGGGATCATAGGCCTGTAGTTGTTGAAGTAGTCATCCCTCATCTTCTCAACTTCCTGTTCCCTTTTTTCTTTGTTTCTCAAACGCTGTAGTTTCCGCTTCTGTGTATGAGTCAACCCAGAAAGACACCACCTTGGTTGAAACACTTTCTTAACACCCTTACTACTGCTGGCTTCATGATCATTAACCATGACCGGCCTTTTAATCGGAACAGGAGCCGAATCTCCTATGACCATCGGCTTTGTACCCAAGTCTTGTATAGTCACTGGAATCTCGCCAATTTTTATAAATTTACTGGCTTGGGCTTGCACATCCTCCTTCTTCTCCTTGATACGATACTCTTTTTTAGGAGGAACATGAAATTTCTGCTCAGACCGAAACCGGTCTGACCGGTTCATGAAACCGGTCTGACCGCTTTGATGAGCGGCTGAAAAACCTGATTGGTATGAGCCCAATCGGTCATGTACAGAACCACCATGGCGCTTGTAACTTGTAGGATCAATCCAACGCTGTGGTGACCTCTGTCTCTTTTTTGTTGGCCGATCAACTTGAACGGCCTTTGTGTACTTGTTCATGAGCTGAGAAAATGTAGGTCCTTGCTTCAGAACCCTTCCCTGAATCTTTGGCTCAATGATTTTCCAAGTACCCACTTCCGGGCGCTTAGGCTTAAAAGTTCTTGGACGGTCTGGAGACAAACCGGTCTGACCGGTTTGTAAAACCGGTCTGACCGGTTTCGCCTGGCTGGCGAACCGATTTTCTTCCAAGGAACTTCCTTGCCCCCCGGGTCTTGATGTGTTAATGGTGATATTCAGAGACTCTTTTCCATCAAGAGTCTTACCAACCATCACTGTTCTGACCGGAATTTTGTCATCAACTTTTTCCAGCCTTGGGTCTCCAATCACCACGTTCTTCCCTTTAGCTCCATCGGCTTGTTCCGGCCGAATCAGCATCTTGGTGTTCACATCCAAGGTATGAACAGGGAAAGGAGCCTTGTCAACTTGCATTTCAGCGAGCACCAATCGACCTTCATTAAGGGCCGATTGTATCTGTCGTCGAAAAACATTGCAATCATTCGTTGTATGAGAAAAAGAGTTATGCCACTTGCAATATGCACGATTTTTTAATTGATCGGCCGGTGGAATTGCATGAGAAAGTTTAATAAAGCCATTCTTAAGCAATTCATCAAAAACACGATCACATTTGGCTACATCAAAAGTGAATTTTTCTTCTTGCCGATTTTTCTGAATCGGCTTTAATGAAGGACAAGAACTAGGTTTACTTTTTGATGACCAAACAAATTCAGCGCCATAAATTTCTTTATCATCGTCCGAACTATCAGAATCATTATCAACAATATGTATGTTCGAACGATGGGGTTTAGCAGATTCTTTCGAATTTTTAAACTTAAGCTCTAGACTCATAGCTTTCATTTGCAAGTGATTAATAGTAAGGAAATCAGAACCTTCTAATTTTTCCTTGTAATTAGACCGTAAGCCCGCAAAAGCTAAATCTGCTAAATCCTTTTCGGAAACAGTGATATTAAAGCATCGGTTCTTAACATCCTTAAATCTTTTAAAGTATTCAAGAACCGATTCCTCACGGCTTTGTTTAACCGATGTTAAATCAGATAATTTTGCTTCGTTTTCTCCGCTAAAGAAGTGATCATGAAATTTTCGCTCCAATTGAGTCCAATTATGAATAGAATTTGGAGCAAGCGAAGAAAACCATGAAAAGGCAGTTCCAGTTAAAGATAATGAGAACAACCGTATACGCAATGCCTCATAAAATGATGCCTCTCCTAATTGCAAAATATATTGACTAATATGTTCCCAAGGAGTTCTATTATCTTCACCACTGAATTTAATAAAATCGGGAACACGCCAACCATTAGGATAAGGAACTAAGTCAAATTCAGGTGGATACGGCTTCTGGTATAAGCGTGAGCTACCCAATTCAAGCCCGAGTTTTGATCTAAGTGTATTAGCTATGTCTTCTTTAAACTTAGCTAACTCGGCTTGATACTTCTCATCACCTCTGGTTTGTGGAATGCGAGGAACACCGTACATCGTATTCTGAGAAGTATTCGGAATCGGCGCATGAAACGTGCCAGATCCGTGGGGTATACTTCCCGTGGTGCGTGGAATAGTGTAAACAGGACCGGAAGTAGATGTATTAGACAAAACCATCGCACCAGATGCTCCTGCACCCAAAGAACCGGTCTGACCACCAGAGGGGGCCAAACCGGTCTGACCGGTTGTACAAACCGGTCTGACCGGTTCGTGGACCGAACCAGGGTGAGGTGTTTGTCCCGCATAAAAATTCACCGGCATGCCCAAATTAGAATCTAAAACATTTTCTGGCACGCCTGATGAGCTAGGTAATTCATTAGATTCTAAATTAATTTTATTTTTATCAGAATTACCAGTCATACTAGCAATTAATTCACTAGTAGCAGTTTGCGCAGCAAGTAATTTATCATCCATCATGCGAGTAATTTGCTGCATTAAATCGGAGGATTCGCCAGTTACCTTAGGAATTTCTTCGACGTGGTCATCTGCCAACTTAAAAGCTGGCATGACGAACTCCTCTACCCTCTTGACAAGACCACCACGATCTTTCTTGAAGCCCTTCAAGAATTGAGCTCTGAAGTGTTCTTCAGCAATCAAGTATCGCTTCCTCTCCTCTTCCGTGAGCTCTTCCATCGTCGTGGTGATGATATTGTCTTTGTCAAGGTCGCACTTTGATCCAGACATATCCGGAGTAGATTGAATCGGTTTTGTCACCAGATTAATCGTTCCCCAGCGGAGTCGCCAAAAAGTATGTTGACACGAAAACGCGCCAACACACTCGAAGATCGATCAAACGTGCAGCACAGCCGTCACAACGGCCAACTCCTGACTTCCCGGGGCAAACCGGTCAGACCGGTTTACAGAACCGGTCAGACCGCTTCTGGTCGGGAGGTCGTGAAGACCTAGAAACTCAAGCTCGGGAGGGACCCCGTCGGAGCTCGAGCTAATCTAGGGTTGCTCTAGGGTCGGCAGGCCACCTAGAACGCCTTTGAACGCCGTAGAGACGAGCAAAGAACAGAATATGGGGGTTGGAAAAGATTAGGGTTTGAGAGATACAAAAATAGAAGATAAAAGTGTTTGATTCGATTGGGAATACCTCAATCGGCCGTCTAGCCTTTATATTTATAGGCCGGAGAAGTCTTACCCCTTTCGAATAGGTTACAATATGGAATTAAACTCGGAATCCTAATCCTACTCGAATTACAGAACGAAACCTGTCTGACCGGTTTGACAAACCGATCAGACCGGTTTGGCCTTTGGCCCAATTTGAGTGTCAACAGAACATAAGAAAATGGTCATGCAAATCTTTCTTTTGCACCTTGCATGTAATAATTTTATAAATAGCAGAATACTGAGGAATGGACCTTGGAGCTTTACTGTCATCTAATTTAGTAAACCACCCCGTCCCGTCCAAAGATATTTTCCGCCGCGCCCCCGTCCAACTGGCTGTCCTCCCCCGCGCCCGCTTTTTAGGCAGGCAGATTGCCTCGCAAGGCTCGTTTACAACTGTCCCACCTCCCGTCCACCCACCCCATCGCTCGAAAATCCCCAACGAAAACAATCTCCCCACCAAATCCCTCGTCCTCCGCCTCCGCCGCCGCCGCGCAGATCCGCCCTCGCCGCCGCCATGGCGACCTCCCGCACCTCCTGGGCCGACGTCGCCGACGCCGAGCCCGCCCCACCTCCCCCGGTCACCACCCCCACCCCAACCCCCGCCCCCGCCGCCGCGGCGGTCTCCAACGGCCCCGCCCGCTCCTCCTACGTCCCGCCCCACCTCCGCAACCGCCCCTCCACCGCCGCCGCCCCCTCCTCCGCCGCGGCCCCCTCCCGCCCCACCGCCGGCCTCCTCTCCGGCCCCGGCGCCGCCGCCCCCACCTTCGCCTCCACCCGCGGCGCCCCCCGCCGCTGGGACCGCGAGCCGGACCCCTTCGCCAACTCCGACCCGCCGCTCCCCTCCCCCGCCGACGCCTCCGCCGCCCCGTTCGAGGAGCACCAGAACACGGGCATCAACTTCGACGCGTACGAGGACATCCCCGTCGAGACGTCCGGCCGCGAGGTGCCGCCGCCCGTCGCCACGTTCGCCGAGATCGACCTCGGCGAGGCGCTCAACGAGAACATCCGCCGCTGCCGCTACGTGCGCCCCACGCCCGTGCAGCGCCACGCCATCCCGATCTCGCTCGCGGGCCGAGACCTCATGGCGTGCGCGCAGACGGGGTCGGGCAAGACCGCCGCCTTCTGCTTCCCCATCATCAGCGGCATCATGAGGGGCCCGCCCGCGGGGAGGCCGCAGCGGGGTGGGGGCGGGATGGGGATGCGCACCGCGTACCCGTCCGCGCTCATACTCTCGCCCACCAGGGAGCTCTCCATGCAGGTCGGATGCCCTGCCTCCTCTGCGTTTTATCTGTCTACATATACCAATAGATTTGCTTGCCCGTGTTGCTGATGCTATGTTGTGGTTTGGTGGGCTGCAGATTCATGAAGAGGCGAGGAAGTTTTCCTACCAGACGGGTGTTAGGGTCGTTGTCGCTTACGGAGGAGCGCCCATTACTCAGCAGGTATGATTATTTCTTCTTTATATTCGATTCTGGACATGGTTAGGCTATCTGTACTCTTTGATTCACAGCTTTCTTTAATTAATATAAGTAGCTCAATTGGTTCTGTTGAAGTTATTTCTCTGGCATAAATTTGTTCCATGTCCTTTTCAATGAGCGAAAAAGTTAGCCGGCTGGCAATGATGCATAGATGCCAAGACATTGAATAGGGCATACTTACAACTCTCGCGTTATTGTTTTCAGTGAAGCTTTGGTGCACATGGAGCACATGTTTAATCTGAATTATAAGTGAACACGAGGTTAACCCAAGATTCTGTCTAAACTAACCCTGTGTACAGAATTAACATTGTGCTGCTAGAATGCTTGATATGGGTTAACCTGTTATAATAAAGAACATCCATTAAGAAAACCTGCAGTCTGAGATGTGCATGATTCATGTAGTGCAAAACTAATCCAATATAGATGTCACATCATTTTAGAACAATTTGTTTTTCTGCCAAGAGTTCACACAAGGCCGGTCTTCAAACTGGCAAATGTGAGGTAGTAAATGCTTGCAGTTCCTTCACGTGAACCATATTAATTTCACTGACTTATCGTTAAAATAGTATGTTTTTCTACATATACAGCCTGGACTTGCTGAAATTTTTAGCATAACTTATTATCTCAAGTTTCAGTCACATTCTAAATTTCTGTTCTATTTTTGCAGCTAAGAGATCTTGAGAGGGGTGTTGACATTCTTGTGGCTACCCCTGGCCGTCTGGTTGACTTGTTGGAAAGGGCAAGAGTGTCTTTGCAGTCAATTAGGTACCTTGCCCTTGATGAGGCAGATAGAATGCTTGATATGGGTTTTGAACCACAAGTTAGGAGAATTGTTGAGCAAATGGACATGCCTCCGCCAGGTGTGAGGCAGACAATGCTGTTTAGTGCAACATTCCCAAAAGAAATCCAGGTTAGCTGTTTATATTTGTTAATATTATTCTATTGTTAAATGTTGAACCTATGCATTCGTTGAGTAAGAATCCCCACTTATGTGCTTCTACATTGTTTCTTCGACTGTTTCATGTTTGCGCCCACTGATATTCTGTGTTCGGTTGTGATTTGTGAGTAGTAGCTTAGATTTTTTTTTAAAAAAAATTCTTTCCTGGCCAGATTAGCTTAGGCAAAGCAATCGGATTCACATTGTTTGAGAAACCTTAGACCATGTTTGTAGTTTTGTGCCCCAATGTGCTATATGCTTTCAGTTGGGTGTTTGAATGGGCAATGTGATACTGCCATACTGGTGTAGCTGATACCTTTTATATGTAATTGAATGCTTCTTCTAATTTAACATGCCTGATCTGTTGTGTTCAATGGGGAAACATTTCAATCATTGTATAGTATATACCATGATTACCTTGGCATTCTATATATGTGGTTTCCTTTCATCCTTGTCTGCACTCAGCTTAAGATGCATGAAAGCTTGAAAAAAAATCCTATGGACACTGGATTGTCTTTTGTTAGCCATGACCTGCCCCAAACTCCAGTTCTCTTTTTCAAACATATTTTTTTTCTTGTTTGAATGAACTTATATTTGGTGATGGATGATGATCATCTTCATCTGGGAGATGTATAACTTTATCAATTTGCTTGCTGGGCTTGTCAAGTGCTTGCTCCGTCCACAAATATAAGCATTTTAGGACATCGACACGGTCTGCAATATGCTACTTTGACCAATAGTATCTATAAGAATAAAATATTTTAGATATAAAGAGTTACATATTATAGTTTGGTTTCATGATGAATCTAGTATCATACTTGTAATCCTTATACATTTTTTGCTATGATGGTCAGAGTTAAAAATGTTTGATAAACCCAAAGATTGCTTATATTTGTGGAGGCGGGGGGGGGGGGGGGGGTATCTGCTATTTTACCACCTTCGATGTTTTCTGGTTACTTTATGATAAAGTGGTTTCATTTTGCATTGTTAATGATATGGATGTTACTCTAATGAATACAGAGAATGGCATCGGACTTCCTGGAGAACTACATCTTCTTGGCTGTTGGAAGAGTTGGATCGAGTACTGAATTGATTGCCCAGAGAATAGAATTTGTGCAGGAGGCAGATAAAAGAAGTCACCTGATGGACCTTCTTCATGCACAAAGAGATACTGGAAAGGTAATGTTTGATCACTGATTTTTTTTTATTTTTCCCATGCTATTCAATCATCTTCCCTGATATTTTCATTTCATTTGTACTCATTTTTTTTCCTGGTGCAGCAAACACTCACACTTGTCTTTGTGGAAACCAAAAGGGGTGCTGACTCGTTGGAAAGCTGGTTGTGTATGAATGGGTTTCCAGCTACTTCTATCCATGGAGATCGAAACCAGC
Organism: Echinochloa phyllopogon; assembly: GCA_033239725.1. Lineage (NCBI taxonomy): Eukaryota > Viridiplantae > Streptophyta > Magnoliopsida > Poales > Poaceae > Echinochloa > Echinochloa phyllopogon. The sequence continues at coordinate 33,885,291 of BTCW01000008.1, forward strand.
AGGTGTGTTTTTGTTTCGGCATAAACATGTTCAGTGCAGTATGACTGGGCACTCAGTGCCATGAATTAATATTAGCCTATTACTGTGGTGACCTGGCCATAATGGTGTGTCTGGCAAGCTCTAAATGTGGTGTTGCTATTTGCAGATACTGCTATTGGATAGCACACATTTTAACCAACTCTTTGCTTGCTCATATATCTATATCCATTTTCCAAAACTGCTGTATAATTTAACCATGTTCAATCTGACCTTTTAAACCTTTTAATATATTTGTTTCAAACTATGATGTGTGTGAGCAATGGTTTTTTTTCTATTCCTAATGCATTGATGTACTGTTTCTGACAGGAAAGAGAATACGCCCTGAGAACCTTCAAGAGTGGGCAAACTCCTATTTTGGTTGCTACAGATGTGGCAGCTCGGGGCCTCGACATTCCTCATGTTGCTCATGTTGTGAACTTCGATCTCCCCAATGATATTGATGACTACGTACACAGGATCGGAAGGACTGGGAGAGCAGGGAAGAGCGGCCTTGCAACTGCCTTCTTCAATGACAACAACTCATCATTGGCAAAATCTCTTGCTGAACTAATGCAAGAATCTAACCAGGAAGTACCTGCATGGCTCTCACGCTATGCAGCTCGCCCATCTTTTGGTGGTGGGGGGAGGAACAGACGGTCTGGAGGTGGGAGCCGCTTTGGTGGCCGTGACTTCCGCAATGATTCGTCCTCATTTGGCAAGGGGGGTTCTCGTGGAGGTGGTGACTACTATGGTGGAGGCAGCGGTGGTGGTTATGGTGGTTCCTCTTCATATGGTGGTGGGGGCTACGGGGGAGCTGGGGCTCCGAGTGCCTGGGATTAATGTCATAGTCGCTCCCTAGTAGGGTTTGCGAAGCCTAGGTCACTTTTTACTTGAGTTATCTCTTTAGGTATACATTTTTGGTAGGAGCTGTTATACAGCTACAGTACAAGATGAATGGCGTCATCCCCTTTTTTTTCTTCTGGTTACTACCCGCTGCAGTCTTATCTTGCAGATATCCATTATGGAGAGCGTCTTGAGGACTTTCAAGCACACAAGATTCCTAGTTAGGAATAGGATTTCCACTTCTGAAATTCCTAGTTAGGGATAGTAGCTGGTGTTGTGCTTGAAGTGAAGTTTCTGCCTTTACTCTTTCCTTTGCCCGTGTCGTATTTTGGTGGTCGGTTGTAAAGCTTGTGTTGAGGGGGCTTTTGCGGCTTGATTTTTGTCTTGGATTCAAGTTTTGACACCCAGAGGTTGAAGAAGCGGTAGGATTGTTGTAGTCCTTTAGATCTTGTTGTAATGTATATACTGTGAGGTGAGGCTGGATAGAATAAATTATGTAGGTTTAGAGGAAGAAGGGGGGAAGTTGTGTGTGATGATTTCTTCTGAGAATACATACATGTTATGTGTACTGCAAATTGTTTGGATGAAGTTCAACTAATATTAACATTATCATCCAAATGCATTGGTTTCTGGTGCTTGGTGGAATTATGTTACAATGAATATGAGCGTGTGATTTTTTTGGTTCCTTTGGTCTGATGTTTCTGTTTGGTTATGTATTTTCATGTTGTTGCGTCTAATCACTTCCAATTGATACCCAACCGTCACTGCTCTGCTCTACCAAAGGATAAGCACGCTGTGCCTCTGGATATGCGTGCCTCTGGATATCCAGCCGGCTCGGCTCAGCTCGAGCTGGCTCGTTAGTATACCGAGCTGGCTCAGCTCGAGCTGGCGTTAGTATACCGAGCTGGCCGGCTCAGCTCGAGCTGGCTTGTTAGTATACCGAGCTGGCTTGCTTGACTCGGCTCGTTAAGAGACCGAGCTAGAAGGCAGGCTCGGCTCGACTCGTTTGTCAGCTCGTAGCGCCTGCTTGCCTGCGGCCGTCGAGCACCACCCAGTACCACCGTCGCCTGCCTCGCCTGCGTCCGTCGCCTGCCGCTTACCCCCGCAGCTGCTGCCCGCCGCTCGCCCTGCGGCCGCCGCCGTGTGAAGCCACCACTCGCCCCCGCGGCTGCCAAGCGCTGCCTGCCACTCGCCCCTGCGGCCGCCGCCGTGTGAAGCCGCCGCTTGCCCACGGCCGCCGCCCGCCGCCCGCCGCGCACACCCGTGGCCGCCGCTTGCCACCGGAGAAGGAGAGAGAAGAGGAGAGGCGCGAGCCGAGAGCTGGCGGCGCGGAGGGAGCAGGGAGGCCGAGGAGGCGCCGGAGGGGGGAGGCAGTGGAGTCGCGTGGGAGAGATAGGGAGGAGGCGGAGGGAGAGAGAGGTGGCTAGCGGAGGGAGGGTAGGGGCGTGGGCCGGTGGGCTTTAGGGTTTGAGGGGGGTTAAATGGGCTGCTTACGGTCCTTGATTCCCTCTTGGGCTGGTGCGCTGGGCCATTGACACTAGCTCGTTTAGGCTCGCGAGCTGGCTCGTTAAGAGACCGAGCTGAAACCTAGGCTCAGCTCGTGAACAATTCCAAACGAGCCGAGTCGAGCCGAGCCACTACTAAGCCGAGCCGAGCGAGCTACCGAGTCGTGAGTTTTTCGTCCGGCCTTAGTTGTGTTGTGCTTGACTTGGGAGATGATTGAGATGGTGTTTCGCCACTGAATCTGATGTATGTGGGTACCGTGCTTTTGTCTATGATCTCCCTCTAATAGCAGACTCTGGATCCATACACTTCTTGAGGGGAGCTACAATAAAGGATCGTCTGGTTCACAATAAAGGAGATAACATTTGCCTCTTAACTACGTTTCTACTTCTTGGCACAAATTGCAACATGAATGGAAAAAAAGGCATGGCAAGAACGTATAAAAACCTTTTTCTCCTTATTTTGACAATTGACATCCCCAGAGGTGGAGGTTGTGCTCTTGTGACAACTCCAAAACATCAAGGTGACAATGGGTGAGGAACCAAACCAAATCCAAACCAATCTCTACCTAATTATAAAGCAATGATTGCTTCCACGGTACGTTGTTTCCGCTGTACGTCGTAATTTTACAAAATTCTCCCTAATAATTATAGAAATCAACCTACCATCCTGATATATTCTGGCCGTTTTGTAATCCGCGATCGAGTCGAGCCATGCACGATAACACGTTCTGTTCCCTACGTAGTGATCGAGCTGCTACAGGACTCCGTCCCTTACCAGAACTTCGCTTCGAGGTGCCCGGTCATCATCTCACATATCATAGTATAAATCATAATCAGATTTTATCTACCGATAAATTAATTCCCTTGGGTTTGTTCAGGGGATAGGGCCCATGTCCTGGCCATCACGGCGGACCCCTTCTGTAGTAATGCAGACGTGCACAAGCTTTACCTCGTCACGTAACGGAAAAACACTTCTTCTTTTCACGTGAAAATAAACTAATGTAACACCCTTGGATGTGGAGCGAGAACAATAAGGATCATGTTGTGCTTTATGTGTTCAACACTAGATAAGTAATGACATCACACATCATGTTAGTACTCGTGTTTAGTACATAGATTGTTTATTTTTATCTTTACCAACTATAATAATAAAACAAAGATTCATTTAGCAGTACGCCAATAATTTTGAAAAAGCCCTCTAATATTTATGGGTCCCCTCTTCATCTTTCTCACATCGCTTGTATCCTCGTCGTGGACCCTTTGTCGTTTCCGGACATGACGTCCATCCTTTGGTACATTGTATTTTTTTTAAAAAAAACTATGATGTTTCATCTAATCAACTCGTAGTATCTCGTCGTTCTGCACTGCCTTATGCACCCCTTCGTCATCTCACGTCGCTCGCTCGTATGCCCATCGTTGACCCGTTATCGTTTCAGGGCATGACGTCCACCGAAGATCTCTCCTATATGTGTTCGTCGTCAATCCAAGTCTTTTTAGTGTGCTGTAATGTTTTTAAAAAAAAGCCATGACATTTCATCCAATCAAGTTATAGTATCTTATCTCCTCTCGACGTTCCGCACCGTCGAATGCACCAATTCATCTTTTTATGTTGCTTGCATCCCCATCGTTGACCCGCCGTTGTTCTCAGGCACGACATCTACCAATGATCTTTCCTTTATCGTGTTCCTCATCGAATGTGGAATCAACATTGTACATGGCTTCCGCGCGTCTTCACTCACGAAGTCCTCTTCACCCGTAGCAACGTACGGGCATATTTGCTAGTCCATACTAATTCTAATATATTTACAAACCAATCCAATCCCACCCATTTAGTATTGAAGCCAAACCAATCCAAACCATTTACCTTTTCTCTTCTAACCAAACCAAATTAATCGGTTCCAACCCAAATATTAAAACCGGGTTTCACTAACTACTCATAATAAGGATATATCTTATGATGTGGGGCCCACATATTGATATAGCTCAATCAATTTACAAAGAGTAGCTAATTCTTATTCCGAGACATCTCCAACAAATTTCAGCTAAATCCGATAAAATTTTGTAGTGTGAACGCGATGTTTTAGTTTTAGGGTCCGGCTTTTAACGTGGGGCCCACATGTGGATCTCATCACATAATTTTGCAGAAAGTAGCCGACCGTCGTTTTGAGTCATTTGCAACAAATTTCAGTCAAATTCGCTAAAATTTTATAGTGTGAACGCGAGATTTAAATTTTAGGGTCCGGCTTTTGACGTGGGGCCCACACGTGGATCTCATCACATAATTTTGCACAAAGTAGCTGATTGTTGTTTTGAGTCATTTGCAACAAATTTCAGTCAAATCTGCTAAAGTTTTATAGTGTGAACGCGAGATTTAAGTTTTATGGTCCGGCTTTTAATGTGGGACCCACATATGGATATCATCACATAATTTTGCACAAAGTAGCCGACCGTCGTTTTGAGTCATTTGCAATAAATTTCAGCCAAATCCGCTAAAGTTTTAAAGTATGAACACGAGATTTAAGTTTTAGGGTCTGGCTTTTAAGGTGGGACCCACACATGGATATCATCACATAATTTTGCACAAAGTAGCCGACCGTCATTTTGAGTCATTTGCAACAAATTTCAGCCAAATCCACTAAAATTTTATAGTGTGAACGTGAGATTTAAATTTTAGGGTCCGGCTTTGATCTAAGTCAAAACATATATTTATAATAATGTTTTATTATTTAATCTTTTGAGTTAGTCAAACTAATCCCAAACTGATTTCAAACTGGTTTAAACCATTATAATTGTTAAACCAAACCGAATCAAACCATTACATATCTTGACCCATTATACACCAAACCAGTTGATTTAATTACAAAAGCAAACCACCAAAACCGGTTTCAACCCAAACCATTTCCAGCTTATTGGCAAACGTCATGCGCAGATAGCTCGGCGGCAATGATTCAAGGAAATTGCCCTATAGCGTTAAACAGGAAAAACTAATGTTTTTTTTTAATATACGACACATCATCCCAATGAAAAGGAGCACCCCGGTCCTCTACTGGCATGTCCAATTATCCATCAACATTGAAGCTCTGGGGGTGTTCAGTTCTCCTGAAAAGAGAGTGAAAATGAGAGGTGAAAAAAGTCACATCGGACACTGTAGCGCACTGCAACCCTGTAGCGCACTGTAGCACTTTTCGTTTGTTTGTGGTAAACATTGTCTTATCATGATCTAACTAGGCTCAAAAGATTCGTCTCGTCGTGTACATCAAATCCATGCAACTAGTTTTTTTATTTACCTAGGTTTAGTGCTCCATGCATGAGAAGAGAGATTTAATGTGATAGGTGAATAGTGAAGTTTGGAGAGAGAAAGTTTGAGAAGTTTGTAGAAACAAAACACGGCCTTTGCGTGACTGCTGGTTCCATAGGGCAAAGCACCGCTCTCTGTACCATATAAACCGAGAGGCTAATATTAATAGGGCAAATATTACAATTCATACAGGCATCAGTTCACAAATACGTAGTAGTTTACAAATCTGATGCATACCTTCCATCAGTTTATTTATACACTATGGAAAATATTACAATTCATATGGGCAGCTACGAACAAGTAGCCTATAAATCTGATACACACATTGTAGAGTGGCTTCGTTCCTGGCCTGGTACTCTGCACCTTGACATGTGAGCATCCTGTAAGAACCTTGGTAGCATCTGTGGAAGCAAAGAGATCATCCGCATCTGTGGAAGCAAAGAGATCATCCGATGTGAGATAAAAGAAGGGACAATGCTGGTCAAAACTGATATTAAACGACCACAAATCTGTAAACCAAACAATAAGAGAAAGCAGAGTATGGCTGGGCTGACTGATTGTGCAGCCCTTGATCATATTGAGAGATTTCATTATTTGGGTCTCAATTCGTGTGCTGAAATTTCTCGATCATATTGTTAGGAAAACTGGATGTTGTCCAAAGCTTTGCCTTTGATCATACACCAGCAAGTGCATTAGGCTGTGTATCAGGTTTCTGGAGAGCCTGGTGATACCTACTCTGACAATGTCTAGTGCACAAATCTTTAGATGAGAACATGTTCACCATTATTAGCATAAGAGCTTTATATCATCAGTTCACTTAATTAACCGACTATACAAATGACAGTCATAAGCTCCTATAGCATAACTGCATAAGTGCATAACTGGTGATTCAAACTTATTTCCACCATCAGTTCTCATGCCCGGGCACAGCCACAGACGGTTTGTGTTCTCAAAAAAAAAGCCACAGATGGTTTGTAAATTGCAACTGACTGCACACTCACTTCCACACGGTAGCTGTTCGCATCCAAAATTGGCAGTTGCCTGTCAGGTCGAGGGCAATCGGTCAGACCGGTTCTGGAAAGCGGTCAGACCGGTTTCCCTGTAGCCGATCTGGCAACAGCCGAAACCGGTCTGACCGGTTTCTCTATCCGGTCTGACCGGTTTACTCCGAATTGGAGTAGAATTAGGAGTCCTGATCGTTTTCTAAATTCTAAAAGGATTCCTTGCGGGGCAAGACCTCCCCACCCTATAAATATAAAGGGCCGTGGCCGATTGAGAGCTGTCATCCAATCGATCAAATACTATTTTTCTACTTTTATCTCCAAACCCTAGCTTACCAACCCCTTTGCTTTCCTTGTTTGTCTCGACGGCGTTCAAGGAGGTTCTGAGTGGCCTGACCGATCTCAGAGTAACCCTAGACGCGCCATCTCCAACGGGGTCCCTCCCGGGGTGGTGATTCTAGGTTTTTTCCCGAAGCCCTAGCAAATCCGGTCTAACCGGATCCCTAAACCGGTCTGCCCGGTTTGGGCTGAGGCTGCGGCAAGTGCGAAGTTTCTGGTGTTGCGTGATCCGACGCTCGTGTGTGTTGACCAGAAAGTGTCAACATACATTTGGCGACTCTGCTGGGGAACAAATTAGAAGATCTGGTTTTCAAAACCGTTCGATCTAACCCCGGTCAAGATGGGAGCTCGGTGTGATCTTGATATGGATAACATCATCACGGCTTCGTTGGAAGATCTTACTCCGGAGGAGCAGAAAATGTTCGAGGTGCTGCAAAATTACATGAAGACACAATTTTTGGTTGGTGTCAAGAAGGATCGTCATGGCAAGGTGGCAAGATTGAAAGAATTTGAGCTGCCGGCGATCAAATTAAACAACAATCAAGTTGAGGTAATACCCACTGTAAGTAAAACCCCAAAAGCTCTTTCTAATACAACTCCTTAAAATAGTGTAGAGGGTGATGAATTACTCACCTCATATATTGTTCGTTTAGAACGATTAGAGGACCTTGAGAAAGATAAGACTGTTGCTTGCTTTAACAATAATGAAACTAGTAGTAGCGTTCCTAAGATTAATGCTAGTGGGGTAGTTTTTCCTAGTTTGTCACCCATACCTAATGTTAACACTGAAAAATATATATATGGTATGCCACCTGAATTTGCCGTTGGTCAATCCCTGCTGTTCCAACCGATTGGGCCAAACGTGGCCAAACCGGTCAGACCGGATCAGGGAACCGGTCAGACCGGTCTGACCAATGCGCTTGAATTAGTGCATGAGCAACCTATGCCGCTTTCTGTTTTGCCTGATCCAATGGTTTATGCTCACACTAATACTTTGGGTACTGCTAAGCCTCAATTTAGTACAATAGTTAACACATCTGCTCAAAGAAATATTATACCTGATGATGTGTTTGAGAGTTATAGGCTAGCTCAAGCTAAGATTGCTCCCTACTTAAATAAGATGAATTTGGAGAGTGTGCAACAACAACAGCCAAATAATCCTATCTGGGCTAAATTTAATAAATTTAGAGAAGATTTGGCTAATGTGGTAAAAACTAAACTTGGTGTTGATATTGGTAACACAAATTTGTATCAAAAACCATATGATGCTGAGTTTGATAATTTTCCTCTTCCACGCGGTTGGCGTATGCCTGATTTAATTAAATTAAGTGGAGATGATGACCGAACCACGTGGGAACATATTAGTCAATACATAGCTCAACTGGGAGAAGCGGGTACATATAATGCTCTTAAAGTGCTTGGTTTTCTTCGCTTGCTCCTGGTTCTATTATATCTTGGGATATGTTAGAGCGTAAATTTCATGATCACTTTTATAGTGGGAGCTTGCAATTGAAATTGACGGACTTGACATCGGTTAGGCAAAGTAGAGATGAAACTGAATCTGCTTACATTAAGAGATTTAAAGAAACTAAGAATCGTTGTTTCAATTTGTCAATCATTGATATGGACCTTGCTGATATTTGCTTAAAGGGTTTAAGGTTGTCCATAAGAGATAGAATAGAGGGTTCTGATTTTCTTTCGGTTGCACAAGTTCAAATTAGGGCTTTAGTTGTTGAAAACCGAATGAATAAGGAAAAAGAAAGAGATACTTCTAGATCACGTCATTCCAATGTTCATATGATTGATTACGGATCTGATAGTTCAAGCGATAGTGATAATGAAGTGCTTGCTGCTGAATTTGTATGGCCCTCTAAAGAAAAAACTTACTCTTGTACATCACTTAAACCGGCTAGCAAAGGTCGGCAAGAAGAAGTTAAGTTTACGTTTGATGTTTCAAAGTGCGATCGTATCTTTGATGAATTGCTTACGTCTAGAGATATTAAATTATCTCATAAATTGCCTCCACTTGACGAATTGAAAAGGCGTGCATATTGCAAGTTTCATAATACTTATTCTCATGCCACTAATGATTGCAATGTGTTTCGTCGACAGGTTCAATCGACCATAAATGAAGGTCGTTTGACATTTCATGAGATGCAAGTTGATAAAACACCTTTCCCTGTTAATACTATGGATTTACATCAGCCCAAGGTCTTGGTTCGGCCGCATCAAGCCGAAGCAATCAAAGGGAAGAATGTTGTGATTGGTGAAGATAAACCCGATTTGAGGGGAAAAGAGTTGACTCGAGAAGTTACATATGAGAAAAATCTAGATGGCAGGGAGACATTCAAAGTTACTGTGAGAGCCTCTGGACATGGGGGGCAAGGGTCATCCGTTCCCACCGAGCAAAGACCGTTTGAGCCTATTCAGGCCAAACTGGTCAGACCGATTGGGGAAAGCGGTCAAACCGGTTTTCCCCGGTGCCGTCCAAAAATGATTAAACCAAGCCGTCCAGAGATTGGAAACTGGAAACTCAATATTGCAAAGAATCAGGGGAGTACTCTTAAGCCAAAGGTCACCTTTGATATGCTATTTGACAAGTACTCCAAGCAAAAGGCCGTTACAAGCGATCGACCGATAAAAAAGAGAATGAGATCACCTCCACGCCAAGAAGAACCTTTTCAAACGAAAAAGAACTTTACTCCGTTGTGGGGGGTGTCAAGTTCATATCCACCTCGTCCAATTTATGATAACAATGGAGTAATGTGGGTGCCGTATCAGCAGCCCTTCCAGCCTAGATGGGGAGGACCACGAGGGCTAGCATTAGACAGAATCTCAAGGCCTGGACAAGACCATTTGGTACCTCACCAACCTGGTCAGGGTCGCCATACCCAACCGGTCAGACCGGTTTCCCTAGGAAACCGGCAACACCTCCTGTGAAGCAAATGTACAAGCCGAAACAGAAGGAGGAGGTGCATAAGATGGATGTTGACCCAGAGAGGACTACAAATCAAGATGTTATTCAGATTGGGTTGATGAACGTTCCCCTTGGATATAGTGGCAAATGACCGATTGTCATAGACGATAAGGTTGAGACACCTATTCAGAGGGGATCTGTTTCTGTTAATGATCATGAGGTGAGTGGAAGTGGTTCTAACTCCAAGTGCTTCTTGCCAAGATGGTGTCCTTCCGGTTTATCTCATACTCAAAGGAGGAAGCTTCAGTGCTTGAGGTTTCGGGAGACGAAGGAGAAGGATCTAGAAAAGCAGAGAGACGAAACATTCAACAAGTACAGGCCCATGATTCCACAGAGGAAAGAATGGAGGGCAAAGATCAGCTCCCAGACAGAACCGGTCAGACCGGTTAAGGAGTCGGTCAGACCGGTTGCTGAAAGCGGTCAGACCGCTTTGCCCGATGCGCCACCCGGTTTTTCTTCTCCCGCTCCTATGGTTCGTGATGACAAGTTATTATCAGTATCCGCTCCAGAGGATGATGAAGAGCTTGTTGATTATGGTTCTTCTCCTGAACGCATGGATCTTGAACTTAATGTGATTCATATGTCTATGGATGGTTACATGTTATCAGAGGAAGACATTGCTCATCTTGATTTCGGGCCGAAGGAAGCTATTTTCCAGAAGCCTAAAGCTACTAAAAATCATCTGAAGGCTTTGTACATGAAGGGTCATATCAATGGGAAGCCTATCTCTCGCATGCTAGTGGACGGAGGGGCAATAGTCAACTTGATGCCATATTCTTTGTTCAAGAAGCTGGGAGGTTCAGATGAGGAGCTGATCAAGACCAACATGACTGTCAGCGGTGTTGGAGGAGGTGAACCTATGAGCGCCAAGGGAGTTGCTTCTATGGAGCTTACTATTGGAAGCAAGACATTGGCTATTGCGTTCTTCGTCGCTGAGACACAAGGTAACTACAGTTTAATCCTTGGTCGTGATTGGATTCATGCAAACCAGTGTGTGCCTTCTACTTTGCATCAGTTTTTAATTCAATGGATAGATGATGAAGTAGAGGTCGTTCATGGAGATACGTCGGCTTGTGTTGCAGTGGCCTATAGTTCTACTATGGATGGTCATGAGAATCTTAAGTGCTTATCTGGTTTGGATTTATCTGATTGTGAGATCATTGGTTGCACTAAAGATGGCTTTGCTACTGCTGTTATGAAGCCGATCGGAGATCTGACTATACCATCTCTTATGATTTGATGGATCTGAATCTAGAGTGGTTACAACAGAGGCGTGAGCACTATCGGGCACATAAGAACGATATGTGCGAGGCTATCAAAGATTTTGATAATTTGAGCAAGTTAGGACAAGGGTTTACGTCGGCTGATCCTCTAGAGGAGGTAGATATTGGTGATGGCACTGTACCTAGGCCGACATTTGTAAACAAGAACCTTGATCCTTTGTTTAAAATTGAGTTAATAAAGTTATTAAAGGAATATATTGATTGTTTTGCATGGAGTTACAATGAAATGCCCGGTTTAAGTCGTTATCTAGTTGAACATCGTTTACCTATTAAACCTGGTTTTAGGCCATTTAAACAATCTCGCAGAAACTTTAATCCTGATATTTATGACCGGGTGAAAGAAGAAATCAATCGGTTATTAGATGCTAAATTTATTAGGCCTTGTTGATATGCTAATTAGATCTTTAACATTGTGCCTGTTGAGAAAAAAGGAACAAAAAAAGCTTCATGTTTGTATTGATTTTAGAGATCTCAATAGAGCTACTCCTAAAGACGAATATCCTATGGCTACAGCCGATTTTCTTGTCAATGTTGCATCTGGACATATAATTCTTAGTTTTCTTGATGGTAATGTTGGTTATAATCAAATAGTTATGGCCGAAGAGGATATAGGCAAAACGGCCTTTCTATGTCCGGGTTTTGTTGGTCTATTTGAGTGGGTAGTAATGACTTTTGGTTTGAAGAATGCTGGTGCCACATATCAGAGGGCTATGAATTTGATTTTTCATGACTTACTTGGCATTACAGTAGAGGTTTATATCGATGATATTGTTGTCAAATCGGCTGGAGTAGATTCTCATTTGGCTGATTTAAAACATGCATTTGAAAGAATGTGTCGATATAAATTGAAGATGAATCCACTAAAATGTGCTTTTGGTGTATCGGTTGGAAAGTTCTTAGGGTTTATTGTGCATGAAAAAGGCATAGAGATAGATCCTACAAAGATTAAAGCTATTAAGAATGTAGAGGCTCCTACTTGCAAGAAAGATTTGCAAAAGTTTTTGGGCAAAGTAAATTACATGAGGAGATTCATCTGTAATTTGTCCGAGAAGGTGAACGCCTTTACTCATTTACTTCGGTTGAAGAATGACATTGATTTTACTTGGGGGGCAAAACAACAAGAGGCCTTTGATAAGATTAAGCAATATTTATCTTCGCTGCCCATCCTTCAAGCGCCCAAAAGTGGGGTACCATTCAAGTTGTATGTAGCAGCTGAGAAAGATGTCATTGGAGGTGTTTTGACTCAAGAAACCGAAGGAAAGGAATTTTTTGTTACATATGAAAGTAGAAGATTATTGGATGCCGAAACGAGGTACACTTTTATTAAAAAGTTATGTTTATCATTATATCATACTTGCACCAAGTTAAGGCATTATCTTTTACCAAGTATTTGTGTAGTAGCATGTCAAACCGATATAATTAAATACATGTTGCATAAACCAATTTTAAGTGGTAGAGTCGACAAGTGGGCTTATGCTTTAGTTGAATATAATTTGCATTGTGAGCCATTAACTGCGATGAAAGGACAAATAGTAGCCGACTTTATTGTTGAACATAGAGTGGATAAGAAACTTGATTTGAATATCGGTTATGCTACTTTACTCCATGGAAATTGCATTTTGATGGATCGGTTTGCAAAAGTGGTTGTGGTGTTGGAATTGTTATTATTTCTCCACATGGGGTTGTTTTTGAAGCACTTAACTGATTAAATCATGAGTGTACTAATAACCAAGTCGAGTATGAGGCTCTTCTATTCAGATTGGGAATTTTGCATGACATGGGAGTGAAGCATGTAGAAGCTTATGTCGATTCTTTACTGGTGGTACAACATGTTTCTAAGGTATGTCAATGTTTATATGGATTTTTAAATGTCTATCTTGATAGATGCTTTGATATTATATCTTGCTTAGATGAATTTGTAATCCGTCATGTACCATGAGAAAGAAATCCAAAGGCGAATGCTCTGGCTCAACAAGCATCTGGTTATAATGTTCAGAAAAGAAATTTTCAAGAACGAAGACCGATGTTTTTAAAAGCCGAGTGCGCTATTCTGGAGGAACTGGTTGCACCTCTTCCTCAAACCGGTCTGACCGGTTTAACCGGTCTAACTGCTTTAGAAAACCGGTCGGACCAGTTTCCTGAGACTGAGTCTACTTCGGCTATTGTTTCCCATAAAGACGAAGTGGATGATTGGAGAAAGCCTCTGGTTGATTATTTGCAAAATCCTAGCAGTTCAGTTGATAGAAAAATCCGACGATGGGCTCTTAAATTTGTTCTAGATGGTGATGAATTATATCGTTGGACCATTGATGATTTGCTTCTAAAATGTTTGGGTCCTGACCAAGCTAGGCTAGCTATGGCAGAGGTTTATGAAGGAATTTGTGGTACTCATCAATCGGCTCCCAAGATGAAGTGGCTCTTTAAGCGAGCTTGTTTCTATTGGCCCAATATGATAGCTGATTGCTTTAAGTATTACAAAGGTTGCGAAGAATGTCAAAAGCATGGGGATGTTCAGTTGGTGCCTGCTGCGTTGATGCAACCAATTATTAAGCCTTGGCCTTTCCGAGGACGGGGTTTAGATTTTGTTGGCAAGATTCATCCTCCTTCATCGAAGGGTCATTGTTTTGTGATTGTGGCAACTGATTATTTTACCAAATGGACGAAAGCAGTTCCTTTGAAGAATATGACACATAGAGAAGTGATTGAGTTTGTTAGAGTACATATTATACATAGGTTTGGTATTCCGCAAACTTTGACTACAGATCAAGGAACTCCGTTCATATCTAAAGAGGTGCGTGAATTTGTCAATTCCTATGGTATTAAACTTCTCAATTCATCTCCATATTATACTCAAGCCAATGGTCAAGCTGAGTCTAGCAACAAGATTTTGATAAAGCTCATCAAGAAGAAGGTAGAAGATCATCCTAAAAGATGGCATGAGGTATTATCTGAAGCTTTATGGGCTCATCGTATTTCTAGACATGGTGCTACTAAAGTTACTCCTTTTGAGCTTGTGTATGGTCAAGAAGTCGTTTTTCCTGTAGAGGTGAATCTTGGCGCATATAGGCTTGCAAAGCAAAATAATCTAGATGTTGATACATATTATGCTTTGATGACGGATAATATTGACGAAGTGACCGACAAGCGATTGGAGGCTTTAGAGGAGATTGAAAAAGATAAAAGGCGAGTGGCGAGGGCATACAATAAGAAAGTGAAGTCCAAATCTTTTCAAGTAAGTGACTTGGTTTGGAAAACAATTATTCCTATTGGATTGAAAAGCAACAAGTTTGACAAGTGGTCTCCAAGTTGGGAGGATCCTTTCAAGATTGTGAAGGTTTGTTCAGGAAATTCTTATATGGTAGAAACCTTGCAAGGACATCAGCTGCCTAGAGCTCTCAATGGGAGATACTTGAAGAAATTTTATCCAAGTGTTTGGCAAGGTGCTTAATAGGATATGGCCGATTTATGTTTTAAATCGTCCTTAGGATAAAAATGGCCGGTGAATTCTGTGACATCGACCTTAGCATATTTTCTAGTGCATAAAATTTACTAGAAAACAAGGGGCATATGTTCGCACCCAAAATTGGCAGTTGCCTATCAGGTCGAGGGCAATCGGTCAGACCGGTTCTGAAAGGCGGTCAGACCAGTTTCCCTGTAGCCGATCTGGCAACGGCCGAAACCGGTCTGACCGGTTTCTCTATCCGGTCTGACCTGTTTACTCCGAATTGGAGTAGAATTAGGAGTCCTGGTCGTTTTCCAAATTGTAAAAGGATTCCTTGCGGGGCAAGACCTCCCCACCCTATAAATATAAAGGGCCGTGGCCGATTGAGAGCTATCATCCAATCGATCAAATACTATTTTTCTACTTTTATCCCCAAACCCTAGCTTTTCCAACCCCTTTGCTTTCCTTGTTTGTCTCGACGGCGTTCAAGGAGGTTCTGAGTGGCCTGACCGATCTCACAGCAACCCTAGACGCGCCATCTCCGACGGGGTCCCTCCCGAGGTGGTGATTCTAGGTTTTTTCCCGAAGCCCTAGCAAATCCGGTCTGACCGGATCCCTAAACCGGTCTGACCGGTTTGGGCTGAGGCTGCGGCAAGTGCGAAGTTTCTGGTGTTTTGGGATCCAGTGCTCGTGTGTGTTCACCAGAAAGCGTCAAAAGTAGCAAAAACCAACTGTATTTTTTTTGAATGAATACTACTGGCCAGTTTTGTAATAGTGGTTCTTGGGGTAGCAATATTTTTCCTGTGTTCATGGACGTGGCAAGTGATTTTTAAGAATGACTGAATGGCTCGAAGGATGATGCAGATTTCCACATTTTAGCATATATTTGGCTCATAGTGCAACCAAAGTGTTGACGGTCAAAATGGGCCTTGGGCCAAACCGGTCAGACCGGTTTGCTTCTGTAATTCGAGTAGGATTAGGATTCCGAGTTTAATTCCATATTGTAACCTATTCGAAAGGGGTAAGACTTACCCGGCCTATAAATATAAAGGCTAGAAGGCCGATTGTGGTATTCCCAATCGAATCAAACACTTTTATCTTCTATTTTTGTATCTCTCAAACCCTAATCTTTTCCAACCCTTATATTCTGTTCTTTGCTCGTCTCTACGGCGTTCAAGGACGTTCTAGGTGGCCTGCCGACCCTAGAGCAACCCTAGATTAGCTCGAGCTCCGACGGGGTCCCTCCCGAGCTTGGGTTTCTAGGTCTTCACGATCTCCCGACAGAAAGCGGTCAGACCGGTTCTATAAACCGGTCAGACCGGTTTGCCCCGGGGAGATCAGGAGTTGGCCTTTGTGACGGATGTGCTGCGCATTCGATCGATCTCGAGTTTGTTGGCGCGTTTTCATGTCAACATACTTTTTGGCGACTCCGCTGGGGACGATTAATCTGGTTTCAAGACCGATTTAATCTACTCCAATTATGTCTGGATCGACGTGTGACCTTGACAAAGACAACATCATCACCGCGACGATGGAAGAGCTCACGGACGAGGAGCGGAAGCGGTACTTGATTGCCGAGGAGCACTTCAGGGCGCAGTTCTTGAAGGGCTTCAAGAAGGATCGTGGTGGTCTTGTCAAGAGAGTGGAGGAATTCGTCATGCCGGCTTTCAAGCTGGCAAACGACCAAGTTGAAGAAATTCCTAAGGTAACTGGCGAATCCTCTGATTTAATGCAGCAAATTACTCGCATGATGGATGATAAATTACTTGCTGCACAAACTGCTACTAGTGAATTAATTGCTAGTATGACTGGTAATTCTGATAAAAATAAAATTAATTTAGAATCTAATGAATTACCTAGCTCATCAGGCGTGCCAGAACATGTTTTAGATTCTAATTTGGGCATGCCGGCGAATTTTTATGCGGGACAAACATCTCACCCTGGTTCGGTCCACGAACCGGTCAGACCGGTTTGTACACTATTCCACGCACCACGGGAAGTATACCCCACAGATCTGGCACGTTTCACGCGCCGATTCCGAGTACTTCTCAGAATATGATGTATGGTGTTCCCCGCATTCCACATAACAGAGGTGATGAGAAATATCAAGCCGAGTTAGCTAAGTTTAAAGAAGACATAGCTAATACACTTAGAGCAAAACTCGGACTTGAATTGGGTAGTGCACGCTTAGATCAGAAACCGTATCCGCCTGAATTTGATTTGGTTCCTTATCCTAATGGTTGGCGTGTTCCCGATTTTATTAAATTCAGTGGTGAAGATAATAGAACTCCTTGGGAACACATTAGTCAATATATTTTGCAATTAGGAGAGGCATCATTTTATGAGGCATTGCGTATACGGTTGTTCTCATTATCTTTAACTGGAACTGCTTTTTCATGGTTTTCTTCGCTTGCTCCAAATTCTATTCATAATTGGACTCAATTGGAGCGAAAATTTCATGATCACTTCTTTAGCGGAGAAAACGAGGCAAAATTATCTGATTTAACATCGGTTAAACAAAGCCGTGAGGAATCGGTTCTTGAATACTTTAAAAGATTTAAGGATGTTAAAAACCGATGCTTTAATATCATTGTTTCTGAAAAGGATTTAGCAGATTTAGCTTTTGCAGGCTTACGGTCTAATTACAAGGAAAGATTAGAAGGTTCTGATTTCCTTACTATTAATCACTTGCAAATGAAAGCCATGAGCCTAGAGCTTAAGTTTAAAAATTCGAAAGAATCTGCTAAACCCCATCGTTCGAACGTGCATATTGTTGATAATGATTCTGATAGTTCGGACGATGATAAAGAAATTTATGCCGCCGAATTTGTTTGGTCATCAAAAAGTAAACCTAGTTCTTGTCCTTCATTAAAGCCGATTCAGAAAAATCGGCAAGAAGAAAAATTTACTTTTGATGTAGCCAAATGTGATCGTGTTTTTGATGAATTGCTTAAGAATGACTTTGTTAAACTTTCTCATGCAATTCCACCAGCCGATCAGTTGAAAAATCGTGCATATTGCAAGTGGCATAATTCTTTTTCTCATGCGACCAACGATTGCAATGTTTTTCGACGACAGGTACAATCGGCCCTTAATGAAGGTCGATTGGTGCTCGCTGAAATGCAAGTTGACAAGACTCCTTTCCCTGTTCATACCTTGGATGTGAACACCAAGATGCTGATTCGGCCGGAACAAGCCGATAGAGCTAAGGGTAAGAATGTGGTGATTGGAGACCCAAGACCGGAAAAAGTTGATGACAAAGTTCCGGTCAGAACAGTGATGATTGGGAGAACTCTGGATGGAAAAGAGTCTCTGAAGATTACTATTAACACATCAAGGCCCGGGGGGCAAGGAAGTTCTTTGGAAGAGAATCGGTCCGCTAGCCAGGCGAAACCGGTCAGACCGGTTTCCCAAACTGGTCAGACCGGTTTGTCTCCAGACCGTCCAAGAACTTTCAAGCCTAAGCGCCCGGAAGTGGGTACTTGGAAATTCAATGAGCCAAAGATTCAAGGGAAGGTTCTGAAGCAAGGACCTACATTTTCTCAGCTCATGAACAAGTACACAAAGGCCGTTCAAGTTGATCGGCCAACAAAAAAGAGACAGAGGTCACCACAGCATTGGATTGATCCTACAAGTTACAAGCGCCGTGGTGGTTTTGCATATGACCGATTGGGCTCATACCAATCAGGTTTTTCGACTGCTCATCAAAGCGGTCAGACCGGTTTTATAAACCGGTCAGACCGGTTTCGGTCTGAGCAAAGAATTCATGTTCCTCCTAAGCAAGAATACTGTATCAAAGAGAAGAAGGAGGATGTTCAAGCCAAAGTCAATAATTTTATAAAAATTGGCGATATTCCAGTGGCTATGCAAGACTTGGGTAGAAAGCCGATAGTCATTGGAGAATCAGCTCCTGTTCCAGTCAAGAAGCCAATCAAGGCTAATGATCATGAGGCCAGCAGTAGCAGGGGAGTGAAGAAAGTTTTTCAACCAAGGTGGTGTCCTTCTGGGTTGACTCATACACAGAAGCGGAAACTACAACGTTTGAGAAACAAAGAAAAAAGGGAACAGGAAGTTGAGAAGATAAGGGATGACTACTTCAACAACTACAGGCCTATGATCCCTCAGACCAAGATTTGGCAAGCTAAACCCATTGTGCAATCAGCAACACAACCGGTCAGACCGGTTTCTGAATCCGGTCAGACCGGTTTGGGTCAGCCGACCGCTGCAGAAGCGGTCAAACCGGTTTCTGAAACCGGTCAGACCGGTTTGATGACAAAAGCGGGGGTTGGTGCTTCTTCAACCATTGAAACTATTCCACCGATTCCTCCAGTGGTTGAAGATGAAGAATTAGTTGATTTTGAGCCTTCTCCAGAGCATGACAACATGGAAGTTAATGTTGTTTATTTATCTTCTGATTACTATGTTGTACCGGAGGAGGAAATCTCTCATCTTCAACTTGGGCCTCGAGATGCCGTGTTTCAGAAGCCTAGTGAATCAGAAAATCATCTCAAGGCTTTGTATATGAGGGGGCACATTAACGGGAAACCAATTTCTCGTATGTTGGTAGATGATGGAGCTATTGTGAATCTTATGCCATACTCTCTCTACAAGAAGATTGGCGGGAAAGACGAAGAACTGATCAAGACAAACATGACGGTCAGTGGAGTTGGTGGAGGTGATCCCATTGGTGCCAAGGGGGTAGCTTCTATGGAGTTGACCGTCGGGAGCAAGACTATTGCTACGGCTTTCTTCGTCTCCGAGGTGCAAGGTAACTTCAGTTTAATCCTTGGTCGAGATTGGATTCATGCAAATAAATGTATTCCATCTACCTTGCATCAATATCTCATTCAGTGGATCGGCGATGAAGTCGAAGTTGTCCATGGTGACAGTTCTTCCTTTGTTGCAACAGCCAATTCCGACTCTCTTAGTGCAAATGAGAAAGTCCAATGTTTGCCGGGCATGGATTTGACCGACTATGAGTTGATCAGTTGCACTAAGGATGGTTTTGTTCCTGCTACATTAAAGCCGATGGAAAATCGGTTGAATTACTTGCTATAATTAATGGAGCAACAAAATCAACAGAGACAAACCGGTCAGACCGCTTCTGGAAACCGGTCAGACCGGTTTGGGTCTGAACAGCGCCGATCGAGCCAAACCGGTCAGACCGCTTCTGGGAACCGGTCAGACCGGTTTGCGTCTGGACAGTGGCTTCAAGACCGGATTGATCATTATCGAGAACATTCGGCCGGTACATTCGAAGCCATTGAAGATCTTGGTGATATAGATAAGCTGGGTCAAGGTTTTACATCAGCTGATCCTTTAGAAAAAATAGATATTGGTGATGGTACTATTCCTAGGCCTACTTTTGTAAACAAAAATTTATCGGCTGAGTTTAAAGTCGAATTAATAAATTTGTTGAAAGAGTATGTCGATTGTTTTGCTTGGGAATACCGTGAGATGCCTGGTTTAAGTCGTGACTTAGTTGAGCATCGTTTACCAATAAAAGCCGGTTTTAGACCTTTTAAACAATCGGCTAGACGTTTTAATCCCGCTATTTATGACCGAATAAAAGAAGAGATTAATCGTTTATTAGATGTTGGTTTTATTCGGACTTGTCGTTATGCGGAATGGATTTCTAATATTGTTCCCGTTGAAAAGAAAGATTCGGGAAAACTTAGAGTTTGCATCGATTTTAGAGATCTTAATAAAGCCAATCCAAAAGATTCATATCCCATGCCTATAGCCGATGTCTTAATCAATGAAGCTTCTGGACATCGTGTTGTTAGTTTTCTTGATGGTAATGCCGGATATAATCAAATATTCATGGCCGAAGAGGATATGCACAAAACGGTCTTTCAATGTCCGGGATTTATTGGTTTATTTGAGTGGGTAGTTATGACTTTTGGATTAAAGAATGCCGGTGCAACTTATCAAAGAGCTATGAATTTAATCTTTCATGATTTACTTGGTGTTATTGTGGAAGTGTATATTGATGATATTGTAGTTAAATCGGATGGTTTGGATTCTCATTTAGCCGATTTAAAACTTGCTCTTGAGAGGATGCGACGGTATGGCTTGAAGATGAATCCACTCAAATGTGTTTTTGGTGTTTCGGCTGGAAAGTTTCTTGGGTTTGTTATTCATGAAAACGGCATAGAAGTTGATCCCAAGAGAATTCAAGCTATGAAGAAAGTCGAAGCTCCTACTTGTAAAAAGGATTTACAAAAGTTTCTAGGCAAGGTAAATTTCTTGAGAAGATTTATAATTAACTTGTCTGGAAAGGTTGATGCTTTTACTCCTTTACTTCGGTTGAAAGATGAAGCCGATTTTACCTGGGGGGCAAAACAGCAGGAAGCTTTTGAGAAGATTAAAGAATATTTATCTTCACCACCGGTGCTTAGGGCGCCTAAGCGGGGAGTTCCATTCAGACTTTATGTGGCGGCTGAAGATAGAACTATTGGGGCTGTTTTGACTCAAGAAATCGGCAACAAGGAGTATGTGATCGCTTATGTAAGCCGACGGCTCATCGATGCAGAAACAAGGTATACTTTCATTGAGAAGTTGTGTTTATCCTTGTACCATGCTTGCACTCAATTAAGGCATTATTTATTATCTAGCACATGCATCGTGTTGTGTCAAACCGATGTGATTAAACATATGTTGCAAAAGCCGATTTCTAGCGGAAGAGTCGGTAAATGGGCTTATGCTTTAGTTGAGTATGATTTGGCTTGTGAACCTTTAAAATCAATGAAAAGCCAAATTGTAGCTGATTTTATTGTTGAACATCGGATAAATGATACTTGTGAATTCGACGTCGGCTATGTTGCTTGTACACCATGGAGGTTATACTTTGATGGATCAGTTTGCAATGATGGACAAGGAATTGGTGCTGTTTTGATTTCTCCAAGTGGTGCCGTCTTTGAGTTTTCAAACCGATTGGAAGAAAAGCGAACCAATAATCAAGCTGAATATGAAGCTCTTCTATTTGGCTTGGAATTTTTGCAAGACATGGGAGTAAAACATGTTGAAGCTTTTGGTGATTCACTCCTGGTAGTACAACAAGTATCAAAGGTATGCCAATGCTATAATGGTTCATTAAATGCATATCTTGATAGATGTCTTGATATCATTGCTTCTTTTGATGAATTTACTATCAAACATATTCCAAGAGAAGAAAATGGCAAGGCAAATACTCTGGCTCAGAAAGCATCTGGTTATATGGTTGCAAAGAAATATTTCTATCTCCAAAAACCGATGCAAACGAAAGCCGAGGTTCTGGTTCTGGACGAACCGGTCACACCGGTTTCAGAAACCGGTCAGACCGGTTTGAATGCCAGAACCGGTCTGACCGGTTCTGAAAGCGGTCTGACCGCTTTGTCCCCTGACAGAAGCGAAAATCCTTTGGATGATGCTAATCAATCCAAAGTTAAAGATCAGGATTGGAGGGTGCCTATTATTACTTATTTGAGAGATCCTGGTCGTGGTGCAGATAGAAATATTCGGCGAACGTCATTTAAATATGTTTTGCTTGACGATGAACTTTATCATCGAAACGCCGAAGATTTGTTGTTGAAATGTCTTGATTCAGATCAGGCCAAGGTTGCCATGGCTGAGGTCCATGAAGGTATTTGTGGTCCACATCAATCGGCTCCAAAGATGAAGTGGTTACTTAGACGAGCCGGTTTCTATTGGCCTACTATGATGGCAGATTGTTTTAAATATTACAAAGGATGTGAAGAATGTCAGAAGTTTGGGAATTTGCAACTTGTTCCTGCTGCATTGATGCATCCTATTATTAAGTCATGGCCGTTCCGAGGTTGGGGGTTGGATTTTATTGGACGAATTAATCCTCCATCATCAAAAGGGCATAGTTTCATATTGGTTGCTACGGATTATTTTACTAAGTGGACTGAAGCGATTCCTTTGAAAAATATGACGCATCGGGAGGTGATTGAATTTGTTACTCAAAATATTATTCATAGATTCGGTATTCCTCAAACATTGACAACGGATCAAGGTACTTCTTTTATGTCTAAGGAGGTACGTGAATTCGCCGAATCCTATAGAATTAAGTTGCTCAATTCCTCTCCATATTACGCTCAGGCTAATGGACAAGCCGAGTCAAGTAATAAAACTTTGATTAAATTGATCAAGAAAAAGATAGCAGAAAATCCTAAGAGATGGCATGAAGTTTTATCCGAAGCATTATGGGCTCATCGTATATCTAGACATGGTGCTACTAAAGTTACTCCTTTTGAGCTTGTATATGGTCAAGAAGCCGTTTTATCTATTGAGGTAAATCTGGACGCTTATAGGTTGGCTAAACAAAATGACCTTGATGCTGTCGATTATCACAATTTGATGTTGGACAATATTGATGAGGTAACCGACAAAAGATTGAAGGCTTTAAAGGAGATTGAGAAGGATAAGCTTCGGGTTGCTAAAGCTTACAACAAGAAGGTGCGAGGCAAATATTTTCAAGTTGGTGAACTTGTTTGGAAGACGATCTTGCCTATTGGAGCAAAAAGCAACAAGTTTGGTAAATGGTCGCCAAGTTGGGAAGGGCCTTATAAAGTTTTCAAGGTCATATTTGAGAATTCTTACATATTAGAGACACTGAAGGGAGATCATTTGCCTAAAGCTATCAACGGGAGATATCTGAAGAAATTCTATCCAAGTGTTTGGCAAGATGCATGAAGATCGATGGCCGATATTTTGTTAATATCGCCCTTAGTATAAATTTTTAGCTCCTGAGTCATATTTACTTGCTTTTTAGTTCTCAAGTTCACTAAAAACGCAGGGGGGCATGTGTTGACGGTCAAAATGGGCCTTGGGCCAAACCGGTCAGACCGGTTTGCCAAACCGGTCAGACCGGTTTGCTTCTGTAATTCGAGTAGGATTAGGATTCCGAGTTTAATTCCATATTGTAACCTATTCGAAAGGGGTAAGACTTCCCCGGCCTATAAATATAAAGGCTAGAAGGCCGATTGTGGTATTTCCAATCGAATCAAACACTTTTATCTTCTATTTTTGTATCTCTCAAACCCTAATCTTTTCCAACCCTTATATTCTGTTCTTTGCTCGTCTCTACGGCGTTCAAGGACGTTCTAGGTGGCCTGCCGACCCTAGAGCAACCCTAGATTAGCTCGAGCTCCGACGGGGTCCCTCCCGAGCTTGGGTTTCTAGGTCTTCACGATCTCCCGACAGAAAGCGGTCAGACCGGTTCTATAAACCGGTCAGACCGGTTTGCCCCGGGGAGATCAGGAGTTGGCCGTTGTGACGGCTGTGCTGCGCGTTCGATCGATCTCGAGTTTGTTGGCGCGTTTTCGTGTCAACACAAAGGTTGTCATGGAAAAAATCATGGAGTCCTTTTCATCGCTGGACTGTACAGCTCATTTATTAGCACAGGTCTCTAAGAAATGGTTTGGATCAAAATCACACAGTTCTCTAATATAAATGACTCTGAAAATTCATTGTTTGAAAAGTTGCATACATCAGTATTCAGTATCCAACGCATCAATGGAAGTCGTCCTTTACCGGACAGCTATGTGGTGAATTGAACGGAGCTGTAAGCTTTAATTGTTTCACGAATGGAGCAGTACCGTCTAGGACAGGACTCGCATTATAAAACACAGGGCACACTGTACGTAGAGGCACCATATTGAGCCGGCCCAGCAGTAGTTTCTTCACTGTCTACATATCTGGGGCTTGGGAGGAATCAGGATATTTGGGAGGTCAGTTACATGGCTGTCACATGGTTTCAGAATTTCAGTTTTGAGCATTACGGATACTATTAATAGCATACACTGGAATGCGAGTGAAGTAACGAAGGACTAAATCATCAATGTGTGTTGTCCTTCGTTTGTGGCGTAGAAGATGCTGCGCACTTGTGGCACCTGAAAATCAATAAGCTTCACGTTTCTCTGATGAATGTTGTTAATTATCAGAACACATATATGGGCTCCTACAAAAAAAGCACATATATAGGCAATATTCAATGTGAGCTGCTGCTTGCCTAGTTTCTTTCCTGCCTACAGTCAATTTGATGCTTGCAAGTCAAAATATACTTCAAAGATTTCATCGTAATGGGAAATTTGCTCAAAATAATATGGTAAGGAAAATAGACCAGCCATACAAATTATACAAAATGCTCTGACACAGAGAGCAGAATTGAAGAGCATGGAGAGCATGGCCTTCACTGACGTGATATCATGAATAGCAAACGATCTTAGCAATTCCCACCAAGAAGTAAGGCCAGATGAGCAATAACTCTACCAAAGATAGGCATCCCAATTCTACTACCGAGTATATATAGGCAAGATAAGCGAGAACTCTACCAAGTACTCCTCGCCTTATTTTAGAGCAGAGCATTCCCACCAAGGGCCTAGTGGCATATTATATGTGGTCCATTATTCTTGGTACCTCCAAGGATGGATGTTTTGAAGAGAAAAACTACTGTAATTGCAACACATGGCTTCAAAAGTATGTTGTATTACATTATCAAGCAAAATATAAACTCATCAAAGTTAAACAAGTTTGATTTAATATAAAACCAAAACGAACTGAGATGTGAGATAAAAGAAGGGACAATGCTCGTCGAATCTGATATTAAACGACTACAAATATGTAAACGACACAATAAGAGAAACCTGAGTATGGCAGGGCTCACTGCATGTGCAGCCCTTGATCATATTGTTAGGAAAACTGGGCATTGTCCAAAGCTTTGCCATTGATCATACACGAGCAAGTGCATTAGGCTGTGTATCAGGTTTCTGTGCTGCCTGGTGCTACCTACTCTGACAGTGTCTAATGCACAAACCTTTAGATGAGAACATGTTCACCGTTATTAGCATAAGAGCTTATATCATCAGTTCAGTGGCACTGTGGCAGGATGAATGCAGATTTCCACATTTTAGCACACTCATAATGCAACCAAAGGCTGTCATGGAGATTGCATAGCATCCTTTTTATCGCTCGACTGTACAGCTCATTTATTAGCACAGTTCTCTAAGACACGGTTTGGATTCAGAATTACACAGTTCCATATATGACATGCACTGAGAATTCACTGCTTGAAAAGTGGCATACATCAGTATTCAGTATCCAACGTATCAATGGAGGTTGTCCTTTACCTGACAGCTATGTGGTGAATTGAACAGAGCTGTAAGCTTTAGCTTGTTTAGATGAAAAATCGGCACCCAAAGTTTATACGCGAAAAGAAGATTCCCGTCACATCAAAATATCGGCCCATGCATGAAATACTAAATGCAGTTGAAATAAAAAACTAACTGTACAGTTTTGTTGTACTCTGCAAGACGAATATTTTGAGTCTAATTAATCAATTTTTGGACAAATTTTCACATATACAAACGAAATGCTACGTACAGTGGCGCAATAATTACGAAGTGACCCCAAACTCCTAGATCCCCGCCCCTTATTTTGCATCTAAATAAGGCCTTAATTGTTTCACGAATGGAGCAGTACCGTCTAGGACAGGACTTGCAGTATAAAAAACACAGTGCACACTGAGAGGCACCATATAGAGCCCAGCAGTAGTTTCTTCACTTGGGACATCATTTGGATTACGTCTTGTTAGAAATCAATGGCATCCTAGCTGGAGCCGAATGCCTACTGTGTCAGAACTGAGGATAGGACGTCTGGGGATTTTAAAGAAATGGGTAGAAGGTGGCGTTCCTCAAAGGGAAACTAGATAGGTATTCCAAAAGTGGAGGCTGCCAAGAATTCAAGCTTAGTTTTGTCGGTCATTCTATTGGAAAGATTATCCTCAAAAGTGCTCTCACAGGTATTTTCAAACTGGCCAAGATTTGTTTCTGAGTAGTTGTTCTGTACGTGATGACTAATCTGTTCATTCCATTTCAAAAGAAGCCAAACTGCAGCCATACCTGTACACATACATGTCGATATCGGGGCCTCACTTAGGTTTCTGGTACAGCTCAAATTCTCTGTTCAATTCTGGCCTTTGACTTCTGAAAAGGCTCAAGCAAATGCAGTGCATGAATCAGCTCACTTTCAGTGATGACAACGACCCACAGAACACATTTTTTTTTACAAACTTTGCAAGGCATGTACATCCAATATGGCATGAGCTCGTATCAGTTAAATTTGAACTTGAATTCCTTTTTTTTATCTGGGCAGCTGAAGACACTGGACAACTTTAACATCATTTGGTATCATGCCGCAAGTACTACATATGCCGAAGCATTCTCTCTTCTTTTGCCAAGCTTAAATTTGACCACCTCTTGTAAATTCTAAATTGCTAGGATGTCTATGTCCCATATCATTCAGCGAGAATCGATATCTGCCTGCCATGCCTCATCAGCGAGAAGAATTGATCTCTGCCATGCATGCCTCAACATCGGATAACTCGAAAAGGGGGCAGGTAAACATCTACGCCAGGTTCATCATGTGGTCCTTCCCGGAGTTGTTCCGATGATGATGTGGTCCTGCACGCCGATCCTGGCCGTAGGTACCCGTTGTACGTCACACCACACGAACGCACCACCCAAGCGGCCGCCGCGCGTCGTCACCCCTTGCCACCACCGCCTTAAATCCTCAATGGTTGCTCCGGTGGTTGCACCCACCTACCGGCGGCCATGGCCATCCCCGTCTCCAACGCCGGCGACCCCTATATATCCTCTCCTCGATCTCTCCCCGCCGTGCAACCCACTGCACCCACAGCTAGATCAACCCGCCGCAGTCGATCGCCTCGCCACCATGACCGGCGCCGCCGCCGCCAAGCAGCAACAACAACCAGAGCCCGCCGCGGCGCCGGCCGACGGCGGCGGCCCGGCGGCAGTGATCACGAACCCCCGGCACCGCCCTCGCCCGCTCAAGCTCCTCTACCACCTGACCATCTCCAACCTCCCCTTCCTCCTCCTCGCCCCCTTCGCCGCCGCCCTCGCGCTCCGCCTCTCGCACCACAGCCCCTCCTCCCTCCTTCTCACCACCCACACCACCCTCACCTCGAACCCACCCCTCACCGCCGCCCTCCTCTCCCTCGCCGCCGTCCTCGCCGCCGTCCACCTCGCCCGCCGCTCGCGCGCCGTCTACCTGCTCGACTTCGCCTGCTTCAAACCCTCCCCCGCCCACGTCGTCACCCGCGAGGCCTTCATGCGGCAGAGCGCCGCCTCGGGCGCCTTCACCGGCGACAGCCTCGCGTTCCAGATCAAGATCCTGGAGCGGTCGGGGCTCGGCCAGGGCACCTACTTCCCGGCGGCGGTGCTCAACTCGCCGCCGAACCCGTGCATGGCGGAGGCCAGGGCGGAGGCCGAGGCCGTCATGTTCGGCGCCGTCGACCGGGTGCTCGAGAAGACGGGCGTCCGGGCCAGGGACATCGGCGTCGTCGTGGTCAACTGCAGCCTGTTCAACCCGACGCCGTCGCTGTCCGCCATGATTGTTAACCGTTACAAGCTCCGCGGGAACGTTGCCAGCTATAACCTCGGCGGCATGGGGTGCAGCGCCGGGCTCGTCTCCATCGACCTCGCCAAGCAGCTGCTCCAGGTACATACGTGATTGGTTCATTGTTGTTCCTTGCTCCAGCTCGTCACCATCATCGTACGTTAGCGATTGGTAGGATTTTTTTTTTTTGCTCGGCGATCGAAAGAGTTTGAGAGGTGAGTTGAGGTGGGGTTTGTTCAGCGACCGCAGCTAGAGGATGCTGCTGGTTGCGGGGGTTGAGACTCGATGGGTAGCTACCGGTGATCCTGGAACGGACGGTGGGGATGGAGCGCGAGGTTGAAGCGGGGGGCGTTTGACTTGGGTTGACTGACTCCCGCATGCCTTTGTACGAACGCACGCACGGTGCATGTGCGTAGTCGTGTCACTCGTGCAGTGGTTGAAATGTTTTGGACGTGCGAAAATATATATATAGGCTCTACAGAACTAGGTTGACGGATGATCTTTTTGGAATCATTACGTAAATACTAGCTCGATGATTAATTCAACGTGCATAAGTACGGGGTTGGTACTTTGTGGTAGGGCACGTATGACAGCAACGGATACTAGCAACGGCAATATTGCTACAAAGCATGGTTTGTTCATTGACAATTACTAATTTAACAGCTATCACCTTCACCTCTTTTAAATAAAAACAGTGATCATGAAAACATATGAATTGAAACACAGAGCATAGGAAGAAAGTCAGTTTTGTCTCAAATAGCAAA
This sequence comes from Echinochloa phyllopogon, assembly GCA_033239725.1. Classification (NCBI taxonomy): domain Eukaryota; kingdom Viridiplantae; phylum Streptophyta; class Magnoliopsida; order Poales; family Poaceae; genus Echinochloa; species Echinochloa phyllopogon. The sequence goes on from BTCW01000008.1 coordinate 33,914,180, forward strand.
TTTCCTCTCTCTGTCTCTCTCTCACTCTCTCTCTCTCTTTTGCGAAAGGGTTAAGCAAAATTTGGCTGCATATGAAAGCATAGACTTCAACTTTGGGAACAGTTTGGAAATTTAGAAAACTGTAAAAGGTTGTCAAAGTTTACAAGTCCAGTAGCACTACTTAGGAAACGTCATCACAGTTCCCAAAGCCAATCACAAATGGTTTTGGGAATCGTTTGTGATGCTCGGGGCATCAACCGTTTGTGATACCCCGTCACAAACCGTTTGTGATTTCCCGCGTCCGAAACAAACCCTAAAAAATACAAAAACAATAGGGAAAAAATGGCGTGACTTGGCTTGTATATATCCCAGGGGGTAGGGTTACATGGCAAGTATCCTAGTCGGTTACAATATAGGAGCCCTAGTTGGATTACACGAGTTGTTGATGAAGCCGACTAGTCGGAGTCGATTCCGACGAGTTGTTGATGAAGCCATAGCCGCTCTCGACTAGTTTTGACTAGTCGAGATGAGTTGTTGAAGTAGTCGAACACCGAGTCGATGAAGCCGATCCCGACTAGTTTTAGCTAGTCGAGACAAGTAGCCGAAGTAGTCGTCGTCGAGTCGATGCAGTCGGATGCAGGCATAGTAGTACTCACGTACGTCTTCTCGTGTGCACCAAACGGAGATCTTGAAGCCTTCGGTGTGCTTGTAGTAAAATTCAAGCACAATTGCTTTTCACGAGAATACTGGATGCTTTGTCTTCCTTTGTCTCGATGCGGGTGCTGATTTGCTCCTTTATTTAGAACTGCTTTATTTACGTATAAGCAGAATTTCTTGCACGCATCAATGTCCGCAGCATCAGCACATGTATGCATCAGGCCGACAGCAGCAGCTATCTTCGGTCTGCTTTGACTGGTGCTCCGTAGCTCCGTCTCGAATAGTTTCTGGCTCGGCCATCAACTCTGTCTCGGACTCGTCGAACTCTCCATCGATTCTGTGTCGGACTCGTCGCGGAGATACGGCGACTCGCCAATTGATGTAGCACAGTAACCATGAAACTCCGACTAGATTGAATTTGTTGATGTTTGGTCCATCAAGCTCTCCCATTTATCGCAACGATCGTGCCCTACGGTGGGCGCCAAGTGTCGACGAATTATGTCGAGCACGTCTAACTGGGGATACCCCAGGGAGTAGATTTGTGTGGGTCTCGCCGAGTTCTACGAACGAAAGTACACGAACAACACAATTTAGACAGGTTCGGGCCGCGAATAGCGTAATACCCTACGTCATGTGTGCTTGAATGTATTGCACGTGTAGTTGTCTGATCTGATCTGATCTACCGAACTAGGACCCCTGCCCTCCTTTATATATCCAGGGGCAAGATTTACATGGTAAGTATCCAGTTGGCCGTTTGTGATGTTCATTTCTGTAGTAGTGTTGCACTTCTGTAAAAAAAACTTAAAAAAAAAGGTTTGGGAGGTCTTGAACATGCATACAGCAAAAATTGTTAATCGTACAAGTGTTGGGAGGTCCTAATGAACTACAGTAGAAGCCATTAAGCACTGTGCGGCTGCTCGTTAGATATGGTAACTAGCAGGTGCTAGCAATATCATCCCCTTGCTATCGACCATACAACAGCTGTGGTCTGAGCCATGAATCTGGGAAACACCCTTGTAGGCTACGTGATGCGGTTACGGCTGCTACCTGTGGAACTTTTGGAAACGACGTAATGCGAAAGACTTCGAAAATGCCAACAAACCGCCGGCATTGGTGATTCAGGCTGTGGCCGAGGATGTTCTTCTATGGTCTCATCGAGTACATGACCTTGTCTAGAAATCCCGCCTGCGTGTGTGCTCTCTGTCCTTCTATTTTTCACTAATCCTTGTATTATATATATCTTGCTATGGCTTCGTGCTGCTGCAGGTGCACCGGAACCATTGTTTTCCTAAACGGTTCTAAACGGCCGTTTAGACGGGTTTAAACGCTAGACGGTAGGCGGCCGTTTAGGCCATTTAGGCCGTTTAAACCCGTTTAAACCCCGTTTAAACAGCCGTTTAAACCCCGTTAAACACTAAACGATGGGTCACCGACCAGCCTCCGTTTACCGTTTACGTTTTCATTGACCGGAACACGTACGCGCTGGTGGTGAGCATGGAGAACATCACTCTCAACTGGTACTGGGGCAACAGCCGGCCGATGCTCATATCCAACTGCATCTTCCGGATGGGCGGCGCGGCGGTGCTACTGACCAACCGCGGCGGCGCCGCCCGCCGCCGCGCCAAGTACCAGCTGCTCCACACGGTGCGCACCCACCGCGGCGCCGACGACCGCGCCTCCCGCAGCGTGTTCCAGGAGGAGGACGCCTCGGGCCGCGTCGGCGTCGCGATCTCCAAGGACCTCTTGGCCGCCGCCGGCGAGGCCCTCCGGACCAACATCACCACACTGGGGCCCCTGGCCCTCCCCATGTCGGAGCAGATCCTATTCCTCGCCTCCCTCGTCGGCCGCAAGGTATTCGGGCTCAGGTGCTTGAGGCCCTACATCCCGGACTTCAAGATGGCGTTCGAGCACTTCTGCATCCACGCTGGCGGCCGCGCCGTGCTCGACACCATTGAGGAGAACCTGGCGCTCAGCGCGTGGCACATGGAGCCTTCGAGGATGACGCTGTACCGGTGGGGCAACACGTCGAGCAGCTCGCTGTGGTACGAGCTCGCGTACACGGAGGCGCAGGGGAGGGCGCGCCGGGGCCACCGTGTGTGGCAGATCGGATTGGGGTCCGGGTTGAAGTGCAACAGCGCGGTGTGGAGGGCGATGAGGACCATCGACCCCGCGGAGGAGAAGGTGGGGAACCCTTGGGTGGAGGAGATACACAGGTTCCCCGTCGAGGTGACCAAGGTCGAGAGCGTCGCCGTCGCGCCGGCGGTGGAGTCGTGAGGTGTTTTGTTTTGTTAGTTTGGTTTTGGAGAATGGAATATGTGTCCAAGTGTATGTATATATGTATGTTAGTTATTGAGTGTGGGGTGGGAGAGTAGAGTGAAAGTTGTAAGCATACAACAATGTTTGATGATGGTTTGTTGGTGATGGTAGCTGACATGAACTACTGCAAACACTCGCATCAATACCGGTTCGAAAACCCCGTTAGAGGTAAATCCATCCATCCATCTATGGACATCGACCACGTCCTTGTCCTCATCCTTGAGCGGATCGATTCACCAGCCAGCCTCAGCCGTGCCGCCTCTACATGCAAGCGATGATGCCACCTCATCACCGATGCCGGCTTCCTCCGCCACCACCGGTCTCTCCATAGGCCCCCCATCGCCGGTGACTACTACAATGGCAACCCCATCCTTGACGCAGGAAGTGCAATCCACCGCCCATTGCTTGTCCCCTCATCAACCATTGATAACCGCCACTTATCACTCGACTTCCTCATATTGATGCGAGCGTAATTATACGTCGGGACCGGAGCTCGGAGATTTCGTCATGGAAGGTCTGGGACAGCTGTGGCAGCCTCCTCTTGATGGAATAGAATAGATCTACCAGATTTTTATATTGGAGTTTAACACCTTCCCGGACGTAGTCGTCTGTGAGCCTTTGACGCGGCGCTACATGATCGTACCTCCACCGCCGGACGTCAAGAAAACCTATTTTTGCTTTATGGGACCCTACCTCATCGATGGTGAAGATGATGTGGATGGAGGGTGCATCGGCATGTCAAATTTCAGGGTGCTATGTGAGGTCTTCAGTGATGGTGGTGTTGCACGAACCACCATGTTTGCCGGTGGCGGCACCATGATGGACTCAAAATGGAGCGAGAAGGCTGTTGACCATATCGCTTCATGGCTCAACCATGGGGCCACATCTTTCTTTAGCCGGGCGCTGGGCTCATGGTACCTTTACGTCAAAGGAGTGACCTTGATTTCTCTTGACGGCGGCACCGGTGAGTTCTCGTTGTCGGCGTTGCCACCACCAGCCACCGGGAAACACCACACGTGGATGCACAACTTCTTCGTCATCGAAGGCGGGGATGGTGAGCTGCGTATCATCGCCAGGCTTAACCAAGTCATGAAGGTTTTTGAGAGGTTGGATGGCGAGCGGGCTTTGGAGAACGAGGTCCTGCTGTTGGAGGTTACCCGTGACCTTCTTGGCTACAAACCATCCTTCTTCAATAAACCACTTGGACGCCAAAAAAATACTCCAAAGATTTCATTGTAATGGGAAATTTGCTCAAAATAATATCGTAAGGAAATTAGACCAGACATAAAGTACCACAACAATACTCTGGCACAGAGAGCAGAATTGAAGAGTCGGAGAGCATGGACTCCACTGACGTGATATCATGAATACCAAACAATCTTAGCAATTCCCACCAAGAAGTAAGGCTAGATATATGAGCGATAACTCTACCAAAGATAGGCATCCCAATTCCACTACTGAGTATTGGCAAGATAAGCGATAACTCTATCAAGAAGTATTCCTTGGCTTGGAGTAATTTTGGAGCAGAGCATTCCCACCTCTGTCTAGCTAGTGGCATATTATATGCGGTCCATTATTCTTGGTACCTCCAAGGATGGATTTTTTGAAGAGAAAAACTACTGTAATTGCAACACATGGCTTCAAAAGTATGTTGTATTACATTATCAAGCAAAAATGTACTCATCATAGTCGAACAAGTTTGATTTGGTATTAAACCAAAACGAACTGAATTTGTAACGGAGGGGTTAATTGACTTTCTTGTGCATAAACACCATGGATTCATCAGGTCGAACTTCCCATTGCCTCCGAAGCCCACGGGGTAACATGAATTAGGTAACAATTTCGGCAGATAACACGAAAAGGTATTTGAGTGTGCAGTTCTGCCTCTTCGTTTCATCCTATATATAATGAATGGGTCACGTCTGCACGGCACATGGCAACTATTCTTTTTTTTGTACCATAGCTTTATATAGCCATAAAATTTAAGGTACAATACTTGTAGATACAAATATGTAAACTAGACACTCGTGTATCGTGACGGTACAAAAAATTTATTTGACTTGTTGATCAGAATCTCCTTAACATGTCTCAAAATTGCATACATATCTATAATAATCTCTACCTAATTATAAAGCAAGGATTGCTTCCACGGTACCTAGGAAACGATTGATTCTGCGGTACGTCATAATTTTACGAAAACCCCCCTAATCTATTTTATAATATAGTAATAAATCCTTCATGGGTTCTGCCTTTCAAGTTTTCGTCCGTCACTTCCGTCCCCTCGTCCATCGTTGGGTCCATCTCCAAACCATCTTCAAACCCGTGATCAAGCAGACTTCGCTTCGATCAAGAGCCGTGATCACAAGTATAAAACCACGGAGCGGCCGAGCACAAGGACCGCATAGCCTAGCAGCGATCATCGACACGTATGCGCCTGAGCCCCTCGAGGAGCCGACGAGGTACGTCGTCTTTCGTACGTCGTCCGACCCTCCGCAGATTGTTTTCATCGGCAGCATATTATTTTCTTCGTCCGTTGCCCGTACTCGAGCCTTACACGGTTCTCATCGCCATCCCGATGTGAACTCTGATTTCATTGCCATAAGCCTGTGATCGTAACAAGACACGTGTATAAATCCACGCCCTGGCCTCCCCAAGACTCAGCAGATCGAAACTAGAAAGACCGCAACACTATATAAAGCTGCGTATTTTTGTGGAGATGGATTACGAGACGAGCCGCGTGCATGTACGTAGCGCCGCTGATCAGGTTGCCGGATGCGGCCGTGAGTTTGCTCTCCATGAACGTGATATATCAGTCTCTGATCCCACCCTTGGTGTGTGTCGCCGATCTACGTACAACGCTACAGCTAGATCGACAAAGTTCCACTCCACTTCCGCAGCCGACGGCACTGGTTCACAATCACAATCCGTCACCTATTTGTTGTGCCGACGATCTCTTTGTGTCCACTCAAGGGACCTGTACCGCTATCGATCGCATATGTTGTGATCACGCCCCTGTTGCCGGTTGATGATTCATGCATTTGGACGTCGTTTGCTCGTCTTCCGATGTCTTTCCAGCGGCTGTTGAAGAAGAGCAACAACGCAAGGCTGAGGAGGACTGTTTGGCCGAGGAGCGCCGAGCGCCTAAAGGCTGACAAAGATGCTCGCCATGTCAAGTAGGAGCAAGACGCTTGGGCTGCTGATGAACGTGGGCCCTCAGCTCGTTGCCCTTACCGCGCATGGTGTATATCAGTCCTCAACATCAAGACCGATCCCCGTCAGACTGTATAAGACCTTCCCAGTAACAACGGCCATTGCCTGGCCTCTTCCTGATCACACCTGGCAAGTATATATGCTGTATGCATGCCTTGACGTGGATCTTCGTCTATCAATATCGGTACTGTTTTTGAGTCCACATATTTGTCTCTGAAATCCTGCTGCTCTTATTAGTGTTAACCATAGGCTCATAATTCATAACAGAGGGACAAAGAAGAGATGGGACTTAATTTGTAACGACCGTTGGCTGGCCAAGTGATTATTCAGTTCATTTACCTTACCCTTGTGCACAATTACAGGTATTGTAGATGTAAATTGTTCAGTTCCTAAATGACCATCTTCTCTATATCTGCAAGACAACTTGCAATTAAAAGTACCAAAAATTTCACTAATTCACTTCGAAAGTTTTGCATTTATATAAGCACTATGTGATGTAGTACTATATTTTGATGATTATATAAGTCCATTTAGAATATAATTGATGAGGTCATAAATCAAGTTATCACCTATAAGTTTCCATCACCTGAGCTTTGAGCCATGTTTACTATGTTAAGATTATGAAACAAATATGGTTTCTCCCGTTGCAACGCACGGGCATATTTGCTAGTAATTATAAAGCAAGAATTGATTCTGCGATACGTCGGCTGACATCATCACACGTATTTGCTTACGTTATCACCTGCACAGAGCGATTTCTCGTCTGAGTCCGGAGGTGATTCCATCTAGGCAACGACTCGCGGTGATGCGGAACCTACCTCGACTCTGCCTGGATGCTTTTCCAGTGGCAATTCGAATCGAACTACATCGAATCGAACTACAATTGGTTGTAGAATAAAAAAAATCAATCCAGCCCAATCTGGAGCAAGAAGAAGATGCAACCACATGTACAGCCAAAAGAACGATTCGTCGCAAAAGAAATTCTCAGAACAAGTGCTAGATTAAAGCAATCGGCAACATTGCAAGCAATTGGACTAACAAAGCATGCAAGCAGCCAATCCATTGAACGGAGAAGAGGAGGTTTACAATGTCAGGGATACAGGTTTTGATATCCCAATCCCCATCCGCCAAATAGCAACATCACCTGAGATGATTTTCTCTTGCTGGGAACCAAGAGCATCAAAGAGACGAGGAAGACAAAAGCCGCCGATTTTGTGAGGCCTTGATTCGAGCTTCAGGACGGTGGTGAGGAATTTATGGAGGCGGCGGCAGCTCTGCGACAAAGAGAAGAGAGGAACATCGAGGGGAAAGCGAAGCGGCGGCGCGTATGAGTGCAACAGGCCTAGGTCAAGTCACGGGTGACCTGCTAGATCGGCTGGATGGGCTGGTACGTGGCAGCCCAATAGCATATTGCTTCTTTTATTTTCGCTTTCTCTTTCATCTTTTTAAATTTTTAGCGTATTTGCTTGTGGATTTGTCACGTCTAGGTTCGTTGAACATGTGATACAGTAATTAACATTGCAAATATAGTTTTAGAATATGAGTTTATTTCATTTTTTCCTATCATAACAAATAGATCTAATAACAATATCATCAAGTTTTTGGTTCATATCTAATAGGCTAAGTACACAGCAGGATTTTTTTTCTCCCATTGAACGGGCAAGAGTGTTGATGCTCACATGATAAGTTGTTGTGGGTCACAATTAAATCCAGTTATAGCCTCTACGCCATGTTTAGGATCAAAGGACTGTTTTTACTCCCACTATATTGTACAATCTTAATTGTTGTGACGTAATATTAGAACAAAACTCTTATTCAGAACACTAATTAGTAACGAAGTAGAAATGAAACCGAAGAAGACCAGGATTCATGTCATCTTCCAACATCCTTGACGTACGAGCAATAGAGACTTTATCAGATAAGATCCAATGCTAAGCCCTCCCGTCTCGCTCTTGTGCTTATTCCGTAGCATCGCAGGGGAATATTTGCTAGTTCCTATAAAAAAGAATACATATTCCATATGGATAGTACTGATGAAACCTTCCAGTATATTGTGGTACTTGAAAAAATGGTACGACTAAAGGAACTGAGAATACGATGCTCAAAATACATTAATTTCACAAATATATACATGCTTCTAGACTAGGGTTGTTAACAATCAGCCTCCTTGATTCTGTGATAAATTCATGTAATTGGACAATTAATGAAAAAATTAGAATATGCACTGCAGATCATTATATTCATAGAAGTGATGCACTGGTGTATTACAGCAGGACCGTCCAATATAATAGGGAACAGGGCCTTCAAAATCAGCAATTAATACTAGTGTTTCTCGCACACCTAGGCTATATGCCGGCAGATTGTGGTTGGGACACAGCGGCAGATTGTGTTTTGGACACAGCCTCAATAGCAGCTGCGTATGCTTTGGATGGCGACCGGATGCGAATTTTTAGAGTTGTTTGGAACACGCTGACATCGTAGAAAAGATGAAAGAGCATGAAAACTTTAATTTCAACTTTAAGAAACTAAACTAATATATAGTCTTCATGAAATGATGATCAGAGCTAATGGAGATGGAGAAATATAATAACCAGGTTAACGACCTTTGCACGGAAATGCCATTATTCTTCCCTTACAAAACAACAAGAAAACCAATACCACAGCTCCAGAATAGCAACTGCACACCTTAAACATCTATTATTCTAGCTATTACAGCAGCACACTGACAACTCAAACATCATATCTATTTACAGGTACTCATTTCTCACCAAAACACTCAGGCGATTTCGGCACTGGATCAAGAGCCACCTTCTATTCCCTTCCCATTTTGGCAGGCCCTGTTGTGCACTGGACGCCATTCCTTCTTTGTTCTTCTAGGAACCTGCCTGCTGCCCCTTAGGAAGCTCTCATCCTGGTTTGTCTGTTTAGTGTTCTGGTGAGAGTATCCGCTTGTGTTCTGTTTCTTTCCAGATGCATGACTTAGATCCTCCACCCAGTACCTATTATTGTTGGATCCACCATAGAAGTTAGTATATCTGTTGTTTGATGCATACTGGTAGTTGCTCCTGCTGCACCAACTAGGCTTCTCCAGAGCTGCACCCCAACCTGAGTTGCTATTACGCCATTTACTGGAAGATTCATTGTTCCCTACCCAAGTTGCATTGGGTGCAAACATGGCCTCCCACTCAGTCAGTTTAGGTAGCTTTTCTATATGGACAGCCCAGTTTCCAGGCTGATTCTGAGTACATCTGTTATCTTCCCTAGCATTGGCTGATATTGTAGCTGGGGTTGGATTATTATCAGAGTCAAACGGTAGCCCTACCTTATCCAGGTCAGCTACCAACTCAGGATCAACTTTGCTGTGATGGTTGACTTTATCAATGTACATATCACGGTCCAGCAGACGAATATTAGAAGGTTGGCCATGATAGTCAGCCCAGAACCTTGACTTCACGTTCTGAAAGTTCTCACAGGCTCCTGAATCATCCCAGTGCTCAAGGTCATTGAATATTGAAACATATCGCTTGTTTTCGCAGAACCTCTTCCAGGTAACGTTGCCAACAAATCTGCAAAATTCTATTTCCCAAAATGGGACTGGGCAGTGCTCATGTCCTGCGTATGTGAAAAGAAATGTTAGAATTAATCTTATCGAACCATAATGGTAACGCAGGATGATACATATTTTGTAACATACTGCATTCAGCAAACTTAGAAGAACAAATAAGCAGAATTATCTTATAGCTAGATTGATCAATACTGTGCCGTGCAAATTTGGAAGAGACCAGACTGAAAATTTAGAATGATTTAAAAAAACTCAACCTGCAGGGGGTAAGACAAGCCCCGGGCATTTTTGCTAAGAGAAGATATTGTCACGCAGGTCAAGAAAACCTCCGAACCCCTACCCCACCCTTACACAACAACATTGTTGCCCGTGTAAGACGACCAATGACCTGGACCGGGCCTTAGACCTGTGCTTTGGCGTTGTGACAGACGAGGAGATTTTTTTAACCCCAGCCTGAAATTCGCTCCTACGGAGAGTCGAACCCAGGATAGAATGATTTAACAGTCCAGTAACCCGGAAGAGAATACTTTTTATATGAAATCAATGATAAGGGTATAAAATGAGTATCCTAGAGATATATTTTGTTACAATCATTCATGTGTATGGCAGCAGAGAACATTTGGAAACACAATGAAAGATAAATTTAGAAGTGATTATGTAGCTATTCAATGTACCTTATAGACAGATACATCTCAAATTTAGCATGTGTATTAATTACGTAGCAACATAATACAACACAATCTGAGATTTAAAAGGATGCTCTTCTCTCGTCCTCATTCCATTGGCAGCATTAACTTTACATGTTGGTCATGTGCCGATCTCTAATTACTAGAATTGAATGTTGTTTCCAAGATATGCTAACCTCTCCACCAGTAATGCTGATCTCAGTAGTAAAATAGTACTGGCCCTTTTGTTCCAAAAAGACCGATAAATAGACAAATACAACAAACCCATCCAACTTTATAAAAAAAACATTGACAACTACTCATATTACTGAAATAGTTAATGGTAACCAGCCATGATGTAAGAAAATTGATGAGAATGTGAATTTTGCAACACTGAAATCGGAAAGTTGAAATGCAGTTCAAAGGAACGAAGAAGATCAATAAAAGGATAAAAGCTGGGAAGTCCAGGTTCTTTCTTTCCCACTGGTGTTATGTTAGAAGAGCATTTTCCATTATGTTGTTGTTCTAGTGACATGTGCTAGCTGGTGTTGTTCGGTAACTTTTTTCTGGTTCAAACACATAAGAAGGGTGCCTATCCTGTTCTGAAAAAATAGGTAAACCATAAAGTGGTCATGGAACATTATGTTTCCTGTTCGTTAGAATTGAAGAACATTGCGTCCTTTATATGCTCATGGCTAAATTAATAAGGCTTCCTTATTTTTAATGTAGTTTTTGTGGCCACTTGCAAACTGGTTCCCTGGTGCTTGTGGGAGTACTCCCTGTATTTAATTAAATTTCATTTTTATATTAGATCCCTGGGAATCCTGTTAGTATTGAGAAAGGAAAGAAAACACTAATCTTAAAACCAACACCATACCGTGTTAGTGTATTATATAAACCAACATTCTAAGTTACTAGCTTCTGAACCTACAGCTATAAGGTGTTTAATTAATGAGCCAAGGCCACAAAGATATGTCCTCACCACAACACTCTGACCTATGATATAAACTCATTAATTGTATGGATGTTTTCCCACTTCCTCTTCATTCATGTTAATCAAGATCCGGGGCTAGCAGGAGGAAAAACTGGAAAGTTATATGCATAGCGTGCTAAATACATGGATAATTCATAATTTTTGATAAAAGGGGTTGGATCCAAAAATTGCACAGTTCTTTCTAAAGATATGTCTATCTCCAACACAATTAGATCCATCGTGCCATTAATTCAATGGTAACAATTAGTAATAAACAAGAAAGCGACTATGTGTCTTGCAGGAGTTCACAACTTCGAGGTCATATTTGTTGATAAAAAAGACTCACACCATGTATGGGACATGGGTAACACCCTCATTAGCAGGTGTATGGATGTAGGACTAACCTACAAAACATTTCAACGAAGTGCGCAAAAGGACAAGAGTCATCAAAATGGCACGCAAGACACAAAGCAAGCCATGGATCCAAAAGATCCCAGCCGTTGGATCTATATAAAGGGAAAAAATGAACGGCCCGCATATTGTAGCCAATCCAAAGGGGAAACATTTGAAACTTTTAAAATCGATAAGTGCGTTGCATATTAGTTGTACTTCCATGTGACTTCAAGATACTTCGTGTTAATCCCCCCCACCACCACCACTATAGCCACTACAAATTTGAACCCCCGAGAAAATTGCGAAGTGTACTGTACGGGCGAAAACAAAACGCAGCCTAGTTGTACAAATTGGCACCTCCAACTGCAATTGCAGAACACCAGTACCCTCCACAGTTCCTACATTCGATAAAAAATGCAAACAAAGCTAGTGTTTTTGAGAGACTACACTACTACGTTGCATCACCAACAGGCAAAGCTAGTAGGTTTCATCAGATCAGAGCCTAAAGCAAGCAACAGCAGGTTATATATTAGTTCCTGTCAGCAACTCCGATCTTGAAGAAGCTCGATTGATCGGATCAACGATGAAGTCACCATGTATGCGACCAATCGGTAACACCGAACTAAACGACAAAACGTTTCAACAAAGTGCGCAAAAGGACAAGAGCCATTAAATATATGGCGCGAGACACAAAGCGAGTCATGGATCCAAAATATCCTAGCCGTTGGATCTAACATAAAGGGCAAAAATGAACGGCCCGTATATTGTAGCCAATCCGAAGGGGAAACATTTGAAATTCTTAAAATCGATCAGTGCGCTGCATGTTATCCGTACTATCATGTGTCTTCAAGATACTTCGTGTTAATTCCCCCCACTAGCCACTACAAATTTGAACCCCCAAGCCCCAAGAAAACTGCACGAAGTGTGCTGTGCGGACGAAAACAAAATACAGCCTAGTTGTACAAATCGGCACCTTCAGCCACAATTGCAGAACTCCATTACCCTCCACAGTTCCTACATTTCCTCAAAAAGCGCAAACAAAGCTAGACACTACCCTACTACGTTGCATCACCAACAGGCAAAGCTAGTAGTAGTTTTCATCAGATCGATTCATCGATCAGAGCCTGAAGAAGCAAGCAACAACAGGTTATATATTAGTTTGCATCAGCAACTCTGATCTCGAAGAAGCTCGATCGGATCGGATTCACAAGAATTATACTAAAGCCGATTGAGCTCGAACAAGCTAATAAAAAACCGGCCGATCCTATATCCAAGAAATCACGGAATGATCGACATGATGCAAAACCAAATCGGAGCATGGGAGAGCGAGAGGCATCGATCCGCCCGTACCTTGATCTTCATCAGGCTGAGGGAGAGGAGGACGCCATGCGCGGCCGGGCTGCTGCCTGCTCCTCACGTACCGCGACCGGCTCCGATCCGCCATCGGGAGGAGCTAGCTAGGCGACGGCGACGGCGCCGGCGACCAACTCAGCGATCCGCCGGAGCTCCCAACGGCGGCGGCAGCAAGAAGCAGGCAATCGGATCGAATCCCCCACCGATAGATGCTGCCGGCCGCTGCTACGAGCCCATGGCGCCAGTGGTGGATCGGGGTCCGGCCGGCCGAGTCTGCTCTAGAGCTAGAGGATAATGGTGTGAGCACAGCGGATGGATAGCAGAAGAGGAAAGGCAAGCGGTGAGGTGCGCGGCGAGCGAGGCCGGCAGGAGGAGGAAGACACGGCAACACAAGTCGAAACCGCCGACGTACGGGGCTCTCTACTTGTACTATCTGCGCTGCCTGCTCGCCGGCCTTCTGCAGGCGTAGTTTTTGGGCCAGGCCCGTCAAGGCCCAGCGTTAACTGGGCCTAGGAGTATGTTACATGTGTTAGTTGTTACTCGATCGGGTTGCTCAAGAGAGTGTATTTGGATGGATGAAACCAAAATAATCCATCTCAGCTCAAAAAAAAAAACCGTCGCTGATAAAAAGCTACGGAACCAGTGGGTGAGCTGTTTAGGGAGCTGAAGTTTTTTTGTCAACGAATTTTAATTCGTTTCAAGTTTTGTTTATTCCTCATTCATGTAATAGGTGTGGTCACGAGCTTGCTTATTTTGGTCGCAGTCGGGACTCGGGACACGGATCAAGTACCTATTGTTCGGGTCGATCCCTTCCCAGATTTTGTAAACTTTGCTGTGGTTCCTGATCTCTCTGAACAATCGGTGGATGAATAAAGTCGCAAGCTCCAATTTTCTTTTAAAAAAGGTAATCTGCAAATGGGAGTGTTGCAGAGCTCGTCCTCCCCAGCTGCCGCTAGGCGCTAGACAAGAACTCCACTCCGCGAAAGCACACACTGCGCAGCATTGTCGGGTGCATTGCAGTACTGCACATAGATCACACCAGCTTGTTGAGTGAGCTAGCGGAGCTCCAGTCTAAGCATTGGTGTCACAGGACACCAATGACTTTGTGAAATTACCAGTGTAGTATCACTCTAATTACATCACAAAGTCCCAAATATTTGGTAAGATAGATCTTAGTGACATCAATGACTAAAATTTCTATATCTTCCCTTTTGACTGATGGGTGAAGCAGCGGAATCATACCCAAATTTCCAGATTCCTACCAATCCTGGAATATGTAGCAGTTACGCGTCACCTTAGGCACTGCGGCCAGAACCGTCATTGACAAATTGTATTGGTAATATTGCTAGAATATTTTGGACGACGCGTAATTGGAGAATCAGTTGTAATGGTAACTGAAGCAACTACTGTGTTATAAGGTGCCTCTCTATGGTGTGACTATGTTCTTATATATAGTTTTTAGGACGACTCCGTTCTTTGGTTTGACTATATGTTCTTATATATTTATTTGGGGCGACTATGTTCTATGGTATACTAGTGAAGGTCCCAAAAAATAAAATAAAAAAACTATTGAGCCTATGGGAGGCCACCTCGAATTTTCACCTATGGTACACTAGCGGAGAATGGCCCATTAGTCCTGGTTGAGACAGGTCTGGGACTAAAGGTCCCAACAAAAAATTATTGAACCTATGGGAGGCCACAATGAATTTTCACGTGGAAGTACGCACGTGTGGTTCGCGAGATTTGAACCCGGGACCAGGGGCGGAGCCGGGAACTATTTTGGACCCGGGCTAATGAAGTTAATATGTCTAACATCTTAATATAATTAGCATTTTTTTAATCTTTCAGAGTAATATGCTACTATATTTTTATCTCATGCCTCGGGCTGCAGCACAAGCAGCACGGGCTGGCTCCACTACTACCCGGGACCTTATGTCCGCGCATAGCCTCCCTTACCATCTCACCTATAAAGCACACGTGAGACACTCCTGTGTGCATTTCTTTTAAATTAACCCTTGGAGGACTACCCTTTAATCCAGATTGGAAACATCAACCGGGACTAAAGGTCCTTCGGGGCCACAAAAATATGAACCAGGACTAAAAGTTACATCTGTCTTGTGCCAAAACGCAACGGACAAATGTAAGAGATGAAAGGTCCATTCTTTACTAGTGGTGTGACTCTGTTCTCATCTATTTTTTAGGATGTGTGACTATGTTGTCTCAGGTGAGATGGTAATGAATGCTATATGTGAGGCGAAGGCCGTGGGGTTTGAATCTCATGAATCGCATGTGCATATTTCGGTGTGGAACTCGTGTAACTTAACTGTGACTTGGCTTCTCCCAGGTGTGCCTGATTTTTTTTTGAACACGACCTTTAATCCCGGTCCCGAGATGTCGTCTTTTCTACTGGTGTATGTTCCTCTGAGCTGGGCTCGAATCTTGTATGACTAATTTATGTGTGTTTTGCACCTTCCACTGAAACGCTATACATGAAGTGCTGGAACTGCAAGTGTCGTCTATGAGTTAGAAAGATTGAAAATTCAGAACATACGAAATAATGAGCATCTCAGAAGTTGGGCATTAAATTTACGTTAGAGACATGAATAATGTTCTATACTAGCCAGTCCAATTTTTCCATATTTGTCGGGGACGAACCTAGGGGGTCCCCTAATCATCGGGGTAATCACCCTCCAAAAAACATTAACCACGAAAGGCCGAATCACCGGCATCCCGGAAAGGCCACCAGGGCAGCGCGGCCCGACACAACTCACGGCCCAGAACAGCCGCCCGAACTCGCCTGACAAAGGGGCCCAGGTGGCGACCTCCGTCTCCGCCTCGCTCGAGGGTTGGTTGCCCCCTCAAGTGGGCGAACCGACTCCGCCTCGCTCGAGGGCCGCGCACTCCCTCGAGTGGGCAAGACAACTCCGCCTCGCTCGAGGGCTCCCCTCAATTCAGCGCGGCGTGCGACGGCGCCCCGCCCGACAACGGCATTTAATGTCCGCCCCATCAGGCGGGCGCCAAAGTCAAAAGGCAATCTTTCCCCACGTTGCGCCGCTGACACCGCAGAGCTCGCTATTTCACCTGCTCCGGTCACTGTGTGTCCTCACTGGCGCTGTGCGAACGTACGCGGCACTGCGCAAGGCCCCTGTGCGGACTTGCAGGCGTCATTCCGCGCCACTATTCCACCAGCTCCCGTCCTTTTTCCCCAGGACGCCCCTCGAATGGGCATGGGGAACCCTCGAACGAATATGTGAACAGCAACCGAGTACAGACTCCGATCAAGCGCGGCCTGGTGATGACGAACGCCGGGTCAAATCCACCAACTCTCGGCCATCCCCTGGTGAGCCGGGCACGCCGCGCACTGTGGTCGACAGCGACCACCATGCCGACCCCTGTGCTGCCAACTCCCGTCCTTCTTCACCTGCCCCGCCCTCGAATCAAACAGCGACAGGCAGCTGGACACGGATTACGGCAACGACACCCCTCGAAACCGCTCCAGGACAAGCACAGGGACGGCCACGACACTCGCAGAAGCCGGGGCTCGCCATAAATCTCCTGCCAAGGTCAAGGACGATCGCACGCCCGGCGCCATACTCTCCAATGCGCACCCCTGTAGCACACACCACACTTGTACCTGTAAACCTCTCCCCTTCCCTTTTCTTTCCTTGACTTATAAAAGGGGAGAAAGGGAGGAAGGCAACAACGAACAACCACACTCTCCGCCTCACTCGATATTAGCACTCGCCCCAATCACGCCCATTTCAGGGTCTTGGAGACTCCTTCTCCTCTCCCGCCTTGCTTGTAGCCCCCCACTGCAAGCACTCCGGTGCAAGATAGTGCAGCGCCCCGAGCGCACTCTGCTGGACGTACGACCCCACGGTGTCTCACTGTGCTAGCTCTTGCATCAACCATCAGGGGACGGGACACAGCGCATTCTGTGTGGCGCTGGGGATTGGCCGACCGATCCCAGCACCGATAGTGGTGCGCCAGGTAGGGGGCTGCGCTGTGATCAACCTCGCCCGATCAGTTCCCTTGACGGCAGGCCACGCCAAGGCCATGTCGCCACGATCCGCCCCGGGGTCCCCCGGCCCGCTTCCGCGCGGGTACCGGATCATGTTCGGGAGCCTGGAGTTCGAATCGACCGGTGAGGGCTTCCTCATGCGGCTCGCGTCCAGGGCACCCGGCATGATAGCTACTACCCCGGCGCCGCCAACGCCACCCAACCTCAGGGGACGTCGAAGGCTGCACGAGCTGCAGATTCGCACGGAATGGCACGTCGCCCCGCGCGTCGTCCTCCCTGATTGGGACGCACACCTGTGGCTCCGGCCCGACTCCACATTACAGGGGGGCGCACCCCCACCAGCGGCTCCCGCGGAGGGAGCATGCCGGGAAAATGTGGCCGGACCGGCGCCGCTCCCGTTCGGAATGAGCAATGCGGCCGCAAGTTACTCCGCGGCAATCAGCGCCAGCCTGAGCGCGCGAGAGGATCCGCCGGGTCACCAGCCGGGTTCGATCCGCGGCCTCGGCACTTCCTCGCCCGGCGGGTCCCAGCCCGAGTCGGACTACGGGGAAAGTGTGCACGGTCAGGAGCACCCAGACCTGGACTACTCCGGGCTACGCGACCGCGAAGGCCTTGTCACCTTCCAGGCCATTGCGGACTTCTGCCTCACCTGTTCCGACGATTCCAGCGAAGGGGAATACGACCCCACACGGGAATGCTTCGTCCTCGACGGCGAAGTAGAGTCCGCAGGGGAAGACGAAGAAACGCGCGACGAAGCCAGACACGACGAACCGCCACCAGCGCCCGCCTAGCCAGCAGGCGAAGCCGCACTCGCGCAGGCACAGCTCGTGTAGGTGCAAGAGCTGGAAGCCAGGCTCCAACAGGAGCGTCAGCAGGTACAGGAGCTGCGCGCAGCTCTGGAAGCCCGGCAGCCCAAGCGCGGCGAACGCGCGCGAGCTGCCGGGCGTATCGCTCAAGCACGCATCATGGGCGACGGCGACGACGCCAGCCCTGCCATGCCGCCGCGAGCAAGCCAGAAGCTCGTCGCCGCGGCAACCCTGATTCGGGCCATGCCCGAACCATCGACACCAGAAGCGCGCAGCATACGCCGCCAAGTACAGGCCCTTGTCGAAGAAGCGGCCGTTCAACAAGCGGAAAGTTCCGCCTCCCGCATGCGCCACCAGGCCAGTTCAAGAGCCGGAGGAAGCAAGTGGGATAAGGAACAATCCATCCATACCCCACCTAGGGGCGCATGGACGCCTCACCGTCCAACGAACGACGGAAAGGCACTCGTGACCGGCGACCGCGAAACGAGGAGGTCCGCGAAGGACCGGCTCGTGGACATGCGAGGCGCCATCGACGACGGCGATGCGCGCAACATCCTGAACAAGAAGAGGCAGGACGCGACGCCCCCTCGCAGTAGGCATCCCCGCCGAGGGGGCCGCTACGACAGTGAGGAGGACAAAAGCCCGACACCGGAACCCCCGGGAACCCCTGTGTTCAGCCGGAAGATCCGTTCGGCCGTCATCCCACCGCGCTTTCGTCAGCCGACCACCATCACCAAGTATTCGAGCGAGACGAAACCCAAGACGTGGCTCAACGACTACCGCCTGGCTTGCCAGTTGGGCGGGGCCACCGACGACGCCATGATCATCCGCAACCTCCCGCTTCATCTCGCGGACTCGGCGCGGACATGGCTCGAGCACCTACCCGCGAACCAGATCCACGATTGGGACGACCTGGTCAGGATGTTCGTAGGTAACTTCCAGGGCACATACGTGCGCCCCAGGAACTCCTGGGACCTGCGCGGGTACCGGCAAGCAGCCGACGAACCGCTGAGAGACTTCATCCGCCGCTTCTGCAAGCGCTGCACCGAGCTACCGAGTGTGGGTGACTTCGAAATCATCCACGCCTTCCTCGAAGGCACGACTTGTTGGGAGCTGGTGCGCGAGCTGGGGCGAAACCATCCCACCAGCGTCAACACGTTGTTCGACATCGCTACCAACTTCGCCTCCGGGGAGGAGGCTGTCGGGGCGATTTTCGACGGCAAGACCAAGGGGAATCGCGCGGAGGAGCTGCCCGCGGAGGGCAGCAAGTCCAAGGGAAAGGTTAAAAAGCAGAAACGAGGCGGCAAGGGCCGGAAGCCTCGGCAGGCCGCGCAGCATCAGCAGCAGGGCGAGGACTCCGACGATGCCCTCGTGGTCGAGCGAGGCCGCAAAGGCCCTCGAGGCCCCCCTCAGGGGGGAGGCCTGTTCGACGAAATGCTGAAGAAGCCATGCCCGTACCATAAGGGCCCTGTCACCCACACCCTCGAACAATGTGGGATGATCAAGGGCTACTTCAGGCGCACCTCCGCGAAGGAGGATGGCCCGAAGAAGGATACGGGTGATGGCGGCAACGACGAGTTCCCCCATGTGGAGAATGTCTTCTTCATCGTGGGGGGGCCCACGGCGAACGCGACGTCCCGAGAGCAGAGGCGTGAACGCCGAGAGGTCTTCTCCGTTCACCCCGCGACGCCGACCTACCTCGCCTGGTCGGACGAGACCATCTCCTTCGGCCACGAGGACCACCCGGACTATGTCCCGAATCTGGGGCGATATCCGCTTGTCGTCGACCCCGTCATCGGCAACACGCGATTCTCCAAGGTACTGATGGACGGGGGCAGCAGCCTCAACATCCTATACGTCCACACCTTAGAGCTCATGGGCATCGGCACGAACCAGCTGAGGCCAAGCAGGGCGCCGTTCCACGGCATCGCGCCGGGAAAACGCATCCAACACCTCGGGCAGATCGACCTGCCCGTTTGCTTTGCCACTCCCGACAACTTTCGGAGGGAGACCCTCACCTTCGAGGTGGTGGGATTCCCAGGCGCGTACCACGCCATCCTCGGGCGTCTGTGTTACGCCAAGTTCATGGCGGTCCCCAACTACGCCTACCTCAAGATGAAGATGCCGGGGCCAAAGGGCATTATCACCGTGGGATCGTCGTACGAGCATGCTTACGCCTGTGACGTCGAATGCATTGAGGGCGCGGAAGTGCTCGCCTACAGCGAGACCCTGGTGGTGGACCTAGAGAAGATGGCGAACGAAGCCGTCGACTCCGCCAAGAGGCACGCAGGCACCTTCGAGGCTGCAGAGCACACCAAGGCGGTGCCCCTCGACCCCAATGCCCCCGAAGGCAGGGCGTTGAGGGTCAGCACCACCCTCGACCCCAAATAGGAAGCAGTGCTCATCGACTTCCTCCGCGCCAACGCCGACATCTTCGCGTGGAGACCCTCGGACATGCCGGGGATTCCGAGGGAGGTCGCCGAGCACAGCCTCGACATCCAGCCTCACTCCAAGCCGGTGGTACAGCGACTGCGGCGGTTCGACGAGGAAAAGCGCCGCGCCATCGGGGAGGAGGTGCACAAGCTTCTGCAAGCCGGATTCGTCAAAGAGGTATTTCACCCGACCTGGCTTGCTAATCCTGTTCTAGTTAAGAAGAAAAACGGAAAATGGCGCATGTGCGTAGATTATACCGGTTTAAACAAAGCATGCACTAAGGTTCCGTTTCCCTTGCCTAGAATAGATCACATAGTAGACTCCACTGCTGGGTGCGAATTATTATGTTTTCTAGATGCTTATTCCGGTTATCATCAGATTAAGATGAAAGAGTCCGACCAGCTCGCAACTTCTTTTATCACCCCGTTTGGCATGTTTTGCTACATCTCTATGCCGTTTGGCCTCCGAAACGCTGGAGCTACATACCAGCGATGTATGCAACACGTTTTCGGAAGCCACATCGGGCGGACCGTTGAGGCATATGTTGACGATATCGTTGTGAAAACCAGAAAAGCGGATGATCTGGTAAAAGATTTGCAAATCGCATTCAGTTGCCTCCGGGCGAACGGGGTAAAATTGAATCCGGAAAAATGCGTGTTCGGGGAGCCGCGAGGCATGCTATTGGGTTTCATCGTCTCCCAACGAGGCATCGAACCCAACCCCGAAAAAGTCTCGGCCCTGGAACGAATGGGGCCAATTCGGGACTTCAAGGGGGTGCAGAGGGTACTGGGCTGCCTCGCAGCTCTCAGCCGTTTCATCTCTCGACTTGGTGAAAAGGGCTTACCCTTGTACCGGCTCCTAGAAAAGCACTAACGCTTTTCGTGGACCCCCGAAGCCCAAAAGGCCCTCGACGGGCTAAAAGCATCGCTCGCGCGTGCACCAATCCTCACGCCGCCGCAGAACGGCGAGCCCCTCTACCTATACGTGGCTGCGACAACGCAAGTTGTCAGCGCCGTCATCGTTGTGGAAAGGACAGAGGAGGGCCACGCTCTGCCGGTTCAGAGGCCGGTGTACTACGTCAGTGAGGTGCTGACCGAAACCAAGATGTGGTATCCGCAGATCCAGAAGCTAATCTACGCTATAGTGCTCGAGCGACGAAAGCTGCGACACTACTTCGAGGCCCATCCGGTCACCGTGGTCTCATCCTTCCCCTTGGGGGAGATAGTCCGCAACCCGGATGTCTCGGGTAGAATAGCGAAGTGGTCGATGGAGCTCGTAGGAGAAACTCTGTCCTACGCGCCGCGAAAGGTGATAAAATCGCAAACCTTAGCGGATTTCGTCGCTGAGTGGACCGACGTCCAACTTTCATCGCCCCAGATCCAAGCCGAATGCTGGACCATGTACTTCGACGGGTCGGTGATGAAAACCGGGGCAGGCGCGGGCCTCCTCTTCATCTCACCCCTCGGAGAGCACATCAGGTACGTGGTTCGCTTGCACTTCCCGGCATCGAACAACATGGCGGAGTATGAAGCCCTCCTCGCCGGGCTCCGCATCGCCATAGACCTCGGCGTCAAACGCCTCAATGTTCGGGGAGATTCCCAGTTGGTCATCGACCAAGTGATGAAGAACGCAAGCTGCCGTGATGAAAAGATGGAGGCGTATTGCAACGAGGTTCGCCGTCTCGAGGACAAATTCTATGGCCTCGAGCTGAACCATATCGTGCGCAAATACAATGAGGAAGCGGATCAGCTGGCCAAGATCGCGTCAGAGCGAATCACCGTTCCTCCGAACGTCTTCGCCCGCGACCTCGACCGACCCTCCGTCAACTTTGAACCAAAGGCCGGAGCCCTCAGGACGCCCTCGGGGGCTGCGGGGGTCGAGCCCATGGAAGGGGACCCCTCCAAAGAGGGGCTCGAGGCCCTCGACGCTGAAAATTCTTCGGCCGAGGCCATGGAGATCGACGTGGACACACGACTGCAAGACTGGCGCAGCCCATACCTCGCGTGGATCGACCACGGGAAGCTGCCCTCGGACCGGACCGAGGGGCGCCGCATCGCCAGAAGGGCCAAGACCTTTGTCTCGGTCGGCGGCGAGCTGTACAAGCACAGCGCCTCAGGGATTCAGCAGCGATGCATCCCCATCCCCGAGGGAAGGCAGTTGATCCGTGACATCCACGCCGGGGCGTGCGGGCACCATGCGGCGCCGCGTACCCTCGTGGGTAATGCGTTTCGGCGAGGCTTTTACTGGCCCACCGCCGTATCCGACGCGAACGAAGTCGTGCGCACCTGCGAAGGGTGCCAATTCTACGCGCGAAAGACGCACCTCCCGGCGCACGCCCTGCAGACCATCCCTGTAACATGGCCTTTCGCGGTCTGGGGGTTGGATCTCGTGGGGCCTTTCCGCCCAGCGCCCGGGGGCTTCACCAACTTGTTGGTGGCCATCGACAAGTTCTCGAAGTGGATCGAAGTCCGGGCAATCACCAGCATCAGATCTGAACAGGCCGTGTTGTTCTTCACCGACATCATCCACCGATTCGGGGTACCCAACTCGATCATCACCGACAACGGCACCCAGTTCACCGGCAAGAAGTTCTTGGAGTTCTGCGACGACCATCACATTCGCGTTGATTGGTCGGCCGTGGCGCATCCACAAACGAACGGCCAAGTAGAACGTGCCAACAGCATGATACTACAAGGCCTGAAGCCAAGAATCTTCAACAAGCTAAACAAGTTTGGCCGGAAATGGGTCGCTGAGCTGCCATCGGTGATCCGGAGTCTCAGGACAACCCCAAGCAGGGCCACAGGCTTAAGCCCGTTCTTCCTCGTCTACGGCGCCGAAGCCGTCCTCCCAACAGACTTGGAGTACGGGTCTCCGAGGCTCAAGGCCTACCAAGAAGAGCAAAACCAGCGGAACCGCGAGAATTCGCTAAACCGGGTGGATGAGGCGCGAGACGTAGCGTTGCTTCACTCAGCGCGCTACCAGCAATCGCTCCGGCGGTATCAGGCTCAGAAGGTGCGGCGTCGAGACCTCCAAGAAGGAGACCTGGTGCTGAGATTGCGCCAGGACAACCGAGGGCGCCACAAGCTCACTCTGCCATGGGAAGGACCATTCATCATCGCCAAAGTCCTCAAGCCTGGCACTTACAAGCTGGCGAACGAGAAGGGCGAGGTCTTCACCAACGCCTGGAACATCCAACAGCTACGTCGCTTCTATCCTTAAAACTCTTAGTATTTCTTGTAAATACTTCATGTTCTTAGTTAACAACGATGAAAAGTTTGCGAAAACATGGCAACATTGTTACTAACAGCATGACTAAGGGGAACTTGGCTCTATTCTCGACCTAGTCTCGATAAAGCCAAGCCCCCCTCGGGGGGCTGCAGGGGGGTTTACCCCCCTAATCGTCCCAATTTTCAAAAATTGTGCTAAACCTCGAGGCACTTAGAGAGATGTGGGGCGCGAGCTAACTAAAGCTGGAGCCGGCTGAGCCGTGAGACCGCCTACGCCCCCGAAGGGATACGGCATCTCCCTCTCCACTCCACGCCTTAATTACTCGCGGATTCGAAATACCCGGCCAAAATCTCTCGAAGCCAAGAACAGCACAATAGAACGATTAAACAGGTTGCCAAGCCTTTCCTCCCTAAATCCAGAAAGGTGAAAGCAGAGCACGAGTCTACCGCGGCTGAGAGTCGGTAGAGTCGTGGGACCGCCTACGCCCCCGAAGGCTACGGCATCCCCCTCACCACTCAACGCCAAAGTTACTGGTGTTCCTCTGCCGAAACCGATCTAGAGTTAGGAGGAAGACACGGCACGCCAAACCAACGAAACTTCGATCGCAAAACCATAACTAAAATCCTAGCGTCCTTATTTGTCATACTGCTAACCGCGAAAATACGGGACCGAACTCCCGGAATCATTGCAGGAACTCACGGAGACGGACTCGGCATCCCAGAGATCGCGAGAAGGGTCTGATTTTTCCTTCGGTCGAAACCCAGAAAGCGTTATTAGCCCTTTCCCCTCAAAGATCAAGGAAGACTAAAAGCAAGGCGTGAGTTACTACAGAGGACAGTTGGCCGGATCGTGGGATCGCTTACGCCCTCGAAAGGCTACGGCGTCCCCCCCATCGCACAACGCTCAAGTCGCTCACAAAAACGAAATCCTTTGCAAAAGTCATTCCTAAATCACGAGCAAAGGCGCAATTTCGCACAAAAATCTTTCAATACAAATATGAGATCGTGCTAACCCACGAAAAGGTTGGACACGAACGGGATTCATTCCTTACACGCCACGAACGGCGAGATCACGATAAGAAAACACACTCGGCCATAGGCCGTTTTAAGAATACAAAGACTGGAGCCACCCTGGCGGGGCTCTTGTACTACTTCAGCTAGCCGGCCAGCACACTATCGTGAGAAACAGTTTCCACAGCTTTCTCATCGATTTTCCTCTGGCACCCAACTAACTGAAGAACCTGGTGGTCGGGCGGCTGCAGAACGGAGGACGTTGGGCCACTCGACCGCCCAACAGGGCCTGGCTTCGCGCCCTGCCGTCGATGAGTGCCCTTGCAAGGATGACGGACGGCGAACGTCATCTGCTAGTTTCCTAGCAGACGAAGCGCCCGCCGCAACGCCCTTGCAGCGCCTCGCCTCCGGCAAGGTCACCGCCTCCCCGATGAGGAGCGCGATGCCCTGCTCCTTTCCCGCAGCATGCCCACCACCTCTCGTCGACTTTCTTCTGGCATCAATGACGCGCGCCAAGGACGAAACCCCGGACCACTCTACTCCCGCTCTCAAACCCATCGGGAGGGTTACTCTGCATGCCTGACAAGCTACACAAGAACCCGGTGATGACCTTCTCCCCCGCCTGGACGCCTGCTTTTATAGACGCCCAGGGGTCGCGACTGTTACTCCCGTGGGTAGAGGATCGCGAGATTCTCGTGTGGGTGCGAACTGCCAGCCGTACCAAGCGGACAGCCTTGATCGCCTCTTTGACTCGGGCCTGACCGCGATGCGGTTCCAGCACCCAACAACCCACGGGCAAATCAGCCGCGGACCAGGTGGATGAACCGGGACAAAGGAAGTCACCCGAAGGCACCTGAACGGGGAGCCAACTCAAGTCACTGATAATTGGGCCCGGCCGCGTGGAAAACCATCCCAAGGCAGGCAACCACGTTTATCTAGTGTGCGGCAAGGTGAGTCGGCGCGCCAGACGTCCAGATCGTCGCGTCGCCTCAAGCCTTGCCCGAACGTGACGCTTCGCCATAAAAGGCGCGCCCGTTCAGGCCACGCCATCACCAGCAGCCTGACCGCCCGGTCCGGGGAGTGCACGCGTTAAATGCGGCCGCAGCATACAAAGCCGCTGACACCTGGGCCAGGCGCGCGTAGCGCATTGGGGACAAACCCAGGGGGCCCTCTCCTTTTCCCCAGGGAGCAGCACGCGCAGGCGGTAGCATTTACTGCGGCGCGGTAAAACGAAACGGCGCGGCAGCAGCGCCTGACCGCCCGTCGCCTCCTCTCCCCAGCGCACGCCAACTCGGCCTAAAAAGGCGCGCCCACTACGCCCATCTCGCCCAATCCGCGCCACGACAGCCACGACCGCGCCCGCCAGCGGTTGTGCGCGGGCTCGCAAACCGAAGCGTCAGACCACCCAACCGTTGGGTTCCTTCCAAGATAAGGCAACGACGCCCCTCTCCCCCGAGACGCAGGGTGATACTAATCATGGGCCCGAAGCCCAAACCTCGAAAGGATTCGATGGGCGCCCTAGATTAAACGATGCAAAGGCTGCCGGTCACACTCGATCAACCCTCGAGCCTGCTGCTCGAGGGTGACCCGCACCTTTCGCAAGGCCCCACTGATCAGGAGTACGAAGCCTGGCCCGCGAAAGGGTTCGACAGGCGCTCCAGATCAACAGAGTCAGGGACAATTCGGGCGTGCTCAATGGACTTTACCCCGAACGCGAAGTTTGGGGACGCCCCTGTTGTGTTCAAGGCCGGACAAAGGCAGCTAGTAGGGAGGATCCCAACGAGGGAGAGCTTTCGCACCCTCGGTCCCTGTCGAAAGGGACCGAGCCCCACCTAGCAAACCTTTGCAAGTGCTACATGGACGCGTCTCCGGACCACGAGCCGACCCCTAGCGAATGGGGCACGGGCGTCCACTTGAACTACCCGCTAACAACTCACCGAGGCATCCGTGTACGCTGCCCGATTCGAGGGTTGCACGAATGACCTCACCCCTCTCCCCCGCGAAGGGGAAGCGAGGGTCGTAACTCAAAGACAAGAAGCCCCTCCGATCGCCTCCGCTCGGGCCAGGAGCTCGGGGGCTCCTTGCAGCATGTCCTCCTCCTCTTATGTACAAAATACGTCGAAGCCGTGCAGGGTCCACCCCCCGAATTCCGAAAAAACTCGAGATCATCCCCGCAATCTGCCACGACAAGTGGGGAGCGACTAACACAAACTTCGGGAATCAAAGCCCTTGCACGAGTGAGCTCACTCCTCCAAGGGCTCGGGGGCTACACCCGCGGGTGCGCTCGCGTGCCCCCACGGAAGAACGTGCATAATCAGGAAGGAGTAATCCCCGCAGAAGGCCTGGGAACGATCCTGCGAAACCGTCAGCCTCTGCCCGACTGACCTTTAGTCCGCCAGAGGCTCGGGGGCTACTGTCGGGGATGAACCTAGGGGGTCCCCTAATCATCGGGGTAATCACCCTCCAAAAAACATTAACCACGAAAGGCCGAATCACCGGCATCCCGGAAAGGCCACCAGGGCAGCGCGGCCCGACACAACTCACGGCCCAGAACAGCCGCCCGAACTCGCCTGACAAAGGGGCCCAGGTGGCGACCTCCGTCTCCGCCTCGCTCGAGGGTCGGTTGCCCCCTAAAGCGGGCGAACCGACTCCGCCTCGCTCGAGGGCCGCGTACTCCCTCGAGTGGGCAAGACAACTCCGCCTCGCTCAAGGGCTCCCCTCTATTCAGCGCGGCGCGCGACGGCGCCCCGCCCGACAACGGCATTTAATGCCCGCCCCATCAGGCGGGCGCCAAAGTCAAAAGGCAATCTTTCCCCACGCCGCGCCACTGACACCGTAGAGCTCGCTATTTCACCTGCTCTGGTCACTGTGTGTCCTCACCGGCGCTGTGCGAACGTACGCGGCACTGCGCAAGGCCCCTGTGCGGACTTGCAGGCGTCATTCCGCGCCACTATTCCACCAGCTCCCGTCCTTTTTCCCCAGGACACCCCTCGAATGGGCATAGGGAACCCTCGAACGAATATGTGAACAGCAACCGAGTACAGACTCCGATCAGGCGCGGCCTGGTGATGACGAACGCCAGGTCAAATCCACCAACTCTCGGCCATCCCCTGGTGAGCCGGGCACGCCGCGCACTGTGGTCGACAGCGACCACCATGCCGACCCCTGTGCTGCCAACTCCCGTCCTTCTTCACCTGCCCCGCCCTCGAATCAACCAGCGACGGGCAGCTGGACACGGATTACGGCAACAACACCCCTCGAAACCGCTCCAGGACAAGCACAGGGACGGCCACGACACTCGCAGAAGCCGGGGCTCGCCATAAATCTCCTGCCAAGGTCAAGGACGATCGCACGCCCGGCGCCATACTCTCCAGTGCGCACCCCTGTAGCACACACCACACTTGTACCTGTAAACCTCTCCCCTTCCCTTTTCTTTCCTTGACCTATAAAAGGGGAGAAAGGGAGGAGAAGGGAGGAAGACAACAACGAACAACCACACTCTCCGCCTCACTCGATATTAGCACTCGCCCCAATCACGCCCATTTCAGGGACTTGGAGACTCATTCTCCTCTCCCGTCTTGCTTGTAGCCCCCCACTGCAAGCACTCCGGTGCAAGATAGTGCAGCGCCCCGAGCGCACTCTGCTGGACGTACGACCCCACGGTCGGAATCAGGATAAACCTTTGTCTCACTGTGCTAGCTCTTGCATCAACCGTTAGGGGACGGGATGCAGCGCATTCTGTGTGGCGCTGGGGATTGGCCGACCGATCCCAGCACCGACAATATTGTAGTGTTTTGTGAGAATTCCAAATTCGACGATCCGTGTGTGTCTGTTCTTTGACCACCTGTCCCCCAGAAAAATGGTGTGAACAACTTTCATTTATGTTTTTGAGCAACTCTTGTGTGGTCGTACTTGAGTTCATAGAAGCTATAAACTGGAGGGGAAAACGAAAATATAGCACACAAAAGTGCTGTGATAAGAGAAAATTAACCACCTGCGGCCCCTCTCGCTTAATTTCTCACTGCTTCCGTGATATGTGAACCGTGAACAACCCGGTAAAGGTCCTCATTGTCCTTCTCAGCGACAGTTGCCTGGGCATGTTTGAGTCAAAAGAAAAACTATTAAATGGCAGATGATAGTGATACCAGCCATAGCCAGGACACCCCATCTGGGGCGGATCACAAGACACCCTTGGCATGACTTATTCGGTAGCTAAGGCTAGTATAATGGAGTTTCATGCAGAGTTTTATTGTATTATTTTACTGATGTGGCAGATAAGAGAGAAGAAAGAATTTCATTATGCGAGAGAAGTTTAATCCCCATGAAACACATCCGGCTTGATTACCTAATTTCTTATCATGGTAACTGTGCAATAAAATCCTAAGACTGGCCTAATAAATGTGGGTTGGCAACACTACGTCAGAAACCATTATTAGTGACGGCTCCAAACACATATTAGTGACGGAAAAAACTCGCGTCACTAAAATCGCGTCGCTGATGTGAACAAAATTGGTGACGGGGAAAACGACGTCACTAATAATACCAAATTGGTGACGGTTTTAGCAAAATCAGTGTCACCAATGAGGCCAAACAGTGACGCGATTTCAACAAACTGTGTCACCAATGATGTATATAGGTGATGCGTCAGATTGACCCCTCACCTATGATGCTCATCCGCGTCACCTTTGAATCATACTGTGACGGTGCAGTATTGAGTCGCGTCCCTAATAACGTATATTAGTGACCCATCCATGTGTAGCCGCGTCACCAATGTTGTAGAAAGGTGACATTCGTAGGCTATTAGTGTCACCAAAATCAACATCACCTATGAACAACATGTGGCAGGGACCACTTCACAACAGCGCATCAGCAATTCACAGCAGCATAGCATACACAGC
The DNA here is from genome assembly GCA_033239725.1 of Echinochloa phyllopogon. NCBI lineage: Eukaryota > Viridiplantae > Streptophyta > Magnoliopsida > Poales > Poaceae > Echinochloa > Echinochloa phyllopogon. The sequence goes on from BTCW01000008.1 coordinate 33,943,684, forward strand.
TTAAGTTAAACCATACACAGCAGCACAGAAGCTTTATTTCATATAGGTTCATAATAAAGCAGCATAGATCATAACTGGGTGCATTACAACAGGTTTAGTTTCTGCTCACAGGTTGTTTAGCCTCCATCAAAAGGTGCATTCAGGTTCACAACCATACAGGTTGTTAAAGTAGTGTATACAGCAAGATATTCATAGCCAACTAGTGCACTAGCTTGTTTATTAGGTCATGGTGGTTGTATTGGCACAATGGAACTCCTTTCTTGTCAATGACCTGGGACAATAAGAAGCTGGCGAGCTCTTCCCGAATGCTGGATAGCACGCTTTTGTCGAGTCCTATGTGTTAGGGTAAGAGAAGCACTCATTAGCAGCTGAAAACAACTTTTCATAAACATGGTGCATGGAGAAGTAGAAAATAACAAGTAGTGATACTTTGCTTAGGAAAGAACAAATTAGGACAGCACTGGTTTTCCATCAACAACAAATAAAAGCAAGCCTGGTACCTAATGCAACCATATCTGCTCAACCACCAATGCCCAGTCCGATGACAACAAACATATGTAAATATACCACAAACATACACAGTGCATACACATGACTAAAAAAATGCAACGCAGTGTCACAAGCTCAAATGCATGACCTAAGCTGAAGTGCAGTAGCTGCAAAAAAGCAAATTGAGTGCTAAGAGCAAACAGAATTGAACTACAATAATGATATTAGATGACAAAATATCACAGGACTGTTGCACCCAATTCCAGTATTTGTCACTTCCATCTTGTTTGTATTATTTTGTTCCTGAAATAAGAACGCACAACATTATACAGAACTAATGCCTAAAAAGACCATACCCTGTACAGATGCAAAATCGTTCCACTTCCAACACTATTTGTGGTAACTGGTAATAAGCACATAACAGCAAGCAATTCGACAAACACTTTCTGTGCCCAGATAACACAATTGATGAAGATACAGTTGAAGGGAACATTTGCATAGCCTAACCTTGGTAATACCACAAGTGCCTTGCGTGGATAGCAAATATGCATGTCTCAGCCCTCCCTTATGCAGTTGGTGACATACGAGCAATTGCTAGTCAGACAAATCTAAATCCAAAAGCGATTACCTATTCAGGACGAGAGCCACAATCTAGAATTGGGTTACCTCTGTACTCTGCAGCGAGCCGACGAGGACGAGCACCCAGCGAGAGAGATCCGCGTGAGGGGAAGGGCACATCCGGCGAGCGAAATCCATCGGTGCCCCAGCTCCCCTACTTCTTCTACGGGGACTCGGGGTGTACCTCCGCGGCGCCATCGAGCTGCTGCTCCACCTCCGCTGCAAGGACCTCTGGCGCGACGGCGCCGTGCTCCACCGGCGCCATGTGCGGGGTCAGCCGCAGTTCAAGCCGCCATGGTCACTTGAGCACCTCCTTGCCTCCCCCGCCGCCGTCCCGGAGCGGTCTTTCAAGGTGGACTGGAAGCGCGCCCTAGCGCTCACCTCGCCGCACCATGGCGCATAGGGAGGAGCGAGGGGGCCAGGGAGGAGTGGCGAGGCGGCGGAGGGGAGGGATCGCCGCACCCTAGAGCCCCATTTTATTTGTGTGCGTTCCGTTATGGGCCAGCACAGAGGCCACCGTGGCCCAGGCCCACGTTGCTTCCTGGTTTTGGTTTACAGGACCTTTCATTTGACCAAGGTGACACGAGTAAATGACCCACGTCACCGATACATGGATACAATGATGACGTGTCTTAATTAGAGCCGTCACCAATGACTACCCTACCTCTAATAGGTGACGCGTTCTCGTGAGACACGTCACTATTTCTATGGTCATTCCTCGCCTCCATGGATTAATTGGTGGCGTGCCTCATCTTTAGCCGTCACTAATCATATATTTGTGACGTGTCTTTTTTCCACGTCACTAATATAGGTGTCTCCTATGTTAGTTTTTTACGTAGTGCAAATCGAATGCCATTGCAGAGACTTGTAGTGCATAAATCACATAAACATTTTGTTTTAATTCTTCGTTCCGGACCATAGCTGTACAAATTTTGTTCGTTACCCAATCTCTAGACCAAGTTAGATTGCTGTGGAAGGGTACAAAATTTCCGTGTCTACTGCAATTGTGGATGGAGGAGCAAAATTGTGTGAATTTATTTATTGAGTGGTCATTAACGGTCTGTTTGGACTGCGGAACCACAACACCCGGGATCAGTTCTTCCGACATGAGATGGAGCTGAGAAACAGAGAATGTGGTCAACCGGTGAGTTTTGAGGAATCTTGGGATCCGTGAAAATACGCTCACAGGAAGGCTTCGAAGGATCGCGATCTCGGTGATGTACCGCCGGTTCGACCAATGATGCTAATAAAACGTAGGTTCGGATGATTCCGGATTGGTTTGTCTGTCAATCCAAATGCGTCATAAATGAATCAATGAGTCAACACCCGATCGTTAACGCAAAGCCTGCATGAGTAACCTGTGATTAATAACATGCTATCTCATTCTGTCATAGAGAACAATGCTGAGAAACCAGCAGGGAACCATAGAAAAAATTCCAGATTCCGACTAAGCCCACTTTTTAACCTGGGGTATATATTGTGGTAGTGCTAGGACCTCGGTTATTTGATAAGAATCCGTATGTCATAGCTAGCATATTTGGACATTACCCGGTGCTCTGTCGTCTGAGAACTAAGATAACTAAACTGCAACTGTAAGTGAATTGCTAGCGTATTCTGGTCAGCCTCATATTCTTACAGTGTCTGATGCACTAATATTTTGATGCCAACCTTTTTACCATTACGAGAATAGAAGATCTTATGAGACAAATTTATTAGGTTGCTCTCCCCTGACAAGTTTCTACTACATATATCGAGTTTATGAAGCAATTGGCCCTCCATGGATTCTGCTTCTAAGCATTTTGTCAAATAATGTTTTTCATGGTAGAACAAAAAATTAATTTCTTTCATATGCTGCAGACCACGCCCTCGCCCTCTACTACTAAACCAAAACAGCATCCGTGGAAAGCAACAATCAAGGCACATGTGACTGTAGCAGCAGCAAAAGGATGGCCAAGTTTCCTGATTCCTACCAAGGCGGTGTTCACTTCCCTTGAAATCCAAAACTTCCTCCAAACTTTCTCTCTCTAAACTTCACTATTCATTATCACATCAAATCTCTCTCCTTATGCATGGAGCATTAAATGTAGGTAAATAAAAAAACTAAGTACATGGTTTTGATGTACACGACGAGACGAATCTTTTGAGCCTAGTTAGGTCATGGTAGGACAATGATTACCACAAACAAACGAAAAGTGCTACAGTGCGCTACAGTATTCGATGTGACATTTTCACCCAAATTCGCATTCCCTTTTCAGGGAAGTGAACACCGCCCAAGCCTAGGACGTGTAGTAGTAGTTAGGGTAGGTAGTGCTAAGATCTTCCATGAAATTTTCTATAGCTCGATGCTAGGATAATTGAACGTTCTCAGACATTGGGCTTCTGAGAACCTCTCCACTGCAAGTGTAACTTAAGCATGTATGTGAATGCTCTTGCAGCCACCTGCATGAGAGAGAGAGAGAGAGAGAGAGAGAGGTATCAACTCTTCCAATCTGATAATGCCACAAAATAGTTAATTGCTTTAAAGCACTCTGATTTCAATTATTCTCTTCAACTATACATGCCAAGAGAGTGTTGTTTGATCCAGGATTGTGTTTTTTTAAAATTTTGGTTATTCAAATTGTTTTATTCTTTTAGCATTTCCTCAAACAAGTTCATGTCATCCTTGAAGAGAAAATTCTTGGCAGTACAATCAAAAGGCATCATGTTCTGCTATAAGATGTGCTTCACTTACTCTCTGTGGTCTGATCTGCATTACATTTTTTTCTGTTTTTTAATGTAAATAGTGGGAGTTCTGTCTTGCAAAGACGGAATCAGAATTTATTGTAAACAGTACACAAGGCAGTTTCTTCTCCGTCTTTCAGTTAAGTTTATCATTGTATTTCACTACATAAATGTTTCTAGGCGCGCCTCATCTTTTTGTAGGAGTGGACCAAAATGTTATCCGCAGTTAAAAATAGTGTTGGGTATTCGTACATGAAAATACATCTTCAGAGACGGATAAGTGGTGAGTCGCCTCTAAAAATAGCCATGATTTCTAGAAGCGGACAATAAAATCACCCGCAAAATCGGTATCCAATATCGGATGATTTCTGGCCATCCATGAAAATCCTGCGATTTTCAGGCGCGGAGCAGCGGAGGACCCCAAACACCGCCCCTTGAACACTCATTTTTACGAACGGCTCTTCTGGTCGGCCGCTCTTGCAAATACCCGGAGCAGAATTACGTGGGTGGATCCCACTGGTGGAGATCTTATCCCCTGCTCCGAGAAATTTTATAATGGTTGGAGGAAAAATGGATGGCTCACATCGCCCGATCAACAATAATTCAATGGTTGAGAAATAAGAGGTGTCAAAAGGTACCGAGGGAAAGGTACCAATTCGGTGGACCCGGTACCAAAAATGGATGGACCCGTTACCAAAAAAAAAAGTAGGCCCGGTACCAAACAAATTTAATCAGGTACCGACATTTTTATATCTATTTTAATTTGTAAAACGGCAGCATGGTCATTTCATCTTATTTCTCCTGCGGTTTCTTTTTTCCTTTCCCCAATCGCCGCGGCGTTTTCTACTCTATCGATGGCTGTTCATGTTCCCCCATCCACCGGTTGAGTTGCTCGTCGTGCTCCATTGGCGATTGGAGGCCTGCCACCGGGCAAACGGAGGTCCTCCCCAGGTGAATCGAGGCCCCATGAACTCCACAGGAAAGACAAGGGTGCAGTAATTTTTAAGATTGATTTTGAGAAAGCGTATGACAAAGTAAAATGGCCATTTGTTCAGCAAACCTTGCGCATGAAGGGATTTTCCCAAGTTTGGTGCAACTGGGTTCAAAACTTCATTCAGGATGGACATGTAGGGATTAAAATAAATGACCAAGTTGGGCAGAATTTTCGAACATTGAAAGGTCTTAGACAGGGTGACCCATTGTCACCAATTCTTTTCAATATTGTGGTTGATATGCTAGCAATCATAATTAATAGAGCCAAGGAAAGTGGTCAGATATCCGGGGTTGTGCCGCATTTAGTTGATGGAGGACTCTCTATTTTACTATATGCTGATGATACAATTCTGTTTATGGATCACGACATAGAAAAGGCTAAGAATATGAAATTGGTGCTATATGCTTTCGAACAATTGTCTGGGCTCAAGATAAATTATCATAAGAGCGAGATTTTTTGTTTCGGGCAAGCTAAAGATTGTGAGCAACAGTATACACAGATTTTTGGATGTCAGTCAGGGTCGTACCCCTTCAGGTATCTAGGAATTCCAATGCATTACCGGAAATTAAGCAACTCGGACTGGAGGTGTATAGAGGACAAATTTGAGAAGAAACTGAGTAGTTGGAAAGGAAAGCATATGTCTGTGGGCGGTAGATTGGTGTTGATCAATTCTGTCTTATCTAGCCTGGCGGTATTTATGCTATCCTTTTTTGAGGTTCCAAAAGGAGTGTTGGAACGGTTGGATTATTATAGGTCACGGTTCTTCTGGCAATCTGACGAACATAAAAGGAAATATAGACTTGCCAGATGGAATATCCTATGCCAACCAAAAGAAACTGGGGGGTTAGGCATCAAAAACCTAGCGCTTCACAACCAGTGTTTGCTAAGCAAATGGTTGTTTAAGCTTATAAATGAGGATGGTTTATGGCAACAACTGCTTACAAAGAAATATTTAAAACATCAGACCATCACTCAGGTTGAGCGTAAACCAGGGGATTCTCATTTTTGGTCTGGATTGATGAAAGTAAAACAAACTTTTCTTAATTTGGGTACTTTCCATTTAAATGACGGTAAACAAGTCAGGTTTTGGGAAGATAAATGGTTAGGTAACTATACCATCAAACAACATTACCCATCGCTATATAACATTGTTAGGAAAAAACACGATACGGTTGCCACGGTTTTGTCTAGGATTCCTCTTAATGTATCCTTTCGCAGGGCATTGGTTGGTCAGGACTTAAATTTGTGGCATAATTTGGTTAGCCGTATTTGTTATGTTCAGCTGAATGATAGATCAGATTATTTTAGTTGGAATCTAACTCAGTCTGGGTTGTTTACAGTTCAATCTATGTACTCGGCGCTTATTACAGGAGTTAATGCATCGGGATATAAAATAATTTGGAAGCTTAAATTACCCTTAAAGATTAAAGTTTTTTTGTGGTATTTGAAACGTGGGGTGGTGCTAACGAAGGATAATTTAGCCAAAAGGAACTGGAACGGAAGTAAACTGTGTTCTTTCTGTTCACGAGAGGAGTCAATTCAACACCTGTTTTTTGATTGTCATATGGCACGTTTCTTATGGAGAGCGGTGTTTGCAGCTTTTAACCTGCAGCCTCCACGTAGTATTAACCATATGTTAACTACCTGGCTGGCTGGGATAGGAGGGAAGCTTAAAAGAATGTTGTTAGTCGGTGCATCTGCATTATGTTGGGCATTGTGGCTAAGTAGAAATGATATTATATTTGACAAATATCCAATGAAAACTTATTTGCAGGTACTATTCAGAGGAACATATTGGTTCCGGTTTTGGGCGCAGCTACAAAGGCGTGAACAAGATGGAGATGAAATAAAGAAGGCATGTCAGACACTGGAGGTCCTGACAATGCGCTATTTTGCACACCATCGATGGAGATTTAGCAATAGAATTACATGCTAGTGTATCTTCAAACTATATGGTGTATTTTTGTTTTATTTATTTAAGTTAGCAGACGGAAGTGCTGCTCGTTTGTAAACTTGGCCGTAGCCCTTGAGGTCAAGGCCGGATTAATTTCCATTATCTAAAAAAAGGTGAATCGAGGCCGGTCACAGGCGAATCAAGGCTTGCCCTCCCGAATCGAGCTACTACTGGAGGCTCCGCCTGGATCCTGGCCAACCTGGCCTCGGCGTGGGTGGCTCGCCTGAGCGTGGGTGCTGGGCCGCTGGCTCACATCCTCGATGGATGAGGCAGGGAGGGGAGACGTGGAAGTCATCGCAGCGTAGGACACCGCCGCAGCGACGAGATCGGCGGCGGCAAACTGAGCTCGCTCTTCCCCCAGCGCGGCAATGTATGATTAAGTTGGCGCTCTCCTTCTTGATAGCGTTATTTTTTATGTACACGAGCATTCAATCCTGCTAAATAACTAGAGATAATAGAGTCATTCGTTATCTGACTTATATGGTTTAGGACTTGATAATAGAGTCATTCTTGATACTTAGTTTCTTAGTTCGTCATTTAGGACCTGATATATCAAGTTCCATGGACCCCAATAAAGAATCACAAAATCAATAGGTTGCAAATTCCGTTCAATGCACCACGTGGCTCCATCCTGCAGCTGTGCTAACTATAATACATACATATGCGAGAAAAAGCCTCTCACTCATATTTAAGCAACTCATGGCATATAGCTTTCATGGAACCTGACATGCATGGCATTCATTTTGTCTAACTAGTAACTAGCTAGGGTGTAATATTTACGTTGACACACCTTTAAAATTTATTGCTCCCGTGTTGCACCGTGGCTGCGGAAAAAACAGGTGTCGTTGACAGATGAATAACAGGCTAACAGCAGCTTACAACCCGCTACAAACTGGCCGGGCTACTGCCATGATTGATTCCAACATTATATATATTAATGGCGTACTGTAGATAATGGTTGTGAAGACATACGGTTATTCGATTTTTAGATCCCTTTCCCACCACTACCAGAATGCTTCACATCCGCCCGCCTCCTCCGCCTCGGCCATTTTTGGACCCGGTGCTGATGGGGCTTCAGCACCGGGTCCAACGGCTAGGAGCGGGGGCGGCGCGAATATGTGTCAGGGCGGACACATTAGCACCGGGTCGTGGCAAGACCCGGTGCTAATGCGCCCCCTTTAGCACCGGGTGCAGCCAGCAACCGGTGCTAATGTGCCTTAGCACCGGTTGCTGGCTGCACCCGGTGCTAAAGGGTGCACATTAGCACCGGGTCGTGGCAAGACCCGGTGCTAATGTGTTTGAATATAGGGGCTTCTTCCTCCCCCGCCCGAGCCAGCTGAACACTTAGGCGTTGTGTTCATGCTGCTCGGCCGTGGGAGGGGAGATGCTGCCCAAATTTTTTTCAAAATTTGTGAAGATTCTACTCATCTAAGGAGCACTACAAGGTACACTCTTTCATTCTCTAATGTTTTATTTAGCTTGTAATCCTTCTATGATTTAGAAATAGAGGGATTTGTGAATCAAAGTAAAGCTAGCTAGAGAGAGCTTGTGTTCTTGGAGGAGAGAGGAGAGAGCTTGAGTTCATGGTGGAGAGAGTGTTCATGTTGTGTTTTAAATGGAGAGAGAAGGCAAGCTAGTTAGTATTTTGTTTTGTATGACTTGTGAATAGTTATAAGGCTTATGTATTTTATTTATTAGAGAGGTTTATTTATTAAAAGTTGGAATAGTTATTTATTAATTTAATGAAATATATATTATTAGTTATTTATTAAAAGGTAGAATAGTTATTTATTTATTTAACGGAAGGTATATTTATTTATTTAATGAATATAGTAATGTAGTTTTAAAGAGGAAGTTTATTTATTTATTTAATGAAGATTATGATATGCTCGATGGCCGGCCTCCATTCTCAGTGGCTGATGACCCAAGCATTCTGTTAGCGGCGGAGGAGACACCATATCTACGGCGTGATCACAATCAAGGAACATTTGTAAAGAGGAAGTTTATTAGTGTCCGAGTAAACGATGATGCCATGTAATTTAATTGCACTATGTTCCACCCAATTTGTAATGACTATATTTGCATTTATGTTCCACATATGTTCTAACATTTTCTATCTATTTATAAGATTTTCTAGTAATTTATAAGATTTTCTAGTAATTTATAAGATTTTCTAGTAATTTATAAGGTTTTCTATTAATTTATAAGATTTTCTAGCATTTTATATTGATTTTCTAGTAATTTATAAGATTTTCTAGTAATTTATAAGATTTTCTATTAATTTATAAGATTTTCTAGCATTTTATATTAATTTTCTAGTAATTTATAAGATTTTCTATTAATTTATAAGATTTTCTAGCATTTTATATTGATTTTCTAGTAATTTATAAGATTTTCTAGTAATTTATAAGATTTTCTATTAATTTATAAGATTTTCTAGCATTTTATATTGATTTTCTATTAATTTATAAGATTTTATTATTTAATATATATTTTTAATAGGTATTAATAACTGAATTAAAACAAGTATTAATAACTATATATTAAAAACTATATTTATAAGATTCTCAAATAGTAGCCACCGGTGCTAAAGGCCGGTTTAGAAACTGGCGCCAAACGAAAATTTGGGGCCTTTAGCACCGGGTTGATCTAAAATCCGGTGCTAAAGGCCCCCAATTTTCGTTTGTCGCCAGTTACGGCCTTTAGCACCGGGTCGTGGCTGCACCCGGTGCTAAAGGCCCCCACCAATTTTCGTCTGGCGCACAGTTATGGCCTTTAGCACCAGGTGTAGAAGACCCGGTGCTAAAGGGCCTTTAGCACCGGGTGGTGGGAAGACCCGGTGCTAAAGGGGGGGCCTTTAGCACCAGGTGCTGTACAGACCCGGTGCTAAAGGCCCTTTAGCACCAGGTCGTGGCTGCACCCGGTGCTAAATACGGGGGACCTATATAGGCCGGGGACTTCTCTCCCCTCCCTCACTTCGCCCTCATCTCACATATCGAAACCGCCGGCACCTCGTCTCCTCAGCCGCCGCCGCCCGTCGTCCCCGCCGCCGTCGTCATACCCGCGCCCGTCGTCCCCGCCGCCCGGCCGTGGTCACCCGTGGTCCCCGCCGCCGTCGTCGTCCCCGCGCCCGTCGTCCCCGCGCCCACGCCGCCGCTACCCGTGGTCCCCGCGCCCACGCCGCCGCCGCCCGTCGTCCTCGCCGCCGTCGTCGTCCCCGCGCCCGTCGTCCCCGCGCCGGCGCCCCTCGTCCCCGCGCCGCCCGTCGTCCCCGCGCCGGCGCCGCTCCTCGTCCCTTCGCCGCCGCCGCCGCTCGTCCCCGCGCCGCCGTCGCCCGCCGTGCCCGTCACGGTGAGCCTCTGTGAAGCCGGCCTTCGTGCCGTGCGTGCATGTTTGTGAGCCGGCCTTCGTGCCGTGTACGTGTTTGTGTGTGCAGGTACCCGTTGCATGGCCGAACACGCACATTTGCTTAGCGAACGTGTTCGGCCATGCGCATTTGGTTAGCGAACGCTTGGCCGAACGCGTTCGCTAACCACATACATTGGAAATGCATTGTACTGGAAATATTAGAAATATATATGCTTTATATGTATTGAAAATATTAGAAATTACATTGAAATGTATATTGGAAATGTTATATTGGAAATGTATATTGGAAATGTTATATGTTTGAAATGTATATTGGAAATGTTATATGTTTGAAATGTATATTGGAAAATGCTTCATTTAAATGTATATTGGAAATTCTATGTATATTAGAAATATATGTGCTTCATTTAATTGTATATATTTCTTATCAATTATTTTTAATTCTATGTATATTAGAAATATATGTGCTTCATTTAAATGTATATTGGAAATGTTATATGTTTGTATAATGTATACTATCGAAAATGTTTATTATCGGAAATTCTATGGCGTACCCGAACCCACCGCGCACCCGAACCCCTTAGTGAAACCGTTTTTCGCGCACCGACCCCCTTAGCGAACCCGTTCGCGTCACGTACCTGAACCCTTAGCGAAATGGAACATTGGCTTTCCGGTAAGCAAGTAATTTGTACATGTAGGCCTCGGCTAATATATTATATGAATTTTACTTAATTTCTGTTGGTCGACAGTGTGCCAAACAGGGGAAGGGAAATAATTTATGTGCATACTATGTTTGCGATTACATGTGGAATTGGGGACATAAAAAGCTTACACAACACGATATTATGATACGTAATAATAAACACATTTTCATTATTATTAAGTGCACAATTATTGTCTCCAACTCGGCGGATTAAATATCTTTCAATTATTTGTAAATTATATATGTTTAGCCTGAAGGAAGAGGCACTAGAGCTAGACAGAATTGACGCAATTGCAGAACAGCTCGTCGGATGGATCTGGGACGAGGTCGTCAATCCCCGAGGAGAATTCCACTCGCCAGTACTGGAGGACGTGCCGGACAGTTCAACAAGTCGTCAATCTTAATTAAGTAGAAAATACAGTTTAAATATATATAACTCGAGTTGACGTGCATGAATATCTACTTTTGTAATATATATGTCTTCTATTTTGATGAAATGTCAGCTAATATGAATATAGAGTTGGCCGAATACGCATTAGAATACACGTATTAGAATATATACGTATATAGACGTGCATGCATGGCTACTGAAAAAAGCAAAAAAAAAGAAATCTGAGGTCTTTAGCACCGGTTGCAGACAGGCAGGCCCTTTAGCACCGGGTGCAGCCACGACCCGGTGCTAAAGGCCCTGCTAAAGGCGCTGCGGGGCAGGCCCTTTAGCACCGGGTCGTGGCTGCACCCGGTGCTAAAGGGACCCTTTAGCACCGGTTATTCAACCCGGTGCTAAAGGGGTACCCCTTTAGCCTCGGATTAGTTGCACCGGGTGGGAAACCCGGTGCTAAAGGGCTTTCCCACCCGGTGCAGATGTTGATCATTCTGGTAGTGCACGTCTCCCGGCCTCCCCATCTCCCTCTCCTCGCCACTGCCAGAGCCACTCGTGGAAAGACCGGCAGCTGCAAGAACAACAGCGGCAGGGCATCTTCATTTCGTTGGAGGCGGCCTGCTCTTCTCGCCGTAGGCGTCGCGGCTCGACGCGGCCCACCTTCGGCGAGGCGAGGCCACCTTCGGATCCACATCCCCATGGCTGGATCCCGTGAGAAGCGGCATGGATTCGTGCTGTGGAGGCTGGGGCGGCTCCTTTGTTGGGATGTACGATGGCTCGCGAAAAAAAGGATCGGCCCCTCGTTGACACCTGTGGCGACACGGGCAGCTTTCCTCGTCGCGTTGTCACTCGTTCCTTTCTCGGAGCTCCCTCCTGCACTGCTGTCTGAGTGGAAAGTCGAAAGTAGGGGTGGATATCGAGCGAGCTCGGCTCGTTTTGGCTAGGCTCGTTCGAGCTCGTTAGCCAAACGAGCCAGCTTGGCTTGGCTCGTTAAAGAAACGAGCAAAAATTCTGACTCAGCTCGGCTTATTAAGCTCGCGAGCTAGAGTTAAATTTAAAATTGTCATAATAATATATATAATATAAAAAATTATAATATTTATATAGTCTTAATACCTCCAAAATTTACTCTATCATACTATAATAATAAAATATAACCATAACATCATCTAAAACTACGTATATAGTATACATATATTATTATTAATTAATAATTTAGTCATTAGTCTATTAAACCTTCTAGCTCGTTTGGCTCGCGAGCAGCTCGCAAGCCGGCTCGAACTCGCTCGTTATACTAACGAGCAAAAATTCTTGCTCGGCTCGTTAGGAATATGCACCGAGCCGAGCCGAGCCGAGCCGAGCCAGCTGCGATCCGAGCGAGCTAACGAGCTTCGAGCATTTTGTCCAGCCCTAGTCGAAAGTCCGGCAACCACAAGGTGGATGGCGGTGGGCTGACTGGCCGGGCAGCCCACTCACATGTTGTGGCGGACGGTGCAGCATGTCATCGTCAGCAGGGGCGGCTGACTGGATCCACCCGGCGACGGTACCGTCTGTGTGATTAGGGTCGATCTCGGTTGATGGCTCGTGATGCGGTGTGGACTGTGGTACTTGGCCACTACATCAACGGGATCTTATCTCGCTGGTAGAGAAAGCGATTCGCAAGTCATAAGTCACGCGATGTTTCATGCGTGCTATGCATGGGATTCGAACCCGGGACCTCTGCCTCGCGCGTAGCCTCCCCTACCATCTCAATTACAGAGCACATATGATACACATGAGAGTGCTTACCTTTTAAATTATCCCATTGAGCACCTTTAGTCCTGGGTAGAAACACCAACCGGGACTAAATGTCACCCTTTAGTCCAGACCTTTAGTCCCGGGTGGAAACATCAATCGGGACTAAAAGGAAGGTCCTCCGGGACCTAGAAACATACGAATCGGGACTAAAAGGATATTTGTCTCGGGCCAAAATGTAACCGGGACTAAAGATAGGGGGTGGAAAATCATTTTTTCACTAGTGTCTTTAGATTTGTTATTACTCATGACATCTTCTTCATGAATAGTTAGTACTCTCCATACGATCTTGGAGATCAAACTCACCTTGGCTTCGAGTTACGGTATCGCGTACTCCGAAGTGGATACTAGCCTATTGGTCAATTCGCAGATTAGTCTTCATGGGATGACGAGAGATTGCGGCTGAAAGGATGAGCATGCAACACTATGGAACCACGCTTTGAGTATCTCTGAGTCTGACCTTAATTGGTTGTATCAGCAATGATCTTGTTAAAATCATTGTTTGGGGCTCCAAGAATCATTGGACAGTGGGAGCCGGCGCCCAGTATGGCCTGCACTGCGCTCCGCCGCTGCTAGAGACACAATTACATGTAACACTCAAGTTTTTTAGCTACTTTTGTGTATCGTTCGGGATCTGTATGCATGAGTGATTTATCCTGAGGAGGTTGTTGTCCCTCGAACTGCAGACTGTTTTTACATCATCCAATTCATTGACAATAACAAAACAGATTAACAAGTTATATACAAATGTGACCAAAAATGTATCAACTCATCTCCATTATTATATTATAGGTTAATTTATTCCCACCTCAGGCACAAGGTCTGCTGCAGTTGTATTCATTACTGGCGCATCTCTAGCCATGATCTTCCTAGCAGGAAGACGGAGCTGGGGGTAGAAGGTGGTGGGCAATTTTGTTTTTCAAGAAGTTGCCGTAATCAAGTCAATACCCTTTTACATTGGTCATCTTCGTCTGCCGGCCATTTCCAGACAAAAATTGTACCCAGGCATCATGGAAGGAACCTGCCGTTGGACATGTTCCCAGATCCCAATAGCATTTTCAGAATTCAAGAGTTAATTTCGTAACGGCACTGTCACAAAGAATTTATGGATCTGCAGCATTTGATGAATTTGTCGAGAAGCAGCCACAGTGCCAGCTTCTGGAACTCACTTGTGCGTTGACATAGCAAGTGTATGCTAACTGGTAAATTTTGCTGATACCTCCCATCCCAAGGCTCCTGTTATATACGTTTAACATGACAGATTGACTGGATGAAGTTCACCCTTTGGTGACTCGTATGGATTGCGGGGGAGTTTTGGATATATTGTCTGGTTATCAATTTTGACATATTATGAACTCTGGTGGAACGAAGCAACAGTATATATGGTCACGAGTCCCTCCAAAATATGCTACTAATTTTTTGTATGTTCGCTTAAATGTGCCACACAGAAAGGAGGCCACTGACTCTATCTTACTTCCTACCACATGAATAAATAAACATTGCGCTCTACCATCAATGTTTCGCGCGCTTCCATCTAATATTTTAATTTTTTAGATAAAGGAAATTTTATTCCGGCCTCTGCAAGAGCTTTGCACCCAACCATTCATTATTACAGTTTCGTTTTCGTACTAATTAAAAATAACCTCTCAAAAAGGACAGAAAAGGACAGCTTCCATCTAATATTTACTTTTCAATTTTTTTTTTAGGTTCCCATTCAGGGACGGCGAGCCACAAGCCCACAGCGCAAAAAAGAAAGGAAACGGAAATTAATTGCAGTGTACCTCCCAAGGCTACTTCTCTATATGTATACAGATAAAACATGATAATTAAGAACACTGTTTGGCGATTCATGGTAGCTAAAATGTCAGGTTAACTCTCTAAATCAGGATTTGTATGTTCAGTTGCACAGCTTAAAAAGCTGTCCGGCTGAATGAATTGTTGGGTTGCCTTCTCATGTGTCAAACATATCGAAACTTTTATATATAGCACTACTTGTAATTTCGAATCCGGTTCTCTGCCCAGAATTTAGAGATTTGATCTCGTTCACAATAGTTAAATATGCATGTCATTATGAGCAACAAGTTACACACTTGATTTGAAGGTCTTTTCGTTAGCCAAATGCTCTCAAAATTTAACAGGTGGTACAGGTTGAGCCTATTACATTTCTGGAAAACAGGAGATTCGATCTCCTCTATAATTTCTCTGTTTATACATTTTCATGAAGCTAGCCTGCTTGACAATACAAATGCACTTACAGCTGTGTGCATCATTCTTTCTCATGGCCTCTCCCGACTTACTGAACTTACATGGCATTCTAGCGGAATGTACTGAACTGTTTGGAACTCATTTGCATCAGAATGGTTAATGTGTGCATATCTTTCTGCTGCTCAACAAGTTTGACATCGACAGATGCATGCTTGCCTAGCTTTTCAACTCTCCGGCATTGCCTTATGACTGTTAAGGGATGATCCTTTTATAGACAGATGATCAGTAGGGTATGAGGGGCGCTGGCCAGGGAGTACCATCCGCCGTTTTTCTCCTTCTTCATTCATATCGACAATGCTTAAAAGAGTAACAAAATACCATGTCCACTTTCCAGCAGGAAGTCAGCGATGGAGGGAAGAGGGAAAGGAAAAACGATGGGGTGGGTAATTTTTGTATTTTAAAGAAGTTTCCTTATTCCAGTCAATACGCTTTAAATCGGTCTGCCGGCCATTTAAGACAAAAATATGAACCAAGGCATCACGAAATAATTTGCAACGGTATTCTCCGAATTTGAGGTATTAGTTCAGAACGAGAGTTTGAGTTCTTCGCTGTGAGTATATCAAAGAGCTTCAGGATTCAGCGATTGCAGGATTCGATGCCTTCCTTGAGATGCTGCTGCACTGCCAGATTCTGGAATGGATACCTGTAGTGCCACAGCATGTACATGCTAACAGGTCGAATTCCATGATACCTCCCAAGGCTACTACTCTACACGTAGATAGATTCTACATACTTTGGCAGTATGTTCAGCTGGGTATGATGAAGAACACACTTTGGCAGTTCTTCATTATCAATTTCAATTATATATATGCCACACGATTTTATCCGGTCTAGTGTGAGAAGGTCTTTTACGGTACCCAATACCACTGGTTAAAAAGGAGTGGTATATAAAGTTCTGATTACGTAAAAAAATATATATACCATTATAACCTAACCAGTGGTATAGGAAGTATACGAGGACTGATATAGGTAGTATAAGGGTATTATTGGAAGAAATAAAAATAATATCATTGTAATTAATGTAATTAAGTAATTTATTCATTCCATGATTCAAATAGACTTTGACTTTCATTTCCCTCTCAATCTTATTCATTTTCTTCCCGTGTTCCTCATTTCCCCCCGACGTCGGCGACCGGCGACGGGCTAGGGTTTGGTGCAGGCTCGCCGCTGGGATGCGTCTTCGGTCGGCAGGCGAAGCGCGCGGCCGCCCGCGACTGAGGAGCGCCGGCCCGCCGACTGGATGCGTCTCCAGACTGCGGGCGAAGCGCGCGGCCGCCGCGGCTGAGGTGCGCCAGCCGGCCGGCCGGCGAGGCGCGCGCGCGGCCACCCGCGGGCGAGGTGCGCCGCTCGCCGCCTAGGGGATGCGCACCGGCTGCGTATCAGGCTGTTCGATGCGCCGATGCGTGGGGTCAGACGGCCGCGCTCGCGATGCATGTCGAATCGGCGCTTGATGCGCGCCTGCAGGGATGCGAGCCGGCGCCTGATGCGTCTCGGCTGAATTGAGCAACATGATTTCTTGTTACCAGTAACCTGAAATAGCGATGTGAGTAACCACTTAGTGCTTTATAAGCTATTGCTTCCTTTCATGCAACCGTTTGTGCTGTAACTGATTGAAATATTAGCATGTACATTCCTGAAAGATCTTCACAAGTGCTTACATTGAGTATGATGTTTGTCACATGTCTTCCAACTGGAATTCAACAAAAGTGGCAATGGGATTCTTTTTATGTTAAAAGTAGCTAGTTGCTAATAACTGAACTAGTGAATCAAATTTATTTGACTGGAGCAATGGGGTATGTATCTCATTGCAAAGACAGGGAGTGATTGACATTTACTGAATTCGGCCTGTTTTTGTCTGCCCCCTTTCTCCTTCCTTCAATTATCCTTTGTTTCTCATATGTCCTCCTTGCTGCAACAGGTATTCAAAAAAATATCTAAAGATGACTATTTTGCAAAGAACAATGAGTTTGCAACCTGGCTGAAGGAAGAAAAAGGCAAATATTTTTCAGATCTTTCTTCAGAGTCTGCTCGTGACCTGTTCCTAAAGTTTGTGAAGCAATGGAACAAAGGAAAGCTGCCATCACAATACTAAGAGGGGATTACAAGCGGTCCACGATCAGCACACAATTGGAACATCAAAGCCTGAGGCATGCTCTGCTTCATCATGACCTGCAGCATCAGGCAGTTTGTGTTTTGCTGGCAGGATTTTCACATAGTTGTGTTATACTAGACTACAACTACTTTTGATCTTCTAGGTTATTGTATTTTAGTTGATGTGCAGAATGTGTCTAATGCAGGAGGATAAATTGTAGGTCTCCCTAGTATCCAGTGTTTAACGTTAATGCTAGTTTGGCAATGATCATGTTCATTACTGGTAGATCGTGACAATGAGCAAAGCACCAGTTGTTTCCTGAGAAAAGGTTTGCTTTGGTTGTGATGTTCTTGCACTGATAATTGCTAATGTTTTCGGCAGTAATCGCCGCTTAGATCCTCCTGTTGGCCCTTAATTGTTTATGTTCTTTGGCACGGGGCTGTGATGCATGTTTTATCTGAGTGGGTCATGATTCACCAGACAAATTATCTCAGATCTTTCGCAGCTCATGATATACCATCTTCAGGTGCAGTATTTCGGTGCCATGCACTTCTTTATTTTCTGTTTGTGCGAGAACTGAGTTCAGGCATTGCCGCATTGGGATCCCAGGGTTCTCCATTCTCCAAGTTGAGTCCTTTCAAATGCTTGAACCATTGTTATGTTTGGAAGAGTTTAATGTAGTTCTTGACGGCGTTAAATCGACTACCTCATAGTTGCATTTTCATCAACATTGAAAACACCCTTTTGTTGAATCAAAAGGTGCAATGCCTCCATCAAGCACAGATCCATCCACAAAGGACCAAATAATTTGTATACGAGTAAAGTATAAAGCAGAGACAGTTAAGAGAAAACTTTCAAGCATTACAACTAAAAGAGATAACAAATTCGATCATGTCCTTTACAAGTTTGGATTTCCGAGGCCCTTGTAGAACAGGCAAACCATAAAACTAATTTATTCCATGCGATGAACCTTGCCAATTTGTGACAGTGGGTCTCAGAGACAAAAAGCACTGATAAAGATTGAAATACAGGTCCTTGATGTTTGAGAAGACTTCTATTTCTTCAATGCTTGTCTTCTTCCTCACAGAATTTCGAGAACTTGTCCTCATCCATCAGTGAATTGAGCTCACCTGAATCACTGAGTTTGACTTTGATAATCCATCCCTTGTCATATGGACTTGCATTCACCTAACCGGGAAAGATAAACATTGACTAATCTACACAAGGTACGTGCAGAGGCTCCCTGCTGCTGCTGCGGCGGCACGTTGCCCTGCCCGGTGTGGTGGGACGATGAGGACAGGCTACCTGCTGCGGCGGCGGCACGCTGCCCCTGCCACGGCTAAATCGGGAAGGACGTGGCTCTGCCGGCCGGACCACGCGACCCTGTACGGGCCCGACGCTCTGCTAGGAGATGGCTGCGGCGGCCTCCGGCCTCCGGCACAACGGGAGATGCGCAGCAATGACCGACGGGAGAGGAAAGAAAAACGATTCAGAGGAAAGAAAACGATTCGTTCAGATTTAATTTCTATAATGTGTACTGTGTCAGTTACTAGACCCATATCTATATTATATACCACCCAAGAGTGGTACAAGGTACTGTAAAAGACCTCGGTGTGAGAAGAAACAGAGGACTGCATATTCGCTTAAATATGCCCCACGGAAGGTAGCCCACTAGCAACAAGCTGCCCCCAACAAATAAATGGACAACTTAACCCGTAGCCCTTTCATTGCCCGTGTGTGACAGATAACGAAAAAGCAAGAGCTGGTGATAGAAAGGAACCAAGAGCCATTATGAATGTGAGCATGCAGCTGATATGTACAGTATATGTGTGTAAAAGTGTTATATTTTGAGCATTCTTGAAATATGGTTTTCATCAAATTGACGATATTTTCTTTGTTTAACTTGGTATAAATTAAAATTATAACATGTTATTGAAAAAATAAAACCTTGCACACAAATAGAAGAACCAGACAACCTGCAGAAATTCTATTTTTGTCCCGTCGCGTCAATCAAACACAAATGATACGACATGTCCTGGAAATGCATCTCTTCATTTGGATACAAAAAGGAAAACTATAGGAATTTTTTGTAAATTTGCTCCTCTAAAACCCTGGCAATTTTCAGAATGTCTTCCATTTCAAAAAACGGGAAATCAACACCGGAATGCATTCAATACGCTTTAATCTTCGTATACACGCACTGCCTCACCGAAATATCCAGTCACACCTTCCCTACTCCTCCGTGCCTCACGCCTGCCCCGCCCAGGCAATTTCCTTGCATGGACCCACACTAAGTCCTGCCTCAACTTTCAATACATCTTCCTATACTGCCACCACTCTCCTAGTCTCCTCCAACGCCTACCCCATTCCCCTATCGTGGTATCGCCGCCGCCCCTGCTCCGGGGCGCCTTGGCCCACTCCTTCACCACCACTTCCTCCACCGCCGCCGCCTCTTCAGCTCTGGAAATTCATGTTTCCAATAGTAAATGAAATCTCTAATGCGTCTTCCTCTTGCCTTCATTTCATACACTATTTGGAACATCAACACACACTCACCCACACCCTATTCACCTACCCTAGGTAACTCCATACAGTGTGTCCTTATATTCGTCACTGCTCTGATCAACGAAAAAGAATCTCCTGCTTCAACTCCTGCAACCTAGTTTGTCATCACAGAAATGGGAATGGAGTGGCTATCCTAATAGTTGTTCTTATCCCGATGCTATAGCTGATTGATCAAATGCAAGTAACAACAACATGTTGTCACCTCTGGAGCAGGCTATTCTCCTGCCAAGCATTCAGTGAAAGGCACATTCTTATTTGAAGAACTTGTGACATGACTAAATTCTCCTGAAAGTAGAAGAGAGGAATTGATACAGGTGATAAGACTGTAACTAACCTGCCATGTTTCCTGGTTCCTCCCAAGCCTCAGACAAGTAGTAGTTCATATATTAGCCTCAAAATAGGTAGCACGTGCTAGGAACATCATATTTTTCTATGAGATTCAGACATGTCGAAGATTGATCTCCAGATAATCAGGGTCTAACTTCTACAATTGTGTAAGCGATACTACTGCGAAATGGTGTCTCTACTGTGCGCCCAGTGTTTTTTATACTGCAACCGCAGTCCCAGCGTGCAGGACAATGCAAGTAGTTATTGAGATCCTGCAACTACCTTGAATTTACAACATGGCTATGTACCACAGACGGACAAGTTCCCCTGATGCTTAACACACTCCACACTGATTCATATGTGATATTGGGATTTCTGTCGTCCTACATCAAGGGTTTGTTGTGGTTGGTTTATACTACCCATGATGTGCTTCACAAATCACAACCTCTTCTAGACCGAATGACAGCAGATGTTGGCCTCTCAATGCATGTCGAACACAACATATTATCCTAAACGTAAACAGTCAGTCGCCTATCGCCTAGCTAATAATCAGGTTAAACGACCATTAAAGGGCTAATTAGACGATTAAACTGAAATGACTAGCTAGTGTGTAGTGTTTGGTTTTATTAATTTGGTGGCTACCAAAAAGAACCAACGATCATTTTCCTAAAAGTAACTTTAGAGATGTATTAGTCATCAATCGATCGACTTATCCCCTCCCGGCCCCGGCCCCCGCGTCGCCCCATCGGGCGGCATGGGATGAGTCCACACCGCCTGCGCCACCAGCGCACCTTTCTCCACGCGTCCATCTTGCTGCCACCGGAGTGCCTCGCCAGAAGCTCGTGCGGGCGCAGGAATGACGGTAGCGGGGCCCTTTCTCCATCTGTGTGGTCTACAGTGACGGCGGCAGTGGCTCGGGGCTGTCGATCTGGCGTCATGGTGGCCAGATCTGGTGATCCCGGGGCCGGATCTGAGTGGGCATCGTCTCTCCCGACGCTTCCATGTGCATGGAGGCGGTGGTGCAGAGGTGTCTCATGAAGCTGCGCCATGGAGGCCCTGAATGTACGGAACAGGGTGCGGTGCGAAGGCCTGGGAGGGGTGGAGCAGCCCGGACGACCTCGTGCGAACCTTGGTGAGCTGCCGCGCCAGCAAGCTATTGGGCAGTGGAGGGCTGGAGGCCCGGGAAGGTTGCCGCTTCTACTGCAGGTGCGGCCTTGATTTTGGAGGAGCATAGAGTGGCGCATAGGCATGGCATGGTCTCGCTGGTGTAACCGGTATCAGATTAACGATGGTGACGCATGCGGACCCCCCCCCCCCCCCCTCGATGGATTGGATCGTTCACGCGGCGATAACATCTGTGATGGTGTTATTTTTCTTCTTGAAGGTGACGTGTTGGGAGAGTTATCTAATTTGCAGGTGATGTATCTATAGCCGACTAGGAGGTGGTGGCGGATGTTCATGCGTGCTAAGGAGTTTGCTTGAGATTGTGATTGAGATCGACTCCATGCTGTTTCATGAGATAAATCGTCAAGCATAGATGATTGTTTTTTCTGCCAGCACAATTCCAACATTTAAGTTTCTAAGTAGACAAATGATGCGAATGGTTTCTGTTACACCAAGATAGAGCAACAAGTTTGAAGACGCTGAAGAAATTTGAAACGAAGCCTTTATAGCTTTCTTCTTTAGTCTTTTAACTATCTATTATGTTGCTTTGTCGTTTGAGATCATGTATTTTTGGCCGAATATATCCACTTACGGATATAGAAGCCGTATTCTATGCGGTATTAAAAAAATTGACCACCAATCTCATTTGTAACCCTCTTGCGTGCTTCTGTCATCCCTTATGCTACATGTCGAGCTAGTCTGCTGCAAAATAATAGACAGACAATCTTTTTTATTTTCAATTAGTTATGAACCCAAGTCATGTTCTGAAGCTGCAATAAGTTGTGGTTACATTGTCTGCTTGCTCTTCAGTTCTGGTTTTAGGTTTCCCAATATCGGACTGTAATTTTCAATGACTAAACAAAGATTTTTTTGCTCACTTCAATGCACCACATGGCTCTCTGAAGCTCTGCTGTGCCAGAGACGCGATTACAAACACTTGACTTTACGAGCTACTCGATCTTGTGTACTGATTTTCCGAGAACAGGTATCATCTGCCTTTATAGAAAGTGAATATTAGTCCATTACAAGAGAAGTTGGCGACACCCAGCTCTACATGAACCAAGCCCCAACTAATAAACTTAAACAGAACACAACTGAAATACCGAACAGTTTAGGACTTTAGCATCGTACAGACTAGAGCAGCCAAAAGAGAAAATTTGGAGTCACAACAGCCATCATTCAACAGAAGTACAGGAAACTGTGCTTTCATCAGGACCTTGCCCTCTTCGGTTCAGGTTCAGATCGAAATTGCCAGGTATGATGAAGGTTGCATTCATGGAACTGAACAAGTGTTTTTCTTGTCAAATTTAACTAAACTTGACACAGTAAAATGTGACTTCAGAACAAGAGAAATATCATTTCTTTCGTGCTACTGTTCAAAACCAAATATCAGAATCCTGTTCTGCAGATCAATCCTTCTGCTTCTGGAACATGGAAAAGCAAACACTCACATACACAACTGGGTTAGCAAAAGCCAGCCTCCAAAACCTTGGTGAACTCTGCCATATCTATTCTCATGTCCTTGTTCGTGTCATATTTGGCAATCATCTGCTCACACTCATCCACACCTATACCACCCCCTAGTCCTAAACTCTGGAGTACTCTCTCCAAATCCAATGCGTCGATGTATCCATCATTGTTGTGATCAAACACCAAGAATGCCTTGCGTACCTCCTGCAAGCTTGGCTCATCCTCCTTGAAAATCTGAGCAATAGAGTCATTGCCAATGGACTTGAAGGCCATTTTATTTTCTTGATCAATATCCAGACCTATGTTTCTCATCATGGTGTTTATATCTTCGTGTGTCAGCTCCATATCATCGTCCTGATTCTTATTCCTTGTCTTGATTACTTGCTTTTCGATGAGAACAGATTCCAGTGCCGCCTTTTCGACATGACTATGGTTGCAGGATTGGCATGAACTGGGGAGGAACATATTGAGCATTGAGATGCACCAGGCGAGGAACTCGAGGAAGAAGATGATACCACATGGTTCTTGCAGAAAGGATTCCAAATAATGGCATGTTGTAGTGGCTGCTGTCTTCTCCATTGGTGTTGCCTCGCAAGCTTCTGATCTCTGAAAGTTCTTTTTGTTTTGGTGAGAGAGACTAAGCTGTTGTCATGAAAAATTGAAGTTAGCAAATTAATTCAATGGGACAAGGGAGATGTAGCAACGCAGGTTATATAGGAAACTAAAGGTGTTGAGCTATTATTTATTTGTTGTTTCAGCAGAATTAATCTGAAACATCGAAGCAGATGACAAGATGTTTCCTCTTTGAAAATACGTGTGGAACGATAGCAGACAGCAAGATGGTCTTGACCGACAGATTCAGAGTCTATGGTCTTGGTTGATTTCAAAAAAATAAAAATATATGGTCGTAGTACTTGTACTTTCTTGTAACCTTCTTCACAGTGACAGTTGAAGCTTCCTCGAAATTGAGGAGTGTAGAATTTTATTCTCTCTTTCATTCTCACACACATATAGTAGTCTCTGCATCATTTTTTCTTCTTCTTGGGATTCTTTTAGAGTATAAGCACTGATGTTGTCTATGCTAGTTTGAAGACAATAGACAACGTTAATGTGATGTGGCTGCTGAGTTGTGTTGATGTTGGGGAACACACGGCAGTAAAATCTTCAACTCATGCCATGTGTATGCTTACGAACTGGGTTTTTTTCATTGTGTAAAGAGATGTGCAAAATTTGTCGGCTGCAAATATCTTTCTTTCATTTTATATATGTTTCATAGGGGAAAAGTCCATTTGATTCCTTTGAACTTTTTAAATCAGTCGTCAGTCTGATATATACCCCTCATCGTGAATACCAAACAGGCTTGCTCCCACTATGTGAACTAGACATTTATCTCCAGCCCATCAGATAGACAGCTTTTATCTTTGTTGGCTCTGATGTGGACTGGTTTTAGTAACATGGCAATGACCAAACAAAAATTCTCAAAATTAGTCAATAGAAAATGGTTGGAGCCATTAAGGGCATCCTTGGATATCGTAGTTTTTACAAACCATGGTATCAAAAAATATAGTTTTTTTAAATGAATGCGTCACGAGATTGTGCCTATTTTACCGACAATGAAGGGAAAAATGGTATAGGAGCCTAAACCGGATGCAGAAAATGTAGTTTCAATACTAAAAACATATAAAAAATGGGTATAACGCCCCAGTGAACTTTTTAAATTCCAAAAGACTGAATTTTAGGAATTCCATGGTTTTTAACAGCTTCAGAACGAATATGTTGCATCCGAATACCACTTAGCTTTTCAAAACATAAGTACTTTGCTAAACCATCATGTCTATATTTTTCGAACATCCAAATTAATTTAGTATTCAAACAGACCCTAACAAGTTGTAGGACCCACATGTCATGCATCCCCTCCCACTCCTTTCTTCTCCATTTCTTCTCTCTCATGTCACTTACTCCGTATGCTTTTTGTTTAAAATATCTGATTTGTACAGTGTCGAGGTACCACTTTTGTCCAGTACTCTAGATAAGGGCCAGCTGGATCCAAATTTTTTTCTTTTCAAGCCCATGAAAAAACAGATAGCCCGTTGTGGGCTTGATGGGCCCAAATGGCCTAAAAAGGCTGACAGAAGGCCAGGTTGACAGGTTGGTTGGACCCGGTCGAAACCAGGCAGCCTGCTGGGCTGGCAGCCCTTGATGGTCTTCTGTATTTTGTTTTGTACTTTCTCGAATATAATTAAAAAATACGTGTATGAATAGTCTTTATCCATTTTTCTCAGCTGAATCCGTATGGTGTTTGTCCCGGCAGAATAAAGTTGAAGCACGGGCTGAAGATTTGTACGAGTTGAATTACGAAGAAAACAAGTACAATGACAGATGCGACGACGAAGACCCTGGGAAGTTGTGCGGCAATTTCAGAGAAGCCAATATTTCTTTGGGAAGATCACGACTGAAGACCTGGCAAACAGATAATATTTCGTCCAAAAAGACTCAAGACCTGGGAAGAAGTGTAGGACAAGGCAGAAAATTAAAGAATTGATCCTTATATGCTATTCCAAGCCTTTGCTGTTTAACTTAACTCTGATTCAGAGTCTACGGCGAAGATCTGGATGTTCTTGTTCAGTTGGTCTTCCCTGAAAGGTCAATTATTAGGATTATAAGGATACCATACTTTTATGTCACCATCCATGGTATATCAACTGTTTCAATTTCTTGATCAACTTGACTAGTTGACTCAGTAAATTTGGAGGCTTCTACACGTACTATAAGTATGGACTGAAGATCTGTACTGTCATCTACTCATTTTTCACTTCTCTTGAGAGCCTGCCGTGTTGTAAAATAAAATCAACTAATAATAAAACGCGTCTACTACGGTCAAGCTGTCAACTACTTTCCAGAGAAATGACAAGTCCATTGCATGGACATTGTCTGGAGTCTGAATAAAGGACAAAACAACCCATTGCTGCTTTAGGATGTCCTGATTAAACAAGATGCTAATGAACATGACTCTTCAACGTCGTGGAATTCAGTGTGGTAACCTCTACCCACTGACAGCGCCTATTTCAACCCTTTCAGCACTCGGAGAAAAGTTCTACTTACATGGCTACATGCATGTTCCTGCAGTTTCACTGAAGACAAGCTTCGATGTTATTAGGAATTCAGAGTACCTTTTGCATAGCTGTCAAGCTCCAATTGAAGCGAACTGTCAAAATGAGTTGTTAAGTGCTGTTTTTACTTGGTCAGATAAGGTAGATTAGGTTTAGTGCAGGCTCACAAACTATCAGTTTGAGTGCTGAATCCACTATGTGATTAAAGCAAATGGACCCTCTTTAGGTAATAATTTACTACAAGTCTGCAACCCACACTGCCTGCATCAGGATATGAAAAGCCGGTATCCGATTGGTGGACAGCTGAGCTGAGGCACAGTCCTCAACCAGCAGAAGAAGCTCCCAGCATCATCTGCGCCATGTCAACATCCAATATGCAAGCATTGTACGAACGATAAGATTCCCTCTTGATCCCAATGAATTTTCCCAGTATTTTTGTTCTTTTTTTCAATCTGCTTACTTTCTGCTCCCAACCTTGCCATTTCTTGCCAATCATGTTTGTCCTCTTTTTGTGATCTTTCACATGACATGAACCTTCTCGCGCCGCCTTTTCGCATTCCGATCAAGGAACTTCGATATGATTGCTTTTCAATCGGAGCCGCGCTGTCTGTCGATGCAAATGTGCAAGAACCAATGCATGAGGATCGGTTGGTCGTTACATAAGCCATTTCATGAGCTTTATTTACCAGGCCTATTGCCGGAAGGCGGAAACGCTCACCAACTTTTCTAGGTATAGAAAAGTCCATCCTGTGTGCTAATGAGTCACTTTGCGCTCCGAAAAGTCGCCTATATAGCGAAGATGGGCTACAGCTACACACCATCATGGATGCTGCTTCAGAATCCTCTAACCATCTTCCCATCTTCTTCCTCAACGGAATCACTATAAAACAGCTCGAAATCCAGAGCTCCATGTGAGCTTCATGGATGTAGCAGAACAGTGAGTGACAGACTGACAGCACATAACTGTAAACTGCTAACTGTTTCAAGAAAGCCTGGAGGAGAAGAGATGGCGATGAGGCTGCCGGCGATGCGCCTGGCCGTGGTCGCCCTGGCATTGTTCTGCTGCCTCATCAACGCATCTAGCGCTGCTGCTTCTGCTGCTGAAACGGCGTTTCCTCCTGGTAATAATCTTCTGACATCCTCTGCCTTCTTTGTTCTGAATCTCAACTCTGAAGATTTTTTGTTCTCATGCACCTTGGGCCCTTGGCACAGGATTGAAGGTGACTCAGGATGCTAGAGCGGCTCCGCCTTCATGCGGCACAGACGATCAGGTGATTTAATTTGATTTGATTTGATTTGAGCAACCACAAGTGCTTAGGATCAGTGGTGCTAATTAATCTGGTGGATTGTTAGGTGCTCCAGAGTGTCTTACAGTTTCAGAGCTCTGTCAATTTTCACACATTCAGTAGCGGTGAAACTCTGACATGATCCCTTGGTCATTCAGGCCGTGATGGCGGGAGAGGCGGAGGCGGCCGGCGACGACGGCGCCGGCGCCGGCGGCCGGAGGGTGGATCTAGAGCTGGAGGACTACCCGGGCTCCGGCGCCAACGACCGGCACTCGCCGTGGGGCCAGCAGCGCAGGAACTGACGAACGTACCAGCAGAAACAATTCAGAGCACCCTTTCATTTCCATCAGAGTTTCAGAGCTTACTACTGTATACGAGTGCGACTACCGTGTCTGTACCGTACCACGTTAGTCCATATACGTACATGCACGCTGTCGTTACATCGTGTGAACAAGAGATGCCGGACTGGAATTTTTCTTCTGCTTCTTCTCGTTAATACAGTAAGTATATGTAAAGATATCTAGTCGTCCAAACGTGTTCTTGGAGCAGAGGGCCGGTTGTTTGGAAATTACTTTTGAAGTGGGTAAGTGGCGACGACAATGACTGACGTTAGAGATCGTGTTGAATCTTGTTCTGCCTTTGATGCGGTCACGCCGTGCTGGATCGAGCGTACGGCGATTATGGATGGAGTCTTTGCGTTGATCAACTTTTTTATATATATGTGCCGATGGATCATTGTAACTGATGGATCATTGTAATCAATTTTTTAACTGATGGCTTGTGATGTGGTCAGATCTTAGATGGTGTGTGTATGTATGTATCATATATGTATGTACGTACGTATGTACATACTTAATCACTCTTATTTTTCTAAGGGAAAGGTTAAATATAAGAGTTAAGTTCCTCATTGTCATAAAAATTTACTTGACCTCAGTGTCATAGAAATTTACTGAATCATATTTTAGGATAAGACAGACCTTTCGATGTCCGCGTCCGTTCATCGCCCCTGCGCGCCCGGAGGCGATTCGTTAGTCACCTCTGCGCCCCGACAACATCCAACCACAGAAACCCGAAACCTTCCGAAAACCAACCCAGAAACCCGTAGAATCATTCCAAGCCAGTCCGAACTATAGAACCACGGCCAAATTCTAGACAGAGTCGATTCAGCCGCCTACAGTTCTTGAAGAAACGATTAAACTCTCTGAAGAGCAAATCGGCATGCATCCTTGATGGGATTTACAAGGTGCCCCCTGATCCAGGTCCCCCAACCAAGCCTTTACCCACCACTAATGCAGGGATTAAAACAGTTCTGAAAGAAATGGTGGAACTGACGCCCACGATTTCGCGAGAGGAAGAATTACAGCCATTTACATGCAGTTATTTGAGAAATCAAGGTACCAGTTACAAGTCTCAGGAAGAGACCATAAAAGGAGATGAATTCGGTGTGCAAACTCCATCACTGAATCATTCCCAAACAAAACACCACCAAAACCTGCAGGCAAGGTGTTCGACACATTGCCTAATGGCGGAAATTGGAGATAACCAGGAAGCTCCTGTGGCGAGGCGCGCTGGGAAGGAGGTGGTTGAGTCCACCATGGATGGGGAGAAGCACGTCCTGGTCATCAACATGACTGGGGCACGGGAGGCGCAGCGTCCCCGATACCTGGCGGTCGGACTGTTCCTGTCCGTGCTGCTGGTGAACTCCAAGCAGCTGATCGATCACATGAGGAAGGTATGGAGAATCCGTGGAGAACTAGAAGTCAGCGCTCTGGCATCCGAGGCAGGCAGGAAGTTTGTTCTTGTCTTCTCGGAGGAAGGTGATTGGAAGCACACCATTGTCGGTGGACCATGGCAATACAAGGGTGACGCCTTCCTGGTGGAGGGACATGCAAATGGTGTTGATCCGTCATTAGTTCCTTTCACAAATGTGCCTATGTGGGTCCAATTTAGGAAGATTCCTTTCTATCTTCTTACGAAAAAACTAGCTTTTGATCTTGGAGATTGTATAGGATCAGTTATGATAATTGATAGCAAGGCTAGGGAATGTATTGATGATAAGTTTATTAGGGCTAGGGTCCAGCTTCCTTTGTACAGAGCTCTACGAAGGGAGATAATTTTAGTTGATGAGATCACAGGGAGGAGGTGGAGGTCCAAATCAGGTATGAAAGATTGCCTAACTTCTGCATGTTTTGCGGCTTCATAGGGCACATGGAGGCAAGATGTGATATGCCGAGAACAGAAAGGAAAATCATGTACAGCCTGGACCTTCGGGTCCGCCCAGTTCACTTCGACGATGTGCTCTGCTGGGATCTGCCGAAGGAAATGGGACAAGCTTCCACCCAAGCCACACCACCTAGGTTGTGGCGAGCACCTAACCCAGCAATCCAGAACCACAAGGAAGATAAATCAGATAATGGGACTCTTGAGAAGGTGATGGCAGAGGTGGCACGACTGTCGGTTGTTGATAACCATGAGCAAGCTCTCAAGGAAACACCACCAGAGCCACCAGTAATCATTGCTCCAGATGGGGTTACCAAGATTGCAAAGAAGGAGGTGTTAGTGTCCTCGGCTAACAAGAATCAGACCATTTTAGATGAGGAGGAAAATCTGGTGGGTGTCGAAGAGGCAACTTCAGATTTGAGCAACACTAAGAAGATGAAAGGATGGAAACGCAAGTTACGTGCAGAACCAGGTGGCCAAAGTGTCACCAAAGAATTTGTAAGCCCGAATATATCTGTATCACAGGGTACTGGAATGGTGCGATATCGTGAAGAAACTATGGGAGAGGGGAACGACATGGGCCCAGTGGCAAAGAAGGCCGCTCAGCCAGCACTGGTTGTGGTTGCTGGCCACATCACAATGGGACTGCAGGATAAAAAAGAAGTAAAGAATACATGTAACTTTGTTGAGGGTGAAGGGAGCAGCATAAAGGACTCTAGAAAGATAACAGAGGGAACTGAAGGTGGTATGGCAGCGACCGGTCCTAGGGCTACCGGCAAACTGTCGGGCGCTATTGTAAGCGCCCGACAGGAACCATGAATCCCTTCGTGGTGAACTGGTGTGGCAAGGGACAGCCACAACCAGTTCACGCTCATGTCCAGCAAGTCTGGATCCTTTGTCCTGGGTTGATGCTCTTTGTAATCTATGGGCAGTCTGAGTGGCTTTTGATCTCTGGTGGGGTTCTAGTAGGTTATAGTTTGCCTAGGAACCTCTTCTTCCTTGTAATTGGTAAGGTTCGATATGAAATAAAAGTGGGGAGCATCTTTGAGTATGGAGTTGTCTGTGTTTGGTTAGAAAGTTCAGTCCTTGACATATTCTGTTTGGGGCTGTCCTTTCGGTTGCTCATTGTCTTGTGCTTGCTACCTGCTATCCTCTCTTTGGACAGAAGTTTTGGCCCTCACGTGATTTGTGAGAGGGCCTCCATAATGAAGAAGGCAAGAAATATTTTGACAGCTGAACCAAAGATGTTTGGGGTTGTGGTTACTGAACAGATGGGGGTTGTCTCAGTTACAGAATTTGTGTCAGTATGGAGACCTGCTTTATATGCTTTGCACCCAAGGAATTTCTTTATAATTGGGGATGTGAGCTTCGTAATGGATGCTAGTGTGTTTTCCCAAAATATTTTAGCTCTCTTGAAGATGTCAGATTTTTCTCGCTCTGACCACATAAACTGTGATCCTTTTCTAAGTTTCCTGGACTTACTTGGGGATCTATCTTCTGCGTCCCTACACCTGACGGGCTCTCACGGCGAGGTCCGTCAGGAGCAATGAATGCCTTGAGCTGGAACTGCCGAGGGGTGGGGCTCTCTCGGACAGTTCAAGAGCTTGTGGCTCTGGTAAGAGCAAAAAGCCCCAAGTTGGTGTTTTTATCAGAAACTCGTACAAGTGGAAATCGTGTTGGAAACTTAAGGTGGTGATTGGGCCTCAAGAGTTGTATTACAGTGGACAGTAATGGTACTGGTGGTGGTTTAGCCTTGTTTTGGAGTGAACAGGTTGAGGTGTTTTTGATAGAAAAACACAAAAGATTCATTGATGTTCATGTCAGAGAGGATGTAACTTTGCCATGGTTTCGGATTACTTTTGTGTATGGTGAACCTCGGACGGAGGATAGGCATGTTATGTGGGATCTGATGCGACGTCTACATGGAGCGTCTCATGCCCCGTGGCTACTGATAGGTGATTTTAATGAGGCGATGTGGGGCTACGAGCACTTTTCAGCATGCGCTCGTCCAGAACGTCAAATGGCTGCCTTCAGGAAAGTGCTTACAGATTGTGATATTACTGATTTGGGTTTTGTGGGGCTGCCATTTACGTATGATAATGGTCGTGATGGTAATGCAAATGTCAAGGTCAGGTTTGATCGAGTTGTGGCCAATACAGATTGGAGAGATATGTTTGGGGAGGCCACTCTACATCATTTGGTCTCGTCAAGGTCTGATCATTGCCCATTATTGCTTGAGATCAAGAAAGAAAGTTGGGAAAGGCACAAGCCGAGGATTTTCCGTTATGAGATCATGTGGGAGCGCCTAGAATCGCTAACTGAAGAGATAAAGACATCATGGTGTACTGATCCGAGTAGGGAAGGCCTGGGAGGTGTGGTTGCAGCTTTAAAACATGTCCGTAATGCCCTGAGATCATGGAGTAATAAAAACTTTGGATCAGTAACAAAAGAGCTGGAGGAGTTAAGAATTAAATTTGAAGAGGTGAGGGGCAATTCCCAGCATTGTAAAGCAGATGTGCGCAAAATCACAAACCGCATGGATGAACTGCTCTATCGTGAAGAAATGATGTGGCTCCAACGTTCACGTATTGCTTGGCTGAAAGAAGGTGATCGTAACACAAAGTACTTTCACAGACAAGCAGTATGGAGAGCACGCAAGAACAAAATCAAAAGGCTCAAGAACCAGGATGGTGGGTGGTGTGAGGATCAGAAGCAATTATAGGATATGGCTACAGGTTTCTTCCAGGACTTGTACGTAGCCGACCCTGGGGTTGTTCCTTGTTAGCTTATTAATTTAGTTCAGCCAAAAATCACAGAAGAAATGAACCATGATCTATGCAAGGGGTTCTCGGCCGAGGAGATTTCGGATGCATTATTTCAAATGGGACCTCTGAAGGCGCCGAGGCCAGATGGGTTCCCTGCTCGATTCTACCAGAAACACTGGGAGGTGATGAGGGAAGATGTGACTGCAATAGTGCAAATTTTTTTTGAGGATGGCTTCTTACCTGCTGGTATCAATGATACATCTATTGTACTTATTCCAAAAGGGCAAAATACAGAGGAACTAAAAGATTTCAGACCCATCAGTCTATGCAATGTGATTTACAAGGTGATCTCTAAGTGTTTGGTTAACAGATTAAGGCCCTTTCTCGATCAGATCATATCACCGGAGTAGAGCGCCTTTGTGCCAGGGCGGCTGATTACTGATAATGTGTTGATTGCCTTTGAGTGTATACATGCTATTCAAAGGGGCTACAAGGAGGAGTTTTGTGCTTACAAGCTGGATCTATCGAAGGCGTATGACCGTGTGGATTGGGGATTTCTAAAAATGTTAATGGAGAAGCTAGGCTTTCAAAGTAAGTGGGTGCAGTGGATCATGTCTTGTGTGTCTACTGTTCGCTGCTCAGTCCGCTTCAATGGGGTGCAGTCGTATCCCTTCTCCCCAATGCGTGGTTTACGGCAAGGTGATCCGCTTTCTCCTTACTTATTCCTTCTAGTAGCCGATGGCCTGTCTACTCTCTTACACCATTATGAATTGGCTGAAAGAATAGAAGGTTTGAAAGTGTGCCGACGTGCCCCAAGTATATCGCATCTCCTTTTTGCGGATGATAGCTTGTTGTTTTTTCGGGCCAATGTGGAGCAGGAGCAAGCAATTAAGCAGCTTCTCAATACTTTTGAAAGATGCTCTGGACAACTACTAAGTCCTAGCAAGTGTTCCATGATGATGAATGAAAACCATGACCAAAACATGGTTGAACAGGTGCGACATGTCCTTGGAGTTCAGAGAGTGGACTTTGAAGCAAAATACCTGGGCCTCCCAACACCCCAAGGGCCTATCCGAAGGGAGGGTGTTCCAACCGCTAGAGGAGCGCTTTCACAAAAGAATGGTGGCATGGAAGGAGAAGGAGCTTTCAGCAGCAGGGAAGGAAGTGTTGATAAAATCAGTGGCACAAGCATTGCCAAATTATGTTATGAGTGTATTTAAATTGCCATTGACATTATGCGATGACCTTATGAAGCACATTAGAGCATTCTGGTGGGGCGCAGAGCAAGGAAAAAGGAAAGTTCAATGGGTCCCATGGGAAAGGCTACGGCTACCGAAAGGGTTTGGAGGTATGGGTTTCAAGGACTTGAGGTTATTTAACCAAGCGCTGCTGGCCCGCCAAGCCTGGAGGCTGGTGGTGTTCCCTGACAGTTTGTGTGCCTGGGTGTTGAAGGCAAAATACTATCCACAAGGTAGGCTGCTCGACACAGTGCCGGCTGGTGATGCATCTCAGACATGGCGTGCTATTGAGCATGGCCTCGATTTACTGAAAGAAGGTGCAATTCATAGAATTGGGAATGGAAGAGATACGAGGATTTGGAGGGACAATTGGCTTCCTAGGCCATATGGAATGAAACCGGTTGGGAGTATTCGCATGTGCAGACTGCGGTGGGTTTCCCACCTAATCGATACTGCTTCTAACTCATGGGATGAGACAGCGGTGCGCAGATACTTCTATCCGTGTGATGCAGCTGAAATCCTAAAGATTAAGCTACCATCGGTGGAGTGCAAGGACTTCATCGCTTGGCATTATGAGAAAACAGGATTGTTTTCAGTTCGAAGTGCATACAGATTGGCCTTACGCATTCACCATGATGTTGGAAAGATGGGTAGCAGCTCCTCTTCAGATCAAGGTCGTCTTCTATGGAAGAAGATATGGCAGGTAAAAGTTCCATCAAAAGTGAACCTATTTGCATGGAAAGTTGTGAATAATGGTTTGCCTACTAGGGCCAATAAGAAATATCGACATCTTGAACAGAACGATACCTGCCAGCTTTGCGGTCTGCAGGCCGAAGATGTTTTTCATGCTTGCATCAGGTGTCCTCATGCTGCTGATCTACGCCATGCTATGAGAAACATTTGGGCCCTGCCAACAGAAGAGGAGCTAAGCTTCACAGGGCCGGAGTGGCCGCTCATGTTGGTGAATCGACATTCATTAGAGGTTATGGCAAATCTGCTCATGTTGCTTTGGCAAGTATGGAACGTCTGTAACAAAGTTTTGCATGAAGGAGTGAATATATCTATTGAAGGTTCAGTTAATTTCTTGACTCAGTATATGGATTCACTGATTTTGATTCAGCAACAGGGCGACAGAGGGGATGCAAAAGGGAAACAAACTTTACTAGCCATGGGGAGAAACCAGTGCTTGGGCCAAGGGCCGGCTAAAGATAACAAATGGGTTCCTCCTTGCAATGGTATACTCAAGATCAATGTCGATGGTGCTTTCAATCATGAAACTGGTTCTGCCGCTTTAGGTGTTGTAGTTCGGAATCATGCAGGCCATCCTCTGTTAGCTGCGTGGAAAATTTTGTTTAACTGCAGGGACGCCGAGGAGGCTGAAGCTGCAGCTTGCCTAGAGGGTATTCGTTTAGCAGCACGGTGGCCTGATACTCCGATGATCTTGGAGGCTGACTGTCATTCGGTGGTGGTGAAGCTCAAAGACAAGAAGTCAGACCGCTCGCTGGTGTGGCCGTTGATTCAGGAAGCGGTTCAGAAAAGCCAACAGCTACAAAGCCTTCAAGTTGTCAAGGTTGGGAGAGCACAAAATAAAGTTGCGCATGGCCTTGCGCAGTTAGCAGTTATGTCTGGACAGTGTCAAGTCTTTTTTTCTTGTTTCCCGGAGTGTGTGTTGGATCTTCTTTGTAACGATACCATTTAGTTTTTAATAAAGCACTCCATTCGCAAAAAAAGATAGTTCATTTTAAAAGTAATTATGTTGTCCTAAACACCATATAATTAAGAATGGAGGATGTACATCTTAGAATAAACAAAAGAAAAGGCTGCGGATGTTACAAACATGGGCCACCACCTGGCCTATACTTTTTTTTTCTAGCCGTCAAAATGGAAAGCATCACGGCATGAAGAGAGTAAAGGAAGCGTCCCAAAAAAAAAAGAGAGTAAAGGAAGCTAATATAAACCTTTTGACAACGTCTGACGCACGCTGTCAGCAATTAGCCAGGAATATCCTTTTGATGGCTGAAAAATCGATTGCTTTCGTTTGATCATTTCTAGCCACCGGATCTTCATATTGAGTAGACAATATTTTTCCTTCTTCCACTCCCAGCATGGGCACTTTTCTTTTCTTCGCCATTGTACAGTGGTGTGACACTTCCTACCGGATCACTTGATGATCAGTAATAGTATTAACTCTTGAAAATCCATTCAGAAAACATTCATAGGGGAAAAACATTATTTCAACTGGATTTAATTTCTTCCTCTTCTTTTCCTTTTTCTCTCTCTTTTTAATAGGGACTGGTTTTTCCTTAATTCAGAGATGCACAATTTCCATAGCAGTTGTATGGGAAAAAAAAAAGAATTTCAAGAGGTTACATTACATCGATCAGCAGAATTTAATTCTTCTTTTTTTTTCTTTTTTCTTTTTTTGCCATTGGAAGAGGTTAAGGCAATCAATACAAAGGTACATATATAGTTCTCCTTTGGACGTCGGAGCAGCGTATATGAAAATAAATAGTGAATCAGACGTGCAACAACCATATGCAAGCAGTGTAATTGCCCAGGCATGTTGAATGTTCAGTTTCTTCTTTATTCTTTGATTTTTTGCCAGGCCGTGTTAGTGGATGGGGAGAGACTAATAAATTAATTAAGCAGTCATGCCTTGTTAATTTGTGTGCAGAACGTTCGCCTAATCCTGCTTTATCAATTCTACGCTGTGATGGCCGCGTGCGTTAATCGTGTGTCATTTGTTTAGTTGGTGTCCTTGTTGCGTGCAAGAAATGGTCAAGGCAAATTAACCCTGTCTAGAGACTTTGCTAGATTCTTGCTCGCCACATTCGGCTTAGATAACGACGCTAAAAATTTCTTCTATGCTCGACCTCGGAGAATCAGATCCGGGTTCAGGTGGGGCAAACACTTTCTCATTTTTATAGCAAGAAAAAATGCTTTATCACTGTTGTTAACACAATTTATGTACTACTAGTACCTAAGTCTGAACATTTAAAAACATATCACCTTAATGAAGTATGTCAGAGCGTAGTCATTAATTTGGCAATTAGCTCCTCTACTAAACAGTGTCTCCCAACCACATATTTTCGGATCAGTCAAATGAAAGCGAGATGAACACAAAATTGTCCTTTCCTTTTATGGCAGGATGCTCCAACCTTGTTGACGCTCTCGCAGTACAATTAATTTTCTTTGAGAATGCTTCCAAAATTTCCACAATTTACTAGGTTTTTATAATATTGTGATGTGATGTGATGTGATGTAATTATTTGGTCAAATTGCATTTTAGTTAAATGACAATGTCAATATCCAAACAAAAAACTAGTGCCATTTGAAGGATTATATGGCTCTTCTTGATCGAATTGTTTGACTGTAGACATTGTATGATTCCACCAACCCCTTGAAACGACGAAATATGAATATCAAGGTTCCTTCGCAGCAAATCAGCAATAGCATTTGCAGTGACAAGTGACCCGTTGAGTACTGTTGCTATCTCATTAGCTACTGATCGATGCTAAATGCGGGTAATCTTTTTCGTCTGTGCTTCCAAATGCTAACATTTTGAAGAGGTATCTATACTCCTCCCGGGATAAACTATCTAGAACAATGGGCTTTACAGTTCCAAACCTTGCAAGATTCTGAATCCTACTTATGATTATCACTGCGCTTCCTTCAGCTATAGTTGAATAGAACTTTCCCCAACTGTCATCATCCACGTCACTAACAAATTCAGCAACAACCAGTGTCCTCTCAGTACTGAACTTTGCACCGTCCATTATTTTCCCAATGCTATCTCCACTAACGAATAGAATGGAAGAGAAGTGAGATTGGACACGGTCATTCTTGCAAACATGGCTAACCAATGTTTTCTTACCAACCCTGCAACCGCCAATCACCGGAAGCACAGTAGGAGCACCATGACATCCATGATAACTCAACAAGGTGTTCATAATCTGTTGCTTCTCAACATGGCGTCCAAACATAAAGTTGTCGATGTATAAGTAAGTGTCATAGGGCCTACGGCACATCCGTTCACACCCTCCCAAAAGTACAACAAACTCAGTCAAATTAGCAATAGCATCTTCTAAATTTTCTAGAACGCTCTGCAAATCATTACTTTCAGCAAAGCTTTCCAAGATACCAGGAATTGTACGAGAACGCTTCAAAGGAATCCAAGAAGTTGTACTCTCCGGTTCATGTATAAAACACTCCGCAAGAGATCTGTACCTGAAGGTGTCAAGAATATGGTATCCTCTATACATGCTCCCCACAAGCAGCTTCAGTTGCATTAGCATCCTCGAGTTCGTGACGTATCGCCCATCTGCCTCTTCAACAACAGCATGGATTCTCAACAGGAGTTGCTGCAATCTTTTCAGCTTCTCATCTATGGTAGGCCCGTCCCTGCACTTCTTGATCAGATAGGAAACTACTCGGCTTATTAGATCACCAGTAATTGCCGATATGGCTGTCTCCATCTTGAATTATTGTCTTCTGTACTGTGTCTATCTAAGCTATTACTGTGCTGTTGGCTATGGTGCTGGGAGGTAAGCTAATGGAGGGAGATAGTGTCAGTGTGCATGTACGTGCAGAGGCTTCCTGTTCATCGTCTTAGCTCACAACAAATTGTAAATGTTTGTTTATATAGGATCGGAGCGATTGAAAAGGTAATACCTGAGACGGTCAAGAGCTAGCTGCCACCTACCAGCAGCATTAACCTTCTTTCATCATCTATGAAATCTTCTTGCATGCATGTATCACTCAACTTTATTACTTCAAAGCACGCAGCATTATACTATGGTGGACTTGAACTTGAACTTTATTGACTTGAATCCTCCCATCATGCTCCAATTATGCACTTATCGTTGAAATTTTGGTTTGCCCCTGAGGATAACGCCAAGTGCAGGACTCCCATTATTGAAGGCTCCAGCAATGACGTCGCATATCCTATCCTAATTTTTGTATCTCTTCCCTTTTCTATACAACACGGCACGTGGCCTGAATAGGCGATGCTGATGGATTTCCTTTCGACCAAAATGCCATAAGTCTCTCCTTGGCCAAAGAGATTTTATTATTATTTTTGCATTGCATTATTAGATGAATAAATCAGATTTTGTGATGACCAATGCATATTGATCAATAGTTGTTTAATTTTTTATGTTTATAAATAAAATGCCTTTGCAATCTTTAAACTTATCTTCGGATCACATTGATGCCATCTTCACTACTACCTCTATTCCAAAATATAGTTCATTTGACTTTTTCTAACACAAGATTGACCGCTCATCTTATTTAAAAAACTGTAGAAATATAGTCAATTTTAAGATTTTTTTAAAGATTTTTTATTAATAAAGCAGCCAACACAAAAAATATGATAATTTGCACAAAATCTTGAATAAGACGAACGGTCAAATTTAAAGTCAAAAAAGACAAACGAACTATAATTTGAAAGGAAGGGAGTACTAAACTTCTCTACCAATAAAGATATCTCCAAGTTTCACTCATACGGCATAGCCACTCCAGACCGAGCCGGAGGGTCAATATAATGAGCTTGCGTGCAATCCATCAGGACTCCAACCTCCAAGGATCTGGCACATTGAACTTACATGTGTGATTCACTCCTTGAACTAGCTACAAGGAAGCGAGACTTACATTGGTGCCGTCTAATAGCCGATCTCATGTAGTGACACGTAA
The DNA here is from genome assembly GCA_033239725.1 of Echinochloa phyllopogon. Taxonomy (NCBI): domain Eukaryota; kingdom Viridiplantae; phylum Streptophyta; class Magnoliopsida; order Poales; family Poaceae; genus Echinochloa; species Echinochloa phyllopogon. The sequence continues at coordinate 33,982,901 of BTCW01000008.1, forward strand.
TCTTGAGACGACTTATCAGACAACCTACACAATAGGTTGTTGTTTTGATTGTCTCGTAGTAATACAACATCCCTTAATTTATGGATAAATAGAGAGATATTATTGGTTGCATGGCAATAAAACTCGTACAATGATAGGGGAGTTGTCTCATAGTCCTAAAATTTAGCTCATGAGGCGGTTGTTTCGCGAAACAACGACCTTATTCTCTCGCATCGCTCTCTCCTCCACATCAGCAAAAATCTTGCGTGGCACTGTATAAGACAACCTATCAGACTGCCGACGTGTAGCAAAGTACCTACCCTAAACGTGGTCTAATTATATTAGATGATCAACTTGAGCCCATTGTTGGTTTGGTTTTGTATGTTCACAATGTGTTTAGCACTCTCCTAGTCTTCAGCACACGGCACCCCCTAAGCATGATGAATTTCTATAGTTAGTGCTAATACGTTCCATAAAAGTTAGCCGGCACCCTTCAAAGGTTTTTTTTTGCTATTTGGCCCTCTCTCTTTTTTTAGTCCTAGCTCCATCAACTCGAAATGTCAAAGTGTGTGTACGGTGGTATAACTCAACCACTCAAACTAGCTATTGCTTCAAAAGTACAAAAAAATCAGTAAAAGTTCGGTGATCCACGTGTTCACGTTGTATCCATCATAATTATACCAACTTAGCATATATATATATATATATATATATATATATATATATATATATATATATATATATATATATATCACTATTGGGGGTCCCAATATATCATCCTCCGAAACTATATTCAGCATTGTCGGACAATCCAACGGGTACGCATATCTTGGTCGGCCGGGTCTTGACCTCTGCCTCAACAAGTTCGGTGGTCGCGCAAGGCAAGAATAAGTTCAGACAAGAGAATATATATTATGGCTTGCTTCCAGAATCTTCAGTTTAATTATCAAATCCTTGCTTGCCAATTGCCATGGCAGCTTTTTTAGATTAAACAAAAGAAATGGCGACGACGTAACACGTGCTATCTTTTTATTTCCTCCGTACACCCTTCGAAGGGATTTGACAAATTCTCCAGGATGCCCCAGCCACATATGTATGTTTGAAGTGTCAAGCTGAGAAAAAGCCCGGTTATTTTTAGGCCGAAAATTATGGCCCACTTTACCCACTTCAGGCCGCTCGCTAAGCCCACTTAAGCATTTTTTATATAACCAGATGTATATACTTTTTATTTAATAGGTTGTATTAGGTGTATGAGAATGACTTTTTATTTTTGCATACTGCTAAAATAGTGTAGTATCCCTGGTTCACAATACTTGCTTAGAGCTAAGCAAATGAACCAAGTAGGCATATAAAAGGGAAAAAATATTTTACTACTATGAACAATCTGCTTTCTACGCTTAATTCTTAAAAAAATTGTCGACTCAATTTACTCTCAAGACTATTTCAGCTGGTTTAATGTAACCCCTAATTGGGTTCTACATTTCTTTTTCGCATACAAGTCCAACTTTACATTTAGACTGGCAGAGAACATGATGTTGTCTATTGGAAAAGTACATCGGACATTTTTCACAAATTATTCTTAGAAACTTCTAATACGGAAACGGTCCTATAGATACAATGCTCCATAAAAAGTAATCATTTAAGCTTCTAAATGTATTTTTCTAATATCAGACCTTATTTAGCGCTTAGTAATAATTTTATAATTATTTACATAGGTTAACGACATATACCAAATTATTCCTATATAGAGATAAAAAAATGTGTGAAAGTAATCATGCAAAATTATTGAAGTACTTTTTCCCAATATAAGGCCTTAGAAAGAATTTGGAAAAATACGGCATGACCAACATATTGTTTGGCAACAAAAATTTTGGGGCATAAGAGTCGAGTGTACCATCACGTTAGGGCATAAGAGAGGCGGTGCCCATGTCAAGAACTTAGTTCTCGGGTCCTTAAATGCCATGCTGGTTCATAAGAGCAAGTTTAATAAAGTAGACAAGCACTTGTCTATACCACTTCGATTCCCACGGAAAGAGAATTTCCAGGCAGACGCACAGATGTACGATGGTTGAGCGGCTAGTGTGACCCTCCCGGTCCGGATTATCCGGAAGTCTGTCTGTTGAAAAAAAATTCCCTCGTCTGCTCCACATCAAAGAACAGGTCTAAGACCGGCCTAATCTCAGGTATGCTACGATGCCGCTGTGTATGGGTGGGGTGGGGATTCGGGGATTTTCTCGACCTGTGTGAGGTCTTTTTCTTAATACAATACCGTGTGGGTGGTCTTACCCTCCGCAGGTCGAGTTTTTTATACGACAAGCCACAGTAGCCAAGCAATACAACAGGAAGTTTTTGCTAGGCTATAACATATTATTTTATTCATCCCTCTCATTTCTCTTTCTCGTTAGGTCCATCATGAATCCTCTATTATATATTATATACCATCACCACCAGCAATAATATTGAGGTAGTATGCGCTTATTAGGGGCGTCTGCTACAGACATATAGGTTCAAGAGTTTGGCGCCGAACATTGGCCCTATCTACCTAAAGCTTTCGGGCATGTCTTGAAGCAAAACCATGGACATGAGTTGAGGGCACGATGCAGGAGCAAAGGCTCAACATTACAGTAAATGCGACAGGACCTGTGGCATCATCGCCCTGATCGTTGGTGGCTGGTGGCTGACGCTGGTTTTTGCTAAGAGAAAAATACTGCTGGCTGGTTGGTGGCCGGTGGCTGGCGCTGGTTTTCGCTGAGAGAAAAACACTGTTGGCTCGCTGGAAACAATCCAAACGAACAGGGCGCATCTGCATAAGGATATAAGCCGTTTTTTTATGCCTCAACCCTTCAAGTATAAGTTGTAGTATCTGAACTCACGCACACACACTAGACCTACAATCTATAGTAAGGAAACTTCACGTGGCTGAGAAGTATGCGAAGACCACAACAGAGTTCACACGTGACGGGCACGTCACCTGACCGTTGTAGTGCATCCACGCCTGAGGCAGCTGCAGAACCTGCAGGAGAAAAAAAGGGGCAAAACCCCCGGTGGGAATGGTGAGTCGACCGGCAGCCTGCACACCCGCAGCGCATGCCATCCGAGCTACGGCTCGTTCTCGATATAAGCCGGTTGGGGCTAGAGCAAGAGGGCAGAGCCTTATCCCCAAGCTGATGTGATGTGGTAGCAAAGCAGTGGCACAAGGCACCTGCAAGCACATGTGCAAATGGCCATGAAAAAAATGTTGTAGACTTATGGCACCTGTTAGAGATACGGGCCTATGATGGAGTAGGGCGCATACAGAGGATATATATATATAACGCTTATGAAAGTGGCGGCTCCGGCGGCCGTCCAGGTGATACCCGTCAGCAAAAAAAATTACCTCATTCGATTTTTATCTTGCGGTTCGCGTGTCATCTGTATACGTGTCTCCGCCTCATACGTGCGAAGGCTCGCGAAGGCCTACAGCAACCGTGGTAAATAAAAGATGTGCTTCACCGGCCACTGCTTCTTCCTCTCTCTCTTTCTCCTGCGTCCTTCCATGGTAACTTCGTCTCCCCCTCCCCCTTCTCTCCTTCTTTCTACTTTTCTACTGTTTCCCGTTGCTATCTCTCATGTGGACCTGTCTGCCGTATGGATTTTGCTCTTCAGATCTGAGTTTGATTTTACCTTTGATTTTTTCTTTTTCTCTTCCGATCTGAGCTTGGTTCCTGCCGTATGGATTTTGCTCCTTGCTGCCTACCTTTTCTTCTTTTTTACCTTTGATTTTTTCTTTTCCTCTTTCGATCTGAGCTTGGTTCCCTGTATTCTTGTTCTTGATAGTTTTTTTTTAGATTTTCCCTTTCCGATCTAACCTGCAGCTTGCTGCCTGCCTTTTCTTCTTTTTTACCTTTGATTTTTTTCTTTTCCTCTTTCGATCTGAGCTTGGTTCCCTGTATTCTTGTTCTTGATAGTTTTTCTTTAGCTTTTCCCTTTCCGATCTAACCTGCAGCTGTTGTTTCTTTGTTATTTGCTGATGGCGATTTTTCCCCCTCTCCGTCGATTGATTTTGTGGTTCCTTGCTTCTCGATCTGAAGTTCTTTTACTTTTCCTTCACCTGTGAGCTGCTGCTGTTCTTCTCCAATGAAGCTGCTGCTGCTCTGACGCTCCTGCATGTTCCCTTATCGATGGCGATTTTTCCCCCTCTCTGATTGATTCTCGTGGTTCCTTACTTCTCGGAGTTCTTTTACTTTTCCTTCCCATGTGAGCTGCTGCTGTTCTGATGCTGCGCTGATTTCATTTTTCCCCAATCAAGCGGCTGCTGCTCTGAGGATACTGCATGTTCCCCTTTGTCAGAGGCGTTCTGCTCTCCTGATTTTTTCCCCTCTCCACTATTTCGTTTCCCAGTTCTATTCTGTGTGCTCCTCTGTTTTTTTCTTTGTGATTTCTTTGCTTCCTTGACATGTTGGACTTTCTTATGTAGGGCCCCTCTGGGTAGCATTAGTTTCTGCTGCCCTCCAACAACCCGTTCATCCGTTGCTTCTTGAGTTTCCGGTTATGTGATTGTTCCTCTGTGCTTACATTTTTTTTCCTCCGGCCTTTGTTCTTCTTCCCTTCATTTGGCTAAAGATTTATGGGTTTCGGATATATCCTCTAAAAAATGTTTCTTGGTTGTATAGGTCGACAGTGGTTGTTGCTGATTCGGATCCATTTCTTGGTGGACTCCAGTGCCTCTTCTAAGCATCGTTACGTATTCGCTCTGTGCTTTGTGCTTGTTATTACTATGCGTGAATGTGATGCATCTGATGCCTGTTTACTATGTCTGTGATGTGATTGTTTAATAGTTTTGCTCTACCTGTGCTTTGTGCTCGTTATTACTATGTATGAATGTGATGCCTGTGATGCCTGTTTACTGTGTCTGTGATGCGATTGTTTAATAGACTTGCTCTCTCCAACCTCAGATGCTATTCTTGATGACATGGTGTTCTGCTTCAGGTCTGCTCCTTCTGTAGCAATCTGGACTGATTCTTGTGATGTACTAAAGAAATAATGGAATAATCCCTCGGATGACTATTTTGGTAAGAGTTTTCATTCCCTACCTTGACCCTATTTTCTCTTTGCACTCTAATTATTACTAGAGCCTATCACAATAGACTTGATTGAAGCATTAACTAATGCGTAAAAACTGAACCATTCATGTCTTGAATTTTATCAGGCTGGTACAGTTTTCCAGTGGTCGCAAATTATTGAATTGTCACTTTTCATAAACATGATTATCATGTGGTTACTTTCTAAAATACAAATCTCCTACCAAACTATGTTGGGTGCTCTACTTAGAGCATAGATGTACCATGACTCGGTGTTTTTTCTTAACTCTAACAAGAACCAATTATGTTGCAGATGTAGGAGTAAAAAAAAGCAATTTAGTTAACCTCTCTGACAGTAGGAGAATATCCACAAAGCTTATTTTTCGTGGTGCTCCTTGTTCATTATAATATACAACAATTTTCAGCAAAAGAAAGAAATAAAAAATGATGCTGATATCAGAAGAATATGTGAACTACACACGAGGTTATTTTAATCTGTCACATATTATTTCTATTTTTTACCATGCAAATGCCATTTGTTTTCTAAAACACTTATTAGGCATTATTATCCGCAGAAAAAATCCTCCTAATTATGTTGTGGTTTCAAAGCTCTTATTGTTTTGTCCCTCCTCTCTCCATCCAGCACCACTACTTTTTTTTTTTCTTTAGGCACACAGATATTGGCATTAATCTTATTTTTCATGTGCTTTCTTGCAGCTCTGTTCTTCTTGGCTTACAAAGGAAATCCTAACATATTGTTGCCTTCGGTTACTTCAACTAAGCATGTATCTCATATGTTACTACCATGCAAATATAGTGTTGTGTGCAGTCTTTTAGAACTTCTAAACAAAGAGAGTTTATGTTTGCTACTTAGTTTTCAGCTCTGCAATTCAGCATTGTCTATCAGTAGGGTTGCTAGCACCAGCGTGCATAAAAACACTTCCACTTTCTGCCTTGCCTCACGACCTCCCCTCACTGCTCTATTGTCATATATTCCTTACATGATTGATAGCTATGTAATTAAGCACCGCTTTAAAGAAAGATTACAGCTGATGACCATTGACCTATATATGATTATCTCTGTAACCATCACTGCTTTTTATGGTAATCCCATTATTGCCTGCTTCCCCGTAGGTTCCCATCATATTTTCCTTCAATATCCTTCAATATGAAGTATAAGAATTCAGATAAGTTGAACGTGGTATGCTGTTGTGAAGCGAACTGCTATGCCCATCTTTCTCCTTTTCATTTCATACGGTGAAGCATGTGCTTCTCTTTATTGCTCTTCATTATCTTTCAAGCAGTTCTAGATTATTTTATTATATGCTACCTATCTGATGTAAGCACAGAGCCAATATCAACTCACTTCTTGGTCATAAAAATATCCTGTTTATTATGTTAATAGTCAGAGTAATGTTGTGTAATCAATAATGGCTAACATTTCCATGAATTACAAATAAGATTAGTAATTACCCAGTTAGTATTTTAAATCGAAAGAAGCAGCTCCTATTTGTTTCAGGTCACCATTATTTTCTACCATCAGATTGCACGTGTTTTCAGCTCAGTAATGCATTGTAATGAATGCTTATGATTTTCACAAATGAACTTCTGCTCATTAGGTGTTATTTTCTAATCTTTTTCATTGATACCAGCTACTCCACAGAAGGTCCAAAGATTATTATGCATTTTATTTACCAAAATGAATTAGATTTTCAAGGAATTGCTAGATATCTTATGGTCATATATAATGTGTAACTGCAGATAACTATTCTAAGATTCCTTTGTCTTGATTCAGATATAGCAGGATGCAGATATACTGTGGTGCGAAAGATCATACTTGAGGTCTTGACTATTACATCTTACAGGGTTTAACAGGGGATACTTTTAGAGGTAATAAATGTGCTGCACATATTGTTTTAGTCCAATGTGCTGCACATATTGTTTTAGTCCATGGAGAATGATACGTAAAAGATATTATCCTCGTCATGTTTACATTCTTTTTAACTATACTGCATTTCTATTTTAGGCCAAAACTGCATGAGCTAGCAGTGTGGCAAATTGCAGAGTAGCAGTTCTGGGTGTACCATCTTTGTAGAGCGAGACTGACGCATGATGTCTGAAGCAAACATTGAAATTAAGGCACAGATTCTGTGGTGGGAGATAAAAATGGACACATTTCCACTGCTTCAAAAAAGCAGCATACAAGAAATGCAAGATAGTAATAAGCATCTATTCTGGAATGTACAGCTTATAAGTTTTTCTTTCTTAAGCCAGTCAAACATATATCGAAAAGTGTATACATAAGTTATAGAATGGTCACTCTCTGTTTGTTTGGAACTAAATACCTCACATAAGATTGATTTACTTTGACAAGTTTGATGTTTTTATTAATTAATCTTCTAGGTTGACCATCACTACCTATTTTCGGTCAACCAGCCTGCCTGTCTGTCTGGTTATGAAAGTAATGGGCTCTCAATATTCTCCACATTTATAAAGTTAACCTCTATTTGATGATCTTGCAATGCCTGCAACCAGAAGCTTAGAGCATTAAGATGTGAACCTGTGTACTAATATGTTATTATCAAGGTCCTAACCATTTGTATAATTGTATTCTTCTGTTCACAATATCTTATCCATTTCACTATTCCGTTCACGGCACAAAACAGGGCCATGCTGCGCGCCCAGCACTAGTGGGTTTGAAAGTCTGGCCATTTAATGTCCACTTGACTATATTCAGGGGCGAAGCTAGCATAAAATTAATGGTGGTGCACAATATTCACGAACCCTGAAAAATACATTTAACTTCAACTTATTTCTATGGTCAAAATAAGTTACTTATTACTTACTCCGTCCACGAAATAATGCTTCAAAAATTATCCAAGATAGAATGCAATTCTAGACTACATCAACGAACATAGGAGCCTTCTCTTTCTATTACTTTACCCTCTGTCGTTGGTTTTAGAAACTCGTTGGTTGTAGAAGTTTCTAGTACCTTTATACCTACGGAATTTTTGAAACGCTCTACTTCACTAAGGAAGATACGTTTCACTTTTCCGATCGGAATTTGAACTCTGGCTGGTTCAGATTACAGTCAGAGGAAATAAGAAGTATGGTAAGATGAATGAAAGTCAGAAATATAGGTAGTGATATGGTCTCTTAGATAGTCTTGTAAATAGTTTGTACTGACAATCTACATCTGGATATTGTTGGTTGTAGAAGTTTCTAGTGTCTTGTAAACTTGCAGTGATACGACTTAGGGCTCCACCACCCTACGCGCCGCCGCCGCGAGCGCCGGCCTGCGCCTCACCGCCACGGCTGGCTGCGGCTCCGCCGAGGGGCACCGCGGGAGGTCGAGGCTTGAGGCTGCATCGCCTGCCGCTGACTGGGGCGCAATTCGCGCCGCCGCCCCCTCTCCCGCTCTCAATCCCTCTCTCACCAGCGATGGCGGTGGGGCGCCAGTGGCGGGCAGCCCTCCCTCTCCTGCGTCGGCGCGGATCTGGAGGCGGCGACGACGGGTCCGGTGGTGGCGGCGGCGGATCCGGTGGCGGGGCGGCGAAATCGGCGATGCGCTACTCGGCTTCCCGCGGCGATGAACAGTGTAACTTGTGAGGGGATGAACAGTGTAACACAGTGCATGAATTCCGTACCTCTGCAACTTTATAGGAATAGATGGATAACTGAACGATTATCTATACGACTATACCTAATACTTATTGTCCCTCGTAATATTTGTCATGGTTATTTTCGTAGGTCTGAACCGTTTAAATACGCGCTTGTTTTACCCGTATACAAACTCAACCACGAGTAACAGAGACACAGGCGCGCGGGTGCGTATGCGCTGACGGGAGCAGCAGACGTCCGTCAACGTCCGATGCGCCGTGAGCCGCCCGCGGGGCGCAGCGCAGACGGCGAGCGGGGTGGGGCCCACGGAGGGGCCCAGAGCTGCAGGGGCAATACAACCAAACGTGCCCTAAGCGGCGCGCCGCGTTTGACCGTTGCAGGCCAACCCGAAAGAAAAAAAAAGGAGAAATTTAGGCCACCAAACCCCAACTCCCCAAGAGGAAAAATTCGAGGAAAAAGGAGAGAAAAAAAAACTCGGAAATTTCAGTCTCCCCAGCCGTGCCGTGCGACGACCCCGAGCGGAAGGAGGAGAACGCCAGCGGAGAGGAAGGAAGGAACCCGTCGCCGCCGCTGCTGGTGAGGTACGCTCCCCCTTCGCCCCTCCCCGTTCCCCCGGCGCGGCTAGATCCGCCGCCGCGGCGTGCGGCGCGTTTCCCCTTCCCCGCGCTCGATCGACGCGGCGCGGCCGGTCGCTCCGTGAGCCCCGCCGCCGCCGGGCGCCAGGCCCGCGGCCTGGTTCCGCGCGGAGCCCGGCGGCCGGCCTTGTAGATTTCGGGTCGAATTTCATTTTGGGTTGGGTTGGGGTGGGAGACTCCGCCGAAGCTGGAGGGCGGCGGCGGTACCTAGGGTTGTGAGGGTCGGCTCAAGGCTCAGACCAGCAGTCCGGTTTCAGTAGACGGAGACGGGGAGGGAGGGAAGGAGGGGCGCTGCTGCTGCTGCTGCTGCCGTGCTCTCCGAAATGGAATCTATCCATTTTTAGGCACCGGTTTTTGCCGTGCCAGTCCATTGCGCTCATCTTATCTCACCCATCCCATGCGCATGACTCCATGATACTCTTAATCGCACCGCCACCTTGATTGATGCCCGAGGGGAACACCTGGTTGTTCTCACCATTTCGATTCGTACTCTTGCAGGAGTTCGATTTCTGAGGAGGGGGGGCTGATTGGGGTGGGTTGCGGATTTGGGATGGCCGGCGACGACCATGTGGTGGTTGATGTGGACGGATTAGCCAAGTCCAAGGATGGTGGGGCTGCTGAGAAGGTGTCTGAGGGTGCGAATGCCCCGGTGACTTCTGCGTCTCCGTCCGTGGTTGTTGACTTGGTCAGGGAGGCGGAGGAGGGCGGTGCGGAGGACGAGCCGCTCATCCAGGCGGCCGAGTGCCGCATATGCCAGGAGGAGGACAGCGTCAAGAACCTCGAGAAGCCGTGCGCTTGCAGCGGGAGCCTCAAGGTCTGGATCCTCACTTGCTCTGGTTTCCAAACATTGTGTGCTGTATCTCATCTTCATAGAACTTTCTAGTCTGCTAGCTGTTCATGAGGTGCGCATATAATTAGATTTTTGCTTCCTGGTTCTCATTTTGGCTTTGTCATGTGCTTCGCATTTCCATCAGCATGTCGTCTGGCTAATAGAGTACAAAACAGTCATATGTATCTTCCATAATGTTCGATACTCCAATGGGAATATTCGAGGTTGCTCGAATCATCTTTCCCCAAACATTATGACGACAAGTCCCTGTAATAGTCTGTTTATATTCTTTCTGTTGGAGTTGTTGGCATTTGACAGTCCAGAGCATTCATTGACTTTAGTATTTGAGCTATGTAGTAGAGTTTAATTTCATTTCTACCATACTGTTAACAGAGTTAATGAGATAAACTAGTTATTCACCTACTTGCACTTATGTATAGTATTCACCTCACAAGAATTGTGATTCTGAAGATATGTTATTTTGCATGTTGAAGCACCTGAAATTTTGTAACCCTACCATTCCAGTTCAGTCTATGTTCTAGCTGGCAGAATGTTATGTTCTATCTAGTTCGATCCATATCTTCAGAATCACAGTTATTGTGAATTCATGGTCTTGACTGTCCTTTGGATAGAGTATAGTAATGAATCGCTTCTGAACTGACTATCATATGCTGCTATCTTTGAATTCAGTCATTTTACTCCTTGGTGCATAAATGACGTACTCATGGACACTCTTAAATTGTACTTGCACATGATATGTTTTTAACTTTTTGTGATGATATAGTTTCATAATTCTTTATTTTCATGTTGGTGAAATAGCGTTTATAGCTTCACTTTCCATGTGCAGTATGCTCATAGAGCTTGTGTTCAGCGCTGGTGCAATGAGAAAGGAGACACTACATGTGAAATTTGCCATCAGGTCGGTTAAGTTCTCCCAAGTTCATTCCACTGGTACATATTTCATTTTGGTTCTAGCTTTTTGTGCTGACCCAAAATTGGCGTCGTACATAGTTTTTTTTTTTGTGCTGATCCAAAGTTGGCGTAGTACATAGGTTGATATTTTTTATCTCTGAAATCTCGTTGCACATATTTATTCAAATATTGCAAACCCTGTGGACATTACTTGGCTTTTGTCTACACGATAACCTCACAAGTATCATGCACCACTGAAAATCATAACTAAGATGGTACCGGACCCATGACCATGTGCTGTCACAGCATGTGCAGTTGCCATCCTATCGAAGGATTGTACTAGAAGGGCTGGTACTATGTGTGGTTGTTGGTGGGAGCTGAATTTTGTACAAACTGAGTCAACATATACAGAAGTTTGTGTGCTTTTAAATAGTCACTATCCAGTTTGCCAATTTTGGCCATTCGGATCTGTATGTTATATATTCTTGTTCAATCATGGATAGTTCCTCTATTATTGATTTTATCCAATTTTTTCCCTAAAAAAGGACTCACGTTTTGGCATTAACGACCTTTGGGACAAATAAGATTATCTCTTAAAAAAGTTTTTTTTATGCTTACTGTTATGAAATATTCTGAATTTTCCAGTATTGTAGTCTCATAGAACACTGCCCCCCCCCCCCCTCGTTCTGTACATTTGCAGAATTTCCTTTCTTGTATACTGACTCCTTCCAGGCTTGATGATAACCTGTAGGAATACAAGCCTGGTTACACTGCACCACCTCGTGCTCAACCAGATGAGACAACCATAGACATTGAGTAAGTTATTTCTTGATGTTACTTTCATTAATTGTTTTCGGCCATTTTGTTCCATTTTAGTTGAGTGCATAGACATGAGGAAGTTATTTCTTGACATTACTTTTATTAACTGTCTTCGGCCATTTTGTTCCATTTTAGTTGAGTGCTTAGAAGTTCCTAAGTACACATCTAAGATAAACTATCACATTGCAGTGGAGATTTGATTATGGATTTGCGTGACCCAAGACTTCTCGCTGTAGCAGCTGCCCAGCGTCGTTTTCTTGAGGCAGAGTATGATGGTTATGCTAATACAGATGCTAGTGGGGCTGCATTCTGCCGTTCTGCAGCACTTATTGTAAGTACTTTCTGGCAATTCCATTCCTGCTCTTTTTGCCCTTTGGTAGCTGAACTGATGTATGAATATTGAATGTAGCTATTTAGAACAGTTCTATTTTGGGATCTAAGTACAATGCTTTTATGAATTTTACAGTTGCATCATAACTTGTTTATGGATGGAATAACAATGCTTTTAGTTGCTTAGCAAGTTGGGAAAATTGCTGCTGCTTTATATAGAAAATCATCCTTGGCTCCTAGCCTGTTAACTTCTGCTCTTCTCACAGTCTTTACCAAATGGCATGTGTCAGATTTCTAGTATTATCAAGGTAGAGTACCTCTATTTTCAAAAAAGGTAGAGTACCTGAAGATCCTTCCTTCTTTTGCAGTTAATGGCACTGTTGCTGCTAAGGCATACATTATCCATCTCCGACAACGATGGAAGCGACGATGATGCTTCTGCCATGTTCTCAGTGAGTGTTATGGACATTCTTTTTTCCGTCTGGTATTTTGCGGTTCAGTTGGTGCTTTGTGTTGAATTAGAACTTTTTGCAGCTTTTCCTGCTGCGAGCTGCTGGGTTTCTGCTGCCGTGCTACATCATGGCATGGATCTTCAGCATCTTGCATCGCCGGCGACAACAACAGGTAGCTTATTGTGATCCAATCTTGTAGGAACCATCTGATGGTCATGAAAAAAATCTACTACAAATCAGCATAATAATCATATGCATCCTTTTTATGGCCATTCAAAAGAAAATATTATCACTGCATATTGATGCTAGAATAAATCACTTTATAGCTTCTGGTCACAACTTTTTGTCACTGGCACACAACAGCGCCATCTAACTTTAAATGCTCTTCTTTTATCTGTAGGAAGAGGCAGCACTGGCGGCAGCAGAGGTGGCCTTCATCCTAGAGTCAGCCCGGGGCCGTGCCCTCCAGTTTGCCATTGCTCCAGAGACCCCCGCCACCCCACAGCACGAGCCGGCACCAGCACCAGCACCGCCGCAACAGCAACAGCAATAGCTAACAGCACAACCCCCAGTAGTTGCTCACGACTACTGACCATACCATTACCGTACATCCCCGGCTCTCGTTTGGTTGTTGATGCCCAACTGATTTGCGAAGGTTGGGCTTCGTGTGGACGAGTGGGATGTCACACACCCTGCGATTCGATGAAAACTCTGGACCTTGCGAGTGTACTAGAAGAATCAAATTTAATGTAAATTCATTGTTTACATTCTAACTGTTGCCTTACTGTTATCGGAATTTAAATGTTGTTTGTACCGTCCTCCATGTGTATGTGCAATTGGAGATGCGATGGTGACAGGAAATGCTTGTTGTGATCGAAACTCGTTGAAATGCTGAATCCAGTTGTCATCGTGGATGGGAACTAATTTGGCGGCGAGGTGACGCACACAATGGGCCGTCGTGTTTGGTTGAAACGTTTGCCCGGCAGCCCAAGGCCCTCCTTGCCTAGGCAGTCCTCTTCTGGGCCAAGAATATTCTTTTTACAGAATGGTGATTTCGATTGGGAAAAACGAGGCATTTCCTAGGTGTGTTTAGTTGCAAAATTTCTCCCTCCAAACTTCGCTACTCACCTATCGTATCAAATATTTCTCAACTAAGTGCATAGTTTTGATGTACACGACGGGACGAATCTTTTGAGCCTAGTTAGATCATGCTAGGACAATAATTGCCACAAACAAATGAAATGTGCTATAGTACGTTATATTGTCCGACGTGACTTTTGGATTAACTTTTCGTGGAAACTAGTATGGCTCGCATAGTACTGTAGTACGGTGCAGGTCCTAGTATATTTACGCCCGGGTCCTAGAGTATATGCAAGGAAATGGGATGCGCCGATCCGATCCTCGATCATCACTGACACGGCCGGAGCAAACAGCGCGTGCGTGAGTGCGTCACGTACGTAGCCCCGGCCAGTCAACGGCCGTCCCGCGGGCACGGTAACCCTCACCGGGCCGGCGGTGGCGCGACCGCGGCTCGGTCCCATCCCCGAGATCTCCGATCCCGCGTGGCCCTGTCGCGGCCACGCCGACGCCGTCGCGGGAGGGAGACGTGGCGTCGGCTCCTCCCCTGGGATCGCGGGTCGACGGCGAACGCACGTACGCAGGCCCGACCGTCCTCCGCCACCAGATCCATCCCCGAGATCTCCGTAGTCCGTACTACGCACCACCACGCCTTCCATTCTTGCACTCCAAGAATCCAGTTTTAGTCATCCTGGATGCATGGAATGTGCTCGCCTACATTTACTATATAGCATTGTTTTTTCCGATGGAAAAACAAGGTAATAAACACTGATTTTTGGCCGTACCGTGGCTTCTCTAGCAAGCAAACTGATAAATAAATCTCCATTTTTCACATAATAAAACAACGAAATTAGAGGCTCCGCATTTACAAGCCTCCGTCATTTAGACCCCGTTTGGCATATCTGCAGTTTCAGAAAAATTCATGGATTTCTTGGAGATGTAGCTTCAAGAGATCCTAGAGATGTAGATAGAGGCATTTTATTTATAGTCTCTATTACATATTAATATATTAACCACTTCAATTTAGCACACAAGATGATGAAGATCTAGCCTGGATCTGTGCCGAACATGGTTGCCTATGAGGAGGATGTGCTCGCGTGTATAATAATAAGATAGTTGCGAGTCCTAGCTAAGTAGCTAGTACATTTAGACCCTGGTCTTATACAATATACAAGAAAATGTAGGACACAACGATCCAATCTACACTGGTCTGATTTCGTCTGTTCAAGTTCTCAACTTGAACTGTCATATCATTCTACCTATTTCCTTGCGGCTTTGTTGTCAGCCAGCATTCATTGTCGGTCAATCTGCATTGTATTATGTAAATTAATGCTACACATCACATGTCCATACGAATGAAATATAAATCCATTTCTCAATATTATAGCACCGATTCCTCAATATATTGTATATAAATATTTTTCTCACATTTTTACATGATATAAATTTTAAAAATAACTGATGAATCTATTTCGCTCATCTCTCAATTTCTCAACATTATATTACTATTTTCTCTACTAATGTCACGAATGCAAATTCAGTTCTCAACTATTTGGATAAATTTATTTGTCAATATTATAGCACCCATTTCTCAATATTATATATAAACATTTTTCCTCTTATTTTTTATATTACTATATAAATTTTAAAAATAACTAGTGAATCTATTTCACACGCTTCTCAATTCTCTCTAAATCATGTAAGCAACATCTATGCATGCAACTAACAACCAAGTTATAGCTCAAACGGTATATAATTACTATTTACACACCTTCTATCCATATAAATTGCGAATAATTTTAAAAATAAATCCTCTCATATTATATTTTCTACTACTTGGCTTTGTTGAACCTTGTTTTCTCGCCCTTTTCCCTCCACTAGAGAGTTTGTACTATCTTTAAGTATACATCTAGGTTTAGATTTTTCTTTTATTACAAATAGGGATTTATATTACATGCAATGCATCAGTGTCAACAATGGATCCTCACCAGGCGTTGATCTATAAAAATATGTGTATTATAGATGTATTATAGGAATATATATAATTATCACGTGGTATTATAGGAATATATATAACTATCTTTTATTGCTTGAGACGAGATATGGTATACGAAGTATGTTCACCGCACTGACGGCTGCGCTCAATATAATGATCGAACGCAATTGTCCTAACTAAAAAGAAAAGTCTTAAGCAAGAGTACATGCGACGCACTCTACTTTCACGTACCGTCAATCACGCGCGTCTCCTAGCAAATACACTTGAAATGGTAGACACGAGCATCAGCTAACACGGGCACATGTTCTCGCAAGAAATAAATAAATAAAAGAGATTATTAAAAAAAACGCCAGTTCTACCCGTAAAGAAAAAAAAAGAAAACCGCCAGTTCATGCAAATACCGGACTAGCAGGGGTCCTCTCTGCAAAAACGAACAGCCCGGTCCCACCAGCCTCCCCTGCAATCTCGCGCGCCCAACCAACTGACCACTACCTCAACCGCTCCTCCGCGGTAAGCCAACCCCCACCCCGATTTCCTCTCCTCTGCTCGGCTCTCCCTCTCGCCGGTCGCCGTCGTCGCCTTCCTGCTCCTCCGCCTCCCTCTCCCTCCCTCCATAAAACCCAACGGCTCCCAACAACCCCCTCCTCCTCGTCCTCCTCCTTCTCCCCCACCGTACGGTACAAACCGCCGCCACACCGTAGACCGGCCCCGTTCTCCATCAGCTCCGGTGCGCAGGCGCAATGGCGTCGTCCACGGCCTCCTCCGCGCCCCCGGCGGCCCTGGAGCGGCGGCTGGGCCTCGGCCTCCTCGCCCCCTGCTCCGACGACGACGCCGCCGCCGACGGCCCGCCCATGCCGGGGCTCATGCGCCTGCGCTGCGCCGTCCAGCACTACGACTGGGGCCGCCGCGGCGCCGCCTCCCTCGTCGCCCGCCTCGCCGCCGCCACCGCCGCCGGGGACGCCGGTGGCGGCGACGGCGACGGCCGCCCGTGCGCCGAGCTCTGGATGGGCACGCACCCGTCCGCGCCGTCGTACCTCGCCCCCGACGTGTCGCTGCGGGACTGGGTCGCGCGCAACCCCGCCGCGCTCGGCCGCGCCGTCGCCGCGCGCTGGGCCGGCGACCTCCCGTTCCTCTTCAAGGTCCGTCCTAGTCTCCCCTGCCTCCGCCATTCCCGTCTTGTTCGTCCCCCACGAAGCTTGCATTGATCGATTTGATTCGAAATCTGATCGAAAGGCGTGACCTTTGCATTGATCGGCGGCGTGCAGGTGCTGTCGGTGGCGAAGGCGCTGTCGATCCAGGCGCACCCGGACCGCGCGCTCGCCGCGGCGCTGCACGCGCGGCGGCCGGACACGTACCGCGACGCCAACCACAAGCCCGAGATGGCCGTCGCCGTCACCGACTTCCGCGCGCTCTGCGGCTTCGCCGCCACCAAGGTAACCGACGGCGACCGCCACCCGCTTTTTCCGATCCTGCGGCCACCGCGCGCGCTCGGCGACGACGTGCCATGCCATTGGGTTGGTTACTACTACTGGCCGATCCAATCCCGCGCGTCGCTTTCTCCCTCCCCAAATTCGCGATGGCGTTGACTTGGAACTTGGAAGAATTCGCATCGCATCAGTAGATGCCGCCGGCTGCTGCTGAGGGATTAATTGTATTGTACACCTGTTTGGCGGGTACGATGGGGTTAGTTAGTTATCGGACGGTCGTGGCGGGAGGATTCCGGGGTTGTTTGGTGGGGTGGGGGGTGTTGACTGACGTCAGGTGGGAATCTCGCCGGCTGCTCATGGATTTGGTCATCATGCCAATAATTAATCCCGTTAGTAAGTACTAACTGAATCTGGTAGTAGTAGCTATGGAAATGATCGATTCCTACTGACTATCCTGATTCCTGAGCATTTTTATTTCAATAATGAGTAGTAAGTGAATCTAGTAATTATGCAGTAATTTAATAGCTAACTGAAATTATGTGTTAAACAATGGGTTGGATCCACCTGACTACCTTGAGCATTTTAGTTTGTTATATACTTCTTGTTCTGATCTGAAACTAACTGACAGCATAAGAGGTTTGCGTAAACAAAGTTTGCACGCACATGGTGGTAAATCCGCGTGCCTTTTGTGAGGTTCTGACTGAGTGACCTTTTATTTCTTTTTTTTTTGAACTTCCTGAGTGACCTTTTAGGCTAAGCGACGAGCTGTGCTGTCCACTAAAGTGCTCTGGATATACCCTATGGCCAATGGTATCTTACCTGATGGGTCCTTATACTCAGCTTCTGTCCAAATCACGTCCAGCGGTGCTCTTGAAAGTGCTTGCTGGTTTGGTGGCTAGCCGAGAAAGTGAGCAAGCGATGGGGGCAGCCAAGTGTTTCCTTACCACCCAGTTTTCTGTGGCGTGATAGATATCTGAATTTCCTATACAAGCTTGATGAATTTGTTTTTTTATTCTTTTGAAATACAAGCATAATGAATTGACCACTAAGCGACTGGGATAATAAGCCGATTACCAATTTACCATGCACAGTCGAGTATTTATCTATCACTGAATTTTCTGCGGTTCAGTACATAATTGAATTGCTTATGCAGTCATTATGAACTGATCGACCACTGGCACTGAGCGACTGGGATAGTAAGTCGATCATCATGCACTTTTTACAGTAAAGATCAGATTCTTGTTGGTTGGTAGCATGTAGCTTGAGCCTTGGAATATCTGTAGATGCCTGTCCCTGTTTTTGACTGATGGTCAGGTTGGTGGGTTGAGTGATCTTGTTTTGGTTTAGTATAAGCAGTAAGGGACAGTGAAATGTTTGATGCATACATTCTCGGATAATCTGCTTACTTGATGAGCTTATTCTGTTCCTGTGAATTCTGGTGTTTGAATCCACTGCTTCCTTCTAGAATTGAATGCAAAGTGTTCCAGGCACTGAATTTATCAGGAGTCTGTAACTTGTTATAAACTATGTACTAACTTATTTGTACCGGTGTCCAGGAGCTCAAGGAAGTTCTGAGGACTGTACCCGAGGTTCAAGAGCTAGTTGGCAAAGAAGAATGTAGGAAGCTTATGAGTGTCAAAGAACAAGATGGTGGGATTGGAGTGAGGTCATATCTGAAATCAGCGTTCACCAAGTTAATGATAGCAAGTGAAGAAGCAGTTTCTGAAGCAATTTCAAAACTTAAGAGTCGCTTGAATGGCGAGAGTAAGGTAATTAATTGTCCTTCCTGAGTAATTCTAAAACATGCGAAATTTCTTGTTTCTGAAGTACTTGTAATTTGTTTCAGATTGAACTTTGATGTCACTGTCGTATTCTTCCATGATGCTCTGCTTTTATCCATTTCTTGTGCACTTTTTCTCTATTTCTGAACTACTCTGGTGAGAGCTTTTCAGAGAAAACATTAAGTTAGCTAGTCATAGATTGATGCTAGGACTCACCAATGGGATAGGTTGTCCATGCTGTAAAAAACATCGATGGATTCTTCAAGATCCTATTTATGAAACTCGTAAAAACCACCTTGCTTGGGTAGGCAATGACAGTAATGTAAAACATGACAGATATGAAGGCTCAACAAATGATGAGATAATTGATCCAATTGGGCAGCAAAAATATGGTTGAATGTAGCTAACAAAGTGATATTTTTGCTTACTGAAACCAAATTTGTTACAAGTTTACTGTCCATCAAACAACTCGGGGATTCAGTAGAAACAGGTAACTGTAGCTCTTGATAGAAATCGCAGTGATTGTCAACTTGTCCACCCATTCTTTGCCTGCGATTGAGGAGTTTCTACCTCTTATCAAAATTTTCATTGAATGCATGGAGGTAACTAGATAATCATTAGAAGCCTGTATAAGTAATGTTTTTCTTGTTCCATTCTCTTCATGCTTCTACCCCAAGAACGAGTTGATTTATTCTGTTACTTTACTTATGATGTCTCACCTTATCTAAGGCAAGTTGGTGAACATGGTTAAGAAAAAGTTGACTGCAACAGTTGCTTTTGTGGTTGGAGATATATTTAAGCATACGTTTTGGCTATAGCCTGATACTCTGTTTTTAACTCTTTCTGCTGATAATGTTGGCTCACCTCATGAGGCAGTATGGTGAACATGATTAGAAAAAGGTTGAATTCGACAGTTACTTTTGTGTTTGAAGATATTATAAGTATACGCTGTGGATATAACCTGATACTATGTTTTTAATTGTTCCTGCTGATAATGCTTCCATACTCTGTTTTTAACTGTTCAAGTTAATATTATTTCCTTGATTCAGGTTAGAACCTTAACAGAGAAGGAGCAATTGGTTCTATCATTGGAGAAGCAGTACCCAGGAGATGTTGGCGTTCTGGCAGCGTTTTTCTTAAACTATGTTAAACTCAATCCTGGTGAAGCAATTTATGTTGGTGCCAATGAACCTCATGCATATCTCTCAGGCGAGTGCATTGAGTGTATGGCCACTTCAGACAATGTCGTTCGTGCCGGCCTGACCCCTAAGTACAGAGATGTACAAACTCTATGCTCAATGCTAACATATAATCAGGTTTGCTCTACTCACCCCTCTTTATATGCACTATCTGTTCACAGTCCCCCATTTGATTCTCTCAGAAATATCATGCTATGTGTATGCCACTAAGAAACATTTGATTTTCTACGTGTTTTACATGCAGACCTTCCCTGAAATTCTGCGAGGAGTACCTGTACAGCCATACGTGACACGTTACACCCCGTCAACTGATGAATTTGAAGTCGACCGCTACTTGCTACCCCCAGGCAAATCAGTCACCATGTCTCCAGTGCCTGGCCCATCCATCTTCCTCGTCATTGCAGGTGAAGGAGAAATCAAGGCAGGCTCCGTGCCTGACAATGCAAGGGTAAAGGAAGGCGACATTTTCTTTGTGCCAGCTCGCACTGAGGTCAAGCTCAACACTTCTGGCCCCAAGTTCATGCAGCTGTACAGGGCTGGGGTAAACAGCAGATTCCTGTGTTGATGGGCAACTGGTTTCTAGGGTTGGCACAAGAGTAATATATTCTTTCTGTAGGTTAGGTACCAGATACACACGAATTTGCAAGTTTCACACTTGTTCTGAGGTTAGTTAGGTGGGTTATCATAGTGTATAGGAAAGATGGATAATAAGTCATCTCTTCATCTCTTTTTATTTTTCTAAAAGCTGTTGTTGGCACGAATTCGCGACCAACAGAGCGCAAACACAGGAACCGGTCAGACCGGTTTCTGTAACCGGTCAGACCGGTTTGCCAGGCAGAGCTGGCGGTAGACCTTCGAGCGTCGTCCGGGCAGGATCCCGTCGGGGCAACGCACGTAGGGTTGTCCTAGAGTCGGCAGGCCACCTAGGACGCCTTCAATCGACGTAGAGACGAAGGAAGAACAACAAATAGTAGATTGGAAAAGTAGGGAAAAGAGAAAAAGTAAAAAGATAAAAGATAGATGTATTTGTTCGATTGGATACTCTCAATCGGCCATGACCCTTTATATTTATAGGGTGGGGAAGTCGTACCCCTTTAGGTTGGTTTACAATACGGGATAAAACTCTAGAGTCCTAAACCTACTCCAATGCGGGAGAAACCGGTCAGACCGGATAGGGAAACCGGTCAGACCGGTTTGGCTGTTGCCAGATCGGCTACAGTGAAACCGGTCTGACCGCTTCCTAGAACCGGTCTGACCGGTTGCCAATTTTGGGTGCGAACATATGCCCCCCTGTTTTCTGGTAAAGCTTGCGTGTCAGAAAACATCTATAATAATCAAAATTGGTTAAAGACGATGATCAACAGCACATCGCCCATATATTGCTCTAAGGGCGATAATTATTTTTATCGGCCATAAACTTGCCTTTTACTTCAAGGAACGACTTGCTTTGGCCTCCATACTTGCTTGGTAGTTGCTAACCTTATTGGCATGACCTTTGCTTGTTGCTCCATTGATTCTTGCTTACGTATCCGCTGCAATCTTCTCTTTTGAGTATGAGATAAGCCTGAGGGACACCACCTCGGCTGTGAGTATTTTGAATCTCTCTTGCCGTCCTTCCCATCTCCTTTAGAACTAGGTGTACTTTTGACCAGATTATTGTTAACAACAAACGGTCTTTGTATTGGACCATATCTTGCATATGTAGGAGCATATTGAATCATATATGAACGCATATGTAAATTGCTATAATCCAAAGGTGAATAATAATAAGGATAGAACCAAGACCATGGTGAGGTCGGTCCAACATATGAACAAGGTGCAGCAGCATAATTTACTTGAGATTTGCAAGAACAAGATTTATTTTGATATTCTGATGGAGGTTTTGACTTTTTACCTTTACTAGGCCGATTTCCTTGCTTTTGACTTGATCTCTTCTTCTTGTACTTGGCCAAAAGCTCCTCGAAGGTCGGCTTCACCTTTTTCTTGTGCTTGGAGCACTCCCAACTTTTCTGGAGAAACCGGTCAGACCGGTTTGAAGAACCGGTCAGACCGGTTTGCGTGCTGCCGGTCTTCTTTGTCTTTTGTTGCCCCCCAAGCACTTGAGGGACCTCCTTCTGCACCTTTATTACTTCTGGATCAGAAAGCTTGTCATCTCCAATGATTACATTTTTTCCAACGGCTTTTTCGGCTTGATGTGGCCGAATTAGCACTTTAGGATCTTGTAACTCAATGGTATTCACAGGAAAAGGATTAGTGTCAACTTGCATAGGATGAAATGTCAAACGACCTTCATCAATGGCCGATTGCACTTGCCGCCGAAATACATTGCAATCATTCGTTGCATGAGAATAAGAATTATGAAATTTACAATAAGCACGTCTTTTCAACTCTTCTAATGGCGGCATAGTATGAGTTATTCTAATTTTTCCAGCTTTTAGCAATTCATCGAAAATTCTCTCACACTTAGCCACATCAAAAGTATATTTAACTTCCTCTTGCCGATTCTTGCGGACCGGCTTTAGGGAATCACAAGTGGTAGGTTTATCTTTGGCTGACCACACAAATTCAGTGCTATAAACATTATTACTTTCATCGTCTGAATTATCAGATGCATAATATATTAGACGATTACTTTTATCATTAGTTTTTTGTAAGCTCTTAGATTCTTTAAGTCGGTTTTCATTAGCTAGAGCTTTTTGCAACAACCGACTTACATCTAGAAATTCTTGACCATCTAGCCTATCTTTATGAATATCAAGCAAACCAGCATAAGCAAGATCAGCTAGATCTCTATCTGAAATTGTCAAACTATAGCATCGGTTTCTAGTATCTCTAAATCTTCTAATATATTCAGAGACAGATTCATTAGATTTTTGCTTAACCGATACAAGATTTGACAATTTTAACTCAGTTTCACCATTAAAGAAATAATCATGAAATTTACTTTCTATATTAGCAAAGGTATAAACTGAGTTGGGTGGCAAAGAAATAAACCAAGTAAATGCAGCACCCGATAGAGATAAAGGAAATAATCTCATTTTACAAATATCATTAGAAGCAGCTTCACCACATTGTATAGTAAATTGGCCTATGTGCTCTAAAGTACTTCTACCATCATCCCCACTGAATTTAGTAAACTCTGGTATTTTAAAGCCTGGTGGGTATGGGATATACTCATAATTCTCAGGATACGGTCTTTGATACGACCGACTCTTTGTTTTAGGCTCCGTACCAAAAGTTTGTCTAAATATCTCAATTATTTCTTCTCTAAATCCTTCCATCCCCGAAACGGTTCTAGATCTAGATGATCCAGGATGTGGTACTTGATTTAGAGTGGGTTGTGGTGTGCTATATGTTGCTGTTTGATTCGGCAATGTATTAGGAATATGATGCAACGAACTATTAGAAACATATGCACCTGTAGATGGCTCATTATACACAACTGTATGTGGCATCATAGCATTAGTAGCAGCCATCGTATTCACTCCACCAGCCGAAGTACCAATAGTAGTCCGGCTATGTATGTGGTGGACTGGTGATGAGCCAATGGGAACTTTTGGAATATGCAAATTTGATAAATCCTCGGATGCATTATAATTTTCGGTATTAGAAGTAGATCCATTAACATCCTTACCAGAAAATTGTTTATCAAATTTGGCCTCTAAATGTTCTAAACGAGATTTAATCGTAGACTCAAATTTTTCACCCATGGCAACAAATTTATTATTAAAGCTAGCACTGACAGCTCCATCAATAAAATTTGCAATTTCTGAATTAACTTCAAGAGGGGCATTGGATTGTACCTTCAGTGCGGGAATATCAATGACAACATCCTTGTCTTTTTTGACATTCCCTTGTCGATCCACGGAGAAGTGCGATATATATTGCTTCACAGCTTCTTCTTCCAACTCCTGGGCCTTTCGCTCTGTATGCTCACGGATCTTTCTTCGGATTTCCGCAAGCGCTTTCTGCTCCTCAGCCGCCGTTTGATCAACGTTCGGCCTCTGAATGTTTGCAGTATCGACATCAGCAGGTTTAGGTAATTTACCGGCCATGGCAGCCGATTGATTTACCTAGGGATCAATAAAACGGTTTGAGCAACCAGATTTTCGTTCCCCAGCGGAGTCGCCAAATCTGTTGGCACGAATTCGCGACCAACAGAGCGCAAACACAGGAACCGGTCAGACCGGTTTCTGTAACCGGTCAGACCGGTTTGCCAGGCAGAGCTGGCGGTAGACCTTCGAGCGTCGTCCGGGCAGGATCCCGTCGGGGCAACGCACGTAGGGTTGTCCTAGAGTCGGCAGGCCACCTAGGACGCCTTCAATCGACGTAGAGACGAAGGAAGAACAGCAAATAGTAGATTGGAAAAGTAGGGAAAAGAGAAAAAGTAAAAAGATAAAAGATAGATGTATTTGTTCGATTGGATACTCTCAATCGGCCATGACCCTTTATATTTATAGGGTGGGGAAGTCGTACCCCTTTAGGTTGGTTTACAATACGGGATAAAACTCTAGAGTCCTAAACCTACTCCAATGCGGGAGAAACCGGTCAGACCGGATAGGAAAACCGGTCAGACCGGTTTGGCTGTTGCCAGATCGGCTACAGTGAAACCGGTCTGACCGCTTCCTAGAACCGGTCTGACCGGTTGCCAATTTTGGGTGCGAACAGCTGTATTTTACATTTCCAAATTCAGTGAGCGTATGGGATCAAATGGATCTGTAATTGAGTTCAAAGTTGAGTATACCTATTTTGTTCACGAGAAAAAATAAATGTTGCCTCTTACGAGTACGAGAATGAACTAATTACAGCAATTCCTTTGATTCTTGGATTGCTTTGAAGCCTCAAAGTATGATACTTGTACATGACCGTGCAAACTTGAATGTTTATATTGAAAAAAAAAGGATATTGACATTCTCAGTTTCAAGCTCAGTTTTAGAAATGTGTGGCGTGCTGGAAAGCATGAAAGCTGGAGGCTCTCCTTCCCTCACGCATAAATTGTGGGAAGAAAATTCAAACACACTTGTATCCATTTGGACACTCATCAGAAACACTTTCTGCAGGCATTGAGATTATTAGCTATATATAGAGAGAGTACGCAGAAGTGTGTTTCAAGTTCTGTGCGTGTACTACTACAAAGACCATGTTGACATACATGATAAATCTTTTCGAGGATCAAGAGTTAGAGATCACACATGTTGACATACATATTTGAGATGTTTGAGAAAACAGAGAAATCTTTTCGAGAATCAAGAGTTAGAGATCACCCATCAAGAGTTAGCTGATTCGAGGCTCAATTTTAGAGATCACCCCAATGTGACAAACCCAAGATTAGGGGTTCAAATCAAAAACACTTAAAGGCACAATTAAGTTTAATTCACATGGAATGACAATTTTCTCAACCAAAGTTTGAATTCAAACTTTGGTCTTGAAATTTGGACCAAGGTTAAACTTGAGAAGTTCTTATGATGTTTTGATAATGATCATAGACACATGGTGATGTATTTTTTTTCAAATTTTGTTAGGCTTACTGTTGACGCAAATCTCGGTCAACACATGAGAGCACTTGAAACGAAGTGAAGAGCAGCAAGTTCGCGCGAACCGGTCTGACCGGTTTGCTTAACCGGTCTGACCGGTTTCTAGAGTTTCGCTGGAATCGACCGTTCGTGAGGGTAACTACCAAGCTTACATGTTGGAGGACGGCAAGGTTTACGAGCAAACCAGCAAAGAGATAACCAACGCACTTACGTGGCGAAGAACGACTAGTTTACGAGCAAACTAGCAAAGACCGTCGAAGCTCTCACCCGGGAGGGACCCCATCAGGGTGTTAACGTCGCCGGCGTGCCCTAGGTCGACCAACGAGCCTTAGGACGTCATCTCTGGTCATGGAGATCAGCGGACGAACAGCATATAGGTTGGAAGAGATTAGGGTTTGAGGTAAAAGGTAAAGGTAATGTTTGATTCGATTGGATCTATCTCAATCGGCCTTCTAGCCTTTATATTTATAGGCCGGAGAAGTCTTACCCCTCATGAGTCGGTTACAATATGGGATTACATCAGAAAACCTAAACCTACTCGAATTACAGCTTAAAAACCAGTCTGACCGGATTCCAAACCGGTCTGACCTCTTTTCCCGAGTGCAGATCTTGCCGAAGTCATAACTCTCTCATCCGGAGTTCAAATTAGGAGTTCTACATATGCATCTTGATCGCCTCGATGAGAGCTACGCAATGGTGAAGTCCAATCTGCATTTTAACCATATTATCCAAACCAGTCTGACCGGTTTGTGCACACCGGTCAGACCGGTTTGCACAGCCTGCCAATTTTGGGTGTCAACATATGCCCCCTGTTTCTTGGTAAAGCTTGCGTATCAAGAAATAATCTTTGTGCTTGATTATTGCTGACCTTGCTGATACTTCATCTGCAAGCTGCTCCATTAATTCTTTTTACGCATTCCTCTTTTGAATATGGAAGAAACCTGAAGAACACCACTTCGGCTGTAAATATCTTGATTCTTGCTTTATATTCTTCTTATCCTCTCTGCTGCTATCAAGCTTACTCTTGACCAGATCATTCCTAGAAGTAATCAGCCAACTAAATCTTTCTTTTAAAGACGAAAGTATCTATCTGCCATATTGCTTGATTCTGTCCAATATGAAGAATTCAACATGCTGCTACTATCCGGATGCCTTGTGTGAGTGAACAAGTCTAAGTACATGTTGTCATCTTGAAGCTGATAATAGCCGGATTACTCTTGAACTCCTCTTGTTTGTCTTTCTCTTGATCTTGCAATGCATCTTGGATCATGCAAATATTCAACAATAAGCCTTCTCTAACTACTAGCCTCGGCCTCAACAAATTCTAGAGTTTTAACAGCCAGAGTAGTAGACATACACCAGTCAGACTGATCTCACAAACCGGTTGGTTGAACATCTAGGCATCTTTATGATACTCCATTTGTGAACCAAATAAACATCAATTCAGCGTAAGCACTTGAATTTCCAAACACTTTTGCCTATTGGATCACAAGATTTCTAGCTCGAATACAAAACTTTATATTCGGCCTAAATATTGATCTAAAATGTTTAAACTGGCTATAGCATCATTTGATGAAACAAAAACAGCACCAATACCTTGAGAACCCTTTCAAGCCGATCCAAGAAGAATACCAGATCCATTAAGGAAAAAATGCTCATTTACTAATACCTGGGATAAACCGGTCTGACCGCTTTGGGAAACCGGCCTGACCGGTTTCGCCTGATTAGTTGGCCAACTTTCTTTTGATGAACTTTCTTGCCCCCCGGGCATTAAAATAATCTGATGATATCTTATCGGGAAGTTTAAGACTTTAGAACGATGATCAAAGACATTCATCGGCCGTATATATTGCCAAGGATGACACAAATTATCATCTACAGTAAATTCATCCGTACGAATATGTATAGCCGAAATAGTGTAGAGAGATAATAAAATCCAGAATAAAAACCATCTCCAAAAACTAAATATTTCGGCTTTTGAATTTAATCAATAGGCATAACAATTTGGTGATAACCCTCCTTGATATAAAGACTCACATGGCGTCCAAGGATCAAAATAAGAGCATGAGGGATAACCAAACATATTCATGGATGAATTCCAATACATAGGCGTATATGGCATTTGTGAACCAAATGGATGATGCATTGGCCAATAATTTTGATGATTTGGTGCAAACCTTATATTTGAAGATCGTCTCTTGAACCTTCTATTCTTTTGTAATTGCATTGCGACTTCTGTGCAAACATCATCTTCGTCTTGAGTTTGAATGCTTGCTTTAGGAACCCACGCCATGCCTTTTTCTTTTAGCTCTTGGGCACTAAGTTTCTGGAGCTTCTTCTTTTGCCAACTTGACGAACCGAGTAAATGCCTCGGCTGTGCTTGAGCTTTGGATAGCGACGACTTTTTCTTGAGTTTTGGCTCCTTTAACCTCTTTTGGCCAGATTTAGTATTTGGAATATCAATAGCTGAATTTTTCTTTTCATTGCCATTAACAGCCGAAGTCTTTAACACATTAATCGGCTTTTCAACAACTATATTCAGATCTGAACTTGTAGCTTTGCGACCATCCATTTTCACTACATAAATCTGCTTGACAACCTTTTTCTTATTTTGAACTCTAGACCGATCTTTATGCTCAAAACGGTCATTTTTAACATAAGGTCGTCTTGCACATGATAATTCTCTTGGAGTTGCATACTCTACATGATATGGCCTAAAATATGATGGAGTATGTGCCCAAAAATCATTCCACCCCCATGATGAGTAAGGATAAAAATTATCGGGACATGGGGCATATGGAACTGGCATTGATGGATCAAAAGGAGAATATGATGCTGCTGAATTAAAACTCTTCCTTTGCCGATTCCAATTTCCAGAATCATGTTTAGGAAAGTAGCATTTCGGCTGCTCCAGCTGATGGGCCAGATCAAAGTGAAGAGAGAGAAAGGAAGGTGAAATTGGCCCGAAAGTTTTATGGAATTTGTTGTTTGTCAATACAAAATTATGTTTCCTAGGTAGACGGGAAAGCCCTTGAACAAACAAATAAGACACTAAAACTTTGGCATGGTTTTGAGGAAAATTAAGAAACTGTCTGCCATGTAAGGCAGACATTGTCATATCATTAACGCTAGATGGCTCATTGAGTATTGAGGTCTCTTCCTTTGGTCACCCTTATGTGGAAATATGCTGGGTACTTAGGCTCGGGCAGGGTCATCCTGTCACTGCTTAGCATCGCAATGACATCTGACATGGTGGGTCGATCAGCTGCATTCTCTTGCACACACAGCAATGCAACATTGATACATCGCATTATGTTTGATGTATGGCACTCAATATCTAATGATGCATCCACGATTTGAAGCCATCTTTCCTCTTTCCACAACTGCCATGCCTGAAACGACCATGGCCATAGTTAGTAGTTAAGTACATAGTAGAAACCATACTGGTAGTGCTTAGCTTCCGCACACTTTCAAAAATGGTGAAAAAGCTGAAATCATGGAGAAATATGTTAGTGTAGCAGGTGGTTGCAAATAACAGCATGTACTGTGCTTCAAAAATTGTACCTTCCTCTATATTCTTGAGAGATTAGAGAGAAAGAAACCATTTACATATAGTACTTGGACATAGAAGACTCACATGTCCAAGAAGGTTGATGAAGTCTCCGTATTGATGAAGACCTGATGATCTTTTTCCACTGACTATCTCAAGAGTTAGCACTCCGAAGCTGAATACATCGGATTTGACTGAGAAGAGCCCCTTTGATGCATACTCAGGAGACATATAGCCACTGAAACAATGAATATATATAAACTTTGATTCTGCAATTAGATAGCTTTTAAAATAATTTGAGCAAGTGATTACTATAAGAAACATCTTACTATGTCCCAACGATTCTTTCCATGTTTACTTCGGTGTCGTTTGTGCTATATATTTTTGCGAGCCCAAAATCTGAAATTTTAGGATTCATTTCATGGTCGAGGAGAATATTGCTTGCTTTAAGATCTCCCTCCATATATGATTTAGAAGTCGTTTTGGACAATGACACGGTCTCTAGAACATAACTTTGACTTCTTATTTTTAGAAAGACATTTATTAAAAAATAATTTATGTATATTTTTATAAAAATATTTTTAAGACAAATCTATTCATATGGTTTTCACATTTTCAAACTCAACGACTTAAAAGTTATTCATGATTTATATTCCCAATGTTTGACTAAAATCTTGTCCAAAACGATATCTAAATTCTATACGGAGGGAGTATTTATAAAACTCAACAAAATCATGAAATTATGAATGCACTTTCCGAGAGGCAATCGAAAATACGAATTCTCATGTCAGTAACCTATACATTTTTAAACAATTTCTAATCAACTTTCAATTCTGTCCAAAATGATATATTTTTTTCAAACTAATGTTTTCTAAAAGGATATGTTGGTCTTACTTACTCTTGTCGTCTTTCCGGCTAGGGGAAACACGCGCAAGGTCCTTCACCGGCGACACGATTGTCACCATGGGTCGCCGCTGTAGAAATGAGCCGTATCTTACCTGAAGTTACACCACAGGGCAAGCAGCCTTCCTCCCTGCCTACCGGCGAAGTTCTCCGTCGCCATGAAGCTGATAACCTGAAGGCATGACGAGCAGTCCCTGTGCGTTAGAGCCGGCATGCAGTGCGCCATGGAGTACAGCGCCGGGAAGCTCCCGCCGGCGGCGCCGCCCATGCGCCCGGTGGCGAACATCCGCGCGCCGGAGCTGTACGCCGCCTGCCGCGCCGTCTCCTGGAACATCTCCCCGATGATCTCGGTGATGTCTGCGACGCTCTGGGCGTCGCCGTGGTCCCAGCCCGGCAGCAAGGTCTCGTTGTTGGTGGTGTTCACGACGCCGTCGACGATCTGAGAGTAGTCGTCGGGGTGGAGGAAGTTTGTGTCGGAGAAGCGGAGGCGGCAGGTCGGGTAGAAGAAGGTGGCGTCGGCGCGGTAAGGGCACAGCTGCTGGGCGCCGAGGGCGGCGGCGGCGTTCACGTCGCCGCGGCAGAGCGCGAGGCCGTAGACGGTGTCCGGGGCGGCGCCGGCTGACCCCGTGGCGAAGTGGTAGGGGCTTGTGGTGGCGTTGTCGGTGAGCATGGCGGATAGGAGCTGGAGGTTGGCATGGTAGGTGCTGTTGGTGGTGTAGTTCGTGGCCGTGGCGCCGCAGATCTGCCATGGTTGGGCGGCGATCGGCTTGAAGCTTAGAACTATGAGCAGAACGACGAAGACCATGGTTGGCTATTGGCACGGCTCGGCTATGACAATTGACAAGAACTAGCGTGTATAACAGACTGTGTGTATAGTGTTTGGAGTGGATAGTTTTCTCTAGCTTCTTGGTCAAAGGCCACCTAATAAGTCCCTTGGTTCTCGTTTCAGTGTTTCACGTTGGAATTTTTCCGGTTAACACATGCTGATGTACGTGTATTCTTAGACATCGGTCCTCAAAACTCAAAATTAATGATAATATATACCTGTATCCACCAAAGCAGTAATTTAAGAATGTATATAGGGACAAGGTAAATTCAACCTTTTTATCGCAACTAGGCATGTCTCTGTACTAACTAGTGTGTTATTGCTAGCTCGGACTGGACTGGAGGATGGACCATGAAAACTTCTATATTCTAGTCAGCTGAATAGCTACCAGTTCGGTTATGATTTTCTTTTCAAAACACAACTATTGACGTCCAAAATTAGTAGAGATAAATTATTTATCACATAAGTTTTTTATATATTTATCGCCTTCTTATAAGTAGCAAAAGTTATGGTTCTGTTGATTTAAATTGTCCCCAATGACGAACATGCTTCAAATAGTATAGCTGGACAACTATCAACTTCGGACGTGGCAAGAGAAGATAACCGAATAGAAGCAAAGGAACCCGTTAGAAGATAATAAAAAAACTCTTCATCTCCAAGAGCAAAGAAGCATCAACGGTCATATCATTAGTCTTCATCATTTATTCTGTCGATATTGAGGTATATTTAATCCTAATCCATCATTCTAGCATATTTCTTGGTTGCGATATTGTGATTATCAATATTCTTCTCATGCTTTTATCAAGGAGCCATGATTTATATGATTGGCCGCTATGATCACATCAAGACTTTTGTTATTGAATTTGTTTGGATGTTTAAAATCCAAAATAGTTTACTAATACAAAATACTTGTATTGTTATGTTCTCTAGTTTTCTTATTTCATCTACATTGACGTGTAAAAATAACTTAGAGATTACACATATAGCCGATGCATTGTTCATCATTGCCCACAGACAATTTCGATCAAAAAGAGTATTTGTTGGTACTAAAGCTTTACCAAGAATCTGGCTAAAATTAGCACCGATCAAGTTTGCTCAAAATCTAGGCAAACGTGTCTGACCGGTTTCCTAAAACCGGTCTGCCCGGTTTGGTAAGCTTTGTCAAATTGCCGGTTAATCTCCATCAATTTTAAGATCTCATTGAGATGATCAAAATTCATCTATGGAACGACTATTTTGGAGTTCGGATGTTTTGGTCTGCGTAATCTAACCGGTCTTAGTACTTTAGTTTCAACTCCTGATAGACAAGACCTCTCCTCCCTATAAATATAAAGGGCCATGGCCGATCGAGGGTGACCCAATCTAATCTATCAATAATTTATCTTTTTACCCTTTCTTTTTTTCTTTACCCTACTTTTCCAAATCCTTGTGCTGTTCATCTCACCAAAACGGTGTGAGGGAGTGCCCTAGCTGGCCTACCGAGCCTAGGGCACACCGGCGTGCACATGCCCTGATGGGGGTCCCTTTTGCGTGAGCGTTCAACAAATCTTCGCCTACCTTTGTGGCAAAACCGCTCAAACCGGATTGCCCAAAGGTGCTGCAAGAAGCTCCTGTGGGTGCTCGAGTGCCTTGGCACACGATCCATTTTCAGATCAACAACAATATGTATATAGATATTCATATATACACACACATACTTATATCCTACGGTCACACCTGTTTGAAGAATGAATTTAATTACTGCACAACAAGCGCCAAATCTGCCCCGACTGGAACAACAAAGAATCTCCTCAACTGTCTTTTCTTGCTTTTTAAACAATCCTTTTTAAGGGCCCTGTTTAGTTCCCTTGAAATGGAAAAAATTCTCTCTCTAAACTTCACTATTCATCTATAACATCAAATCTCTCTCCTCATGTATGGAACACTAAATGTGGGTAAATAAAAAAACTAAGTACATGGTTTTGATGTACACGACGAGACGAATCTTTTGAGCCTAGTTAGGTCATGGTAGAACAACGATTACCACAAAAAAAACGAAAAGTGCTACAATGCGCTACAGTGTCCGGTGTGACATTTTCACCAAACTTGACATTTCATTTTTGGGAACTAAACATTGCCAAGGTAATGTTTTCAGGGAAACATCTTCAAAACTAGGGTGAAAATTGTGTTTACTAGCTAGTCTCCACTTTGGCCCATTCCACTTCTGTGTTTCTAGTCAAATCACATAAGCAAGAAGATAGAGTTTTAGGTGAGCCGAACTTTCCATGTTCAGAATTTTTCACTCCGGTAGGTTTCAAGATGTGTTACTGGCTGACTGAAGTGCTAACTCATATATGACAAGGACAGCCCACTAGTTTGAAAGGTCCTGCACCAACCACTAGTTTGAGAGGCCCTGTATCAAGGATAAATTTGGGCCCTAAATAAACAATTGCAAATGCGATTGTTTTGATATGAATTCCTATTCCGTTGAATCCATAGCGATATACCATGTGTTTAGTTTTGACAAACGATAATGCAAAAGGGTGTCTAAAACTATTGCGTGATATCATGCATTCTGGTCAATTATATTTGCCGTTGCAATCGTGTAGACGTAGCATATTGTGTTGGTATTACCACTTGGTGCATCTAGATAAAGGATTTGTATTTTTGAACTATTGATTAATTCCTCATCAAGAATTTGAAATGGCACAAAAGTCTCAGAACGTGTTCTAGCTTTGACTTAACGTGTGAACTGAAAATGCCACCCCAATCATGCTGAAACCAAGCTCATTTTAATTTGTCTCAATATATAGCTAGCGAGCCCTGCCCGGGGCTCCAGGCACTAATACAATCACAATCGTTCGTGTTTCTTACGGTTTAGCATTTTGGCACTAATTCCAATCTCTAAAGGACGAAACCGGGCAGAAATCCGCTCCGCTCGTGGATCCACGTCGCCCGTTAGCCCGATAACTGTAACACCCTGCCCTCCACGAGCCGTCCCGCACAGCCCTTCCAAGGGGCGCGCACGCGTACACATGGCACCCTGCTTACACATGGCACCCTGCTTACACTTTCGTCCTCGCTTCGTGTAAAAGGGTTAACCCGAAGGTGCTATGGCTGGAAGACAAAAGGCTTATAAGTTGCCTCCACCCTTGCTCAACTAGCAATGTGGCACTAAACACGTGCGTCCCGCACTCATGGGCCACTACTGGGCCATACAAACTGGGCCGGGTGTGACATACACCCCCCTCAAAGAACCCGACGTCCTCGTCGGCGCAACTCACCCACACGGGCAAATGTCCAGGAACGTTCCCCCTTGGCACAAGACTGTACGTCCAGTGCCGGCGCCATAGTCCATGCCGTATGCCCTACCCGGGCCATACGCGCCATGCACCCTATGCCCGCACACTGACCCGTACGCGCAACCGCGAGGGTCGGCTCTGATACCATTTGTAACACCCTGCCCTCCACGAGCCACCCCGCACAGCCCTTCCGAGGGGCGCGCACGCGTACACATGGCACCCTGCTTACACTTTCGTCCTCGCTTCGTGTAAAAGGGTTAACCCGAAGGTGCTATGGCTGGAAGACAAAGGCTTATAAGTTGCCTCCACCCTTGCTCAACTAGCAATGTGGCACTAAACACGTGCGTCCCGCACTCATGGGCCACTACTGGGCCATACGAACTGGGCCGGGTGTGACAATAACCGTTGGATTCGCCCATCTCGCGACTTCGGCCGTTCGATGCGGGTCCGCGGTTCGCTTGCCCGTTAACTAACACGCTGGATCCTCGCAAAGCGTCGCGAACCCGCATGGCGGTCCATCCCCCTCCACCTATAGATGGCCAAACGGGCCGTGCCGTGCCGGCACGACACTAGCACTATTTGGCATGGCACTATTTGGCACGGCACTAAGTGGCACTGCTGATTAGCCGTGCCGTGCCACCTAGTGCCGTCGTGCCGAACTTCAGGCCCAGGCACGACACTATGGCCAGTGGCTAGTGCCGTGTCGTGCCAAAGGGCACTATAGTGCCCGTGCCGGCACTGGCACTAAGATGACAAACACAACCATTATCTCACTTAACATAATTTCATCAACAATAATTCAAACACAATCTCAACTCTAAAATATTACAGATCCCATTACATAACTAATAAACAAGGAAATAAGATTTAAGAACGAAAATAAGCAAGAAAAGAGGGTTTATATTGGATCCGTCGTGCCTCCTCCGTGTCGCCTTAGTGCCGAGGCCGTGCCAGCCTTAAACGTGCCGTGCCCGTGCTAGTGCCGCGGGCCGAGATTGCGGCCCAGACACTGCACTAGGCCAGACACTAACACGGCATTGGCACTAAGGCTGTCGGGCCAGGCCGTGCTCGGGCCGTGCTAAATAGGGCCGGGCTAGTGCCGGCCCAGCGGGCCTGGCCCGTTTGGCCAACTATACCTCCACCTCGCGTGGACCCGCTGCAGCGACATCCTTCGCTTGCCGCGCCGCCGGGGCCCGACGAAGCATCGAGTCCTCCCTGTTCGTCGCGCCGCCGCCTCCTCTCCCCGTTACCGTCCGAGCGCGGCGGCCTATGGCCTTCTCCAACTGAATCGCAGCTGCAGTCTGAGCGGCGCGTCCTCCGACCTCTGCTCCGCCACGACTCGCGGGCAGCTCCTGTCATTCTGCAGGAGTATAGTGGCGGCGCAAGCAGCGTGGTGCTGCCGGAGTTCGTCAGTGCCGGTGGAGCCGACGACATCTTCCACGTACCACTCCTCATGCACCTGGACCGTTCTCCGCCACTCGAGGTGTGGCCATACCCCCACCAGCTGCGGGAGACGACGAGAGCTGCGGTCGGGCACCATGTGCTGCAACGAGGTGTATATAGAGGAGCCGGTCGCCGTGGTGTCGCGCTGTGGCGACGAGGAGAGCACAAGGTTATGCTGATGCTCCGCACGTTGAATCAACCATGGAGACTTGGAGAGGATGGACACCTGCCACAGGCCATGGCTTATGCAGGATATGAGGCGCCGTACAGGTGTTTGGTGAAATGCTCAAGAGTCGATCTTGCAACAACATGCTCACAGATGTGCATGTGGCATATGAAAGCAACAAGCTCTACTAATTACAAGCCAGGGCAGTGGGCACTACTTCATTATGGATAACAGTAGATAAAAAATATTAGCTATGGATTTGGAAGTATTCGTTTACAATGGCATTTCCTTCATCGTAGCATAAGAATACAGGGACATGTTATTATTTCACTATGTAATCAGAATTTCCACATATCATACATGTTAATAAGTTTCAATTATATTAGTTGTGGACTTTCTGTTTGCCATTTTGGTATCTCTCAAATCAACAGTAAAGACATGATTCTTGAGGTTGTGTTATCTTAAAACAACACATTCTTCATGCCTTAAAACCATTTTATTTAGCCTGTTTCTCCGTATCTGAAATTGTTTGCGTGTAATATGCTTTAATCATATTTGTGATCACCAGAGATATCTGCACTAATGTCTAATAGAAGCTCCCTTACAAGGCAATGGAAAACAGTAAAGTATTTGTATGCATCTAGATGGATTATGCTTCAATAACTACTGTCACTCAGCCAGCCATTGCAATAGTACACTGCCACAAGGCATTGAGTAATATTGGATTTATCATTGTTAAGAAACCTCTCATGTACAATACCAAACTTTATATGCCAATCCATAAAAAGTTCTATAGCGCCTCCCTGCTTCTAAAAATTTGCTACACAATGTGTTCAAGACATCCCATATCAAAAATACCATGATCAGTTAAGGTCCATTTTTTTCCCTCAACAAAAAAAATTAAGCTCGCTTACTTCCTCACCAATCCCTTGATTTGGAAAGCTGATGGACTGGTTCTCTCCAACGAGGGCGTGGCAAAGCCACGCCTATGTTTCTAGTTCAAACGAAATCGTTGACTAAGTTTATTTTTACTCGTTTCAGTCCCACCTTGATTGGATGGGCTACCTAGCCTGGTTTATGGGCATGGACATAGAAGAAGCCCAAGACCACAATGGGCCCAATTGTACTTCCTGGAGAGAGAGGTTAACTGTGTTGGGGTCATCATCAATGCAGCAGAACGCCCCATGCTCAGAGATTAAGAAATCAGAAGCCTGAAAAGTTCAGCTGCAACTGCAGATTGTGGTAAAACCTGAGTTTCCCTAAAGCAAAAAAAAAAAAAAAATAAAACGTGAGTGCCGCACCGCAGAGATTCGTCAGTTTGGATGACTTCCGGGTTTGGCTAACTTTGCATTACAGAGATGTATGTAATTTGGCTAACTTTGCCTGACAGACACTACCAGAACAACAAACATTAGCACCGGTTGGGAAGCCCCTTTAGCACCGGGTTTCCCAACCGGTGCTACTATACTATTCCGGTGCTAAAGGGTGCCACATTTAGCACCGGGTCAAATAACCGGTGCTAAAGGTGGGGGCACTAGCTAAAAATATTTGCATATTTGTGTGTTGTGGGATTCGAACTCGAGACCTCTTGGCTCGCGTGCACCCACCTAACCATCTCACCTACGCAGCACATGTGATAGGATTAAAGATGCGCTCCTTTTGAAGTAGCATGTGACACCTACATTAGCACCGGATCGTATTTACGAACCGGTGCTAAAGGGCCTTTAGCACCGGGTCGTAAATACCACCCGGTGCTAAAGGAGGGGGACCCTTTAGCACCGGTTGGTGGACTTTTAGCACCGGTTGGTAACACCAACCGGTGCTAAAGGGTCCCCGGGGCATCCCAATTTTACGTCCGGTGCTAATGTTGCATTAGCACTGGTTTTTGAGTGCGCCGAGTCATATAGGCGGGGCGGATGATGAATTTTCTGGTAGTGAGAGATGCATGTAATCCATTGTCACATCCTAAAATTTGGGATGTAAATAACAAGCTTAATTAATACAATAATTTATCAATTTTTAATATTTTCCAGCTTTATATGATTAAAAGAGAATTTATTATAGAAAAATCTTTATTTTATAAATTAAAAATAAATAACATAAGTTATAATATTGAGTGCTTTGCATTCATGCTGGTTGCATTAGGTGTGTTTGAGTGTGCAAAGTTTGAAAAATGCGTTTAGATTTCTAATAGGAATTTTCTAGATTTTTTTGAAATTTATTCCTAATTTTCTAGAGCATTTTTGTCCCGTTTAGGAATCACTTCTATGCTATGCTAAGCTTATTATTGAGTTTCAGGCGCAGCTTGAGTTGATGACCTACTGTTTCCTTGGGCTAGTTTATGTCGCAAAACAAAAAGGTGGTACGGACGCATCAGAACTCCAACACCACGATGGGCCCATATCCATTTCCGTGTTTCTTGTGCAGTAAAACGTGAACGATGTGATTGATTGGTTTGGATTATTTCAGAGTTTTGGCCGATTTGCATCATGAATACATGATAGAGATATAACTAATAAAAAATTAAAAAAAAGAGATATTGGACGGCTTCATTGTGTCTACAAAAGCGCGGTAATTTTTTTTCGTTCTAATTTCTCTGAGTTTAGTTATCTTTACTGTTTTTTCTACTTTTCTTTATTATTGATATAGTGCTTTTCCAATTCTGACCTGTGGCCATGTTACCATATGGATGAATCTTGACAGGGATGGAAGACCGGGATGGAAGAGTGACACCGTTGTTGGCACACGCATGTGACTGAAGAGTATTTATTTATTTGACAGGCTGACGTTCACGGGTGCCTCACCTCATGTTGTCTTAGAGAGAGAGAGAGAGAGAGGAATGATGTATAAGCATACATCAAAGTACAAGCAGCCAGATTATTTTACAAAGTAGTGATTCTGTATCAAATTTGTTTACTTAAGCTAACTACACAAATTCAAATTTATATGACTGTTTATTCGAGCACATGTACATAACAAATGGTTAGCAAATACCACACAGGTGTGCGCGCAGAGAGAGAGAGAGAGGGTATAAGCATACATCAAAATACAAGACCGGATCCTCTAAGCTTCTCTTCCACAATATCATCCAATTTCTTGCCCATATCCTGACTAATGTGATTCACCCAATCGCCCACCTCCCCTCTCCTAAAGTATGATGATTTCTTAACGACAAAATCCCCCCTTTGAACAACTTCTGTTTGATTACCATTCAAGCCACTAAGCGTCTTGAAGCTGCATAACCTCACAACCTCTTCAAGAACCCCGGCATCATCTTCTTCACTGGTAAATGGGGCACCAAGGAATGATGCAAGTTCCTTGACAACCTTTACATCATCTAACTTCATCTCTTCATACTTCAGGAAAAGAACTCTCAGGCCTTGCAATGCTCTCTCTCCAGTATTCAAGGCAGTGATCCCAGTAAGGTCCATACATTGATATTCCCTCGCAAAACATGTTGAATCCATCACAAATGTCAGGTTTTTTCCCAAATAACTCAGTCGCAAAATGCAACCGTGACACAAATACATCCTTAGGATCTCGGCATATGTACACAATTCGGCAACCTTGGATGCCTATAGACTCTGGAAGCAATGAAAATGGCATGTGGGTGGCAAGGATCCTTGGAGATTGGAGTTTCTCGACGAAGGCAAGGTCTCCATTCGAAGGTATTTCAACCTCGATAGTCTTAATAACCTCTTGGGGATGACGGGTGAGGAGCGGGTGGTCACTTAAGTTGTAATACGAACGATTAGTGATCGTAAATGCGAGAGCCTTCAACCAAGTTGTACCACACTTTGGGTTCGTGGCAAGGATGGTATCGTCAGGACGAGCCTTGAAGCTCTCCTGGAGGAGCATAATCCTCTCAAGAAAACTCTGTCGAAACCAGAAATTCTTGTAGAGAAACAGTGGCTGTGACTCTGATGGGATCTCTCTTTTTGGAAGTTTGGATATAAGATCAGTACCTTGGCTTTCGGATGAAATTGCTTCAGATGACGAGCTGCTTGTGGCGCTTCTCCCCTCCTTGGCTGACATAGCTCAGCTGCTTTGGACCTTTTGAAGTCCCTTACTAGGATGGATTGGATGGGCGCGAGAGGTTTAGATGCTGCGTGCTGATGATACACTGCTAGTATGCCGGGCATAAATAGCAGGTGGTCCTTTCTATATCACAGGCAGACAAGGGGTGGCGCACATACGTTTGGTGACATGTCACAATCCTTTCTCTTTCCGTCGTTACTTTTTTTTTAGAATTATACAGTACAACGCAGACGCTCACACACGCACGCAGGCAGATTCCCGAAGTGACCATTGGCACCTCGTTGTCGACGGGAACGCCGCTTACCACTTAACGCATAGCGCCGGAAAATCCTTGGGAAAATCCCAGAAAAAGGTGCGAGCAATAGGATTTGAACCCCGGTGGGTAGCGTCCCACCGGACCGTCCTACCATTGGACTATAAGTCAATTCGTCCGTCATTACTTTTTATAAACAGTTCATATGGTGCTTGGATGGTGCGACTTATAATTTGTCACCTACTGCAGAGACTTTAATAGTTACAGGATTTTCCAGGTGTACACATAA
Organism: Echinochloa phyllopogon; assembly: GCA_033239725.1. Classification (NCBI taxonomy): domain Eukaryota; kingdom Viridiplantae; phylum Streptophyta; class Magnoliopsida; order Poales; family Poaceae; genus Echinochloa; species Echinochloa phyllopogon. The sequence continues at coordinate 34,023,301 of BTCW01000008.1, forward strand.
TACATGTTAATTAATTTACGTGCCTATGTGATGGTGCGCTGTTAAAAAAGGTTTGCTCGTGTGAAGAAGAATAAAATAATCAATGTTTGCATGTCGTAAAAGTTGGATTTTGTTGGGTTTGAATAAAAAACTGGCAGGTCACACAGGTTCGCACACCAAACTGACCTTTCTTTCACTCTGATTATGTTGAGGAAAAATTGGATCCATACCATCAAAAAAATTACTCTTTAGATATATACCATCAAAAGACTTTCTTTTGAGAAATACCATCAAAAGACTCAACTTCAGATATTTATCATCAAAAAATGACATCTTATAGCTATGCACCATCTTTGCTATTAGCCTCCATTACTCTCATAGCTAGTTTCTATTCTTTATGTTCAATAAATTATCGAGTTACAGATTTAGCATTGTGCCCTAGTGCCAAAACTACTACACCCGTCGACCCTGCCTAGCATGGCAGCCGGACTTGAAGTGATCTTGAAGAGGCAAGTACGTACACAGAACGAAATCTCATGCCCACACGAAGCATAGGAGCACTGGAGCAGCCGAGCATGCGTGTTTCCATGATAGCCTCTCTCGTGGCGCGTTCCCTGGAGGGCTGCTTCCCTTTCTTCCATATATCTGTCTCGCGTTTGACGCATGGTCGCGGCAATGGAGGAAATTCATGGGGAGAGTACAGGCGGGAGGCATGGAATTTGGAAACCGCTTATTAGCTCGGTGCTGGACTGCTCCCTAAGGAGACCAGTGGGTCCTCAGCTCTTTTAATTGTTAGAGCAATGTTGTTGTTTAGATGTTTATGTGAATTTTCAATCGTGTCATGTTTCTTTTACTAGCATGTGTATGCGTTAGTTAATTTGATCAGAGAGGTTAGGATCTGCATGTCAGTGGCGTGGCTTGGAGGTGCGGTCAAGTCAAGCAAACATGCAGGTGGCGTGAAGACCGGATCAACTAGCTAACGGTGACCTGCATGTGTTAGTGGTGATCTGCATCCAAGTAGATGTGTCCTGCATGTAGGGGGGTCAGTTAGTGGTGAGGCCACGGAGTGTGCGGCCGGACGTGGTGGTGGTGTGTGTTTATTTAAACTAATGTAATTAGTGTGCATATATGTGCGTGTGGTGAATAGAAGTGTGAGTGCTGGTGTGTGCAGCGCTGGGGAAAGAAATTCCTTGTGTGCGAGTGTTCTTGAGTTCATCTGTTAGCTTCTTTCTGTAGTGTGTAATCCATCCCGAGTGTGTGATCCCGTGAGCTACTTCTTCATCTCAAGTCCTTGTGTGAGCCGTGAGAGTGAGTCTAGAGTGAGCTGGGCCAACTATAATATCTTGTAAACAAATGTTGCACTGGTTTGATCTGCTAGCTGTAGATATTATCAGGTTGTTGTAACTAGCCGTGGACATCAAGCTGGGGTTAATAAACTCTGTAATCCATCGGACCACGGCAAGCTCCCAACGAGTGGGGAGGGCTCATGTTGGAGACGCCATTTATCTACGGTCGACGGTTAGGGTACCGCCTATACCTCAATTTATCCGATGGCTGACTTAGAGGCAGTGTAGGAGAAGGCTTTGGTCGATGGCTGCGGCAGTGTGTGCTCCAGCTTGGTCTCCAGGGTGAGGACGACACCCTAGTGCTGAGAGAGAAAAGGGCCCACGACAACGTGGGGGAAGGAAAGTGCAACATCCCGCGTCCAAAATCTACTTACAGTCCGGCCCTTTTAAGGGGCGAATGCTCATATACATATCATCTCTCTTATAATTATGTTCTCGCTTTGTGTAAAAGGGTTAACCCGAAAGAGTTATGTTTATAACAACATGGATTATAAACGGGCCCGAACCCCTCAACAGCCTCATACTTTCACGACGTACAGGATCTCCCCTCGGTGCCACGGCCATGCCATGTCACCTCTACGGGCCGACACACATGCACACGTGTAGCGAGCTCTGAATACCATATGTAACACCCCGCATCCGAAATCTACTTACAGTCCATCCCTTCCAAGGGGCGAGCCGGCATACACATAGCACATATCTTACACTTTCGTTCTCGCTTCATATAAAAGGGTTAACCTTTAGGTGCTATGTTTGGAATGATAAGATTCTAAAGTGGCTCGAACCTATTTAGACTAACAAGGTGGTCTAATTCCACCAGAATAAAACACATGGGCCAAGAATGAGTTGAAATTGAAATGCTAATGGAGCGGGGTATTACAGAAAGGCGATGGATCGGGCAGCACACGGAGGGGAGGTTCGGGATGGCTCAGGAGTACCCGCGAGTGCCTGCGCTCATGGTGGTGCTCATCCATCTTACCAGTAAGGAGGCAGTTTTTTCCAAAGGATGGAATCCCATATGACACTGTGCAATGCTGTTCTTACAATTGACATCAGGTTTTGCGGCTCCCAGCTTCATGTCATATTCGGTACGATGGATTGTTAATTTGGGGGCAAACTTTGCATGCTCTGAAACAACCAATGCATGATTGCTGTAGTAGTCTCAGCTCATAAAGTTTGTATTCCTTGTCAGGTTTACGTTTCTTTTGTCGTAACGAACTCCTCCGTTATCAATAGCGCTGGACATCTGATTATAAATGAGCATTGGGAGCTATGTATAGTTGTACATAGTCTGAAATCTTCTAGAAAATTTGCGTAGCAAAATTAATGTTTGGTGCAGTTAGACTATCTAGCCAATAGACACCCATAAGATGGTGGAAACTGAGGACCGCAGATCATTTAATAACGTCCAATTGCTTGGGCCAGCTTGGGCCATCTGTGAGACAACCTGGTGGTGATCCATCGACCATGACTTTGAGAGATATTTGCCGAATCGTCTATGAATACAAATCGCTATTTTTATGATTGAGGCCTGAAGGACATGAGGAGGGGTGTGCTAAAGTGTAAATGAATTGGACCAGTTTTATTTTCTATCTGTTTAGGCTTTATGGTTGCATTAGTAGGTGTATGCAAATTCAATACGTTTCAGCTGCTCTAATACACTCAGATATCTTTGCAACGAGCAATATGCACGGTATGTGCTCATAACTGCATTTCGCGTGAGCTAACAGGGCATTTATATGATGAGCAGGTTCACATTGAGTGATTTTTTGTTATTATAATGAACAATTAGACAAATGCTTGATTGGGACAACAAAGGGTGCATTGCATAGCCTGATCTAAAGAACCGCACAACTAGAAAGCCACCGAAACAACATAGACTACACAAGAACTGCAAAGACTGCATCTGGAACGTTTTTTGTGCCGGGTCTAAAAGCTTATCAATGTCAATTTTGGGGTGCTGGTGCTGAAAATGTGGAAGTTCTAATAAGATTTTCAGCGTCGGTTTGAACACCGGCACTGAAAATCGCACTATAGCGCCGGTTCAAACCGACACTGAAAATTGCACTATCAGTGTCAGCTAGAATTAAACCGGCGCTGATAGTGCCGTTTTGAACAGCGTTGATAATTGGACTATCACCGCTGGTTCATGATTTAAACCAGCGCTGATAGTTCAGTTTCAGTGTAATAGAGCCGACAAAAAATCCATTGTCCATGCCCACCTTTGAGATAAAGGCAGCAATATATGGTATCCATGATAGAGGTCCTGGGTTCGAATCCTAATAGATAAAATAAAATATATACTTACAGCCACCAACTCCTACTTTCATGCTTGAGGCCTGAGTATGGGTAATAAAGTGTAAATGAATCACACAAATTTTATTTTCTATCTCTTTAGGCTTTTTGGTTGAACTAGTTGGTGAATGCCATTCAATACGTTTCACCCGGCTCCACTCAGATGTCTTTGCAAAAAGCAACATGCAGGATATGTGTTTATAAATGCATTTTGTGTGAGCCAACTGGGCATTTGGATTATGACAATGGATTCACATTAATTTATATATTATACTGGAAAATGAGTTGAATGCTTGATTGAACAAGAAACGGTGTGTATTGTATAGACTGATATACAAGAACTCACACAACTAGAATGCAATGCAAAACGGTGACAATAAAATAAACAGAGCATTTGTAAGAGTTCTGAGAAGTGGATGTCATATTTATTTGGCTTGTAGGACGACATCAGACCTCGCCAACACGATATCATATCATTAATGTGGTAAGGTGTAAGAATGTGGATACATAATCAATGAATATGCAACAAAGACTTGGTGTAGTTACATGCATATATGCATCCTATATTCCTATATATATACATCTGAACTCCCGAGAGTTTTCCTTTGAGATCCCAAGATAGAGACAAACTAATCTTCTTACTTGAATTGGTGGCATCTGCGAGGAGTCAAGATATGGTGAGAGCTTTGCAGTTGAGAGCTGCTGCCATTTGCCTTATTCTCGTGGTTCTATGTTGCATCCCATTATCTACTGATGCTGGTATGTATGTGTGTGTACTTTAATTTTAATATACAATATTACTTTTTTTAACTTTATTTAATCAAACAATTTGCAGATGATGATCATGAAATGAAATGAAATGAAATGTTACCCGGGAAGGTAACACTGAGACGAAGAAGAATGCCGGCTTAAATGCTCTCATCTATACCTGGAAGATTTGATCTTGTCCTTCTGCGACAGAACGGATCCTGATCCTCAAGACTGCTGCTGCGTCCACGTTGTCCACATCACAACGAAGGCGCTCTCTTGCATGCTTGAGCCATATTTTTTTTGACCGAAGTCGGGAGGGGAAGCCCCTACCTATTTTTTTAATTTTTTTATTTCTAACCCAATTATTCGCTCCTACAGGGAGTCGAATTTGGGTCTGCTTGGTGCTACTCAGGTTCTCTAACCACTGGGCTAGAGGCCCTTTCACCTTGAGCCATATTTCAAGCTGTTGAATAAAATAGTGATCTCATGGTTATAATAAACATGTTGAATAGATCTCGTGTGTTTCTTGCTGAATCGTGGAGGCCAGAACTCAGGCTCTGCTATCCACACCTTCATGCCTGCGTGGCGCAGCCCTTGCCCGCACCTCTACGTTATGTTGAACGCGATAGAAAATTAAATTTTATATCAAGCGTGTAGCCAATATCCAATTTCTTAGACAAACTGTTTGACCTACGAACTTATTATGGTGCTATGATTAATTGAGTGAACATACTGTAAATGCATAATAACGTCAATAAACTGACATCTCAAGATGAAATTAGAAAAAAAACATATTGGGAACTGTTCAGTTGGTATAGCTGTTCCGGTCTGTCACGCCCTAGCAAAGTGCTAATACACGTCGTTGTCCTGTCCGAAATCATTGTGCTCTGCCAGTAGTAAGCTCTATGGTGGCACACAACACACGTTGTTTCTCACTCTTTTGTATAACATACAATCAAATGGGACATCGAAAAAATCATGGCTGAGGGTGAAAGCTACTCTGCTTGGGCAATCGCCACCAGATCACGACAGGGTCTCAGGATCCACCCTGGTGGTGCTATATCTCCCCTTTAGAACTTTTTTCCTATATCATACAAAACTATATTAGCGCTCCCCACTAAGGAATTCTCTCAATCCTCAACGAGCCACGTCATCCTTCACTAAGCACCCCACCAAGATGTATTGATTGTTGATTCTTGCAGCGCGCCACATCATCCTCCACTAAGTACCCCACCAAGATGCATTGATTGCTAATTCTATATCTATATTAAACTATATACTTTTCACATGCAGTGCAGCTACATCATCTTAATTATTTGTAACGTCCAATCTAAAAAAATTCTATATATCTATATTAAATTATATACGAGCACCCCCACTACAAAATATTGATTTCTATTTCTCTCAACATACAACAATACAGAATATCTTAGTGTTTCTGCTTCTAAATTTCACTTTATTATTTTTATTTTTAAATTTCACTAAAATATCTCGCAGCAACACGCGGTGTATCACCTAGTTTCTTAAAAAAAAACTAGTACAGACACAAACACTCAAAACGCCCATATACTCACTACTATAACTACACGCACATATATTCTAACCTCTATGAATACATCTTAGAGACTGGATGAGTCGAGGACTCTAACAGTTTACACTAGAAGAAATCTTACAACTAACCTACGATCAATTCGCATAGCTTCTTCGATTCCATTTTTCTTTTTTTACTTTTATTTTTTCTACAGTATTTTTACAAAAAAGATAAGCACACACTCTAAATAAGTTTTTTCAATAACTAATTTTTAGAAAAAAAATATTCAGATAACATTATTCCTAAAAATATTTGATTTTTAAAATTATTTCCATAAGTTTTCTTGTGATGAATTTTTCTAAACATGTTAATGAAAACTTAGAAAAAGGGAATAGCATAAACGACGAATCAAATGAAAAATTGAAACTGGACTTCTTTAACCTGAAATTGCATGGTGAGACCGTTACACATTACAAACAAACAAATATTTGCACCTCCACTGTTTCACATGTTTCCAGCGGCTACCCGGAAATTTGCACGCCGCCCTTGGAAATGGGCCATCCACCATCAACCGGTTTCATCCTTGTTGACTTTATGAGCACTTGGATTAGGTAAGCATAGCCCGGATGGCCTGATCATATGGAGGGGATATAAACATCGCCAGCGGCACTTCAATTAGACAACTAAAGCCTAGATGGCCCGATCATATGGAGGGGAGATAAACACCCAAATCGCCAACTCTTCTCGGTCAATGTACCACGGGCTGTGCTGGATGCCTAATCCAACTTCTGGAATTGTGGGCGTAGTACTCAACCTGCAGCAGGTACTTCTGGAACTAGAGATCTTAACTATGTCCGACATCCTAGGAAGCGAAGTACAGGAAATAATTGTGATATTTTTTTATATGGTGGTTTTGAACTTTTTGTATTAGAGATATTAAGTATTTGTGTATGGAACTTGTATGTGAAAATTATTATCTTAATTATTTATATATAGATTTGTTATACATATTTAGGTTGAGATTTAAGTATATTGGCTGCACATGAGCTGAATATGTTGATGTTGGCAGGAACAAGAATTTGAAAAATAGGTGCAAAACCAAATTTTAATTTCAGTGGAAATCAAATTTCTGGGGCGCTTGTTGATATGACCTGCAAATGCATTTCCAAGGGCGGTTGATGGCATAAGCCTCATATAGAAAAAAAACTTTTCACAAGTGGCTGATGGTATTGTCAGCCCTTTTTTTACCAAAGTCACCAGGGGAAGCCCCTACCTATTTTTTATAATTTTATTCTAAATCCAGATAATTTGCTCCCATAGGGAGTCGAACCTGGATATGCAGGGTTCTACTCAGGTGCTCTAACTACTAGGCTAGATGCCCTTTCACATGATATCTTCAGCCTTGGAAATGTATTTTGAGGAGCCATTTATGGATCTGTCCCTCGAAATGCAACACTTTTAGTTCTACGAATTTAGGGTCGATCGATTCCTGGAAGTGGCTCAAAAATGCATTTTCATCCAGCCCTAAAAACGAGAATTGCTCTTCCAAGATGAATAGTTATAAACAGTTTATTATTTCTTTGTTAAGTCAGTTTATTCACGCTAGCTCCCATCATGTTTTGATAATGGTAATCCATCTAACTAACAATCTGCTAGTTTGTAACACGAAGCAGCAGAAGTAGACATGGGTATGGATAAACAACCCATTTTTTACCATCTCTAGGAAATACATGTTGACCGCTTGAACGTGATCATGGTGTCGAGGTCCAAGCTTCGTAGGGCTTCCGCGGAACAAATACTGCACAATGGACTTGCCTAATTGAAGGTCATACTTTATCTTCTGCACACCTCAGCTTGGGCCACAAAACAAAGTTGGTGGGTGTGCTTTGCTCAATACTGCTTGGCAACTCTTCTCCCCTGTTTCAGAACACTTTTCCCTTTCAGTTTCCACTAACAGCTCATCAGTCTCTACTTGTCTCAGTCTCACCGGAAACTAGCAGATATCTATAGGAACTCTGCACTTCAACCATACCCTCCTGTTCCATGCTCGACCTAAAAAATCTCATAGATGTGCCACCTCTTTTTTCTGAAGTTAGTAGTTCTATTTATACGGCCTGTCATCTTGTCGATTAATGTCATTGTTTTCGCATGAAGTAGCTACAAACTAAAAAGCATGACTGGAAATTTAGCATGCTGTTACTTCCGATACAAACTGGAAATCTAGCATGCTGTTACTTCCCATACAAACTCGCCAGTAATGAACTTTGGAAGCCATGCATCTGTTGTGATCTCTGAAATTTAGTAATTTTCCTAAATTATTATTTTCGAAGTCACTGGTTTGTAGGTCCAGATAATCTATTACTCTCTGTGGAAGTCATTCATCCTGTCCGTGACTGATTTACCATGCATGCGACCATGCAGTGGAATCCGTGGAGGCGGCTGCTCCCTTCGTGCATGCGGCCAGGCAGGTGGTTGTTCACAACCTACCTATTTTGTGTCAAGTTAGAATTTGGAAAAAGTATAAACTTGGCATGTTCGTTAGATTTAATCTAGACTTGGAAGCAAAATGTGCTCGATTCATTCCACTATATTTATTTATATTAAAGAAAAAATTATGTATATGTTTCTAAACAAATTCTCACATATTATATAATACATCTGAAAATGTAACATATACATGTGACATGTTTCTTGTTTGAGTCATGTTATAATAGAAAAATGGCACATAGATAGCATGACACATTTTTTATTTGCATCAAAGAACATGGTTAAAAAATGTACATTAGCATGTCATGAGTTACATATCATTTCACAAGTCACGTTGTCCCCCTTTTTTTCGTAATCGTGACTACCAGCGTAATAAAGCATGCTACCCATTTTTTTGTTCCAATTAGATCTATATAAAGCATGCTACACATTTATTTTTACGGTGGTCTATTACAAAAGTTATACATAGCATGTCACGTTATTAGAACAAAAAAAATCACATACGTGCGTGCCACCATGTCACGTCGCGGAAATGGTGTTCTCCAGGGAAACTAGCCATTACTTTTTCATGTACATATATGTATAAAAAAATATTTATGCACCATACTTGCTTGAGATGCCTAACAAGTAAAAAATATGAGATATATAATCAGTGAACTAAATATATATCAAATATTATTATTTTGGTTCTTGGTTAATCTGTACGGAAGACAACCAATCTATGATTCTGCGCATTTGATAACAAAAATCGCATTTTATGAAAAAATAGATTTTCTATATGAAAAAGAGTTTAGTTGCGGAGAAGAATAAAAGAGTTGCCTGATTTGTGTTCCAAAAATCCTTTTTTTTCTAAGCGCTTGTTTTTCAACTATCATGTGTAGAAGATGGGGGCATGCAGGAATGGGCCTGCTCGCCTTGGAATATGATGAGCCGGATTTGGGCCTGTACTGAGCCGGATTCTGTGTTTACACTAGCAGCAGCAAATCGGGCTCTGGGCCTATACTGAGCCATATTTGGGCCTTGGGCCTAGTTATGGGCCGAAAAGCCCCTTAGAGCAACTCCAGCAGGGGCCTCTATATGGGCATCTACTCCAAAATTTAGAGGCTTGGAGCAAAAACACAACTCCAGCAGGACCTTCAAATGGGCCTGCATTTTGCATAGGCCTCCAAATCTCCCCTCCAAGCCTCCATTCCTAGAGGCCCTCCAATTCCCCCTCCAAAAGTGGGAGAGAGAGGTAGATGCGGCTGACAGGTGGGCCCACGGAGAAATAGAGGCCCGAGTTCATATGCCCACTGGAGTTTAGTGTTTATTTTGGGCCTCTATTTCTTAGAGATGGGCCTGGAAATGAGTTTTGAAGGCCTCAATTTGAAGGGCTCCACTGGAGTTGCTCTTATACTCCCCTTAATTTTCGTGGACCCAGTCAGCACACACCGCCGCAGAAGCAAAGGTCCATCGTTCGCAAGAACTGTGCTGGATTGGAGCGGCGGCGGCGGCGGCGCCTGGAGCACTGGCGGATCTATATTGGGGCAAGCTGGGGCAACTGCCCCAGCTTCGCTCCTATAAATCCCCTTCTTCTCCGGTGATTTTTAGAACTTCGACAGCGATTTTATCATGTATTAGTGTAAGAACCATCAATTTTTCTTCAAATTTGAGGTAATATCTCAACTTCGTATTAAAATTGTGTGATTGCAATGTATGAATGCATTAATGCAATGTGAATTGCAACACGCTTGATTTCGGTTCAGTCGATCATTAAAAGTTCGTCCAAGCTGATTTTTTTTTTCTGGCTACGCCACTGGCCTGGAGAGGTGGAGAATAGACCAATGGCGGCGTGGAGACTGGAGGTGCAGCCGCAAATCGCATGGCCAGCTAGCTAACAATCTATGCCTTTCAGGTTGTAATTTTAGTTTAGTGGCTTCTCTTCTATTTGAAAAAAAACCCCAAAACGTGAGAGAGGCTCCCGACTAGGAAGAGATGAGGTGGTCAGAACCATAAATCACCCAGAGAAGGAAAGAAAACAAGAATAGAAGAAAGTAACAAATTACTAGATTAGAGTTAGGGATTCGGGTTCAGGGTTGTCTTCTAGGGCTCCATGACCGATAGGCTTAGAGCAGGGCTAATGATATCGTCGGCTGCCGGCTGGGTCCCGCGGGTGAGCTGCTGCACAGCGACGATGGCCCCACCAGCATTTAGTGCCCAGCGGCCCGCTTAACTAATAGAAGACGCCGCAGCGTGCTTTTCGCCGGATGCTGACGGGCGCGTCGTGAGACACTCGTTCCCTTCTTTGTCTTCGTTTCTCTCAGCTGCACGTAGATCTCAGCCCGTTTGTAGCCTGCTATTAAACTTGATCTTAGAGGGATGGTCTCTGGAGGCGGCCAGCTCGACGACAGTGGCAAGTTGAGGGTGGCGAGTTCGGCGGCGATGGCGCCGCGGACCGAGGCGGCGGGGCACAAGTGGAACCTATAGACGTGTAGCCGATTGCGTTGATCTTACCACTTGGTACATCTAGATAAAGGATTTGTCGATAATCAAGAATTTAAAATGGGATTCAGGACGTGCCGAAAGCCTCACGACGTCCCCGCCTGTTAGAATTCATGTCAGGCTCATCTGTTATCAGATAAGTTAACCATATAGTGAGCCTAGATTAATTATATGCATCTTTAGCTCTCTATTGGCAGAACCTTAAAGAATGTTGAGGAGTGGAGTGTATTTAAGCAAGCATAGCTCTACAAACATAATTATCTTAAATTCTTGCTTCTTGCAAATAAAAATATTCCAGCAGCTTAAAGATTATTTTTCTATCAGTCCAAAATCCAAACCTAAAACTGCGAAGGAGCAGTGAAGCACAAACATACTTCAATTACATATCACATACCTTGTTACGTGCGATACACTGCCGCAAAACAGACTTTGCACGATTATTGTTCCATCTCCCGGAACATTCGAGTGACTAACAATTGCTCAAGTAGAGACAGACACAAGGTGAGAAATTCGTGGCTGTCCTGCTAGCTGGACACGATTGCCTAGTCCAACGCCTTAATAAAAGGCGCCGAATCGACGAAAGCCATTTTGCTAGAGCGCAGCTGTGCAAACAACTGAGCCGGCCGGCTGATCCAAAACAGGATGCTTCTTCAGAAGGTCCAGCTCCAAATTGAAAATGCCTGAGCGGAAGGAGCTGTCCATGTAAAAGGCACTGAAGTATGCTATTCGCGTAACAGGTTGTGCCCAGGTTAGTCGATCAATCCATGCCAGCAGGTGTGTCAGTGGAATCGCGGAGGTCCCTCGACGGATTAGGACTGAGGCTATGCGCACTGGCATCCGCAATCCCGCCCGGCAGTACCATAGAGCGTGAAAATGTGCTGCAGCGGGGTACTGGATGCCCTACGCAACGCCTGCGGACCGGCTCCCGTCCCCCAAATCGAGCGTAGCTAGCAGACGCCGCTAGCCGCCACGGTGGCGTGGGGCCCGCCATGGCCCAACCGCTGCGCCTGCGCTCCAGCCCCCGCCGCTGCCCTCCAGCGGCGAAGCTAGAGAGAAATGTAGGGGGTGCAAGGTGCCGAGATTTTACCATAAGCAATGCAACATTGTCAATGTAACCGTTGTTTTTAATATTAATTATTAAATATAACAATTATCCGATAGTTATGCACAACGATCTATGCTAGATATATGCCGATAAATTTCGAACATTCGGATTTGGCGATGAGATTTGGCAAGCTCTATGGTTTGGGTTATATTTATGTTTGTTTCGATCTGGACCACTGGTTGATGATCCAATAATGATTGGAGATTTGGCAGATTTTAGGGGCTAAAATCTATTGACAAATGGGTAGACAAGGATAAAAGTTTGTATCAAGATGACGAGATCGACTAATAATATTGGTTGCGGATCTAGTGTACTCACGTGCCATAAAAGATTAGCATACCAAAAACATATTATTTGATGATTTAATGGAGTATAGAAGGAGAACAAATTATTCACTTTTCATTTTCTTGTTAAAAAAGGAATGACCCAATGAACCTAGTATATATGCGATAATTTATCATTTATCTAGCTAGTTCAAGAATTAAGAAATAAGAACATGATGATACAATATTACCATACTTTGCAATGGAAACAATAAATTTTATCATTTTTCTCTTATTAACAATTCCACTTCGATTCTCTAAAAAACAAAAATTGACTCGTGATAGTACAATATGGAAAATAACAACCAATAATAATTTGTTGCCTTTGTTTAAACCAAAACTGATTAACTGTTAGAGAATTAGAGAAGGAAAGCGTCTATTTCTTGCCTTTTTTCATAAACACCGGATTCCAGGCTGGTCATGCACTCATATCTATGCATGTAGCTAAATGTCCTGTTATGTTTGTTGGATAAAAAAATAGCATGAAAATAAAATCTTTGATGTTCTCTAGTTGAAATAGTTTTATGTGGGTGAGCTCTGTCTTTGGGGGGTGCATTGTGTCGGCTCAAGGGGGGTGCATACATGATTGAGAAGAGGTAGCTACAACTACATTTTTTTTGGAGGGGGGTGAAGCTGCACCCACGCTGCTCCATGCAGCTTCGCCCCTGCCGCCCCCGCGGAGCTAGCAGAGACCGCTCGCGTGTTGGCCCCACATCCGCTGCCCGCCGCGCATCCCGCCACCCCGCTCCCGTGGGGCCCGCCGCTACCCCCGCTCGGTCGCCGTGACGGAGGAGGACGAAGGAGGAGACGAGGGGAGGAGCACCGCCGCCGTGGGAGACCTCCACCGACGCCGCGCGGGAGGAGGGCATGGCCCATCTTGGGTGCGCCCCGCTCGGCCGGCGCCTGGCCCGTCACCGCTCGGCCGCCCGCAACTCCGCCTGGCCGTTGCTCCGCTCGGCCGGCCGCCGCCGCGCCTAGCCCGCGGAGGGAGCTCGAGGTGCTGCCTCCCCTACGCCGCCTCGCTTGGCCACTGCCCCTGGCCTCACGCCCTTCCACCGCCGCCCCTCGCGCCAATTCGGTCGCTAGGCTCGTGCCCTTCCGCCGCCGCCTCCTCACGCCAATCCGCCCAACGGCCGTCCTCCGGACTCGATGGGATTGAATTGAGGAACCCGTCGCAGGCTCTACGAGGGCCACAAGCCCGCGAGGAGTCACCGCCGTCTGTGCTGCTGTGAGGGAGACGAGGTGCGGGAGAGGAGGAGTCACCGCCACCCGTGCCGTCGCTGCCGTAATCGGCTCCGGGTGGAGGTCTAGCGCGGAGGCCGCCCTACTCGGCCACTGCCCGATCCGCGTCGCGACGCGGCTGGGCCTGCCCGCTGGGTAGCCGCCGTGGGCCGCCCCGCACCCGCCACCGGAGGAGGAGAGGGAGAGGAGGGTTGGCGCGAGCAGGGAGGGGGCGGCGCGGGTGGCCGCCGTGGGCCGACCCTCACCCGCCACCGGAGGAAGAGAGGGAGAGGAGGGTTGGCGCTAGCAGGGAGGGGGCGACGCAGGTGGCCGGCGTCGGGCCGTGGTAGGCGGCGGAGTGTAGGCAGGGGAGGCGCCGGAGGGGGAGGCGGTGAGGAGGGGAGCGCCGGTGGAGATAGAGAAAAGAGAACGAGTGGGATGGAACGAGGAAAGATAAATAAATATGACGCATGGGACCCAGTATGTGGTAGTTGGTATAGGAGATGATATATAGAGTATGACGAGTGTACAGAAAATTGTTATAAAGTATAGAATCTTGATGAACATGCAAGAATATTCTTTTTAGAGGATGAATACAGAGTAACACGAGTGCAGATAGCCTGAGGGCGAACAATCTCCTGCATTTTCTGCCAGAGGCCAGCTTTACGAACTGAGCCGTCCGCCCGGTCCCACTCTTCCCAGCGAACTGAGCCGCCTCCGATGATGCCGAGGCTGACTTCGTCGTCTGCGTCGCCTTCGCCTTCAATCCGTTGCGCTGCCGCCGCCGAACCGCGGAGCTGCTGGTCCCGTCACGCTCTCGCCTGCGTCGAACCTCTACTGCTCAAAATCTTATCCTCACTCTCTCCTATTCTTGGATCTTTGCCATGCGACTCTTTGGCTGTTTAGAATGTAGATACAGTTCAGGTTATATATATTTTAGGATTTCTGATGTTGAGATGTAATGGAATATTTTGGCCTTGTACGCTTCCCTTTGAAGTACGGGTGTTTAAGTTTCTTCAGCAGCTTTGTCCTCAAATCCATCGACAAATGGAGCTCCCTTGTCCTCAAATCCAGCACACACGAGCGATCTAGACACCGAGGAAGGTGTTGTGGATGGTAGCCATGAGGAAGCCGAAGCACTGGTACCTCCAGGCTGACAATGCAACTCGCATTTCTCTTATCTACTACCTCTGTTCCAAACAACTATTCACTGTTAACTTTTTCTCGTAACGTTTTACCATTCATCTTGTTCAAAAAATTTTACAGGTGTCATTTTTTTATTTGTGACTTACTTTATCATCCCATATACTTTAGATATGACTTATTTTTTTACATGTTTGGATAAATTTTTAAATAAGACGAATGATCAAACATTGTGAAAAAAATCAACAACGAATAGTAATTTAGAACGGAGTCCACCTGTGTTACCCGGGGAGGCCATTTTCCCCTCCTTTCTGTCCTCCAGTAGACCCACCAGTTGGAGCCAGACGACTTGTCCCCGCTGCCAGCTATCACTTGGGCACGAGCCAGGTGGGGTGGCCACCTTGGGGGAGGGTTTGGGTAGCACCATTATGGGGACGGCATGGGGTGGTTAGGTAGGGTGCTGCGTGAGACACGAGGGGGTGTTTTAGGGTGCAGGTTGCCGGAGGATGGCACTCCGATCATGGAAATAACGTCGTTCTTCTCTGATCTGCATAGGTCATCACACCGATCATGCACCGACCTCACGTGTGCGGCCCCTGCAGCTGCTCCTACCTCGCCCATGGAAGCTCGGTTCAAAGCTTGCTTGCCGCCATGGCTTCCCGCTAATATGGCTTGCCAATCCTCTGCGGAGCTGCCACCAATTCCTCATTGCCGACATGTGGTTTGGAGAGCTCCACCCGCTGGCATCCTTTCGCAAGAAGGTCCATCATCGTCACAGTGGCAGTGAGTGCGCATAAGGGCACCACTAGGGCATGTTAGGTTTAGTCCCACATCGAAAATTGATGATGGGGGAGCACAATATATAAGGCGTTGACAGTCCTCACCTATCAGGCTAGTCTTTTGGGTTGAGTTAGGCCTGAGCATTGTTGGTTGTTGCTCTGTTGGACTTGGGTTTCATGTTGCGCCGGCCCGAGGGTACCCGGGCCTAGGCCATATTCGGCTGCGCGTTTATAACAAGTGGTATTAGAGCCGAAGGTCGAGGAACCTGTAAAATCTCAGTGGTCACATTGTGACGGGGGAGCCCGTTAGCGTCACGGAGCAGCCCCGTGAACGCCTCCAGGTACTGCAACTGGAAGATTTAAACTCTGGGCCTATAATAACCTCTTCTGATGGAAGAGTTGGGTTCGATGTGTGACGGAGGAGATTGTTAGGTTTAGTCCCACATCGAAAATTGATGATGGGGGAGCACAACATATAAGGCGTTGGTAGTCCGCACCTATCAGGCTAGTCTTTTGCGTTGACTTAGGCCTGAGCATTATTGGTTGTTGCTCCGTTGGACCTGGGTTTCATGTTGCGCCGGCCCGAGGGTACCCAGGCCTAGGCCGTATTCGGCTGCGCGTTTATAACAGGGCAACCAGCAGTGGGCCGGTGTTCTGGATCCAGGCATTAATCAATAAGGAGACATAGGAGAGAGATGAGGAAGAGAGAAAGAGGATGGAGACATACGGAAGATAGAGATGTTTTTTGATCAAATACAACAGGTGATGATCAAGAATGACATTACATCCTATCAACAAGCACACATGGACCACAATAATGCCACATGATCTAGTGGGAGGGTGTATAATCTTCAGTGATGTAAATAAACCACTGTAAAATGTTTAGGGGAAATTAGTTCTGTAGCATTGAAAGATCACCACATCCGGAAAATACCATTAAAAGTTCACGTTACGTAAAATACCACTGAAAGTGATGATCCGTTCCGGAAAATACCATTCCGTTAGCTTTTCCAGTTATCCTCCCTATTGTAGAGAATAAATTGTCATTTTTGCCCTCATATTCTTCCTCGCCTTTCACTCTCCCTTCCATTACAGCAGCTGCCGGCGCAATCTCAGTTGCTTCCTCTTCACCAGAGCAATCAAAGGAAGCAATAGCCAAGAGTTCACATCGCCACCTCCCTCTTCCCAGGCAGAAGCTGCAGCTCATCTCCTTTTGTCTTCGATGAGCCGCGCTGCACATCCACCGCCAGCAAGCTTGCCTCTCTCTCTCCATGGATCTTGTAGCACCACAAAATCATGTAACCGTAGCTTCAAACAACAACCACCAGAGCAAATTCACAACAACCAGCTCCTCTATTCAATCGTCAATCACCAAGGCACCATTTCCCTTCTCCTGGATTCCTCCACCATTCATGTGCTCTGCTCCTCTCCTTCCTCATGAGCAGCAGCAGAGCAAGCAACACAGACTGCAGATGGAGGGCTCATGTAGCTGCTCAGCAAGTCTCCATCAGGCCACCATCACGACCTGCAGCGCCAGCATCCTGGAGATGTATCGGGCCTTGGGATGGCATGTCCTGCTGCTGTAATGGGAGGGGGGAGCGGGGGGAAGAAGGTGAGGGTAAAATCGACAGTTCACAATGTGCAATAGAGAGGAAAACATCTTTTTAACTGCAACAGCTAACGGAATGGTATTTTTCGGAACGGATCATCACTTTTGGTGGTATTTATGTAACGGCGATCTTTTAATGGTATTTTCCGGATGTGGTCATCTTTCGATGCTACAGAACCAATTTTCCCAATGTTTAGAGTCAGTTACTAAGTTAGATCTTGTACTTATACTAACACCTTCACTCTACTATTTATGAATAAAAAGGCAGAGCACCTGCTGTATTTGCTCAAAAAGATGGCCCCTACATGGTGGGCGCACAATCACAGATTCACAGTCAGCATCCATGTCCGAAGTTTTACACTAAAACTGGTGATTGGACCTCATGTGAAATGATTAGTATATTTGGGAGATGACATCTATGCAAATTGGTAGTTCTGGTCCTTAGTTGGTAATCTGAGTCAAATTTAGGGGCCTATGGTTTATTTTACTTGAAATAAGAAAAGGTAAATTCTCAGTCTTGGTATACTGGAAGTAATCAGTTTGCAAACTCAACAGCAGAAAAGTAAGATAGAGATGGGCCCTACATGGTGGGTGCACAATCACAGTCAGCATCCATGTTGGCACAGTTTTACTGTTAAATTGGTGATTTGGACCTCATTTGGGAGATGACATCTATGCAAATTGGCAGTTCTGATCCTAAGTTGGTAATCTGAGACAAATTTAGGGGCCTATGGTTTTAATTTACTCTAAATAAGAAAAGTTAAATTCTCAGTCTTTGTATACTGGAAGTAATCAGTTTGCAAATTCCATGTCAGCAACAGACAAGTAGACAATACTGCCCCGAGATGCACATGATGAAGATGGAGCCAATAATTTACTAACATGTAGAGTACACGCTGATAGTTAAACATGATTCTAAAAACAATATATTAATAATGGGCGCCCTTGAGGGACTTGATTGCCCCTAAGATACTGGCAAATGCACCAATGGCGGAGAAAACCCCGACGATGGTCTTCCAGTTGCTGTAAATGAACCCATACAACATAATTGGCATCTCCCTCTGGATCCCGTAACTCTCAATCTGTACCATGACTCGGGCACAGCAAGGTCCCATTCGCAGTCTCTGAAGGCTGGTGAAGAAGCCGAGTGTATGCTTGTTGGTGAGCCCTGCTCCTTGCAGGATACCCTTTGCTCGAAGCTCATGCACATCCTCCTCTCTATGCATCAGCATGCTGAGGAGCAGGAGGTACGAGCAAACAGCTGATGCTTCATATTTGTCATCTTGGTCAGCAAAAAAATCTGGGGTTGTGCATTGCTCGAAAGCCGCCATGTTTACCAGCAGGCTTGCACGTAAATCATTCAGAGACAGAGGCGCCATGGAGAGCTGGGCGAAGAAGATCCGTTTCTTGGTGAGGTCCATGTCAGCCAGCTTTGTTCTTTTGTTGGCTGTGATATGTCAATTTTGGCAAGCTCGATGGCACTAACTGAAATTCTTATTGATTTCATTTTGTCTATATCTTGCACTTCAGTTCTTCTGCTTTTTCCTATAATGTGGAACCGCAGGAGGCCAAGGAGATGCGGTGGTTCATACCTATCGTCAAACTGTCAAAGTCAATAGTAGGGTCTTGATCAACACAATCTACCAGACGGCCATCATTCCACTTAGCAATGAACTCCTTCAAACTCACGGACGTGTACTTGATGATGGCGTCAACCACCGGCCAGGGGATCTGGTTCTCAAGCAGCATGATATCATGATCGATGTCATTGGCATTAGACTCGAAAAAATCATACAACATCTCGTTGCAGTCATAGGTAAGAAGATATTGTCGTTGTCGATGATACCTTCCATCTCGTCCATGTTGTAGAGGCGACGGGCATCGATTTCCGCCACGACGCGGACGACCGCATCGTACATCTCCTGGACCGAGTGGCTCGATTCCTTGATGCAGTAATGGGCAGCTACATGCTTCACAGCCTCCGTATGCTTGAGCTCTTTTCGGCAGTGGTGGTAAGGACCTATGGCCACAATCCTCGGGAGGGTGTACCATCTGCCGAAATCTTGAATGCTTGGAGGGTACCTATGAATCTTCATTTTCATCAGCTTGGTATCATCATAAAATTTTCGAGCTGCTTCATGGAATCCAACCTCTAACGACTCTTGTGCTGCAGCTGCTGTTGCTTTCTCAATAATAGGAGCATCATGCTGTGTGGCTGCAGCATAGTAACTGTACTCAACCAGCTGATTCTGTCCTCCGCTATAGCTACTAGGGACATATGATTGGAGGCTCCAGATACCATCAGATATGTCAATTGGCGAATTCTCCACTGGGAGGTCAGCAACAGGAGCCCAAACTACATCATTTGCTGGTTCTTCAGTTGTCCAGTTCGCCAGCTGAAACTCGCAAGGTGCCCATGCAGCAGCGGGTTCCATATATGCTCCAACAGGCGCACAGTACGTATATTCTCTGCGACAAGCACTGGACAAGAAAATTTGAAAAGAAGAGAAAATCGACAAGAGTTACAAACAGTCAAACACATCACACACAGAGAGAACGAACACACAAATGCATATAGTATTATTTATGGTGTTAAATAAGAATGGTTTTTCAGAGACAAATGCAAAGAGAGATAAGAAAGGAAGACTACTTACAAAAGGCCAGGCTGAAGATCAGAAGCTCGCATCCTAACTTGTCGACGCTCCTCTTATATATGAAACTCATCAGTTCCTGTGGCAGGCTGTCAATCACCTAAAGTTGGCCCCATCTGGTTTTAGTTCTGATACGTTTTCTGTCATTTTTTTTTTGTGATCGACCGCCATTACAGACGTAAACGCTGACAAAGCATGACTACATAGGACCAGCACATATTGAGATTGAAGTCACTAAGTACCTCATTGTCCGCGGACATGTCGCCTACCAGTTAAATCAGTCCAGAAAAAATATGACACGCTCTCACTTATTAATGGTCATTGTAGCGTTATGTAGTCATGTTTAACGTAGAGTGAAAGCTCACTTCGTCAGGAGAGGAATATATCTGTAGCTCTCACTTGTAAGTGGTCATTGTTTAGTATTCACTTCGTTTCACTACAATTATCCATGCGTACTAACCATGAAATTACTACTTCAAAGAAATAACCCAATTGAAAATAAATATCCTTAAAATAACATTATTACACACAACAATTTCTCTTCTTTGGATACTTCTAGTTAGTTACACACTAAAGAACAGAAACAAATAACCCAATCTACAAACATACCACATGCTGGCTGGTACACATGCGTGGTCCGCTCACACCACATGTTTCCTCACTTCTTGCTGGGTATTGGCGTGGGGACAATGATGGTGGGACACGGACCAGCAGTGCACAAATTAATTGTGAAGGTGAGATGGACATTAGGAGGCGTTTGTTGGTGGCTCGGTGCGCCCTCATATCATTGGTGCCTTAGAGACAAAACTCAATCTCGGTTTACGGGAAGGAAGTGACGGCATTCTCAACATTGTATTCCTACATGTAGGTATCGTTCTAGGGATACTTTAAAGGAAACATATTGGCTGCGATATTGGGTCTCTACTAGAGAGAATAGAGAATGGCATTTCACTACTCCAGGTTATCCTATCACAAACGGTTCCCAAAGGCCATCACAAACGGTTTTGATAACTGTTTGTAACAGTTCGTTTGGGATGCCCGAGACCATCACAAACGGTTTTGGGAACCGTTTGGGAACCGTTCTTGAACCGTTTGTGATAGGGGTATCACAAACGGTTCGTAATACGAACCTTACGAACCGTTTGTGATTTCCTGCGTCCGAAATAAACCCTTTGTGATTTCCTGCGTCCGAAATAAACCCCAAAAATACGAAAATAATAGGAAAAAAAATTATTTTCATTTGGGGTGGCCAGCAGCCCTCCAAACCATTTTTTCGCGCATAAATCGCAAACGGTTTTGATAACCGTTTGTAACAGTTCGTTTGGGATGCCCGAGACCATCATAAACGGTTTTGGAACCGTTCTTGAACCGTTTGTGATAGGGGTATCACAAACGGTTCATAATACGAACCTTACGAACTGTTTGTGATTTCCTGCGTCCGAAATAAACCCTTTGTGATTTCCTGCGTCCGAAATAAACCCTAAAAAATACGAAAACAATAGGAAAAAAATTATTTTCATTTGGGGTGGCCAGCAGCCTCCAAGCCATTTTTTCGCGCATAAATCGCGATTCGAACCGGCGACCACTCCCTCGCGCGTAAGCTCTTGTACCACTGCACCACTCTGTTACACGTGACTAGATGCCGTTTCGATTTCTATCATATTATACCAAACTGAGTTTAAATTGCTTGTTTGAGGCCCTAAACGACTTCGAATCAAAAAGTGTTGAACTACAAAATTTCTTAACTTTTCAAAACCTACAACTTTCATGTTGACCGTTTTTTCATCCGAGGCCGTTTATAAAATTTGAATTTCAAATTTGAGAACATTCAAACTTAGATCTAGCTAAATAGATGACTTCAAATGATAAAGTTGTCAACTACAAAGTTTCATGACTTGTCGAGATCGACAACTTTTATGTTGACCGTTTTTTCATCCGAGGTCGTTTGAAAAAAACTCAAATTTCAAATTTTGAGTACAAACTTACTTTTCATTAGTAAAATAAATTCAAATTAAAAAGTGGTAAACTACAAAGTTATATGACTTGTGAAGATCTACAACTTTCATGTTGACCGTTTCTTCATCCGATGTAGTGAGGGTAACATTGTTCTCAAATCTTAAAGGTCTCTTATGGTTTTAGGAAACTAGAACTCTATGAGAGAGATGGATTTTATGAACAATATTCATATGAATTTGTCAAATGAAGAAATGACCAAAGTAAAAGCTCTACATCTTGAGAAGCCATAAAACTTTGTAGTTCAACACTTTTTGATTTGAAGTGATTTACTAGTTCAAAATGTGGTTTGAACGTGTACCATACACATCATCATAAAAGGGTTTAAAAAACCGTTTGTGATGAGGGGCATCACAAAGGGTTCGTATTACGAACCATTTGTGATGTGGACCATCACAAACGGTTTGTAATACGAACCGTTTGTGATGCCATCACAAACGGTTTTTGCTACAAACCGTTTGTGATGGCATCACATCACCAACGGTTTTTAAAGAACCGTCTGTGATGGCCCCCATCACAACGGTTTTTGAAAAAACCGTTTGTGATGGGGGTATCACAAACGGTTTTTCAAAACCGTTTGTGATGAGGCCGTTTGTGATGCCGCTTTCTGTAGTTGTGTTTCCATCCCCTGCACTTGTCCCGGTTATATTTTGGCCCAAGACAAATATCCCCTTTTAGTAGTGGTTCACATTTTTCTAGGTCCCAAAGGAACTTGAAGTCCCGCGTGGTGTTTTCACGCAAGGTTAAAGGTCCTTTATGGGTTAACTTAAAAGGAAATCACTCAGAAGTGTATCACATATGTTCTGTAGGCGAGATGGTAAGGAAGTTACATGCGAGGCAAGAGCTTGCATGTTCAAATCCCATGACCGCACATGTGTATTTCCGCGTGAAACCGGGACTAAAGGGGTCCCGGCCCTGTAGTCCCAGATGGGAAATCATGACTAAAGGTCCCTCCCAAACGGGACTAAAGCCTTTTTTTTTCACCGGTGGGTATTGTTGCAGTGACAACAAGCGAGAAATCTTGTGGTTGGCGGTCAAACTATTGGGTCGTGGTTTTACATATTTTCGCTAAGAATAAATAGAAAAGTTAATAGAAGTTACTTATAGTTACCTCTGTTTGCTTCTGTGCTTTTAACTTATTTATTTTTATCAGCTATTGAGCTAAAATTATAGTATGATTTGGGTTATGTGCGGTCGGTCGCAGAGTCCAGAAATTTTAATTTTCTGAAAACACACTATAAACATGTGTAACATAACATTCCTAGGATGTAGTCATTTAGGCAAGCAGTAGAACGGAAATAGTCTCATTTATCCATGACAAGTGCAACATATTAGGTTATGTACAACGGTTAGACAATATTTATCTATTTGAGTCTATATAATTAAAATGAGGTGATGTGATCACCATTTAATGAGAAAAAATAGTGTTGGCTGTATATTATCTCGTCTAGTGCTTTGGCCCATCCTTCCATGCAAAATAGTACGGAGTAGTAATCAAAGTACGTATTAATTATCATACAGACAGCTAAATAGACAGTTCTATGTATTTACGTCTATCAAATAGATAGCAGCTGTGTGAGCTTGCCTTAGCTCGTGCAGCGGCGGCTCGAATGGATCCAGCGGCGTGGGTGGTCCCCCGGCCCCTAGCACGGACACAGGACACGGACATACGGACACAAACAAACATCTGCATGTCCAGGTCACGGCCAATTTGTCGTGTAAGGCCATGTACAGTCCACAGACGACCTGCTGTCTATAGAATCTTGAACTGCGTATACAGACAGATATACAGACAGCTCATACAGTCCATAGACAGAGAGACCGTCTGTAAGATATTTAATATTTTACATGAAGCTTAAGATCAACTACAAATATATTTATGTATGCCATTGTGTGGCTATTTGATTGAATAATATCAAGTATAAATAATAGAAACATATGTCACTATCAGCCCATTGTTCACCACATGTTCCATTTCTTTTTTTTTCTTTTGCTATTTCTTTTAGCTTATCTCTTCCCAACTGCATCTCACATCTCCACACAAGCAGCACGCGCACCCACGGCCACTCATGGCCTGCGCTGCCCAGGACTCGGCCGCCGGACTGCCGCTGCCGCCGGAGCAGCTTGCTGCTCAACTTGGAGCTCAGGCGCCAGAGTAGCTCACGCGGTCGCTTATGGCTCGGCCGCCGGAGGAGCTCGCGCGGCATGGCTCGGCCACCGGAGGACTTCGCACAACGCGGTGGTCCGGCCACCCGAAGAGCTCGTGCAGGTTCTTGCTCCAACCCCGTTCACAATCTCCGGTCCTCTCTCTTCCCCAGCCGCGGGCCTTCCCACGACGACGGCGGGGCTCCAACTCGCGCGCCGGCGGCGGCGGAGCTCCAAGCCGGGGACGAAGGTGGTTTTGGCGGGGGCGATGGATTCATTTGCGCGCGGGGATCCAGCCTCGCCGTCTCCTCGAGGCGACGAGGCCGTACAACCCGTCCGCGCCCATCTGCTCCGCCTCGGGAAACGGGGCAACAGCGTCGGCTCACGAGACGACGGGGAGGCCGTCTGTAAGCCGAGCGGGGGATGATTTGTAAAATGTACAGCATAAAGACGGGGCTTACAGAGGGGCTGTACATGCCCTAATGGGATGGGACCGACAGCATCCGCCGACTTAAAGACAACGTGCGTTGGACAGACGGCATCCTCCAACATAAAGACAAGCTGATTTCAGTAGGTGGAAGGTCCTCAGGCTGCGCGCACCAGACTCGGTAAAATGAAACGGGGAAGGCCACGTCGGATCGAATAGAGTTTACATGAAAAAAAACAGAAACTCGTGACCGAACGTATAAGCGACCGTCGTGCTTATTGCATGATCTTACATGTCGCACTTAAATGTTGTAAATTTTTTTGAAAGTTTGCACACATAATAATACCAAGTAGACGTGAAACATACCTAATGTTGAGATTTAAATCTCAACATTTGGTATGTTTCACATCTACTTCGTACTATTGTGTGTGCAAAGTTTCAAAAAAATTAAAACCTCTAAGTACGACATGCAATAAGCCCCGCGATCGCTTGTACGTGCGGTTTTTTCCGTCTGAAAAAAACGCTGCAGCGGGGTCGACAAACAACTCTCCGGGACTTGGTAAATCCGACGAGCCTCCGAGTGGAACGGCATCGGGGCATCGTTCCCAAGGCCAGTAGCCCCAACCACTATACCCTCGTGCCCGTCGGTGGAAGCCATCGCGCCCCTCCATCGCCGGCCTGCGGTCGCCTGGCCTCCATCACGCCGCACTTGTCCGACGCCGCGCTCAACCGCTGATCATGCACACCATGCTAGAAGAGAAGCATAGGTTGGTCGCGTCGCTGACCAGAGGGCGGAGGAGACCTCGCTCGCCGTGTCGGACTCGGCGCATCTCGATCTTGGCGTCTCCGCCAGTGATTCCAGCTCACGAATCGGCGACACCAGACCGCGGCGGTGTGAATCCAGGTCATGTTTGTTCGCCTTCGGCGACAACCGGCGGTGGGAGATGCGCGACCCGGCATACTCGATCTAGAACAGTGTCGCCGCTTGCTCCAGACCACCAGCGGCGGAGAACGGAGACGTCCTCCTCGATCTCCTCCACCGTCAGGGACATAAAAAATGGGGTTCGCTAGAAACGCCGCCGCGACGGGGGCGGCGGGGCAGGGACCGCTCCCTCAGGTTCCACGGCCCTGCTGCCCCGCCGTCATCGCCCGACTGCCCGCCGCCGCGAGCCGTGTGTGCTGCCCGCTTGGGCTGCCGCTCCGCCACGGCCGCACGTCGCTAGAGAGGGGGACGGAAGGCGGCGCGGGGCGCGGCGGAGGCGGCCCCCGTCTCCGCTACCGCCGCTGCTCGATCCGGCAACCACTGCGAGCCACCACCGTACTCGCCATCGCCGTTGCTCGATCCGGCTAGCCATTACCACGTGGGGGAGGCGAGGACGGAGGCGCGGGGGAGGAGGAGAGGGCGGTGGCGTGGCGTGGGGAGGAGGAGGGGGCGGTGGCGCGGGGAGGAGAGGGGAGGGGAGAGTGCGTCGGGGGGAGGACGGAGATGCCGAGGGGAGAGGGTAAGAGAGAGAGGAGAGGTGAAAGATAAAAAAGAATTTATTGGTGGGTCCCGTGTGATGATAATTGGTATAGAGAGTGTAGATAGAGTATGAACGAGTGTGGAAGAAAATGATATAGAGTTGAAAATCTCGATGATCAGGACAGAATATTCTTTTTAAATAGTAGAGTACGGGGGAACCAGAGCAAAGAGCCTCATCCCAGCTGTCCGATATTACCATTTCACTTATTCAAAGATTCATGCATATTTTACACGTGCACGATTTTCAGTATCATTTTGTCAACAATTCATTACCAGGGCATTCCCATTTCCCATAAGGTCATGGTCAAATATTTGATTTTACACTATCTACTAGTCAGCTGTAAGAAGAATGTTTGAGGACACCAATAACACAAGATTAGCTAGAAGCCAATATAATACAAGATGCTCCATCATCTTCAAAATGTAAACTTTTAAGCCATCCTATTCTAATCCACTGCACTACCTAGCCCAGTTGCCCAAAAAACTCAAAAGGAAACAACAATAGATACCTAACAAGAAAAGAGACCAAATAAATCAAGATGTAGACTCAGGATTAGCCATGCACCATGCTTGCCACAATCTATTCTTTAACAGTTCACAAGTAGTGGCTCAACATAAATCCAGGGCTAACAACACGGGTTCACCTAAGGTGACCAACGATTCATCCTTGTATTGATTACAGACACGTTGTACACGGAATTATTGGTATAGTCGTATTGATAGGACAGGATCATATTTATCCATCCTACTTCAATTCTACTCCTCATGGGCAAAACGTGTCCTCAGCGGCTCAGCATAGCATGTCACAACCACTGGGGTTCCCACCCAGTACTCACGCAATGCAGTCTTTGCTTTGGCGCAGCACCACCGATATCGATCTGCATATTCCAGGAACAGCTGCAATGGCAAGCCCATGCATCAGAAACAAGTCTATACAAATGTACTCCGTACAATACAAATTCACCTCAAAACATAGTAGCCATTACCTTCACTACCAGAATGATCAACATCTGCACCGGGTGGGAAATGCCTTTAGCACCGGGTATCTCACCCGGTGCAACTAATCCGAGGCTAAAGGGGTACCAATAACCGGTGCTAAAGGGTCCCTTTAGCACACCGGGTGCAGCCACGACCCGGTGCTAAAGGGCCTGCCCCGCAGCGCCTTTAGCAGGGCCTTTAGCACCGGGTCGTGGCTGCACCTGGTGCTAAAGGGCCTGCCTTTAGCACCGGTTGCTGTCTGCAACCGGTGCTAAAGGCCCCGGATTTCTTTTTTTTTTTGCTTTTTTCAGTAGCCATGCATGCACGTCTATATACGTGTATATACGTATATATTCTAATACGTGTATTCTAATGCGTATTCGGCCGACTCTATATTCGTATTAGCTGACATTTCATCAAAATAGAAGACATATATATTACAAAAGTAGATATTCATGCATGTCAACTCGAGTTATATATATTTAAACTGTATTTTCTACTTAATTAAGATTGACGACTTGTTGGACTGTCCGGCACGTCCTCCAGTATTGGCGAGTGGAATTCTCCTCGGGGATTGACGACCTCGTCCCAGATCCATCCGACGAGCTGTTCTGCAATTGCGTCAATTCTTCTAGCTCTAGGGACTCTTCCTTCAGGTTGAACATCTATAATTTACAAATAATTGAAAGATATTTAATCCACCGAGTTGGAGACAATAATTGTGCACTTAATAATAATGGAAATGTGTTTATTAATAATAATATGATTACGTACCATCATATCGTGTTGTGTAAGCTTTTTATGTCCCCAATTCCACATGTAATCGGAAACATAGTATGCACATAAATTATTTCCCTTCCCCTGTTTGGCACACTGTCGACCAAAAGAAATTAAGTAAAATTCATATAATATATTAGCCGAGGCCTACATATACAAATTACTTGCTTACCGGAAAGCCAATGTTCCATTTTAGTGTTTCATGTTGAATACCTGGGTGTTCTTGACGAAATTGATTCCAGGCCCTGCGAACAAAAAAAATTGAGTTAAGTCATTGCGAGTGTAAGGGGTGAATTAAGTAGGGGAAAATATACATCACCTTGTCATCATGTCCATGATGTTCTGTAGTTTTTCTTTTGGAGTGTGCAATGAATCAAAGACGTTCACGACACCCCGGTCAGGACACAATATTATTAGGAACCAGTGGAATCTGTATACATATATACATTATAATCAGAAATGAAATAGTACATAGACAGTATAAGAAGAAGCTTGTGTATGTACTCACTCGATGTTGTATGGGATTAGTATGGAGTCACAGTAATTTTGTTTCTTAATGTACTTGTATAGGTTTCCATATGTTTCCTCAGGATTCATCAATATCATATTTTCACTTATCCTTCGAGGATCCACGAAACCAACGTCATATATCCCAGATCTCCGACATTTTTGAATCTCCATTCTGCATATGTTAAGCAATAAATAAAGCCCGCGTCAGCATAGATTGGAATTTTTGTTTTCAAACTGTGAATTATAAGCAACAACAAAGTACTTACAGTGTCCAGCAGGTGATCAAATCCACGTCCATGGCGTCGCGGTGGTACAGCTCATATATATCCTTAAACCTCAGCCAGACCCAATCCTCGTCACCATTGTAGAAATCATGGTCCTTCACGCCTACTTTGATCATGCGCCGTTTATTCCTTCTTGATTCTTCCAAGTACCACTCATGGAATCGGCGCATATTCATCTGTAGCTTGCTCTCCATTTCAGGAGGGACCATAGGCTCGCCAAACTTAAACGGCCACTTCAGCGTTGTGTTTACAGGCACCTCTTCTTCCCCCAGGACTTGCGCTCTGGTTAGTCTAGTCTCGGCCATTACTCGTTGCACGTTAAGCTCGTCCAGAGATGGCAATGGACCCAAGGGCCCCTGAGGTTGCTGGTCGAGCTGAGGAACCTTTTTGGATGGGCCCGCCTCCTTATCTGCAGCCTTCCGCTTCCGGCTCCGGCTCAGGTTTTTTCCTCCACTCGGCCATTTGCCTCTTTGTGTCTGCTTTGACCGAGGCTTCGAGCTCCTCTAGAGTCTTCTCACCCGCTCTTTTCTCTGGTGCGGGCTTCTCTCTGGTTTTCCGCGCCTTCTTCGCTGGTGGAGTGGGGGCAGAGGCTTTAGTGCGGCGTCCCCTCTTCGGTGGAGGGGTCGGAGACCTCCGCGGCGGAGGAGACGGAGACCTCTTCGGCGGAGGAGATGGGCTTGCATCAGGAGCTCCCGGAGAATCGTCATGATCCGGTGGTGCTCTTGGAGACGGTGGAGGTGACGGAGGCTTGTTAGTAGCCGCAGGTGTACCGGGTATGACGACGTCTGCCTTGCTCCATAGAATGATGCAGTGAGAACACTGACCGAGTTTTGTTTCTCCGTCACCTCCGGGGATGTCAAGTTCCAAGTCTTCCCAGTTGGTGACGACTTGCTCCACCTCAACAGGTACGTAACCATGTGGAATGTCATTGCAGTGCCATTTTTGCCCTTCTTCCACACGTTTGGTCATACCGTATGCGACCTGATAAGTTAGTAGTCACAAAGAAAGTTAGTAAATGAATGGTATTTACGGTGAAATGTATGCAGTACGAACTAAGGTCGCATACATACCACCACAGCTAAGTTCTTCTGCCTGACGACAAGCTCGCACGCGGTCCGTTGAGTTATTTCATCCACGGTGTAACGGACCGCTTCGGCGGCCTGTGTGGAAGCGTGACTGCTTTGATATTGTTGTGGAGGGCTAATAAGGGCCGCATCTTGGAGAGGTGCATGCTCTGTGGAACCGGTCCCGCCTGCGGCTTGTTGGAGAGGTGCATGCTCTGTGGAACCGGTCCCGCCTGTGGCTTGTTGTATCTGCAGCCATGCTACCTTTATCCGTCGCTCCATCTCTGACTCCATTTCTTGGAGCTTTGAGCCCTGGGCGGCAACCGTTTGCTCTAGGTCCCTCACCCTCTGCTCATATTCGGCCTTCTTCCTCGAACGGCTCCTATAGGTGGCGGCGTGCTCTTGGAAACCTTTCTTCCATGAGATGCTTGTGCCTACGCCGCGCGTCCGTCCAGGATGCTCCTTGTTCCCTAAGGCATAGGTTAGCTCATCTCTGTCTCTATCAGCAACAAATTCTCCCCTCTCAGATGCCCTGAGGATATTGAGGAGACGCTGAGCTAGTTCTCGCAAGTCCTCGGGAAAAACTAAGGAGCCGTCGATTGGGCTTAGGGTGCCTCCATGACCATAGTACCAATGCTTGGTCCTTGTGGGCCAGTCATGTGTCGCTGGAGTGATTCCTCTAGCATATAGATCTTCTTCCATCTTCTCCCATTTAGCGATGCTTGCCTTGTAACCTCCCGAACCCATCTTATGAGAGTACTTCTTATTTGCGGCGTTTCCGGCATTTCTAGCGCTAGCCGTTGCACCCTCTTCGGAGGTTTTGTACTCAAGGAATGCTTCCCACTCGTCATCAGTGATCTTCTTATACTTCTCAGGATCCAGGGCCTCTCCGGTTTTGAGAAAATGCGAGTACAACTTCTTCTTGAAATCCTGAAACAGAACTGCCATCTTCTTCATTGTCCAATCCCTCAGTTCTGCTTCATGAGTGCTAGGCCAGTCGAATACTGCCTTTAATTCCCTCCATAGCATCTCCTTCTCAGTATCGGGGAGCACGTACTCCTCAGTGGGGTCCGTGGACTTCCATTTTCTGATACTAATGGGCACATTGTCCCGTACAATTACCCGGCACTGAGATACAAATTTCTTGGCCACTTTTGGGGGCTCAACTGGCTCCCCGTCATCCTCCACTCGGGTGATGTGTAACTTGACATCCTTCGGCTTCTTCGTGGTCGATCGTTTTGATTTCTTAGCAGAGGCGGCCTACACAAATTACATATATACGAGATGATATAGAGATGGTATACATAATTGACATGTACAGTACAAATTTATGTTATCTATATACACACGTGACTAGACGAGGGCTCGTTACCGGCCCCTTCAATAGTGCTGCCCTGGACACGTTCGCCCTGGACATTGGCGGCCCCTTCAACATTTTCGGCCCTTGCAACATTGTCGCCCTGGATATTGTCGTCCCTTCCAATGATCCCCAACACATCATCCATGGACATTGGTTGGGTTACAATATTGAAAAGTTGATTCGCAAAGAACGTGTCGTTGTCCTCTTGCATGGGTGGGACAGGGGTGTTGTTGTCCTCTTGCATGGGTGGGACGGGGTTGTTGTTGTCCGCCATCTATAGAATTAAAAATAATTGATAAGAAATATATACAAAGCAAACATATTCCCAATATTTCTAACATTTTCGCTAAGGGGGTCGGTGCATGAAAAACGGATTCGCCAAGGGGTTCAAGTGCGCGGTGTGAATTGATTCGCTAAGGGTTCGCTAAGGGGGTCGGTGCGCGAAAAACGAATTCGCTAAGGGGTTCGGGTGCGCGGTGGGTTCGGGTACGCCATAGAATTTCCGATAATAAACATTTTCGATAGTATACATTATACAAACATATAACATTTCCAATGTACATTTAAATGAAGCACATATATTTCTAATATACATAATTTTAAAAATAATTGATAAGAAATATATACATTTAAATGAAGCACATATATTTCTAATATACATAGAATTTCCAATATACATTTAAATGAAGCATTTTCCAATATACATTTCAAACATATAACATTTTCAATATACATTTCAATGTAAATATCTCCAATACATTTAAACGAAGCATTTTCCAATAGACATTTCAAACATATAACATTTCCAATATACATTTAAATGAAGCACATATATTTCTAATATACATAGAATTAAAAATAATTGATAAGAAATATATACATTTAAATGAAGCACATATATTTCTAATATACATAGAATTTCCAATATACATTTAAATGAAGCATTTTCCAATATACATTTCAAACATATAACATTTCCAATATACATTTCAATGTAAATATCTCCAATACATTTAAATGAATCATTTTCCAATATACATTTCAAACATATAACATTTCCAATATAAATTTCAATGTAAATATCTCCAATACATTTAAATGAAGCATTTTCCAATATACATTTCAAACATATAACATTTCCAATATACATTTCAATGTAATTTCTAATATTTTCAATGTATGTGCTAAGCGAACGCGTACCTGCACACACAAACACGTACACGGCACGAAGGCCGGCTCATAAACATGCACGCACGGCACGAAGGCCGGCTTCACAGCGAGGCTCACCGCGTGATGGGCGGCGGGCGACGGCGGCGCGGGGACGAGCGGCGGCGGCGGCGAGGGGACGAGGAGCGGCACCGGCGCGGGGACGACGGGCGGCGCGGGGACGAGGGGCGCAGGGACGTCGACGGCGGCGGGGACGACCGACGGGTGCGGGGACGGCGGCGCGGCCCGGGACGAGGGCGGCGGCGCGGCGTGGGCGTGGGGACGACAGGCGGCGGCGGCGTGGGCGCGGGGACCACGGGTGGCGGCGGCGACGGGCGACGGCGATGGGCGGCAGTGGCTGAGGAGACGAGGGGGCGCCGGCGGTTTCGATCTGGAGGAGATGAGGGCGAAGTGAGGGAGGGGAGAGAAGTCCCCGGCCTATATAGGTCCGGGGCATTTAGCACCGGGTGCAGCCACGACCCGGTGCTAAAGGGCCTTTAGCACCGGGTCTATACAACACCCGGTGCTAAAGGCCCCCCCTTTAGCACCGGGTCTTCCCACCACCCGGTGCTAAAGGCCCTTTAGCACCGAGTCTTCTACACCCGGTGCTAAAGGCCGTAACTGTGCGCCAGACGAAGGCCTTTAGCACCGGGTGCAGCCACGACCCGGTGCTAAAGGCCCTTTAGCACCGGGTCTATACAGCACCCGGTGCTAAAGGCCCCCCCCCTTTAGCACCGGGTCTTCCCACCACCCGGTGCTAAAGGACCTTTAGCACTGGGTCTTCTACACCCGGTGCTAAAGGCCGTAACTGGCGCTAAACGAAAATTGGGGGCCTTTAGCACCGGATTTTAGATCACCCCGGTGCTAAAGGCCCCAAATTTTCGTTTGGCGCCCAGTTTCCAAACAGGCCTTTAGCACCGGGGGCTACTCTTTGGGAATCTTATAAATATAGTTTTTAATATATAGTTATTAATACTTGTTTTAATTCAGTTATTAATACCTATTAAAAATATATATTAAATAAGAAAATCTTATAAATTACTAGAAAATCAATATAAAATGCTAGAAAATCTTATAAATTAATAGAAAATCTTATAAATTACTAGAAAATCAATATAAAATGCTATAAAATCTTATAAATTAATAGAAAATCTTATAAATTAATAGAAAATATTATAAATTACTAGAAAATCTTATAAATTTCTAGAAAATCTTATAAATTACTAGAAAATCAATATAAAATACTAGAAAATATTATAAATTAATAGAAAATCTTATAAATTACTAGAAAATCTTATAAATTACTAGAAAATCAATATAAAATGCTAGAAAATCTTATAAAATAATAGAAAATCCTATAAATTACTAGAAAATCTTATAAATTACTAGAAAATCTTATAAATTACTAGAAAATCTTATAAATTACTAGAAAATCAATATAAAATGCTAGAATTAATAAAAATAATCTTATAAATCAATAGAAATGTTAGAACATAGGTGAACATAAATGCAAATATAGTCATTACAAATTGGGTGGAACATAGTGCAATTAAATTACATGGCATCATCGTTTACTCGGACACTAATAAACTTCCTCTTTACAAATGTTCCTTGATTGTGATCACGCCGTAGATACGGTGTCTCCTCTGCCGCTAACAGGATGCTTGGGTCATCAGCCACTGAGAATGGAGGTCGGCCATCGAGCATATCATAATCTTCATCCGTCTTGTCCTCAACTCCTACGATTTTTCTCTTTCCAGGAAGAACTATATGACGCTTTGGCTCGTCTTGTGATGGGTCCAATTGCTTACCCCCACCTTTCTTATCCGCCCCTTTCTTCGGTCTGCTAGCCATGTCCTTCACATAAAAAACTTGTGTGACAGCTTTGGCCAGGACGAACGGTTCGTCTAGAAAGCCAATCTTGTTTAGGTCCACTAACGTCATTCCATAGTCCGCTTCAACTTTAACACCTCCTCCAGTCAGCTTCACCCATTAGCACTTGAATAGTGGGATCTTCAAAGGTCCGTACTCTAGTTCCCATATCTCCTCTATGATTCCATAGTATGAGTTTGTATTGCCATTAGTGTCTGTCGCGTCGATCCGGACACCACTGTTTTGGTTGGTGCTTTTCTTGTCCTGGGCTCTTGTGTAAAATGTATACCCATTGATGTCGTATCCGATGGACCCCTAGCTACAAAAGCTAGCTGCGCATCAATGCCCTCGACACCCATAAGACGTCTTCGCAACCAATCGGCGAAAGTACTATTGTGCAGACGCTGAATGAAGGCCGCAGACTTTGTTGAGTTTTCGTCCCTGAGAATCTGCATGTGCTCCTCGATGTACGGAGCAACTAAGGTTGATTGTTGCAAAACTGTGAGGTGCGCTTTATGAAATGTCTCAACGTCCTTGATCACCATCGATCTTCTCCCTAGTGTGCCCTTTCTACCAAGTCTCCCCTCGTGATGGGATTCGGGCACACCAATCGGCATAAGATCGTCGACAAAGTCAACACAGAATTCAATGACCTCCTCTGTTTCGTATCCCTTAGCAATGCATCCTTCTGGACGAGAACGATTACGGACATACTTCTTTAGGACAGCGAAGAACCTCTCAAATGGGAACATGTTGTGTAGAAATTTTGGGCCCAATATACGAATCTCTTTGACGAGGTGAACCAATAGATGTGTCATAATATTGAAGAAGGATGGTGGAAATATCATCTCAAAGCTGACAAGACATTGCACCACGTCGTTCTGTAGCTGATCTAAATGGTCTGGATTGATCACCTTCTGAGAAATTGCATTGAGGAATGCACATAGCTTCACAATGGCTTTCCGCACGTTAACTGGTAGCACACCCCTGAGTATGACGGGAAGCAGCTGTGTCATCAACACATGGCAGTCGTGAGACTTCAGCTTTGTGAACTTCTTCTCTATCATATTTATTATTCCCTTAATATTGGAGGAGTAGCCAGACGGAACCTTGATACTGTTCAAGCATTCAAACATGCATGCCTTCTCTTCTTTGCTGAGAGTGAAGCTGGCAGGACGCAAGTACTGGCGTCCTTTGTCTCTCTTTTCTAGATGTAGATCAGTCCGTTGCTTCAATCATTTCAGATCCTGACGTGCTTCCAGTGTATCTTTTGGCTTCCCATAAGTACCCAGGAAGCTTATCAAGTTCACGCAAAGATTCTTCATCAGATGCATCACATCAATCGCGTTACGGACCTCTAAACGTTGCCAATAAGGTAGCTCCCAAAAGATAGACTTCTTCTTCCATATCGCGGCACGACCATCCTCGCCCGTCGGAGCAGCCTGGCTTCCGTCTCCCTTGCCAAACACCACGTGTAGGTCCTTCACCATATCAAATAGCTCTTCTCCACTCTGGTGTCTCGGCTTTGTACGGCGGTCAGCATTCCCGCCAAAATGCGCACATTTCTTTCGTAGCTCATGCTTCGCCGGAAGGAATCGACGGTGACCCATGTACACAACTTTACGACAATGTTTCAAATACATGCTTTCGGTTTCCTTTAAACAGTGAGTGCATGCTTTATATCCTTTGTTTGATTGTCCTGATAGGTTACTTAGTGCAGGCCAGTCGTTGATGCTTATGAAAAGCAGTGCTCGAAGGTCAAACTGCTCCTGCTTGTCCTCATCCCACATGCTAACACCTTCATTCTTCCATAGCTGCAAAAGTTCGTCAACCAATGGTCTTAGGTACACATCAATGTCGTTGCCAGGTTGCTTTGGGCCTTCGACGAGCACTGGCATCATAATGAACTTCCGCTTCATGCAGAGCCAGGGGGTAGGTTGTAGATACAAACAGTCACGGGCCAAGTGCTATGACTACTGCTCATTTCACCAAAAGGGTTCATGCCATTGGTACTTAAACCAAGCCTAACATTCCTCGCATCAGCATCAAACTCTGGGAATGCTCTGTCGATGTTCCTCCACTGGGATCCATCGGCGGGGTGTCTCAACATACCATCCTGCTTACGTTCTTCTTTGTGCCAGCGCATCAGTTTGGCATGGTGTTTGTTCCTGAACAAACGCTTCATATGGGGTATCAGAGGGAAATACCACATCACCTTCGCAGGGATTTTTTTCTTAGAACGCTCTCCCCCAACATCACCAGGGTCGTCCCGCCTGATCTTGTATCGTGCGCAGGTGCAAGCCGGACAACGATCCAAGTGTTCGTACTGTCCGCGATAGAGGATACAGTCATTAGGACACGCATGTATCTTCTGCACCTCCAAACCGAGAGGGCAAACAACACGTTTTGCTTGATACGTCGTCGATGGCAATGTGTTACCCTCTGGAAGAATCTTCTTTACGAGTTTCAGTAGCTCCTCGAAACCCTTATCAGTAACACCATTTGCTGCCTTCCACTGCAGAAGTTCAAGTGTGCTACCCAACTTCTTTAGCCCCTCTTTGCAATCTGGGTACAGGTCAGTCTTGTGGTCCTGCAACATGCGCTGTATGTTTTTCAGTTCCTTATCATTGCCGCAGTCTTTCTCGGCATCACGCAACATTTGCCCGAGTCCATCAGTAGGTTCATTTTCCTGAGCAACATCTTCCTGAGCATCGCCTTCCCGAGCAACATCTTCCTCATCGGCATCACCATTGCAGCATATGCAAAGGAACCGTAGTATTGAGCCAATAACGGAATGTCGCCATCGGCCTCGTCTTCTTCATCTTCATCCATTAGAATTCCTCTTTCACCGTGCTTCGTCCAAACAGAATAATTTCTCATGAAATGCACCTGAAGACAACCTCTTTGTTTGTACGATTGTATATTTTTACAATGGGTGCATGGGCAGAACATGAAACCGGACGGCGTCTTGTTAGCCTCGGCGGCATCGAGAAACGTCCTAAGGCCATCACGGAACGCCTGAGCGTGGGGGTCCCCATACATCCATTGTCTATTCATCTGCATTATTAACCTGTTGACGTAAAATCCGCACCTCACGCCAAGCACACAGCAAGCCGAATTAGCTGGCTTCACACGTGACCCGGGCTTTTGAATCCGGAAGCGTGCCAGTCAGTTTGCCTGAAAACTAACAAAGGGACAAAAAAGTTTAGATCAAAACCTGGAACGTGCCGGATGAGACCAGACAGTTCCATATTTGTGGCTACGGAGCCATTTTCGAACGACATATAGCTACAGAGAAGCTATCTGTCGGCAGTTAAAACCTCATTCGGCAATCGGCAAGGCACGCAGTGAGCGCACTGCCGAATGCGTGACGTAAGCATGACGAAAGATCGGCTTTCAACCGAATGAACATTGTAACACGTACTCATAGCCGATTAACGAGAAACAGAGCATGATAGATAAATAAAAGGGTGAAACATGATCATAAATTCGCAGTAAACAAGAAATGCATAGGCCGAAAGCAGCACCCGTCAAGCATGATAACAAAACAAGTTAATCCACCGCATGATACGACTTGTTTGAGACCACACCACTAATCAGATTAGACCAATCCACCGCATGATACAGTCTAACCATGAAAAGCTAAAAGCATTCAATGTTTAGTTACGAACCCACAACACAGTCACGAATTTACATTGAAACAAGAATGCATAGGCCGAAAGCAGCACCCGTCAAGCATGGCAGCGAACGAGTTAATCCACCGCATGATACAACTCGTTTGAGGCCACACCACCAATCAGATTAGATCAATCCACCGCATGATACAATCTAATCGTGAAAGGCTAAAAGCATTCATTGTCCAATGCAAACCCACGAACACACGTTCACTCGTGAGAGCACTGCCGAATACGGCTATTTAGCCGAATCGGGGTCCGTGGCGAAGGAACAAGCCTAATCGGTAAAGATAAATCTATCAGATCGAATCGAATTCTAATCCACCGGATGATTAGCTCTAAGACGACCCAAAAACCTGCATCTACCGCATGATACCCGGTTCTGTCAAGACCGACACGATACCGACAAGTTCGAACCCGCGACACGTGGCAACCTAGATCGGTTTCGGATTCGGCTATGAGGGGATAAGTCGTCGCACCGTAAAGCAAAGCCGATTCTAACCGATCTAGATTGGGCAAAGGTGTGTTGCATAAATTAAACACAGAGTAAAAACGAAGCAACACGGGGTAACTTAATGAATCTGTTAGATCTTGCCGAAATCCAACAGAGCCGATAACTTGGTCCATACTAGATCTTAGCCCACCGCATGGCTCATGACCTAACAGAGGAACCTTCTTGAGACCACACTTAAATCCACCGGATGATACTAAGCATGGTAACAAGACTACTTGCATCAAACTTAAATCCACCGCATGATACTAAGCATGATACAAGGTTGCCGGTACTTACGGAGGTCGACGGATCGATGACTCCTCTCGAAGAACTCGACGACTCGACTAAAGGACTCGATGTTGGCACGGGGCCGGTTTGTTGTATGATTGATTCGTCATTTTCTACAGATGCCATGGGTTTATATTTATACCCAGGTCTTGATACAACTCCTAGTCGGACACGACTACAATACTTGTTTCTAAAAATAAATGACGAATCTTCGTGCCCATATTGCGTTCCTTGTTCGAACCGGCCTTTTCCTTATATTGATCCACGTCATCATGTCTTCCCGAATGCTACCACTCTTTGCCTGCGGAACAATGCCTCTGCCGAATGACGACGCATTCTCGACCGCAGAGTATCTCTGCCGAATGCTTCAGAGAAAACCCCTTAGCCGAATGGCGACGCGTTCCCGACCGCAGAGCATCTTTGCCGAATGCTTCAGAGAAAGCCCTTTGGCCGAATGGCATCCTTTCACCAAATCTGGCCCACATGTCAGCCTCTTCCTAGTGTTAATTTTTGGTGTCAACACATGCCCCTTCAATTTCGGGATAAGAGGTAACTTTTATCTCGGAATTGACCAGAAGCACTTAACATTTCCAAGTTAGTTCTGCTCGGCATCCGCTTCTCCTTTTGAATCTTCAGAGCTCTCATCCGGATCCGAACCCTAAGTCATCGTCTTCCAAGATCCAACCTTCAAATGGCGGACCAAGATTTTGCTCTCCAGGTAAACTTCAATCCCCTCAAGCATGTTCGGCATTCTTCTTTCGATTTGCATTTTAAATTTCTTCTTATCCCCTTTCATTCTTGATAGGCCCTAGCTACCGAAATCCTCATCCCTGTTGAGGAAAAATCTCCATCCTATTTCCTCGGTCCCGTAGGAGATTCAGATCCTTCTGAAATCATTGCGGCCGAATCTCAGCGGATTCCTTTTAAGATTTCACTGACAAAACCTATTGAGTGGCAAGATACTTTCAAGAACTGGCCTTTGCCCCCAATCGCCGGATGGAGAAATTGGTACAAAAGGATTTCTGACGATAAAAGTCCCCAGACGCAGAATTGGGACAGTCTTCGTATTTCTCATTGCTTGGAGCTATCTCTAGCTGAAACACCAAAGAATGAGAACCTTCTGATCGCAGCTTGCCACTTCTGGTCCAATGGTGCAAATACTTTTCTTTTCGGCCATGGCCCAATGTCCCCTACCTTAGCCGATGTCTACATGATGACCGGCCTGAATGTTACAGGAACTGTGCACCCATATGACCATAAAGGTTCCTCCAAGCAGACAGGAGTAAGAACAGGGGTTGGATACAAGAGATATATCCAGAATCATATGTCTGATGGTCCTCTGACTGATGTCGAATACAGAGCTTTCCTGAACATGTGGCTATGCAGATCAGTCTTTTGTGGCAAAGCCAATGAGCCAACCTTGAATCATATCGTGATGGCCGAAGAGCTGGCTGCTAGAAAAGTCATCCCACTTGGGAAATACCTCCTGGGAAGTGTTTACCACATGCTCAACCAAACCACCCACCTGATGCACACTAGCAAGAAGATCCCCTGTGTCAATGGTCCCTGGTGGTTTGTCCAAATGTGGCTGCAATTATACATGCACCAAATCGTTGCTATTGATCTCAACAGCCGAGACTTCCCTTCAATCAATTATAAAGAAGGAGAAACCCGGAGAACCAAAGGTTGTCAAACTTATGGAGAAGCTGCCTCCACTGTACCTATCAACAAAAACATTGGTGAACTGTTTGAGCTCTTCTTCAGAGGTTTTGCCAATCCTCTTTGGTTCCCTTATTTGGACAATGACAATCTTACTCTCCCTTGCGAATTCAGCTTTGAGACTGGATGCACTGATGTACAATCTGTAGCAATTTTTAATGCCTTCATCCAGCCCTGCATCCTGCCAGCCGAATTCTGTGGAGGGAGGCTAGTCCAAAGCACTTATGAATATTATCAACCAAACATGATGGCTAGACAGTTGGGATGTGGCCAAGTGCCCCCTAGGCTATTCCTCCATGAATTCCTCAGGCCTAGGGAGATAGTCAAGGATTTCACAGAAACAAGAAGGATTTTTACCTATAAATGCTGTGGAACTATTTATGCACCTGATCCTTTTGTGCCAATAATATCTGCCCATCCTTCCTTCACTCTCTGGTGGCAAGAATTCCATGATCATATTTTCAACATGCCAATCCATCCTTTCTGCCTTGAATTAATGCCTGATTATCAGCCAACTGCAGAGGTAATATGCTTATTCCTTCATCTGTCTTAACAACATTAACCCCAATCGATTCTGACTCTATTATTTTGCAGGACATAACACCTGCCCCTCTTGCCAGGGTAATTTTATACAAAACTGCAGGCCCAATCTCTGCTTTGGGGCACCAATCTCCTACCTTGGCTCAGCTGATGGCTAGACAAGCTTCTTCAGATCCAATACTTACTAGACCATCATCTGTCAAGAGGAAAACTCTTTCTTTAACTGCCCCTTCAGTTGTAAAGAAGAAAAGAACAAGCAGCAAAATGATTGCACAGGTCAAATCTCTCCTTCTTCGAGTAAAAAATGCTAATTTTATTCTGCTCATTTTCTACTCCTTTATGGTTTCAGGCCAAATCACAGCAATTGGCCATTAGAACAGAACCTGCCGATGCTTCAGTGATCAGTAAAATTTCTCACCATCTTGTCCTTTAAAACTCTTTTCATCAGCACTAACTTTCTTTCAGTCACAGAGCAAGCTTCAATGGATCCAATTTCGGAGAGCTCCTCTTTTCATCAAGAACCAGCTTCTGCTTTACCTGATGTACCTCAGCTAGAAGCCTCATCTCCACCAAAGAACCTTTCAAGCTCTCCTCAGCATGACATACCAGAACCTTTGCCTGAGCTTGAGCCGCCTTCTCTCTCTATCCAAGAGATCAGGAATGAGGTAGAGATAATTTCCCAGTCTCCTCAGTTCTTTATTCAATGGATAATCATTAATTCGGCAATATCTTTTTCCAGGATAAAACAACTTCGTCACCTAGCTACTCATTTCCCTTGGATGATCTTGTTGCCGAACAAGCAGAGGAAATTTCTTCTAGTCAGACTTTATCAGAAGAAACCCAGGCAAAACTAAAGGAAATTTTCTCCTTTCTGCACCAAGACATCCAGGATCAAGTCAAGGATGCTGATCTTCTGAGAGATATGCTCGAGCCCATTGAACACAACCTTCCCGTTGATATTCAAGCTTCCTTGGAACCAATCTCTAAATTAGATCAACAATTTGCTGCAGTCAGACAGGCTCTGAGAGATCAATCTTTACAACCAGCTCTAGAGCAAAGAAGAGTCATAGCTAAGCAATCCTTGAAAGATCTGCATACTCAAGCTCAGAGTAACAAAGAATTGTCAGCTAAACTGCAGTCAACACTTGATCTGAAGAAGACCAGAAAAGCTGAACTAGAAGCCGAACTGAGGGTCCTGTCAGCCGAAATCGAAGCTGACGAGAAGAAATTAGCCGAACTCCCTGATCTGACAGAGAGGATACGAAAGGAAGCATCGGCAATTCTAACTGAAGATAAACAACTCAAAGCGAAGCTCTCTGCTCTGGAAAAAACCCAAGAAGCAGGCAAAAGTCTTTTGGAGACCATTAATAGAATGATATCTGATGCCAAAGATGTAATCTCCAAGTACTTGGGTGTGTAGTTGTATTGAATATTTAATTAGCCGAATGTCTTACCGACTTTGTAGTTTCACCAATCTTTGCTTTCTCTCCATTGTGGGTAACTCATTCGGCAAAGTTGATTTTAATAGCATCAGACCCGAAAACGCTTCAACTATGACATAGCCGAATCTCATCCAGTCAAAGCCGAATACGACTCGATAAGAATCCCAAACGACATGAGAACCGATCGGCTGGAAAATCCTTTCCACCTTCCGAACTCTTCGGAATACGTGCCACGATCTTTGGCCATGATTTCCTCTGCGGGTTCTATAAATAAACTCCCAGGCAGCCCACAGTTTCTTCACCAAGTTCTCCGTCTTCCAAGTTCTTGCCGGCCCAAGCCATTCTTCTCCCCATCCACAGTAATTCCGAGGAACTTCCAATGGCCGACAACAACAGGAGGCGCCCGGCCGCCGATGAGGCCGAAGGAAGTCGTGCCGGCGCTCGCCGCAGGTGATTAGCTGCTTGCTTCTCTCTGTTCTTCTCGAGATTTCTTCCCTCTTTCTTGACGAATCTCTTTGTTCTTTCAGGGTAATCCAATGGATTGCCGGCGCTGGTGCGCCAGTTGCAGCTCCAGCCGCTGCTCCTGCGGCATCTTCGAGTTCGTCCAATCGATCTCTCGAATCAGACGACTACCGCTACACGGACGGCGATGCTCGCCGATTCAAGGCGGAGCGCGACGACTCTCGTCGCGAACTGGAGGCTATCTCCAAGCAAGCCGGGATTGCTGACCTCGAATGGCAGCACGAGCGCAAGCAACTGCTCGAAGTCATTGATGGTGAGTCCTGCAATCTGCTCAATCTCAATCTTGTCCCCCAACTGATATTATTTTGCTGCCCCTTTTGTAAACTTGCAGCGCGTGATGCTGAACTCGATCGACTGAAGGCGCTGGTGGATGAGCTGGCGAACAAGGTGAATGCTCCTGGGGACACACCAGAAGCTCGCCTTGGTGCGGTGGCGGGCCGCATCGATGAGGTGGCCTCGCACGGCATCCGTCTAGGTACTGCCGCAGGCCTAGTCGCCATGTCGACGCACACCAATACCGACTACTCCAGGCTACCGACCGGCTTTGCTAATGATAACCCGGAGGAGATCGACGACATCGAGGCCTCCATAGATCGCCTTGATGCTCATGGCGCCGCCATTGCCGGTTCCATTCATCCCCAGTCCGTTTTGAACAGGCTATTCCATTAGTTTGTACTAGGGATTTATGGAATTTCGGCAATAAAACTTATCTTTTGTGATCTTGCATGAATATCTGATGTAATATATTTTGTGCTAAGGGCAATACATTTAGTATTGGCCATTTTCCTTTTCTGTCAACATTTGTTCTGAAGGCGATTTCTTCCCGAATATCGGCTGTTCGGCAAATTAATATATCAATCACCGATCGATTTCAACACTGGGATAATACCTCTTCAAATATCTTCCATTTATAGCAGAAGCAAATTCTTCTCCCAATAATGTCTTCAAAATATATGCATTTCCAGGCACGCATCTAACCACTCTGAAAGGACCTTCCCAATTTGGGGACCATTTGCCGAATGCTGCATATTTGGTTCCAATCGGCAATATCGCTTTCCAAACTAGATCACCTTCTGCAAATTGTTTAACCTTCACCTTCTTGTTGTAATACTTAGCAACTCGCATTTTGTTCCTCTCAATATTCTCCAAGGCCCTGAGACGAATCATATGCAAATCTTCTAATTCGTCCATCATCAAATCATTATAATCTTTAGAACTCAAATCCTTTTGCAATTTTATTCTCCTTGAGTCTAATTGTATTTCCCATGGCAAGATGGCATGATGCCCATACACCAACTCATAAGGAGACGTCTGTGTAGCCCCATGTGGAGCCATTCGGTAAGCCCATAAAGCCTCATTGAGTACCGAATGCCACTTTCTCGGCTTCTGATCAATCTTTTTCTGTATAATTTTAATCATAATCTTGTTAGAAGCCTCTGCCTGACCATTAGCTTGGGCATAATAAGGAGAAGAATTTAACAATTTGATGCCCATACTTTCAGCAAAATCTCTGAACTCTGAAGATGTAAATTGAGCCCCTTGATCTGTGGTGATTGTTTGAGGAATCCCAAATCTGTAAATGATATGCTCTTTAACAAATTCAACCATATTCTCCGACGTCACCTTCTTTAATGGAATTGCTTCAACCCACTTGGTAAAATAATCGGTTGCCAAAAGTACAAACTTATGCCCCTTGCTAGATGGAGGGTTTACTTGGCCAATCAAATCTATTCCCCATCCTCTGAATGGCCATGGCTTGATAATGGGATTCAAAGCCGATGCCGGAACTCTCTGAATGTTTCCAAATTTCTGACAGTC
Source organism: Echinochloa phyllopogon (assembly GCA_033239725.1). Classification (NCBI taxonomy): domain Eukaryota; kingdom Viridiplantae; phylum Streptophyta; class Magnoliopsida; order Poales; family Poaceae; genus Echinochloa; species Echinochloa phyllopogon. The sequence continues at coordinate 34,067,655 of BTCW01000008.1, forward strand.
TTGACATCCCTTATAATATTCAAAACAATCTTCCAACATTGTCGGCCAGTAATATCCAGTTCTTCTAATAACCCACTTCATTCGGTAGGCCGATTGATGTGCTCCACATAACCCATCATGTACTTCACTCATCAGCCTTTTTGCTTCTTCATGATTTAAGCAATGTAACAGCACCCCATCCAAGGATTTATAATACAAATTATCATCAAGAAGAACAAACTTTAAAGCTTTATACCTGAGCTTTCTAGAAACCTTTCGGGATGGATTTTCCAGATAATCGGCAATCTCCTTTCTCCAATCATCCTCTGCCAGATTATTCCCGAACGCATATACATCATTAGCAAAAACTTCTCGAAGCTCTTTATAACCTGATGCACTTTGGGCCAATCTATTTGCCTCTCCATTATCCCCCCTAGGAATGTGTTGTAGAATTACTGACCGAAAGCTCTTCAATATTTCTTTGCATTCTTCATAGTAATTCTTCAAGGTATGACTTTTGCACTCATATTCACCATTCAATTGTTTTATGACCAATTCTGAATCTCCAAAAATTTCAACCGCAATGGCCTTTGCTTCTTTCAAATATTGAAGCCCTGCTCCACCACCTTTGTTGCATGAAGATCCATCGAAGAATAACACCCAAGGAACAATGTTAAGCAAAGTTATCGATGTATCATGATGTTCAGTAATGAAGTCGGCAATAATCTGTCCCTTAACAGCCTTTGCCGATTCAAACCTTAACTCAAATTCAGACAAAGCTAAAATCCATTTGCCAATCCTTCCGTTCAAAATTGGCATAGACAACATGTGTCTTATCACATCAAACTTTGAATACACAATGCATTCGGCATGTAGTAAGTAGTGCCGAAATTTTGTACAGGAGTAGTAAACATATAAGCAAAGCTTCTCTATAGCCGAATACCTTGTCTCTGGATCTAGTAACTTTCGGCTAAGGTATGCAACTACTCTTTCCTTCCCTTCAAATTCTTGAATGAGGGCCGATCCAATAGTTTGGGCATCGGCCGCCACGTACAACTTGAAAGGCTTGTTCAATTGTGGAGGCACCAATACTGGTGGCTTCTTCATGTACTCCTTTATTTCATCAAAAGCCTTCTGTTGTTCGTCACCCCATACAAACTTTTGATCCTTTTTTATTTTCAACAGTGAGGAAAAGGGCAACACCTTTTGTGACAAGTTTGATATGAACCTTCTCACAAAATTTATCTTGCCGAGCAGCGACTGTAACTCTTTAAGATTAGTTGGAGGAACAATTTCATCAATTGCCTTCATGCTTTTCTTACCAACTCCTATTCCTCCTTCATGTATCAAGAATCCCAGAAACTCTCCAGCCGAAACTCCAAAAGCACACTTGTTCGGGTTCATCTTAAGCCCATGTTTCCTGGTGCATTCTAGAGTTTTCCTTATGTCGGCCAAATGAGATTCATGATCCAATGACTTGATCACCACATCATCAATATATATTTCCACAATCTTGCCGATCAACTCATGAAAAATATAATTCATAGCCCTTTGATAAGTTGCACCGGCATTTTTCAATCCAAAAGTCATGACAACCCACTCAAACAACCCTATGTGTCCAGGACACCTGAAAGCTGTCTTTACTATATCTTCCAATGCCATATAAATCTGATTGTATCCTGCGTTACCATCCATGAAACTGAGCACTTTGTATCCAGCAGCAGCATCAACCAATGAATCAGCAATAGGCATTGGATATCCATCCATGGGTGTAGCCTTGTTTAGGTCTCTAAAATCTATGCAAACCCTCATTTTTCCATTTTTCTTATAGACAGGAACAATATTAGAGATCCAATCCGCGTATTTACATGGCCGAATGAAATTTGCATCTAGTAATCTTTCAATCTCCTTTTTCACATCGGCCAACACTTCTTCCTTGTAGATTTTTCGGGGTGGTTGCTTGTAAGGCCTGTATCTAGGTTTGATTGGCAACCGATGCTCAACAATAGAACGGTCTAGACCGGGCATCTCCGAATAATCCCAAGCAAAGCAGTCCTTGTATTCTTTTAACAATGTTACCAACTTTTCTTTGAAAACCGAATCCAAGTTAGCACTGATAAATGTCGGCCTTGGCTTATCACCATCTCCAATGTCCACTTCTTCTAATTTATCGGCCGACACAAATCCACGTCCTAATTTTCCATCAGTTCCATCAATTGTATTTTCCATCAAAAATTACTATGAGAGCCGACTGCTTCGATCGGCTGCTGATCACTGCTGGCTGGTGCCACAGGACCTTCTCCCCAGTCTTTACCTGAGAAACAATCTATGCCTTGATACTCCCAGAAAGCTGGTTCCATATTTGCCACGCTTATTGAATCATCTGCTTGGACAATCTCCACCTCATCATCTATCCACTGAATAAGCTGTTGATGCATAGTAGATGGAATACAACAATTTGCATGAATCCAATCTCTTCCAAGCAGCAAGCTATATGCCCCTTTGCCCTCAATGACAAAGAAAGTCGTAAGCAGAGTCTTGGACCCAATCATCAGATCAACGTGCACGCATCCCTTGGTGTCCGAAGGATTTCCAGCAAAATCATTTAGAATTATGCTCGTTGGTGTCAAATCTCTAGGGCCCATACCAAGCTTTCTGAACGTGGTATATGGCATTACATTGACAGCAGCTCCTCCATCGACAAACATCTTGGTCAATGGTTTGCCATTAACATATCCCTTCAAGTACAGTGGCTTCATGTGCCGATTCTGGGTTGGCTTCTCAAAAACAGCTTGTTTGTTCAACATCAATTGTGCCATTAACCCAAATTGTTCGGCATCATCTATATCGGGCAATATCTCTTCTTGTACAATCTGGTTAGCTGGAGCCATGAATTCATTCGGCAGAAAACATACCATACATGTAGGAGCCGAATGACCATGTTCGTCAGGCCTGTCTTTTGGGAGCCATATTGATTTCACCCTAGGCCTTGCTTGCTTTAATTCTTGATTCCTCAGGCGTTGAACTCTTCTCTTCTGACTCCTTCTTAAACCAGGTGGGCACCACTGTCCTTTCTGCCAAACATACTCACGATCTTCTTCTTTTTCACGATCAACCCATTTGTAATCAGCATGTCTCTTTCTTGGTTGATCATCAAAGCGCCGATCATCACCAGGATGCACCCTGCCAATTCTTTCATGGACAGATCGGCGATTGACAGTTCCCTGCCTATATTCATCATACCTATTGTTGCATTCAGGACAATTATTCCATGTGGGAAGCTTCAAACCTTCGTTCCAACAGTGTCTGAAGAATGCACACCCCCAATGTGCACGTTCCTGTTCTCGGACATATTCTTCTTGTTCTTCCTCAAACCTTTCTTCTTCGCGCCTTCTTTTCTCCTCCTCGTATTCACGCCTTTGAAAACGCTCCTTTTCTTGCTGACGCTGCCATTTGTTGAGGAGAATACGTGTAGTAACTCTAGGTTTAAAGGATTCTCCCACTTCAAATCGGCTATTCGGGAACCGAAGATTTTTCTGGCGAATCTGTTCAATTGTGATCTGCCGAGTGGGATCAACTGAACCATCCTGTCTTGCCTTTTTTGAGGTTAAAACTTTCAATCTTCCCTTTTCTCCAGATGAAACAGCATTCACCATATTAACCGAGAAACCGATCATATTCTGAGGGAAAGGGTTACTGTCCAGTTTCATCTTGTTGTCGAATTTCAGATGTCCTTCCTGGATAGCTTTCTGAATCTTCATCCTAAAGACTCTGCATTCATTAATGGAATGAGAATTTCTATCATGAAACCCACAGTACCTCTTATCTTTCACTCCATCGGGCCGAAGCATAGAATGCCCCTCTGGCAATTTGATTCGGCCTTCTTTCACCAGGAATTCAAACAATTTATCCGCCTTAGTCACATCAAAATCATATGTTCCCTTCATCTGTTTGATCCATCTTTGAGTCATTGTAACTGGTTCTTTGCTCCACACTATCTCTGCTGCGGCTATTTCCTCGCTATCTTCATACTCATCTTCTTGATCTGCTCTTTCAAGGAATTGGTTATAGATGTCAGCTACATCATTATTTTTAGCAAATCTGACATCTTTCTTGAAACCATATGCCTGGTTACTCATCAAGGCCAATCTGTGCGACAACTGGCCCAGATCATCAAACTCCATCCCGAACAGCTTCTCCCGAATGGCAGGCAGCATGCCAGCTACAGCCATACCAGTCAGCTGGTCATCAGGTATGTTCAGAGAAAAGCACATACTCTTTGTTTCCCTAAATCTCCTGAGGAACTCCGTAGGTGTTTCATTATTCCTCTGCCTTAAGCTGGTCAAATCAACCAACTTTTTCTCGGTACTGCCAATGTAGTAATGAGCATGGAATTTCTGTTCCAGGTCTTTCCAGGTGCAAATCGACTGAGCAGGCAAAGAAGCAAACCATGTAAAAGCTGGACCCGTCAGTGACAAAGGAAAGTATCTGATTCTGAAAGCTTCATCTGCCGAAGCCTCTCCAAGCTGCATCAGATATCGAGCTATATGTTCCACAGTGCTAGTATCATCTTGTCCTGAGAATTTAGTAAACTCTGTAGGCACCTTGACTCTATTCGGCAATGATACCCTTTGGTACCATTCAGGGAAAGGAGACGAGTACATGTATCCCTGATTTTTAGGTTTCAGACCGAATTGATTTTGCAATACATCGGTCATTTTTTGCACCATGAGGTCAATACTGGCATCTTGATTCCTTGGTCTTCCAGCAAGCATGCCTGCAGTACCAACATATCCAGGATTCGGGAGAGCGTCGATAGCGTTGTAATCCATAAACTCTGAATATCCGTTTCCATATAAATCCCTCTGCAATCTGTTGTTCAAGGGAGATATCTTGTAAGCAGAAGCAGGCGGATTCCCTGTGGTGCCGAATGCCATATCACCGTATGTGCGAGTTTTCGGCAGTGCAGGCTGAGGATCTTGCCGAATCGGTTGTCCATTTATATCTTTAGCACCAGAACCTCCAATTTCATCAGCATTTCCTTTACCATGCAGTTTCTGAACTGGTGCTTGAACATTGAAGTACGTTGGACCACCCAATTGCCCATGTATTTGCTCGAAGGGTTTATCCACATGCTGACCAAAAATGCTTATCATTATATGCCGAAAACTGTTCAAGAACGCAGCATTGTGATTGGTCATTGCTTCTCCCAAAGCTTTGTATAACAAGCCCGAGAATCTCTCCCTCTCTTCTTCTTCAGTAAGATCAGATTGCCCAGGAAGGAGAACTCTTGGCAGATCGGACTTGAGAAAAGGTGCACCGCTCCTGTTCTTGGCGAAAGACAGTAAACATTTGTTAATGAATTGACCAGCAGCAGCCTTTACCATCTGTTGATGCTCTTCAGACAACTCCTCCAAAGTGACATCCATGATGTCGCTCAACTCAGGCATCTTGAAAACTTGTGTGGGTCCCACCAGGCGTGCCAAAAAGTGTGTTGACGTAAAATCCGCACCTCACGCCAAGCACACAGCAAGCCGAATTAGCTGGCTTCACACGTGACCCGGGCTTTTGAATCCGGAAGCGTGCCAGTCAGTTTGCCTGAAAACTAACAAAGGGACAAAAAAGTTTAGATCAAAACCTGGAACGTGCCGGATGAGACCAGACAGTTCCATATTTGTGGCTACGGAGCCATTTTCGAACGACATATAGCTACAGAGAAGCTATCTGTCGGCAGTTAAAACCTCATTCGGCAATCGGCAAGGCACGCAGTGAGCGCACTGCCGAATGCGTGACGTAAGCATGACGAAAGATCGGCTTTCAACCGAATGAACATTGTAACACGTACTCATAGCCGATTAACGAGAAACAGAGCATGATAGATAAATAAAAGGGTGAAACATGATCATAAATTCGCAGTAAACAAGAAATGCATAGGCCGAAAGCAGCACCCGTCAAGCATGATAACAAAACAAGTTAATCCACCGCATGATACGACTTGTTTGAGACCACACCACTAATCAGATTAGACCAATCCACCGCATGATACAGTCTAACCATGAAAAGCTAAAAGCATTCAATGTTTAGTTACGAACCCACAACACAGTCACGAATTTACATTGAAACAAGAATGCATAGGCCGAAAGCAGCACCCGTCAAGCATGGCAGCGAACGAGTTAATCCACCGCATGATACAACTCGTTTGAGGCCACACCACCAATCAGATTAGATCAATCCACCGCATGATACAATCTAATCGTGAAAGGCTAAAAGCATTCATTGTCCAATGCAAACCCACGAACACACGTTCACTCGTGAGAGCACTGCCGAATACGGCTATTTAGCCAAATCGGGGTCCGTGGCGAAGGAACAAGCCTAATCGGTAAAGATAAATCTATCAGATCGAATCGAATTCTAATCCACCGGATGATTAGCTCTAAGACGACCCAAAAACCTGCATCTACCGCATGATACCCGGTTCTGTCAAGACCGACACGATACCGACAAGTTCGAACCCGCGACACGTGGCAACCTAGATCGGTTTCGGATTCGGCTATGAGGGGATAAGTCGTCGCACCGTAAAGCAAAGCCGATTCTAACCGATCTAGATTGGGCAAAGGTGTGTTGCATAAATTAAACACAGAGTAAAAATGAAGCAACACGGGGTAACTTAATGAATCTGTTAGATCTTGCCGAAATCCAACAGAGCCGATAACTTGGTCCATACTAGATCTTAGCCCACCGCATGGCTCATGACCTAACAGAGGAACCTTCTTGAGACCACACTTAAATCCACCGGATGATACTAAGCATGGTAACAAGACTACTTGCATCAAAGCTTAAATCCACCGCATGATACTAAGCATGATACAAGGTTGCCGGTACTTACGGAGGTCGACGGATCGATGACTCCTCTCGAAGAACTCGACGACTCGACTAAAGGACTCGATGTTGGCACGGGGCCGGTTTGTTGTATGATTGATTCGTCATTTTCTACAGATGCCATGGGTTTATATTTATACCCAGGTCTTGATACAACTCCTAGTCGGACACGACTACAATACTTGTTTCTAAAAATAAATGACGAATCTTCGTGCCCATATTGCGTTCCTTGTTCGAACCGGCCTTTTCCTTATATTGATCCACGTCATCATGTCTTCCCGAATGCTACCACTCTTTGCCTGCGGAACAATGCCTCTGCCGAATGACGACGCATTCTCGACCGCAGAGTATCTCTGCCGAATGCTTCAGAGAAAACCCCTTAGCCGAATGGCGACGCGTTCCCGACCGCAGAGCATCTTTGCCGAATGCTTCAGAGAAAGCCCTTTGGCCGAATGGCATCCTTTCACCAAATCTGGCCCACATGTCAGCCTCTTCCTAGTGTTAATTTTTGGTGTCAACATAACCAATAACAAATATACAATACAATTTAAAGATAAAAACATTTAATATATAAATAAATACAAATTATAATATATATTCCATTATATAAATAAATTTCTAAAACTACATTACTATATTCATTAAATATAACATTACTATAAGCCTTATAAGATTTATAAGATTTATAAGATTTTCTATTAATTTATAAGATTTTCTAGCATTTTATATTGATTTTCTAGTAATTTATAAGATTTTCTATTAATTTATAAGATTTTCTAGCATTTTATATTGATTTTCTAGTAATTTATAAGATTTTCTAGTAATTTATAATATTTTCTAGTAATTTATAATATTTTCTAGTAATTTATAAGATTTTCTATTAATTTATAAGATTTTCTAGCATTTTATATTGAATTTCTAGTAATTTCTAAAACTACATTACTAAAAGCCTTATAACTATTCACAAGTCATACAAAACAAAATACTAACTAGCTTGCATTCTCTCTCCATTTAAAACACAACATGAACACTCTCTCCACCATGAAGTCAAACTCTCTCCTCCAAGAACACAAGCTCTCTCTAGCTAGCTTTACTTTGATTCACAAATCCCTCTATTTCTAAATCATAGAAGGATTACAAGCTAAATAAAACATTAGAGAATGAAAGAGTGTACCTTGTAGTGCTCCTTAGATGAGTAGAATCTTCACAAATTTTGAAAAAAATTTGGGCAGCACCTCCCCTCCCACGGCCGAGCAGCATGAACACAGCGCCTAAGTGTTCAGCTGGCTCGGGCGGGGGAGGAAGAAGCCCCTATATTCAAACACATTAGCACCGGGTCGTGGCAAGACCCGGTGCTAATGCGCCCCCTTTAGCACCGGGTGCAGCCAGCAACCGGTGCTAAATGGCCTCGGCACATTAGCACCGGTTGCTGGCTGCACCCGGTGCTAAAGGGGGCGCATTAGCACCGGGTCTTGCCACGACCCGGTGCTAATGTGTCCGCCCTGACACCCCGCAGCGCCGCCCCTGCTCCTAGCCGTTGGACCCGGTGCTGAAGCCCCATCAACACCGGGTCCAAAAATGGCCGAGGCGGAGGAGGCGGGCGGATGTGAAGGATTCTGGTAGTGCTTCTAAACTTCTGATTTTGCAACTGGCTGTCCACTTGGATCAGGACATGCTGGGATGATAACTTTCACTAAATTTCTGGAGGAAAAGGATTTTCTTTATGAGAAATAAGTACAGATGTAATGATGTCAGTGATTACAGAACTCCCTAGTGGAAAGATGAACAAGACGGATATCAAACCAGAGCACTCATTCCTCCTTGTATATTAAAGCTACAGTAGGCAGCTCATTCCTTTGGTAGCAGTGGGGCAGGTGACCCAAGATTGCGTCCTTGCAGTACCCATACACAACAAGCGAACAACAAACGAACAGAAACAGAAAACTCTGCACAGTTTTCAGTTTTTAAAAAACGTAAGACAAAAGGTTACTGTTGATAGTCAAAATTGGCAGCAGCCGAGGGAAACCGGTCTGACCGGTTTGCCGAACCGGTCAGACCGGTTTGGAGTTGTAATTCGGGTAGGATTAGGATTCCGAGTTTTATCCCATATTGTAATCGAATTGGAAGGGGTGCGACTTCCCCGGCCTATATATATGAAGGCTAAGGCCGATTGAGAGTTATTCCAATCGAATCAAACACAATTGTTCCTTACTTTTTATCTCCAAACCCTAAACACTTTTCCAACCCTAATTGTTGTCCTTTGCTCGTCTCCGCGACGTACTAAGGCGTTCTAGGTGGCCTGCCGACCCTAGAGCAACCTTAGATTGCTTGAGCTCCGACGGGGTCCCTCCCGAGATTGGGTTTCTAGGTCTTCACAACCTCCTGCCAGAAAGCGGTCTGACCGGTTCTAGAAACCGGTCTGACCGGTTTGCCCGAGGGAGGTCGGGTGTTGGCCGTGGTGACGGCCGTGCTGCTATCTCGAGTGTGTTGTCGCATCTTTGTGTCAACAGTTACCTTCTTTGCACGAGAAGAAATTATCAGTGGATGCTAAAGTGGCACACTGAGAAATTGAAGCGATCATTTGTCCATACTTTCTCTAAGTATCTCTCTAACTACCTTTCTCTGGGATCCCTGCCTGCAACGAGAACGATGCTGGCATCTCTGTCACAGCGTTTTCTCCTGTTAGTTGCCACATATACCAGAATTCAAAATTTGATAACAACATGACCAAAATCTACATCCGTTTCTCTCAGTAACAACCTGAAATCATGCACAACATCATTGAATAACTTTTCATGTATTGCAGAAGGAGCACTGTTTTTGTAGCATGATAAGGTGCATGTAAACAGAGATACCTTTCGGAATCATGGCCCCCGGCCTGTTATGATCAAGATCGTTAAGACGGTTTCGGTGTGACTGTGTTCCTTTCTATTGTGTTCATCATTAGTTTATCAGTATTTTACTTTTTGCCCTTTCTCTCCAACAGTTCTTAAAAAACAAGAACAAATTTTTTGCCAATCAAATGCCAGGAAACCAACTATTTTGTATTTACACTGTCGATCATCAATTCAACAACAAAAAAAACCACAACCTCGTGAAGGGAAAATTACACATCTAAATCCATTCACAGTGCTCTCCCGGGAAGAATAAAAGATACATAATATATATCCATCACAAATCGGTTTTACTGCACAATGAGATTTGTCTAGAGACGATTAGCCTTTGTGATGACTATGATATTGAGCAGATCTAGCTCAGACTGACAGCCTCGATGCACACAGTAATCACCACTTCCATCTTCACTTCGGCAAAACAAATAACAGGTAAGGGGCATGGTCAAGTGGCCTCCCTCACCATGAGCTTCTGGCTTCAGAATAATATATATCCTACATATCGATCTTGGCACTTCTTTCTATTTTTAGTAAAATTATTCATCAAACAGCGTCGCGTGTCAGCTGGGAGAGGAGCAAGCAAAGGGACCGCTTGTGGCAGTGGCACACGCGCCAAGGCACCCACGAGCCGCGGCTCCAGCGCGCATCGGCGAAGAGAGCAATGGGCGGCAGCTTGTGGACAGTGGGAATGGCAGGGCTCGCCTCGCGGCTGGCAACGGAGTTCGTTACCGGCAAAAGTAGTAGCGGCGGAGCTTCGCCGGTAGTGGCGCAGGGAAGTGGAGCGGTGATTGGTGGACCCTATGTAGCGGCCTGTGGGCCATGGGTGGTTTTTTATTTTTGCTGGGTTCCCTTTCTGTCACACCCGGTTTTAGAAAACAAACCGAGTGTGCTCTGTATGTGTGCCAGGATCAAGTTTCACACATACAGTAAGCCAGAATGTGAATAACAGATAAAGTATCACGTATAATAAACTATATAAATGACTTACGAGTCTATCAGAGTATACAGCGTATCCTGGAAACGAAGGCTCCAAACTTCACAGGCAGTCGACTGGGGGTTGCGTACGCCTAGAACTCCTCAACACCAGTAGTGAAAATCCTCTAAATTCTCCCAAACTGAGCAGCATTCCGGTTGTCGTAGATACAATAGAAGAAAGAAAGGAAAGCAACAAGTATGAGCACGTAACGTACTCAGCAAATGTAATATGACATACAAGGCTGAGGCAAAAAGGTTGGCTGACCAGTACTGCAGTAAGCATTTTTAGTTGGTCAAGTTTTATTAAGCAACTATTTACTAGCAAATGAAAGTATATACCACCCACAAATTAATGAATGTCATATTCCCAACATAACTCAAGTAACCACGATTTAGATCTTTGTTCAAGTATGATTATCATGTAAGAGTCCAGGCCGCTTTTAACCGTGAGCACGGCTGTTATAACAGTTTTACACTCTGCAGAGGTTGTACACTTTCACCATAAGCCGCGTAAAAGTTCAAAAGAACTTTAAACCCAACCATGCCGAGGGGGCCAATCCTCTTAAATCACACTACCGAGGTGTGACCGCATAGGGACGCTACGAGGCCTTTACAAAGATTCCTTAGTAAATAGTAACCCGCTAAGGTTTCCGGTTCCGAAGCAAAGTATAACCCTCCCTAATGAGGTCTGTCTCTTACCAAAGCCCACAGCTCAAGAGGACCGAGCTATACCCCGTCAACTCGCCGCCCCCCATGCCCCTTTCGGGTAAGGTTACCATCCACTAAAGTCTCTAATTAATCAGCCAAGACCAGAGCCATATAGTACTTATGGTTGCACTGTTTTCCTGGGTGGTTCTCCATGTTCCGATTAAAAGATATGATCTTGCCAATTAATTATTAAAAAGAGTATATGGAACATAGAGTAGGGGTTCAATTAACCAATCCCAGTTGAGCAAACTAAGCATCATCTACCATCAAAATTAATTAAATAACCCAGTTTCAGGGACAGGGAAAATATAGTGGCTAGGTAAATCCTTAAATAGGAACCCATCAAATTAAGACACATGCAGGGGTGGTGAAATTAATAATTATTAGGACATTTGCATGACATAATACACTTGCCTTTTTCCAAAGTATAGCTGCTCAGATTCTCTTCGAAGTCTTCTTCATTTGAACAACGTTTCGTCTACTCGGAGCAATCATCAAGCACAAGAAGAAGCTAAACAAGCAAACAAACAATATACAACTAAGAACAATACACCAATCCAAAGAAAAGCTTTAAAAGAGCGCACTACGGATATGACTCGTTACTATGGTTACGAGAACCTAAGGATCACGAAGATCAGAGAGCAAAAGAAAGATACGAAGGTTCCAAGGCAGAGCTTTAATTGGCACAAGGAATATCACACGTATAGAGGATTTATGAATACGAGGATCTCAAACAATAATATATTACTTTAATAATTTAATTTTATATTACAATACAATGACATAGTAACTCACACCATATCATTGAAGCAATATAAAGTTAAAAATTAAAATAATATTGTTTTGCAGAGAAACCACAACGTAAGAAAAGATCTATACTCAAACTTAGTGATATGGCTCAGAAAAGATGGACTAGCGACAGGATTGCAGAAAAGAGTGTTGCGGACATTGGAACACTGGACGATGAATTTATAGGATGCAATAAATATTGGAGATAGTTGATTGGCAAAACAGAATAGGGACTAAGTGAGAAACGAAGGGTGCACTAACAGGATTGGGTTTAGAGGCATAGAAAAGACTGCGAACAGAACTACGATTGAAAACTTAAAACTAGCGGAAGACTTTTAGATTATAAAAGAAAACACTATACGCTTTATAAATTTTAATTTGATAAAATCATATATAAGAGACTATTTCCTGAAAATTGATTGAATTATATTTAAATATGTGAAACCAAGAATGTATTTTATTTATAACTATTTCTTTTGCAGACATTATGTAATTAAACACATAACTTTAGTATTAAAAACAGATGCGAGCATCTAATTGATTAACTTTTATTGACCATGTTGAACTAATTAATATTATTAATAAAACACCTTTATGTTGACATTCACACAAATTAATACTCATTTAAGAATGCATTAAGTTTGACGCTAATCACTTTTTAGTTTGAAATCTAGTTTAATACTCATTAATCAATTTTACATAAGCTTATTAAAATCCAAAATATTACTTAATCACATTTTATAGAGAAAACTTAATAGATAGATAATTAATGAGCAAAACGAAAACACTAGAACAAAGTCACATTGAAGGTTTATTAATCAAGTTACTTGGAAGTGAAACTTCTAAGTTGGCTTTAATTAAAGGAACATGTTTATCAAATCAAATAACTTTATATCTCTAGTTAAACTAGTCATATTGTCAATAAAACAGATTTGTGTTAATATTAATCAAGATTGATAATTATTTATGAACACTCGAAGTTTAACTCTAATTAGCTTTTAATTAGAGAACTAGTGATCATAAACATTAATCAAGTTAACATAATTTTATGAAGCAACAAGATAGAGCCTAATTAAATTTTAGTTAGAAAGATTATAAAATTAATATTAATCATGTTAATATTATTTAAAGAAACCAAGATATTATCTACTTCAATTTTATTTAGAACGCTCAAGAAATAAGTATTAATCAAGTTAATATTATTTATGAAAATCGAGATATAACCTCAGTCAACTTTTATTTACACAACTCATGGAATAAATATTAATCAATTTAATATTGAACAAGAAAAACCGATGTGTCAACTTAATTAGATTTTATTTAGAAAAGCACATGTAATTAGCCTTTAATTAAATTAATAATAAATAAATTTCAGAAACAAAACATGGTGTAAATAACAGTACTAACGCGTAGTTTAAGTTGATACGAAGCTAACACCACAAGAACGGATTAAAACGGAGTTAAAACGTGAAAGATATGATTTTTCTAAGGTTTAGGGACTTGTTGGTAAAGTTTTAAAAGTTCCAGGGGCTAAAACAGAAGAAAAAGGACCTATCTGTAATTATTTTCAATTTAATTTGGACTGCGGGTTGATTTCCAAAATCTTTAAGGACTCTTATGCAAAAACACCAAGGTTGACCGGTATCTGATTTAATTGACTCGGGTCGGATTTAATCAGGGCCGTTGGATTTCGATCTAATGGTCAAGGACGAAGGGGTGACGTCGGCGGCGGTCGGGACGGCGGCGCCGCCAACGAACGCGGCGGAGCTTCGCCGGCGTGAGGTCGATTCGAGACTACGCAGCACCAAACTCGACGAGAGTCGGCCGAGAAGGAAGAGAAGACCAAGGCGAACTCACCAGGGGTGAATTTGACGAGGGAGGACCAACGACGGCGGATCGTCAGCAATGGCGGCCGGCGAAACTGATGGAACGACGGCGAGTGAGATTAACGCGAAGCACGGCCAAATTGCGAACAAGGGCAGGACGGAGAGACGCAGGAGATCGAGACGAACCTGCTGAGGTACTCGACGGCGAGAGAGCGGCGGCAACTGTGCGGATCGACGACAGCAGAGCGAGTTCGGCAATGGCGGCGGCTCGGCCGGCTCTGTTTCTAGGGCTCGCGGCTTCGATTCCTTGATGGGAAAACGCAAGGGCATCGGCGCTTTAAATAGGCCGGGGATTGGGGTAGGAAAGGCGTGCGGCGGTGGGACTCAGACGCGGCGGCGCGAGCAAGTCGGATTCGGCGATGGACTCCTGCTCGGCTACGGGAGGAAGACGAGTCCGACACGGGGGACCCGCCTGTCGGCGACCGAGAGGGAGCAGCGACGGAGGAGAACTAATGGGCCGCAGCTGGGCCGGAAGCGGGGAGATGGGCCGGCCGGGGAAAAAGAAAAGGATTCGGAAAAAGAAAACAGGGGGCAAACTTGGACTGGGCCGAGACTAGAAGGGCCGAAAACGAACTCTAACAGATTTAAACTTTTCTAAAATTCAAACAAAAGCAAATCAAATTTGAATTTAAACAGAATTTAAATTCCAACTTGATTTACTAGCAACCAAAAATATATGCAACAGCATGAATGCAACAAAAACTTATTTTGACTAAAATAATTATTTAATGTGATATTTAAATTGATAAAAGGCTAGAAATTCCAATTAACTCCTAGAAAATTTATTTAAGCCTTAATAAATCTTAGAAAATTCATAGGGTTGCTTCAATTTAATTGTGATGAATTTTAGGGAGTTATAAACACATTTTGTTTTGATATTGGAATACATATATTTATATTATATAAATATGTTACATTCCCTGTTAATTATTTAAACCTTGGAAAATTTTATAAATTAAATAGAATCATTCCAAATTTTATAAAATTTTATAAACCTTATAAATTATATATATATATATATATATTGTTTTATTCATTGTATTTATTTATATTATTTATTCACATCCCAAATTTAGAAAATTTGGGGTGTGACACTTTCCCTACCGATTTTCGTCGAAAGCATAGGGCACTATTGGATTTCGCGTCGAAATTGTCCCTAGAAACTTTTCCCTACCAAATTTTCCTAGGGAAACATTATCCTTGCCGTATTCTAGCTATTTCCCTAGGGTTACCCTAGGGAAACAAGCGGATTCCAGTAGTCTGAGCTCGTGGATTCATCTTCTTGGTTGGCTTGCACGGGGCAACCAGGATGCTAAAGTTTTGGATTTGGGGAAAAACTATGGTGGATTTTTGGGAGAACAGACTCTGAATACCAAATGTTATGGACTTTATACACTACCAGAAATCCCTAGAATGCCATGTGCATTTTCTCAGGCGCACGGCAAACAAAGGGCATACGGCAAATAAGGTGAATCCGATAGTGATAGGATTTGGTCAGAGAAATGGAAGGATCAGCAGAGATTTGGGAATTCCAGAGGGAGAGAGCAGGAGCTTCAATGGAGTTTTTCATGGATGCAGATCACTTCATTTATTCATCGATACTGTCTCCATTGGATGGTTCAGTACATATAGATGGATACATGACATATAATTGGCTCACAAGCCTAGCTTACTCATACCCATTTAGTATTACTGTTACAAGGCGGACCATCCAGCTCATGGCACCTTCTTGTTGGGATCCTGAGAATTTATGCTGCTACCCTCACGATAAATGTAAGTTTATTATACCTCCCATTATCAACCTTTGCCTTGTCCATCTTTATAAATTTCCCGGTGGATTTTGACTGTTTCTATTCTCGCTTATCACCGTCTCCTTCTTCCCCTTATAGTTCGGACCCTGATCATTTTTATATATTGCAGCTCGTTTAACTTTGGCATGTTTTCCAGGGTCACTCTTTTTCGCGTCCATATTTTTATAGTTGTTCTTACTATTCTCCTGTGGAATCTGAATGCTTCTATTCCCACTGTTCACATTCTCCTGGTTCCTGCCATTCTCGTGACATTTGGCCGGCAAGGGAGATCTACATCCTGGTAATAACAAAGCAAGCCAGTATTTTAGAAAAAAAGTTAACTATTTGCAGGTTTATTAATATGACAAAGTTTCAGCATGCAATATTAATTGACCGCCCCAACAAATGACCGCCCCAAAAACTAATCTAAAAACTAAGAAAAAAATAGAAAACAACCCAAAAAATACTAAAGACCACAACCACGTACAATAGCCTAATCTGAGGTAACTCTTGCAAGCTAGTCTTGCGGAGTTAATTAACCGGGTACTTTCCGAGGCCTCTGGAACCATATCGAAGACCATATCATCCAAGTCAGATCGCCGTTAGTTGGCTACGGAGCGCAATCCTAAGAACTTGTATTTGTTGTATGAAAAGATTAATAAATATTTATTCGCTTACTTTTTTTATTTTTGTGTACTTAGTACACTGGCACGTTGGTATTTTTTTGTTTTCCCTACGCCTTGTAGAGAAATCCGGTGTGTGATTTTTCTCTCCAAAAATTTAAGCCAAATAATAAGCTGTTGCAGATGAAAGTACACACGATAGTTATTGCGTTGTTGAATGGATCGATTTCGTATAGCAACGATGATATATGGTATGCCGTTTGGCTGTCGGCTCATCAAACAAAAGCTATATCGCATGTGTGCAATCCATCGATCGGCTTCCTCTTCTACTCATATTTAATTAAGCCAAGCGAGTATAGTTAAGATCGAGGCTGGGGTGTTCAATTTACCTGCTACGTCTGTCGATTTGTTGGTCTTCGCCTGATGAGACCCCATCAAGCTCTCGCGTGTAGTCGACAAGTTAGTTTACCTGCAGCGGCCGCCGGAATCTGGATCTGGCCGGCTCAGGCTCTCGTCGGCGCTGGCTGAACGAACTGTATGATCTGATTTTCAATAATGAACGCGAATTGAAGAGCTGCTGAGCTTTAGGAATCGAGATTTATTTGCAACCTAGATTGGAGGAAGGATGCTCGACAGGCACACTATATATAAAAAGAAGTCCTCGTATTGGCGAATGCCAATAATTTGTCGTGGGTTAGACAGAAGAATTTTATTTCCGTGTGGGACTCAAGATAGTGAATCGCTACCACAGATTAGGCGCGGGTCAATAGTGCAGGTAAATACACGTTCTTGAACCCGTCATCAGGCGAAATGGCCAAAAATTAGGCTCCTAATAACGAGTCAGTGCAACCGTGTTCGAGTAAATGCAAGCAATTGGGGTATCCAGTTTCTTGTTTTTTTTTCTAGTAATGCGCCTTTCTCGGCAATGCATCGACCAACTGGAGACGACCGACCGGGACAGGGCAAGATGGTCTCGCTAGCACCGTGTTCCCAGTAAATTAACCCCTGTAAAAGCATACTCCAATACAATAATTACATTTAGAACTTTCTTCTGGATGAATATATATACTTCTACTAAACAAATAATAATGAAGCGTGCACTATTAAAAAAGTAGCTATCAGTACCGGTGACCTCCAGTCTCGTACGTTGTTTATTTACCATCGTACCTATGCACTTGGAGTATGATTACCATTTGAAGTAGCCCGTGGAGGCTTATTTAGTACCCGGTCAAAACACCAATCGGTGCCATTTAGTACCGACTGGTGTTTTGAGCCGACACTAAAATGTAACTTTTAGTACCGAATGGTGTTTTAAGCCGGTATTAAAATGGCTTCGGTTGGCTTTCATTTTTAGACCTGGTACTAAAATGGCTCTGTGCCACTTTAACACTAGGTCTTTTTATATCCGGTACTAAATAAGGTGAACGAATGTGAGTTTTTATAGTAGTCGTGACATCATCAAATGGTGCATATTTGTTCGGGCATCTATGTATTTTTGAAACCTTGTGCATCTTTTCATATGCCAATCCCATTTTTCCTATCAAATCACGTCCACATGAATAAAAAATAATTTTACGCCCTGCCTCATGTAACACATCCATTTAATTAAGTAGAGTTGCTTGGCAAGTAGCTCTTACGTGTTCGCAATTTTATCACAATATATTCCTATATACTGGTATCGAATAATATAATAGTCAGCGCGCGTAGACATAATTGCTGTGGCTGAGCGTATGACTATTTCTTAGTTGACTCCATGTGAGGAACCACACGTTAAGTTAGCTAGCAGTTACACGTGTCTTTCTTGGTAACGATACATTGACCGAACCGGGAGACGACCAACCCAGTCAGGCACCGGCAGACGTGGATGTACATGTACCGCAGCGCATCTCTGGCTGATGGTCTCGCTAATACTCCATCCTGTTCATATTAGAAGTCGTCTGTTACAGCGATACGGTCACTAAATCACAACTTTGACTTCTTTTTTTATAAAAATATTTTTTAAAAGTTATATATGTATATTTTTATGAAAGTAATTTTCAACATCAATCTCAAGAGCTGGAGTGCCAAACATGTGGGAAATGTACGACTGCAGCTAGCAATTGCTAAGAAGCTAGTATACAGGCTTGATTTGGCCCAAGAAAAAAGGTTGTTGTCGCCCAGGGAATTGCTGCTGAGAAAGCGCATGAAACTCAAGTGCCTGAGCCTGGCGTCACTAATGCGGACGATCACACGGCAACGTTCCAAGATAACCTATCTCGCTGAGGGTGATGCTAACACAAAATTTTTCCACCTACAAGCCTGCCATCGGAGTAGGAAGAACGCGATTGCTTCACTCCAGGTTGGGGAAAACGTTGAGGTAGTACATGAGCAAGCAAAGGCCGATGCAATCTTTCAGCATTTTGACTCTATAATTGGACAGTCAAATGATCCACCGCTTAGCTTGGATTTTGAGGGGTTAGGGATCCCACAGATAGATCTTTCTGACTGCAACTTCTGTTTTACTGAAGAAGAGATTTGGAAGGCTATACTAGACATACCAACTGACAAAGCTCCAGGCCCTGACTGTTTCACGGGGCTTTCTTACCGCACTGCCTGGCCTATCATCAAGCAAGACTATGGATGGTCGTAGCTTTTATCTGACCAATCAAGCCTACATGATCCTGCTCAGAAAGAAGAAAGAGGCTATGACGGTGAGCGACTATAGACCAATCAGCCTGATACATAGTTTTGCCAAATTGTTCACAAAGGTGTTGGCACGACGTCTCGCCCCACACATGAACAGTTTGGTCAAGACCAATCAGAGTGCCTTTATCCAAGGTCGCTTGTTACATGATAATTTCAAGGCAGTTCAACTCACTGGGAAAGCCCTGCACCGTGCAAAAAGGCCATCAATGCTCCTCAAAGTGGACATTACAAAGGCATTTGACACTATTAATTGGACTTTTCTCCTTGCAATACTCAAACACATGGGCTTCTCACAGCGTTGGCTAGATTGGATATGTTTACTTCTGTCAACGGCCAGCACGAAAATCATAGTAAATGGCAATCCGGGCAACAGGCTATGTCACGCAAGGGGTTTACGCCAAGGAGATCCTCTCTCCCCTCTTCTCTTCGTACTAGGCATGGAAGCACTGAATGCGCTAATATCTTTTGCCGAGCGAGAGAACTTTCTTCAAAGCTTGGGAGTCAGAGGGGTCAGAGAACGATGTTATCTTTATGCCGATGATGTAGTGCTCTTCTCAAAGGTCGCAGTTCAGGACCTGAGACTGATAAATGTCATCCTGCAGATTTTTGCTGCTGCTTCAGGCCTGCAGGTCAACCCCACGAAATGCCAGATCATGCCCATTCAGTGCAATCTTGACGACACGGTAACGCTGCTCAGCCTGATTGATGGCAAGCTCCAATCTCTCCCAGTCACTTACCTTGGCGTACCTTTTGCGTTGCACAAGCTCAAGAAAACAGATCTTCAACCCTTGATAACAAAGTTTCCTCTGGTCTACCAACTTGGAAGGCTGGGCTTCTAAGCAAAGCAGGTCGCCTTGTGCTCACCAAAGTAAAACTGTCTGCAATACCTGTCCACACCGCAATTGCAATCGAAATCTCCCCTTGGGTAATTAAGTGTATAGACAAACGTCGCCGTGCATTCCTTTGGAAGGGGACTGAGTCTGTTAAGGGTGGACAGTGTCTTCTAGCATGGCCCAAATGCTGCAGACCGGCACCTATGGGAGATCTTGGAATTCCTGATCTCACCATCTTTGGACTGGCCCTGCGGATGAGATGGCTATGGCTTAAAAGAACAGATGATACCAGGCCCTGGGTAGGGCTGCATGACTCTGTTGAACCCAACATTGTTGCAATGTTTGAGGCATCCATTACTGTCCGGATCGGCAACGGCAAGAAATGCTTATTTTGGAAGGACAGGTGGCTAGCAGGGAAATTGATTCAGGATCTGGCACCATGCTTAATTCAGATCGTTGGGCCACGAATTCGCAAAAGCCGCTTGGTTCATGAAGCTCTTGCTGATCGTCGCTGGACTCGTGATATAAGAGGAGCGCTTACAGTCCAGGTTATAACTGAATACCTGAGAATTTGGACACTACTGCAGCAGGTCGCATTTGACGATGAGACCGACGACAGAATTATCTGGAAATGGACAGCTGATGGACAATTCACCACGTCATCAGCATATGCTGCATTCTTTGTTGGTCAATATGAGATCAAAGGGGCAAAACAGCTATGCAAAGCAAAAGCACCGCCGAAGTGCAGGTATTTCATTTGGGAAGTACTACATGATAGGTGCTGGACAGCCTGGAGAAGAAAGAAGAGGTGGCTACAAGACTCGGACACTTGCATTTTCTGTCTCCAAGAGTCTGAAACCATATCTCATCTATTAGTGGGATGTTCATACAGCAAGGTGGCCTGGTCCCTATTCCTGCAGAATCTTGGCTGGGGCAGTCTGACACCGGATAGCCACTCTGCTGATTTTGCTGAATGGTGGTTATCAGCCAGAAGGAGGATTGCTAAATCTTCGCAGCCAACCTTTGACTCCCTAGTGATCCTCATCTCGTGGATGCTTTGGAAAGAAAGGAACCGGCGAATCTTTGACCACGAGGAACGGACTAACATGGAATTGATGTGGCTCATTGTTGAAGAAGGTTGGACATGGGTGACCGCCGGATACCGCTCGTTGTCGGATGCGCTACAGTGGACGATAGCAAATAGGGTCTTTAGCAATATACATATGTAATCTGCCTTTCTAATTCACTGCTAAACCGATCCATCCTCTGCATGGTTTCGGATGTACATATGTTTCATTTGCTTTCTTCTTAATGAAAAACGTGTTGAGGCACGGTCGCGAAAAAAAAATATCGTGCAGGAAAGCAACCTCTAGTGACTCTTCTGCTAAAGCTGTTCCTTTCTGATGAATAATCTGATCATCATGCTGCGTGGCTGAAGCATAGTAAATGTACTCAACCAGCTGATTCTGCCCTCTGCTATAGCTACTAGGGTCATATGGCTGGAGGCTCCAGATACCATCAGATATGTCGATGGAAGCATACTCCACAGGGAGGCCGGCAGCAGGAGCCCAAACATCATCATCTGGCGCTGGTTCTTCAATGGTCCAGTTCGCCAGCTGAAACTCGCAAGGTGCCCATGCAACAGCGGGTTCCATATATGCTCAAACCAGCAAGCTACGTAGCTCAAAATATTGTCTGCAACAAACACTGCACAAGAAAATTTGAAATGAATGAAGACAGAGTTACAAACACATCACACACACAGTGAATGCAAACAGACATATTCACATATATTGTGTTATTTATTGTGTTAAATAAGAATGGTTATTTAGAGACCAAAGGGAGATACGAAAGGAAGACTACTTACAGCAGGCCAGGCTGAAGATGAGAAGCTCACGTCCTTACTTGTTGACGCTTGTCTTATGTATAGAGCTTCATCATCACTCATCAGTTCCTATGGCAGGCTGTCATCTAATGTTGGCCCCAAGTGGTTATGTTCTGATACTTTTGTATATCTCTTGTGATGTATATTATATGGTTGGTGCTACCAACTTTCAACCCAGCATCTCGAAGCCGCTGTAAAACTGGGCGACGAACCCAGTTCCAACAGTTCAACAGCAGTTCATTGCACGTTTATGCGAATTGAACTATCGGAGATGCTGTTTTCTGATTTTTCTTGTCGGACCACGGGTCCAGTCCAGTTCCAGACTAGGTTTATCAGTTCTTGTGGCAGGCTGTCATCTAAAGTTGGCCCCAATTGGTTTGATTGATGACTTTGTTTATGTATGTCTTGATGCATATTATATGGCCCGTGCTACCTACTTTCTAGCTCTCACTACGAGAGGTGTACTGCTATGAACGGCTACAATTGCTGCAAACTTAGGCAGATCATGTATAGTGGAAGATCACTGCAGGAGGGGAAAGCTCTTGCTTAATAGTGGTAATTGTTTAGTATTCACTTGGTTTCACTACGTTTATCCATGCGTACTTAAAAGAAATAAACCAGTTCAAAGAAATAAACCAATTGAAATAAATATACTTAAAATAACATCATACAACAATTTATTTTCTTAGGAAACTTCTAATTAGTTACATAGATTAAAGAGCAGACATAGATAACACACTCTACAAGCATACAACATGTTGTCTACTTGTCTGGTGCGGGCAACGCGTGGTCTGCTCACGTACACCACGTACACATTGGTTGCCTCGCATGCTGAGTATGGGACAGGAGCCAGCAGTGCATTAGTTTAGGATGGCTTAAAAAGGTACATTTTGAAAATGATACATCTTGTGTTGCCTTCTAGTGTCATTGACGTCCTCGAACTTTCATCTTACAGATATTTGGCCGTGCCTTTATGGGAAATGGGATTTCCCTATTAATAAATTGTTGAGAAAATGATACTGAAAATCATGAAAACGTAAAATATGTATATATGATACTTCTTTGAACATGTGAAATTGCATCAACCAAAATAGAAGTTAGGAGAGATCACTGGACAGCTGGGATGAGGATGCTCTTCGGCTAACTGAAATCAGCTTGTCTTTGTGTTGGCAGATGTTTTAAAGTTGGCAGTGCCGCCGGTCCGATGCATATCACATGTCAAATTGATCTGGACACTTGCGGATGTTGGTCTCAAGATGGTGCCACCACCCCACATGCATGCTGTATGTACTCAGTCCACGCTGGGGGGCCACCGTACCCTCGCGGCTGAGCCATTAGGGCACCCGCAATGTAAAGACTCGGGGTCGGGTCTTGAATATGACCCACGAATGATGTGATGTCGACTGTTTTTTCCACAGCAATGTTTTAGAACCGAGACCTAGATCCATACATGGGGCCCGCACAATACAAAATTCTACCGCTTCTGTTTCTCTCCTGCAATTTCCATTCGCATCCGGTAGATCATAGGGCAACAGTATAGTTGTGTCAGTACTTCTTCCATTTTTAATTGCATGGAACCTGCTCCTATGGAAAGGACCTGCATCTTCATGGAAGCGTGTACACAATGTGAAGACCCTGCTCCTATAGGCGCATTAAATGCATAGAAGTGGGTAAGACTCACCCATTGCGGACGCCCTTAGAGCTTCTCCATTAATTTTTAGCAGAAATATCGAAAGCCACATTCAATACTTTGGTCGCAAACCACAAGATCGATCTCTCTAGTGTCCTCACACTGCAACAATATCCAATATTGCAGCCAATATGTTTCCTTAAAAATAGCCCACAAAATGATACAAACAGGGCGCACCAGTTCCTTTGGCCAGACAAATGCGGTCACTTCCTTTTGGTAAAACCAAGATTAAGTTTTAACTCTATGGAACCAATGATGTCACGACGCACCAGTTAGCCCATGAAATAACTCAAAGGAAACAACAATAGGGAAACGAGAAACAAAATAAGCTAAGAACCCCAAAACATTGAGATGTAGACTAGGGATTAGACCTCATTGTCACAATCTACGGTTCCACTATTCACAAGTTTAAACAAAAAAACATAATAAGACATACCTTTCTATCTAACCGGGCAGGCATGCGCTGCAATGAGAACAAGAATAGTAAATAAGCATAACAACTAAGGATATGTAAATTGCTATACATCAACAGTAGGTCCTCACACGCAATGCCACGTTGGATCGTTGCTGACGTGGAGAAGAGAGCGCGAGTTGAAAGAAGAAGATTTTTGTTTCACCAAGAATCTAGCTCATGATCATGTGCTAAATTTTAGGACTACAAGACAATTCCCATTTGCGTAGTTCTTACCATGCAACTCATAAAATTTCTTTTCTATTGCATATACAAAATAAATGATATGATATTACTAAAAAATAACCAAAATAATAAACTATTATGTGGCATTGTCTAATAAGTCATGTCAAGATTAAGTGTAAATAAATAATACCGTTTATTCGACAACAATCAATATACTTTCCCTAAGCATCACCGTATAATTATCTAACACCACTGGTTGTAGCACATTTATTTTTCATATGCACATTCAAAACACATATTTGATAAAATGATTATTGATAACTCTATTTATATAGAAGTTATTTAAACGTACCACTCTGAGGCGCTTTGCCGAGTGTCAGGCGCGCTGGTGACACTCGGCAAAGACGTCGCACGTGCTTCGCGCGTGACACGGCCGCCAACGGCCGTTGGGGGGCCGTTCGGGTTGCATCTACTTTGCCGAGTGTCGTCGGCCAGACACTCGGCAAAGATGTCGCACGTGCTCGGCGGGTGAGACGGCCGGCAACGGCCGTTGGAGGCCGTTTGGGCTGCATACTCTTTGCCGAGTGTCACCGGCCTGACACTCGGCAAAGATGTGGCACATGTCCTGCACGTGCCGCGCGCGCCAACGGCCGGGGATGGCCGTTTGGACTGCCACAGCTTTGCCGAGTGTACAAGATGGACACTCGGCAAACATTTCGAAAATTTGATAATATTTTTGAAAAAACTTGGAATTCAAATACAAAAGTTTGAAAATTTTGAATACAAGGGTTTTTTGCACGGATGGAATGGTGGGTTTGCCGAGTGTTTCATGCTAAGCACTCGGCAAACTTCCTCTTTGCCGAGTGCTGAGCTGGCAGCACTCGGCAAACCATGCCTTTGCCGAGTGTTCTACAATAAACACTCGGCAAAGGCTATCCCTTTTTTATTTAAACTTATGTTTTTGGGCTCCAAACTTTATCATTTTCCTGTGATACTTGTCAAAGGCTCTTTATATCTTATGTGGAGCCTGTGGCAAAAAGTTGAGACGATTTCGAAAAGTTTATATATACGGCCTTGTCCAATCGGAGCATATCCCATAGAGGTTTCGGACAGTTGAGAAGGAGACAGCTCGATTTCGAAACGAAGTGAAGTTGAATTAGAATTTGAGTTCATAACTTTTTCTATAGGCAATAGACGACGTAGATTGCTTCATTTGAAGTTATCATATTTTTCCGGACCCATTTGGTATTTTTTAAATTATTTTTACGCCCTTCTCCGCATGAAATAATGAAATATATGAAGGAACTATGAGCTATATAGACATGAAACAATGAAAAAATTTCATTGAAGCATAAAATGTGCATTGTTGAATGTATTTGACAAGATATTTTGATATATTTTTGATCAAATTTGAAAATTTATGTATGGTGCAAATGTTCTGGGAAATGTTTGCCGAGTGCTACACTCGGCAAACAAGCCCTTTGCCGAGTGTCAGGTCAGGGACACTCGTGTTGGCAGTCGTTACAGCCCAATTCCGACCACCAATACTCGGGAATAAATGAGGTTATATGCAACATTCCATGCACTTAGGTTTTATTTCTAATAAAGTTCCACGAGTTTTGGTGAGTGACACTTGTGCAGGTACAACTACGACAAATATGCGCTATTGGGGCCGAAAATGACCGAATCAGCCGAACGACTCCGTTAGGCCGGTTATCCCCCTTAGTCGTGCATGCCACCGGGAGTCGTCCACATCAACGAGCACCAAATGAACACGACAAACGATACATGGACGACACCAACTCATCCCGGAGCACCGCCACATCAACCTGGTCCCACACAGCACGAAGTATACCACCAGAGGCCGGCCCAGGGAGTCCATAGAGCAAAGGCGGTGCAGGGGGGCGAGCCTGGGCCTCCGGCCCAGTTCGGGCGAACTGGAGGATTTGGCCAAACCGCCCCCAGCTGCCAAACCGACCCTGGGGCTGCATCCTGGCCCTTGGTGGCTGAGGCGGTGCATCCCTCGGTTCGGGCGAACTGGGTAGTTCAGCCGAACCGAGGAATTCGGCCGAACCGCCTCTCTGCCGCCTCTGGTTGCCTTGGCGGCTACCCTGCCTACAACCGACCTTTGGAGCTATAAATAGAGGGCCGCACTTCACTTGTAAACACACACCAAGCCAAGGAGCTCATTTCCACTTTCATTCTAGTAGAGTTAGGATAGTTTAGTTGGGAGTTAGAGTTGAGTCGAGCTATGCCTCGGAGGTTCCGGAGTCGTCTTCAGAAGCTCTAGTATAAGCTCTTGTATCTTTTACCTTTTCCTTTTGCATGACTTTGAGTTATCAATATAGTTATCTTTATCACTTTGACTTTGTCATTTATATCTTGCTTCTACTTTATCCTAGTAGCAAATATATCTTGTTTAGACTATAGTCAGTTATAGTTCTAGTGCTTGTAGTCTTGTTTAAGTCTTTGTCTTGGCTGGTTCTTCAATCTTGCTTGATACTGGAGGTGAACTGTCACCAAGAGTATTGACAAGGTTGCTTGCTCTTGCTAGCAGAGTAAGTAGTCGTTTCCTAGTGTAGGAGTGGTTCCTAGACTAGTCGGTGGCCTTAGTTTATTCCCGTCGCAACGGAGGTGGTAGCCGGGAGGTGGTGACAGCCCTTTCGGTCTTCGTAGCCCATCACGTTAGTTCCGGTCCGTAGGATTCCCCAGTTGGGAAATAGTGGCATCTCTTCTCATCCCTTTCTGTGTGTTCACCGGTTCCCTTGTCCCGAAGCTAAGACATTAGAGTTATCCCAGATCTCCTAGTGCCGGCTCTGTAGCCGCTGTATCTCTAAGCTAGAGTGACATAGGTAGATAAAGAATCCAGGAGTCCTCTATTTCTTCTCGTTGTCCTCCCAGCTATCTATCTCTTCTCTCCCTAACCTGAGTACCCCTTGAGCTGTGTGTCCGGTATATCCACTCCTATCCAATACCGTTATCCCTTGTCTTGTTTAGTTGTGTACCCTTCTCTGATAGTCTCGAATATCTGTTCACTAGTAATCTTGTCAAAGCTTCCCTGTGGAAATATAAATTACGTTACCTCGGAATACTCCAAGTGAAGTGCTACAGCGGTGATTCTGTGCGCTTGCAGACTATTTCTATATTTTACTAAACCATAAGGAAAACCACTGAAACACTCCTTACCCCGGTACCAGGATTCTCAATTCTGATATTGGATCGTAAGAAGTGCCAACAACTCGGCAAAGAGGACATTTGCCGAGTGCCTGCTCAGGGGCACTCAGCAAAGCAGCCACGTGGGCTGGCCGGCCCGCGGCCGCGCGGGCCACGTCATTGGCCGACGTGGCATGTTTGCCGAGAGCTGGCACTCGGCAAAGGCTGTGTTTGCCGAGTGCCATGGCCCACGCACTCGGCAAACGCGGCCACGTGGCCCCCCTATTCGGCCGCGCGCAGCCACGTCAGCTGCCAGCGCATGCCGACGTGGCGGATCTGTTTGCCGAGTGTCAGATCCAAGACACTCGGCAAACAGGGGGTGCGCCAGGGGACTTAACCGCCACGCGGCCGCAACCCTACTGCTACATACTCCCCCGCCCCCCCCCACCCACCCCGCCGCCGCCGCCTCCTTTCCCCGCCCACCGCCGCCGCTGCCGTCCGCCGCCGCCGCCCCCTGCCTCCCGCCCGCCCTCCGCCCCACCGCCCGTCCTCCGCCCCGCGGCCGCCCTCCCCCTCCGGCCCGCGGCCGCCCGCCACCGCCGCCCTTCGCGCCCCGGCCCGCACGCCAAGACGCCGCCGGTCCTGCTGCTCCCGGCCGCCCTCCGCGCCTCGGCCCGGACGCCGCCCCGAGCCGCCGTCGCTCCGTGCCGCCGCCCCGAGCGCCGCCCTCCGCCGCGACGCCGGCCGCCGCCTCCGCCCACGACACCGGCCGCCGCATCCGCCCCGACGCCGCCCGGGCCGCTGCCGCCGCCCCAGGCCACCTCCGCCCCGAAATAACTCCGCCGCCGCGGGCCGCCTCCGCCCCGGGCCTCCTATGCCCCGGCCAACCTCCTCCCCGGCCGTCCCGGACGCCGACGCCACGAGTCGCCGCCCCGAGCGCCGCCTCGGCCGGCCCGCGGCCCCTCGTGCCCGTCGCCGGCCCCTCGTGCCCGTCGCCGGCCCATGCCGCCATCCCGGTCGCCGCCCCAAGCCGCCGCCGCCCCGAGACGCCTCCGGCCTCCTCCCCGCCGCCGGGCTCCTCACCGGCCTCCTCCCTGCCGCCGGCCTCCACGCCGACCTCCCTGAAGGTAATTTTTTTTGAAAAAATTGTTGTGAAAAATACATGTCAACTTAGTTGTTGTTTGTGAAAAATATATATGAATGGATGTGGTAGTTGTTGTTTTTCATACATAGGATAGAAACATATATATGTATATGTATATGAATGGATGATATAATTTTGATGGTAGCCACCCGGTTCATATGGATGATAGAATTTTGATGTATATATGGATATGGTTATGTGGTTGTCGGCCTTCGTGCCGCATCCTTGTTATGTGGATGTCGGCCTTCGTGCCGTGTTTTTTTGCAGGATGTGTGGTTTCAGAAACCTCCCCGTGTAGGGGAGGTGCTGCCGAATTTTTTATTTGACAAAAATTTGTTTTTATTTCAGTCAGCCCGTTGCACCGTCTTCGACTTGGACCCCGACGCCGCACGTCGTTCCCGCCATCTGCACCGACACGAGCGTCACCGACTCGCCCGCCGTCGAGCCCGTAGGTGAGCACATGCAAAACCATACACCCTCAGTATTTAATTCGTAGATCCATATTTAAGCTGTGTACCTTCTTCGTTTCTTGTATTTATCTTTACCGTGTGGCTTCTTTGCCATGTTCTTGCGTTTCCATCTTATTTACTGTAGGATGCGCAAAAACATGACAAAGAATTCATACCGTACAGTTAAATACAACATGCCAAGATTGCGCACAACTGTGTCACGTAACCTAGTTAGGCATCTCCCGTTCGAAAGAGATACGGTTGTGAATGTGAATCTTTGCATATGTCTAACCGTATCTGTTTTCGAATTGTCCACGTTTTTGGACAGCTCGAGGATGTGTAGATGGGTAGTCTCCATGCTCTACTCGTACCGAGGCTGAGTTTCGGCATCATCTCCCTGTTGTTCTTCGAATACACAATCTCCGTAATTGGACGTGTATTTGGAGAACAGCGGGGATGTGCTGCCGAAATTCCGTCTTGGATACGAGTAGAGCATGGAAACTACCGGTCTACACATTCTCGGGTGGGATTAGGACCTATCTTTACCTATTAGACATAAAGCTAGCATCCGATAGATGCATTTATTATTATAGATTTGGTATGGAAGAAATTTATTTCTCGGTGATATGTAAAGGGATGGATGACCGTGAGTGGATGTACACTGGCCGCTCAATTAAAGGTGAATGTACAGATGAATGGATTGCCAAGACTCGGGCGTTCTTGAAGCAAGCCTTTGCCAATGCGAAAGGGGTGCCAACTACTTTCTGTCCATGCGCGGTTTGCGACAACCGTAAACGCCAAACAGAAGGAGTGATGGGTAAACATCTCATTAAGTATGGATTTACGGAGAACTATACTCGGTGGACATGCCATGGTGAAGCCGTTGATCGTGTGAGAGACGAGGCCGTGAGGCAGCTGATCGAGGAGTTTGATGATGAGGCAGGGGTAGGGGACATGTTGCATGACTATGGCGAAGCACACTTCAATGATGGACCTAGGTAGGAGGAGCTGGAGGCCACTGCAAAGGCTTATTATGACATGTTGGCAGCGGCACAACAACCCCTTCACTCACACACTCCCAGATTTGAGCCAGGAGCACGAGCTCTTCAGCGGCTATCCTCCAGCCTCTTCCCGGTTCACACTTCGGGATGCAGGCACTCCAGGTTATTTCTGTTTTGTTCTTCGTACGTGAAGTTTACTTACGTTTGCAATGTATTGTAACTTTGTGATTGAATATTGCAGACCCGGTTGGAGGAAGAGACGCAGAGGCGGGAGTTCCTGGAGGCGGAGGTGCAGCGGATGAAGGACGCGGAGGCCGAGAAAGAGAGGCAGAAGGAGGAGGCCGAGCGGACGAACCGAGCGTGGCAGGAGCAGGTAATGGCCTACCTGACGAGCATTGGCCAGCGGGTGGTTGAAGGTCCGTCGCCGGCGGAGGTGATGCCACCACTGCCTCCACCACGTGTTCCTATTTCTCCCGTGAGTCACTTGAGAACCTTATAATTTCATTTCACAACTCATTTCTGTCGTAAATCTTGTAACACACAGCACTAATCTCTTTTGGGCAGGCTCCTGGCTCGGCGGCGTCGAATGACGGCCCTCAAGACGAAGACCTTGCGGCACGGGCAGCTAGATCGTTGTTCGGACACCCTCCTTCGTGAGTGATGGATGTTGGACTTTGTAAACTAGTGAATGATGGATGTTGGATGTTTGGATGTTGAATTTGTGACATTTCTGAGATGTTGGATGGTTTAGTGACTTATATGTGTTTGTTTATGGTTGTGTGATGGTTTAGTGACTATATATATATCAATTGCCTGTGATGCCTATTATAAATTGTCTGTGATGTTTTTGTTGAGGGGTCCTTTTAACGCAATAAATTGATGCTTTGCCGAGTGTTACACTCGGCATAGGGCCTGTTGCCGAGTGTATTGGCCATAACACTCGGGAAACAGGATGTTTCTGTCATTTTTGGAACTTCCTTTGCCGAGTGTGCGGGCTTTGCCGAGTGTTTGTGCCCTAACACTCGGCAAAGGCTGCCTCTTTGTCGAGTGTTAAAGCCATAGCACTCGGCAAAGTGTTGTCCAGGGGCCTGCCCCAGCCAAGCCTTTGCCGAGTGTGACACTCGGCAAAGACATCAGCCTTTGCCGACACTTTGCCGAGTGCTACACTCGGCAAAGGATGGAGTCTTTGCCGAGTGCGACACTCGGCAAAGACCCCGTTAGCACTAACAGACGGCCGCGAATGGCACGCACCATTTGCGGCCGTCTGTTAGTGCTTTATTTTGCCGAGTGTCGACTTCTGCCCTCGGCAAAGCCTTTGCCGAGTGCCCGATAAAAGACACTCGGCAAAGGGGTTGTTTGCCGACACGGGCTATGCCGAGTCCCGTTTGCCGCCGCCGCACCCCCACCCTCCCGCTCCCTTCACCGCGACGCCGGAAGTCCGCGCGGCGTGCAAGGATGGCGGCGGCGGGGCATCATCTCCCTCCCTCCTCTCGTCTCCGTGGGTGCTGACTTCACCGGGGAGGTCGCCCCGGTGGCCGGCGCCGGCTTGCGTGGCCG
Organism: Echinochloa phyllopogon; assembly: GCA_033239725.1. NCBI lineage: Eukaryota > Viridiplantae > Streptophyta > Magnoliopsida > Poales > Poaceae > Echinochloa > Echinochloa phyllopogon. The sequence goes on from BTCW01000008.1 coordinate 34,099,209, forward strand.
GATCCGCCCCCTCCGCTCCCGGATCCGGTGTCCTTGGGCCCGGATCCGTCATCTAGAGGGGGGCATGGCGGCGGGCTCACGGGCTCGAGTCGGCGCGTAGCGGCCAGCCAGGGAGAAGCGGCGCGGGCTCGAGCCGGCGACGACCGACGATCAGGGCGCAGGGGCTCCGGCCGGCGGCGCTGGCGCGCGGCCTTGCCGGCGCGTAGCAGCTAGCCAGGGAGAAGTGGCGCGGGCTCAAGCCAGCGGCGACCGACGGTCAGGGCACAGATGCCTGTGCTGGAGGCGTAGGCGTGATGGTGTGGCTGGCGGTTATCCATGGTAGACGATGGCCTCGACTGGCTACGCGATCTCGTGTGTGGATCTGTTCCGTAACCTAAGTGCAGCGGAGGTCCGTCGGCGGGAAGCACGGTGGCGGTGGCGGCCGGCAGCTGCTGCGGGTGTTGATCCCTCGGCGAACGGAGCAGGGTGTCGAGATTCTGTGTTGCTGTTCGACGGTCAGGTCGAGGGGAGCCTTAGTGCTCACCCCTCACACTACCGGCGGCCGCGGCCAGGATCTTGACTCAACCTGATCTTCATCGTCGTGCCGGCGTTGTGTGGGCAACTTTGGTGCTTGATGGGTACTTCATCCTCGCAAGGGCTTGACCGCCGCCGTTTGGTGGTTCGGTCGCTCTTCAATGCCTGATGCAGTCATGTTTTGATGTGCATGAGTTTCGGGCGAAAGTCTAACCCGGCGGTGATGTCGGTGTCAGCAACGACGACATCATCAAACGTCGTTTAACCTCCTTGGAGGCGTTTGTTGGGATGATTCCTGCCTGGTCATGTATTTTCTAGGTGAAAACCTTCTTCCGGCTTTTCGGAGGGGCGGCGATGGCGGCTTCGAAATTGTATCCTTCTTGGAGGCGTCGCTTTGGAAGTCATGATGACCTTCTTCACTTATGGTAGAACTGGTAGGCGAGCGATTGAAGGCAAGTGTTCAATTCCGATGTCGAGTTTCTAAGCAAATAGAAGACTGATGGATTGACGCTACATAATGAGACTGCAAGTTTGAAGCCTGGATGGAGAAGAAGAATGAAGCTTAGTTTTCTTCTTTTTCTATATTAGAGCTCCGCTTCTTGTCCCTCGGTGTGGAGGTTGAGTCTAAAAACTCGTGTTTGTAACCTTTGGCTGCATATATCCACTTGTGGATATAGAGACCGGATTTTAATCCTTAATCTTAAAAAAAGGAGAGAAGCAGCAGACCCAGCCAACATGCTTCTCGCCACTGCGCGCTCGCCCCAATCGTCGCCGCGTTCTGCCCCGTGTCCGCAACGCTTGCCCTCCGATCCGTTCCGTGGTATGCCCCGACGCCGCGCATCTACTTGAGAAAGCTAGCAAGCGTTCAGAGCATGGCGGAGCAGAACAACTTAACGAGCAAGCCGTTCAGAGCATGAAGTGAGGAAAGGGTAAATTGATGAAGTGGATATTGTCCGCATTTATCGTACCCATAACCATATTGTTGACACGAAAACGCGCCAACAAACTCGAGATTGATCAAACGTGCAGCACGGCCATCACAACGGCCAACTCCTGATCTCCCCGGGGCAAACCAGTCTGACCGGTTTACAGAACCGGTCTGACCGCTTTCTGTCGGGAGGTCGTGAAGACCTAGAAACCCAAGCTCGGGAGGGACCCCGTCGGAGCTCGAGCAATCTAGGGTTGCTGTAGGGTCGGCAGGCCACCTAGAATGCCTTTGAACGCCGTAGAGACGAGCAAAGAACAGAATATAGGGTTGGAAAAGGATTAGGGTTTGAGAGACAAAAAATCGAAGATAAAGTGTTTGATTCGATTGGGAATACCTCAATCGGGCTTCTAGCCTTTATATTTATAGGCCGGGGAAGTCTTACCCCTTCCGAATAGGTTACAATACGGGATTAAACTCGGAATCCTAATCCTACTCGAATTACAGAACCTAAACCGGTCTGACCGGTTTGGCAAACCGGTCAGACCGGTTTGGCCGGGCCAAAGCCAATTTTGGCTGTCAACACATGCCCCCCTGCGTTTTTAGTGAACTTGAGAACTAAAAAGCAAGTATTTCATAACTCAGGAGCTAAAAATTATACTAAGGGCGATATAAACAATATATCGGCCATTGGTCTTCATGCATCTTGCCAAACACTCGGATAGAATATCTTCAAGTATCTTCCATTGATAGCTTTAGGCAAATGATCTCCTTTGAGTGTCTCTAACATGTAAGAATTCCCAAAAATGACTTTGACAACTCTATAAGGCCCTTCCCAACTTGGTGACCATTTACCAAACTTGTTGCTTTTTGTCCCAATAGGCAAGATCGTCTTCCAAACAAGTTCACCAATTTGAAAATACTTTCCTCGCACCTTCCTGTTATAAGCTTTAGCAACTCGAAGCTTATCTTTCTCAATTTCCTTCAAAGCTTTCAATCGCTTGTCGGTTACCTCATCAATATTGTCCAACATCAAGTTGTGGTAATCAACAGCATCAAGGTCGTTTTGCTTAGCCAATCTATAAGCGTCCAGATTCACCTCAACAGGTAAAACGGCCTCTTGACCATAAACAAGCTCAAAAGGAGTAACCTTAGTAGCACCATGTCTAGATATACGATGAGCCCATAATGCCTCAGATAAAACTTCGTGCCACCGCTTAGGACTATCTTCTATCTTTTTCTTGATTAACTTGATCAAAGTTTTGTTACTTGACTCGGCTTGTCCATTAGCCTGAGCGTAATATGGAGATGAATTGAGCAATTTAATTCTATAGGATTCGGCAAATTCACGTACTTCTTTAGACATAAAGGAAGTACCTTGATCCGTTGTCAAAGTTTGAGGAATACCGAATCTATGAATAATATTTTGTGTAACAAACTCAATTACCTCTCGGTGCGTCATATTCTTCAAAGGAATCGCTTCGGTCCACTTAGTGAAATAATCAGTGGCAACCAACACGAAACGATGTCCTTTTGATGATGGAGGATTAATTTGTCCAATAAAATCCAATCCCCAACCTCGGAACGGCCATGGCTTAATAATAGGATGCATCAATGCAGCAGGAACAAGTTGTAAATTTCCAAACTTCTGACATTCTTCACGTCCCTTGTAATACTTGAAACAATCCGCCATCATAGTAGGCCAATAGAAACCGGCTCGTCTAAGTAACCACTTCATCTTTGGAGCCGATTGATGTGTACCACAAATACCTTCATGGACCTCACCCATGGCAACTTTGGCCTGATCCGAATCAAGACATTTCAACAACAAATCTTCGGCGTTTCGACGATAAAGTTCATCGTTAAGCAAAACATATTTAAATGATGTTCGCCGAATATTTCTTTCCGCACCACGACCAGGATCTTTCAAATAAGTAATAATAGGCACTCTCCAATCCTGATCTTCAATTTTGGATTGATTAGCATTATCCAAAACATTTTCGCTTCTGTCAGGGAACAAAGCGGTCAGACCGCTTTCAGAACCGGTCAGACCGGTTCTGTCATTCAAACCGGTCTGACCGGTTTCTGAAACCGGTGTGACCGGTTCGTCCAGAACCAGAATCTCGGCCTTTGTTTGCATCGGTTTTTGGAGATAGAAATATTTATTTGCAACCATATAACCAGATGCTTTCTGAGCCAGAGTATTTGCCTTACCATTCTCCTCTCTTGGAATATGTTTGATAGTAAATTCATCAAAAGAAGCAATGATATCGAGACATCTATCAAGATATGCATTTAATGAACCATTATAGCATTGGCATACCTTTGATACTTGTTGTACAACTAGGAGCGAATCACCAAAAGCCCCAACATGTTTTACTCCCATGTCTTGCAAAAATTCCTAGCCAAATAGAAGAGCTTCATATTCAACTTGATTATTGGTTCGCTTTTCTTCCAATCGGTTTGAAAACTCAAAAACGGCACCACTTGGAGAGATCAAAACAGCTCCAATTCCTTGTCCATCATTGCAAACCGATCCATCAAAGTATAATCTCCATGGTGTACAAGCAACATAGCCGACGTCGAACTCACAAGTATCATTTATCCGATGTTCAATAATAAAATCAGCTACAATTTGGCCTTTCATTGATTTTAAAGGTTCACAAGCCAAATCATACTCAACTAAAGCATAAGCCCACTTACCGATTCTTCCGCTAGAAATCAGCTTTTGCAACATATGTTTAATTACAACGGTTTGACACAACACGATGCAAGTGCTAGATAGTAAATAATGCCTCAATTGAGTACAAACATGGTACAAGGATAAACACAACTTCTCAATGAAAGTATACCTTGTTTCTGCATCAATGAGTCGTCGGCTTACATAAGCGATCACATACTCCTTGTTGTCGATTTCTTGAGTCAAAACAGCTCCAATAGTTCTATCTTCAGCCGCCACATAAAGTCTGAATGGAACTCCCCGCTTAGGCGCCCTAAGCACCGGTGGTGAAGACAAGTACTCTTTGATCTTCTCAAAAGCTTCTTGTTGTTTTGCCCCCTAAGTAAAATCGGCTTCATTCTTTAGCCGAAGTAAAGGAGTAAAAGCATCAACCTTTCCAGATAAGTTAATTATAAATCTTCTCAAGAAATTTACCTTGCCTAGAAACTTTTGTAAATCCTTCTTGCAAGTAGGAGCTTCGACTTTCTTCATAGCTTCAATTCTCTTGGGATCAACTTCTATGCCGTTCTCATGAATAACAAACCCAAGAAACTTTCCAGCCGAAACACCAAAAGCACATTTGAGTGGATTCATCTTCAAGCCATACCGTCGCATCCTCTCAAGAGCAAGTTTTAAATCGGCTAAATGAGAATCCAAACCATCCGATTTAACTACAATATCATCAATATACACTTCCACAATAACACCAAGTAAATCATGAAAGATTAAATTCATAGCTCTTTGATAAGTTGCACCGGCATTCTTTAATCCAAAGGTCATAACTACCCACTCAAATAAACCAATAAATCCCGGACATTGAAAGGCCGTTTTGTGCATATCCTCTTCGGCCATGAAGATTTGATTATATCCGGCATTACCATCAAGAAAACTAACAACACGATGTCCAGAAGTTTCATTGATTAAGACATCGGCTATAGGCATGGGATATGAATCTTTTGGAGTGGCTTTATTAAGATCTCTAAAATCAATGCAAACTCTAAGTTTTCCCGAATCTTTCTTTTCAACGGGAACAATATTAGAAATCCACTCCGCATAACGACAAGTCCGAATAAAACCAGCATCTAATAAACGATTAATCTCTTCTTTTATTCGGTCATAAATAGCGGGATTAAAACGTCTAGCCGATTGTTTAAAAGGTCTAAAACCGGCTTTTATTGGTAAACGATGCTCAACTAAGTCACGACTTAAACCAGGCATCTCACGGTACTCCCAAGCAAAACAATCGACATGCTCTTTCAACAAATTTATTAATTCGGCTTTAAACTCAGCCGATAAATTTTTGTTTACAAAAGTAGGCCTAGGAATAGTACCATCACCAATATCTATTTTTTCTAAAGGATCAGCTGATGTAAAACCTTGACCCAGCTTATCCATATCACCAAGATCTTCAATGGCTCCGAATGTACCGGCCGAATGTTCTCGATAATGATCAATTCGGTCTTGAAGCCACTGTCCAGACGCAAACCGGTCTGACCGGTTCCCAGAAGCGGTCTGACCGGTTTGGCTCGATCGGCGCTGTTCAGATCCAAACCAGTCTGACCGGTTTCCAGAAGCGGTCTGACCAGTTTGTCTCTGTTGATTTTGTTGCTTCATTAATTACAGCAAGTAATTCAACCGATTTTCCATCGGCTTTAATGTAGCAGGAACAAAACCATCCTTAGTGCAACTGATCAGCTCATAGTCGGTCAAATCCATGCCCGACAAACATTGGACCTTCTCATTTGCACTAAGAGAGTCGGAATCGGCCGTTGCAACAAAGGAAGAATTGTCACCAAGGACAATCTCAACTTCGTCGCCGATCCTCTGAATGAGATATTGATGCAAGGTAGATGGAATACATTTATTTGCATGAATCCAATCTCGACCAAGGATTAAACTGAAGTTACCTTGCACCTCGGAGACGAAGAAAGCCGTAGCAATAGTCTTGCTCCCGACAGTCAACTCCATAGAAGCTACCCCCTTGGCACCAATGGGATCACCTCCACCAACTCCACTGACCGTCATGTTTGTCTTGATCAGTTCTTCGTCTTTCCGCCAATTTTCTTGTAGAGAGAGTATGGCATGAGATTCACAATGGCTCCACCATCAACCAACATACGAGAAATTGGCTTCCCGTTGATGTGCCCTCTCATATACAAAGCCTTGAGATAATTTTCTGATTCACTAGGCTTCTGAAACATAGCATCTCGCGGCCCAAGTTGAAGATGAGAAATTTCTTCCTCCGGCACCACATAATAATCAGAAGATGAATAGACAACATTAATTTCCATGTTGTCATGCTCTGGAGAAGGCTCAAAATCAACTAACTCTTCATCTTCAACCACTGGAGGAATCGGTGGAATAGTTTCGATGGTTGAAGAAGCACCAGCCCCCGCTTTTGTCATCAAACCGGTCTGACCGGTTTCAGAAACCGGTCTGACCGCTTCTGCAGCGGTCGGCTGACCCAAACCGGTCTGACCGGATTCAGAAACCGGTCTGACCGGTTGTGCTGCTGATTGCACAACGGGTTTAGCTTGCCAAATCTTGGTCTGAGGGATCATAGGCCTGTAGTTGTTGAAGTAGTCATCCCTCATCTTCTCAGCTTCCTGTTCCCTTTTTTCTTTGTTTCTCAAACGCTGTAGTTTCCGCTTCTGTGTATGAGTCAACCCAGAAGGACACCACCTTGGTTGAAAAACTTTCTTCACGCCCCTGCTACTGCTAGCCTCATGATCATTAACCTTGATCGGCTTCTTGACTAGAACAGGAGCCGAATCTCCAATGACTATCGGCTTTCTACCCAAGTCTTGCATAGCCACTGGAATATCACCAATTTTTATAAAATTATTGGCTTTGGCTTGCACATCCTCCTTCTTATCCTTGATACAGTATTCTTGCTTAGGAGGAACATGAATTCTTTGCTCAGACCGAAACCGGTCTGACCAGTTCATAAAACCGGTCTGACCGCTTTGATGAGCAGTCGAAAAACCTGATTGGTATGAGCTCAATCGGTCATGTACAGAACCACCACGGCGCTTGTAACTTGTAGGATCAATCCAATGTTGTGGTGACCTCTGTCTCTTTTTTGTTGGCCGATCAACTTGAACGGCCTTTGTGTACTTGTTCATGAGTTGAGAGAATGTAGGTCCTTGCTTCAGAACCCTCCCTTGAATCTTTGGCTCATTGAATTTCCAAGTACCCACTTCCGGGCGCTTAGGCTTGAAAGTTCTTGGACGGTCTGGAGACAAACCGGTCTGACCGGTTTGGGAAACCGGTCTGACCGGTTTCGCCTGGCTAGCGGACCGATTTTCTTCCAAAGAACTTCCTTGCCCCCCGGGCCTTGATGTGTTTATAGTAATCTTCAGAGACTCTTTTCCATCCAGAGTTCTCCCAATCATCACTGTTCTGACCGGAACTTTGTCATCAACTTTTTCCGGTCTTGGGTCTCCAATCACCACATTCTTACCCTTAGCTCCATCGGCTTGTTCCGGCCGAATCAGCATCTTGGTGTTCACATCCAAGGTATGAACAGGGAAAGGAGTCTTGTCAACTTGCATTTCGGCGAGCACCAATCGACCTTCATTAAGGGCCGATTGTACCTGTCGTCGAAAAACATTGCAATCGTTGGTTGCATGAGAAAAAGAATTATGCCACTTGCAATATGCACGATTTTTCAACTGATCGGCTGGTGGAATTGCATGAGAAAGTTTAATAAAGCCATTCTTAAGCAATTCATCAAAAACACGATCACATTTGGCTACATCAAAAGTAAATTTTTCTTCTTGCCGATTTTTCTGAATCGGCTTTAATGAAGGACAAGAACTAGGTTTACTTTTTGATGACCAAACAAATTCGGCGGCATAAATTTCTTTATCATCGTCCGAACTATCAGAATCATTATCAACAATATGCACGTTCGAACGATGGGGTTTAGCAGATTCTTTCGAATTTTTAAACTTAAGCTCTAGACTCATAGCTTTCATTTGCAAGTGATTAATAGTAAGGAAATCAGAACCTTCTAATTTTTCCTTGTAATTAGACCGTAAGCCTGCAAAAGCTAAATCTGCTAAATCCTTTTCAGAAACAGTGATATTAAAGAATCTGTTCTTAACATCCTTAAATCTTTTAAAGTATTCAAGAACCGATTTCTCACGGCTTTGTTTAACCGATGTTAAATCAGATAATTTTGCCTCGTTTTCTCCGCTAAAGAAGTGATCATGAAATTTTCGCTCCAATTGAGTCCAATTATGAATAGAATTTGGAGCAAGCGAAGAAAACCATGAAAAGGCAGTTCCAGTTAAAGATAATGAGAACAACCGTATACGCAATGCCTCATAAAATGATGCCTCTCCTAATTGCAAAATATATTGACTAATGTGTTCCCAAGGAGTTCTATTATCTTCACCACTGAATTTAATAAAATCAGGAACACGCCAACCATTAGGATAAGGAACCAAATCAAATTCAGGCGGATACGGTTTCTGATATAAGCGTGCACTACCCAATTCAAGCCCGAGTTTTGCTCTAAGTGTATTAGCTATGTCTTCTTTAAATTTAGCTAACTCGGCTTGATATTTCTCATCACCTCTGTTATGTGGAACGCGGGGAACACCATACATCGTATTCTGAGAAGTACTCGGAATCGGCGCATGAAACGTGCCAGATCCGTGGGGTATACTTCCCGTGGTGCGTGGAATAGTGTAAACAGGACCAGAAGTAGATGTATTAGACAAAACCATCGCTCCAGATGCTCCTGCACCCAAAGAACCGGTCTGACCACCAGAGGGGGCCAAACCGGTCTGACCGGTTGTACAAACCGGTCTGACCGGTTCGTAGACCGAACCAGGGTGAGGTGTTTGTCTCGCATAAAAATTCACCGGCATGCCTAAATTAGAATCTAAAACATGTTCTGGCACGCCTGATGGGCTAGGTAATTCATTAGATTTTAAATTAATTTTATTTTTATCAGAATTACCAGTCATACTAGCAATTAATTCACTAGTAGCAGTTTGTGCAGCAAGTAATCTATCATCCATCATGCGAGTAATTTGCTGCATTAAATCAGAGGATTCGCCCGTTACCTTTGGAATCTCTTCGACGTGATCATCTGCCAACTTGAAAGCCGGCATGACGAATTCCTCTACTCTCTTGACAAGACCACCGCGATCTTTCTTGAAGCCCTTCAAGAATTGCGCCCTGAAGTGCTCCTCAGCAATCAAATATCGCTTTCGCTCCTCGTCCGTGAGTTCTTCCATCGTCGCGGTGATGATGTTGTCTTTGTCAAGGTTGCACTTTGATCCAGACATATCCGGAGTAGATTGAATCGGTTTTGGCACCAGATTAATCTTCCCCAGCGGAGTCGCCAAAAAGTATGTTGACACGAAAACGCGCCAACAAACTCGAGATTGATCAAACGTGCAGCACAGCCATCACAACGGCCAACTCCTGATCTCCCCGGGGCAAACCGGTCTGACCGGTTTACAGAACCGGTCTGACCGCTTTCTGTCGGGAGGTCGTGAAGACCTAGAAACCCAAGCTCGGGAGGGACCCCGTCGGAGCTCGAGCAATCTAGGGTTGCTCTAGGGTCGGCAGGCCACCTAGAACGCCTTTGAACGCCGTAGAGACGAGCAAAGAACAGAATATAGGGTTGGAAAAGGATTAGGGTTTGAGAGACAAAAAATAGAAGATAAAGTGTTTGATTCGATTGGGAATACCTCAATCGGGCTTCTAGCCTTTATATTTATAGGCCGGGGAAGTCTTACCCCTTCCGAATAGGTTACAATACGGGATTAAACTCGGAATCCTAATCCTACTCGAATTACAGAACCTAAACCGGTCTAACCGGTTTGGCAAACCGGTCAGACCGGTTTGGCCGGGCCAAAGCCAATTTTGGCTGTCAACACATATTAAAATGGATATCCCATAGTCTCCCCAAACTGTACATGTATGGATTTGGGGGGCCACCCACTGGCATCATCAGTCATGCACCAGCGCTACCTCCAACATGGTTAGTGCCCTAAACGTGGTGGAGAAAAGCGGTGAAGGATCCAAATGGCGACCAGAGGGGGTGAATAGGAGCATAAAAAATTCTCGTCGAGAACCGTAGCCTATATCTCAAATACAACCCCACACGATTTTCTTACAATCGTCAAGATGGCTCCCCACGCGACTTTCTTATAATCGTCATGACACAAGTCAACTAGTGACAAGGAATTTCTCAAAGCAAAAATGATTAACAAGAGCGCTAATTAATTTGCGGAAAAATGAGCTTAAACTTCACTTTAAACTTTCAACTAGTATGACTACTAACCTGCCAACACATGAGCACTTGCTACTAAAAACATCGGCCAAGCAAATAGGGTATAAAAGCTAAAAGGATTAATCTAAAAATGCATGCAAGCAAGCAGTAGCTTAATTGAACAAAGTGATGGCTAACAGGAAACGGAACGAGATCCTCTACCATCAGGTTTTTGATGGCACTCTGCAATCAGCGCATCCTCACATTCCGCAAGGATCCGACGATGAACAGCCCCCATGCTCTTCAGCTCTGCACGCATTGGGCCTCAGCCCAACAAGAGCCTCCCCTCCAGGTCGAACCTGAGCAGAGCGCCGGGAAGCTGGCGACGTGCTCCGCGGCACACCGAACTCGTCGGCACGGACCAGGACGGCGTCGATCTTTCCTGGGCTCACGGTGAGCAGCTTGGAGCAGTAGGAAACGGCAGACCAGCCCACGTCGTCGTCGCACTACCAGAATGATCGACATCTGCACCGGGTGGGAAAGCCCTTTAGCACCGGGTTTCCCACCCGGTGCAACTAATCCGAGGCTAAAGGGGTACCCCTTTAGCACCGGGTTGAATAACCGGTGCTAAAGGGTCCCTTTAGCACCGGGTGCAGCCACGACCCGGTGCTAAAGGGCCTGCCCCGCAGCGCCGGTAGCAGGGCCTTTAGCACCGGGTCGTGGCTGCACCCGGTGCTAAAGGGCCTGCCTTTAGCACCGGTTGCTGCCTGAAACCGGTGCTAAAGACCCCGGATTTCTTTTTTTTTTTTGCTTTTTTCAGTAGCCATGCGTGCACGTCTATATACGTATATATTCTAATACGTGTATTCTAATGCGTATTCGGCCGACTCTATATTCATACTAGCTGACATTTCATCAAAATAGAAGACATATATATTACAAAAGTAGATATTCATGCATGTCAACTCGAGTTATATATATTTAAACTGTATTTTCTACATAATTAAGATTGACGACTAGCTAGCTCTCGTTGGACTGTCCGGCACGTCCTCCAGTATTGGCGAGTGGAATTCTCCTCGGGGATTGACGACCTCATCCCAGATCCATCCGACGAGCTGTTCTGCAATTGCGTCAATTCTTTCTATCTCTAGGGACTCTTCCTTCAGGTTGAACATCTATAATTTAAAAATATTTGAAAGACATTTAATCCGTCGAGTTGGAGACAATAATTGTGCACTTAATAATAATGGAAATGTCTTTATTATTACGTACCATAATATCGCGTTGTGTGAGCTTTTTATGTCCCCAATTCCACATGTAGTCGCACACATAGTATGCACATAAATTATTTCCCGGTCCCTGTTTGGCACACTGTCGACCAAAAGAAATCTAGTAAAATTCATATAATATATTAGTCGATGCCTACATGTACAAATTACTTGCTTACCGGAAAGCCAATGTTCCATTTTAGTGTTTCATGTTGTATACCCGTGTGTTCTGTACGAAATTGAATCCAGGCCCTGCGAACAAAAAAATTGAGTTAAGTCATTGCGAGTGGAAGGGGTGGATTAAGTAGGGGAAAATATACATCACCTTGCCATCATGTCCATGATGTTCTGTAGTTTTTCTTTTGGGGTGTGCAATGAATCAAAGACGTTCACGACACCCCGATCAGGACACAATATAATTAGGAACCAGTGGAATCTGTGCACATGTATACATTATAATCAGAAATGAATTGTTACACAGACAGTATAAGAAGAAGGCTGTGAATGTACTCACTCGATGTTGTACGGGATTAGTATGGAGTCACAGTAATTTTGTTTCTTGATATATTTGTATAGGTTTAAATATGTTTCCTCAGGATTGTGCATTATCATTTCTTCACTTATCCTTCGAGGGTCAACGAAACCAACGTCATATATATTGTCTCTGCGACATTTTTGAATCTCCATTCTGCATATGTTAAGCAATAAATAAAGCCCGCGTCAACATAGATTGGAATTATTGTTTTTAAACTGTGAATTATAAGCAACAACAAAGTACTTACAATGTCCAACATGTGATCAAATCCACGTCCATGGCGTCGCGGTGGTACAGCTCATATATATCATTAAACCTGAGCCAGACAAAATCCGCGTCACCATTGTAGAAGTCTTGGTCCTTCACGCCTACTTTTATCATGCGCCGTTTATTCCTTCTTGATTCTTCCAAATACCAGTCATGGAATCGGCGCATCTTCGTTTGTAGCTTCCTCTCCATTTCAGGAGGGACCATAGGCTCGCCAAGCTTAAACGGCCACTTCAGCGTTGTGTTTACTGGCACATCTTCTTCCCCCAGGACTTGCGCTCTGGTAAGTCCAGTCTCGGCCATTACTCGTTGAATGTTAAGCTCGTCCAGAGATGGCAATGGACCCAAGGGACGCTGAGGTTGCTGGCCGAGTTGAGGAACCTTTTTGGATGGGCCCGCCTCCTTATCCGCAGCCTTCCGTTTCCGGCGAGATTTCAGTAATGAGCGGTCATAGTCTGTTACTATTACTTCCTTCTGTTGACCCTTGCTCAAATTACCGAGGAATGACTTCACGATGGTGGGATCAAGCTTCGGCTCCGCCTCAGGTTTTCTCCTCCACTCGGCCATTTGCCTCTTTGTGTCTGCTTTTACCGAGGCTTCGAGCTCCTCTAGAGTCTTCTCGCCCGCTCTTTTCTCTGGTGCGGGCTTCTCTCTAGTTTTTCGCGCCTTCTTCGCTGGTGGAGTGGGGGCAGAGGCTTTAGTGCGGCGTCCCCTCTTCGGCGGAGGAGACGGAGACCTCTTCGGCGGAGGAGACGGAGACCTCTTTGGCGGAGGAGACGGGCTTGCATCAGGAGCTCCCGGAGAATCGTCATGATCCTGTGGATCTCTTGGAGGTGACGGGGGCTTGTTGGTAGCCGCAGGTGTATCGGGTATAACGATGTCTGCCTTGCTCCATAGAATAATGAAGTGAGAACACTGACCGAGTTTTGTTTCTCCGTCACCTCCGGGGATGTCAAGTTCCAAGTCTTCCCAGCTGGTGACGACTTGCTCCACCTCAACAGGTACGTAACCATGTGGAATGTCATTGCAGTGCCATTTTTGCCCTTCTTCCACACGTTTGGTCATACCGTATGCGACCTGATAAGTTAGTAGTCACAAAGAAAGTTAGTAAATGAATGGTATTTACGGTGAAATGTATGCAGTATGAACTAAGGTCGCATACGTACCACCACAGCTAAGTTCTTCTGCCTGACGACAAGCTCGCACGCGGTCCGTTGAGTTATTTCATCCACGGTGTAACGGACCGCTTCGGCGGCCTGTGTGGAAGCGTGACTGCTTTGATATTGCTGTGGAGGGCTAATAAGGGCCGCATCTTGGAGAGGTGCATGCTCTGTGGAACCGGTCCCGCCTGTGGCTTGTTGGAGAGGTGCAGGCTCTGTGGAACCGGTCCCGCCTGTGGCTTGTTGTATCTGCAGCCATGCTACCTTCATCCGTCGCTCCATCTCTGACTCCATTTCTTGGAGCTTTGAGCCCTGGGCGGCAACCGTTTGCTCTAGGTCCCTTACCCTCTGCTCATATTCGGCCTTCTTCCTCGAACGGCTCCTATAGGTGGCGGCGTGCTCTTGGAAACCTTTCTTCCATGAGACGCTTGTGCCTACGCCGCGCGTCCGTCCAGGATGCTCCTTGTTCCCTAAGGCATAGGTTAGCTCATCTCTGTCTCTATCGGCAACAAATTCTCCCCTATCAGATGCCCTGAGGATATCGAGGAGACGCTGAGCTAGTTCTCGCAAGTCCTCGGGAAAAACTAAGGAGCCGTCGATTGGGCTCAGGGTGCCTCCATGACCATAGTACCAATGCTTGGTCCTTGTGGGCCAGTCATGTGTCGCTGGAGTGATGCCTCTAGCATATAGATCTTCTTCCATCTTCTCCCATTTAGCGATGCTTGCCTTGTAACCTCCCGAACCCATCTTATGCGAGTACTTCTTATTTGCGGCGTTTCCAGCGTTTCTAGCGCTAGCCGTTGCACCCTCTTCGGAGGTTTTGTACTCAATGAATGCTTCCCACTCGTCATTGGTGATCTTCTTATACTTCTCAGGATCCGGGGCCTCTCCGGTTTTGAGAAATTGCGAGTACAACTTCTTCTTGAAATCTTGAAACAGAACTGCCATCTTCTTCATTGTCCAATCCCTCAGTTCTGCTTCATGAGTGCTAGGCCAGTCGAATATTGCCTTTAATTCCCTCCATAGCATCTCCTTCTCTGTATCGGGGAGCACGTACTCCTCAGTGGGGTCCGTGGACTTCCATTTTCTGATACTAATGGGCACATTGTCCCGTACAATTACCCCGCACTGAGATACAAATTTCTTGGCCACTTTTGGGGGCTCAACTGGCTCCCCGTCATCCTCCACTCGGGTGATGTGTAACTTGACATCCTTCAGCTTCTTCGTGGTCGATCGTTTTGATTTCTTAGCAGAGGCGGCCTACACAAATTACATATATACGAGATGATATAGAGATGGTATACATAATTGACATGTACAGTACAAATTTATGTTATCTATATACACACCTGACTAGACGAGGGCGCGCTACCGGCTCCTTCAATAGTTTCGGCCCTTGCAACATTGTCGCCATGGACATTGTCGTCCCTTCCAATGATGCCCAACACATCATCCATCGACATTGGTTGGGTTACAATATTGAAAAGTTGATTCGCAAAGAACGTGTCGTTGTCCTCTTGCATGGGTAGGACAGGGGTGTTGGTGTCCTCTTGCATGGGTGGGACAGGGGTGTTGTTGTCCTCTTGCATGGGTGGGACGTTGTTGTTGTTGTCCGCCATCTATAGAATTAAAAATAATTGGTAAGAATTGATTCGGGTGGGACGTTGTTGTTGTTGTTGTTCGGGTGCGCGGTGTGAATTGATTCGCTAAGGGTTCGCTAAGGGGGTCGGTGCGCGAAAAACGGATTCGCTAAGGGGTTCGGGTGCGCGATGGGTTCGGGTACGCCATAGAATTTCCGATAATAAACATTTTCGATAGTATACATTATACAAACATATAACATTTCCAATATACATTTAAATGAAGCACATATATTTCTAATATACATAGAATTTCCAATGTACATTTCAATGAAGCATTTTCCAGTATACATTTCAAACATATAACATTTCCAATATACATTTCAATGTAAATATCTCCAATACATTTAAATGAAGCATTTTCCAATATACATTTCAAACATATAACATTTCCAATATACATTTCAATGTAAATATCTCCAATACATTTAAATGAAGCATTTTCCAATATAAATTTCATACTAGTATTAGGTATAAAACCCAAAGCAATCCCAATCCTACAGCCACTGTTTCCCTGTTCATTGCAAAACAACCATTTCCAACCCATGCACTCACTTAAATTATCCCAAAGTTCATCAGTTGCAAGCCCTGAAACCTGGAATTTCACTTCCATTTAGCACTGTTTAGATCACAAATTTCACCCTCAAAGTTTACAATGCAAAAAGAAGATTGTCATCACATCAAAATATCATAGCATGTATGGACTACTAAATGTAGATAAAATCAAAAACTAATTGCATGGATTGGTTGTACTCTACGAGACGAACATTTTGAGCGGCGCGGGACGAGGGGCACCGGCGCGGGGACGACGGGCGCGGGGACGACGACGGCGGCGGGGACGACGGGCGGCGGCGGCGTGGGTGTCGGAGCGCGGGGACGACGGGCGCGGGGACGACGACGGCGGCGGGGACGACGGGCGGCGGCGGCGTGGGCGCGAGGACCACGGGCGGCGGCGGCGTGGGCGCGAGGACGACGACGGCGGCGGGGACGACGACGGCGGCGGGGACGACGGGCGGCAGCGGCTGAGGAGACGAGGCGGCGGTTTCTGTGAGGATTGAGGGCGAAGTGAGGGAGGGGAGAGAAGTCCCCGGCCTATATAGGACCGGGGCATTTAGCACCGGGTGCAGCCACGACCCGGTGCTAAAGGCCCTTTCGCACCGGGTGGTGGGAAGACCCGGTGCTAACGGCCCCCCCTTTCGCACCGGGTCTTCCCACCACCCGGTGCGAAAGGCCCTTTAGCACCGGGTCTTCTACACCCGGTGCGAAAGGCCGTAACTGTGCGCCAGACTGAGGCCTTTCGCACCGGGTGCAGCCACGACCCGGTGCTAAAGGCCCCCCTTTCGCACCGGGTCTTCTACACCCGGTGCTAAAGGCCCCGTAACTGGCGCCAAACGAAAATTGGGGGCCTTTAGCACCGGATTTTAGATCAACCCGGTGCTAAAGGCCCCAACTTTTCGTTTGGCGCCCAGTTTCCAAACGGGCCTTTAGCACCGGGGGCTACTATTTGGGAATCTTATAAATATAGTTTTTAATGTATAGTTATTAATACTTGTTTTAATTCAGTTATTAATACCTATTAAAAATATATATTAAAAAAGAAAATCTTATACATTACTAGAAAATCAATATAAAATGCTAGAAAATCTTATAAATTACTAGAAAATCTTATAAATTAATAGAAAATCTTTTAAATTACTAGAAAATCCTGTAAATTAATAGAAAATCTTATAAATTAATAGAAAATCTTATAAATTACTAGAAAATCTTATAACTTACTAGAAAATCTTATAAATTACTAGAAAATCTTATAAATTACTAGAAAATCTTATAAATTACAAAAATTGATAACTAAATGAAAGATTTTGGAACATTAAACGGTCTCAGATGAAAAAGTCATGAATACCAAAATTTCATATCTCATCAAGATCTACAATCTTTATTTAAGTCATTTTTGCATTTGAGAAAGTGGTAGTGTACATTGTTCATTAATCCTAGATTCACTCGCATAGTTTCCAAAACTTTGTTAGAGACTTGTCAAATTTCTACTACATGTTATTACCCATTTTGAAAATGACAAAATGACCTAAATAAAGATTGTAGATAATGATGAAATATGAAACTTTGGTATTCATCACTTTTTCATTTGACATCACCTAGTGTGAAAAAAACCTTGGTTGTAGGTGTCATTTTTAATTCAAAATTTCGATTGTTCAAACACGAGAAGATTTTTCAAAATAATAACATTAATATGTTTCATAACCTGATAGAGTATGATTTTAGGAATTTTTAGGAAGAAAAATGATCTTTTTTGAAGTTTGTACGAGGGAGAACGACTAGTTACAACTTTTATACAGAGATTAAAAAGAAAAATTGTTCTTGTTCATCCAGTGACGTGGCCCGGTGACGTGGCCAGCTCTCGCACGGCCTCCGTGGCCAGGCCGGTGGCCTTTAGCACCGGGTGCAGCCACGACCCGGTGCTAAAGGCCACGACCGGGCCAGTGACGTGGGTCGCGTGCGCCCGGTGACGTGGCCGGCCGCCGCACGGCCCCCGCGGCCCGGTCGTGACCTTTAGCACCGGGTGCAGCCACGACCCGGTGCTAAAGGCCTAAATCTTATAAATTAATAGAAAATCAGTATAAAATGCTAGAAAATCAATATAAAATGCTAGAAAATCTTATAAATTACTAGAAAATCTTATAAATTACTAGAAAATCAATATAAAATGCTAGAAAATCTTATAAATTAATATAAACTCTTATAAATTAATAGAAAATCAGTATAAAATGCTAGAAAATCAATATAAAATGCTAGAAAATCTTATAAATTACTAGAAAATCTTATAAATTACTAGAAAATCAATATAAAATGCTAGAAAATCTTATAAATTAATAGAAACTCTTATAAATTAATAGAAAATCAATATAAAATGCTAGAAAATCAATATAAAATGCTAGAAAATCTTATAAATTACTAGAAAATCTTATAAATTACTAGAAAATCAATATAAAATGTTAGAAAATCCTATAAATCAATAGAAATTACATGGCATCATCGTTTACTCGGACACTAATAAACTTCCTCTTTACAAATGTTCCTTGATTGTGATCACGCCGTAGATACGGTGTCTCCTCCGCCGCTAACAGGATGCTTGGGTCATCAGCCACTGAGAATGGAGGCCGGCCATCGAGCATATCATAATCTTCATCCGTCTTGTCCTCAACTCCTACGATTTTTCTCTTTCCAGGAAGAACTATATGACGCTTTGGCTCGTCTTGTGATGGGTCCAATTGCTTACCCCCACCTTTCTTATCCGCCCCTTTCTTCGGTCTGCTAGCCATGTCCTTCACATAAAAAACTTGTGTGACAGCTTTGGCCAGGACGAACGGTTCGTCTAGAAAGCCAATCTTGTTTAGGTCCACTAACGTCATTCCATAGTCCGCTTCAACTTTAACACCTCCTCCAGTCAGCTTCACCCATTGGCACTTGAACAGTGGGATCTTCAAAGGTCCGTACTCTAGTTCCCATATCTCCTCTATGACTCCATAGTATGAGTTTGTATTGCCATTGGTGTCTGTCGCGTCGATCCGGACACCACTGTTTTGGTTGGTGCTTTTCTTGTCCTGGGCTCTTGTGTAAAATGTATACCCATTGATGTCGTATCCTTGGAATGTCAAGATCGTGCTCGATGGACCTCTAGCTACAAAAGCTAGCTGCGCATCAATGCCCTCGACACCCATAAGACGTCTTCGCAACCAATCGGCGAAAGTACTATTGTGCAGACGCTGAATGAAGGCCGCAGACTTTGTTGAGTTTTCGTCCCTGAGAATCTGCATGTGCTCCTCGATGTACGGAGCAACTAAGGTTGATTGTTGCAAAACTGTGAGGTGCGCTTTACGAAATGTCTCAACGTCCTTGATCACCATCGATCTTCTCCCTAGTGTGCCCTTTCCACCAAGTCTCCCCTCGTGATGGGATTCGGGCACACCAATCGGCATAAGATCGTCGACAAAGTCAACACAGAATTCAATGACCTCCTCCGTTTCGTATCCCTTAGCAATGCATCCTTCTGGACGAGAACGATTACGGACATACTTCTTTAGGACAGCGAAGAACCTCTCAAATGGGAACATGTTGTGTAGAAATACTGGGCCCAATATACGAATCTCTTTGACGAGGTGAACCAATAGATGTGTCATGATATTGAAGAAGGATGGTGGAAATATCATCTCAAAGCTGACAAGACATTGCACCACGTCGTTCTGTAGCTGATCTAAGTGGTCTGGATTGATCACCTTCTGAGAAATTGCATTGAGGAATGCACATAGCTTCACAATGGCTTTCCGCACGTTTACTGGTAGCACACCCCTGAGTATGACGGGAAGCAGTTGTGTCATCAACACATGGCAGTCGTGAGACTTCAGGTTTGTGAACTTCTTCTCTTTCATATTTATTATTCCCTTAATATTGGAGGAGTAGCCAGACGGAACCTTGATACTGTTCAAGCATTCAAACATGCTTGCCTTCTCTTCTTTGCTGAGAGTGAAGCTGGCAGGACGCAAGTACTGGCGTCCTTTGTCTCTCTTTTCTGGATGTAGATCAGTCCGTTGCTTCAATCGTTTCAGATCCTGACGTGCTTCCAGTGTATCTTTTGGCTTCCCATAAGTACCCAGGAAGCTTATCAAGTTCACGCAAAGATTCTTCGTCAGATGCATCACATCAATCGCGTTACGGACCTCTAAACGTTGCCAATAAGGTAGCTCCCAAAAGATAGACTTCTTCTTCCACATCGCGGCACGACCATCCTCGCCCGTCGGAGCAGCCTGGCTTCCGTCTCCCTTTCCAAACACCACGTGTAGGTCCTTCACCATATCAAATAGCTCTTCTCCACTCCGGTGTCTCGGCTTTGTACGGCGGTCAGCATTCCCGCCAAAATGCGCACATTTCTTTCGTAGCTCATGCTTCGCCGGAAGGAATCGACGGTGACCCATGTACACAACTTTACGACAATGTTTCAAATACATGCTTTCGGTTTCCTCTAAACAGTGAGTGCATGCTTTATATCCTTTGTTTGATTGTCCTGATAGGTTACTTAGTGCAGGCCAGTCGTTGATGCTTATGAAAAGCAGTGCTCGAAGGTCAAACTGCTCCTGCTTGTCCTCATCCCACACGCTAACACCTTCATTCTTCCACAGCTGCAAAAGTTCGTCAACCAATGGTCTTAGGTACACATCAATGTCGTTGCCAGGTTGCTTTGGGCCTTCGATGAGCACTGGCATCATAATGAACTTCCGCTTCATGCAGAGCCAGGGGGGTAGGTTGTAGATACAAACAGTCACGGGCCAAGTGCTATGACTACTGCTCATTTCACCAAAAGGGTTCATGCCATCGGTACTTAAACCAAGCCTAACATTCCTCGCATCAGCATCAAACTCTGGGAATGCTCTGTCGATGTTCCTCCACTGGGATCCATCGGCGGGGTGTCTCAACATGCCATCCTGCTTACGTTCTTCTTTGTGCCAGCACATCAGTTTGGCATGGTCTTTGTTCCTGAACAAACGCTTCAGACGGGGTATCAGAGGGAAATACCACATCACCTTCGCAGGGATTTTTTTCTTAGAACGCTCTCCCCCAACATCACCAGGGTCGTCCCGCCTGATTTTGTATCGCGCGCAGGTGCAAACCGGACAACGATCCAAGTGTTCGTACTGTCCGCGATAGAGGATACAGTCATTAGGACACGCATGTATCTTCTGCACCTCCAAACCGAGAGGGCAAACAACACGTTTTGCTTGATACGTTGTCGATGGCAATGTGTTACCCTCTGGAAGAATCTTCTTTACGAGTTTCAGTAGCTCCTCGAAACCCTTATCAGTAACACCATTTGCTGCCTTCCACTGCAGAAGTTCAAGTGTGCTACCCAACTTCTTTAGCCCCTCTTTGCAATCTGGGTACAGGTCAGTCTTGTGGTCCTGCAACATGCGCTGTATCTTTTTTATATCCTTATCATTGCCGCAGTCTTTCTCGGCATCACGCAACATTTGCCCGAGCCCATCAGTAGGTTCATTTTCCTGAGCAACATCTTCCTGAGCATCGCCTTCCCGAGCAACATCTTCCTCATCGGCATCACCCATTGCAGCATATGCAAAGGAACCGTAGTATTGAGCCAATAACGGAATGTCGTCATCGGCCTCGTCTTCTTCATCTTCATCCATTAGAATTCCTCTTTCACCGTGCTTCGTCCAAACAGAATAATTCCTCATGAAACCGTGCCTCATCAAATGCACTTGAAGACAACCTCTTTGTTTGTACGATTGTATATTTTTACAATGGGTGCATGGGCAGAACATGAAACCGGACGGCGTCCTGTTAGCCTCGGCGGCATCGAGAAACGTCCTAAGGCCATCACGGAAGGCCTGAGCGTGGGGGTCCCCGTACATCCATTGTCTATTCATCTGCATTATTAACCAATAACAAATATACAATACAATTTAAAGATAAAAAAAAATTAATATATAAATAAATACAAATTATAATATATATTCCATTATATAAATAAATTTCTAAAACTACATTACTATATTCATTAAATATAACATTACTATAAGCCTTATAAGATTTATAAGATTTATAAGATTTTCTATTAATTTATAAGATTTTCTAGCATTTTATATTGATTTTCTAGTAATTTATAAGATTTTCTATTAATTTATAAGATTTTCTATTAATTTATAAGATTTTATAGCATTTTATATTGATTTTCTAGTAATTTATAAGATTTTCTATTAATTTATAAGATTTTCTAGCATTTTATATTGATTTTCTAGTAATTTATAAGATTTTCTAGTAATTTATAAGATTTTCTAGTAATTTATAAGATTTTCTAGCATTTTATATTGATTTTCTAGTAATTTCTAAAACCACATTACTATAAGCCTTACAACTATTCACAAGTCATACAAAACAAAATACTAACTAGCTTGCCTTCTCTCTCCATTTAAAACACAACATGCATGAACACTCTCTCCACCATGAACTCAAGCTCTCTCATCTCTCTCCTCCAAGAACACAATCTCTCTCTAGCTAGCTTTACTTTGATTCACAAATCCCTCTATTTCTAAATCATAGAAGGATTACAAGCTAAATAAAACATTAGAGAATGAAAGAGTGTACCTTGTAGTGCTCCTTAGATGAGTAGATTCTTCACAAATTTTGAAAAAAATTTGGGCAGCACCTCCCCTCCCACGGCCGAGCAGCATGAACACAGCGCCTAAGTGTTCAGCTGGCTCGGGCGGGGGAGGGGAAGCCCCTATATTCAAACACATTAGCACCGGGTCGTGGCAAGACCCGGTGCTAATGTTCACCCTTTAGCACCGGGTGCAGCCACGACCCGGTGCTAATGTGCCCGAGGCCTTTAGCACCGGGTCGTGGCTGCACCCGGTGCTAAAGGGTGAACATTAGCACCGGGTCGTGCCACGACCCGGTGCTAATGTGTCCGCCCGGACACACCTCCGCGCCGCCCCCGCTCCTAGCCGTTGGACCCGGTGCTGAAGCCCCATCAGCACCGGGTCCAAAAATGGCCGAGGCGGAGGAGGCGGGCGGATGTGAAGGATTCTGGTAGTGTCGGTGAGGGTGCCCTCCTCCTGCAGCAGCGCGACGGTGGACCTGAACGTCCGGAGGTCCGCGCCGAGGAGGGCCGGGTTGCCCATGAGCGCGCCGACGAGCTTGTCAAAAAGCCGCAACGCCCGACGAGGAGACCCATCTGGAACGTGGTGAACCCGAGCGGCGCGGAGCTCGCCGGCGTGAGCGTCCTCGGCACACTGCACGTAAGCCAGCCGGCGGATTCAGGATAGGGCGCAGAAGATGAGCACGATGGATTCAGTTCATCAGGGTGCGTACTCTGGCAGGTGGACGGGGTGGCGGCCGCGAGGGTGACCATCACGTAGGGGTTGCCGACGCCTTTGGTCGCCGCGGTCACGGCCACCGCCGTGGTGGCCTTTGCCTGCTAACTGCCATGGTGGCCTGAGGCTACGGCGAAAAGGGAAGCACGTGCAGAGGCAGGCTGTGCTCTCTTGTTGGGCCGAGGCCCAGTCCGTGAAGAGCTAAAGAGCGTGAGGTGTTCATCGTCGGATCCGTAGGATGCTGACTGCAGAGTGCTGTTAAAAAACCTGATGGTAGAGGATCTCATTCCCAGGAAACATGCACCATTATAACATAGCTCTGTGTATTGCCGGCCAAAACAACCAAATGATTAAACAATAGAATCAACAGTTCAATCACTATAGCATGAAAATGACACTTCACATGAGTATAAGCTGCGGCATTGACCTGACCCGCTCAAGTCGCTGCTCTCACGAGAGAAATGTAGCTCGATACCTGCAATGCTGGTGTCGCTGCAAAAAGAAATGAAGAAGTACCTACTGGACTCTGCGCACGGTGCTGTTGGGCCTCGTTGCTGCAGCTTGACCTCCAGACCTTCTCACCTCCCCGGCTCCCCTACGCGCTCCTCCTGGTCCGTGCGCTGCATGCGCTGCTGGTGCACCGGCCTGCTGCTTGCGCTGGGTCACGCCGGCCTGCTCCTGCGCTTGGGCTACCGCTGCAGCTGAGCCGCGAGTGCCTGTGTGCTGCCGGCGCTGCCTTGCTGGGCTGCTGCCCCACCGCCTGGGCCGCGAGCGCTACCGCCTGCGCGTGCGCTGCGCTTCTCCCGAAGCCTGCGAACATAGAAGAACAGAGAACCAAAGAACAGCAAGAACACGGGAAACGAAACCACTTCAAATCTAAATTACTCCATCGATACTCAACTATTCAAAGCATACTAACGTCCGATAAATGACCGAAACGCCTTTATATAAAGCATACAACTCAAATGCGTGACTCGTCCCCCGGTTTTCAGGCTAAACCGGTCAAACCCTCCTGTACACCGCGCCCAGTGTGACTGACCAAAGTCGACACGTGTCCGGCCTCCGCCAAGATCCCTCCCTGACTTGACCGACGCCGTCTTCATCACCGTATACTCTTGCTCTTCACGTGCACGATGTAGATCAGCTATGACTCCATCCGGATCGGACCGTCCTTCGACGCTAAGCCTCTACTTGTCCTTCTCCACCGCATGGTTCATCGGCGCCAAGCCTCTTCCTTGTCGTTCACCATCGCATGGTACATCACACCCAAGCTGGAGCTTGCCCCCCGCTCAGCCACTGCAAGTCGTGATGCATCCAACACTTGATCCAAGTTAAGAGACACAACACACAACATACGGTTTTACACTAACACACCGCAACTCAACACAACACACGACAGTTGGCCATTAGCATAATCAAGAACATGAGAGATACAAACTCAACCGAAAAAGCTTCAAATTATCTAGTCAATCACTCATTACAGATTAGACCGAGGTACATCTTGGTCTCTCGTAAGCAGGCGAAGCAGGAAGGGAGAAGGCGGGGGAAAGCGATGCGGCTCTGTAGGGGTTTTATAGCCCGAGGGTGGCGGTGATCCTTGGGATGTGTGAGATGCCCCATCCAAACATCGGCGTCTAGGGGTCAGCGGCCGGGGAGCAGGGGAGGCACATGCACGGCTGGCAAAATAGCTGCTGCATGGTGGCGTAGGGCGTACGCGGATCATGCGAGGCGGGCTATAGCATCAGGGGCCGGGTCGAAATGGCGCAACGGAGAGGTGGGGCCCGTGCGTCAGGGACGAACGGAAAAGGAGATGCTGGCGCTGGTTGTTGCGCATGCAACACCGGTGGGCATGCTGGGCTGGGCATGGGCTAGCTGCGCTGGGTTGGGCTGGGCTGCACGCATGGAAAAACAAAAGAAGCTCAAGGAGTGTGCTGGATTTTCCACGTGGACAGCAGCATGCAAAGGAGACGGATATGGATTTCGGAAAAGCTTCCGCGCGCCAGGTCGCGCTCGCGCGGAGCGCGTGACCCTGACAGCCCACCGCCTGCAACACTTGGAACCCGTCAGCCAGTACGTACGGTAGTTGTCTAAGCACGAACGTAAAAGCTACTGCGCGTCACGCGAAGGTCTTCTAGGGCCTGGTGAAAAAAGGTGGCCTGCTGCAGCCCACGAGTTTTTTTTTTGTTGTTTCACCGGTATGAAAAATGTCATAACTTTCTTCTCAAGTATTTGTTTTTAATTCTGTTTGCACCAATACATTCCTGACACTAAGATCTACAAAACTAGATCCATGATGCATATATTTTAAAATAATTTTTATATGCTAACAACTTATGTTGGTGTATATTTAAACTATGTAGCAACTTATGTGTAAACTTATCAACACAAGTTGATAGTACATCTTCTTTTGAGTAAGTTGATAGTACAACTACATGCAAATTGATACATTGTCTACATCTTAATAATGTATTGATAATTTCTAGATAAGTATGATACATAAATAAATTGATAGGTAGTCTTTATAGTACTAAGAAATATAAATTAAGAATATAATATTTCAAATAGAATAAAATTCGGACATCATATGAGAGAGATATTGCTGTTTAAAGATCATACCTACTTGAAAAAAGTGTCACGATGTCAGTTTTCTCTCCATGCAATCTCACTGCACCTGGTGAGTGATTTACCTAAATACGATAAAAAAGTACTCGCTATGTGCTCTGTACTCATGCATGATTTGGTCAGAGAAGGTGTTGCGTGCTCAGCCGGCTTTTTTCAGTCTGATTTCTCCAAGCCTATGTATCAATCTACATATATTATGACTATCAATCTACATATATTATAATTTATAAGTACAATCTGTGTATGCGCTATATCAACCTTTGTATTCTAACTATCAACCCAGATATATTATGACTATCAATCTATATATGTTTTAAGTACAACCTGCGTATTCGCTACATCAACCCGTGTATTTTGACTATCAACCTACGTATATATATGACTATTAATCTACGTATATTTTGAGTATCAGCCTATATTTGCTACATGAACCTATGTATTTAAACTATCAACCTACATATATTTTGACTAACAATTTATATATATATATTCGAGTATCAATATGTGTATTATTATGTATCAACTTGTTTTTGGCTCAAACAATAACTCTTCTTTCAAAAAAAGGATTTATACGAATCCCTACATAGGTTAAAGGCACCACAAGATAATAAGTTGTTATATAGACATGCAATACATGTTATTATTTGTGAAATACAACATGTTGTCACGGAATTTGTATATATGTTGCTACTACGAATTCAATATAAATTGATAGTCACGTAAAACAGATTGAAAACATATTAAATATGGATATAGTTTTGTAGATCTTGGTGCAAGGAACTCAACGGCGTAAACGGATTTTAAAATGGATGTTTGATTAGAGAGTTATACCTTTTTTTAGGAAAACATATCTATCTTTAAAGATGACATCAGCAATGATTCTTGGTTAACCCACTACGCCTGAGTGATTCTGGTAACTTAGACCGGTGGAGGCACGTGCAATCTCTTTGATTGGTCGGAGGATAGGGTCGCACGTTAAGCTTTTAGCGCGATGGGTCGCGCATTATCCTGGTCCTATGGATTTGGAAGCCATAGAAGTTCACGTGTGCAAGGAAGAAAACAAGGATGTATGATCGAGTAAAAACAAATACAAGTAGCTACATAATCACATTGAACACTTGATCACGGTGCCATGCAAGAAGTAAATACTAAACACAAATGTAAAATAGATTACATAGATAGTATCACGAATCAATATAATATCATCTCTAGCGCATTGTTCTGATGATTGAAACATGAGCAATCTGTTTAAGCACATCATCATCTCACTGATTCACCTTCTCCTTTCATTTATATCCTTTCACTTTATCTTTCATTTTAGGAAACTTCCCAGTGTCAACCTTTACTTTATTCTTCGTCGTCTCACTCTTCACTGTATCCTTCTCCTTTGCATTATTGTTGGGATCTTGATATTTTTCGCTGCTACTGCTCACGTTATCTGTAAAATTATTAAACCTCCCATTGTCAGTCTTTGTCTTGTCCATCTCTTTAGGCTTGTTGTGGCTACTCACGTTCGCCTGCAGATTTTGACTGTTTCCATTCATACTCATCATCATCTCCTTCTTGTTTCCGTTCCTGTTAGGATATTGATCATCTATGTCGCTACCCTTCCCGATATGTGTAAGTTTATTAAACTTTCCAGTGTTATTCTTTGTCTTGTCCATCCCTATAGGCTTGTTGTGACTATTCACGTTTTCCTGTGGACTCTGAGTGTTTTTATTCTCACTCTTCAACATCTCCTTGTCCTTTTCCATAAATTTACCGTGTCCATCTCTACTAGGGTTTTGAGCATTTATGTTGTTACCCTTCAGGTTCTCAATAAACTTGTCACCACTCCCATTGTCATACTTAACCTTTTCCTTTTCCATAAATTCGTTGTCATTCTTGGTAGCACCCCTATCTTCCTTTTGCTTGTCCAGCTTCCTGCCATTTTTGGTACCATCATCCTGACCAGGGGGAATGTGGGTCTTCTTCGGTGTAGTGGCAGGCCGAGAGGAATGTCTGGATTTGGGTTGAACAGAACTACTTCCTGATAACAAGCAGGCCACAAATCGTTGAATAAACTGCCAAAAAGGAAACTACTTGCAATTTTATTAATATGACATAGTTTCAGCAAGCATGATTAATTTGATAATGAATCTGTCTAAATAATAGGGAATAAGTCATGCAACCAGTTTGGTGCCCATTCAAACAATTCAACAAACAACCGCTACACCACCCAAAACAGGAGCCCCCGTGTTGCTCCCGCAGGCGACTCGGGGGCGACATCGCGCCGCCGCCGGCCGACCCTCCCTCCCTCTCGCCGTCGCCAGAGCAAGGGGCCGGAAGTCCGACACCTCATGAGGAGGGCGGCGGCGGGGCGGCGTCTCGGGGATGGCGTTGGAACCATGCGGGCGGCACGCCGCGACGCAGTGGGTGCGGCTCTAGAGTGCCGGGGGCCGGATCCACGTCCCCCAAAGGCGGATCCACCCCTACCGTAGGTGGATCTGCGACGGCGAGCGAGCGGAGGTCGTCGGCGAGTGCTCGTTTGGCCGGTGGCGGTGTTCCACGGCCACGGGGTGGCGGCTTGCCGGCGGGGGCGTGCGGCCAATGGTGGCTCCGTGCCCGACGGCGGCGGCGTGGTGCCGTGGTAGGGCCGGTCCCTGCGCGTGGGGCTGCGACGCCGTGGCGGCGCGACAGATCCTCCTGTGTGGGGCTCTGGGGCGTGGCTGCCGAAGCGGCAGCGCGGCCTCTGGCGTCCAGCGGTCAGGGCTTCAGCGGAAAGCCCGGCTACGGTGGTTGACCTGACGGCCAAGCGTGAGGCCTACAGCTAGTTCCGTGGCGGCCGGCCTGCGTGCGGCCAGGCACGGGTGGCTCGCGGCGGCAGGCGGCCTGTGTGGATGCCATGGCCGGCGGCTGCGCGGGGTCGGATCCCTAAGGTAGTCGGCGACAGTGACGGCAACCCCTGGTTCGGACTTTGCAACTATATCTGGTGACGACATCTTCAATTTTGCCTTTATTTTCATATAGACCAGGTGACATGAGTCATCTTGGATTCATTCACGGATTCTCTTACTCGAAGACGGATTTCATCTGCAATTTATTCTGGTGGATTATGCATGGGTACCCAGTGGCTACTTTGCAGCATGGTATCTCAGATTACGATTTCAGATGGTCTACCGGATTTGGAGTTCGTGGCCATTTGAAGTGGGTCAGGTCTGGTCTATATAAAAGCATTGGCTTGGCAAGAAGGGGGAAGCAACACGGTGTGACTATGTCGTGGTGGTAATTGTTACTAACTCACCGGTTCCGGGAAGAAACTCCTAGGTCTGACCTTAATTGGTTGTACCTGGCAGTGACCTTGTTGAAGGCATTGTTTGGATTAAGATGAATTACTACCTCAAGCCTCGGGTGAAAACTTTTGATCTGGTCTTAACTGATTGGGTCACTGCGTTGTCTCGGGAGCCTACGTCGTAGTCCAAGAGTTGCTTTGGTTTGTGAAGCGGATGAAGGTGAAGTCGCTTGTGGTAGTTTGCTGCGACATGATCTTTTAGTCATGGTGCTCTCATTTTTTTTCTTTTTTATGGGCTGTGTGTATCTTAGTTCTGCAGAGGCCGGGTTGGATCTTATACAATTATATCATCTTGATGTAATTGTCTAATATCAACAAAGCTTCCATTTTTAAAAAAACGATCTTATGAATCTGATTTTTTTAAAGGGTCATAACCGGTTTTGAGAGGCCCTTGTGATATGGCGGTTGTGGTACCTCCAGTCACCACAAACATTTTTCGGGCACAAGTTGTGTGCTACGTGTTCGGCAGGATTTGAACCCACAACCTCTCTCGCACGTGACCTCCCCTACCTCTGCACCACACTCTCACATATGACTAGATATTGTTCTGATTCCTACAATATATTATACTAAACCGAGTGTAAATTGCTTATTTGAGGCCCTAAACTACAAAGTTTCATAACTTTTTGAAATCTGCAAGTCTTATTTTGGTAGTTTCATAAAATTTGAATTTCAAATTTAAGAACATTCAAACTTAGTTTTCGTTGACTAGATGATTTCAAATGAAAACGTTGTCAACTACAAAGTTTGATAACTTATTGTGATCTACAACTATTATTTTGACTGTTTCTTCATCTGAGGTTGTTTGGAAAAACTCAAATTTCAAATTTTGAGAACTACAAATGTACTTTTCATTAGTGAAACAAATTCAAATTAAAAAGTTTTAGACTACCAAGTTGTATAACTTCGGAATATGTCATTTCTTCATCCGATGTAGTGAGAGTAATATTGTTCACAAATCTTATAAACTCTCTTATAGTTTCAGGAAACTCTACGAGAGATATAGATTTTATGAACAATATTCATATGAATTTGTCGAACGAAGAAATGACCAAACTAAAAGTTCTGCATCTTGAGAAGTCATACAACTTTGTAGTGCAACACCTTTTGATTTGAATTTATTTACTACTTCAAAATGTGTACCGTATGCACCGTCACAAAGGGTTTGTAGGAAAACAAAACGGTTTTTCCTAAAAAAAACCCTTTTGTGATGGTGCCTACAAACCCTTTATGATGGTTCACAGTGGCATCGCAAACGGTTTTTGCTACAAACCGTTTCTGATGCCCCACATCAAAAACGGATTTTCCTACAAACCCTTTGTGATGGTGCTTGGGGACATCACAAACGATTTTTCCTACAACGGCTAGTGAGCCCAGCAACCTTGCAACCGGTTGTGATGCTAGTATCACACGGTTTGGTGAACCATTTATGATAGACCGCTTGTGAAGCCGGTTTCTGTAGCATATGATCTGCAGCGTCTCAGGTATCATTGCAAACAAGACCATACTAGGAAAAGAAAAAGGCAGATAACAGGTCACAAACATCGATCGTGGCAAGGTGAGTATTATTTTTGTCTCGATTTCCATGAATGAGGACCAACCAGGAGAGAAGCAATCAGACAATAACGATATGTAAACGGACAAGCAACAAGCAACAACCATGGCTAGATTAGTTGGGCGCTGGACCTTCCTGACTAATTATCGGCCCTCTTCCTTCTCCATTATATCACCACTGACGTTGATTGTTGATAACCAAATTTGGCTCCTAGCTAGAAAAATGTGGACACATACATGCGTTGACAGTAAATTTTGCTAGTTGATTTATTGACCAGCCAAATTAGTTTACAAGCAGATTAATTAATTGCTGGTCGTCCAGTTATTCGGTTGACAGATTGTTTTAGAAGAAGGTTCGGTCGGTGTCTAGTGAAGTTCTTTCAACAGGATGCTGAATCAGCATCAGGCAAAAAGGAAAAGAAACAGATTCTAAACAAACTTGATTTCTTAGATAAGAAGGTTGAGTCCTGTCTTTTGTCTGATCATGAGATGGATATAAAACGCTGTCTTCAGAATCGTTTAGCAGAAATGCTGCGTGAAGAAGAAATCAAGTGGTACCAAAGAGCAAAAGTGAAAAATCTTTTACAGGGAGATTCTAATACCAAATACTTCCGGCTTGTAGCAAATGGTAAACATAGGAAGACGAGAATATACCAGCTTCAGGATGGGGATCAAATATTACGTGGGGATGAAGAACTTAAGAATTACATCACTACGTACTACCAGGGTCTGTTCGGTCCACCAGAGGAAAATAATTTTCAAATGGATGAGACTCGAATAGATGACATTACCCAGGTCTCAGCTAGTGAAAACAAAATTTTAGTGTCTACGTTCACGGAGCAGGAAGTGAAAGAGGCAATTTTCCAAATGGAACATAATAAGGCTCCTGGACCTGATGGTTTCCCTGCTAAATTCTATTAGGCTTTTTGGGATGTCATAAAAGAGGACTTGATGCTCTTATTTCAAGATTTCTATAATGGGAATTTGCCGCTTTATAGCTTAAACTTTGGTACCATTATTTTATTGCCAAAATGCAATGAGGCCATCAAAATTCAACAGTATCCACCAATATGTTTACTAAATGTGAGTTTTAAGATTTTCACAAAGGTGGCAACAAATAGAATCTCTCAGGTTGCTCAAAAGGTTATTAGTCCTACACAAACCGCTTTCCTGCCAGGACGTAATATCATGGAAGGGGTGGTTGTGTTGCATGAAACTATTCATGAAATGCATAGGAAAAAACAAAATGGAGTAATCTTTAAAATCGACTTCGAGAAAGCATACGACAAAGTCAGATGGCCTTTTGTACAGCAAACGTTGAGGATGAAAGGTTTTTCTCATACATGGGGTAGATGGATTGAGTCTTTTACACAGAGGGGTCATGTAGGCATCAAAATCAACGACCAGATAGGAGAGAATTTCCAAACGTGGAAAGGCCTAAGACAAGGGGATCCGTTATCACCCATCCTCTTTAACATCGTTGTTGACATGTTAGCGGTTATTATCAATCGAGCAAAGGAAGAGGGGCAGATTTTGGGAGTTGTGCCGCATTTAGTTGATGGAGGTCTCTCTATCTTACAATATGCAGATGACACAATCCTCTTTATGGATCATGATTTAGCTAAAGCCACAAATTTAAAATTGTTGTTGGGTGCTTTCAAACAGTTATCCGGGCTTACGATAAAGTTTCATAAGAGCGAGATATTCTGTTTTGGGCAAGCTAAAGATCATGAACAGCAATATGCTGAGATTTTTGGGTGTAAATCTGGGTCATATCCTTTTAGATATTTGGGAATTCCAATGCATTACAGGAAATTAAGTAACCCGGATTGGAAAATAATAGAGGAAAAGTTTGAAAAGAAATTGAGTAGTTGGAAAGGCAAACATATGTCAGTGGGCGGTAGATTGGTTTTGATTAATTCTGTATTAACCAGCTTGGCGATGTTTATGCTATGCTTCTTCGAGGTTCCAAAAGGCGTTCTAGAAAAATTGGATTATTTTAGGTCGCGATTCTTTTGGCAAAGCGAAGAACATAAGAGGAAGTATAGATTAGCTAGATGGGATATTCTATGCCAACCGGAAGAATGTGGGGGGCTAGGAATCAAGAATCTAGATATACAAAACCAATGCCTTCTGAGTAAATGGTTATTTAAGCTTATCAATGAAGAGGACTTGTGGCAGCAATTGTTAAGAAATAAATATTTGAGGTCCAAAACTATTACGGAAGTAGAAAAGAAAGCGGGAGACTCGCATTTCTGGTCGGGTCTGATGAAAGTGAAGGAAACCTTTATAGGCTATGGTACTTTCCACTTAAATGATGGTACACAAGTCAGTTTTTGGGAAGACAAATGGCTGGGGAACTTCACTCTTAGACAACAGTATCCGTCCTTGTATCATATTGTGAGAAAGAAAAATGATACCGTAGCCACTGTTTTTTCCACTATACCTTTAAATGTATCTTTTAGGAGGTCATTAGTTGGTATGGATCTGAATTTGTGGCACAACTTGGTTAGTCGCATTAGTCAGATTCATCTGAATGATAGTGCAGATAGCTTTAGATGGAATCTCACTCAATCTGGTCTGTTTACTATCAAATCTATGTATATGGCTCTTATAGGTAATGGTAACTTACAGCGCAATTCATATATTTGGAAGATGCGAGTACCATTGAAAATTAAGGTATTTATGTGGTATTTGAAAAGGGGTGTCATCCTTACAAAGGATAACCTAGCCAGGCGGAATTGGAATGGGAGTAAACTATGTTCTTTCTGCTCTAGAGAAGAAAATATTCAGCAGCTCTTTTTTGACTGTCATATGGCTAGATTCTTGTGGAGGATAGTGCAGATTGCTTTTAATATACCAATACACAATAGCTTTAATCATGTTTTTAATAATTGGCTTGTAGGGGTTAATGGAAAACAAAAGTATAAACTGTTAGTCGGTGTTTCGGCTCTATGTTGGGCACTATGGCTCAGTAGGAATGAAAGAGTTTTTGACAAATCCCCGATGAAAACTTATTTGCAGGTATTGTTCAGAGGAACGTATTGGCTCCGGTTCTGGGCGCAGCTACAAAGGCGTGAACAAGACCGGGAGGAAATAAGGGACGCATGTCGGGCATTGGAGGTGCTGGCTATGGGTCTATTTGCTCACCATGGATGGAGGTTTAGCAATAGGATTGCGTTGTAATCTCTCATCGAATTATCTGGTGTGGTTTATTTTGTGAAACTACAAAGGTAGACGGAAGGGCTACCAGTTCTGTAATTTGGCCGTAGCCACCTTGGTCAAGGCCGGATAATTTATTTATCCATTATCTAAAAAAAGAAGGGGTCGTCAGATGACGCTGTAAATTTCATCAGGCGATTCGAAAGAACTTCAGTAGACACCGACCAAACCTTCTTCGAAACTGATGCAGGCAAGTAATGCTAGCTTTCATGGAGAGGATATGACATGCATGCCAACTACAGAAGGAAGGCTAATAGTTAAAGTATTTATTGGATTAAATAAGAAGCTTAAGAGTCCTACTTAGTGTTTCAGTTTTACTAGTCTTTTCACATAATGGTTTTGATTGGCCCTGCGTGGTTTATATATGTAAAAACTCTTGGCTTACGAAAGGGGGAGAAAGGATGAAGTTATCTACTACTACCCGTGAATACTAGAAGGAATTTGTGAGTTACAATTCCGTCTAGATTTCTGTCTTGTTCGTGTGCCTCTCTTGTTTTGATCTATCGGCACCACGTTCTAAACACTGCATCAGTTGGTATTCAGAGCGGAGGTTTGAGTCCATGGCAGGAAGGCGAAAGAATCGTAGCCGTCTAGCCCAGCAAAATGCTCGTGATGCTGAGATGGATGAGGAGTCTCACAATGGATCTCCCCGTCGTTTTCGAAACCTGCAGGACATCGATGCTAGATTGAGGGATCAAGACCGGGAGTTGAGACGTCAAGTGCAGACCCTAGTACAGCAGATGGCAGCCATGCAAACTCATATGGCTGAAATTGCTGACACTAGGCGACGGAGGGACATGCCAGAAGATCAGGGTGATGAAGATGCTGATTATGGCAGTGACGGCTCTTCAGAAAGTAACCTGAGGCATCCTGATGTCAATCCTTTTGCGAGGCGTCGGCGTGACAACCGAGCTGCCGCTGAGCACGATGGCAACCGTCGCCGTTGCTTTCGAGTTAATTTACCAGAGTTTTCTGGAGGTCTATCTGCTGAAAATTTTGTTGATTGGCTTGATCAAGTCGAGCTTATATTTGAGTATGCAGGAGTTCCAGATGAGGAGCGTGTCCCTGCAGTGGCAATGCAACTGAAAGGGCGTGCCTCAGTTTGGTGGAAAAATCTTGAAAAGAGCCGTAGAGTTCGTGGCAAGAGGAAGATTGATTCATGGTATGCCATGAAGGAAAAAATGCAGCGTGAATTTCTTCCATTTAGTTATGAGGAAGCATTATTTTTGCAGCTCCAGAACCTACGTCAGGACACTAGGAGCGTGAATGAATATACAGATGAGTTCTACCAATTGGTCTCACGTAATGACTTAAGTGATTCCAAGGGTCAATTGGTGGCAAGGTATATTGGTGGCCTTCGTAAATCTATCCGAGATGTGTTGGCTTTGCATACACACTTCACAGTTTCAGAAGCATACCAACGGGCTATCACTGTCGAGACACAACAACAGCGAGCATGGTGCTTCGATAGCTCTGCATCTCGGGCAATAACAGAGTCAGCAGGAAGCAGAGATATACACCAAATAAATTCTGCACCTAAGCAAAAAACAACAGCAGAATCATCAAAGCCAAGAAGTGGCCGCTGTTTTAAGTGTGGTTCATCTGAACATTTGCAAAGGGAATGTCCCAAGAACAATAGCAGGGATGGTAAAGGATTAATGGCTGAATTTGATGACGAAAATGAGCAGCAAGATGATCCTGTTTATGACAGTTATGCAGATGAACATGAGCAGAAGATTGAGCTAGGTGGAGATACAGGTGCAATGCTTGTAACTGAGCATGCACTAGTAACACGACCGAAGGATAATGAAGATTGGCGACGTCGGAGTTTATTCCACACTCGATGTACCATGGGTGGTAAAGTATGCCATGTCATTATAGATAATGGCAGCTGGGAGAACACAATATCTGAAGATGCTGTTAAGAAACTTGGGCTCGAGAAAATCAAGCATCCGCATCCTTATAACATGAGGTGGTTTAAATCTGATAAAGTATCGAAAGTCCACTTTCGGTGTTTAGTTTCCTTCTCTATTGGTAACAAATTCTTTGACGAGGTCGAATGTGATGTGGTTGATATGGATGTTAGTCATCTCATTTTGGGAAGGCCCTGGCAGTATGATCGATATGCCTTGCATGATGGAAGAAAAAATACATATACTGTCTCCAAAAATGGACAAAAGTTTGTGTTACATCCAGTGAATATTGATGAGGAAACTACAACAAGTGGTGGTGAATCATCTGGGGCTACAAATCTGGTATCTTATAAGCAATTTTTGCATGATTCACATGGAGGTGATGTTTACTTGCTGCTAGTTGCAGAGCAGAGAAATGCCATCACCATACCAAAAGAGGCACAAGATTTGGTTAACGAATTTTCTGATGTATTCCCCAAAGAGCTCCCTTCTCTATTACCTCCCATGAGAAACATACAACATCGCATTGATCTCATACCAGGTGCGAGTTTGCCAAATCGTCCAGCTTATCGCATGAATCCAACAGAGTACACAGAGCTCAATAGACAAGTACAAGAATTACTTGATAAGGGATTCATTCGTCCTAGTCTGAGTCCTTGTGCTGTCCCAGTATTGCTGACACCAAAAAAAGGATGGATCTTGGCGTATGTGTGTGGACTGTCGGGCTATCAATAAGATCACTGTTACCTATTAGACATAAATCTAGCATCCGGTAGATGCATTTATTATTATAAATTTGGTATGGAAGAAATTTATTGCTCGGTGATATGTAAAGGGATGGATGATCGTGAGTGGATGTACACTGGCCGCTCAAGTAAAGGTGAATGTACAGATGAATGGATTGCCAAGACTGATGCGTTCTTGAAGCAAGCTTTTGCCAATGCGAAAGGGGTGCCAACTACTTTCTGTCCATGCGTGGTTTGCGACAATCGTAAACGCCAAACAGA
The DNA here is from genome assembly GCA_033239725.1 of Echinochloa phyllopogon. NCBI lineage: Eukaryota > Viridiplantae > Streptophyta > Magnoliopsida > Poales > Poaceae > Echinochloa > Echinochloa phyllopogon. The sequence continues at coordinate 34,136,018 of BTCW01000008.1, forward strand.
AGTTGTCATGGGTAAACATCTCGTCAGACATGGATTTACGGAGAACTATACTCGGTGGACACGCCATGGTGAAGCCGTTGATCGTGTGAGAGACGAGGCCGTGAGGCAGCGCATCGAGGAGTTTGATGATGAGGCAGGGGTAGGGGACATGTTGCATGACTACGACGAAGCACACTTCAATGATGGACCTAGGGAGGAGGAGCCGGAGGCCACTGCAAAGGCTTATTATGACATGTTGTCAGCGGCACAACAACCACTTCACTCGCACACTAAGGTTTCTCAATTCGATGCCGTTGCACGTCTGTTGGCCATCAAGTCCCAGTTTAGCTTGGGTCGAGACGCCTTTGACCACATCCTGACAGTTTTGGGCGGCCTCCTTCCGGAAGGTCACATTCTGCCAAAGAACATGTACGCGGCACAGAAACTTCTAAATGCACTTAAGATGCCGTATCAGAAGATACATGCTTGTCCAAATGGATGCATCTTATTTAGGAAAGAATTTGCGGACGCAAAGCAATGTCTGAAGTGCAAGGCTTCTAGATTCGTGGAGATAGTCGGTGCTAATGGTAAGAAGAAGCAAAGCAAAATACCCGTGAATATCCTACGGTACCTTCCACCTATACCGAGGATCCAACGGCTTTGCATGACCGAGGACTCCGCGAAACAGATGACATGGCACAAAAGTGGAGTGTGATACAATCCTGATAAGCTCATACATCCATCCGATGGTGAAGCATGGAAGCACTTTGATGGGATTCATCGTGACAAGGCTAGAGAGGATCGGAATGTGCGTGTTGCGTTGGCAACAGATTGGTTCAACCCGTATGGAATGATGGCTGCCCCATACTCTTGTTAGCCAATGTTCGTGATCCCACTCAATCCCCCCCCCCCGGTGTCCTATTTCAACGGCAGAACATCTTTTTGTCGTTAATTATTCCTAATTACCCAGGGAAAAATATGAGCGTGTATATGGAGCCTCTTGTTGATGATTTGGACCGTGCTTGGGAGGAAGGTGTATGGACATATGATCGAGCTACAAAAACAAACTTTAAAATGCATGTCTTCTACCAGTACTCCATGCATGACCATCCGGCGTATGAGATATTCTGCGGCTGGTGTGTCCACGGGAAGTTCCCATGTCCAATATGCAAGGCATCTCTGAAGTTCATCTGGTTGACCAAGGGTGGAAAATATTCATGCTTCGACAAACATCGTCAATTTCTCCCTCTTGAACACGAATTCAGACAAGATATCAAGAACTTCATGAAAGGTGTAAGGGTTCTAGACCCTGCACCACAGATGATGACAGGTGCGGATGTTCGTGCAGAGTTAGACGCTCTCGAGGTCGGGGAGGATGGCCGTTTTGTGGGATATGGCGAGCAACATGCCTGGACTCATAAGTTGGGCCTTTGGAAGCTCCCGTACATGCCAGACCTTCTGCTTCCACATAATATTGATATGATGCACACTGAAAAGAATCTTGCCGAGGCACTTTGGGGTACAATCATGAACATTCCTGATAACACCAAAGACAATACCAAGGCTAGAGTGGATCAGCAGCGGTTATGCAATAGACCGAAGCTAAATATACCACCTCCCAGGGACGGCAAATCATGGAAAAAACCTAAGGCCGATTTCGTTCTCGATAATGACCAAAAGAGGGAAGTGCTAAGTTGGTTCCAAACATTGAAATTTCCTGATGGGTACGCAGTGAATTTGAAGAGGGGAGTGAACTTAACTACTCTACGAATCAACAGGCTCAAGAGTCATGACTACCACATATGGCTTGAGCGGCTTCTTCCGGTGATGGTTCGAGGCTATGTCCCCGAGCATGTCTGGCAAGTGCTGGCGGAGTTGAGCAATTTCTTCTGCCAGCTGTGTGCTAAGGAAGTATCGAAGCCCATGCTTGCAGAAATGGAAAAGCTTGCTCCTGTGTTGCTATGCAAGTTGGAGAAGATATTTCCACCGGGCTTTTTCAACCCGATGCAGCATATGATTCTGCACCTTCCGTATGAGGCACGAATGGGAGGGCCTATGCAGAACCGCTGGTGCTATCCAATTGAAAGATGTCAGAAGGTTCTTCGAACTAAATGCAAAAATAAATGCAAGATTGAAGCATCTATTGTAGAGGCATACATTCTCGAGGAGGTGTCAAACTTCACGACGAAGTATTATGCTGACAACCTCCCTAACGTGCACAATCCACCGCCTCGTTATAATGTTGGCGAAGTTGAATCGAACCTCAGCCTTTTCCGAGGGCAACTAGGAAGTGCAAGTGAAGGCACCAACAAAAATTTGACAATTGCAGAGTGGCGCGCTATCATGCTCTATGTGCTCACCAATCTATCCGAAGTTGAGCCATACTTGCGGTAAGTTCAGAACGATCTTGTTTTCGAGTACCTAGCCACTATTCTGCATCCAACACTCTTGTTTCTTATTCATACAGGGAATTTCTTGATCAATTCTGGCGTAATAGGAGGGCTCCTACCCCACACGAAGTTGATGACCTTCTTAAACATGGAAACCCAGATTTTATTTCTTGGTTCAAACGGAAGGTACACTTAATTTCAGTCTTGTCCTAAATTCGACGTTACTGAAGTCGTGTCATTAATATAACAAACTATCCTGGTCGAACTCGCAGGGCCAATCCGTAGTTACTATGAGTGCCGAGTTGAGACAGATCTCCGATGGTTGTGCGTATAAGGTCAAGTCATTTACCGGATATGACGTGAATGGTTATCGTTTTCGCACAACAAGTCATGAGCAGAGGATGCCCAATCGAATGACTACAAATACCGGAGTCTATACTCCAGGCTCTGATGGGGCCGATTACTATGGGAGACTTGAAGAAATATACGAGCTTAATTTTGGTGGAAGCAAACCTCTTTCTCCTGTTATCTTCAAATGTCATTGGTTTGATCCTTCAGTGGTGAGACGAACCCCTAGTCTTGGGCTAGTCCAAATTCGACAATCATCTGTCTTACCTGGAGATGATGTCTATATAGTGGCTCAACAAGCCACCCAGGTGTATTATTTGTCATACCCGTGCAAAAAGGACAAAAGGCTTCAGGGTTGGGACGTTGTATACAAAGTGTCGCCACGCGGTAAACTACCAGTCCCAAACAATGAAGATTATAACATAGATCCAAACACCTATGATGGAGAGTTCTTCCAAGAAAATGGGCTAGAAGGATCTTTTGAGATAGACTTAACCCAGGCGGTTGGAATGGATTTAGACTCAGAAATGTTTGTTGACGAGGACACTGGAGATGTGGTTCATAATGCTAAGGAGGTAGAGTTACTAGAGCGATTACAATTAGGCAATGACGAAGACGACGACATTCCTCCGCCTTTGGAGGACGACCATGAACATCTCAAAATGTACGATAGTGATGATGCGACCGTTGATCCAGATAATCCTGATCCGGATGATTATTTCTAATAAAAGTACGTTTATATATTGCATCATCTCTTTCTAATAGTTTATGTCGGGTCATATTTCTTATATATTACATGTTTTTCTAATAATTTATGTTTATATGTGAAATCTAATAATTGTATGTTTTTGTTGATCGCAGGTGATTGAACCAATATGGTGGGTCGTGGTGGTGCGATGAGGAATGTCATGTCGTTGTACCGGAAGTTTAAAGATGGGGGGTCCGAGGCAGCTGGGTCGTCTGGTGCCAAGGGCAAGGGGCGAAAGAAGAAGGCCACAGGCGGGGGGCGAGGCAAGGGCAAGAGGCGAGAGCGGACCCCCGTACCTTTGTCGTCTTCGTCTGACGAGGACTTTGTTCCTTCGGCGGCGGACACTCGGGCCACGGAGCACGAGTACCGCGAGGACGAGGAGCACGAGGTAGTGGAGCATGTGGCCGAGGAGCACGGGGCCGAGGAGCACGGGGCCGAGGACCCCGAGGGCGAGGATGTAGAGGGGTCCACCTCCTCTGAGAACTCGGCCCTTTGGCAGCGAGGTCCCTCGTAACTCCCGAAGCGCCCGATACCCATGGAGCGTCGCCCCGTGATCGCACCCAGCCCTCCAAGGTAAGTAATTTTAGATGTTACACAGACCTTCTCGTTTCATATTCATATGTTGGAAATCACAATATGGACTAACAATTTATCTTAATCACTTGGGCAGGAATTGGGTGATGGTCACCCCAGGCGCTGGTCACGCCCGCAAAGTCAACGGCATCCTGGGTCTTCTTTGCAGGGAGCTGTTTCCGGGTCTGGTGACCATTGGCGGCAGGGAGGAGCCGGCCTACACCTTTGACCACTACGTCGCCGCTGGCGATCTGGAGGACCGGGAGCGCAGGATCTTCAACAACAAGGCCTACCGGGTAAAGGGAGAGCTTTGGGTAAGTATTCGTTGCACTACACTGCGCAACACAGCACTTTCATTGAATAATCTACAAATAATGCAACATTCATCGTGTATATATGCGCAGGACTTCTACAGATGCGCCCCGGGACAGGAGGCTTCGGCGGATGCTGTGGCACATGCAGCCTGCTGGAAGCTTGTCAAGGACCTGCACTACGAGGCACGCGTGCAGGCCGTAATTGATTATTTCGCGGCACTCAAGATCTCCGTGAAGAAAACGGAGGCAAGAAACATGAAGTTGACCAAGGAGCAGTATCTGGCGGTATGTAAATCGATACTGTTTTATTTTAAGATTAAGTACTTTAAATTCGATCTTGTTATATGTCGTACACTTGATGTCTTGTAGGCGATTCCGTGGTGGTGCGCCCCGCATCCCACGTGCTGGGAGGTGATAGTCGACAAGTGGTGCAGCGCCGAGTGGGCCGCTCAGCACGACCTTTGCCGGGAGCAGCGTTTGCTGATGCCCGGTGTCTCACACCATCAGGGCAGCCTTAGCCTTGAGGAGTACAGGGCCAAATGGGTACGCCGAGTCATTTCTATATTCGCTCACTCTATTCTGTGTAATTACTAATTCATATTGTTTGTTTTTTCAGTTGGCGTCACATGGTGGTGCGCCTTGCTCACAGCTCGAGGCTTTTGCTATGGCCCACAAGGGCAAGTCGACCTCCGACTTCCGGTACAACCCGGAGGACGGGCCCGCGGCATACAGCAACGCCAGTGTCCACAGTCGCCTCACAGCATATCAAGAGGTCGCGAAGGAGGTCCACGGGTCAGACTGGGATCCGACCGCCCACGACATTGATGGAGAAGTGGTCATGAGGGCGGGAGGAGGCAAGAAGCACGGGCGGTACTTGATCGCCAACAACACCATCGACACGGCCTCTACCCCCACACTCTCCCAGATTCGAGCCAGGAGCACGAGCTCTTCAGCGGCTATCCGCCAGCCTCTTCCCGGTTCACACTTCGGGATGCAGGCACTCCAGGTTATTTCTGTTTCTATCTTTGTACGTGAAGTTTGCTTACGTTTATAATGTATTATAACAATGCGATTGAATATTGCAGGCCCGGTTGGATGAAGAGACGGATGCAACTGGAGTTGGAGGTGCAGCAGATACGGGAGGCGGAGGCCGAGAAAGACAGGCAGAAGGAGGAGGCCGAGCGGACGAACCGAGCATGGCAGGAGCAGGTATTTGCCTACCTGCAGAACATTGGCCAGCGCGTGGGTGAAGGTCCGCTGCCGCCGATGCCACCACCGCCTCCACCACCACGTGTGCCTATTTCTCCCGTGAGTCACTTGAGAACCCTGTAATTTCATTTCACAACTCATTTCTGTCGAAAATCTTGTAACACACACCACTAATCTCTTTTGGGCAGGCTCCTGGCTCGGCCGCGTCGAATGACGGCCCTCAAGACGAAGACCTTGCGGCGCGGGCGGTTAGATCGTTGTTCGGACCCCCCCTCTTCCGTGAGTGATGGATGTTGGACTTTGTAAACATATGAATGATGGATTTTGGATGTTTGGATATTGAATTTGTGACATTTCTGTGATGTTGGATGGTTTAGTGACTTATATGTGTTTGTTTATGGTTGTTTGATGGTTTATTGGCTATATATATATATATGAATTGCCTGTGATGCCTATTATAAACTGCCTGTAATGCCTATTAGAAACTGCCTGTGATGTTTTTGTTGAGGGGTCCTTTTAACGCAAAAAATTAATAAAAACAGGAAAAAAATTGATGCTTTGCCGAGTGTTACACTCGGCAAAGAAGTGCTTTGCCGAGTGTATTGGCTTTAACACTCGGCAAAGAGGTTGTTTCTGTCATTTCTGGAACAGCCTTTGCCGAGTGTTCAAGCTTTGCCGAGTGTGTTAGCCTTAACACTCGGCAAATATGCAACCTTTTGCCGAGTGTTAAAGCCCTTACACTCGGCAAAGGGTTGTCCAGGGCCTGCCCCTAACCAGCCTTTGCCGAGTGCGACACCCGGCAAAGGATCGAGTCTTTGCCGAGTGCGACACTCGGCAAAGGCTCCGTTAGCACTAACAGCCGGCCGCGGCGTCCGTGAACCCATCCTTCGAATCTAGAGCAGGTACTAGCACCAACACACGTGTCAAACGACACAAACCAAATCCAAACCATCAAAATAGATCCATATATCCAACGGTCCCGTCCATCCTACTCATGTTCCCTAATCTCCAAGTTACAATTAGAACTTCACAACCGGTTCCTAGCTATTGCATAAACTGTTACTCAAGTTCAACATCATAGGCTCAACCATGATAGAAAATTAAGCATGAAACTACCCATAACCACCCAATCGAGGCTTCAAGAAATACCTAGTAAATCCTAACATGGGATTCAATTTTATAACACAACATGCAACTAGATTTAACTATTCTTGTAAAATGAAATAAATGTAGGATCAAATATGAGTAAGGACACATGTCCTTAGTTGTAGAGCGATCAACAGCTTTAAACTCAGACTCGAAGATACATAAACAGCATGCTTCCTAATAGGCAAACAACCACAAACAACAACACGCAATAAATATAAGAACAGTACACCAAATATTAATAAAATATGCTACAAATGTTACTGACACATAGTACTCGCCTCTAGGAACGCGTGAGCGCAAGAGTCGCTAAAAATGGATTTACGATTAAAAAGATACAAGAGTTACGCGAGACTATTTAAATAACAGGGACTGCATAGTAAAGAGCAGACTGTACAGTGAACAAAGATCCGAAATTAGTGAAATATCAAGGTTTTATATGTAAAAGTACAAGGGTTAGGGCTTGGATAATATTATCAAGTTATTCAGTGGTTAGGACGCAAAAGTGGTTGACCTGGAATAATTGTGTTGTGATTACATATAAGGATGGGGCGGTAATGAAAAAGACTGGTTGATTGGGCTCGGATGCTGATGTGTCGTACACATGGCGCTGTTGTCAGCAGGGTGAGGTGGCGGCGACTGCTGTGAACTGGGTCTGTGGGGAACTGTGGACTAAAGAACCATAACTATGGTCCACCATGAACAAGGTCCATACGAAGAGGTATGCCATTGTTTTTAATCTGGGCCGTCGTCTATGTTGGATCTAAATGGCTGCTGCTTCATCTGCTAGCTTCAACACATAAGAAGCGTTAACAACTACAGGACCTGGGAGGCTCATGGTCTGTACCCCACTGGTGCAACCCTAGCTTGGCCTATGGGACTAACTATGGTGCACGGATTTTAACGGGAAGTGGAAAAACGGAAAGAGTACTTTGGAGAGCCTCGGCATTGCTGATTCATCTGCTAGCTAGCTTCACCGTTGAAATCTCACCTAGCTAGGGCACTTTGGAGAGCCTCGGCATTGCTGTTTGTGTGCAGTTCGAAGAGAACACGGAATGGCTAATAGGGGTTCCTCTGCTGTTGTTCGATGATTTTGCGCAAAACAAGGACGAGAGGTCGGCCGGCGTGCCTTCTTGCTTCTTGGTGAACCAGCTGTGCGGACGATGACACTACGACTAATATGAGAGGGGGCCAAAACGGTGAGACAGAGGATGGCGTCATGGCGATGAGGACAACTCCCGCGAGATAGAGGAGACGATGCTGCAGTTCCTAGCACGATTCAGCGACGAGTTGTGACGAGAAGGTCCTGCCTTTCGTGTCCCTGCGAATCCACAGGAACGATCAGAGGAGACAGGAGGGAGTATCCGGCGAAGAACAGAACCAGCGACAGCGATGACAACTCACCAGACGTGGAGTGCCGGCCGGGTAGATGAGAAAGGAATGAGTCTGCCATGCATCTCATTTTAAAGGGTGATCGAAGGAGAGAGATAGATGATCGAGTTGCCGGTTAGAGGGTTATTGCACTCACGACCACACATCCTTTAATTATGTTAAAACGTGCATAAAAGAAAATCAAATCCGCGTAATAATTACATACTAGCATATATACAGGTCAATGGCTGCAGATTGCTTGTTTTAGTCGTTGCTCGGCAAATAATGCATCATATCTTGAATAATGTCTGACCTAACGCGTCTGTGATCCGCGGCCTGTACATCGGAAAAGGGCAAACTAACGGAAAAAAAGAAGAACGTCGTGCGATCCAACGGGTACATGTTACTGGTAGGAAGTCCGGCCAATAGAACACGATTAGCAGCAAGCCTTCATTGGTTGCCTGCATGATACAACAATTTACGTATAGAGTTGTCTGCATTGGTTGGTCATTACGTGTTCGCAATTTCATCACAGTTCGTACTCACTACCAGAATCCTTCACATCCGCCCGCCTCCTCCGCCTCGGCCATTTTTGGACCCGGTGCTGATGGGGCTTCAGCACCGGGTCCAACGGCTAGGAGCGGGGGCGGCGCGGAGGTGTGTCAGGGCGGACACATTAGCACCGGGTCGTGGCAAGACCCGGTGCTAATGTTCACCCTTTAGCACCGGGTGCAGCCACGACCCGGTGCTAATGTGCCCGAGGCCTTTAGCACTGGGTCGTGGCTGCACCCGGTGCTAAAGGGTGAACATTAGCACCGGGTCATGCCACGACCCGGTGCTAATGTGTTTGAATATAGGGGCTTCCTCCTCCCCCGCCCGAGCCAGCTGAACACTTAGCCGCTGTGTTCATGCTGCTCGGCCGAGGTGCTGCCCAAATTTTTTTCAAAATTTGTGAAGAATCTACTCATCTAAGGAGCACTACAAGGTACACTCTTTCATTCTCTAATGTTTTATTTAGCTTGTAATCCTTCTATGATTTAGAAATAGAGGGATTTGTGAATCAAAGTAAAGCTAGCTAGAGAGAGCTTGTGTTCTTGGAGGAGAGAGAGGAAAGAGCTTGAGTTCATGGTGGAGAGAGTGTTCATGTTGTGTTTTAAATGGAGAGAGAAGGCAAGCTAGTTAGTACTTTGTTTTGTATGACTTGTGAATAGTTATAAGGCTTATAGTAATGTAGTTTTAGAAATTACTAGAAAATCAATATAAAATGCTAGAAAATCTTATAAATTACTAGAAAATCTTATAAATTACTAGAAAATCAATATAAAATGCTAGAAAATCTTATAAATTAATAGAAAATCTTATAAATTCTAGAAAATCAATATAAAATGCTAGAAAATCTTATAAATTAATAGAAAATCTTATAAATCTTATAAGGCTTATAGTAATGTTATATTTAATGAATATAGTAATGTAGTTTTAGAAATTTATTTATATAATGGAATATATATTATAATTTGTATTTATTTATATATTAAATTTTTTTATCTTTAAATTGTATTGTATATTTGTTATTGGTTAATAATGCAGATGAATAGACAATGGATGTACGGGGACCCCCACGCTCAGGCGTTCCGTGATGGCCTTAGGACGTTTCTCGATGCCGCCGAGGCTAACAGGACGCCGTCCGGTTTCATGTTCTGCCCATGCACCCATTGTAAAAATATACAATCGTACAAACAAAGAGGTTGTCTTCAAGTGAATTTGATGAGGCACGGTTTCATGAGGAATTATTCTGTTTGGACGAAGCACGGTGAAAGATGAATTCTAATGGATGAAGATGAAGAAGACGAGGCCGATGACGACATTCCATTATTGGCTCAATACTACGGTTCCTTTGCATATGCTGCAATGGGTGATGCCGATGAGGAAGATGTTGCTCGGGAAGGCGATGCTCAGGAAGATGTTGCTCAGGAAAATGAACCTACTGATGGGCTCGGGCAAATGTTGCGTGATGCCGAGAAAGACTGCGGCAATGATAAGGAACTGAAAAAGATACAGCGCATGTTGCAGGACCACAAGACTGACCTGTACCAAGATTGCAAAGAGGGGCTAAAGAAGTTGGGTAGCACACTTGAACTTCTGCAGTGGAAGGCAGCAAATGGTGTTACTGATAAGGGTTTCGAGGAGCTACTGAAACTCGTAAAGAAGATTCTTCCAGAGGGTAACACATTGCCATCGATGACGTATCAAGCAAAACGTGTTGTTTGCCCTCTCGGTTTGGAGGTGCAGAAGATACATGCGTGTCCTAATGACTATATCCTCTATCGCGGACAGTACGAACACTTGGATCGTTGTCCGGTTTGCACCTGCGCGCGATACAAGATCAGGCGGGACGACCCTGGTGATGGTGGGGGAGAGCGTTCTAAGAAAAAAATCCCTGCGAAGGTGATGTGGTATTTCCCTCTGATACCCCGTCTGAAGCGTTTGTTCAGGAACAAAGACCATGCCAAACTGATGCGCTGGCACAAAGAAGAACGTAAGCAGGATGGCATGTTGAGACACCCCGCCGATGGATCCCAGTGGAGGAACATCGACAGAGCATTCCCAGAGTTTGATGCTGATGCGAGGAATGTTAGGCTTGGTTTAAGTACCTGTTGACACCAAAAATTGGCACCAAGAAGAGGCTGACATGTGGGCCGGATTCGTTGAAAAGATGTCATTCGGCAAAGAAGTTTTTTCCCAGAGCATTCGGTAAAGGCGTTCTGCGGTCGGGAATGCATCGTCATTCGGCAAGAGAACTGTTTCGCAAAAGGCATTCGGGGGCGCGTGATGACGTGGATCAAGTATAAGGAAAAGACTGGTTTAACTTGGAATGCAAGACGGATACGGTGCCCCGGCGTTTATCTTTTTTAGGAAAATAAATAATGTAATCGTAATCGATTAGGAGTCGTGTCGAAACCTGGGTATAAATATAAACCCGTGGTAATTGTAAAAAAGGGACAATCAATCATACAACAAACCGGCCCCGTGCCAACTTCGAGTCCTTTTAGTCGAGTCGTCGAGTTCTTCGAGAGGAATCATCGATCCGTCGACCTCCGTAAGTACCGGCAACCCTGCACCATGCCTAGTATCATGTGGTGGATTTAGGCTTTGGTTCAGGAAGGTTCCATTGTTAGATCATGAGCCATGCGGTGGGCTAAGTTTTAGCTTGGAACAAGTTATCGGCTCTATTGGATTTTGGCAAGATCTGATAGATTCATTAAGTTACCATGTGTTGCTCTGGATTTTACCTTTATGTTTAATTCATTACAACACTCTTTTGCCCAGTCCAGGTTGATTAGATTCGGTTCCAGCTCATAATGCACTGCGTTTCCATAGCCGAATTCGAAGTCAATCTGGATTGCCACGTGTTGCGGGTCCAAGCTCGTTGGTCTTGTGTAGATCTTGACAGAACTGGGTATCATGCGGTGGATGCAGGTTTTTGGGTCGTCTTAGAGCTAATCATCCGGTGGATTAGAATTCGATTCGATCTGATAGACCTATCATCACCAACGAAGCATGTTCCTTCTTCATGGAACCCGATTCGGCTATATAGCTGTATTCGGTAGTATCGCCACGAGCGAAACATGTTCATGGTTTTGTTTTAAATAAAGAATGCTTTTAGCCTTCCACGTTTAGAGTATATCATGCGGTGGATTGATCTATTCTTGGTTGGTGGTGTGATTCCAAGCAAGTCGTATCATGCGGTGGATTAACTTGCTTGTCTCATGCTCGACGGGTTGAAAAGTACCTAGACATGCGGTAGACTAGTGCTTTTTAATCTATGTATTCTTGTTTATTATGAAGCTATGGTCATGTTTTCGCCCTTTTATTTATTTATCATGCTCCGTTCCTCGTTAATCGGTTATGAATATGCGTTACAATGTTTATTCAGTCAACTACCGATTTTTCGTCATGCTTACGTCACACATTCGGCAGTGCGCTTCCTGCGTGCTTTGCCGATTGCCGAATGATGCTTTAACTGCTGACAGATAGCTTCTCTGTAGCTATTTGTCATTCGAAACTGGCTCCGTAATCGCAATTATGGAACTATCTGGTATCACCCGGTACGTTCCATGTGTTATTTGAACATATTTTCTCCCTTTGTCAGTTTTTTTAGGAAAATTGACTGGCACGCTTTCGGATTCAAACGCTCGGGCCACGTGTGAAGCTAGCTAATTCGGCTTGCTGTGTGCTTGGCGTGAAGTGCGGATTTTACGTCAACACACTTTTTGGCACGCCTGGTGGGACACACAAGCTTCGAAGATGCCTGAATTAAAAGACATTCTGGATGTCACTTTTGAAGAATTGTCTGATGAACATCAACAAATGGTGAAGACTGCTGCAGATCAGTTCATCAAGAAATGCTTGCTGTCTTTTGCTAAGAACAGGAGTGGTGCACCGTTTCTCAAGTCAGATCTGCCAAGAGTTCTTTTGCCGGGACAATCTGATCTTACCGAAGATGAAGAAAGGGAGAAGTTCTCTGGCTTGTTGTACAAGGCTTTAGGAGAAACAATGACCAATCATAATGTTGCATTCCTGAACAGTTTTCGGCTCATACTGGTCAACATCTTTGGTCAACACGTGGATAAACCTTTTGAGCAAGCGCATGGACAACTTGGTGGACCAACATATTTCAATATTCAAGCATCGGTCCCAAAACGTCATGGTAAAGGTATTGAAGAAACTGAAGTTTCTGGAACCAAAGACGCGAGTGGACAGCCGATTCAACAAGAGCTTCAGCATGCATTGCCGAAACCTCGTACATATGGTGATATGGCATTTGGCACCACGGGAAATCCACCTGCTTCTGCTTACAAGATATCCCCTCTGAACAACAGGCTACAAAGGGATGTGTATGGAAACGGATATTCAGAGTTCATGGATTACAATGCTATCAATGCTCTCCCGAATCCCGGATATGTTGGTACTACAGGGATGCCTGCTGGAAGACCAGGGAATCAAGATACCAATATTGACCTCATGGTGCAAAAGATGACCGATGTATTGCAAAATCAATTCGGTCTGAAGCCTAAAAATCAGGGGTACATGTACTCGTCTCCTTTCCCAGAATGGTACCAAAGGGTATCATTGCCGAATAGAGTCAAGGTGCCTACAGAGTTTACTAAGTTCTCAGGACAAGACGATACTAGCACTGTGGAACATATAGCTCGATATCTGATGCAGCTTGGAGAAGCTTCAGCAGATGAGGCTTTCAGAATCAGATACTTTCCTTTGTCACTGACGGGTCCAGCTTTTACATGGTTTGCTTCTTTGCCTGCTCAGTCAATTTGTACTTGGAAAGACCTGGAGCAGAAGTTCCACGCTCATTACTACATTGGCAGTGCCGAGAAAAAGTTGGTTGATTTGACCAGCTTAAGACAGAGGAATAATGAGACACCTACGGAGTTCCTCAGGAGATTTAGGGAAACAAAGAGCATGTGCTTTTCTCTGAACATTCCTGACGACCAGCTAGCTGGTATGGCTGTAGCTGGCATGCTGCCTGCCATTCGGGAAAAGCTATTCGGAATGGAGTTCGATGATCTGGGCCAGTTGTCACACAGATTGGCCTTAATGAGCAACCAGGCATATGGTCTCAAGAAAGATGCCAGATTTGCTAAACACAATGATGTAGCTGACATCTATAACCAATTCCTTGAAAGAGCAGATCAAGGAGATGAGTATGAAGATAGTGAGGAGATAGCTGCAGCAGAGATAGTGTGGGGCAAAGAACCAGTCATGGTGAGTCAGAGGTGGATTAAACAGAATAAGGACACCTATGATTTTGATGTAACTAAGGCAGATAAATTGTTTGACTATCTTGTAAAAGAAGGCCGGATCAAGCTACCAGAGGGGCATTCTATGCTTCGGCCTGATGGAGTGAAAGATAAAAGGTACTGTGGATTCCATGATAGAAATTCTCATTCCATCAATGAATGCAGGGTTTTTAGAGTGAGGATTCAGAAAGCTATCCAAGAAGGGCATCTGAAATTCGACAATAAGATGAAGTTGGACAATAACCCGTTTCCTCAGAACATGATTGGGTTCTCAATCAATATGGTGAATGTTGCCGAATCTGGAGAAAAGGGAAAGATGAAAGTCCTGACGTCGAGGGAAGCGAAGCAGAATGGCTCAGTCGATCCTAATCGGCAAATCACGATCGAACAGATTCGCGAGGAAAAGCCTCGTTTTCCGAATAGCCGATTTGAAATTGGGAAATCTTCTAAACTCAGAGTCACATCGCGCATTCTCCTCAATAAATGGCAGCGTCAGCAAGAAAAAGAACGCTATCAGAGACGTGAGTACGAGGAGAAGAGGAGGTGCGAAGAAAAAAGGTATGAGGAAGAACAAGAGGAATATGTCCGAGAACGAGAACGTGCACATTGGGATTGTGTCTTCTTCAGACACTGTTGGAACGAGGGTTTAAAGCTGCCCACATGGAATAACTGTCCTGAATGCAGTAATGGATATGTCGAACATAGGCAAAATGGTGCCAGTCGCCGATCCGTCCACGAAAGAATTGGAAGGATACATCCTAGTGATAATCGGCGTCTAAAAATATATAAGAACGATGATCAACCAAGGAAAAGACATGCTGATCATAGATGGATTGATCATGAAGAAGAAGATCGTGAGTATGTCTGGCAAAAAGGACAGTGGTGTCCACCTCGTTTAAGAAAGAGCCAGAAGAGAAGAGTCCAGCGCCTGAGGAATCAAGAGTTGAAGCAAGCAGGAACTAGGATGAGATCGATATGGCGTCCAAAAGACAAACCTGACGAATCGGGTCATTCGGCTCCTACATGCATGGTATGTTTTTTGCCGAATGAATTTATGGCTCCAGCTAATCAAATTGTACAGGAAGAAATATTGTCAGAAGTGGATGAAGCCGAGCAATGTGGGTTAATGGCACAATTTGTATTGAATAAGCAAGCTATTTTCGAGAAGCCAGTCCAGAATCGGCACATGAAGCCACTGTACTTAAGAGGATATGTCAACGGAAAGCCACTGACGAAGATGTTTGTTGATGGTGGAGCTGCTGTTAATGTGATGCCATACAATACATTCAGGAAACTTGGCATGAGCCCTGGAGATTTAACGCCAACAAGCATAGTTTTGAATGATTTTGCTGGAAATCCTTCGTACACCAAAGGATGTGTGCATGTAGATCTGATGATTGGATCTAAGATTCTTCTTACAACCTTCTTTGTTATTGAAGGCAAAGGGGCATACAGCTTGCTACTTGGAAGGGATTGGATCCATGCGAATTGCTGTATTCCATCTACTATGCATCAGCAGCTTATTCAGTGGATAGATGATGAAGTGGAAATTGTCCCAGCAGATGATTCAATTAGCGTGGCTAATGTGGAACCAGCCTTCTGGGAATATCAAGGCATAGATTGTTTCTCAGGTAAGGACTAGGGAGAAGGTCCTGTTGAGCCAGTCAGCAGTGATCAACAGCCGATTGAAGCAGTCGGCTCTTTTAGTAATTTTTAATGGATAATCCAATCGATGGGACTGATGGGAAGCTGGGACATGGATTTGTGTCGGCTGATAAATTAGAAGAAGTAGACATTGGAGATGGTGACAAACCAAGGCCGATATTCATCAGTGCTAGCTTGGATTCAGTTTTCAGAGAAAAGTTGATTGAGTTGTTAAAAGAATACAGAGATTGCTTTGCTTGGGATTATTCGGAGATGCCTGGTTTAGATCGTTCCATTGTTGAGCATCGATTGCCGATCAAGCCTGGTTATAAACCTTACAAGCAACCACCCCGGAAAATCTACAAAGATGAAGTGTTGACCGATGTGAAGAAAGAAGTGGAAAGATTAATAGCCGCAAATTTTATTCGGCCATGCAGATATGCAGAATGGATCTCTAATATTGTTCCTGTGTACAAGAAAAATGGGAAGATGAGAGTTTGCATAGACTTTAGAGATCTGAACAGAGCTACACCCATGGATGGATATCCAATGCCTATTGCTGACTCGTTGGTTGATGCTGCTGCTGGATATAAAGTGATTAGTTTCATGGATGGTAATGCAGGGTACAATCAAATTTTTATGGCATTGGAAGATATAGCGAAAACAGCTTTCAGATGTCCAGGACATATAGGGTTGTTTGAATGGGTTGTCATGACGTTTGGTTTGAAGAATGCTGGTGCAACTTATCAGAGAGCCATGAATTATATTTTTCATGAGTTGATCGGCAAGATTGTGGAGATATATATTGATGATGTTGTGATTAAGTCATTGGATCATGAAGCACATTTGGCCGACATAAGGAAAACTCTAGAGTGCACTAGGAAACATGGGCTCAAGATGAACCCAAATAAATGTGCTTTTGGAGTTTCGGCAGGAGAATTTCTGGGATTTCTGGTGCATAAAGGAGGAATAGGAGTTGGCAAGAAAAGTATGAAAACCATTGATGAAGTTGTTCCTCCAACTAATCTTAAGGAATTACAGTCATTACTTGGCAAGATCAATTTCGTAAAAAGATTCATATCGAACTTATCACGAAAGGTGTTGCCTTTCTCTTCACTGCTAAAAGTCAAGAAGGATCAGAAATTTGTATGGGGTGACGAGCAACAAAAGGCTTTTGATGAGATCAAGGAATACATGAAAGAACCACCAGTATTGGTACCTCCACAGCTAAACAAGCCTTTTAAGTTGTACGTGGCGGCCGATACCCAAACTATTGGATCGGCCCTCATACAAGAATTTGAGGGAAAGGAAAGGGTAGTTGCATACCTTAGCCGAAAATTGCTTGATCCCGAAACGAGGTATTCGGCTACCGAGAAACTTTGTTTATGTGTTTACTACTCCTGTACAAAATTTCGGCACTACTTGCTACATGCCGAATGCATTGTGTATTCAAAATTTGATGTGATAAAGCACATGCTGTCTATGCCAATTTTGAACGGAAGGATTGGCAAATGGATTTTAGCTTTGTCTGAATTTGAGTTAAAGTTTGAATCGGCAAAAGCTGTTAAAGGACAGATTATTGCTGACTTCATTACTGAACATCGCGATTCATCAGCTAATTTGCTTGAAATTACTCCTTGGGTATTATTCTTCGATGGATCTTCATGTGACAAAGGTGGTGGAGTAGGTATTTTGTTAATTTCGCCAAAAGGAGAGGTATTTGAATTTGCTATTCCTATTCAACCTACTGTCACTAATAATCAAGCCGAGTATGAAGCGTTGCTCAGAGGACTTCAATACTTGAGAGAAGCAAAGGCCATTGCAGTTGAAATCTTTGGAGATTCAGAATTAGTCATAAGGCAACTAAATGGCGAATATGAGTGCAGAAACGATACCTTAAGGAATTATTATGAGGAATGCAAGCAAATCTTAAAGGAGTTTCAGTCAGTAATTCTGCGGCATATTCCTAGGAGAGACAATGGAGAGGCGAACAGATTAGCTCAAAGTGCTTCAGGTTATAGAGAGCTTCAAGAAGTTTTTGCTAATGATGTATATGCTTTCGGGAGTAATCTAGCAGAATATGATTGGAGAAAAGAAATTGTTGATTATTTGGAGAATCCATCCCGAAAGGTTTCTAGAAAGCTCAGGTATAAAGCTTTAAAGTTTGTTCTTCTTGATGATAATTTATATTATAAATCCTTGGATGGGGTGCTATTACATTGCTTAAGTCAAGAAGAAGCAAAAAGGCTGATAAGTGAAGTGCATGATGGGCTGTGTGGAGCACATCAATCGGCTTACCGAATGAAATGGGTTATTAGGAGAACTGGGTATTATTGGCCCACAATGCTAGAAGACTGCTTTGAATATTACAAGGGATGCCAAGATTGCCAGAGATTTGGAAACATTCAAAGAGTTCCAGCATCGGTCCTGAATCCTATTATCAAGCCATGGCCATTCAGAGGATGGGGAATAGATTTGATTGGCCAAATAAATCCTCCATCTAGCAAGGGGCATAAGTTTGTGCTTTTAGCAACCGATTATTTTACTAAGTGGGTTGAGGCGATTCCATTAAAGAAGGTGACATCAGAGAATATGGTTGAATTTGTTAAAGAACATATCATTTACAGATTTGGAATTCCTCAAACAATCACCACAGATCAAGGAACTCAGTTTACATCTTCAGAGTTCAGAAATTTTGCTGAAAGTATGGGCATCAAATTGTTGAATTCTTCTCCTTATTATGCCCAAGCTAATGGTCAGGCAGAGGCTTCTAACAAGATTATGATTAAAATTATACAGAAGAAGATTGATCAGAAGCCAAGAAAGTGGCATTCGGTACTCAATGAGGCTTTATGGGCTTACCGAATGGCTCCACATGGGGCTACACAGACGTCTCCTTATGAATTGGTATATGGACATCATGCTATCTTGCCATGGGAGATACGGTCAGACTCAAGGAGGATAAAGTTGCAAAAGGATTTAAGTTCTAAAGATTATAATGATTTAATGATGGATGAATTAGAAGATTTGCATATGATTCGTCTCAGGGCCTTGGAAAATGTTGAGAAAAATAAAATGTGAGTTGCTAAATATTACAACAAGAAGGTGAAAGTCAAGCAATTTGCAGAAGGAGATTTAGTTTGGAAAGCAATATTACCGATTGGAACTAAATACAGTGCATTCGGTAAATGGTCTCCAAACTGGGAAGGTCCTTTCAGAGTGGTTAGATGCGTGCCTGGAAATGCATATGTCCTGAAAACTTTGCTGGGAGAAGAGTTTACTGCTGCTATCAATGGGAGATACTTGAAAAAATATTATCCTAGTGTTGAGGTTGATCGCTGATTGAAATATTCAATGCCAGGACAACTGAAACAGCCGGCATTCGGGAAGGAGCCGCCTTCAGAACAAATGCCAACAGAGGGAAAATGGCCAATACCAGAATGTATTGCCCTTAGTACAAATATTTTGCATCATGAGTTTGACCAAGTTATCACAAAAAAAAAAGACTGCAAAAGATAAGTTTTATTGCCGAAATTCCATAATCCCTAGTACAAACTAATGGAACAACCTGTTCAGAACAGACTGGGGATGAATGGAATCGGCAATGGCGACGCCATGAGCATCAAGGCGATCTATGGAGGCCTCAATATCGTCGATCTCCTCCGGATTGCCATTGGCAAAGCCGGGCGGTAGCCTGGAATAGTCAGTACCAGTGTGCGTCGACATGGCGACTAGGCCTGCGGCAGTGCCCAGACGGACGCCGTGTAAGGCCACCTCATCGATACGGCCTGCCACTGCACCGAGGTGAGCTTCTGGCGTGTCCGCAGGAGCATTCACCTTGTTTGCCAAAGACTCAATCAATGTCTTCAGCTGATCGAGTTCGGCGTCGCGATCTGTAGGATTACGAGGCAACGGCGGGTTAGTCCAAGGTCAGATTGAAGTTAAGCGAACCACAGAAATTACCGTCGATGGTCTCGAGCAGCTGCTTGCGCTGGTGTTGCCACTCTAGGTCTGCGATCCCGGCTTGTTTGGAGATGACCTCCAGCTCATGCCGAGTATCGTCACGTTCCTGCTTGAATCGGCGGGCATCGCTATCTGAGTAGCGCAGATTCCAGTTGGGCCTGGGGGATCGGCTAGATGACTCCGAAGAATCACCCGCTGCAGCCGGAGCCGCAGCCAAGGCAGTAACGGGGTTCCATTGGATGAGCCTGAAAACACAAAGAAAGTTGAGAATAAGGCAAAATCTGGAGGAAAGGATAAGGAGAGGCAGACAGTCATCACCTCCGACGAGCACTGGCGCGGCTCCCTTCAGCTTCGTCGATGGCCGGGCGTCTTCCGCTGTTGTTGGTCATTGGGGTTTTCTGGAGATTACTGTGCTTGAAGAAGAGGGGGCTCAGGCTAGCAGAAAGCTTGGAAGACGGAGGATTTGATAAAAGATTAGGAGCGCTCAAGGTTCTTATTTATGGAACTAACGAAGAGATTGTGGCCGAGGATTGTGGTGCATATCCCAAGGAGTACGGAAAGTGGAAAGGATTTTCCAACCGATCGATTTCCATGTCGTTTGGGATTCTTACCGAGTCGTATTCAGTTTTGACCGAATGGGATTCGGCTATGTCGTGTTTGAAGCGTTTTCGGGTCTGACACTGTTATAGCCAGCTTTGCCGAAGGAGTTGTCCACAATAAAAAAAAAAGGAGATAAGAAATGGCAAGATTGCAGGATTGATAAAGCATTCGGCTATCAACTGTTTGTTACAATTACAAGCCCAAGTACTTTGAGATTACATTTTTAGCATCTGATATCATATTGCTAATGCTCTCTAATAAGTTTTTGTCGGCTTCTTGGGTTCTAGCCAGAGCAGCAAGCTTTGCCTTGAGTTGTTTTTCTTCGTTCAGAGCTGATGAAGCTTCCTTTCGCATCTTCTCTGTTAATTTGGGAAGCTCAACTATCTTCTTCTCATCAGCTTCAATTTCGGCCGATAGATCTCTCAATTCGGCTTCAAGTGCAGCTTTTCTGACCTTCTTCTTTTCAAGTTCAGATTCCAATTTGATCAGTAATTCTTTGCTGTTCTGAGCTTGAGTATGCAGATCTTTCACAGATTGTTTGGCTGTGGATCTCCTCTGTTCCAGAGCTGGTTGAGAAGATTGGTTTTTTAGAGCCTGCTTTACTGCGGCGTATTGTTGATCCAAATGAGAAACTAGTTCCAAAGAAGTTTTGATATCATCAGGGAGTTCTTGGTCAATGGATTCCAGTACATCCCTTAAGAGATCAGCATCTTTGACTTGATCTTGAATACTCTTGTGCAGCAAAGCAAGGATATCTTTCAGCTTTGTTTGATTTTCTTCTGACAGAGTTTGGCCAGAAGATGTTTCTTCCCCTTGTTCGGCAACCAAGTCGTCCACAGCAAAAGAATAGCTGGATGATGAAATGGGTTTCTCCTGAAAGAAAGTCTTGCCGAATTAGTAATAATCCGCTGAGTAAAAGGGTAGAAAAAGTTGATGATTTTGTTTACCTCGTTCCTGACTTCCTGAATGGGGGAAGGAAGCCTCTCAGGTTCAATGGAAAGATTCTGTGTATCTTGCTGAGGAGAAGCTGGAAGATTTCTTGGTGAAGATAATGCTTCTGATTGAGGAAGAAGTTGCAAAGCTAAAGATGAATCGTGATGAGAAGAAGAGCTCTCCAAGATTGGATCCATTGAGGATTGTTCTGCAGTTAACAAAGAATAAGTGCCGATGAAAAAGAAGTTAAGAGGATAAAGTGGTAGAATTTTACCAGTCAATGAAACATCGGCAAGATCTGTACTGATTGCTAGTTGCTGTTCTCTGACCTGAAACCAAGAAGGGATAAAGCTGAGCAAAATACCAATGGCATTATGGTCAAAAGAAGAAGGCTCTGACCTTGATAACTTTTTTGCTGCTTGTTCTTTTCTTCTTTACAACTAAGGGAGCAGTTAAAGAAAGGGTTTTCCTCTTGACAGATGATGATCTAGTAAGTATTGGATCTAGAGAAGCCTGTCTAGCCATCAGTTGAGCCAAGGTAGGAGATTGGTGCCCCAAAGCAGATATTGGGCCTGCAGCCTTGTACAAGATTGCCCTGGCAAGAGGGGCAGGTGTTATATCCTGCAAGATGACAGAATAAGAATCAATCGAGGTTAATATTATTGAGACAGATGAAGGGATAAGCGTATTACCTCTGAAGTTGGCTGATAATCAGGCATTAACTCGAAGCAGAAGGGATGAATTGGCATGTTGAAGATATGATCATGGAGTTCTTGCCACCAGAGAGTGAAAGAAGGGTGGGCAGATATTATTGGCACAAAAGGATCAGGTGCATAGATAGTTCCGCAGCATTTATAAGTAAAAATCCTTCTTGTCTCTGTGGAATCCTTGACAATCTCCCTAGGCTTGAGAAATTCGTGAAGAAATAGCCTGGGGGCACTTGGCCACATCCCAACTGTTTAGCCATCATATTTGGCTGATAATATTCGTAAGTGCTTTGAACCAGCCTTCCTCCACAGAATTCGGCTGGCAGGATGCAGGGCTGGATGAAGGCATTGAAGATCGCTATAGATTGTACATCAGTGCATCCAGTTTCAAAGCTGAATTCGCAGGGGAGAGTGAGGTTGTCGTTGTCCAGATATGGGAACCAAAGAGGATGAGCAAAGCCTTTGAAGAAGAGCTCAAACAGTTCACCGATGTTCTTGTTGATAGATACAGTGGAGGCAGCTTCTCCATAGGTTTGACAACCTTTGGTTCTCCGGGTTTCTCCTTCTTTGTAATTGATTGAAGGAAAATCTCGGCTGTTGAGATCAATAGCGACGATTTGATGCATGTACAACTGCAGCCACATTTGGACAAACCACCAAGGACCATTGACACAGGGGATTTTCTTGCTGGTATGCATCAGGTGGGTGGTTTGATTGAGCATATGGTAGACACTTCCCAGGAGGTATTTCCCAAGTGGAATGAGTTTTCCGGCAGCCAGCTCTTCAGCCATCACGATATGATTCAGGGTTGGCTCATTGGCTTTGCCACAGAAGACTGATCTGCATAGCCACATGTTCAGGAAGGCTCTATATTCGACATCGGTCAGAGGGCCATCAGACATATGGTTTTGGATGTATCTCTTGTATCCAACCCCTGTTTTTACTCCTGTCTGCTTGGAGGAACCTTTGTGGTCATATGGATATACAGTTCCTGTAACGTTCAGGCCGGTCATCATGTAGACATCGGCCAAAGTGGGAGACATTGGGCCATGACCGAAGAGAAAAGCATTTGCACCATTGGACCAAAAATGGCAAGCTGCAATCAGAAGGTTCTCGTTCTTTGGTGTTTCAGCTAGTGACAGCTCCAGGCAATGAGAAATACGCAGATGGTCCCAGTTCTGTGTTTGGGGGCTTTTGTCATCAGATATCTTTTTGTACCAATTTCTCCAGCTGGCAATTGGGGGCAAAGGCCAGTTCTTGAAGGCGTCTTGCCACTCATGAGATTTTGTCAATGAAATCTTGAAAGGAACCCTCTGAGATTCAGCTGCGATGAGTTCGGAAGGATCTGAATTCCCTACAGGGCCGAGGAAGTAGGATGGAGCTTTTTCCTCAACGGGGATAAGGATTTCGGCAGCTAGTGCCTATCAAGAATGGAAAAAGATGAGAGGAAATTTAAAATGCAAATCGAAAGAAGAATACCGAATGTGCTTGAGGGGATTGAAGTTTACCTGGAGGGCAAAGTCTTGGTCCGCCATTTGAAGATTGAATCTTGGAAGTCGATAACCTAGGGTTCGGATCTGGATGAGAGCTCTAAAGATTCAAAAGGAGAAGCGGGTGTCGAGCAGAACTAACTTGGGAATGTTGAGTGCTTCTGGTCAATTCTGAGATAAAATTATCTTTTATCCCGAAATTGAAGGGGCATGTGTTGACACCAAAAATTGGCACCAAGAAGAGGCTGACATGTGGGCCGGATTCGTTGAAAAGATGTCATTCGGCAAAGAAGTTTTTTCCCAGAGCATTCGGTAAAGGCGTTCTGCGGTCGGGAATGCATCGTCATTCGGCAAGAGAACTGTTTCGCAAAAGGCATCCGGGGGCGCGTGATGACGTGGATCAAGTATAAGGAAAAGGCTGGTTTAACTTGGAATGCAAGACGGATACGGTGCCCCGGCGTTTATCTTTTTTAGGAAAATAAATAATGTAATCGTAATCGATTAGGAGTCGTGTCGAAACCTGGGTATAAATATAAACCCGTGGTAATTGTAAAAAAGGGACAATCAATCATACAACAAACCGGCCCCGTGCCAACTTCGAGTCCTTTTAGTCGAGTCGTCGAGTTCTTCAAGAGGAATCATCGATCCGTCGACCTCTGTAAGTACCGGCAACCCTGCACCATGCCTAGTATCATGCGGTGGATTTAGACTTTGGTTCAGGAAGGTTCCATTGTTAGATCATGAGCCATGCGGTGGGCTAAGTTTTAGCTTGGAACAAGTTATCGGCTCTATTGGATTTTGGCAAGATCTGATAGATTCATTAAGTTACCATGTGTTGCTCTGGATTTTACCTTTATGTTTAATTCATTACAACACTCTTTTGCCCAGTCCAGGTTGATTAGATTCGGTTCCAGCTCATAATGCACTGCGTTTCCATAGCCGAATTCGAAGTCAATCTGGATTGCCACGTGTTGCGGGTCCAAGCTCTTTGGTCTTGTGTAGATCTTGACAGAACCGGGTATCATGCGGTGGATGCAGGTTTTTGGGTCGTCTTAGAGCTAATCATCCGGTGGATTAGAATTCGATTCGATCTGATAGACCTATCATCACCAACGAAGCATGTTCCTTCTTCATGGAACCCGATTCGGCTATATAGCTGTATTCGGCAGTATCGCCACGAGCGAAACATGTTCATGGTTTTGTTTTAAATAAAGAATGCTTTTAGCCTTCCACGTTTAGAGTATATCATGCGGTGGATTGATCTATTCTTGGTTGGTGGTGTGATTCCAAGCAAGTCGTATCATGCGGTGGATTAACTTGCTTGTCTCATGCTCGACGGGTTGAAAAGTACCTAGACATGCGGTAGACTAGTGCTTTTTAATCTATGCATTCTTGTTTATTATGAAGCTATGGTCATGTTTTCGCCCTTTTATTTATTTATCATGCTCCGTTCCTCGTTAATCGGTTATGAATATGCGTTACAATGTTTATTCAGTCAACTACCGATTTTTCGTCATGCTTACGTCACGCATTCGGCAGTGCGCTTCCTGCGTGCTTTGCCGATTGCCGAATGATGCTTTAACTGCTGACAGATAGCTTCTCTGTAGCTATATGTCGTTCGAAACTGGCTCCGTAATCACAATTATGGAACTATCTGGTATCACCCGGTACGTTCCAGGTGTTATTTGAACATATTTTCTCCCTTTGTCAGTTTTTTCAGGAAAATTGACTGGCACGCTTTCGGATTCAAACGCTCGGGCCACGTGTGAAGCTAGCTAATTCGGCTTGCTGTGTGCTTGGCGTGAAGTGCGGATTTTACGTCAATAGTACCGATGGCATGAACCCTTTTGGTGAAATGAGCAGTAGTCATAGCACTTGGCCCGTGACTGTTTGTATCTACAACCTACCCCCCTGGCTCTGCATGAAGCGGAAGTTCATTATGATGCTAGTGCTCATCGAAGGCCCAAAGCAACCTGGCAACGACATTGATGTGTACCTAAGACCATTGGTTGACGAACTTTTGCAGCTGTGGAAGAATGAAGGTGTTAGCGTGTGGGATGAGGACAAGCAGGAGCAGTTTGACCTTCGAGCACTGCTTTTCATAAGCATCAACGACTGGCCTGCACTAAGTAACCTATCAGGACAATCAAACAAAGGATATAAAGCATGCACTCACTGTTTAGAGGAAACCGAAAGCATGTATTTGAAACATTGTCGTAAAGTTGTGTACATGGGTCACCGTCGATTCCTTCCGGTGAAGCATGAGCTACGAAAGAAATGTGCGCATTTTGGCGGGAATACTGACCGCCGTACAAAGCCGAGACACCGGAGTGGAGAAGAGCTATTTGATATGGTGAAGGACCTACACGTGGTGTTTGGCAAGGGCGACGGAAGCCAGGCTGCTCCGACGGGCGAGGATGGTCGTGCCGCGATGTGGAAGAAGAAGTCTATCTTTTGGGAGCTACCTTATTGGCAACGTTTAGAGGTCCGTAATGCGATTGATGTGATGCATCTGACGAAGAATCTTTGCGTGAACTTGATAAGCTTCCTGGGTACTTATGGGAAGCCAAAAGATACACTGGAAGCACGTCAGGATCTGAAACGATTGAAGCAACGGACTGATCTACATCCAGAAAAGAGAGACAAAGGACGCTAGTACTTGCGTCCTGCCAGCTTCACTCTCAGCAAAGAAGAGAAGGCAAGCATGTTTGAATGCTTGAACAGTATCAAGGTTCCGTCTGGCTACTCCTCCAATATTAAGGGAATAATAAATATGAAAGAGAAGAAGTTCACAAACCTGAAGTCTCACGACTGCCATGTGTTGATGACACAGCTGCTTCCCGTCATACTCAGGGGTGTGCTACCAGTTAACGTGCGGAAAGCCATTGTGAAGCTATGTGCATTCCTCAATGCAATTTCTCAGAAGGTGATCAATCCAGACCACTAAGATCAGCTACAGAACGACGTGGTGCAATGTCTTGTCAGCTTTGAGATGATATTTCCACCATCCTTCTTCAATATCATGACACATCTATTGGTTCACCTCGTCAAAGAGATTCGTATATTGGGACCAGTATATCTACACAACATGTTCCCATTTGAGAGGTTCTTCGCTGTCCTAAAGAAGTATGTCCGTAATCGTTCTCGTCCAGAAGGATGCATTGCTAAGGGATACGAAACGGAGGAGGTCATTGAATTCTGTGTTGACTTTATCGACGATCTTATGCCGATTGGTGTGCCCGAATCCCATCACGAGGGGAGACTTGGTGGAAAGGGCACACTAGGGAGAAGATCGATGGTGATCAAGGACGTTGAGACATTTCGTAAAGCGCACCTCACAGTTTTGCAACAATCAACCTTAGTTGCTCCGTACATCGAGGAGCACATGCAGATTCTCAGGGACGAAAACTCAACAAAGTCTGCGGCCTTCATTCAGCGTCTGCACAATAGTACTTTCGCCGATTGGTTGCGAAGACGTCTTATGGGTGTCGAGGGCATTGATGCGCAGCTAGCTTTTGTAGCTAGAGGTCCATCGAGCACGATCTTTACATTCCAAGGATACGACATCAATGGGTATACATTTTACACAAGAGCCCAGGACAAGAAAAGCACCAACCAAAACAGTGGTGTCCGGATCGACGCGACAGACACCAATGGCAATACAAACTCATACTATGGAATCATAGAGGAGATATGGGAACTAGAGTACGGACCTTTGAAGATCCCACTGTTCAAGTGCCAATGGGTGAAGCTGACTGGAGGAGGTGTTAAAGTTGAAGCGGACTATGGAATGACGTTAGTGGACCTAAGCAAGATTGGCTTTCTAGACGAACCGTTCGTCCTGGGCAAAGCTGTCACACAAGTTTTTTATGTGAAGGACATGGCTAGCAGACCGAAGAAAGGGGCGGATAAGAAAGGTGGGGGTAAGCAATTGGACCCATCACAAGACGAGCCAAAGCGTCATATAGTTCTTCCTGGAAAGAGAAAAATCGTAGGAGTTGAGGACAAGACGGATGAAGATTATGATATGCTCGATGGCCGGCCTCCATTCTCAGTGGCTGATGACCCAAGCATCCTGTTAGCGGCGGAGGAGACACCGTATCTACGGCGTGATCACAATCAAGGAACATTTGTAAAGAGGAAGTTTATTAGTGTCCGAGTAAACGATGATGCCATGTAATTTCTATTGATTTATAGGATTGTTTTTATTAATTCTAGCATTTTATATTGATTTTCTAGTAATTTATAAGATTTTCTAGTAATTTATAAGATTTTCTAGTAATTTATAAGATTTTCTATTAATTTATAAGATTTTCTAGCATTTTATATTGATTTTCTAGTAATTTATAAGATTTTCTAGTAATTTATAAGATTTTCTAGTAATTTATAAGATTTTCTAGTAATTTATAAGATTTTCTAGCATTTTATATTGATTTTCTAGCATTTTATATTGATTTTCTATTAATTTATAAGAGTTTCTATTAATTTATAAGATTTTCTAGCACTGACTGGGCCTAAGGGCCTTTAGCACCGGGTCGTGGCTGCACCCGGTGCTAAAGGCCACGACCGCGGCTGGCCACGTCACCGGGCGCACACGAGCCACGTCACTGGCCCGGTCGTGGCCTTTAGCACCGGGTCGTGGCTGCACCCGGTGCTAAAGGCCACGACCGGGCCGCGGGGGCCGTGCGGCGGCCGGCCACGTCACCGGGCGCACGCGAGCCACATCACTGGCCCAGTCGTGGCCTTTAGCACCGGGTCGTGGCTGCACCCGGTGCTAAAGGCCACGCTGCGGCGGGGCCAAAGACCGGCCTGGCCACGGAGGCCGTGCGAGAGCTGGCCACGTCACCGGGCCACGTCACTGGATGAACAAGAACAATTTTTCTTTTTAATCTCTGTATAAAAGTTGTAACTAGTCGTTCTCCCTCGTACAAACTTCAAAAAAGATCATTTTTCTTCCTAAAAATTCCTAAAATCATACTCTATCAAGTTATGAAACTTATTAATGTTATTATTTTGAAAAATCTTCTCGTGTTTGAACAATCCAAATTTTGAATTAAAAATGACAACTACAACCAAGGTTTTTTTCACACTAGGTGATGTCAAATGAAAAAGTGATGAATACCAAAGTTTCATATTTCATCATGATCTACAATCTTTATTTAGGTCATTTTGTCATTTTCAAAATGGGTAATAACATGTAGTAGAAATTTGACAAGTCTCTAACAAAGTTTTGGAAACTATGCGAGTGAATCTAGGATTAATGAACAATGTATACTACCACTTTCTCAAATGCAAAAATGATTTAAATAAAGATTGTAGATCTTGATGAGATATGAAATTTTGGTATTCATGACTTTTTCATCTGAGACCGTTTAATGTTCCAAAATCTTTCATTTAGTTATCAATTTTTGTAATTTATAAGATTTTCTAGTAATTTATAAGATTTTCTAGTAATTTATAAGATTTTCTAGTAAGTTATAAGATTTTCTAGTAATTTATAAGATTTTCTATTAATTTATAAGATTTTCTATTAATTTACAGGATTTTCTAGTAATTTACAAGATTTTCTATTAATTTATAAGATTTTCTAGTAATTTATAAGATTTTCTAGCATTTTATATTGATTTTCTAGTAATTTATAAGATTTTCTTATTTAATATATATTTTTAACAGGTATTAATAACTGAATTAAAACAAGTATTAATAACTATACATTAAAAACTATATTTATAAGATTCCCAAATAGTAGCCCCCGGTGCTAAAGGCCCGTTTGGAAACTGGGCGCCAAAAGAAAAGTTGGGGCCTTTAGCACCGGGTTGATCTAAAATCCGGTGCTAAAGGCCCCCAATTTTCGTTTGGCGCCAGTTACGGGGCCTTTAGCACCGGGTGTAGAAGACCCGGTGCGAAAGGGGGCCTTTAGCACCGGGTCATGGCTGCACCCGGTGCTAAAGGCCTTCGTCTGGCGCACAGTTACGGCCTTTAGCACCGGGTGTAGAAGACCCGGTGCTAAAGGGCCTTTCGCACCGGGTGGTGGGAAGACCCGGTGTTAAAGGCCCCCCCTTTAGCACGGGGTCTTCCCACCACCCGGTGCGAAAGGCCCTTTAGCACCGGGTTGTGGCTGCACCCGGTGCTAAATGCCCCGGACCTATATAGGCCGGGGACTTCTCTCCCCTCACTCACTTCGCCCTCACTCGTCACTGATCGAAACCGCCGCCGGTGCCTCCTCGTCTCCTCAGTCGCCGTCGCCCGTCGCCGCCCGTCGCCGTCGCCGCGCTCACGCCGCCGCCGTCGTCGTCCCCGCGCGCGCGTGTCGTCCCCGCCGCCGTCGTCGTCCCCGCGCTCACGCCGCCGCCACCCGTGGTCCCCGCGCCCGTCGTCCCCGCGCCGGCGCCCCTCATCCCCGCGCCGCACGTCGTCCCCGCGCCGCTCCTCGTCCCCTCGCCGCCGTCGCCCGCCGCGCCCGTCACTGCACGGTGAGCCTCTGTGAAATGTTTGTGAGCCGGCCTTCGTGCCGTGCGTGAATGTTTGTGAGCCGGCCTTCGTGCCGTGCACGTGTTTGTGTGTGCAGGTACCCGTTGCATGGCCGAACATTCGGCCATGCACATTTGCTTAGCGAACGTGTTCGGCCATGCGCATTTGGTTAGCCGCTAACCAAATGCGCATGGCCGAACACGTTCGCTAAGCACATACATTGAAAATATTAGAAATTACATTGAAATGTATATTGGAAATGTATATTGGAAATGTTATATGTTTGAAATATATATTGGAAAATGCTTCATTTAAATGTATTGGAGATATTTACATTGAAATGTATATTGGAAATTTTATATGTTTGAAATGTATATTGGAAAATGCTTCATTTAAATGTATTGGAGATATTTACATTGAAATTTATATTGGAAATGTTATATGTTTGAAATGTATATTGGAAAATGCTTCATTTAAATGTATTGGAGATATTTACATTGAAATGTATATTGGAAATGTTATATGTTTGAAATGTATATTGGAAAATGCTTCATTTAAATGTATTGGAGATATTTACATTGAAATGTATATTGGAAATGTTATATGTTTGAAATGTATATTGGAAAATGCTTCATTTAAATGTATTGGAGATATTTACATTCAAATGTATATTGGAAATGTTATATGTTTGAAATGTATATTGGAAAATGCTTCATTTAAATGTATTGGAGATATTTACATTGAAATGTATATTGGAAATGTTATATGTTTGAAATGTATATTGGAAAATGCTTCATTTAAATGTATATTGGAAATTCTATGTATATTAGAAATATATGTGCTTCATTTAAATGTATATTAGAAATATATGTGCTTCATTTAAATGTATATTGAAAATGTTATATGTTTGTATAATGTATACTATCGAAAATGTTTATTATCGGAAATTCTATGGCGTACCCGAACTCATCGCGCACCCGAACCCCTTAGCGAATCCGTTTTTCTCGCACCGACCCCCTTAGCGAACCCTTAGCGAATCAATTCACACCGCGCACCCGAATCCCTTGGCGAATCCGTTTTTCACGCACCGACCCCCTTAGCGAAAATGTTAGAAATATTGGGAATATGTATGCTTTGTATATATTTCTTATCAATTATTTTTAATTCTATAGATGGCGGACAACAACAACAACGTCCCACCCATGCAAGAGGACAACAACACCCCTGTCCCACCCATGCAAGAGGACAACGACACGTTCTTTGCGAATCAACTTTTCAATATTGTAACCCAACCAATGTCCATGGATGATGTGTTGGGCATCATTGGAAGGGACGACAATGTCCAGGGCGACAATGTTGCAAGGGCCGAAGATGTTGAAGGGGCCGCAAATGTCCAGGGCGACAATGTTGTAAGGGCCGAAACTATTGAAGGAGCCGGTAGCGCGCCCTCGTCTAGTCAGGTGTGTATATAGATAACATAAATTTGTACTGTACATGTCAATTATGTATACCATCTCTATATCATCTCGTATATATGTAATTTGTGTAGGCCGCCTCTGCTAAGAAATCAAAACGATCGACCACGAAGAAGCTGAAGGATGTCAAGTTACACATCACCCGAGTGGAGGATGACGGGGAGCCAGTTGAGCCCCCAAAAGTGGCCACGAAATTTGTATCTCAGTGCGGGGTAATTGTACGGGACAATGTGCCCATTAGTATCAGAAAATGGAAGTCCACGGACCCAACTGAGGAGTACGTGCTCCCCGATACAGAGAAGGAGATGCTATGGAGGGAATTAAAGGCAATATTCGACTGGCCTAGCACTCATGAAGCAGAACTGAGGGATTGGACAATGAAGAAGATGGCAGTTCTGTTTCAGGATTTCAAGAAGAAGTTATACTCGCAATTTCTCAAAACCGGAGAGGCCCCGGATCCTGAGAAGTATAAGAAGATCACCAATGACGAGTGGGAAGCATTCATTGAGTACAAAACCTCCGAAGAGGGTGCAACGGCTAGCGCTAGAAACGCTGGAAACGCCGCAAATAAGAAGTACTCTCATAAGATGGGTTCGGGAGGTTACAAGGCAAGCATCGGTAAATGGGAGAAGATGGAAGAAGATCTATATGCTAGAGGCATCACTCCAGCGACACATGACTGGCCCACAAGGACCAAGCATTGGTACTATGGTCATGGAGGCACCCTAAGCCCAATCGACGGCTCCTTAGTTTTTCCCGAGGACTTGCGAGAACTAGCTCAGCGTCTCCTCGATATCCTCAGGGCATCTGATAGGGGAGAATTTGTTGCCGATAGAGACAGAGATGAGCTAACCTATGCCTTAGGGAACAAGGAGCATCCTGGACGGACGCGCGGCGTAGGCACAAGCGTCTCCTGGAAGAAAGGTTTCCAAGAGCACGCCGCCACCTATAGGAGCCGTTCGAGGAAGAAGGCCGAATATGAGCAGAGGGTGAGGGACCTAGAGCAAACGGTTGCCGCCCAGGGCTCAAAGCTCCAAGAAATGGAGTCAGAGATGGAGCGACGGATGAAGGTAGCATGGCTGCAGATACAACAAGCCACAGGCGGGACCGGTTCCACAGAGCCTGCACCTCTCCAACAAGCCACAGGCGGGACTGGTTCCACAGAGCATGCACCTCTCCAAGATGCGGCCCTTATTAGCCCTCCACAGCAATATCAAAGCAGTCACGCTTCCACACAGGCCGCCGAAGCGGTCCGTTACACCGTGGATGAAATAACTCAACGGACCGCGTGCGAGCTTGTCGTCAGGCAGAAGAACTTAGCTGTGGTGGTACGTATGCGACCTTAGTTCATACTGCATACATTTCACCGTAAATATCATTCATTTACTAACTTTCTTTGTGACTACTAACTTATCAGGTCGCATACGGTATGACCAAACGTGTGGAAGAAGGGCAAAAATGGCACTGCAATGACATTCCACATGGTTACGTACCTGTTGAGGTGGAGCAAGTCGTCACCAGCTGGGAAGACTTGGAACTTGACATCCCCGGAGGTGACGGAGAAACAAAACTCGGTCAGTGTTCTCACTGCATCATTCTATGGAGCAAGGCAGATGTCGTCATACCCGGTACACCTGCGGCTACCAACAAGCCCCCGTCACCTCCAAGAGATCCACAGGATCATGACGATTCTCCGGGAGCTCCTGATGCAAGCCCGTCTCCTCCGCCAAAGAGGTCTCCGTCTCCTCCACCGAAGAGGTCTCCGTCTCCTCCGCCGAAGAGGTCTCCGCCCCCTCCGCCAAAGAGGGGACGCCGCACTAAAGCCTCTGCCCCCACTCCACCAGCGAAGAAGGCGCGGAAAACCAAAGAGAAGCCCGCACCAGAGAAAAGAGCGGGTGAGAAGACTCTAGAGGAGCTCGAAGCCTCGGTCAAAGCAGACACAAAGAGGCAAATGGCCGAGTGGAGGAAAAAACCTGAGCCGGAGCCGAAGCTTGATCCCACCGTCGTCAAGTCATTCCTCGGTAATTTGGGCAAGGGTCAACAGAAGGAAGTAATAGTAACAGACTATGACCGCTCATTACTGAAATCTCGCCGGAAGCGGAAGGCTGCAGATAAGGAGGCGGGCCCATCCAAAAAGGTTCCTCAGCTCGGCCAGCAACCTCAGCGGCCCTTGGGTCCATTGCCATCTCTGGACGAGCTTAACGTGCAACGAATAATGGCCGAGACTGGACTAACCAGAGCACAAGTCCTGGGGGAAGAAGAGGTGCCTGTAAACACAACGCTGAGGTGGCCGTTTAATCTTGGTGAGCCTATGGTCCCTCCTGAAATGGAGAGGAAGCTACAGACGAAGATGCGCCGATTCCATGAGTGGTACTTGGAAGAATCAAGAAGGAATAAACGGCGCATGATCAAAGTAGGCGTGAAGGACCATGATTTCTACAATGGTGACGAGGATTGGGTGTGGCTGAGGTTTAAGGATATATATGAGCTGTACCACCGCGACGCCATGGACGTGGATTTGATCACCTGTTGGACACTGTAAGTACTTTGTTGTTGCTTATAATTCACAGTTTGAAAACAATAATTCCAATCTATGCTGACGCGGGCTTTATTTATTGCTTAACATATGCAGAATGGAGATTCAAAAATGTCGCAGATCCGGGATATATGACGTTGGTTTCGTGGATCCTCGAAGGATAAGTGAAGAAATGATATTGATGAATCCTGAGGAAACATATGGAAACCTATACAAATATATTAAGAAACAAAATTACTGCGACTCCATACTAATCCCGTACAACATCGAGTGAGTACATACACAGGCTTCTTCTTCTTATACTGTCTGTGTACTAATTCATTTCTGATTATAATGTATACATGTGCACAGATTCCACTGGTTCTTAATAATATTGTGTCCTGACCGGGGTGTCGTGAACGTCTTTGATTCGTTGCACACTCCAAAAGAAAAACTACAGAACATCATGGACATGATGACAAGGTGATGTATATTTTCCCCTACTTAATTCACCCCTTACACTCACAATGACTTAACTCAATTTTTTTGTTCGCAGGGCCTGGATTCAATTCCGTCAAGAACACCCGGGAATTCAACATGAAACACTAAAATGGAACATTGGCTTTTCGGTAAGCAAGTAATTTGTACATGTAGGCCTCGGCTAATATATTATATGAATTTTACTTAATTTCTTTTGGTCGACAGTGTGCCAAACAGGGGCAGGGAAATAATTTATGTGCATACTATGTTTGCGATTTCATGTGGAATTGGGGACATAAAAAGCTTACACAACACGATATTATGGTACGTAATAATAAACAACATTTCTATTATTATTAAGTGCACAATTATTGTCTCCAACTCGGCGGATTAAATATCTTTCAATTATTTGTAAATTATAGATGTTCAGGCTGAAGGAAGAGTCCCTGGAGCTAGAAAGAATTGACGCAATTGCAGAACAGCTCGTCGGATGGATCTGGGACGAGGTCGTCAATCCCCGAGGAGAATACTTCTCGCCAGTACTGGAGGACGTGCCGGACAGTCCAACAAGATAGTCGTCAATCTTAATTAAGTAGAAAATACAGTTTAAATATATATAACTCGAGTTGAGATGCATGAATATCTACTTTTGTAATATATATGTCTTCTATTTTGATGAAATGTCAGCTAGTATGAATATAGAGTCGGCCGAATACGCATTAGAATACACGTATTAGAATATATACGTATATAGACGTGCACGCATGGCTACTGAAAAAAGCAAAAAAAAAAGAAATCCGGGGTCTTTAGCACCGGTTGCAGGCAGCAACCGGTGCTAAAGGCAGGCCCTTTAGCACCGGGTGCAACCACGACCCGGTGCTAAAGGCCCTGCTACCGGCGCTGCGGGGCAGGCCCTTTAGCACCGGGTCGTGGCTGCACCCGGTGCTAAAGGGGTACCCCTTTAGCACCGGTTATTCAACCCGGTGCTAAAGGGGTACCCCTTTAGCCTCGGATTAGTTGCACCGGGTGGGAAACCCGGTGCTAAAGGGCTTTCCCACCCGGTGCAGATGTCGATCATTCTGGTAGTGACTGGTCTCATTGACCGGAGACCGGGTCTCAGGCAAACCTGGATGCACCACACTGCATCTCTAGTTGATGGTTCGCTAATACGCTTTCATTTATATATGCAGCATCATATATGTTGCCAAAAAAAATAACCCCCGTAGAAACAAATAATCCCATTCCCCACAAGTCTCTTCCTCATGCTCAACGACGTACAGTTCAATTCTCTAATATACTCCAAAATTTCTGTATGATGAATATTTCTACTAAACAAATATGTACTATCCTGTTCTTAAATATTGATTTTTATTAGTACTAGCAAAATGGCCATGCATTGCTACGAGTGATGTGGGTGCTATACTTGCTATGGATAACTTTAACACCTAAGATCAAATCATTCAGCTGTCCTAGGGTGTCGACTTTGTTAGAGTGGAATTGTATTGTAATTTGCCCTTTAATAATTTATATTGCATTTTACATTTCTACCTTTACAAGAAAATTAGCAAAGTCATAGGAAAAGAATAATATATAAGTACTTGGGCGACTTGCTTCAAAACAGCTAAGACATTATATTTTATTATAATTGCATTAGCTAGTTTCATCTTAAACTCATACGGTATGTTTTATATCTCTACCATTGTTATTTCAATCGCACTCCATTGATATCTACATGTTTGGTTCGAAATCCATTAAAATTTTGAATTAATATATATTTCCTTTTGTTCAAGTAGTTATTGTATCTTTTTTTTCCTAAAGAACTGAAAGCTCCAATACCACCTACCGATCCTTCCCAGAAAATAAACCATAACCATGCGTCGTTGAATGAGCGCTTACATATATAGTAACTACTAATTCAATTTCCACCCCCACAAATAT
This sequence comes from Echinochloa phyllopogon, assembly GCA_033239725.1. Lineage (NCBI taxonomy): Eukaryota > Viridiplantae > Streptophyta > Magnoliopsida > Poales > Poaceae > Echinochloa > Echinochloa phyllopogon. Next base: position 34,172,128 of record BTCW01000008.1, read on the forward strand.
CCAGGTACATTGCTTACATATATTTTAAAAGCACTATCGGTTCCTCTAGGATGTGAGACCAATTCTGCAACTCAATGAGAAGAAAGAAGATTCAGAATGCACACGTAAAGAATAATGCACGTTTCCATCATCGTCCTATCAGCAATTTATATAGTATAAATATCATGTGAGCAGGCCTCTATCTCACAGCACTCTACAGCAGATAGATGCAAATCAATCTTTGCTTACGCGTAGTTGTGTCAGTTGGCCGTGCGGCGTCTCTGCCCGTCATCTGCTAGGCGTTGTTGCTTGACGGCCATCTGCTGGGTGCAGCATGATTTCCTAAACCAGGGCTGTGGAACGACAATCCCTTCAGCAAGCCCAACGGCACCTTGTTGACCCACCCCCACCATACGCGGCACTAACGTGGTGCATCAAAGCTGACCGCTTCGTCATAGTTTTAGCGCGTGTTTGAGGCGTACATTTATATGCATGTAGTTGCCAGGATCATGGTTGGCGGAGTCCGCGTCGGGATTAGAGATTTTTTTTTCCGAGCATGGCTCGGGTGGTGTTTAGATGTTAGAATTGGGAGGTTGAATTTGGGAGTAAGATGTCACTTCGTAATCATTGCGCAACTGTAGCATTTCGTTTGTATTTGTGAAAAATTATCCAAAAATTGATTAATTAGGCTCAAAATGTTCGTCTCGTAGAGTACAATAAAACTGTACAATTAGTTTTTGATTTCATCTACATTTAATACTCCATGTATGTTATGATATTTTGATGTGACGGGGAATCTTGTTTTTGCATAGTATATTTGGGAGTCACTTTTTGGCACTAAATAGGCCCTCGGTCACAGACTCACAACTGACGGACGACATACCCAAAAAAATTAGAGGCACCGAACATGAAGATTCCTTACTTGCTTTCGAAGCAGGACTAACAAATATGCCCGGCATGAGCACCAAAAATTAGAGGCACCGAACATGAAGATTCCTTACTTGCTTTCGAAGCAGGACTAACAAATATGCCCGGCATGAGCACCAACGCGAGACGGAAGAAGTTAGAATCACATCTTATCTGATGGAACCTCTCTATGGCCCGCATGTCAAGGATTATGTTAGAAGAGGACATGAATCCTGATCTTATTATGTTTCATTTTTTTAATTTTTTGGGGACACGAGGGTCCACCCGTCGGTGTCTCCCAAAACTCAAACTACCGCGGAAACGACCCTAGGTACCGTACCCTCCACCGGCTAATGGATTTGCTGGGCTCAAATTAGCCAAGAGGCCTCTTTGGATAAGTAACAGCTAAAGTTGAGCCAGCTCAAGTTTAGTTATCTATCCAAACAGGGCCTTAGTATTAGATAGAGAGATAAACATATTTGTATGTACCATCAATTTAGAATAAGGACCAGTAGCAGATACCAATATCAGCTAGCGTGTGTGGGCTACCAATGGTGGCCGGGGCGGTGCGCTGGCGGTCGGCGAATGGAAAAGGAGACGCTGGCGCTCAGGCCCGGTTCTGGGGCCCCCAGCCAGATATGCATGTGCAGGAGGAGGTCTGCTAACAAGTCCTCCCTACGGTATCGTATTAGAAGTCATTTTGGATAAGGTTTAAGTCAAACATTGGGAATATAAATCATGAATAACATTTAAATTGTTGAGTTTGAAAATGTGAAAATCATATGAATAGATTGGTCTTGAAAATTACTTTCATAAAAATATACATATATAACTTGTCAAGAAATATTTTCATAGAAAAGTGAAGTCAAAGTTATGCTTTGATGACCGTGTCGCTGTCCTAAACGACTTCTAATATGGTACCGGAGGGAGTAATAACCAAGCTCATGTGCTGATGTGCGTACCAGCTAGCCCACGTACTCACCCGTTCAGTTTCTATTGGTTCACGATGGTTCTCCAAGGATCATAAAAATAATGCTAGTAGATTTACTTTAAGGAGTACTTGATTTGATGCAGTTCTTTGAGTTTTGATATTCAAAACAAGTTGATTCTTTTATTCATGCTATAATTTCTGTTTGATTATTAAAATCTTGAATGTTTTGTCTTTTGGCTAAATTAATCAGAACCCATTTGTGCAATGTATTAAGTTTCAATTTGTATATGAAGGATATGATGAATGAAAAATGATAAAAACAGTAATAAATTGATGGAATGACGTCAAGCCAGTAGCATTTCTGAATAATATATGTAATAATTAATAGAAATGTAAAAGATAGATGCTTGTAAGATATGGATAGCAGTATTGCATTTACCATACTCTCTATTAATATATGCTTAAGCGTACGTAAAGGGCCTCCTATTTTATCTCGCCCCGGCCCCCGAAATATTAGGACCGGCCCTGCTGGCGCTGGTTGTTGCCCATGCAGCAACGGCGGGCTGGGCAACGAGAGTAGCGGGGTTGGAGCAGAACAGCTGGGCTGCACGCATATCAAAAGAAAAGAAGCCCAAGGAGTGTGCTGGATTTTCCACGTGGACAGGAGCGTGCAAAGGAGGTAGATATGGATTTGGTAAGCTAATTAGAAGTTCACGTGCAAGGAAGAAAACGAGGATGCAGAGAAAAATAATAATAAAGACTGGGCTTTATGAGAGAAAAAGAGAGAGAAAGTGATCGATGAGGGATGAGATATTTACACGAAATAGTTAAGTAGGGTTAGGTTCGATGGAATTTGAATGGCCTCGTATTTTCGGCGAAAAGATTATAGACCGTGAAGTAAAATGATAAAAGGTTATTTCGTAAACTTGATAGAAATAGATCAGACTAATTTTCCGAAAATAAATTAATCAGCAAAGATTTAATCCGAAAATAAATAAACAAATACAAGTAGCTACATAATTACATTGAACACTTGATCACAATGCCATGCAAAAATTAAATACTAAACACAAATGTAAAATAGATTACATAGATAGTATCTCAAACCAATATAATATCATCTCACTATTCACCTTCTCCTTTCATTTATATCCTTCGCGTTTTCCATAAATTTAGTAAACTTCCCAGTGTCAACCTTTTCTTTATTCTTCATCGTCTCACTCTTCACCGTATCCTTCTCCTTTGCAGTCTTGTTGGGATCTTGATATTGTATGCTGCTACGCCTTGCCTTATTTGTAATAAGTTTATCAAACCTCCCATTGTCAGTCTTTGTCTTGTCCATCTTCCGTACCTGGTCATTCTCCTGCAACCCCATCGATCCCCCTAGAGTCGCCCGAGAGGGGGTTAGGCTCGTTGGCGCAGGAGGATGAACGAACTGAATGAACAGATTATGGGTAATTGTAACGCGAATTGAAGAACTGCAGATCTTTAGGAATCAAGATTATGGATGTATATATAGACACAAATAAAACACCTAGCGCTAGCGGCGAATTAATGCGTAGTTTCTTCGTGGGTTACACAGAAATTTCTTTTTCGTGGGACTCAAGTTATTAGTGAGTCGCTACAGCGCGTACAGATTTCTTAGTGGGAGATCAATAGTATAGGTAAATATATATATATATATATATACTATATCTATAGAACCAGTCATATATATTTAAGGCCACGCGAAATGGCGAAAAAACAAGGTAAGGCTAGTCTTATTATTTTCTGGCAAGACAATATGCAACTAATTAACAGCATTAGTGGTTGCGTGTGGGTCTTTCTTTATCCAATATACGCAAAGCAATTGCCGTATCAGTTTCTTGCTTTTTCTTTTTCGTTTTGGTTTGATATACTTAGCCGCGTTAGCAGTTATGTGTCTTTCGATCACGGTAATGCATCGACCACGCGGAGACTGACCGGGTCAGGCTGGATGGTTTCGTGCGCTAATACGCATTATGGCGCATCGTTCCCACGAAATTAACCCCCGCTGTAGAAACAAATCACAGTTCTCAAATAATTAATTATACTCTAAATTTTCTGTTCCACGAATATTTCTTCTACTAAAATAAGTATTCATGAAGCGTCACACCATCAAATATATGGACAAATTGTGCATTATTTGTTCGGGCACATCTATTTTTGAAACCTTGTGCATGTTTTCATATGCCAATCCAGTTTATTTGATAACCAATATAATCCGCTCCATATGAATAAAATTAATTTTGCGCCCTGCTTGACATGACACTACGTACATCCCTTTACGTAGAGTTGCTTGCATTGGTAGATAGCTCTTACGTCATTACGTGTTACAATTCGTACTGGTCTCGATCGGATAAGAGTCATTACGTGGCTGAGCCTATGACTTGAGTCTTTCTTGAGTCCGTTTGAGGAACCGCGTAAGCAGTTTACTTAACCGCGTTAGCAGTCTTTTGATATACTAGAGGTACAATAGGTACCACGACGGCACCATCGGAGACGAGGGGCTCCGCCTAAGCGGTGGCTGGGCTTGCACATGCCTACCGTGCAAGGTGAGCAACGATTCCGACCTGCGAGACGGTTGTTCAGTCCATTACACATCACCATGTAAGATGAGCGTTGGATCCAGCTCTTTGTGTGGTCGTGGCGGCTCCGTATGCTCCAGCGAGGTAATCGGCAGCCCTTTTATCAGTCTAGGAGAGGCAAAGAACAGAACTTCTACCGGAGATACATGATGAGAAATTTTTAGCAAATCATGATCCACGGAATCGACGAAAATTGCATCTCTACAAGCTGCCATACGACATCTCATTGCTTCCACAAATGACAGTGACCTCATGGCTTGCAAGGATCGAATCCAATTTGATTCATCGATGACCTCGTCATACGTAGGTACCCGACATAATTTTTGGTGTGAGAAAAAAATAGTGATTGCAATATTTTAGAAAATTCCATCAAGTGACTTTGGTCTAGAAAATTTTATATATGAATATTTTTATCCATATTTGCAATATCTAGAAATCAAGATTGCAATGAAATTTACACATTTTTAAAAATGGAGTAGAGAAAGTTATCTTCAATTAGCTTTTACAATATAATTTTAGTTATTAAAATAAATAATATAACATTTCAAATAAGATACTACAACAAATTATATCAATTAAAAACATAGTCTTATATTACTATAGTATAATAAAACATGTTATGAAACATTTTAAATCATAATCGGAGCAAAAAAATCGCATTGATAGATATTTATAGCAAAAAAGTAGATTGATGCTATAAATATAGAATTAGAACCCATACATAAGGCATGTGAAACATTTATCATTTGAGCTTGACAAGTTATCATCTAAATAGTACTTAAATATAGTGAGCAATACTAAGCTTTTTTTAGAAACAATAAACACAAGAAAAAATAATCTGAAATAGCATAGAACTATAGATTAGAAAGATTCAAGAGTAATTACACAATATATACAAACATGCATATTGACTTGTAATTTTTTATCTAAAATCCTCCATATATATTTAAATGATTGTATCATAACCATGTAAATAAAATATGTTTGTGTAATGATTTATAAAAGTCATAAGAAGTAAAATAACTTAGTTTGTGAAATAATATATAGTCTAAGAATATTACAATAATTTAAATTAAGAATATGATAAGTTATAAAAATATATTCATAACATATGTACATTCAATCTTAAAATTCTAGTTCCGCCACTGTGAATAAGATCGATCGCGTTTTGGCCATCCATACCTGATAAGTACTAAACATAATAACACTATCTAACTTGTCATGATTAAATTCTGTTATAGATACACTATTTTTAGCCTTAAAGCTCATAAGAACTTCTGGAGCCCCATGGGTAAGGCAATTTGAATCTTCAGAAGCGACACCATCCACCTTGTTGATTTTACAGAGATAACAAAATTGTGCTTCTGTTACACTAGGTGCCTAGCAACACAAGACAGATGTCAGTTCAATAATTCTTTATATACAAACATCATCGAGGCAAGAGAAATAAGGGGTAAAAAACTAAATAACCTAGTGCAAAATGAAGAAATTACCAACAGTTTTGGTGGTGGAGACGAGTGAGGGGTTTTGGTGGCACTGGATGTGGGGGAGAGAGGTAGTTGGGAGTGGGTAGCACTGGTTTTATAGGAGGCCGGTAACCTCTAGGATTTGGGGACTCGGTGGCGGAGATGGTCCTCCTCGAGGTGGAGTGTGGGGCTCGTGGAGTTTTTGAAAAGGAGGCTTTGGCTTTATTGGGCCCGCGTGCCAGCGACTGGGACAGAGTTTTTTAGATGAGAGTTAAACCTTTATGGAGTTGTGAAATGAGGTGTCTTTGGTGGTCTTTTTATATTTATTATTTTCTTGTGAACAGAAAAACAACGTTTGAACTGAATTCAAATATCAAATAAATTTATACCTTTTTATTTTTCCTCAAAATAAAGTTGTGGGACTGTTCAAATTCAAATTCAGTGCAATGTTTAAATAAAGTTGCTGGTTGGACTGTTCGATCACAATAAAGTTGCTCTAAATTACAACGGCAACTTTGCTCCTGTACTCCCTCACTATCACAATTAGATGGCGTTTATGACAGCTAACACGGTCTTCAAAGTACAACTTTGACTCATTTATTAAAAAAATTATATATGTATACTTTTATTAAAGTAATTTTCAAGATAAATCTATTAATATAGATTACCGTCGCCCATTGGTTTGGAAAATAGTAAGTGCTGACATCCCAGTCGGCCACCTGCCAAAAACGCTCGGCAATTCTTGCATATCGAGTAGTTGGATTTGTACAACTCAGATCACAAACCCAGTCCGATTGTGATACCGGTGAGAAAAAACAGATGGCAGAACGCACGAAGATGCCTTCGTCGCTTTATAATTAGGAGGAATAGATAAAATATAGTACTCCGTATAAGTTCTACTTGGATCCCAATATCAGCCAGCGTGTGGGCTTCATCTTCATGTTTGCCAGTCTGGGCCGAAGTACTAGGCTTTGGGCTTCCGGGCTCGATTGCATCTTGGGCCGGAGACTTCACACCAGGACGTTGCTTGCAGTCTTACTCCCTTCATCTTTCGGTACGTCTTCATGACACATCTTCCAAATCTCTGTTTGAGTAATGAGCATGCATACAGGTCAGTGTTGTTCTGATACTGCCATACTGGTAGTGTACTAGTGTATGTATAGAATTATAGGATCGAGCACTTATTTAATTACAAATGAGCAATGTAGTAATGCTAGCTCTGTTTCTCCTATAGATATATGCCTGATGATTTTTCGTACGACATTATTTTGTTTCATTATTTGATTTTTATATGTGACATTATGAATGGTGATAATAATAAATGTAAAATTGAGTTCATTTATGTTTATTTTGCTCTTTCGCAAAAAATCTGTTATATGCTCTCATTAGTTGTTATAATTATGTCATGTGTATGAATAAGGAAATAATGAGACCTTGTCAAATTGTGGCTCACTATCATTTAGACCACACTTTGAAAGTTTGAAGGGGAGATTTGATGTCTTATGAGGAAAGAGATACTACATCCCATTAAACACATTGCACTAGTTTTATTATGACAAATATGCTAAGATATAAAGGAACTATAATTTCTTTCACTATGCTCAAATTGCCGATTAAAATAAATTAAAAAATTCAAAAAGACTATATCATAAAAAATTTCTGAGATCGATACACGCTCACTGAATATCATTGTGATAGAAAAAGTAAATAATTGTCAAGTGTCTCGAATTATTATACGTGTGGATTTATTGTTATTCCTGCCATCAATGCTCAATGGGTAATATTCACAAATTGTATTGTTCTTGTTTATTTTTATATGAGACATTATGATTGGTGATAATAATAATGTAAAATTGAGTTCATTTATGTTTATTTTGCTCTTTGGCAAAAAATGTGTGATATGCTCTCATTAGATGTTATAATTATGTCATGTGTATGAATAAAGAAATAATAAGATCTTGTCAAATTGTGGCTCACTGTCATTTAGATCACATTTTGAAGGGGAGATTTGATGACTTACGAGGAAAGAGATACTACATCCCATTAAACACATTGCACTAGTTTTATTATGACAAATATGCTAAGATATAAAGGAACTATAATTTCTTTCACTATGCTCAAATTGCCGATTAAAATGAATTAAAAAATTCAAAAAGACTATATCATAAAAAATTTCTGAGATCGATACACGCTCACTGAATATCATTGTGATAGAAAAAGTAAATAATTTTCAAGTGTCTCGAATTATTATACGTGTGGATTTATTGTTATTCCTGCCATCAATGTTCGATGGGTAATATTCGCAAAGTTGTATTGTTCTTGTTTATTTTTATACGAGACATTATGATTGGTGATAATAATAATGTAAAATTGAGTTCATTTATGTTTATTTTGCTCTTTGGCAAAAAATGTGTGATATGCTCTCATTAGATGTTATAATTATGTCATGTGTATGAATAAAGAAATAATAAGATCTTGTCAAATTGTGGCTCACTGTCATTTAGATCACATTTTCAAGGGGAGATTTGATGACTTACGAGGAAAGAGATACTACATCCCATTAAACACATTGCACTAGTTTTATTATGACAAGTATGCTAAGATATAAAGGAACTATAATTTCTTTCACTATGCTCAAATTGCCGATTAAAATGAATTAAAAAATTCAAAAAGACTATATCATAAAAAATTTCTGAGATCGATACACGCTCACTGAATATCATTGTGATAGAAAAAGTAAATAATTGTCAAGTGTCTCGAATTATTATACGTGTGGATTTATTGTTATTCCTGCCATCAATGTTCGATGGGTAATATTCGCAAAGTTGTATTGTTCTTGTTTATTTTTATACGAGACATTATGATTGGTGATAATAATAATGCAAAATTGAGTTCATTTATGTTTATTTTGCTCTTTGGCAAAAAATGTGTGATATGCTCTCATTAGATGTTATAATTATGTCATGTGTATGAATAAAGAAATAATAAGATCTTGTCAAATTGTGGCTCACTGTCATTTAGATCACATTTTCAAGGGGAGATTTGATGACTTACGAGGAAAGAGATACTACATCCCATTAAACACATTGCACTAGTTTTATTATGACAAGTATGCTAAGATAATAAAGGAACTATAACTTCTCTCACTATGCTCAAATTGCCGATTAAAAATGAATTTAAAAATTCGAAAAGGCTAGACCAGGAAAGAAAATTCTGAGATCCACGCTCACTAAATATCATTGTGATGGAAAAAGTACTCAATAATTGTCAAGTGTCTCGAATTATTATACGTGTGGATTTATTCATTATTCCTGTCATCAATGATTAATGGGTAATATTCACAAAGTTTTATTGTTCTTGTTTATTTCTGGTTCAATAAATATTGAGACATTTGCATTATGATTATATTTATAATTTTGACCGTCGTCAATTAGTAAATGTATGATTATATTTATTATTTGGACCATCCATAGTTGGTGAATATCTGACCATAAGCTTTGCTATTTTTGTCGACAATCTGCCTATGGTTGATGTGGGATAGATTTGCAAACAATGTTCATCAATGGTATTTATTTAATCAAGATGTAACTAATGTCGAAATTAGTGAACTATTGAAGGAGACCCTAATAAGTTTGATGGATGTGGTCTCTATTATTCTAATTGTTTCTCTATGTTTAGGAAACATGTCAGGTTGTATTCTTACAGGATGAAGATATCAATGGGAGCACACGAGGAGAGTGATGACTTTAACGCCTCAATCTTGTCACAAAAGTTAAGAGCCTTGTTATCGAGTAAAAATTTCTAACGGGATCAATACAGTAGACTGCAAAGGAGTCTAGGTAAGTAAATGTGATTCTAGTTTAAAATATTCTCCATGAATATTTTTTCAATAAAATGTTTTATGATTAAACTATTTTTAGAAAAAAAATTGAACAGTCAATGGGAAAATCAATGTGCTGGGGTCCACCTTGAGTCCTGCTACCAATGATTTAAAGGGAGCACCGAAGTTCCCTCTGGCTGTGAGGAACGCACTGAAGTCCTGTTGGAAGGCAAGAACATACTCCCTCCACGTCAGTTTTTAGAAGTCGTTTAGGACAGAATTGTGCATATCAAGAAGTGATTAATTTGAGCCTAATCTTCCAGATCTGCCCCTATTAAATAGGGTGAAGTGTCCCAACCTGTGGTTACAGGTTCGAATCTCCACCACTCGCTGGATGTCTTTTTGCTCATTTTTTGCATGGCGCTTTTTTTTTGCATGCTGGTGCGTTAATCGTCCCATATCTCATTGTTTTATTTGGCGCTTTTTTTGCATGCTGGTGCGTTAATCATCCATATCTCATTGTTTTATTTGCTAATTTGCATAGTCCTCTTTTTAACTTTTTTATTGGGGTTCACGCAATTTTAAATGAGACTGGCTTTTGTATGGCACTGTGCGTGCCGTTTGAGCGCGTGCACGTCGCTGGCATGTTGCTCCGCTGGTTTGCGCGCGTTTGCGTTAACTTTTCTTGCGAAAACTTTTTTTTTGAACTTTAAAGCTTGCGAAAACTTTTACCGGCTGATTCGCGCGCTTGCCGCTGGCAATTTTTTCTCGTGCGCGCGCAAGCTGCTTGTCGCTGCTGCGCTGCCTCCTCCATCTACAAGTCCGGCGTGAGCTCCGGCAACTCCGGCGTGATGGTGTCCGGCGCGAGCTACATCTTCCAGTCCGTGCGCGGCGAGGAAAGCAGGCGCGTGGCGGCGAGGGGAGCCGGCACGCGGCGACGTCCGGAGCGGAGGGAGTAATTCATCTCGTAGGTCGCGTCCGACGTTAATGTGAGGCGGCCGCGCGTGCTGCAGTCGAAACACTCAGGAGTAAATACGTCCGTTTAGGCTATCTCAGAGAGCAACGACATCTATTTTGCAATTCTATCAAGGAGCCAGAACGACCTCTAAAGAGGATACGGAGGGAGTAACACTATTTCAATTTCACACTATTGAGTCTTGGACATTTCACGGTAGAAGAATCAATAGCCAACGAAAATGACACTTGTGCATCTTTTGAGGATACACAGTTCAGTGGAACTTTTGAATTACATGGAAATCGTAAAATTTGAGAGATTACTATGATGCATGCAGTGCATTGCTGGTCATGTCGTACAAGAATCAAAGTAGCATGTTGCTTGTTTTTTTATATACTGCTAATGCACACCACACCTATGATGTATTTGCGAAAGAGGGGAGACAATATATATCCATCAGTCTTATCAGTTACTCTACTCCATAAGAAACTAGCTGAAAATAAGCAATGTTTTGGTGCGATTTCTTTTAGTATTTGGTTTTTGTTTGCACGTAACAGGGTAATGCCATACTGGCATGTAAATTAGAGGCAGTTTTATGTGTACTTGCGTGAAGCTATACGAGTTTCTCGGCACATCCGGCTTTAGATTGCCACATGAAACAGACATGGGCAAGATGTTAGAGAAAGCTGAAACGGTCAACAGGAGTACGTTCAGTTCGGAGAGCATAGACAAACAACAAAAGCCATTCCTCGGCAATGTGACAGATGAGGTGTGAGACAATAGCGGCATGAAGCTCAATTGTCTCACGGGTAGCATGCGCATTCTGTTAGACCTCTGCAGCAGCATCTGTAGTCCCTGTCTTGTCAGGTTGTCCGCTCAGCATCCAGGGGAACAGACTCATTGGCATCCCAGGCGGTGTTTAGTTCCCAAAAACTCTCTCTCCAAACTTCACTATTCACCTATAACATCAAATCACATCAAATCTCTTTCCTCATGCATGGAGCACTAAACGTGTACACGACGAGTTACATGGGTAAATAAACAAACTAGTTACATAGTTTTGATGTACACGACGAGATGAATATTTTGAGCCTAGTTAGGTTACGATAGGACAATGTTTACCACAAACAAACGAAAAGTGCTACGGTATGCTACAGTGTCCGATATGACATTTTCACCCATCTTTTTACCCTCTTTTCAGGAACTAAACACCCTCCAATGTTAAAGCTTGTAACAACATACAAATATTAAATTCGTTGGTTGTGTTGCCAAGATTGGCAAACTAGGAAGACAGTACGATTGATATCACACATTCACGTACTGCACATATATTGCAAGATAAGAAGAATAGTTTCACCGGTGCTGCTCTATGTGATACAAAGAATACTTTGATTCATTTTCGTGCATCAGTTTGTGGCATACCAAAGGAAGAAGAAAAGATTCTAATTGGAGTCTTTGCTCCAATCTTGGCCGGACCTATATGTGCTGTGGAGAACGTACAGGAGCAAGCCACGCTCTGTTGCTGGCTGCTGGCGCTGGTCGGCCATATCTACCCAGAACAAACCAGTTCCCATTTTCTCCTCTCGTTCCTCGCTTCTTACTCATGAACTTTCTATCGAGTCTGATGGGGTGGTGGGAATGGTACCACAAATCTTAAATGGCAAGTCTATCTACATTTGCGCTGAGAAAAGGCAGCACAATAGCTAGCACAAGCTCTACTTCAAAAAGATCACGACAGATGCATTTCTTCGTGAATTTCTACTTGGTTATGAGGTAGAAGTAGCATGCTAGTCGTGTTTTTCAGATTTGAGCTAATGCATGTCAAATCTATGATCCGTATGGCCAAGCAGACATGAGACAGGCAGTATATATGCACATGCATATTACTGAATATTAGTTGTCACACAATGAATGTGTAGTACGCAGGGTACACCTCTGAGATATATTTGCCATTTTCACAGAATACACAAACAGAGGACAGGTTTAATGTAAGAGGTTATACATATGTGCAAGTTTCCAGTGACAAGCAATAGATACCGATGAGATGTTGGAATAAGCTGAAAGGGCTAAACCAGGTATAATTGGATAGCAGCAGGGACGATCAGCAATTGGCTAGATCTATTGTGTCGTCGGGTCACACTTATCGGTCGATTGTTCTATTGGCTCCTGTTGATAACCAAACACCATCCGAACTGCCAATTCTGCTTGATGACATGTATCATACACGCGCCGCAATGACATGTAGCAAATGGTGCACTCCTGATGAACAGCTGATCCTCATGTGGGTTCGTATGTGTATACATTCCCAAGCATCTCCTCTAGGTCAAACCATCATATTCAATGGGGAGACAACACATGAATCCTGATGCCTTACTTGTTATACAATAATTAAAGTTTGCATGCTCATCATGATTTAGGTTGGGTGCTAATGCATACCAAACCCGTGATGTACTTGCACAGGAGGGCAGGCAATAAATCTGCATACTCAATGACATGAGTGACATGGCAGCATAGGAGATAGAGGGCGTTCCGTTCCGGGGACTACTCGAGACGCCGGCAGTGCGTAGGTGGCGGCCGGCGGTGCTTAGTTCCGCTAGCGGCAGCTGATTTAGTTTTTTCCTTTTATTTTCCGAATAAACATTTTCAGTGTAGTAAAGATAAATCAAGAAAATTCTATGAAAAATATCTGCGCTGTCGTCGCCGTTCGCCCATCACTGTCACACGCTGTGCTGGGACTGCGCTCACGTGATATGTGACGAGGGCATGGAGCGGCGGAAATGGAGGGGACAGAGGAGTAGAGGGCGGAGCAGCAGGATTACGCCGCCCACTTTCTATTTTCCGGTTTTAGAAAAAAGTAAGACACAGTTTCCAGGATGCTCTGGGAGGTTTTATGGTTAAACTTTTTTTCCGAAAAAGTATCATGAACTGTCAATGGAAAAATTCATTGTAGTGGGCTCCACTTTCAAAAAAAGAACCCATTAGTCCTGCTGTGAGGGAGCTAGGTTACGCTCAGTTGCTCCTATGCGATGCTTGTCGTGAGAAGGTAACACCGAAGTTTCCGCTAGCTTTGAGGAACACGCTAAAATTCTGTTGGAAGGCAAGAACATAGCATTAGTCTAATTTCACAGTATGATTTTCTTGACATTGAACAATCAACAATAGGAAATAAATGGCGAATGGGACCGGGATAGACGCTTATGCATTTTTTGAGCATGCACACTTCATTGCTGGATGTTCTGAATCACATGGAAATCGTAAAATTCAAGAGACGACAGAGAATGCAGGTGCATTCCTGGTCATGTCGTACAAGAATCAAAGTGGCCACTACACAGTTAACACATTTAGTTAGACTAAAAACTAGGTAATCTCGTGTCAGAAGAGTTTTACAGTGATGAAACTCCTCTCACATGCCATAAAACTCTCATTTCTCTCTCCTCTGCCCCACAGCAAATTTAGCGCCATGAAACTCCCATGAAACCCCACTGCGGCTGGCCCTATACACCGTCCATGATGGGACCCACCACAAACTAATTCCGATTGTCTCCGTACGGTGGTGATCTATGCTGGATGAAGTGAAAATACTTGAGTGGGAAAGGTAAACTTAAAAAACAATAGTTTATATACATTGGGCAGCACAATCACTGCTTCGTAGAGATCACAACAGATGCATTCTTTCCTGAATCTTTGTTCTGGTGATGTATGCGGTAAGAAGTAACAGTATGCTAGACGTGTTCTTTAGCTTTCAGTTAATGCATGTGAAATCCATGATGTGTACGGACAAGGAGACAGGTAGCTAGTACGACTATATATACCCACCCCCGCCCACGCCCTGCACCCGCCGCCGGCGATGGCCCTCCACCAGCCAGCCGGGGCCTCCCAGCTCGCCCCAATCCGTATCCTCCACCGCGCATCGCAGCCCTCCCCTTCGCCGGTCTCCCCTCGTGCTCGCTCTGAGTGGGAGCATTTCTTCTACGACTCCCCACCTACACCACCAAGCCATGGCCGGCCCCCCTCTGTCGGGGTCGATTTCGTGCCGGAGACGCAAGATCCACAAGCCTGTGCGGCGGATCCATCCGCTGCGCCCCTGGATCCGGCTACTGACGCGGCAAATCGGAGGGCCAGCTACGTTGAGGTCGTCCATAGGGGCCGAGTCAATGCGCTGCAACAGCCAGCTCCTCCTCTGCGCAATGGCGTCAACCACCGCGGCTCCTCGAGGGGGAACCGCATTTACCCCCCCCCCCCCCCCCCCCCGAGGTGACAAGACCGCGGCGCAATTACTCCGGTGAGGGCATGGAGTCAACGACGCGCCGCGTATGGGTACCGCGGCAAGGCACGCCACGACCTACGGCTGCTACTTCCACTTCTCCGCTCCAGGAGTGGACGACTGCCAGGCGTCGCAGGCGCCCCCCCACGCCGGGCGCCGCCCGTCTCTCCGCGTCATGGCGGACATGATCGGCGCCGCAGAGACGCTTCAATGCGGCCGCGCCGTGGTGGGGATTCAAGAGGGCCACCTAACCCAGGCCTCGACGCCTTCATCCAAGCAGCGGCTGGGTGCTGCTTCATCTGCTTGGCTCGGGACCACAGGGCTGCCTCCTGCCGCGACCCTGTGAAGTGCTTCCGCTGTCGCCGCTCAGGCCATCGGGAGCGTTTCTGCAAGGAGGACCTCCGCCGCGCCCCCGCCTCTAGGCATCCGCCACCACCACCACCCCCTCCCCCACCGCCGCCTCCCCAGCCACGCCCTGCTCCGATGGCGATTGGGGACCCTGACACCCGCCCAGAGGAGGAGACAGTCTTCGTGCCCAACTCCTTCGCCCTCACACGTGACGCTCGCGACTGGGAGGGCACAGCACTTGTCCCCTGGGCAATCCATCTTCCGCGTGGCGCCCGGGCCAGGGAGATCGAGGACCTCCTCGTCGACCACCTACGCCTCCAGAGGGGGGATGTCGCCGTCACGGTCCACCAACCGGAGCCGTTCCTCATCCGGTTCGCCGACAACACCCAATGTGCGTGCCCCCGCGACCGCGGGCGGTTCCAAGGCAACGGCATCGACATCTGCTTGCGGCCATGGCGCAGCCTGACGCACGCTCTTGGCATGCGTGTGTTCTACCGGGTGCGCCTCTACCTTGACGGTGTCCCTGACCATGCGTGGATGCCGGAGATCGTCGAAAGGATCATCGGCCACCGCCGAGAGCATCCGGACCGATCTTGTCTAGGCCACAGACACAAGACACATTGACCTCTGGGCCTGGACGGAGAACCCCAGCATGATCCCGAAGCGCGTATGGCTCATCTTCACCCACGGTCCGGGCGACAGCTCCTCCTACTCCGTCTCTGCGAGGAAGCCGGCTCCTTGGCAGCAGGGGGTGCGCTACCCGGTCTTCCTGCACCTGGGTGTCCTGGAGGACTACACGGCGGCGGCCTCCGACCTTGACAGCGCGCTGAATGACCCCAACTTCGCGCCGGTGTGTCAGCCATACGTTTGGCGCTACGGTGTTCCGGACGGTGCGCCGCCGTTGGCGCGCTCCACCTTCCCCGCTCGGCTCCCCCTCCCGCCGAGGGAGCTGTCGGAGGGTGACGAGCGTGGGCGCGGCACGAACGGTGACCGCCAACGTGCGAGCCGCGACACACGCGGCCCGGATGCGCGCGAACGTGGTATGCGCGGCTACGACGACGGCCGCAATGGTCGTAGGCGTGACGACCGTGATCACGATGATCGCGGGCGGCGTGGGAAGCACGACGACGACAACCGGCGTGGGCGTGCAAACCGCGCCAGGGGGAATGGCTCTTGCAACGACAAGCCCTTCCTCTGGCCACGGCGGCACGACGACGACGACGACTACATCGGCGACTACGAGCACCCAGGCCACGGCCGGAGCTTCCTCAACAAGCTCTACGACCGCAGCGGCCACGACGTCGTCCGGCGGGAGCGCCCTCGCTCCCCAAGGCGCTGGGAGAGCGAGTTCAGGGGCAGCCAGCGCGTAGCGCCGGAAGGCGCGGGCGCGGACCCTGCCCCGCAGCTGCAGACGGACGGCCTGCTCTCCTTCTCGTCTCCGCTCCTCAGCATGGACGAGCTCAACAACATGACACCCCAGCAGATGCAGTCCCTCTTCCGCGCACAAGCATGGGCGCTCAAGCTCAAGCCCCAGATCCTGGCATCCCAGCAGGTACGCTGCAGCACTGATGTCCCTGAGCCCCCTCTTCCATCTGGTCAGCAGGCACAGCGTGCGCACCACTCTCCAGACTACGTTGACAAGCTGCGCTCCATCGAGCTGACCGAGCCTCAGGCCCGCTGCTCCGAGGGGAATCGAGCCTGGTCCGTTCAAGCTGCTGCCAATATGCCGCTCGTGCCTCTCCATCAAGCGTTCGCCAGACTCCACCAGGCGCTCGGCGGGGTTTCACTATCCATGCAGGACGGCCGTGCGTCGCCATCCCTCCGCGAAGTGGAGGACGCCCTCCAAACGATGCAGCTCCATGTGCAGCAGGCGGAGCTGCACCACGCCGACGATGTTGAGCCGCTGGCGATTGAGCCGCTAGCACCTGATGAGGCCGAGCAACCAGCTTCTGCGGCTGCTCCTCCAGCTACACGCACATCTCCGAGCGTCGACGCCCTCTTCACCACCCCTGCCCCAGCGGTCATGCAGCACCAGCTGTAGCGTCGCCAGCGGCCGACCCGGACGTTCGACATGACCAAGGTCCGTCGGAGCGCCAGGCTGGCCAAGAAGCCGGCGGTGCCGGCCCTAGAGCGCGCCCAGAGGAACCTCTGGCACAAGCTGGGGGTGTCCGACGACGAGCTGCGGCCAATCGAGGAAATCCTGCAGGACTTCATCAACGAGATGGTGAACGATGCGCTTCTACAACATGCTGGACAGTTCATCGACGACGTCCAGAACGAGCTCCATGCTAGCCAAGAATGACGCGCAGCTTCAGTTACCATACTGGCTTGCGAAATTCTACTGTTATGTTTGTTTTACTTTCATGTGCTGCACTTCGCTCCCTTCCCGTCCTGCTGGCTGCGACCTTCGGATGGATAAAAGGGCGCTCGTTATCTGAACGTAACTCCGACATTGCCCTGCTGGCTTCGACCTTCGGGCATCCTGTACGAAACATCGACTCCGCCCTGCTGACTCCGACCTTTGGGCATTGTTATCGCCACAAAAACCTGCTCCCTGCGCTTCCACGTTTTCATCATGCAAGCGGGTGACTTTAATCTCCTCAGTTGGAACGTTCGAGGTCTGAATACGGCTGCAAGATGTTTGGTTGTCCACCAAACCGTGAAAGACACTAAGTGTCACATCGTGTGCCTCCAAGAAACGAAACTGGGTAATGTTGACGCGTCCCTGGCTGCCTTCCTCGGAGGGTACCGCCTCACTAACTTTGCTTTCAAACCAGCGCAAGGCACCCGAGGAGGCATCATCGTCCTATGGGATAGCAACTACACTGACCTTCAAAACATCCAAGTTGAAAGCTTTTCCATTACGGCGTCGATAACAATAAAACAGTGTGGCTCCGAGTTTAGGCTAACTACGGTCTACGGCCCTTCGAGAAGAGAGCAAAAGCAGGCCTTCCTAAATCACCTGAGAAGTCTACGCCTAAACAACAACTCCAAATGGCTAATTGTGGGGGATTTGAACCTCATATATAAAGCAGAGGACAAAAACAACCAGCGCCTCAACCTCCAGCTTATGCATCGCTTCCGTTCGGCCCTAGCCTTCTACGAGCTAAAGGAGATCCACCTCCAAGATCGCAAGTTTACATGGAGCAGCGAAAGGTGGCAGCCGACACTGTCTCGGATCGATCGATTCTTTTGCAATGCAGCTTGGGACATTGCCTTCGACAAACACACTCTCCATGCGCTGTCGTCATCGCACTCCAACCACTGCCCCCTGATCCTCTCTCGGTTGTCTGGTCCGCGGAGGCCAAGACCCTTCAAATTTGAGAATTTTTGGGCACGGCTACCTCACTTCCAGGAAACGGTGCAGAACGCTTGGGACCTCCCCATGCATCACACCGAGCCATTTCACCGCCTAGGACACAAGCTCCATGTCACGGCCAGGGCATTAAGGAGATGGAGTGCCTCGCTAATTTCAGATGCAAAGCTCAAATTCCAGATGGCACAAATAGTCATTCAATTCCTCGATGCCGCGCAAGACACTCGACCTCTAACCGATACGGAATTTAACATTCGAGCGAAACTCAAGAAGCGGCTCCTGGGTTGGGCAGTCATTGAGAGGGCGCGCAAGCGCCAATCGTCACGCATCAGAGACTTACGAGAGGGGGACGCCAACACGGAATACATCCACCTCAAGGCTAATGCACGCCGCAGGAAAAACTTCATCCAACACTTGAGAACTGATGGTGGGTGGGCACTTTCGCACCAAGATAAAAGCGATGCCGTCCAGGTACACTTTCTGACCTTTATGAGTGCACCACGCCAACGCACGCTCGACATTAGTTGGGATGACATCCAACTTCCCAGAGTGGATTTATCACAGCTGGACAAACCGTTTGATGAAAAGGAGATCACGTATGCCATCTCCCAACTCCCCTCGGATCGAGCGCCGGGCCCAGACGGCTACACTGGCATTTTCTTCAAGAAATGTTGGTCTATTATCAAAGGAGATGTAATGGCGGCGATTAACTCCTTTCAAAACATGAGATGTCACGATCTCGATCTGCTCAACAAAGCAACCATCGTTCTAATCCCAAAAAAGGAAGGGGCCAAACACGTAGCTGACTATCGCCCGATCAGCCTCATCCACATGATTGCTAAGATTATTACCAAGGCGCTGGCGCTACGACTCGCACCGCATATGCGGTCACTCATCTCGCCATGTCAAAGTGCGTTCATAAACGGCAGAAACATCCATGACAACTACCTTTACGTGCGCAACACTGCCCGTCGCTTCCATCGTAACAAGACGCCTGCCCTCTTCTTAAAGCTTGATATTTCCAAAGCTTTCGACTCGGTCCGTTGGGACTATCTGATCTCCCTAATGCAACATCGAGGCTTTCCACAGCGCTGGTGCAACTGGATATCGGCGCTACTTTCCACCTCCACCTCGCGAGTGCTACTCAACGGTATCCCACTCCAGCCGATTCAGCATGGCAGGGGGCTCAGGTGTAACACCCTAAAATTCATCACAATTAAATTGTAGCAACTCTCTGAATTTTTCTAGGATTTATTAAGGCCTAAATAAATTTTCTATGATTTAATTGGAATTTCTAGCCTTTTATCAATTTAAATATCATATTAAATAATTATTTTAGTCAAAATAAGTTTTTGTTGCATTCATGCTGTTGCATATATTTTTGGTTGCTAGTAAATCAAGTTGAAATTTAAATTTGGTTTAAATTCGAATTTGATTTGCTTTTGTTTGAGTTTTAGAAAAGTTGTTTAGGCTGAGTTCGGTTTTGGCCCCTGAACTCTTGGCGCGGTTCGTTTTTGCTCCCTGGACTTTTCTTCGCCGCTCGCTTTCCCTCCCCGCTCGGCCTGCTTTTCTCCGCATTCGGCCCAGCTCCGGCCCAATCTCGCTGCGCCGTCTCTTTTCTTTCCTTGTTACGCCGACTGGTGGGCCCCACCTGTCAGCCCTTTCTTCTCCACCGTAACCGAGCCAAACTCTCTGTCCGAGTTCGATCTCCGCCCGAGCCATCACCGAATCCTGCTGCTACACGCCGCCGAGGCCCCGGTCTCCGGCCTATTTAAAGCGCGCACCCGCCCGCAATCTTTCCCCAACCAATCCAGCCCTCGCAACTCGTTTTCCCGAGCTCGCGCCTCCGCTCAAGTCGCCGCCGCGTCGGTTTTCATCGTCGCGTCGTCGTCGGCGACAATTCCTCATCCAGAACTCCTCCAAAAGCTTCGCCAGGTAGTAGTGAGGCTTCCCCGTTTGATTTCTTGGTTCAATTTCGGTTCTATCGTGCTGACGACGCTCGCCGTCGTTCTTCAGCGCCGCCGGCCGCTGCTCGTCGTGGTCCGTCGTCGGTGTGCATCTCTAGCCATCTAGAGCTGCCCAGATGAACTCGTCGTGGTCCAGCGAGTCTGTAGCACTTGATCTCGTCGCAAACCGAATATCCTAGTGCGTTTTCGACCCAAGTCCGGCGACGCGCCGCCGCGGGCATCGCAGCGCCGCCGTGTTCGTCGTCACCGCCGGCGAGATAACCCTAGATCCAATCCTGATCGTCCGATCTAGATCCAACGGCTCAGATTAAGATCACGTTCAAGTCAAACCGACCGCGTACCGGTCAACCGTGGCAATTTTGTAAAAGAGCCCTTGAAGTTTTTGAAAATCAACCCGCGGTCTAGCTCAGTTCGAAAGTATTTCAATTTAAGTCCTTTTTCTTTCGGTTTAGCCCCTGCAAGTTTTAAAATTGCGCCCGAGGTCCAAGTTTTGTCTTTTTACATGAAAACCCTCGTAGTTTAATACAAAATTATGTTTTAGCCCTCGGATTTTCGTAGTTAAGCCCCTGGAACTTTTAAAACTTTGCCAGCAAGTCCCTGAACCTTAGAAAAGCCATATCTTTTGCGTTTTAACTCCGATTTTAGTGATTCTCGCGCTCACGCGTTTGTTGTAATGCGAAGATTAGTTTTGTGCTGTTGTTTTCTTCTGTTGGAATTGTTTGGTGTACTGTTTCTTATTTAGTGTATTGTTTCTTTGCATGCGATTGTGTGATGCGATTAGGAAGCGAGCAGTTCGAGGATTTCTCTCAAGAACCAACTGTTGGAGAAGGATTTGAGCAGCAACAGAGTTGGGAAGAAGTCAAGTGTATTATGTCATGCAAATGTCCTAATAACTATTAATTTCACCATCCATGCATGTGTCTTAATTTGACGGGTTCCTATTTAAGGATTTGCCTAGCCACTATATTTTCCTGTCCCTACAACTGGGTTATTTAATTAACTTTGATGGTAGATGATGCTTAGCTTGCTCAACTGGGATTGGTTAAATGAACCCCTACTCTATGTTCCAAATACTCTTTGAATTAATTAAATGGCAAGATCATATCTTTTTAATTCGAACATGGAGAACCACCCAGGAAAACAGTACAACCATGAGTGCCATGTGGCTCTGGCTTTGACTGACTAATTAGGTGCTCTGGTTTATGGTAGCTTTACTCGGAAGGGGCATGGGGGGCGGCGGTTGACGGGGTATAGCTCGGTCCTCTTGAGCTATGGGCTTTGGTAAGAGACAGACCTCATTAGGGAAGGTTATGCTTTGCTTTTGAACCGGAAACCTTAGCGGGCTATCATTTATTAGAGTGCTTTTGTAAAGGTCTCATAGTGAAACTCAGTATTCGGTCCACGTGGTGTGGGACGAGTGCATGCTTCGGCAATGGGAATCACGACTTATGGTGAAAGTGTACAACCTCTGCAGAGTGTAAAACTGTTATAACAGCCGTGCTCACGGTCAAGAGCGGCCTGGACCCTTACATGATAATCATACTTGAACATGGATTAAATTGTGGTTACTTGATTATGTTGGGATTATGACATTCATTAATTTGTGGGTGGTATATACTTTCATTTGCTTAATAAAACTTGACCAATTAAAAGTGCTTACTGCAGTATTGTCAGCCAGCCTTTTTGCCCCAGCCTTGTATGTCATATTATATTTGCTGAGTACGTCATGTGCTCATGCTTGTTTTCATTCTTTTATTGCATCAACTACACCCGGAATGCTGCTCAGATTGGGAGAATTTTGAGGATTTCACTGCTGATTTTGAGGAGTTCTAGGCGAGTCTCCCCCAGTCAACGCCTGTGGAGTTGGAGTCACTTTTGCTTCGTTAGATGAACGTTTATTTAAGTCTTCCGCTATGAAATTTGTGTCAACTCTGAGACTGTAATAAATACACTTTAATACTCTTTCATTATGCATGGTTATGGATATTCACATGTGACGTCTACCATATGTGTGTAAACTGATCCTGGCGCACATATGAGATGCATCTGGTTTTGCCTTTAAAACCGGGTGTGACAGAAGTGGTATCAGAGCTGTGTTGACTGTAGGACGCAAGCCTAGATAGCAATGGTCATTCTCTAAGGATTATTTTGCTTAACTACTCTTGTTCTATCTATTCTTGGTTTATTTTGCTATTATTCCTCGTCATTGATAATTGTCTCCTCCTTGATTTTTGTTTTCTATTCTACCTTTTCACCGTCTCACCTGGTTTCGAGGTCTTTAGAACTTTTCTAACCCCTTCTTGCTTAAACCATAGATGGTATTGACAAGGCAAGGTGCTTGTAGATTGTCTAGCACTCCTTCCCCTTCTTCGTCGCATTCGGTGCAAGAAGAGGAACCGGAACCTGAAGAGATGGAAGTGATGGACGAAGAAGTTAACTCAGGAGGGAATGCTCCAGCTGGATCTGAAGGAAGTGAAGGACCCCCTCCGCCGCCTGACATGTGGGTAGTGACTTTTCACCACCACGACGGAGGCAACAGTGGGTTCCCGATGCTGCTTCGAATGCTCTTCAAGCGTCTGAACTACCCGGTGGAGATAGAATATCGTGGAAGAAGGAGGGCACATCCAAATTACCAGAGGACTGGGATGTCGCTGTATACATCCGGGAGCCTGATTATGAGTATGGAGGAACCAAAGAGGCTGCAGTGCACCATGCCATCGCCCCGAGATCAACCTTCGAAGTTGGAATCCAGGATGCAGCCAGACGGGCACTTTCTGTGCTTTGTCATGAGGAGGCTGCTGAAGTACGTCACACTGCTTGGGCATATCTTCCCCGAAGGCAGCAAGACACTCCAACTGGGGTTGTGCCACAACCGCCAGGCGTGCTAAACTCTACACTCAACATCCAGGTGGCGTTCACCAAGATGCTCAACGTGCACGCCGATGACACCACAAGGGAGCTACAGGAAGTGCGTGAAGAACTCGCTGCTGAATGGAGGAAGAACAAGAGGCTGATAGCTGAACTCAAGGGAGAAGCACTTCCGCCCTTGGATGAAGATATAGAAGGGTTGATGGGTCATTCACCGCCCCACTAGAGAGTGCTTGGTGGATCGTCTAGTTGCTTCACCCATACCTATTAAGATAGGATACCCTCTCTTTTGATAGTTCAGTACATTTGGAATCGTTGAGACTCGTGCGTAGCGTGTGATTTAGTTCGGTTTAAAAGTGTGGTAGAGATGTTTGCTTTCGTGCTAAGTGTGTGATTTGGATCTTTGTAATGATTGAACTTAATTGTGGAGTGATGACCACAATTGAGTAATTATTAAATAAATAAATTTAGTTAGTTTGGGATTATCTTGGTCTCTGATCTTAGCACTTAACTATCACTTTATCCATATAATTGTACCCCTCATATAAATCATGTTATGCGACAATCTGTTCTCGCTGCTACATGATATCCTAGTACTGTCCGAATTGTTTCTGGAGCTTCAGAACTCCGTTTGACATAAGTCCAGTTGGGTTGGATTAATGACTTGATAACCTAGGTTCTGGGAATTTTTCGTGATTTTTGGATGTTCTGGCTGAGAGATATAATGGTTTTATTGGAGTAACCAGAATCTGTCCCGTGGTCCTGACACAACTGTCTTGTTTATTTTATACCTCGAGCCACAAAATTCCGATTGAGGTGATTCAAGTTGGGTTTGTTTCAGAATTTGATAGTCTACATTCAGAAAAAAGATCATGATTTTTGGATACTCAGAATGAGATTTACAACTATTTAATTGTGACAAACAGAACCTGTTTCAGAATTTGATGTTCCAGTCATTGGCAACTCGTTCTACATCAACTTTTATCTGTTCATGATTTGAGTCACATCTTTGTACCACCCTCTGAACCTCATGTTCTAACCACCAGATGATAAACACCAGGTCTGGAAGTGGAGTGGATCAACCACCTGTGAATCGTCAGGGACGTGTCAACCCAATCCAAATCCTCCGCCAAATCAAGCACCTGCAGCAATGGATCAGATTCTCGCCAACCAGACTCAGATCCTCCAGGGCATGGCTAATACCTTGGCAGCCATGCAAGCACAGAACAACAACAACAACCAGCCGAGAGACAAGCACCGGCAGTTCATGAGTCACAAACCTCCTACCTACTCCCACTCTGCAGATCCACTTGATGCTGATGATTGGTTGAAGACTGTTGAGAAGAAGCTGGATATGGCCCAGTGCAATGACAGGGAGAAGGTCCTGTATGCCTCAGGTCGCTTGGAGGGATCGGCTTCAGATTGGTGGGATGCTTACCATGCTGCTCATGCCACCCCTGATGCTATCACCTGGCAGGAGTTCAGGACCAACTTCAGGAGCCACCATATCCCTGCTGGTGTCATGAAGCTGAAGAAGGAGTTCCTCTCCCTCAAGCAAGGTGGGATGACCGTCAGCGAGTACCGGGATAAGTTCATTCAGTTGTCCCGTTACGCCCCAGATGAGGTGAAAGAGGATGAGCAGAAGCAGGAGCGATTTCTGGAAGGATTGATTCCGCCGCTCCATTATCAACTCATGTCTCACACCTTCCCAACATTTCAGAAGCTGCTAGACAAGGCTATTGGCTTGGAGAGCAAGCACCGTGAGTTGGGAGAGTAGAAGAGGAAGTTCATGGCCTTAGGACAGTCAAGCAGTAACACCCGCCCTCGTCTCCAGCCGCCTCAGCAGAACATGCCCGTTCGCTTTGGTGGGCAAGGGAGTAACTTTGCGCAGAGTTAGGGTCAGCGGTCAGCACCTCCACCTCAGCGGCCAGCATTTCAGCAGAACCGCCAGACCACCCCGGCCCAGACTCCAGTAAAGACCACTGCACCAGGCAGTGCTCCTACTCCTCGTACCTGCTACATTTATGGAGATCCCAGCCACTTTGCCCACAACTGTCCTAAGAGGAATGCTCAGACCCCACAGCACCAGAGTGGCAGTGCACCTAGGCAGAATACCCCTCAGCAGCAGAACAGGAATGTGAACCCGATGCCCCAGAGCAACAAGGGCCAGCAGAATCAGATGCGGGGCAAGGTGAACCATGTTGCTGTAGAGTCCGCACAGGAGGCCAAGGATGTGGTACTTGGTATGTTCCTCGTCAACTCAGCCCCTGCATCGGTTTTATTCGACTCTGGAGCATCCCATTCTTTTATTACTGCTCAATACGTAGCTAAGTATAATATACCCATGCTCCCTATGAAAAATTTCATGCTAGTTAGCTCTCCCGGTGGAAACATGAAAGCCAATTTTATCTGTCCCCGAGTTAACCTGAAAATAGTTGGGGTAGACTTTCCTGCTGATCTGACAGTTCTGAACTCTGAGGGAATTGATGTCATACTTGGAATGGGATGGTTGGCCGCTTTTGATGCGGTGATTCAGTGTGCCAAGAGGTCCGTGTTGTTGACTAGTCCTCAGGGAGAGAAGATTGAATTCGGGGCCACTCAACCCTCAGCTTCAACTTACTCAGTGAATCAGGCCAGCGGTGTTCCTTTGGAGGATATCAGAGTTGTTTGTGAGTTTCCGGATGTCTTCCTAGATGATTTGCCAGGTATGCCACCCGACCGAGACATCGAGTTTATTATTGAGCTTTTACCTGGTACTACTGTTGACACCAAAAATTGGCACCAGGAAGAGGCCGACATGTGGGCCGGATTCGAAAAGATATCATTCGGCAAAGAAGTTTTTCCCCAGAGCATTCGGTAAAGACGTTCTGCGGTCGGGAACGCATTGTCATTCGGCAAGAGAATATTCCGCAGGAGGAATTCGGGAGTGCGTGATGACGTGGATCAAGCATAAGGAAAAGGCTGGTTTAACTTGGAATGCAAGACGGATACGGTGCCCCGGCGTTTATCTTTTTTAGGAAATAAATAATGTAATCGTAATCGATTAGGAGTCGTGTCGAAACCTGGGTATAAATATAAACCCGTGGTAATTGTAAAAAACAATCAATCATACAACAAACCGGCCCCGTGCCAACTTCGAGTCCTTTAGTCGAGTCGTCGAGTTCTTCGAGAGGAATCATCGATCCGTCGACCTCCGTAAGTACCGGCAACCCTGCACCATGCCTAGTATCATACGGTGGATTTAGGCTTTGGTTCAGGAAGGTTCCATTGTTAGATCATGAGCCATGCGGTGGGCTAAGTTTTAGCTTGGAACAAGTTATCGGTTCTATTGGATTTTGGCAAGATCTGATAGATCCATTAAGTTACCATGTGTTGCTCTGGATTTTACCTTTATGTTTAATTCATTACAACACTCTTTTGCCCAGTCCAGGTTGATTAGATTCGGTTCTAGCTCATAATGCACTGCGTTTCCATAGCCGAATTCGAAGTCAATCTGGATTGCCACGTGTTGCGGGTCCAAGCTCGTTGGTCTTGTGTAGATCTTGACAGAACCGGGTATCATGCGGTGGATGCAGGTTTTTGGGTCGTCTTAGAGCTAATCATCCGGTGGATTAGATTTCGATTCGATCTGATAGACCTATCATCATCAACGAAGCATGTTCCTTCTTCATGGAACCCGATTCGGCTATATAGCTGTATTCGGCAGTATCGCCACGAGCGAAACATGTTCACAGTTTTGTTTTAAATAAAGAATGCTTTTAGCCTTCCACGTTTAGAGTATATCATGCGGTGGATTGATCTATTCTTGGTTGGTGGTGTGATTCCAAGCAAGTCGTATCATGCGGTGGATTAACTTGCTTGTTTCATACTCGACGGGTTGAAAAGTACCTAGACATGCGGTAGACTAGTGCTTTTAGTCTATGCATTCTTGTTTATTATGAAATTATGGTCATGTTTTCTCCCTTTTATTTATCTATCATGCTCTGTTCCTCGTTAATCGGTTATGAATATGTGATACAATGTCTATTCAGTCAACTACCGATCTTTCGTCATGCTTACGTCACGCATTCGGCAGTGCGCTTCCTGCGTGCTTTGCCGATTGCCGAATGATGCTTTAACTGCTGACAGATAGCTTCTCTGCAGCTATATGTTGTTCGAAACTGGCTCCGTAGCCACAAATATGGAACTGACTGGTATCACCCGGTACGTTCCAGGTGTTATCTAAACATCTTTTCTCCCTTTGTCAGTTTCAGGAAAATTGACTGGCACGCTTTCGGATTCAAACGCTCGGGCCATGTGTAAAGCTAGCTAATTCGGCTTGCTGTGTGCTTGGCGTGAAGTGCGGATTTTACGTCAACACACTTTTTGGCACGCCCGGTGGGACAACAAGCTTCGAACATGCCTGAATTAAAAGACATTCTAGATGTCACTTTTGAAGAATTGTTTGATGAACATCAACAAATGGTGAAGACTGCTGCAGATCAGTTCATCAAGAAATGCTTGCTGTCTTTTGCCAAGAACAGGAGTGGTGCACCGTTTCTCAAGTCAGATCTGCCAAGAGTTCTTTTGCCGGGACAATCTGATCTTACTGAAGATGAAGAAAGGGAGAAGTTCTCTAGCTTGTTGTACAAGGCTTTAGGAGAAACAATGACCAATCATAATGCTGCATTCCTGAACAATTTTCGGCTCATACTGGTCAACATCTTTGGTCAACACGTTGATAAGCCTTTTGAGCAAGCGCATGGACAACTTGGTGGACCAACATATTTCAATGTTCAAGCATCGGTCCCAAAACGTCATGGTAAAGGTACTGAAGAAACTGAAGTTTCTGGAACCAAAGACGCGAGCGGACAGCCGATTCAACAAGAGCTTCAGCACGCATTGCCGAAACCTCGTACATATGGTGATATGGCCTTTGGCACCACGGGAAATCCACCTGCTTCTGCTTACAAGATATCCCCTCTGAACAACATGCTGCAAAGGGATGTGTATGGGAACGGATATTCAGAGTTCATGGATTACAATGCTATCGACGCTCTCCCGAATCACGGGTATGTTGGTACTACAGGGATGCCTGCTGGGAGACCAGGGAATCAAGATACTAATATTGACCTCATGGTGCAAAAAATGACCGATGTATTGCAAAATCAATTCGGTCTGAAGCCTAAAAATCAGGGGTACATGTACTCGTCTCCTTTCCCAGAATGGTACCAAAGGGTATCATTGCCGAATAGAGTCAAGGTGCCTACAGAGTTTACTAAGTTCTCGGGACAAGACGATACTAGCACTGTGGAACATATAGCTCGATATCTGATGCAGCTTGGAGAAGCTTCAGCAGATGAGGCTTTCAGAATCAGATACTTTCCTTTGTCGCTGACGGGTCCAGCTTTTACATGGTTTGCTTCTTTGCCTGCTCAGTCAATTTGTACTTGGAAAGACCTGGAGCAGAAATTCCATGCTCATTACTACATTGGCAGTACCGAGAAAAAGTTGGTTGATTTGACCAGCTTAAGACAGAGGAATAATGAGACACCTACGGAGTTCCTCAGGAGATTTAGGGAAACAAAGAGCATGTGCTTTTCTCTGAACATTCCTGACGACCAGCTAGCTGGTATGGCTGTAGCTGGCATGCTGCCTGCCATTCGGGAAAAGCTATTCGGAATGGAGTTCGATGATCTGGGCCAGTTGTCACACAGATTGGCCTTAATGAGCAACCAGGCATATGGTCTCAAGAAAGATGCCAGATTTGCTAAACACAATGATGTAGCTGACATCTATAACCAATTCCTTGAAAGAGCAGATCAAGGAGATGAGTATGAAGATAGCGAGGAGATAGCCGCAGCAGAGATAGTGTGGGGTAAAGAACCAGTCATGGTGAATCAGAGGTGGATTAAACAGAATAAGGGCACCTATGATTTTGATGTAACTAAGGCAGATAAATTGTTTGACTATCTTGTAAAAGAAGGCCGGATCAAGCTACCAGAGGGGCATTCTATGCTTCGGCCTGATGGAGTGAAAGATAAAAGGTACTGTGGATTCCATGATAGAAATTCTCATTCCATCAATGAATGCAGGGTTTTTAGAGTAAGGATTCAGAAAGCTATCCAAGAAGGGCATCTGAAATTCGACAATAAGATGAAGTTGGACAATAACCCGTTTCCTCAGAACATGATTGGGTTCTCAATCAATATGGTGAATGTTGCCGAATCTGGAGAAAAGGGAAAGATGAAAGTCCTGACGTCGAAGGGAGCGAAGCAGAATGGCTCAGTCGATCCTAATCGGCAAATCACGATCGAACAGATTCGCGAGGAAAAACCTCGCTTCCCGAATAGCCGATTTGAAATTGGGAAATCTTCTAAACCCAGAGTCACATCGCGCATTCTCCTCAATAAGTGGCAGCGTCAGCAAGAAAAAGAACGCTATCAGAGACGTGAGTACGAGGAGGAGAAGAGGAGGTGCGAAGAAAAAAGGTATGAGGAAGAATAAGAGGAATATGTCCGAGAACGAGAACGTGCACATTGGGATTGTGTCTTCTTCAGACACTGTTGGAATGAGGGTTTAAAGCTGCCTACATGGAATAACTGTCCTGAATGCAATAATGGATATGTCGAACATAGGCAAAATGATGCCAATCGCCGATCCGTCCACGAAAGAATTGGAAGGATACATCCTAGTGATGATCGGCGTCTAAAAATATATAAGAATGATGATCAACCAAGGAAAAGACATGTTGATCGTAGATGGATTGATCATGAAGAAGAAGATCGTGAGTATGTCTGGCAAAAAGGACAGTGGTGTCCACCTGGTTTAAGAAAGAGCCAGAAGAGAAGAGTCCAGCGCCTGAGGAATCAAGAGTTGAAGCGAGCAGGAACCAGGATGAGATCGATATGGCGTCCAAAAGACAAACCTAACGAATCGGGTCATTCGGCTCCTACATGCATGGTATGTTTCTTGCCGAATGAATTTATGGCTCCAGCTAATCAAATTGTACAGGAAGAGATATTATCAGAAGTGGATGAAGCCGAGCAATGTGGGTTAATGGCACAATTGGTATTGAATAAGCAAGCTATTTTCGATAAGCCAGTCTAGAATCGGCACATGAAGCCACTGTACTTAAGAGGATATGTCAACGGAAAGCCACTGACGAAGATGTTTGTTGATGGTGGAGCTGCTGTTAATGTGATGCCATACAATACATTCAGGAAACTTGGCATGAGCCCTGGAGATTTAACGCCAACAAGCATAGTTTTGAATGATTTTGCTGGAAATCCTTCGGACACCAAAGGATGTGTACATGTAGATCTGATGATTGGATCTAAGATTCTGCTTACAACCTTCTTTGTTATTGAAGGCAAAGGGGCATACAGCTTGCTACTTGGAAGGGATTGGATCCATGCGAATTGCTGTATTCCGTCTACTATGCATCAACAGCTTATTCAGTGGATAGATGATGAAGTGGAAATTGTCCCAGCAGATGATTCAATTAGTGTGGCTAATGTGGAACCAGCCTTCTGGGAATATCAAGGCATAGATTGTTTCTCAGGTAAGGACTGGGGAGAAGGTCCTGTTGAGCCAGTCAGCAGTGATCAACAGCCGATCGAAGCAGTCGGCTCTTTTAGTAATTTTTAATGGATAATCCAATCGATGGGACTGACGGGAAGCTAGGACATGGATTTGTGTCGGCTGATAAATTAGAAGAAGTAGACATTGGAGATGGTGACAAACCAAAGCCGATATTCATCAGTGCTAGCTTGGATTCAGTTTTCAGAGAAAAGTTGATTGAGTTGTTAAAAGAATACAAAGATTGCTTTGCTTGGGATTATTCGGAGATGCCTGGTTTAGATCGTTCCATTGTTGAGCATCGATTGCCGATCAAGCCTGGTTATAAACCTTACAAGCAACCACCCCGGAAAATCTACAAAGATGAAGTGTTGACCGATGTAAAGAAAGAAGTGGAAAGATTAATAGCAGCAAATTTTATTCGGCCATGCAGATATGCAGAATGGATCTCTAATATTGTTCCTGTGTACAAGAAAAATGGGAAGATGAGAGTTTGCATAGACTTTAGAGATCTGAACAGAGCTACACCCATGGATGGATATCCAATGCCTATTGCTGACTCGTTGGTTGATGCTGCTGCTGGATATAAAGTGATTAGTTTCATGGATGGTAATGCAGGGTACAATCAAATTTTTATGGCATTGGAAGATATAGCGAAAACAGCTTTCAGATGTCCAGGACATATAGGGTTGTTTGAATGGGTTGTCATGACGTTTGGTTTGAAGAATGCTGGTGCAACTTATCAGAGAGCCATGAATTATATTTTTCATGAGTTGATCGGCAAGATTGTGGAGATATATATTGATGATGTTGTGATTAAGTCATTGGATCATGAAGCACATTTGGCCGACATAAGGAAAACTCTAGAGTGCACTAGGAAACATGGGCTCAAGATGAACCCGAATAAATGTGCTTTTGGAGTTTCGGCAGGAGAATTTCTGGGATTTTTGGTGCATGAAGGAGGAATAGGAGTTGGCAAGAAAAGTATGAAAACCATTGATGAAGTTGTTCCTCCAACTAATCTTAAGGAATTACAGTCATTACTTGGCAAGATCAATTTCGTAAGAAGATTCATATCAAACTTATCACAAAAGGTGTTGCCTTTCTCTTCACTGCTAAAAGTCAAGAAGGATCAGAAGTTTATATGGGGTGACGAGCAACAAAAGGCTTTCGATGAGATCAAGGAATACATGAAAGAACCACCAGTATTGGTACCTCCACAGCTAAACAAGCCTTTTAAGTTGTACGTGGCGGCCGATGCCCAAACTATTGGATCGGCCCTCACACAAGAATTTGAGGGAAAAGAAAGGGTAGTTGCATACCTTAGCCGGAAATTGCTTGATCCCGAAACGAGGTATTCGGCTACCGAGAAACTTTGTTTATGTGTTTACTACTCCTGTACAAAGTTTCGACACTACTTGCTACATGCCGAATGCATTGTGTATTCAAAATTTGATGTGATAAAGCACATGTTGTCTATGCCAATTTTGAACGGAAGGATTGGCAAATGGATTTTAGCTTTGTCTGAATTTGAGTTAAAGTTTGAGTCGGCAAAAGCTGTTAAAGGGCAGATTATTGCTGACTTCATTACTGAACATCGCGATTCATCAGCTAATTTGCTTGAAATTGCTCCTTGGGTATTATTCTTTGATGGATCTTCATGTGACAAAGGTGGTGGAGTAAGTATTTTGTTAATTTCGCCAAAAGGAGAGGTATTTGAATTTGCTATTCCTATTCAACCTACTGTCACTAATAATCAAGCCGAGTATGAAGCGTTGCTCAGAGGACTTCAATACTTGAGAGAAGCAAAGGCCATTGCAGTTGAAATTTTTGGAGATTCAGAATTAGTCATAAGGCAACTAAATGGCGAATATGAGTGCAGAAACGATATCTTAAGGAATTACTATGAGGAATGCAAGCAAATCTTAAAGGAGTTTCAGTCAGTAATTCTGCGGCATATTCCTAGGAGAGACAATGAAGAGGCAAACAGATTAGCTCAAAGTGCTTCGGGTTATAAAAGGCTTCAAGAAGTTTTTGCTAATGATGTATATGCTTTCGGGAGTAATCTGGCAGAAGATGATTGGAGAAAAGAAATTGTTGATTATCTGGAGAATCCATCCCGAAAAGTTTCTAGAAAGCTCAGGTATAAAGCTTTAAAGTTTGTTCTTCTTGATGATAATTTATATTATAAATCCTTGGATGGGGTGCTGTTACATTGCTTAAGTCAAGAAGAAGCAAAAAGGCTGATAAGTGAAGTGCATGATGGGCTGTGTGGAGCACATCAATCGGCTTACCGAATGAAATGGGTTATTAGGAGAACTGGGTACTATTGGCCCACAATGCTAGAAGACTGCTTTGAATATTACAAAGGATGCCAAGATTGCCAGAGATTTGGAAACATTCAAAGAGTTCCAGCATCGGTCCTGAATCCTATTATCAAGCCATGGCCATTCAGAGGATGGGGAATAGATTTGATTGGCCAAATAAATCCTCCATCTAGCAAGGGGCATAAGTTTGTGCTTTTAGCAACCGATTATTTTACTAAGTGGGTTGAGGCGATTCCATTAAAGAAGGTGACATCAGAGAATATGGTTGAATTTGTTAAAGAACATATCATTTACAGATTTGGAATTCCTCAAACAATCACCACAGATCAAGGAACTCAGTTTACATCTTCAGAGTTCAGAAATTTTGCTGAAAGTATGGGCATCAAATTGTTGAATTCTTCTCCTTATTATGCCCAAGCTAATGGTCAGGCAGAGGCTTCTAACAAGATTATGATTAAAATTATACAGAAGAAGATTGATCAGAAGCCAAGAAAGTGGCATTCGGTACTCAATGAGGCTTTATGGGCTTACCGAATGGCTCCACATGGGGCTACACAGACGTCTCCTTATGAATTGGTATATGGACATCATGCTATCTTGCCATGGGAGATGCGGTCAGACTCAAGGAGGATAAAGTTGCAAAAGGATTTAAGTTCTAAAGATTATAATGATTTAATGATGGATGAATTAGAAGATTTGCATATGATTCGTCTCAGGGCCTTGGAAAATGTTGAGAAAAATAAAATGCGAGTTGCTAAATATTACAACAAGAAGGTGAAAGTCAAGCAATTTGCAGAAGGAGATTTAGTTTGGAAAGCAATATTACCGATTGGAACTAAATACAGTGCATTCGGTAAATGGTCTCCAAATTGGGAAGGTCCTTTCAGAGTGGTCAGATGCGTGCCTGGAAATGCATATGTCCTGAAAACTTTGCTGGGAGAAGAGTTTACTGCTGCTATCAATGGGAGATACTTGAAGAAATATTATCCTAGTGTTGAGGTTGATCGCTGATTGAAATATTCAATGCCAGGACAACTGAAACAGCCGGCATTCGGGAAGGAGCCGCCTTCAGAACAAATGCCAACAGAGGGAAAATGGCCAATACCAGAATGTATTGCCCTTAGTACAAATATTTTGCATCATGAGTTTGACCAAGTTATCACAAAAAAGACTGCAAAAGATAAGTTTTATTGCCGAAATTCCATAATCCCTAGTACAAACTAATGGAACAACCTGTTCAGAACAGACTGGGGATGAATGGAATCGGCAATGGCGACGCCATGAGCATCAAGGCGATCTATGGAGGCCTCAATATCGCCGATCTCCTCCGGATTGCCATTGGCAAAGCCGGGCGGTAGCCTGGAATAGTCAGTGCCAGTGTGCGTCGACATGGCGACTAGGCCTGCGGCAGTGCCCAGACGGACGCCGTGTAAGGCCAACTCATCGATACGGTCTGCCACTGCACCGAGGCGAGCTTCTGTCGTGTCCCCAGGAGCATTCACCTTGTTCGCCAAAGACTCAACCAATGTCTTCAGCTGATCGAGTTCGGCGTCGCGATCTGTAGGATTACGAAGCAACGGCGGGTTAGTCCAAGGTCAGATTGAAGTTAAGCGAACCGCAGAAATTACCGTCGATGGTCTCGAGCAGCTGCTTGCGCTGGTGTTGCCACTCTAGGTCTGCGATCCCGGCTTGTTTGGAGATGACCTCCAGCTCATGCCGAGTGTCGTCACGTTCCTGCTTGAATCGGCGGGCATCGCTATCTGAGTAGCGCAGATCCCAGTTGGGCCTAGGGGATCGGCTAGATGACTCCGAAGAATCACCCGCTGTAGCCGGAGCCGCAGTCGAGGCAGTAAAGGGGTTCCATTGGATGAGCCTGAAAGCACAAAGAAAGTTGAGAATAAGGCAAAATCTGGAGGAAAGGATAAGGAGAGGCAGACAGTCATCACCTCCGACGAGCACTGGCGCGGCTCCCTTCAGCTTCGTCGACGGCTGGGCGTCTTCCGCTGTTGTTGGTCATTGGGGTTTTCTGAAGATTACTGTGCTCGGAGAAGAGGGGGCTCAGGCTAGCAGAAAGCTTGGAAGACGGAGGATTTGATAAAAGATTAGGAGCGCTCAAGGTTCTTATTTATGGAATTAACGAAGAGATCGTGGCCGAAAATTGTGGTGCATATCCCAAGGAGTTCGGAAGGTGGAAAGGATTTTCCAACCGATCGATTTCCATGTCGTTTGGGATTCTTACCGAGTCGTATTCAGTTTTGACTGGATGAGATTCGGCTATGTTGTGTTTGAGGCGTTTTCGGGTCTGACACTGTTACAATCAGCTTTGCCGAATGAGTTATCCACAATGGAGAGAAAAACAGAGTTAAGAAATGACAAGATTGCAGGATTGATAAAGCATTCGGCTATCGACTGTTTGTTACAATTACAAGCCCAAGTACTTTGAGATTACATTTTTAGCATCTGATATCATATTGCTAATACTCTCTAATAAGTTTTTATCAGCTTCTTGGGTTCTAGCCAGAGCAGCAAGCTTTGCCTTGAGTTGTTTTTCTTCGTTCAGAGCTGCTGAAGCTTCCTTTCGCATCTTCTCTGTTAATTTGGGAAGCTCAACTATCTTCTTCTCATCAGCTTCAATTTCGGCCGATAGATCTCTCAATTCGGCTTCAAGTGCAGCTTTTCTGGCCTTCTTCTTTTCAAGTTCAGATTCCAATTTGGTCAGTAATTCTTTGCTGTTCTGAGCTTGAGTATGCAGGTCTTTCACAGATTGTTTGGCTGTGGATCTCTTCTGGTCCAGAGCTGGTTGAGAAGATTGGTTTTTTAGAGCCTGCTTTACTGTGGCGTATTGTTGATCCAAATGAGAAACTGGTTCCACAGAAGTTTTGATATCATCAGGGAGTTCTTGGTCAATGGATTCCAGTACATCCCTTAAGAGATCAGCATCTTTGACTTGATCTTGGATACTCTTGTGCAGCAAAGCAAGGATATCTTTCAGCTTTGTTTGATTTTCTTCTGATAGAGTTTGGCCAGAAGATGTTTCTTCCCCTTGTTCGGCAACCAAGTCGTCCACAGCAAAAGAATAGCTGGATGATGAAATGGATTTCTCCTGAAAGAAAGTCTTGCCGAATTAGTAATAATCCGCTGAGTAAAAGGGTAGAGAAAGTTGAATGAATTTGTTTACCTCGTTCCTGACTTCCTGAATGGGAGAAGGAAGCCTCTCAGGCTCAATGGAAAGATTCTGTGTATCTTGCTGAGGAGAAGCTGGAAGATTTCTTGGTGAAGATAGTGCTTCTGATTGAGGAAGAAGTTGAAAAGCTAAAGATGAATCGTGATGAGGAGAAGAGCTCTCCAAGATTGGATCCATTGAGAATTGTTCTGCAGTTAACAAAGAATGAGTGCCGATGAAAAAGAGGTTAAGAGGATAAAGTAGTAGAATTTTACCAGTCAATGAAGCATCGGCAAGATCTGTACTGATTGCTAGTTGCTGTTCTCTGATCTGAAACCAAGAAGAGATAAAGCTGAGCAAAATACCAATGGCATTATGGTCAAAGGAAGAAGGCTCTGACCTTGATAACTTTTTTGCTTGTTCTTTTCTTCTTTACAACTAAGGGAGCAGTTAAAGGAAGGGTTTTCCTCTTGACAGATGATGGTCTAGTAAGTATTGGATCTAGAGAAGCCTGTCTAGCCATCAATTGAGCCAAGGTAGGAGATTGGTGCCCCAAAGCAGATATTGGGCCTGCAGCTTTGTACAAGATCGCCCTGGCAAGAGGGGCAGGTGTTATATCCTGCAAGATGACAGAATCAGAATCAATCGGGGTTGATATTATTGAGACAGATGAAGGGATAAGCGTATTACCTCTGAAGTTGGCTGATAATCGGGCATTAACTCGACGCAAAAGGGATGGATTGGCATGTTGAAGATATGATCATGAAGTTCTTGCCACCAGAGAGTGAAAGAAGGATGGGCAGATATTATTGGCACAAAAGGATCAGGTGCATAGATAGTTCCACAGCATTTATAAGTAAAAATCCTTCTTGTCTCTGTGGAATCCTTGACAATCTCCCTAGGCTTGAGAAATTCGTGAAGAAATAGCCTAGGGGGCACTTGGCCACATCCCAACTGTCTAGCCATCATATTTGGCTGATAATATTCGTAAGTGCTTTGAACCAGCCTTCCTCCACAGAATTCGGCTGGCAGGATGCAGGGCTGGATGAAGGCATTGAAAATCGCTATAGATTGTACATCAGTGCATCCAGTTTCAAAGCTGAATTCGCAAGGGAGAGTGAGGTTGTCATTGTCCAGATATGGAAACCAAAGAGGATGAGCAAAGCCTTTGAAGAAGAGCTCAAACAGTTCACCGATATTCTTGTTGATAGATACAGTGGAGGCAGCTTCTCCATAGGTTTGACAACCTTTGGTTCTCCGGGTTTCTCCTTCTTTGTAATTGATTGAAGGAAAGTCTCGGCTGTTGAGATCAATAGCGACGATTTGATGCATGTACAACTGCAGCCACATTTGGACAAACCACCAAGGACCGTTGACACAGGGGATTTTCTTGTTGGTATACATCAGGTGGGTGGTTTGATTGAGCATATGGTAGACACTTCCCAGGAGGTATTTCCCAAGTGGAATGAGTTTTCCGGCAGCCAGCTCTTCAGCCATCACGATATGATTCAGGGTTGGCTCATTGGCTTTGCCACAGAAGACTGATCTGCATAGCCACATGTTCAGGAAGGCTCTATATTCGACATCGGTCAGGGGGCCATCAGACATATGGTTCTAGATGTATCTCTTGTATCCAACCCCTGTTTTTACTCCTGTCTGCTTGGAAGAACCTTTGTGGTCATATGGATATACGGTTCCTGTAACGTTCAGGCCGGTCATCATGTAGACATCGGCCAAAGTGGGAGACATTGGGCCATGACCGAAGAGAAAAGCATTTGCACCATTGGACCAAAAATGGCAAGCTGCAATCAGAAGGTTCTCGTTCTTTGGTGTTTCGGCTAGTGACAGCTCCAGGCAATGAGAAATGCGCAGATGGTCCCAGTTCTGTGTTTGGGGGCTTTTGTCATCAGATATCCTTTTGTACCAATTTCTCCAGCCGGCAATTGGGGGCAAAGGCCAGTTCTTGAAGGCGTCTTGCCACTCATGAGATTTTGTCAATGAAATCTTGAAAGGAACCCTCTGAGATTCAGCCGCGATGAGTTCGGAAGGATCTGAATTCCCTACAGGGCCGAGGAAGTAGGATGGAGCTTTTTCCTCGACGGGGATAAGGATTTCGGCAGCTAGTGCCTATCAAGAATGGAAAGAGATGAGAGGAAATTTAAAATGCAAATCGAAAGAAGAATACCGAATGTGCTTGAGGGGATTGAAGTTTACCTGGAGGGCAAAATCTTGGTCCGCCATTTGAAGATTGAATCTTGGAAGTCGATAACCTAGGGTTCGGATCTGGACGAGAGCTCTAAAGATTCAAAAGGAGAAGCGGTTGTCGAGCAGAACTAACTTGGGAATGTTGAGTGCTTCTGGTCAATTCCGAGATAAAATTATCTTTTATCCCGAAATTGAAGGGGCATGTGTTGACACCAAAAATTGGCACCAGGAAGAGGCCGACATGTGGGCCGGATTCGAAAAGATATCATTCGGCAAAGAAGTTTTTCCCCAGAGCATTCGGTAAAGACGTTCTGCGGTCAGGAACGCATTGTCATTCGGCAAGAGAATATTCCGCAGGAGGAATTCGAGAGTGCGTGATGACGTGGATCAAGCATAAGGAAAAGGCTGGTTTAACTTGGAATGCAAGACGGATACGGTGCCCCGGCGTTTATCTTTTTTAGGAAATAAATAATGTAATCGTAATCGATTAGGAGTCGTGTCGAAACCTGGGTATAAATATAAACCCGTGGTAATTGTAAAAAACAATCAATCATACAACAAACCGGCCCCGTGCCAACTTCGAGTCCTTTAGTCGAGTCGTCGAGTTCTTCGAGAGGAATCATCGATCCGTCGACCTCCGTAAGTACCGGCAACCCTGCACCATGCCTAGTATCATACGGTGGATTTAGGCTTTGGTTCAGGAAGGTTCCATTGTTAGATCATGAGCCATGCGGTGGGCTAAGTTTTAGCTTGGAACAAGTTATCGGTTCTATTGGATTTTGGCAAGATCTGATAGATCCATTAAGTTACCATGTGTTGCTCTGGATTTTACCTTTATGTTTAATTCATTACAACACTCTTTTGCCCAGTCCAGGTTGATTAGATTCGGTTCTAGCTCATAATGCACTGCGTTTCCATAGCCGAATTCGAAGTCAATCTGGATTGCCACGTGTTGCGGGTCCAAGCTCGTTGGTCTTGTGTAGATCTTGACAGAACCGGGTATCATGCGGTGGATGCAGGTTTTTGGGTCGTCTTAGAGCTAATCATCCGGTGGATTAGATTTCGATTCGATCTGATAGACCTATCATCATCAACGAAGCATGTTCCTTCTTCATGGAACCCGATTCGGCTATATAGCTGTATTCGGCAGTATCGCCACGAGCGAAACATGTTCACAGTTTTGTTTTAAATAAAGAATGCTTTTAGCCTTCCACGTTTAGAGTATATCATGCGGTGGATTAACTTGCTTGTTTCATACTCGACGGGTTGAAAAGTACCTAGACATGCGGTAGACTAGTGCTTTTAGTCTATGCATTCTTGTTTATTATGAAATTATGGTCATGTTTTCGCCCTTTTATTTATCTATCATGCTCTGTTCCTCGTTAATCGGTTATGAATATGCGATACAATGTCTATTCAGTCAACTACCGATCTTTCGTCATGCTTACGTCACGCATTCGGCAGTGCGCTTCCTGCGTGCTTTGCCGATTGCCGAATGATGCTTTAACTGCTGACACATAGCTTCTCTGCAGCTATATGTCGTTCGAAACTGGCTCTGTAGCCACAAATATGGAACTGACTGGTATCACCCGGTACGTTCCAGGTGTTATCTAAACATCTTTTCTCCCTTTGTCAGTTTAAGGAAAATTGACTGGCACGCTTTCGGATTCAAACGCTCGGGCCATGTGTAAAGCTAGCTAATTCGGCTTGCTGTGTGCTTGGCGTGAAGTGCGGATTTTACGTCAACAACTACTCCTATTTCTAAAAGACCCTATAGAATGGTTATTAATGAACTAGAAGAACTTAAGAAACAACTTAAGGAATTGTTGGATAAAGGTTACATTCGTCCTAGTTCTTCACCTTGGGGAGCACCTATCATTTTTGTGGGTAAAAAGGATGGTACTCTGAGGATGTGTGTGGATTATCGTTCATTGAATGAGGTAACCATCAAGAATAAGTATTCATTGCCCAGGATTGAACACTTATTTGATCAGTTGAGAGGAGCTAAGGTTTTCTCCAAGATTGACTTGAGATCTGGCTATCATCAGTTGAGGATCAGGCACTCCGACATTCCTAAAACAACATTCACCACCAGGTATGGGTTGTATGAGTATACTGTGATGTCGTTTGGATTGACAAATGCACCCGCCTACTTTATGTACCTGATGAATAAGGTGTTCATGGAGTACTTGGATAAATTTGTGGTGGTGTTTATTGATGATATTCTGGTTTACTCTAAGAATGAGGAGGAGCATGAGGAGCATTTGAGGTTGGTGTTGCAGACTCTTAGAGAGAACCAGTTGTATACCAAGTTTAGTAAATGTGAGTTTTGGTTGAATCAAGTGTCTTTTCTTGGTCATGTTGTTACTGATGGAGGTATTGCAGTGGATCGAAGTAAAGTCAAGGATGTGTTGGATTGGGAACCTCCTACCACAGTCTCTGAGATCAGAAGTTTTCTGGGATTGGCTGGATATTACAGGAGATTCATTGAAGGCTTTTCTAAAATAGCGAAACCTCTTACTTCGCTATTAGAGAAGGGCAAGGAGTTTGTTTGGTCAGAAGCGTGTCAGGCCAGCTTTGAAGAGTTGAGAAGGAAGTTGACTACAGCCCCAGTGCTTGCTATGCCAGATATTCACAAGAACTTTGATATATATTGTGATGCTTCTCGTAGAGGTCTTGGGTGTGTGCTCATGCAGGAAGGCAGAGTTATAGCCTATGCATCCAGGCAGTTGAGGAAGCACGAGCTGAACTATCCTACTCATGATCTGAAACTTGCAGCTGTTGTCCATGCCTTGAAGATCTGGAGGCACTATATTCTAGGTAACAGATGTGAACTGTATACTGATCACAAAAGCCTGAAGTACATATTTACTCAGAAGGATCTGAATTTGAGGCAGAGAAGATGGTTGGAGTTGATCAAGGATTATGATCTGGGGATCAACTATCATCCTGGCAAGGCTAATTTGGTTGCTGATGCGTTGAGTAGGAAGTCACAAGTAAATGCAATGTTTGGTCGCCAGTTGCCAGCTGAGTTGTGTGCAGAGATGGAGAAGCTGAACCTGGGATTTCTGAGTCAGACCGAAGGCGTGACAATGGAGGTTGAGTCTACACTGGAGCAGGAAATTCGGAAGGGTCAGCTTACTGATGAGAAGATAAAGGAAATCAAGGAAACCATGTTAGCAGGGAAAGCTCCCGACTTCACCGAAGATGATCAGGGTACAATTTGGTTTAGAAAGAGGATATGCGTACCGGATATCGAGTCTCTCAGGGAGAAGATATTGAGGGAAGCTCATGATTCCGCATATTCTATTCATCCTGGAAGCACCAAGATGTACCAGGATCTGAAGCAAAGGTATTGGTGGTATGGACTAAAAAGGGATGTGGCTGCCCATGTGGCGTTGTGCGATGTTTGTCAGAAAGTTAAGACTGAACATCAGAGACTAGCCGGTTTGCTTCAGCCACTCAAGGTACCTGAATGGAAGTGGGAAGAAATCAGTATGGATTTCATTGTTGGGTTACCCCGCACTCGAGGAGGATATGACTCCATATGGGTTATTGTGGACAGATTAACTAAGGTAGCTCACTTTATACCCGTTCACACTACTTATACCAGCGCTAAGTTAGCAGAGTTATACATGTCCAGAATTGTTTGTCTCCATGGTGTACCTAAAAAGATAGTGTCTGATAGAGGTACTCAGTTTACATCTAGATTCTGGCAGAAGTTGCATGAGTCTATGGATACAAAGTTGAATTTCAGTTCTGCATATCATCCTCAGACAGATGGTCAGACAGAGAGGACTAACCAGATTTTGGAGGATATGTTAAGAGCTTGTGCTTTGAAGCATGGAGGCAGTTGGGACAAGAGTCTTCCATATGCAGAGTTCTCATATAACAACAGTTATCAGGCAAGTCTAAAGATGGCCCCCTTCGAAGCGCTTTATGGTAGAAAGTGCAGAACACATTTGTATTGGAGTGAAACAGGTGAAAGTCAGCTGTTTGGGCCAGAGATTTTGCAGGAAGCTAAGAGACAGGTTCAGATTATCAGAGAGAATTTGAGAACGGCACAGTCCAGGCAGAAGAGCTATACAGATACAAGAAGGAGAGAGCTAACCTTTGAGGTGGGTGATTATGTGTATCTGAAAGTATCTCCTATTCGAGGCTTGAGAAGGTTTAAGGTAAAAGGTAAATTATCCCCTCGTTTCATTTGACCTTTCAAGATTGTTGATAGAAGAGGTGAGGTTGCTTATCAATTGGAGTTGCCAGCCAGATTGTCTGATGTGCATGACGTGTTTCATATCTCTTAGTTGAAGAAGTATCTTAGAGTGCCTGAGGAAGAATTACCCTTGGATGAGTTAAATGTGCAAGATGATTTGACTTATATGGAATATCCAGCTAAGATTTTGGAAACTGCTGAAAGAGTTACTAGGAGTAAAGTGATTAAGATGTGTAAAGTTCAGTGGCGTCATCATGCGGAAAGTGAGGCAACTTGGGAAAGGGAAGATGAGTTGATGGCAGAGTTTCCTCAGATTTTCTCTAATCCATCAGAATCTCGAGGACGAGATTCTCTTTAAGGGGGGTAGGTTTGTAACACCCTAAAATTCATCACAATTAAATTGTAGCAACCCTCTGAATTTTTCTAGGATTTATTAAGGCCTAAATAAATTTTCTATGATTTAATTGGAATTTCTAGCCTTTTATCAATTTAAATATCATATTAAATAATTATTTTAGTCAAAATAAGTTTTTGTTGCATTCATGCTGTTGCATATATTTTTGGTTGCTAGTAAATCAAGTTGGAATTTAAATTTGGTTTAAATTCGAATTTGATTTGCTTTTGTTTGAGTTTTAGAAAAGTTGTTTAGGCTGAGTTTGGTTTTGGCCCCTGAACTCTTGGCGCGGTTCGTTTTTGCTCCCTGGACTTTTCTTCTCCGCTCGCTTTCCCTCCCCGCTCGGCCTGCTTTTCTCCGCATTCGGCCCAGCTCCGGCCCAATCTCGCTGCGCCGTCTCTTTTCTTTCCTTGTTACGCCGACAGGTGGGCCCCACCTGTCAGCCCTTTCTTCTCCACCGTAACCGAGCCGAACTCTCTGTCTGAGTTCGATCTCCGCCCGAGCCATCACCGAATCCTGCTGCTACACGCCGCCGAGGCCCCGGTCTCCGGCCTATTTAAAGCGCGCACCCGCCGTGCTCACGGTCAAGAGCGGCCTGGACCCTTACATGATAATCATACTTGAACATGGATTAAATTGTGGTTACTTGATTATGTTGGGATTATGACATTCATTAATTTGTGGGTGGTATATACTTTCATTTGCTTAATAAAACTTGACCAACTAAAAGTGCTTACTGCAGTATTGTCAGCCAGCCTTTTTGCCCCAGCGTTATATGTCATATTACATTTGCTGAGTACGTCATGTGCTCATGCTTGTTTTCATTCCTTTATTGCATCAACTACACCCGGAATGCTGCTCAGATTGGGAGAATTTTGAGGATTTCACTGCTGATTTTGAGGAGTTCTAGGCGAGTCTCCCCCAGTAAACGCCTGTGGAGTTGGAGTCACTTTTGCTTGGTTAGATAAACGTTTATTTAAGTCTTCCGCTATGAAATTTGTGTCAACTCTGAGACTGTAATAAATACACTTTAATACTCTTTCGTTATGCATGGTTATGGATATTCACTTGTGACGTCTACCATATGTGTGTAAACTGATCCTGGCGCACATATGAGATGCATCTGGTTTTGCCTTTAAAACCGGGTGTGACATCAGGCAAGGGGATCCGCTCTCTCCCCTGC
Organism: Echinochloa phyllopogon; assembly: GCA_033239725.1. Lineage (NCBI taxonomy): Eukaryota > Viridiplantae > Streptophyta > Magnoliopsida > Poales > Poaceae > Echinochloa > Echinochloa phyllopogon. Next base: position 34,216,599 of record BTCW01000008.1, read on the forward strand.
TCTTTGTCCTAGCAATTGATCCGCTGCAACAACTTATCGACCAAGCGACTGCTAGGAAAATGCTTTCCAAGCTTGGCAGCAAGGCGGCAAGATTCAGGACCTCCCTCTACGCGGATGACGCGACAATCTTCATTAAACCTACGCGTAAAGACATCACTAATATGGCTCAAATCCTTCACAACTTTGGGAAAGTGACGGGGCTGTGCACAAACCTCCAAAAGATGCAACTTGTCCCAATCAGTTGCCACAACATAGACCTTGAACATTTGCTGAGGGAACTACCGGTAGCCAGGTCCTCCTTCCCGATGCGCTACCTCGGTCTCCCGCTCTCCGTCAGGAGGCTGAAAAAGGTGGACTTTCAGCCGCTCATGGATAAAGCGATAGGAAAACTCTCTACCTGGGCAGGCCGGAACCTTACACAAGCCGGCAGAGAGTGTCTGACCAAGTCCGTTCTGTCCTCCCAGCCAGTGTACTTCCTCACGGCGCTCAGGCCAAGCAAGGAATTACTCGAAGATCTCGACAAGCTTCGTAAGTGCTTCCTGTGGGCAGGTGACAAGCAACTGACGGGAGGGAAATGTAAGGTCAACTGGACCCGAAGCTGCCTGCTGAAGGAGTGTGGCGGCTTGGGAATACCAAACTTAGAGAAATTCGCGAGGGCGCTGCGACTTCGATGGCTTTGGCACCAGTGGACTGCAACCGATAAACCCTGGGTAGGAACCGAAACACCATGCGACGACGAGGACAAGTTGCTTTTTGCAGCATGCACCAAAATTACCCTCGGCAACGGAAAGAAGACAAGCTTCTGGGACTCTGCATGGCTGCATGGGCGCAGGCCCAAAGACATCTCGCCAGTTCTTTTTGAGATCTCCCGAAAAAAGAAGAGAACCGTCTGCGACGCTTTGAGTAATGACACTTGGATTCACGACCTCAATGCCAGAGGGCGCATCACCAACGAACTCCTAGCCGCTTTCGTTGAACTTTGGTCCTTGCTACAGACGGTCCAACTGCAACCGCTCGTGGAAGACACGATCACCTGGAAGCTCACAAAGTCAGGAGCGTACTCTGCCGCCTCTGCTTATAAAGCGCAATTCCTCGGCTGTACCACATCTCCGCCAATAAGCTCCATTTGGAAATCCTGGGCACCCCCAAAGTGCAAGTTCTTCGCTTGGCTCATCACCCAAAATCGTGTGTGGTCGGCAGACAGACTCGCCGCGCGTGGCGGGCCGCACAACGACCTTTGCGTCCTCCGTCGTCGCACCATGGAATCTGCCCACCACCTACTTGCGGGCTGCAGGTACACCAGGTGGATTTGGGAGCTCGTAGCAACTTGGACGGCGCAACCCGGCTTGTCTCCAACCGCTTGGACGCCTACTCACGACGCCCTGCAATGGTGGACAATGATCACCACATTGACGGACTCCCCGAAAAGAGCTTTGAGAAGCCTCACCTTATTAATCATCTGGGAAATCTGGAAAGAGAGAAACACACGAACCTTCGACACATGAGAGTCGTCCACGATGACGCTTATGGCGACAATCAAAAGCGAAGCATCTACCTGGATTGTGGCGGGGGCAAAGGTGCTGGCCCTTCTTGTATCGCGAGAGTAACGCTTAACGCCTGTAATCCGCGGTTTTCCGCGTTCCTTGTACTCTCTTCTCTATCAATGAAATAGGCACAATCTCGTGCCCGTTCGTTCAAAAAAAAGTTGTGCCAATTCATTTGCCATGGTTGAGATGGTTGCGACCATGGATCTCGTTGACGGTATGTGGAATATGTGCGTCCCAATGGAATGCATGCAGCGCATGGAGGTGCTGCGGATCTATATGTTGGTGCGTAGGTGGAACATGAGAAAGCACTGCAAGTTTGTCAATGAGCAGTGAGTGGCACTACTGATACACCGCTAATTCTCATTTTTTCTGTCATCGATTTGATTTAGTTTGCATATCATGTTTCACAAAAATTCAATGGTTCAAATGTTCGATCACCCTCAAACCCAGTTCTCATGACTCCAGATTATCAATGCCGGCTCTATCCACGGCTCTATGCATATCATGATTTCCAATGCCCATTCTATATAATTTATATATTTTTGTGTCAGGTCTATCTTCCCGACGAACACATGGGCCAGAACAACAATCCCGAAGAACTAAAAGAACAGTCATGGCGGTGGGTCCCTCTAAACTGTACCTCAATTGCCTTGTTCTTTTGGCACCTCAGGGCCAAGAAAAACCATGGCCTGTCTTTCTGCCTCCTTAACAAAATATCTAATCTAGAAAAAAACAAAAATCAGAAAAATAGGTAGGTATTCATTCGAAAGCATTCAGAAAACTTTGAAAGTAAACATTAATGTTCACCTTGGAAAGAAGTAACTGCTTTCCAGCCTACGTGAAGAGGAAAAATATCATCCGCTTCATACCAAAGAAGGGCAGCAATCAGTTTCCAACCACTTTCGTGAACAGGAAAAATCTTTACCTTGAGAAATAAGACCTAGCAACCACTTTCCATCCTTCCAGATTACGTGTACTGAATTTGGAAGCATCTCCCGGAGTGCAACAAAAATTAAATATTTTGCATCTATGTAATCAATCTTCTTGGTAAAAATTTTGGTTAGGAAATTAGGGAAGTGGGATATCTGCTCTATGTGTAGGCTGTCCCTATATGTAGCCCTTGGCTGCTAAATTTGTGTTTTCCAAAATATTAGCCAACCATTTTTAAAACTGTTTTTTTTCTCCGGAGACTGTTGGAGGTTCATTTATAGAGTCCTTTTACGGTGGTTGGGAGGTACTTCTAGGTACCTTCAGGTACTTCCCCAAATTAAATTTATTAGGCAATTTTCATCCCTCAAAGGTAATATGGTCATTTGTGCAGCCAAAAACACCCTCCCCACCGGCCCACCCCCGGCCCGCGCCGGCAAACCGCATGCGGCACGCATCGCACCCTACACTCGTCGTCTCCCTCGCCGTCACCCTCGCACGTTGTCGACGGGGGACGGCCCTACAATTGCCAGCCCCTGCCGCACTCCGCCGCCCGTAGCCTTTACGCGGGGTAGCCTGGTCGGCGCAGCCGTGCTCCGCCGCCACCGCCCACAACTTGCCGGTTGTGTTCCACGACCTCGTCGCGCCCTTGCGGCCGCGGCACCAGATTAAATTGAGCAGAAATTCATCAGTCCACAGGACGCAGGTTGGACTCTGCCGTTGCCTAAAATTTCGATTCTTGATATGCCGGTGTTCATCAGAAGGCAATTTGCGCTAGACAGTGACAAAATTGTTACGTGGATATGTAATTTGTGTAACGCTCTTGATGGCTGCAGGAGTCCTTGATGGAGACGGCGGATTATGGGTCAGCTTAGCAATCGTCAAGGGCATCTGAAGTACCTCCGGCCTGGGTTGTCGTCGCTCCTTCGTGTCCAGGGAGGCGCCGTCCTATTGGACTTCACCGGCGGGGAGTAGTCATACTCGGTACGGCACCGGTGCCGTCAACATCTCCATCTCCCCGTCTCCTCTTCCTTTCGACGACGATGCGGAAAACCGTGGCGAGCGCGACCTTGACGACGCCATGGCGGCAGCCTCCCTCCCGCATGCCCCCTCGTTGGCAGGAACCCTAGGTCCGCCACGAACCCTAGGCCCGACTTTCCGATCCGATCAATGGGCTCGAACTATATTAGATCAACCATTCAATATAAACTATACTACAAAAATGTTATCCCAATCTTTGTTGATTGACTATTCTACCCTTGATGCAAAAACTTAATCCTGGAATGGCCATTACCACGGCTGTACCCCACCCACTTTTTTTTGTGCGGGCCCCACCAAAAGAGAGGTATCAGGTACATACTAGCCCACCAAAAGAGAGGTACCGGGTACATACTAGGTACTTCTCTTTTGGGTTCCTCTAGGTACCTCCTCCGCTTACAGCCGTCCGATCGAGCGACGTGAGCCAACCAATTTTTCTTCAACTACTGTAAAACGACTCTCATTTATATAGAGGACCGGAGCCTCCTTTCCCTACTTTTTTTTTTCTTCAGGAAAGTAACTTGTGGCCTCCAAACTAATACGCACCGTGAACTCTGAACTCTCTAGTTCCCATGCGAGTGCTTTGAGCCTTCCTGCGGAGCATTTTCTGCTCCTTCGCCGAAACAAGTTTACTCATGTTGGACGAGCTAGTAGCCGGATGGTAGTTTCACAACACGGAAGAAATCACATAGGCCAGCCCATAAATCTCTATCCAAGTAGCACCCTGACTTATATATCGACTGCCATGCAAAGGAACGTTGAAAGAAAACAAAAACCCAAATTACGTAGATTAAATTCTAATCGTGCAGTTGTGTTTTTTATGACGAGATCCTCAAAGCAATACTACACTTGACTATATTAACATGGAATTATTTTGTATGAAGGTGGAATATTTTTTATGAAGCCAGAACAATAATTTTATTTCACATTCAGAAAATGTTTCTAAATATTTTTTTCAAATATGTTCATGTGTGGTCTTGTTTTAAAGATCTGTTACTATTAAATACGACTGTGCAAATGGATTTTGAGTTGAATGGTCGGTTAAAAAAATGTAGCTCTCTTTTATTTGTGTGTAGTTCTCCGTGGTTTCATGGGCCAACTATTGCCCTTCTCCGTGGTTTGATTTTTTTTTCTATTTATTTCAGAGTTTAACAGGTGGTTTTCTTTGAGAGGTACGCGACATTTAGGTCGACAATGAGACGTATATGATGACTTCGTTAATTTTGACATCACCAGTCCAGTCTGTAAGGTGTGTTCAAAGGGGCAGGGATATAATCAAAAGGTCCACAAACGTTATGCCCTTTGGTGGTAACTAATCAAAAGCTCTCAAAGCAAACGCATTTGCATCATAGGTTCATTATTTAAACTTTCAGAGGTTTATATAAACAAACCTCAAGAATTGTCTTTCCGTTACTTTGTGGGAGCTGATTTCCGATAGAAGTGATTCTGTGGCTGAAAGTGATTCTCTTTGGTTCTCTAACATAAACTCTCAAAATCAGGAGGGGGAATCACTTCACTGAATCAAGAGAAACTACTTTTTTCAGCTCTCAACCTCTTAGTTCATTTCAGAGAATCACTTCATAAAAGCAGCAAATAATCACTTCACAAAATCAGTAGAGAATCACTTCTCTCTGAAAAACTGTTTGGCGTAGCTCCTCCTGGATTCACCAGAGAATCAGCTCTAGGAGCGCTACCAAACAGGGCCTTAGTGATGGTATAATTAACGAGTCTTCACAGAAATTGACCCTAAATGGAGAAATAATCCTACCTGCCTTGCAGAGCTGACATTGTAATATCAAATACCTCAACTACTGCCGATCCATCTTCCTGTGTCATCCTTGTGTGGAAATGTGCAGGGGGTTTAGGCTCGGGCAGGGTCATGGTCTCACTATTTAGCATCGCAACCACATCTGACATGGTCGGTCGATCAGCTGCATTCTCTTGAACACACAACAATGCAACGTTAATACATCTCATCATCTCCAATGTATGTCCATCCGTAGCTAATGTTGCATCCAGCAGTTGAAGCCATAATCCAACTTTCCACAACTGCCATGCCTGGAAAGAGTTCACAAAATATATAAGGATTATGACGTGAAAAGACTACTTTCGTGAAAAGAGAAGAAATTTTGTGACCTGAGTAATATAGGCCACTCATGATTTTCAAAATTTGTTTCTTTTTTTCAGAGAATAGAAGCGCAAGTATTTCTGTGTCAATGTATTATAAAGGCTTACATGACCAACAAGGTCAATGAATTTTCCACATCGGCGTAAACTTGATGTTCTCTTCCCACTGACAATCTCAAGAGTTAACACACCAAAGCTAAATACATCAGATTTGACGGAGAAGAGACCCTCGGAAGCGTATTCAGGAGCCATGTAACCGCTGAAAAGTTGTAAAAGAATATTAATCGAGATATTCATAATTTTGTAGAAATATAAAAGGTTTATTAATATGTCAGAAAATCATACTATGTCCCGACAATCCGTTGTGTGCTTGCTTCCGTATCATTTTTGCTAAATATTTTGGCGATCCCAAAATCTGAAATTTTAGGGTTCAGTTCGTAGTCCAAGAGAATATTGCTCGCTTTAAGATCTCTATGGATTACACGTAACCGAGAGTGCTTATGCAAGTACAGAAGTCTAGTAAAGTTCTTCTTGTATCATCTGCAAATCAATTAATTAAGCATGTATATATTAGAAAACTGCTTTACAACCCATAGTCTGTACTATTATGAGGAAAGAAGTAGTACCAAATATAAAGAAGTCTAGGCTTTTATTTGGCAAATATTCATAGATTAATATATTCTCGTCTCCTTGGGTGCAACATCCGAATAGCCTAACCAGATTTGTGTGCTGGAGCTTTGCTATGAGCTGTATTTCATTTTTGAACTCTGTGAATCCTTGCCCTGTTTGCGAAGCAAGTCTCTTGACAGCTATCTCCAACCCATCAGGAAACCGGCCCTGAAAAGATATCCATCAGAAGCTGATCGTTGATTTTCAGTTTAAGTTCAAATATGTTTTTGCAGACATCAGAAATAAGGCATAGTTACTACCATGATATGCTATTATTTATAATATTGGTTCCATTATGTATCTATTTATGCGCGCTGGTTCTTTGCTTCTTTTGCTCTTCTTACGTTATTTTGAAGTGAATAAAGTTTTTACGCTGAAATGGAATAATATTTTCTTACCTTGTATACAGGACCAAAGCCTCCTTGCCCGAGTTTGTTTTCTTCTGAAAAGTTATTTGTGGCCTCTAATATTTGTGAAAAGTCATAGACCGTGAATTCTGAACTCCTTCCTTCTATCTCCCAAAGCAGTGCTTTATTTTCCAGCTCTATGGTCATTGCATTATCCTTTGATCTTTTCCCTGCACATGCACATGGCATCGGATTTGGACGTTTCAGTTCAAGCTGAAGAACAAAGCATGCATATTGGAACCAACAGTAGAGCTTTTGTATAAATAGCTAACCTCTTCTGTACTTTCTGAATCCAAGTACTATAACCACGCAGAAAAATAATGCAAGTAGTGGAACCACCAAGGCAATGACCAGAACTTTCCCTACCACGATATAAGATAAGATAAGACAAAAATCATTACACATGCATGTATGCAGCTAACTTAATCTGGCAGTTCAACGGTGCATAATATATCCCCCAACTAGACGTATTTGTAACTGAAATTTTGACAATGGAATCTCGGAAGCTACCAAAGTCTGAAACAACCGTGTAAAGTAAAGAATAAGTGGAAAGTGCAAGAATCGGGTAGCCGCTAATTATTATAGTATTCATGTAAATATGATTCCGCATGCTCCTGCCAGCATGCATGTCTAATTCACTTGCATACAAAATCATTTAATTGACAGGATGTTCATAAAAGTTTATTTAGACCATTGACATGTACTCTTGTTCTGAATGCACTGGAAAGGGAATTAGGATATATCTCTTGATGCTTACTTTTGTGTTTGTCACTGGTCATAGCAGGCGGCGTTGGTGACCCAACACCCGGCGGCAATTGCCCGATGGTCACCATGGGCTCTCCCGTGTAGAACTTAAACACCTCGTACCTAATGTTGCAGCGTAGAATCACATATATTCCACCTTGCAGCCCACTGAATTCGTTCATCATCTGCTGGCTTACATAAAGGAGGCACTCCGAGCATTCCGTAGGTGTCAGGTCAGGTGTGCACTGCGCCAGTGAGTAGAGCCTCGGGAAGGTGCTGCTGAAGTCCATGAGTCCGGTGGCGTACCTTGAGGAGTTGTCCGCCGCCGCCCGATCTCGCGTCTGCTGCAGCAGCGCCTTGATGATGACGGTGGTGACCGTGACGCTGTCCTGGTTGCTCGGATCCCAGGCGGGCAACAGGTGCCCCGTGATGTTCTGGTCGTTCCACATCAGGAATTGGAAACCACCATCGCCGCTGCCATTGGAAGGGCGAAGGAAATCCGTGTCGGAGAAGCGGAGGAAGCACAGGTCGTAGAAGACGGTGGCGCTATTCTTGAGGACGCACTGCTGCTGGGCATCCTGCAAAGCGGCGGCGACGCATGCGTGGCAGGTGGAGGCGTTGGTGTCGCCGCGGCAGAGCGCGAGGCCGTAGACGGTGTCCGGGGCGGCGCCGATGGAGCGCTTGGCGAAGAGCGATTGTGAGGACGAGGTGTTGTTTGGAAGAGCAGAGGATAGGAGCTCAAGATTGGCATGGTAGGGGCTGTTGGCGATGTAGGTGCTGCTGGAGATGCAATTTGGCGGGGCAAGTCGTACCGCCGCACCCGCAGCAAACGGCGTGGTGCCGAGAAGGAGAAGGACGATGGCGATCATGGCTGCCTATGCCCGAATTGTTCACAGTTGAGACCACGTGTGGCGTCTTATACGTACTTGATTGATTGAAGCAGCAGCCTGTTTAGACTTTGGACAGGGAGAAATATTTTTCTGAACAGGTGTAAGATCTCAGATCAATTAGAGACTCGTTTTCTTCGAGATTGACAAAGTAACCCTATGAGTGCATTAATGGCAGATCCGCAGCCCGCAAGTATTGAACCCACAGCCTCGCGAGTGATATCACTAGCTTATTACCTGCTCGGTCCATGAACATGACAATTTCTAACAAATTTAATTAGGCCAAACTAAGCAATAAGGAGAAACTGCATACTACCCCTAATTAAACAAGAAGTACTACCTTAATTGCTTTAACATATATAGCTAGTTTTAGGGATTTTCTGTTACATTGATTGTTGGTTTCGTTATTGGCTTTACGCCAATGATGAAAACTTTTAAACATCTTACTATTACTAATTGGAGGCTCATTTTGAAGGCTCCACGTTAATCCTCACGAGACGCGCTAGAAAAAAAGATAAATAGTAGAAAATCCCACAAAAATCAGAAACATCCGACCCTAGATTTGGTAGGCATCAATCATGATAGCCACAAGATCTATTCTCTATTTAAAAAAAATTACCCACATTTGGCATTAAAAAAGTAAAATAAAATAACCCCATAAAATTATATAAAAATTACCCACCTATGCCACTACAAAAATGATACCCACGTAATTGTTTTTTTAGCCCTATCGCCGCCACTTGTGGTCGATCAGCCCTCGGCAGAAAAGAAAAACGGATCTCCTATTCCGGTTTCATCAATTCTAGAAGTGCATGCACCGATCGGATCATTGGTGCCTAGCTGTGATTTTGATCCCCTTTACGTGGTGCAGCTGCTGCCACTTGATGGACGCAGCTGCCACTTCACCTCAGGAGAAAATTGATAGCCCCAGCTGCCACTTCACGTGGTGCCCAATGGACTGGAGGAGCAAAAACGGATCTGAGTCTGCTTTGATCCCCTGATAGAGCAAGGCACGAGATTGTAAAGATACTATCTGATGGCAAGGTATGTGAAGTTTAGTTAGATTCCACTAAATTATGCGTACATGGCTATTGGCTACATGCAACATAGATATCCTAAGAAAATTGTTGTGCTCAAATAGAGCTCTCTCTGCAACCTTAGAATAGCTACTTTCTTGGATTGTCAGGAAACAACCTAGCTTATAATTTATAAATGGATCTGATCTCTGATCATTTTTCTGCTGCACATGAAAAAGAAACATATCTCCACATAGCATATCTTTTCTTTCCATGGTCTAATTTGCGTGCACGTCGCTGTCTTAAAACATAACTCCAGATAGAAAAGTATAAAAAAAACTCCAGATAGAAAAATATGTTTCTTAATCGCAACATATTTTTCTGTGTTTGTTTGGGTACCTAGCGTCACTTCAAAGTTTAAACACATATTTTAGTGCTTATTTCCATCAATAAAGAAACAATATCTAAAATATTTTACAGTATGTTATTTAATCATCCATAATGTAGAATCCATTAGACATACATACTGATGGTGGCCCAGTTGGGCTACTGGTGGGATAGAAAATTTAAAATACATAAGCAAACAAATTTACTTTTAAAATGTGTTTCTTCTATCTAAACTCCACATATTAAATGGACAAAACTGAAGGGTAGAAGGCAGACAAAGATCATATCAATATGTTTTACTTAATTCATTTCAGAACAATACGATATAGTTATCTGACTTTTAGAGATACCACGAGAAGTATGTTTTTTTATGCTATCTGTTCTGTGAAATTATGGCTCAACAAAGTATCGGATCGATTAAAATGTTTTTTAAAAGTATGTAATAATATCTCACTATTACTAATTAGAGGTTCCTTTTAAAGGTTCCGCATTAATAATCATAGATGCTCTAGGGAAAAAGATAAATTCTAACAAAAATTAGAAACATGCTATCAATATGGCAATATCTAAGAATCACAGACTTGAATCTATTATGTTTTCTAAAAAAGATAAAGATAGTCTAAAGTAACCCCTAATAAATCTAATATGAATTACCCATCTCTACCATTTTGCAAAATAAACTAAGGTCACACTCACTTCATCAAAATTAAACAATGTCATTATAAAAATAACTGAAACAACCTCATAATTTTGCATCTAAATTAGCCGCATATGGCATTATTAGAAATAATATAAAGTAAACCCCTAAATTTTAATCTAGATTACCTATATATTCATTCTAAAAATATACCAATATATAATTAAAATTACCTATTTATATTATTGTTAAAGAAACTACTAACTTATTTTATTTATGCGTGGTGTGTATCACAAGGTGCACATATGTATGGTGGAAGCCATGAGACTAGCGATTTTCATGTTAAATACATAGCCCAAACTAAGTTTGATTAAACTTAAACACATAACGAAAGGTATGATGTAAAGTGAAAAAGCGCTATGAATGTGAACGGAAAAGCATATATAGTAATTACTAACTAAAGTTGGATAAAGATAAATATGTATCTATAAATATTGTACGTGTTAGAATATTTACCAAATTACAATTAGATTAAGATAAATACATATCTATAAATATTGTGTTAGAATATTAACCAAATGGAACAGAGCGCAAGGTAAACAATATTGACTAATAGCCACGACCCCTAATTTTTTAAAAAGTTCTGATAAAATCTCTCAAAATTATTAGCCCGTGCGGGAGCACTGGTTGATGGACTAGTACTTCTAATAGTGAGCAGCTCGCAATTACATGAATGCCTGGGTCTGGTCGTAAAGGCTGGCTCCCACCATGACTAAAGTCCCCTCCCGAATAAAAGGATCATCTCCCTCCCCACCTCGGACAAGCCATACGCGCATGAACACCATGGCTTCTATGTTCATGGCGAGGCCGAGCTTTGGGGTGGTGGGGTGGGGGGTTCATGCTATTTTTTTCATGATTTCGTGGGGATTTCCCTCACCCATATGTTTCGAGACAAGTAACTTTATTCTCCTATGGTTCTTAGTTAGTATGGTCATTTTCTTTATTTAGAAATAGATATATAAATCTCAATGGACAATCTTTTTTATTTATACACCATTTGAGCTATAATTGGTTGTTAGTTGCACTTCAAGATTTTGGTTATATGATTTAGAGATAATTGAGAGATGAGTAAAATAGATCCATTAGTTATTTTAAGAAAATTATGTAGTAATACAAAAATGAGAGAAAATTTTATAAATAATATTTCGAAACAATGGGTGATATTTTTTCATCGATAAATAATTGTTCAGTTATTTTTTGCATATTTGAATAATGTTTCAGTTATATAAATTAAAATATTATACATAATATTGAGAAATGGGTGTCTTTTTACATAAATAATTAATGCTTTAGTTATATTTATATACTGCAAATGGACCAACAATGGATGTAAAATACCGACCGACGCTCAAAAGAGTTCATTGATAGCCTGCATTATTTCCTAGATGTAGCCAAAGTAAACAAGAATGCGAAGGATTTCATGTGTTGCCCATGCCAACAATGTGGAAACAACAAGGTTTACAATTCTAAACCTACCCTATAGGACCATATTATTGGGCATATGGTTTCATAAAAAAAAAATGTTATTTGGACAAAGCATGGAGAAAAGGGAATTAATGCCAGTAGTTTCTTTGTGGGTTAGACAGAGATTTCTTTTTCGTGGGACTCAAGTTAGTGAGTCATTTCAACAGATTTCTTCGCGGGTGGGTCAATAGTACAGGTAAGTATAAACTAGAACCGGTCATGTTTAAGGTGACACGAAATGGCGAAAAACAAGGCTCGTCTTATTATTTTCTACCAAGTCAATGCAACCAACCACGTTAGTGGGGTTGTGTGTTTTTTTATCCAATGCAATGCAACTGCTGTATCTCAGTTTCTTGTTTTTTTTTTTGATACTTAGCCGCGTTAGCAGTTATGTTTCCTTCTCGGTAATTCATCGACCAGCCGCGGAAACCGACCGGTTCAGGCTGGATGGTCTCGGTGCAACGATGCATCGTTCTCATAAAATTAATCACGCCCTGTAGTAACAAATTACAGTACTCAAATGATTATACTATAAACTTTCTGTTCTACCGATATTTCTACTAGAAAAATATTCGTCATACCATCAAATGGTGGTGCATATTTGCTTAGCATCTATTTTTGAAACCTTGTGCATGTTTTCATATGCTAATAAATCCACTTTATTTCCTAACCAATCCGCTCTATGAATAAAAAATAATAATTTTGCGCCCTGATTGACACGGTACATCCGCCCTTTGCGTAGAGTTGATTGCATCTTACTATTACTAATTGGAGGCTCCTTTTGGAGGCTCCATATTAATCCTCACGAAACGTGCCAGAAAAAAAGATAAATAGTAGAAATTCTCACAAAAATCAGAAACATCAGGCCATCCGTTCAATACTAATTGGAGGCTCCGGATGCTCCACATTAATCCTCACGAATCACGCCAGAAAAAAAGATAAATAGTAGAAATTCTCACAAAATTCAGAAACATCAGGCCATCCGTTCAATTTATATAATAATCATAGCCATTAGATTGACTCTCTTTCTAAAAAATTACCCACCTATGCCATTACAAAAAATAGTATAAAATAACCCCCTATATGTACATCTAAATTACCCACCAATGCCATCAGAAGAGATTATAATATTCATACATGAAAAATAGGAATGCCACCGATCCATCCAGCAATAGCTAATCTTTGTACTCCTCTTAAATCTTTTATACCCATATAATATTAGCCACTAGAAACAAACGTTTAAGGACGCCCCATCTATGTCTACGTTTTTATTAATAAAAAATAAAAAAATCTCAAAAAATCTGTAGCCTCCTCCAAACAAACCGATCCACCTCCTCATGTAATCCGATATCAATAATCCCACTGCTTTTCGTCGTCTACACGCAACGCCCGAACTCATCTATTAGAGCAACAGAATCCTAGCACACGCCTCCGTTATGTATCTCCGGTTCATCTCCCCTGTCCTTCTGCCTCCCAAGCGATGTTGTAGACATGGCAATGCAGGATGCATAACAAAGATTTTGTTCAGCGCTGCAAGCTGTGGTTGACATTTTGGTGCTGCATCCTGCTGAACGGGGACACGAGATAAGAAACCACCTGCACATGGCCGCGGCGCTATCGTCTGCAGGAGGCTAACTTGACAATGGGTTACGCATGCGTTCAGCGACAGAGGCCACACACCGTGCATGTACACCGGCGGCGCCAAGCCGCGGCTGACATCATCGACGGCGGCCTTTAATTGACATGCATATGCATGCAGTTTGGCTATATGCTGCCATCCGATCCCAGGAGGCATCAAATTGCCTTGCATAGCTCGCTAGGGCAAGAACCTGATGAGGTCACGGTGGTGTACAGTGTTTATGTCTTCGTGCATGCAACTTCCGATGGATCATCTTCACCAAGGCAATCCTCTCTGATTCTTTTCCACTAAAGCCATTGCATCATGTGCCTAATTTGGGGATGCTTTGTGTTAAGATTACAGTGAGAAAACCAATCCGGATGAGAGAAATAATGAGGGGACAAGGTAAATTCAAGCCAACCCTTGCCAAATTTCTATGCGGGATATCTATTGTTAAATGATAGACTAGGATCTTATGGTAATTATTACTATCTGTCTTAAGTAACATGCATTTTATAAATGTAGGAAAATGACGAGGACCCCGGCCGTGAAGATCATAGATGCAGATCACAACTAATAGCTTGAGCCAAGAATTGTGTGTTTCATCTGCATCCTGCAATGATATGGGTCTGAGGGTCCTATCTGTCATCAAGGTAATAGTTCTCATATCTCTACTAAATAGTGTGTTGACGCTTTTTTTGGTCAACACACACGAGCGCCGAATCGCGCAACGAATGAAACGATGAACTCGCCGTAGCCCCGCCCAAACCGGTCAGACCGGTTTAGGGATCCGGTCAGACCGGTTTCTGTCGGGAGCTTCGGGATGAACCTAGAATCGCCACCTCAGGAGGGACCCCGTCGGAGATGGCGCGTCTAGGGTTGCTCTGAGATCGGTCAGGCCACTCAGAACCTCCTTGAACGCCGTCGAGACAAACAAGGAAAGCAAAGGGGTTGGAAAAGCTAGGGTTTGAAGATAAAAAGTAGAAAGATAATGTTTGATCGATTGTATGATTTCTCAACCGGCCATGGCCCTTTATATTTATAGGGTGGGGAGGTCTTGCCCCGCAAGGAATCCTTTTACAATTTGGAACTGACTAGGACTCCTAATTCTACTCCAACTCGGAGTAAAACCGGTCAGACCGCTTTGGCAAACCGGTCAGACCGGTTTGGCTGTTGCCAGATCGGCTACAGGGAAACCGGTCTGACCGCTTCCTAGAACCGGTCTGACCGGTTGCACTCGGCCTGTCAATTTTGGGTGCGAACATATGCCCCCCTGTTTTCTAGTAAATTTTATGCACTAGAAAATATGCTAAGGTCGATGTTACAGAATTCACCGGCCATTTTATCCTAAGGGCGATTTTTAACCATAAATCGGCCATGTCCTATCAAGCACTTTGCCAAACACTTGGATAAAATTTCTTCAAGTATCTCCCATTGAGAGCTCTAGGCAGCTGCTATCCCTGCAAGGTCTCTACCATGTAGGAATTTCCTGAACAAACCTTCACAATCTTGAAAGGACCCTCCCAACTTGGAGACCACTTGCCAAACTTGTCGCTTTTCAATCCAATGGGCAAAATTGTTTTCCAAACCAAATCACCTACTTGAAAAGATTTGAATTTCACTTTCTTGTTGTATGCTCTCTCCATTCGTCTCTTATCTTTTTCAATTTCTTCTAAAGCTTCCAAACGCTTGTCGGTCACTTCATCAATATTATCCATCATCAAAGCATAATATGTATCAACATCAAGATTATCTTGCTTTGCAAGTCTATATGCGCCAAGATTCACCTCTACAGGTAAAACGGCCTCTTGACCATACACAAGCTCAAACGGAGTAACTTTAGTAGCACCATGTTTAGAAATACGATGAGCCCATAAAGCTTCAGATAATACCTCATGTCATCTTTTAGGATGATCTTCTATCTTCTTCTTGATGAGGTTTATCAAGGTCTTGTTGCTAGATTCAGCTTGACCATTGGCTTGAGCATAATATGGAGATGAATTGAGAAGCTTAATACCATAGGAATTAACAAATTCACGCACCTCTTTGGATATGAATGAAGTCCCTTGATCCGTAGTCAAAGTTTGTGGAATACCAAACCTATGTATAATATTTTCTCTAATAAACTCAATCACCTCTCTATGTGTCATATTCTTCAAAGGAACTGCTTCCGTCCATTTGGTAAAATAATCAGTTGCCACAATCACAAAACAATGACCCTTCGTCGAAGGAGGATGAATCTTGCCAACAAAATCTAAACCCCATCCTCGGAAAGGCCAAGGCTTAATAATTGGATGCATCAACGCCGCAGGTACCAACTGAATATCTCCATGCTTCTGACACTCTTCACATCCTTTGTAGTATCTAAAACAATCGGCTATCATATTGGGCCAATAGAAACAAGCTCGCCTAAGGAGCCACTTCATCTTGGGAGCCGATTGATGAGTACCACAAATTCCTTCATGAACTTCTGCCATAGCCAACCTAGCTCGGTCAGGACCCAAACATTTTAGAAGCAAACCATCAATAGTCCGACGATATAACTCATCATCATCCAAAACGAACTTGAGAGCCCATCGTCGGATTTTTCTGTCAACTGTACTGCTAGGATTTTGCAAGTAATTAATCAAAGGCTTTCTCCAATCGTCCACTTCGTCTTGATTGCAAACAACAGCCAAAGCAGCACCTTCACCAGGAAACCGGTCAGACCGGTTTGAGGAAGCGGTGCGACCGGTTCCTCTAGAACAGAACACTCGGCTTCTAAAAACATCGGTCTTTGTTCTTGAAAATTTCTTTTCTGAACGTTATAACCAGATGCTTGCTGAGCCAGAGCATTTGCCTTTGGATTTCTTTCTCGTGGTACATGACGAATTACAAACTCATTTAAGCAAGATATGATATCGAAGCATTTATCAAGATAGGCATTCAAAAATCCATCTAAGCATTGACATACCTTAGAAACTTGTTGTACCACCAGTAAAGAATCACCATAAACTTCCACATGCTTCACTCCCATGTCATGTAAAATCTCCAATCCGAATAGAAGAGCCTCATACTCGACTTGGTTATTAGTACATTTATGATCTAATCGGTTAAGTGCTTAAAAAACAGCCCCATGTGGAGAAGTAATAACAATTCCAATACCACAACCACTTTTGCAAACCGATACATGAAAATGTAATTTCCATGGAGTAAAAGTAACATAACCGACATTTAAATCAAGTTGCTTATCTACTCTATGTCCAACAATAAAGTCGGCCACTATTTGACCTTTCATTGAAGTTAATGGCTCACAACGCAAATCATATTCAACCAAAGCATAAGCCCATTTGCCGACTCTACCACTCAAAATTGGTTTGTGCAACATGTATTTAATTATGTCGGTTTGACATGCTACTATACAAGTACTTGGTAAAAGATAATGCCTCAACTTGGTACAAGTATGATATAATGATAAACATAACTTTTCAATAAAGGTGTACCTTGTTTCGGCATCCAATAATCTTCTACTCTCATATGCAACCACATATTCCTTTCCTTCGGTTTCTTGAGTCAAAACACCTCCAATGACATTCTCTTCCGCCGCCACATACAACTTGAATGGAACTCCACTCTTAGGCGCTTGAAGGACGGGTGGCGAAGATAAATATTGCTTGATCTCATCAAATGTTTCTTGTTGTTTTGCCCCCCAAGTAAAACCAATGTCATTCTTCAACCGAAGTAAAGGAGTAAAGGCATTCACCTTCCCGGACAAATTACAAATAAATCTCCTCAAGTAATTTACTTTGCCCAAAAACCTTTGCAAATCTTTCTTGCAAGTAGGAGCCTTTACATTGTTAATAGCTTTAATCTTTTTAGGATCTATCTCTATGCCCTTTTCATGCACAACAAATCCCAAGAACTTTTCAGCCGATACACCAAAAGCACATTTGAGTGGATTCATCTTCAATTTATATCGACGCATTCTTTCAAATGCAAGCCTTAAATCAGCCAAATGAGAATCTACTCCAGCCGATTTGACAACAATATCATCGATATAAACTTCTACTATAATGCCAACCAAGTCATGAAAAATCAAATTCATAGCCCTTTGATATGTGGCGCCAGCATTCTTTAAACCAAAAGTCATCACTACCCACTCAAATAGACCAACAAAACCCGAACATAGAAAGGCCGTTTTGGCTATATCCTCTTCGGCCATAAATATTTGATTATAACCAGCATTACCATCAAGAAATCTAAGAATTCTATGTCTAGATGCAGCATTAACAAGAAAATCGGCTATAGGCATAGGATATTCATCTTTAGGAGTAGCTCTATTAAGATCTCTAAAATCAATGCAAACATGAAGCTTTTTTGTTCCTTTCTTTTCAACAGGCACAATATTAGAGATCCAATTAGCATATCGACAAGGCCTAATAAATTTAGCATCTAGCAACCGATTGATTTCTTCTTTCACTCGGTCATAAATATCAGGATTAAAGTTTCTGCGAGATTGTTTAAAAGGCCTAAAACCAGGTTTAATGGGTAAACGATGCTCAACTAAATCACGACTTAAACCAGGCATTTCATTGTAACTCCATGCGAAACAATCAACATACTCCTTTAATAACTTTATTAACTCAGATTTAAACAAAGGATCAAGATTCTTGTTTACAAACGTCGGCCTGGGTATAGTACCATCACCAATATCTACCTCCTCTAGAGGATTAGCTGACGTAAACCCTTGTCCTAACTTGCTCAAATCATCAAAATCTTCAATGGCCTCACACATATCGTTCTTATGCGCCCAATAGTGCTCACGCCTCTGCTGTAACCACTCTAGATTCGGATCCATCAAATCATAAGAGATGGTATAGCCAGATCTCCGATCGGCCTCATAACAGCAGTAGCAAAGCCATCCTTGGTTCAACCAATGATCTCACAATCAGATAAATCTAAACCAGATAAACACTTAAGATTCTCATGATCATCCATAGTAGAACTATCGGCCACTGCAACACAAGCCGACGTATCTCCATGAACAATCTCTACTTCATCATCTATCCATTGAATTAAAAATTGATGCAAAGTAGAAGGGACACATTGGTTTGCATGAATCCAATCACGACCAAGGATTAAACTGTAGTTACCTTGTGTCTCAGCGACGAAGAACGCAGTAGCCAAAGTCTTGCTTCCAATAGTGAGCTCCATAGAAGCAACTCCCTTGGCGCCCATAGGTTCACCTCCTCCAACGCCACTGATGGTCATATTGGTCTTGATCAACTCCTCATCTGAACCTCCCAGCTTCTTGAACAGAGAATACAGCATCAAGTTAACTATCGCCCCTCCATCCACTAGCATGCGAGAGATAGGCTTCCCATTGATATGACTCTTCATGTACAAAGCCTTCAGATGACTTTTAGTAGCTTTAGGCTTCTGGAAAATAGCTTCCTTTGGCCCGAAATCAAGATGAGCGATGCTTTCCTCTGATAACACATAACCATCCATAGACATATGAATTACATTAAGCTCAAAATTCATGCGCTCAGGAGAAAAACCATAATCAACAAGTTCTTCATCGTCCTCTGAAGTAGATACCGATGATAACTTGCCATCACAAACCAAAGAAGTAGGAGAAGAAAAACCGGGCGGCGCATCGAGCAAAGCGGTCTGACCGCTTTCGTCAACCGGTCTGACCGGTTCAACCGGTCTGACCGACTCCTGAACCGGTCTGATCGGTTCTGTCTGGGAGCTGGTCTTGGCTCTCCACTCTTTCCCTTGTGGAATCATGGGCCTGTACTTGTTGAATGCTTCGTCTCTCTGCTTCTCTAGCTCTTTCTCCTTCATCTCCTGAAACCTCAAGCGCTGAAGCTTCCTCCTTTGAGTACGAGATAAACCGGGAGGACACCATCTTGGCAAAAAGTATTTGGAGTTAGAACTACTTCCACTGGCCTCATGATCATTATCAGAAATAGATCCCTTTTGAATAGGTGTCTCAACCTTATTGTCTATGACAATCGGTCCTTTGCCACCGTCTCCAAGGGGAACGTTCATCAACCCAATCTGAATAACATCTTGATTTGTAGTCCTCTCTGGGTCAATATCCATCTTATGCACCTCCTCACTTTATTTTGGCTTGTAAACTTGCTTCATAGGAGGTGTTGCCGATTTCCCAGGGAAACCAGTCTGACCGGTTTGTGAAACCGGTCTGACCGGTTGGGTCTGGCGACCCTGACCGGATTGGCAAAGTGCCAAACGGTCCTGTACAGGCCTTGATATTCTGTTTAATGCTGGCCTTCGTGGTCTTCTCCATCCATGTTGGAAAGGCTGCGGATATGGCACCCACATCATTCCATTATCATCATAAATTGGACTAGGTGGATACGAACTTGATGCCTCCCATTGCGGAGCAAAATTTCTCTTTGGCTGAGAACATTCTTCTTGATGTGGAGGCACTCTCATTCTCTTTTTTACTGGCCGATCGCTTGTAACGGCCTTTTGCTTGGAGTACTTGTCAAATAGCATATCAAAGGTGACCTTTGGCCTAAGAGTACTCCCCTGATTCTTTGCAACATTGAGCTTCCAGTTTCCAATCTCCGGACGGCTTGGTTTAATCATCTTTGGACGGCCCTGGGGAAAACCGGTCTGACCGCTTTCCCTAACCGGTCTGACCGGTTTGTCCTGTACAGGCTCAAACGGGCTTTGCTCGGCGGAAACGGTCGACCCTTGCCCCCCATGTTCAGAGGCTCTCACAGTAACTTTGAATGTTTCCCTGCCATCTGGAGTTATCTCACATGCAACTTCTCGAATCAACTCTTTTCCCCTCAAATCAGTTTTTGCTTCACCAATCACAACATTCTTTCCTTTGGTTGCTTCGGCTTGATGCGGCCGAACCAAGACCTTAGGCTGCTGTAAATCCATAGTATTGACAGGGAAAAGAGTTTTGTCCACTTGCATCTCATGAAATGTCAAACGACCTTCATTTATGGCCGATTGAACCTGTCGACGAAACACATTGCAATCATTAGTGGCATGAGAACAAGTATTATGAAACTTGCAATATGCACGCCTTTTCAATTCCTCAGGTGGAGGTAATTTATGAGATAATTTAATATTTCCAGACTTAAGCAATTCATCAAAAATACGATCACACTTGGAAACATCAAATGTAAACTTAACTTCTTCTTGCCGACCTTTTCTAACCGGCTTAAGTGATGTACAAGAGTAAGTTTTTTCTTTAGAGGGCCATACAAATTCAGCAGCAAGTACTTCTTTATCACTATCACTTGAATCATCAGACTCATAATCAATCATATGAACATTGGAACGACGTGATCAAGAAGTATCTCTTTCTTTTTCCTTATTCATTCGGTTTTCAACAACTAAAGCTCTAATTTGAACTTGTGCAACCGAAAGAAAATCAGAACCCTCTATTCTATCTCTTATGGACGACCTTAAACCCTTTAAGCAAATATCAGCAAGGTCCATATCAGTGATTGACAAATTGAAACAACGGTTTTTAGTTTCTTTAAATCTTTTAATGTAAGCAGAAACAGTTTCATCTCTACTTTGCCTAACCGATGTCAAATCTGTCAATTTCAATTGCAAGCTCCCGCTATAAAAGTGATCATGAAATTTACGTTCTAACATATCCCAAGATATAATAAAACCAGGAGCAAGTGAAGAAAACCAAGCAAAAGCGGTGCCAGTCAATGATAAAGAAAATAAACGCACTTTAAGAGCATTATAAGCACCCGCTTCTCCCAGTTGAGCTATGTATTGACTAATATGTTCCCACGTGGTCCGGTCATCATCTCCACTAAATTTAATCAAATCGGGCATACGCCAACCACGTGGAAGAGGAAAATTATCAAACTCAGCATCATATGGTTTTTGATACAAATTTGTGTTACCAATATCAACACCAAGTTTAGTTTTTACCACATTAGCCAAATCTTCTCTAAATTTGTTAAATTCAGCCCAGTTAGGATTATTTGGCTGTTGTGATTGCACACTCTCCAAATTCATCTTATTCAAGTAGGGAGCAATCTTAGCTTGAGCTAGCCTATAACTTTCAAACACATCATCAGGTATAACATTTCTTTGAGCAGATGTGTTAATTGTTGTACTAAATTGAGGCTTAGCAGTACCTAAAGTATTAGTGTGAGCATAAACCATTGGATCAGGCAAAACAGAGAGCGGCATAGGTTGCTCGTGCACTAATTCAAGCGCATTGGTCAGACCGGTCTGACCGGTTCCCTGATCCAGTCTGACCGGTTTGGCCATGTTTGGCCCGGTCGGTTGGAACGGCAGGGATTGACCAATGGCAAATTCAGGTGGCATACCATACATGTATTTTTCAGTATTAACATTAGGTATGGGTGACGAGCTAGGAAAAACTCCCCCACTAGTATTAATTTTAGTAACGCTACTACTAGTTTCATTATTGTTAAAGCAAGTAGTAATCCTATCTTTCTCAAGATCCTCTAAGCGTTCTAAACGAGCAATATATGAGGCAAGCAATTCATCACTTTCTACACAATTTTTAGGAACAGTAGCAGAAGGAGTTTTCTGTGATTTACTTACAGTGGGTATTACCTCAACTTGATCGTCGTTTAACTTGATCGCCGGTAGCTCAAATTCTTTCAATCTCGCCACCTTGCCATGACGATCTTTCTTGACGCCAGCCAAAAATTGTGTCTTTATGAATTCTTGTAGCGCCTCAAATTTCTTCTGCTCCTCCGGAGTAAGATCTTCCAATGAAGCCGTGATGATGTTATCCATATCAAGATCACATCGAGATCCCATCTTGCCTGGAGCTTAGATCGAACGGTCTTTGAAAACCAGATCTTCTATATTCCCCAGCGGATTCGCCAAAAGTATGTTGACGCTTTTTCTGGTCAACACACACGAACGCCGAATCGCGCAACGAATGAAATGATGAACTCGCCGTAGCCCCGCCCAAACCGGTCAGACCGGTTTAGGGATCCGGTCAGACCGGTTTCTGTCGGGAGCTTCGGGATGAACCTAGAATCGCCACCTCGGCAGGGACCCCGTCGGAGATGGCGCGTCTAGGGTTGCTTTGAGATCGGTCAGGCCACTCAGAACCTCCTTGAACGCCGTCGAGACAAACAAGGAAAGCAAAGGGGTTGGAAAAGCTAGGGTTTGAAGATAAAAAGTAGAAAGATAATGTTTGATCGATTGGATGATTTCTCAACCGGCCACGGCCCTTTATATTTATAGGGTGGGGAGGTCTTGCCCCGCAAGGAATCCTTTTACAATTTGGAACCGACTAGGACTCCTAATTCTACTCCAACTCGGAGTAAAACCGGTCAGACCGCTTTGGCAAACCGGTCAGACCGGTTTGGCTGTTGCCAGATCGGCTACAGGGAAACCGGTCTGACCGCTTCCTAGAACCGGTCTGACCGGTTGCACTCGGCCTGTCAATTTTGGGTGCGAACATAGTGTAACTATAATATTAATTTTCCCCACTTATTTACAATTTACTTTATGGGCTGGGAGAGAACTGAGCAGCAAAAGGCTGATGGTTTCTTCATGAGCTATATATATATATATATAATCACATATACAACCTAGGAAGAAACTCCTTTCTTGAGGCTGCTGTTGTATCAACAAGCTGACCAGCGGTGGGATGAGAAATAAAAATTACTTGCGCGAATCAGTTTAATTTTAATGTCTTCTTCTGTCCAAAGTTAAAATATTAAATGCAGAAAAAAAGAAAAGACTGGCAGCAATGAATCAATGTCTTAGTGGATTCAAATTACAACAATAGGACTTCTATAAATTACAGAAGAAATAAGGTTTTTGCTAATATATTTGTCCTACAAGATTAACCGGTTTTTATTATAAAAAGAGCATACTGTACAAAAAACAATATTAATTGTCAGAATATGCATGTGTCCGATGATATGACAATACAAATTGATGGTTAAATTATAATTAAGGTTACAAAGATTTCAAGGTTTCTAGGATCATGAATATTTATGAACCCAGAGAGTATGTATAGTTCTACTACGGTGGAACTGACAAACCAAAGTGCCAGTAAGAATATTCTATTGATATTGGAAGTTTTCATATTTGTGCAACTATTTAGATGTGAGTCAACATTTATTTTTCCATTAGTTTTCTTTTGCGAAAGACCAATACAAACATACATGCTCACACGCACGCACACTCACCCCTATTAAAACATGCACACAAACCATACCCCTATGAGCATCTCTAAGTCGAGGGCACCCATACTGACAGCGGCGGAGGACGGTTACAAATTGAGGTATGGCGATGAGCTGATTGATCTCCACACAAATCAAATTTATGTTTGTTGTGCAGATGTCTCGGTGTGCAGGGCATTTGTCTCATACTCTAGCTGCAAATTATGTGCTTAATATAGATATATGGCAGCGTTACATAGCGTAAGTGAGCAGAAAAAGCTAGAGGATTATGCTAACATGGGAAATCAAGGTATGGCAGGTGCCATACCTTGCCATGTTGGTCCTCCGCCACTGCATACTGAGTCGAGGACTCGAACTCAATTGACAAGTCCACCACAGGGAAGCTTACCTGACGTTTGCTTATTTTTCCGTTAATTGATACCTTGACTTACATGATTTTTAAAAACATAACGAATGTGAGAAGACAGAATATGGTTGTGTCATTTTAATTATCAGACATATTAATTTTATTGATCTTGATGTATTCTTATGATCATTATACTTTCAAGGTAAGATATAAGAAAAATATACTGAATATATTCATTGACACAATTTTGTAGAGCACTCTAATGGGCATATAAGGTGATACTAATTGGAGGTCATTTTTTTATAGATTCCCCACTTGAACGCTACATTTTAAATTATAGTTTATAGCGAGGCAAACATAACTACAAACCAGCAGCCCGTGCTGGTGCACCGGTTGATGGACTAGTTGGTAGATAGCTCTTATGTCAAAAGTTTGCAATTTTATCACAATTCGTACTGGTGTCGAATAGTCGTCATGGTAGACATATTTACCAATTTGCTGTGGCTGAGCGCCTATGATTTGTGTCTTTCTAGACTCAATTTGAGGAAGCACTTAGTAAACTGCTAACGCCAGTACGTAGATTCATGGCTAGCGAATAGTTGAGAGCACACAGCACAGTGCGGTGTTTTACTTGAAGCTAAGCAGCAGCCTTTCTGGACAGGAAGAAAAGTTCTCGTCACCGGTGTCCCTACTCGTCCCGTAATTGCCGGCCCCGTCGTCGTCCCAGGCGAATATTTGTTTTTTTTCTTGTTAATAACGAATCACTGCCATAATGCTTCACATCCGTCCGCCTCCTCCGCCTCGACCATTTTTGGACTCGGTGCTGATGGGGCTTCAGCACCGGGTCCAACGGCTAGGAGCGGGGGCGGCGCGAAGATGTGTCACGGCGAAGACATTAGCACCGGGTCGTGGCAAGACCCGGTGCTAATGCGCCCCCTTTAGCACCGGGTGCAGCCAGCAACCAGTGCTAATGTGCCGAGGCCATTTCGCACCGGTTGCTGGCTGCACCCGGTGCTAAAGGGTGCACATTAGCACCGGGTCTTGCCACGACCCGGTGCTAATATCTTTTGTATATAGCACATTCTTCCTCCCCCAGCCGAGCCAGCTGAACACTTAGGTGTTGTGTTCATGCTGCTCGGCCATGGGAGGGAGGTGCTGCCCAATTTTTTTTCAAAATTTGTGAAGATTCTACTCATCTAAGGAGTACTACAAGGTACACTCTTTCATTCTCTAATGTTTTATTTAGCTTGTAATCCTTCTATGATTTAGAAATACAGGGATTTGTGAATCAAAGTAAAGCTAGCTAGAGAGAGCTTGTGTTCTTGGAGGAGAGAGAGGAGAGAGTTTGAGTTCATGGTGGAGAGAGTGTTCATGTTGTGTTTTAAATGGAGAGAGAAGACAAGCTAGTTAGTATTTTGTTTTGTATGACTTGTGAATAGTTATAAGGCTTATGTATTTTATTTATTAGAGAGGTTTATTTATTAAATGTTGGAATAGTTATTTATTAATTTAATGAAATATATATTATTAGTTATTTATTAAAAGGTAGAATAGTTATTAATTTATTTAACGGAAGGTATATTTATTTATTTAATGAATATAGTAATGTAGTTTTAGAAATTTATTTATGTAATGGAATATATATTATAATTTGTATTTATTTATATATTAAACTTTTTTATCTTTAAATTGTATTGTATATTTGTTATTGGTTAATAATGCAGATGAATAGACAATGGATGTACGGGGACCCCCACGCTCAGGCGTTCCGTGATGGCCTTAGGATGTTTCTCGATGCCGCCGAGGCTAACAGGACGCCGTCCGGTTTCATGTTCTGCCCATGCACCCATTGTAAAAATATACAATCGTACAAACAAAGAGGTTGTCTTCAGGTGCATTTGATGAGGCACGGTTTAATGAGGAATTATTCTGTTTGGACGAAGCACGGTGAAAGAGAAATTCTAATGGATGAAGATGAAGAAGACGAGGCCGATGACGACATTTTGTTATTGGCTCAATACTACGGTTCCTTTGCATATGCTGCAATGGGTGATGCCGATGAGGAAGATGTTGCTCGGGAAGGCGATGCTCAGGAAGATGTTGCTCAGGAAAATGAACCTACTGATGGACTCGGGCAAATGTTGCGTGATGCCGAGAAAGACTGCGGCAATGATAAGGAACTGAAAAAGATACAGCGCATGTTGCAGGACCACAAGATTGACCTGTACCCAGATTGCAAAGAGGGGCTAAAGAAGTTGGGTAGCACACTTGAACTTCTGCAGTGGAAGGCAGCAAATGGTGTTACTGATAAGGGTTTCGAGGAGCTACTGAAACTCGTAAAGAAGATTCTTCTAGAGGGTAACAAATTGCCATCGACGACGTATCAAGCAAAACGTGTTGTTTGCCCTCTCGGTTTGGAGGTGCAGAAGATACATGCGTGTACTAATGATTGTATCCTCTATCGCAAACAGTACGAACACTTGGATCGTTGTCCGGTTTGCACCTGCGCACGATCAAGATCAGGCGGGACGACCCAGGTGATGTTGGGGGAGAGCGTTCTAAGAAAAAAGTCCCTGCGAAGATGATGTGGTATTTCCCTCTGATACCCCGTCTGAAGCGTTTGTTCAGGAACAAAGACCTGCCAGCTTCACTCTCAGCAAAGAAGAGAAGGCAAGCATGTTTGAATGCTTGAACAGTATCAAGGTTCCGTCTGGCTACTCCTCCAATATTAAGGGAATAATAAATATGATAGAGAAGAAGTTCACAAACCTGAAATCTCACGACTGTCATATGTTGATGACACAGCTGCTTCCCGTCATACTCAGGGGTGTGCTACCAGTTAACGTGCGGAAAGCCATTGTGAAGCTATGTGCATTCCTCAATGCAATTTCTCAGAAGGTGATCAATCCAGACCATTTAGATCAGCTACAGAACGATAAAAAGCTTACACAACACGATATTATGGTACGTAATAATAAACACATTTCCATTATTATTAAGTGCACAATTATTGTCTCCAACTCGGCGGATTAAATATCTTTCAATTATTTGTAAATTATAGATGTTTAGCCTGAAGGAAGAGTCTCTAGAGCTAGAAAGAATTGACGCAATTGCAGAACAGCTCATCGGATGGATCTGGGACGAGGTCGTCAATCCCCGAGGAGAATTCCACTCGCCAGTACTGGAGGACGTGCCAGACAGTTCAACAAGTCGTCAATCTTAATTAAGTAGAAAATACATATATAACTCGAGTTGACATGCATGAATATCTACTTTTGTAATATATATGTCTTCTATTTTGATGAAATGTCAGCTAATATGAATATAGAGTCGGCCGAATACGCATTAGAATACACGTATTAGAATATATACGTATATACACGTATATAGACGTGCATGCATGGCTACTGAAAAAAGCAAAAAAAAAAAGAAATCCGGGGCCTTTAGCACCGGTTGCAGACAACAACCGGTGCTAAAGGCAGGCCCTTTATTAGCACCGGGTTGTGTCTGGAACCGGTGCTAAAGGCCCTGCTAAAGGCGTTGTGGGGCAGACCCTTTAGCACCGGGTCGTGGCTGCACCCGGTGCTAAAGGGACCCTTTAGCACCGGTTATTCCCTTTAGCCTCGGTTTAGTTGCACCGGGTGGGAAACCCGGTGCTAAAGGGCTTTCCCACCCGGTGCAGATGTTGATCATTCTGGTGGTGAATACTTTGGCTCGATCTGATTATTCTATGGAGACAGCCTGAGCGAGGGCGACTTACTGAGCCTGCAGTTTTTCTTTTTTTGTTTTAGCGTGTGACTGATCGAGAGCCTGCAGTTACTTGCACTCGTAAACTGTTGTGACGTCGGTGGAAGCTACCCTCGGGTCCAGCAGCCGGAAGATCCAAAATGTGGATAGAAAGATCCAAATTAAGATGTGCAGATTCTGAAATAAAGTCGAGTTTTCGTACGTGTTGAACAGCTGACGATTCTGTGGCAGAAAGGTTCTTATAGTTGGAATGATTCTGTGCATCTCGGCTTGTTACAGACCAATTAAAGAAAAGTCCACGTACAAAGTTTTGTCCCCATGGCCGGACGTCTACGTGGATGATGTGGGGCAATTTGTCATCAGGCAGCTGTGCACGTGCTTGTGTGTGATGGTTCATGGTTCTTTATGCCAGACTGTGAGCGGCTGTGCTCGATCTCACGGTCAACACTGGCGTGCGGCCGCAACCAATATTTTATCTTCTTTTATAGGTTTCCCTTCCGGCCTTTTTTCGCAAAATTATAAGAACAATTTTTTTATAAAAATAGAAAGGATTATTTTTTTAAAAGGTTTATAAACTTTCAAATTTTTAAAATAGTATTTTGAATGGCCAATGGGAAACAATTGTTGCGGTGTGGAGGACACGTAGGGAAATAGAACATGTCAATCCTGCTGCAAGCGATTGAGGGGGACGCTTAGTTTTTTTTAGGAGAGTAAAAACTCTCTGGTCTCGACTTAACAAATTACAAACGCCCGGAGGCGGACTGACTAGCCATACATGCCTCCTAAAAGAGTCGAAGAGGGAACTCCGAGCCAACTTGTGCGCTTCGTAGTTCGCTTCTTGCCGTTCATGGACAAACTCCATCTTCTGAAACGAATCCACCCCAGCTTTAATCTCCTAGATGATGTGGCCATACACTCCCATCGACCCGGTCTGGATGCTCCTAATCACATTGGAGCAATCGCTTGCAATGCGCACCTTGTGAAGAAGAGTATCACAAGCGAGCGCTATCCCTTCCCGACATGCCAAAGCCTCCAAAGATTCTGGCTCGGTAATGCTCAAACAAATTTGAAGTATTTTGAATGGCTCGGTAATGGTTCATTGAAATGCTTTTATGGTATGTGCTCAGCCACCACCCATCTCTAGACGATCCAGAGGACCCGGATATAAGAGACTCATCTCAACGATAGCCGGTTATGGTCCCATGTTAGTGAGGCATTTTGCAGCAATGCCTTATATCCGCTCCAGGGCGTGGTGTACATTGGGGCCTGATATTTAGTGACACATTCTGTCATAACCCAACACAATGTAACTTTAGATATATAAGTATTTTATTTTCATGTCACTATGGAGGGTGTCTTCTTATTTTTTGACAACGGCCTCGTACCTTCACGTGCCAACATTAACACAAGATAGTGGGTTTTTTCACTTTCATGGTCGTTCTAGTCATAGGCTCGCTAGAAAACGCGGGTGTGCCCAAACAAGGAGGAGGGAGTGGAAATCTTGGCCCTATTTTACGACCTTGGAGAGCGAGTTTCTTGAAGCATTTTTTCGGAGATCAAGTTGTCATATTTAGTACAAACACAAGTAGAGACCCTTTACTTATCTCACTCTAGGTTTCAGCTTGTGTCTCATTTGCAAGCCAAAAGGCCGACAAAATACCGCAGATGCATGTTTCAACTGCACTCCATTCACAAGTGCTCGGTCTAGTTTCGCTTCACATTGGATCATCTGCCATCCAAGTATCCATTTAGATACATGGGATGAAGTAGTAGAAGTAGTAACATGCTACTCGTGTTTTTCAGATTTGAGCTAATGCATGTCAAATATATGATCCGTATGGCCAAGCAGACATGAGACAGGCAGTATATATGCACATGCATATTACTGAATATTAGTTGTCACAATGAATGTGTAGTACACAAGCACACCTCTGACATGTATTTGCTATCTTCGCAGAATACACAAACAGAGGGCGGGTTTAGTGTAAGAGGTTATACATGTGCCAGTTTCCAGTGACAAGCAATAGATACCGATGAGATGTTGGAATAAGCTGAAAGGGCTAAACGCGGTCTAATTGGATAACAGCAGGGATGATCATCAGTTCCCTGGATCTATTGTCATTGGGTCACCACTAAAGCTTCACTGTTCTACTGGGTCGTGTTGATTGATCTACTGGGTCATGTTGATTGATCCAAACACTGCCGGTATTACCAATTCTGCTTGACCACATATGGCATACACGTGCCACAATGACATGTAGCATACGGAGCACTCCTGATGACCAGCCGAACCGCATGTGGGTTTGTAAGTACGCACATTCCTAGTGCTGGTTGTTAACGAGCAGCAGCACGACGGTACTTATACCTCTCTTACTTTTTTTTCTTTTTTTTATCAAAGATTTGATTATGTTGCCAATTCTTTATTGAATTTGGAAGAGCTTACGAAGAATTCAATGGTCTAATCTGCCTCCAACTGCATCTTATTGATTCCAGATTGTAGAATGTGTCATATTGCATGATACATGGCAAACTTATTAGCATGCAACTCCTCCAGGTCGAACCATCATATTCAATGGAAGAGACAACCCATGAATCCAGATGCCTTCCTTGTCATACAAGAATTAAAGTTGCATGCTCATCATGATTTAGGTTTGGTGCTATTAGCTAATGCACACCAAACCCGTGATGTACTTGCACAGGAGGGCAGGCAATATGTCTGCATACTCCAATGACATGACATGGCAGCATAGGAGATCGAGTGCATTCTGTTCCGGGGACTGCTCGAGAGCATGGCTAGGGCATGGAGCGACTGTTGTGATATGATCCAAATTCACCGACGGAGCGAAGCGGAGGCCCATCACCAGAGGTTTGGGCCGGAGCAAACGGGTACTGTGTTTTTCTCTCATGAGCGCACAGTTTAGTCCCACATCGGCAACGCAACAAAGCACGGTCACGTGAGCTGCCTATATAATAGAGCTTTGCCCTTTGATGAAGAATCATCCTCTTGTAAGCCGCCAATAGGCGTTGTAAACACACATCTGATATAATAAAGTGTTGATGGCTGGCGCCCGTGGTTTTTCCCTTCTACATTGGGAGGGTT
The DNA here is from genome assembly GCA_033239725.1 of Echinochloa phyllopogon. Taxonomy (NCBI): domain Eukaryota; kingdom Viridiplantae; phylum Streptophyta; class Magnoliopsida; order Poales; family Poaceae; genus Echinochloa; species Echinochloa phyllopogon. The sequence goes on from BTCW01000008.1 coordinate 34,247,495, forward strand.
TCCATGTTAAAATCTCGTGTCTCCTGCGGTTTGATTCTTTTACTTCTCGTCATTTATTCGTCATCATTTATAACAGCGACGAGGGCATGGAGCGGCGGAAACGGAGGGGATGGAGGAGTAGAGGGCGGAGCAGCAGGATTAAGCCGCCCACCTTCTATTTCCCGGTTTTAGAAAAAAAGTAAGACAGTTTCCCGGTTTTAGAAAAAAGTAAGACAGTTTCCCGGAGGTTTTATGGTTAAACTTTTTTCCCGAGAAAGTATCTTGAACTGTCAATGGAAAAAATCATTGTAGGTTACGCTCAGTTGCTCCTATGCGATGCTTATCATGAGAAGGTAACACTGAAGTTTCCGCTATCTGCGTGGAACACCTAAAATCCTGCTGGAACGCAAGAACATAGCATTAGTTCAATTTCACTCTGTTATTTTCTTGACATTGAACAATTTGGAAATAGATGGCCAACGGGAGCGGGATAGACGCTTATGCATTTTTTGAGGATACACACTACATTGGATGTTCTGAATTGCATGGAAATCGTGAAATTTGAGAGACGGCAGAGAATGCAGGCGCATTCCTGGTCATGTCGTACAAGAATCAAAGTAGCATGTTGCAGTTATAAAGAAAAATAGCATGTTGCTTGTGATTTGTATTTGCTAGCTGCGAACGTGCACCAATCGCATGATGTACTTGCACAGGAAGTAAGGAAATATATATTAATATATATGCAAAGGAACTAGAAGAAAACAGAGCAGCAACATCTCTGCTCATAGAGAACTCAAAGCAATTTCCTCGAGTGGTTGCTTTTAGGATTTACTTTTTCTTTACATGTAGTATGGTACTGGCATATAAATGGAAGCCAGTTTTGTTTGTAATTGTGTGAAGCTCTGTATCAGTTTCTGGACAAACTTCAGGCACTAGAGTGACAAGTGAACCAGAGAAATGTGAGATGTTGAAGGAAGCTCAAATGTTCAAGGGGAGTAAGTTTATTTGGGAGAGCAGAAACATCTAACAAGACTCATTCCCCATCAATGACTAATTATGAGGCATCTGTCGAGTGAATTTTTTATGTTTGAGGGGTCGAATGTATATCACTACTAGGCGTTTGTGAAAAGTCGTTTGTGATGAGGATTGACAAAGTTTCATAACTTTCTGAATTCTACAACTCTTATTTTAGTAGTTTCTCCAATCTCCACCAGATGATTTGAAATGAAAAAGTTGTCAACTACAAAGTTTCATAACTTATTATGATCTACAACTCTTATTTTGACTGTTTCTTCGTCCAAGGTCGTTTAAAAAAACTCGGATTTCAAATTTTGAGAGTAACATCTGAAGATCTGAAGAAACTCTACAAACGTACTTTTCATTAGTTAAAGAAATTCGAATTAAAGAGTTTTAAACTACAAAGTTGTATAACATCTGAAGATCTACAACTTTGATATATGTCATTTCTTCATCCGATGTAGTGAGAGTAACATTGTTCACAAATCTTATAAATCTCTCTTATAGTTTCAGAAAACTCTACGAGAGATAGATTTTATGAATATTATTCGCGTGAATTTGTGGAATGAAGAAATGACCAAACTAAAAGTTCTACATCTTGAGAAGTTATACAATTTTGTAGTTCAACACTTTTTGATTTGAATTGATTTACTACTTCAAAATGTGGATTTATAAAATATGAATTTCAAATTTGGGAACATTCAAACTTAGTTTTTGTTAACCAGATGATATCAAATAAAATGTTCTCAACTATAAAGTTTCATAACTTATTGTGACCTACAACTCTTATTTTGACTATTTCTTCATCTGAGGTCATTTGAAAAAACTAAAATTTCAAATTTTGAGATATGAACCATCACCAAGGGTTTGTAAGAAAAACCCTTTGTGATACACTAGCATCACAAAGGGTTTTGGAACCGTTTGTGATGGTCCGTCATCACAAACGGTTTTGGTAAAACCCTCTGTGACGAGGGGTATCACAAACAAACCGTTTGTGGTTGCCGTTTGTGATGTCGCTTTCTGTAGTAGTGTGCCCAATGACAGTCTGTGTCTGTTCAGAGTGCAGGAGTACAATCTTATTCACATACCAATGTTAAAACTTGTAACAATATACAAATTTTAAGTTGGTGGTTTGTATGACAGCTACCAAACCATAAAGAGAGTAAGATCACAATTAACCTATGTCGTAACATAAAAATAACATTTTTACAAGTGCTTCTCTGTTTGATATAAAGTATACTTTCATTTTTGGGCATAAGCTTGTGACACAGCAAACGAAGAAGAGAAAATAATAAGTTTTTGACTCAGCTGCACGTATGCTATAGAGAAAAATTAAAAGGAAAAATTACATATTGTGGTCTTTGGTCCATTCAATCCTAGCGGGAATGGAAATCCATTAAAAAGAAAAATTACATATTGATCAAGAGAAGGCACAGCAGCCACGTACTGCAGTTGTGATTTCAGAATGGAAATCCAGTGCTTCGTAGAGATCACAACAGATGCATTTCTTCATCTTTGTTCTGCTGATGTGATAGGAAGTAACAGCATGCTAGTCGTGTTCTTTACCTTTCAGTTAATGCATGTCAAATCCATGATGTATATGGACAAGCAGACAGGCATTACGAGTATATATATACTCATGTCTATTAGGTATTCTGACAATGACTATGTAGTATACACGCAATTCTGCGACATTACCGGTTTGATCAACTACGAGGTTACAGACATGTGCAAGTTTCCAGTGACAAACAGTAGATTGCGGTGAGATGTTGGAATAAGCTGAGAGAGTTAAACGAGGTCAAATTGGATACTAGTAGGCCGGAACGGGCAGGGGATACATAAACGCATTGGTTCTCTGGATACATAAATGCATTTTTGGGCAGGAAGTAATGTTTATTTAATAAACTCCATGTTTTAGCTGAATCAAGTACTCTAGTTTTTGCATGCTCAATAGTCAATGCAAAGTATTCACTACCAGAATCCTTCACATCCGCCCGCCTCCTCCGCCTCGGCCATTTTTGGACCCGGTGCTGATGGGGCTTCAGCACCGGGTCTAACGGCTAGGAGCGGGGGCGGCGCTGCGGGGTGTCATGGCGGACACATTAGCACCGGGTCGTGGCAAGACCCGGTGCTAATGCGCCCCCTTTAGCACCGGGTGCAGCCAGCAACCGGTGCTAATGTGCCGAGGCCATTTCGCACCGGTTGCTGGCTGCACCCGGTGCTAAAGTGTGCACATTAGCACCGGGTCTTGCCACGGCCCGGTGCTAATGTCTCCCCCGGCCGAGCCAGCTGAACACTTAGGCGCTGTGTTCATGCTGCTCGGCCGTCACCGGGCGCACACGAGCCACGTCACTGGATGAACAAGAACAATTTTTCTTTTTAATCTCTGTATAAAAGTTGTAACTAGTCGTTCTCCCTCGTACAAACTTCAAAAAAGATCATTTTTCTTCCTAAAAATTCCTAAAATCATACTCTATCAAGTTATGAAACTTATTAATGTTATTATTTTGAAAAATCTTCTCGTGTTTGAACAATCCAAATTTTGAATTAAAAATGAGAACTACAACCAAGGTTTTTTTCACACTAGGTGATGTCAAATGAAAAAGTGATGAATACCAAAGTTTCATATTTCATCATGATCTACAATCTTTATTTAGGTCATTTTGTCATTTTCAAAATGGGTCATAACATGTAGTACAAATTTGACAAGTCTCTAACAAAGTTTTACAAACTATGTGAGTGAATCTAGGATTAATGAACAATGTATACTACCACTTTCTCAAATGCAAAAATGACTTAAATAAAGATTGTAGATCTTGATGAGATATGAAATTTTACTATTCATGACTTTTTCATCTGAGACCATTTAATGTTCCAAAATCTTTGATTTAGTTATCAATTTTTGTAATTTATAAGATTTTCTAGTAATTTATAAGATTTTCTAATAAGTTATAAGATTTTCTAGTAAGTTATAAGATTTCTAGTAAGTTATAAGATTTTCTATTAATTTATAAGATTTTCTAGTAATTTATAAGATTTTCTATTAATTTATAAGATTTTCTAGTAAGTTATAAGATTTTCTAGTAAGTTATAAGATTTTCTAGTAATTTATAAGATTTTCTTATTTAATATATATTTTTAATAGGTATTAATAACTAAATTAAAACAAGTATTAATAACTATATATTAAAAACTATATTTATAAGATTCCCAAATAGTAGCCACCGGTGCTAAAGGCCGGTTTGGAAACTGGCGCCAAACGAAAATTTGGGGCCTTTAGCACCGGGTTGATCTAAAATCCGGTGCTAAAGGCTCCCAATTTTCATTTGGCGCCAGTTACGGCCTTTTAGCACCGGGTGGTGGGAAGGCCCGGTGCTAAAGGGCCTTTAGCACCGGGTGGTGGGAAGGCCCGGTGCTAAAGGGGGGCCTTTAGCACCGGGTCGTGGCTGCACCCGGTGCTAAATGCCCCGGCTCTATATAGCCTCGCGCCGGCCCCCGCTCCCGCAGCACTTCGTCTTCCCCAAAACCGCCGGCCCTCCTCCTCGCCTCGCCCCCTTCTCTTCTTTTCTTCTCCCTTCCTCTTCTCACTTCGTTTCTTGGTTCCCTGCAGGCACGCAAGAAGGCAGGCTGGTTGGCGCGCTGGCTGCTGGGCGGCGCAAGAAGCCGCGCTCGTGCTGGTGGGTCTTGTGCTCGTGGTTGAAATTGAAATGCTGAGTGTTGAATCTTGAGTCTTGTAATGAAGGTGCTCGTGGTTGAAATTGAAATGCTGAGTGTTGAATCTTGAGTCTTGTAATGAAGGTGCTCGTGGTTGAAATTGAAATGCTGAGTGTTGAATCTTGAGTCTTGTAATTAAATTTCTCTGTTGGATCTCTAATGTTGTAATCCAATCCCTATTAGATCTTGGATATTGTAATATAATTTGAGCTATCTACTCATCTCTTTCTTTCTCCTCTTATTTATCGGTCATCATCTTCTTTCCTTTTCTGTTCTTGAAGAACAAGAACAAAAACAAAAGTACATTCATGGCGTCTGGAAAAAAATAAAAAAAAATCTAAGCCCTTTAGCACCGGGTGCAGCCACGACCCGGTGCTAAAGGCCCTGCTAAAGGCGCTGCAGGGCAGGCCCTTTAGCACCGGGTCGTGGCTGCACCCGGTGCTAAAGGGACCCTTTAGCACCGGTTATTCAACCCGGTGCTAAAGGGGTACCCCTTTAGCCTCGATTTAGTTGCACCGGGTGGGAAACCCGGTGCTAAAGGGCTTTCCCACCCGGTGCAGATATTGATGATTCTAGTAGTGATTCTTTTAAAACCTTCCTCCCATGCACCAAGAACAGATGTGTTTGAAAACTATACTGCTGTGAGTAATGTGTATGCTCCAAGCTTCCATTGTGATGATTTCCGGAAGGACGCCAGGCTCAATTTTTTTGTTGAAATATATCAACGCATCGTAAACCAGAATATTTCAGACTCTTTTCCGTAACGCCCTGTCGAAGACGTCGTATAAGATAGGCAGCAGAGATTCTTCCGCACTTAATATTGTGGTTCGCTGCATAAGTAGTTGTATCGTCCGCTCTTGACTAGTGTGCCAGACTCTACCATGTTATTCAGGTGTTGGTTAATCAACTTCCTCAGGACTTTGGTTTCCGGAAGGTTGCTGCCTTTTTTTTCGATGTACTCCCGGATCTTCGTCTTGTTCGTCTTGCTCAACTCGTCCTCCTTGAGCAGACCGTTGATTGCATTCAGGATCATCTGATAATAACCACCAAAGTAGTATGGAATACCATCAACATGAATCTAACTCCACCGAACAAAAGAAAATAAGGTAAAGATGGAATAGTAATCCGCAGGTGAAATTCACTTTTCAATAAAGAAACTTCTGCGAGAATCCTAAGGATAGTAACCTAGCACCAAGCAGGCGGGAACATCCACCCTGTTGGGGACACGCCATGGTCTTCCATGACCCAACAGGCTCCCCTTTGTGAGTAAAAGAGGCCCAATCAAGGGTCTATGAATTTAATTGCAATATATAGGGGTCTCTTTGTAAATTATAAGGACCTGCTTGTAATATTTGACCCCATTAAAGAAAGAAATATAAACAGTCATCTCTTTCCCCTATAAATAGAGCCCGAGGGCTCTTTTTTATCTGTTTGGGAACCTTATCCCAACACACCCGTAGCACCCATCCAGCTCCATCCAAACATAAGAACCGAATCCAATCCTCCCAGCATACAACAGACTAGCCACTAACAAGAAACAAATCACGCTAAAAGTTTCTGGAGGCAGCGATACATACCTCTTCATAGTGTTCTCCCTCATCCTCTTCTTCTTCTTCGCCTCCATTTGCCTGTTTTTCTTTGGCAGGACGCATGGGCATCCCCTCATTTGCCTGTTTTTCATGGTCTGTTTCGGGCAGCAACTCCATGCCGTCTTCCTCTTCTCTCCCGCTATCATTTTTTTCTCCTGCAGGAAGCATGGCCACCACGTCACGGTCTTCGTCCCCTTGTTCGCCTCCGTTTATCTGGCTTTCTACTGCAGGAGGAAGGACCAGGGGTACCACATCATGATCTGTTGTGATCTGCGATGCCAAGTGGCTTTCTTCTTCGTTTCTGTTTGCTTGGTTGTCTCCTGCCTGGCCTCTAGCATTGCAGAAACCACAGCAGGATGAATCGTGAGATTCACTGTGGCTTTCTGGCATGTCGGTGTATATTGGCTGGATAACCTTATGCCTCCGGGTGGTAACTCCAGGTGCCGTAACTATCTTGAGGGTTACCAAGCTGGTGATTCGCAGCACCGCGAGGCTGTTGAACCCATCAGTGCAGAAGATCACCTTCTCCTCGATGTAAGATCCTTCTTGCATCTCTAGCTCAGCAAGAAGAGGCAGCTTGGCGATGGAATGTATGCAATCTTGCGCAATGTTTGTACGCCGGAGAACAAGCCGAGTAAGATTTTTCAGGACGGCGCTGCAGGCATCAAAATCACAGAAATAATTGTAATGGCGATTGGGAGGCAGCAGTTGCCCATCTAGTTCCAATGATGCCACATGATCGAGGTAGGATGACTCAGTAGCAAACAGGTCAATCGGTATGCCTTCCCCAGATAGACTGAGGCTCTCGAGAGAACTGAAACCCTTGAGAATGGTTTCCAGTTCTTCCCGCTGGGACGCGTCGAGACCTACAATACGCAGGCTCTGCAGCAAACGGAGGCCAAATTGTTTTCTCCTCCTGCCAGCAGATGTGCACCACCACATGGCGCGGCGCACGCCCTCCTGCCGGATGGTCACTGACTGCAGCGTCTGCATGAGCTTCAGATCTCCGGTTGATGCTGGGAAGACGACGTCATCGCCGAGCACGTGGCGCAGTGTCCGGATCTTCCACAAGGATTTGGGAAGCTTTCTTACTTTTGTGTCTCGCACATCAATCGTCTGCAGCCTACCAAGGTTCCCGATGGATGAAGGCACCTTTTCAACCAACCTGCACCGCCGAATGCCAAGGTACTGTAGGTGCACCATCTCCCCGATTTCATCAGGCACCTTGCTGATGACGTTGATGCCTTCCAGGTTCACCACACGCAGGAAAGGAGATCCGTGCAAAAGGTTACGGATGAGTGTGGGATTGTCGTTTATTGATTCGTTCGTTTGCTCCGAACCTGCACTCATGGAGTTCCAGCAGGACTGTTACAATGACAACATAATTAACAAAGTTCATCTGAAAGGAATACAATGATAATTCCGATACCATAATAATTAACTGAGATCAGTCAGATTATTAGCTCACCTGTCTCATGATCCAGATAGTCATCAGAATAGGATACCATGGTCCGTAGTTTACTCAGGGAATTGCTCAGTGCTAAGGATTTGTTGATGTATTTATCTTGGACAGCAAGGCGACGTGTGTTGGCCGGTGGCGGGATGCATCCACCATGGTGCACATCCATGAAGCTTGTACGTTTTGCTTCCAATCTGAGGAGAGGATGGATTTTGTCATGAATAGCAACGGATTCTATACGACCACCATGGGCACTAGTCTTTTCAATCAGCTCTAGGAGGCCCCGATAGATCAGTTCCTTGAGGTAGCATTGGCCGAGCTGCTCTGTTTCCATACCCTGCTGATGTGTGAGGAAGCCTTCCGCCATCCAGAGGCGCACAAGCTGGTGGGCATCAATAATGCCATTCTCTGGGAATCCTGCAGTGTAGAGCAAGCACGACTTGAGCTCATCGGGCAGATCATCGATGCACACCGACAATATTGTCTTGAGCTTGCTGTCTTCATTGTTGCTCATGAGATACGCAGCTGCAGCTTCCCACTTGCTGAAGTCCATGGTCCTCATGAGTTTTGCAAGAAGAACAATCGCGAGCGGTAGACCATTGGTGATCTCCATAATCATCAGACGAATCTTATTCATTTGTCTTGTCTGGTAATCAGTGCCCTTTCGGCCGCCAAGGCCATATACGTGGTTGAAGAATGATATGCTGCGGGCATTATCAAGAGGGCCAAGATTGATGCTGCTGCTGCGATTCGGTTCTTCATGCCTCGACGCCTCAGTTAGCAATATCTTGCTACCTTGTCCAACCATTTGCAGCAGCTTTGATTCGACTTGACTCCATGTTGTGGTTCTGATTGGACTCTTTATAATAACCAAGCAACATGCATCCCGACGAGCAGTGTTGCACCAGGAGCACGCTTTGTCCAATTTTTCCTCCATTTGATTCACAATAGTGCCCGAGTTGTCCCTGATGCCTGGTGGGAAGCTCACACAAACACATACATGGAAATGCTCCTTGATGGATGTATCTTCAGAGGCAAACCCCAAGAGAGCTCTTTTTCCGACACCCCCAACCCCGCAAATGTGGATGACTTTCGAACCAGATTCATCCATGAGTTTCTCCTTCAGCTCATTAAATGCGCTGACGTGTGTTAATTTAAAAGACACTGAGTCCTCCCTGCCCATTTCAAATACTCAAATCATAACTTCTCCCTGTTTGTTTATATGTTTTTTTGCAAGATAATAACAACATACAAAACTCTATTAGTCTATTACGCATGTACGTGTGCATAGCCCACATCACTACTCGGTATGTGATCCTATTATAGTTCAGCTGTTCATATGGTTGTATCGATATATCTCGCAAAAACATGGCCTCAGGCACTTAACGGTTTGCCACATAGGATTGTTTATGATAATGGTAACTAATTATTTAGATACAGAAGCAAGTGACATACTGTCAACTCTGTGAGGTTGCTGTGAATGTTCTGTTGAAACATTTGTGTACAGCACCAACGTAGAGTCTTGGAATGCAATTTTGTGAAATTGTATTGAACGTTCTATTGAAAAGTGATGCAATTCTACCTTGTTCTATGATGATATATGGATAATATGGGTGATCCTTATATGATGTCGAATGTATGGCTATACAAGAGACAGCAATAATAAACTTAACTGGTTATGTTTGTATTTTCATATGTGTTAGGTATCCAATAAGTTTCTAATTTTAGGATAGTAAAAACATGAATTTACAAAAGAGTTATCCTCATAGTCACATGTTTTTTATGCTGTGAAACACGCGCAAGTGCGGTATCCAATCTTCGATGTTTTGAATTTCATTACAAGCAGATATTCGAATTAAAGGGCTGGAATACAAGCTGAAATTATTATATACGTTATCTGGGCATCTAAACGACTTCAAAATAGAAAACTCTCAACTATAAAGTTGTAGATATGGTTGAAACATTAATATCCATACAACCTTTGTCATGATGTGAGTCTGTATCAAAGGTTACGAATTTCCAAATACAAATCGAAATTAAAATTTCACAAGGACACATAAAACAAGCTTAAATTACTTTTCCTACAATGTTATTGATCTCATCGAAACCTAAAAATTTTATATATATAGTTGTCTCTATCTTACTTTTGATGCAAAAGTTATAAGTTTTTGGTATTTCTCATTAACGCATCAGACCATTGGTCACTAAAACCTTGTCAGATAGCAAAAACTTGCATTGATTCCACTATTCCCGACTAATCCTTACCGATGTTAGAGTCTACAGCTGGAGTTGCCATACAATAAATTGTTTCCATCATACGAGTTGTTTTGTCCCATGCGAAGCCACAGGACAGAGGTTATATTATTTATGTTGATGATAAACCTGGTAAATAGATGTATCGTAACCATATTTTTATTCTCTGAAAAAGTGAAAATAAAATTGTGTTTCCCTTTAGATCATTCTTTTATATAGAAATAGTGGTAGAAGTGGGAACTTTATAGTTATTTAAGTTCTTTGTAACAGCAGTTGTTGGTAATTTAGGTGTAGTTTTGATGGGATATTTTAATTTATACTAATAGTGGTATAGTTTCATAATTTAGGTGCAAACTTAGGGTATTACATTATTTCTCCATCATAATTGCATTTGTAGATAATTTAGATGCAATAGGGGGGTCATATTCGATCTTTCATAATGATAAAGCTCGGTAATTTTCTTCAAAATTTAAGGGGTTTCTTGAAGTTGCTTTAAATAATGGGGTACGCTTGTTTTTTTACATAAACATAATAAATACAAAGGCTCGTATTGTCGATGATGATTATAGTCTATGAATTGCAATAGATATTTCTAACTTAATGAAGGTTCTATCGGATAAATAACCTTTAGGAGTGATGATCTTCAGGAGTGGTTGTTTATTATGATTCATCACTGAAGATTGTTGTAGTGACAGATTCATCACCTTAACCATATTTTTATTCTCTGAAAAAGTGAAAATAAAATTGTGTTTCCCTTTAGATCATTCTTTTATATAGAAATAGTGGTAGAAGTGGGAACTTTATAGTTATTTAAGTTCTTTGTAACAGCAGTTGTTGGTAATTTAGGTGTAGTTTTGATGGGATATTTTAATTTATACTAATAGTGGTATAGTTTCATAATTTAGGTGCAAACTTAGGGTATTACATTATTTCTCCATCATAATTGCATTTGTAGATAATTTAGATGCAATAGGGGGGTCATATTCGATCTTTCATAATGATAAAGCTCGGTAATTTTCTTCAAAATTTAAGGGGTTTCTTGAAGTTGCTTTAAATAATGGGGTACGCTTGTTTTTTTACATAAACATAATAAATACAAAGGCTCGTATTGTCGATGATGATTATAGTCTATGAATTGCAATAGATATTTCTAACTTAATGAAGGTTCTATCGGATAAATAACCTTTAGGAGTGATGATCTTCAGGAGTGGTTGTTTATTATGATTCATCACTGAAGATTGTTGTAGTGACAGATTCATCACCTTAATGAGGCTTGTTTCTGTTGTTTTTCTCACTGCCCAAATATACCATCATCGAGGATGATTAAAGGCATGCTCACATATAAATAAAGTTGTTTTCATTTAAGTGTCTCTCACTACAAGAGAAACAACCATCCATTTCATAGGGTCCAAGTTTGGATTGCCCTAAAAAAAGTTTGGATACGTAGTACCGGTTGGGAAACCGGGACTAATGGAGTTTCCCATCTGGTACTAAAGGAGGTTTTCCAGCAGTGTCTGACTATAACTATTTTTATTTTTTTGCGGGCATGACTATAACTATATATTTAGCCAGCTTACCTTCTGTAGATACATGTACTCATATCTATTATATTAATACAATAGAGTTAAAAGGAGCCACCACGTTCACCGAGAGGGTCAAGAAATTCTCACGTTAATCTAAAAAAAGAGAAAGATATGAACCGTCGGATTTTATGAAGATCCAACGGTGTATATTTACCACATTAATTAAAAGAGAGAAGAATACAAACCGTCGGATTTTATGAAGATCTAACGGTCTATATAATTCTGTTAATCCAAAAAAGAGAAGAATATATGTCGTCGAATTTGATGAAGATCTAACGGTCCATATTATTCCGTCCGCTGCCGCCACTCCGCAGTCGGCGCGCGGCCGTCCGCGGCCCCCGCGGGAGCCCTCCACCGTCGATGCGCGGCCGTCCATGGCCGCCGCGGGAGTCCTCATTGTCGCCGCGTGAACGTCCGTCGTCAGGAGGCTGTCCACCGCCATCGCTGCTGCGGGAGCCATCCGCGGCCGCCGTTGGAGCTGCCCGCGCGCCTTCGGGGTTCGGGGTTTGGTCGCTCCCCGCGCCGCTGGAGGCCAACGGGGATATATGTTGTCGTATTTGAACAAGATCTAACGGTATATATTATTCCGTCCGCCGCTACCCCTTCACAGTCGTCGCGCGGCCGTCCGCGGCCGCCACGGGAGCCCTCCGCCGCTGCCGTCTGTGGCTGCCATAGGAGGTGTCCACCGTTGCTGCGCGGCCATCCGCGCCTGCCATGAGAGCCCTCTACCGCCGCCGTGCGGCCGCCGCAGGAGTTCTCACCGTCGGCGCGCGACCGTCCGCCACCGGTAGACCATTCGCCGTCGTCGTTGTCGTGGGAGCCATCCCCAGTCGTTGCGGGAGCCGCCCGCGCGCCACCGGAGGCCTACGGGGCTGAAGACTATCGGCCGAGGAGACCGGCACTCCTCGCCGCCGCAGCCACCGCTAGAGAGAGGGGGAGATAGAGGGAGATATATAGGGTTGGAGGGGAGTGGTGGCGTCCTCGCCGCCGCAGCCACCGCTAGAGAGAGGGGGAGATAGAGGGAGATATATAGGGTTGGAGGGGAGTGGTGGCGTCGGTGAAGAAAAGGGATAAAAAGAGATGGTGGGATCATGTGTTGGTAGTTGGTATAAAATATGAGATATCGAGGATAACGGGTGCAGAAGAAATATAGAAGGGAGAATATCAATGATAAGGCAGAAATATTTCTTTTAGAGGATGAGAATAGAGTACTACGAGTGCGAACAGCCTGAAACCCCATGTGCCCTACCATGTTCCTCTATATAGAAGGCAACGTTCAACAATGAGCGGAAGACAACACGTCGATCGTTCAACAATGAGAGGTGCTCGGATTTAGGGGATTCAACGAGAGGTTGTGAGCACAATAGGAGAGAACAATTCTCCCTGTCCGAAGAGTATGAATCGCTGCCGGGATTAAGCACCATGGCCGCGCTCAACACTCAGTGTCTTTGCCAACGCAAGTGGAAGATCATTAAATGAGTTACCCACGTTCAAACCTGTTTGATGGTCTTTTTTAACAAGTTAGTGCAAGGAGCAAAGAAAGAAAAAACAAAGCGGAGAAAGAGGTGGTATAGCATTCAACAATGAGCAGAGGACATCACCACGTTGATTTGCTCATGTAACTGATGAAAGGTGCTCAGATTTAGGGCATTCACCAAGGTTGTGAGCATAACAAGAGAGAAAAATTCTCCATATCCGAAGGGTGTGAATCGCTGCGGGATTGATCAGATTTAGGTAAAACAAAGCGAACAAACTCCGGTGTCATACAACTTTGATGATGGACGTGCTTACCATGCACATGTGTTGACATAAAAGTTGAGAAACAACAGGCTGGGCAAAGAAATGCTTCTCTTAATGTCCAATATAATCATTTAACTGTAAACTATTATCGATCATTCACTAGATCGCGCATCAACCATGTCTATATATTACTCCATTCTTTATCGGAGGAGAAAAAAGGGAAAAAGATTGATCCATAACCGTGATAGGAACCCATTAGTTACTGCAGTCTAAATTCTCATTGCATAACTAGCAAAATGACAGTATTTTTCTCATAATATTTTCTTGGTAATATTTTTCTGGTGTGATTCATTACCCTCTATATTTGATCACCTCCCTCCTTAAACTCCTTCATGCTATGTCATTCTGATCATTGATTTGTGCAGCAAGCTAGGCTACCAATCATACCACTGATTTGTGAAGAGAGTCGACCCAAACACCATTATGTTCTGTGGAAGGTTTCTACTTTAATCCAACCGTTCCATGTTACTCTATTGCAAGTTTGTCGAGGTAGTTCGGATGTCCGTTGAGCAAGGGAGTATATCATATCAGTAAGAGTCATTTTGTATATGTAAAGTTATATGAATTACTTTATTCACTTACCCATGATCACTACATCAATATTATCTTAAAGCCACTCCAGCGGATCCAATAAGCCCCTATCCCAAGTTTAAGGGTTCAGAAAAAAGTTAGACTCCAGCAGGCCCTCTACTTGACCCCCTATTTAGGAGGCTTCTAAATCCACCCTTCATTCTCGAGGGGTCTATAGAAAGCCCTATATTTATGAGGGATATTGCTGGAGCTGTAGCATTTTTGTGGCCCTTAAAAAAAAGAGATAGCCTCCATTTAGTATTTGAAAAATCTGGTTTGAGAGGGATTCGTGGAGTTAATCTTAATAATATAATGTTATTATCATATTAATTAAAATAAAAATAATACACACTGTTGATTTTTTTAAGATCTAACAATCTATATTAACCCTTAAAGTCCATTGATTAGAGTGAATAAATAGTTCAATTTTAAATTAAATAAATAAGAAAATTATAAGTTGATTAAAAAATCAATGTCAAATACAATTAATAAATATAAATTTGCATCATTAATTCATACATGCCACATACATCATGCTAAAAACTTATACGTTAGTTTGGACACACTTGAACAAACCGTATTGGCAATGAAACAACAGATATTTAGATCAAATTATATTTAGTTTAAAAAATCTAAATATTAGTATAAAAAACTAGATAAGCGCGCAAATTTGCGCGGGTGACCTTGCTAGTTTTTTGGACTGTAATACTCAAAATCATGTAGTATACGTTCAGATTGCAATTGCTAGTTTTTTGAACTGTAATAGTCAAAATCATGTAGTATACGTTCAGATTGCAATCATCGCTACATGCAAGCGTGTGTTTTAATCAATATAATTCAAGTGGTTCGTCTCATATTTCAGAACGGAGATACTATCTTGTCCCCTGTCTAGTGAGTTTATGTTAATAAGTAAAATTATTAGATGTTTATGAGTCTGTTCTAAGTTAAATTAATCATTGTTTGACCAAAATAATAGAGAAGAGTGTTATTATCATAATAAGCTATAAAAGAGCACGTAAAAATAAAATCTATCGTTCCCTCTGTAACATTGGTCAAATTTAGAAATAAGGTGACTTATAACAAACCATGGACATGGAGAGAACATATACATACCAGCCGTCCCGTATCAGTGGCACGGCACGAGACGCCCTCCAGGTCATGCCATCGCTGCTTCTGCCCTGATGATGACCCATGCCGTACTTGCTATTGTTGTTGGCGATCTCCTCGAGCCGCGCGTGCATCGACTCGATGCTGCTGGAGAGGACGAACCTGACGCAGATGTGGGTCCGGAAGTTGATGATGAACTCCAGCGTAGCTCGCCACCAGTTGCGTCCGAAGCGGCGCGACAGGCCGAAGCGCCGGGACAGGTCGCCCCTGAGGTAGAACTCATCGACGGAGTCCTCGGCCTCGAAGGCGACGTCGCGGATCTGGCACGCGAGCACACGGACAAGCCGGCTGCCGTCGTGCCGGCTGCGCAGGTCGGTCTCGTGCACCATGGCCTGCAGCCACATGAGCTTGTCGCTCAGCTTCTCTATCTCCCCACCCACAGCGGCGAGCTTCTTTGCCTCCCTGATTGCAACATCCTGCAGCTTGATCAGCAGCGGCCCAACAATCGCCTCCGCCATCTTTTTTTTTTCACTAAATCGATGTGGGTGTTCTCAACCAGCAATATATATGATGGTATGGTAGGAATGAATTTTGTGGGTATATCCGATCAGCATAGCCGCCGTCTCCCTATTTATAGGCAGTTTCTCGATGTCGTCAGCATGACGCTTTGGTGCGCCTCATAACGGAACACTAGATTGAAACCCAACAAGTTAAAGTAGCTTGTATGGACATGCATGACGGCTTCTTCACTCTTGTCAAAAAATAAATAAAAAAGACGTCTTCTTCACGTTGCAACCTGCCCCGGTATCCAGAGTTCCAGACAAGATATGGTGGATGATACATGCAATACAACCATGCATGTGATTTACTTCTGTCATCTCCATCTAAAATGCGCTGATTAAATAAATAATCCAATCAAAATGCCAACTCTTCTGGTTTTCTTATCTGATAAATTGTAGTCCCTCTGTTACATGTTATAATTTGTTTTGGTTGCTAGATACCTAT
This sequence comes from Echinochloa phyllopogon, assembly GCA_033239725.1. NCBI lineage: Eukaryota > Viridiplantae > Streptophyta > Magnoliopsida > Poales > Poaceae > Echinochloa > Echinochloa phyllopogon. The sequence continues at coordinate 34,263,571 of BTCW01000008.1, forward strand.
AAAGGTTATGTATCTAGATAAAGATCATATCTAGGTATATAGCAACATTTTGTATCTAGAAAATAAAGATAAAATGAATTGTAATTTAGAACGATGGGGTAGTAGAGAAAGTCAAAACTAATTAAGAAACCATATTCTGGATTGGAAGTCATGGCAAATTAAATTGGTTTGTTAGTGTCTGGCGGCTTGTCAGCAACTGGAGCAAGTGGCGAAGGAATGTTTTACCATGCACATGGCTGACGATCTAATAATGTTAGAGGACGATATGTTGACGCAATCTTTTGCCGTCGTAGATGACGTGGTCGTTGCTGTCGTCGATGAAGCGTCTTTCAAAATTATTTGTCAGAGGACACGTGATGTCCATATTGTGGACGAAGTGCCGACGGCGTGTTGATGCAGACCATATTGATGAAGACCTTGGTGGTATAGCAGATAAAAAATAAACTAATCTAATCTATATGTATGTTATTTTAGAGGCTAGCTAGCTAATTAATTGATGTGGCACCCCAGGGAGACCAGAGATTTGTCTCCTCGGGACGATGCGAATGAAAGACGTGGTACGTCCCAATAATCAAGCGACGTTAGTCTCATGACTGTGACACCATATAGAAATAATTGATGGAACCGCTTGACCTCTAGGGTCGCCTTTTATTTTATTATATAGTCTAGACTCATACGAATCCTATACGAGTACATGTGGAGTCCTAATCAAATTACGTACATGTCCTAGTCTTATCCTATTATAACTCATACTCTAACGAACAGTGTAAACGCCAAATGTTCTTAAATTGTATATTGGTGATGGCGCTCTTGCCGTGTTGTTTTGGAGATGTAGTAGACAGAGAAACTGTTTTGTTTTATTCTTTGACTAAACAACGGGTTGTTGGTGGTTCACCATCTACCTATGCATATATATCGTATCCATTGACCTCCTCGCATGTGCTATATATCTAAGCTCCGTCATTTCCTAAATTATATGAAGTCACAGTGTGTCTACAGCCAAAGCCTCCGGCGATGGGCCTCCGCTTCTCTCTGTCACAAGTCGGCATTTTCGTTTGCAATGAATTTGGATCATATCATAACACAACAGCGCGCCCAGGCGGCCGCCAAGGGCCAACGTCCGCCGCGTGCTGGCCACCAGCGGCAACATTGCAAAGATACAATTCTTTTTAAGGTGCTTAGCGTATAAAATCAGAGACCTATTTGTAAGGCACACAATTGTGGTTTATACGTGGATCTTATTTTAATTTTACAATCTCAAAATTTACCTATTCTGTTGGTTTCTCCACCGTTTAGGAGGCTCTCTATTTTTTTACAGGGTTGGAAAAACATTAAATTTAGCTAAGAGAATAGCTAGGCTCTTGGAGACGCTCTTAGAGTTGGAAGAATTCCGTGAATCTCAGCTTGTTAGAGTATCTCCAAGAGATTAGCTAAAAAGACTAGTCAAATTTACTGATTTAGCAACTCTCAAAAATAGATTTGACTAACATATAACATAGTAATACAACACATTCTGTAAAGATGGCTAGTGAGATAGACTAGTTAAAAATAGCTAGCGAATGAGGTGGTACGGAGAGCGACTAAATTTGAAGGGTCATTTACAGACTCGGTTGAAAACGTTTTTTTTTTCTCTAACAATAACTAAATTTAACTTTACAAAAATGATTTGGCTTATTGAACAAAAGTCCACACGTTTTGTCCCCATGGCCGGACGTCCTACGTGGATGATGTGGGGCAATTTGTCATCAGGCAGCTGTGCACGTGCGTGTGTGATGGTTCTCTATGCCAGACTATGTGCGGCTGTGCTCGATCTCACGGTCAACGCTGGCGTGCGGCCGCAACCAATATTTTGTTTTCTTTTATAGGTTTCCGGCCTTTTTCACAAATTTTTAAGAAAAGCTTTTTGTAAAAATCAGAGGATTAAATAATTTCTGTTGAACAGGTTTCTAGACTTTCAAAAAAATTAAAATAGTATTTTGTATGGACAAGGGCAAAAAAAAATGTTGCGGTGGGGAGGACGTCTCAATCCTGTTGCGCGTGCGTGGCCCTGGCAAGCAGGTGGCCCACACAAATATATAGACATCCTAATGGCTGTTAACAAATTAAACCACCACATCCCGTATGGGCTCATGGGCATAATTCACCACCATCTTCTTTGTGCTCCATTTATTCCAAGTAATTAACTTAATTAAATTATCTGTGTGCTAAGGCAAATTGCAAGTTAGTATGATATGCCATCGAAGTAACTTTTATTCGCCATGCCCATACGATTTTATCTGCAACATCTACAAGCAAAAACAAAATCTACTGTTATCAACACTAAAACCAGATGAACAGCACCATCCATTTCAAACTATGTTGCGCCAGACCCAATTGATCGAACTGCTACTCTGACTCTTAACTGTAGCAGTAGTACTGTTCCAAACCCTAGAATTTATCCCCAACTGACGAACATCCGACCATATTCTTAAATTCATTAACGATACAAGCTCCTTGAAGCGGAGTTCAGGAGAAGCCAAACAAAGAATCTTCAAGGTCGAGGTGCCCGTGTTAGCGGCACACGTGCAGGAAGCTTGCTCTGTAGAGACTCGGTGCCTTGAGGCTGCGCCAACGAGAGAGTGGAGATGAGAAGCCATGCAAAGTGATGAGAGAGAGAGAGAGAGAGAGATGGGTGGCAATGGATGAGGACGCCGCGTGAAGCAATCAGTCTCCTGTAATTGTTATCTTTTGGTGTCCGTCTGATAAATCTAGAAACGCTGTCAGTCAAAAATGCATGCATGGCCATGTTTGAGGCGTCATAATTCAAAACATGTCACTAGTCACAGGTAATCCACATTAGAGACGTGGTTCTGAAAACACGCCTCTTAGTAGATTCAATATTATATGGTTCATCGAAATGCTTTATGGAATGTGCTCAGCCACCACCCATCTCTAGACGATCCAGATGATACAGATATAACAGACTCATCTCAACGATGATAGCCGGTTATGGTCCCATGTTAGTCATGCATTTTGCGCCAATGCCTCTATGTTATATCAGCTCCGAGGTTGTGTACGCTGGGGCCTGATAATTAGTGATGCGTTCTGTCTTAACCCAACACAATATCACTTTAGATAAATATTTTATTTTCACGTCACTACGAAGGGTGTCTTCTTAGTTTTTGACGAGAAAATTGCAATTTTGGTACTCGAAACGTTGGGCTTCGCAGTTTTGCCATTCCTAACGCCGTCTTCGTAAAAATGGGCCTCGAATCGTTGTCCTCTCGTTTTTCATGCCCTTAGATCTATTTTCCATATTTTCTAATTAAAATACGTGTATTTTGTACCTAAAAGGATAATTTTGCCCCTATCTTTTCCTTCCCGTGTATTTTCCCTTTAATTTCGAATCGAGAACGACTGAACGACGCCTCGGTCTCTCCAACGATTCGCGTCTTCGCCGAGTCGACGCCGGTCTTCAATGGACGACGGCGCACCGCCCGGCGCCATGCCATCCGCCCAAGCTCCACTCGTCCCCGGCGCCGCGCCGCCCAGCCAAGCTCCGCTCGCCGCCGCCCAGGCCGCGCCGCTCGTCCCCGTCGGGCAGGATGTGGCAGTGGTTTCCATAGTTCCATCCTCTTTGGATCTGGGGTTTTCAATCTGTCTACAATTTAGAAGTGTAATGCTGTTTTCTGATCATTGGAGCACCCATTTGGTCTGATCAAGTCAGAAAGCATCCAATAAAAAAATGTCAGAAAGAATGGCCATCTCCACCACCTGCAGCATCCGGCTCCACGCGGCCCCTCCCGCTCGCCTCCGCCGTGCAGTTCGATCGGCGCTCGGCAGTCCTGCTCCTGCTGTCTGCGGCACCGGTAATGACAGCTACTCCGGCGATCGCTGCAGGGATCGGGATCTTCGGCATCCGGAAGAAGCTGGAACGGGCGGAGGAGGCAGCGGCCGAGGCTGTGCGGGAGGCGGAGGCGGCGACGTCTCTCTCCGAAGAAAAAAGTAGGTCTCGATCCTTTGAAAAAAATAAGAGGAGGGTAAAATTGTCCTTTCATTTATGGAATACACATATTTTAATTAGAAAATAAGGAAAATACACCTAAGGGCATGGAAAACAAGAGGACAACGTTTAGAGGCCTATTTATACGAAGACAACGTTAGGAATGGCAAAACTGCGAAGCCCAACGTTTCGAGTACCAAAACTGTAATTTTCTCGTTTTTGACGTACCGAGGGACCTCGTACCTTTACATGCCAAAATTAACACAAGATAGTGGGATTTTTCACGATAATGGTCGTTCTAGTCATAGGCTCGCTACGAAAACGTGGGCGCCCACACACGGAGGAGGAAGTGCAAATCTTGGCCCTATTTTACGACCTTGGAGAGCGAGTTTGTCGAGGCATCTTTTTGGAGATCAAGCTATCATTTGTTGTCATATTTATTCCAAACGCAAGTAGAGACCCTTTACTTTTCTCACTCTAGGTTTCAGCGTGTGTCTCATTTGCGAGCCAAAAGGCCGACAAAATACCGCAGATGCATGTTTCAACTGCACTCCATGCACAAGTGCACGGTCCAGTTTCGTTTCACATTAGATCATATGCCATGCAAAGTATCCATTTAGATACATGGGATGAGAGGTTTTTTTCTGTGTTCAACACACGTTCTGCTAGAGATGATCTTCCGTCTCTCAATGGTCGTCAAAGTATTTTTTATGCACATAAAAACCCTCATACAATGTCTTGATCTTAACTACATAGTCTAATAAGACCTACTCGGACTATAATATCTGTGTTAATATGTCACAACTCATACTCTAACATTAAGAACAAATGACCTGCATGCCCTTAATTTATTAGGACTACGTAATAATATGTTCATTGCTCTAGAACAACATTAGTGATGGAAGAGCACCTACTGCACCACTAAATTTAGTTGTTGATGTGATTCACCTGTGACATGGAAAAAGCCGCCACAAATGTCCCTTACCAGTTACGTCACTGATTGGAGATTTCAGTAACGTGATTTGCTAGCCCTCGTCACTGTAGTCTCATGAAATTTTAAATTTGATAAATAAATGCATGCGCATGCAAATATATATGGAGAAAAACTAAGATTAGGCCCGATTACATCACAGGATTGCTTTTGCGCATGTGTCTACGGTATTGGAGACTATGCTGGCCCTACCTGTCGTGTTTCAGGTTGCACACATTACCTCGTACGAATCCAAACATATATGAGTGCGGTGCAGTAGTACTCCACTAATTAACGGAAAGCTATACTGGCGTTCAGCTAGCTTTAGGGATGAGATATTGGATACATCGGTGCCTAATTGGTCATGCTTTACGTACGGTGAGTAAAAGGTGTGGAAAATTTGATTCAAAGTCATCATAGCTAGCTAAAGCTTGTACAACCAAACTTTATCTTCCTCAAGAACGAAAACAATTCGATGGCTAGGAAAGACGAGCTAATATATAAATCAAGAATGAGGCGTCCAATAATATTCGAGCTGTATGACACGAACTTAAGTGGTGGATATACATATGATAAGAGGTACTATTCCATTGTGAATTGACAAATTATTAAAATTGCACGTCGGCTTGTGTCTTTATGACCAGAGGTATTCGGTATTCCTTTATGAATTGACAATACACCTAGGCGAGTTGACCGGTGACTAGACCAGGAAGGAAGCCATGCATCCACTCTTTCATCACCACCCTGCTACTTAAGGACAGTAGGCTAGGGCTACCTGCCGGCTCTTGTCAGTGCTCATGCAGCAGGTTAGCCAGCCATGATTGCCATAGCTAGTCCTGCTTGTTCTTGGCTTCACGTCGATAGTCGCTGCTGACCCACGGTTCATCTGCGGCAACACAACAGATAAGTACATGCCCAACAGTAGCTACTACCATGCCAATCTTGAGCACCTAGCCACCACACTCGCATATAATCTAACGACTGATTCTGGATTATTCGCTACGGGTTCAGTTGGATCTGGACCCGATGTGATCTATGGCCTTGCGCTCTGCCGCGGGGACATGGTGTACGATAGCGCCAACACCACCGTTTGCCACAGCTGTGTCGCCACTGGGATTATGGTTGCCCAGCAGCGATGCTCATATAGTAAGGATGCGACTATCTTCTATGATCTGTGCCTCATCCGCTTCTCCAATGAGGACTTCTATGAAGATATGATAGAATTCGACACTTACATGCAAATGAATAATGTGATCAACACCATGAACACGACAGACGCCACTGACCCGAAGCCCTTGTTACCTGGATGGGATCCTGGTAACATCCGGAGCTTCGACAGTATCAGCATGATCATCAATACACTCCTGATGGAGACGTCCACACTGGCTGCACGGGATGCTACCGGATTGCTTTTCATCACTAGTAGGATGAATGTCAGCAGCAGCTTTCCACCGCTTTTCTGCATGGTGCAGTGCACGATACAGATTCGCGGCGGTCCCTGCTTAGCCTGCCTCCGGGGTCTCGTCAATATGGCAACGGTAAACTTTGCAGGTAAACAGGGAGGCCGGATTCTTTCTCTGTGGTGTAACTTGAGGTATGACACGTACATATCGGTTCTTCAGCTACGATCCCAGTGTGATCATCATACCTCCTGCCGTTATTTTGCCACAAGCACTGTCTGTTGTGACAGCACCACCTGATGTACCAGTAACACCTTTTTCGGTGCACAGAGTGAAATACAAGAGTAAGCTAGACAAGAGATATCAAACTTCTTGATTAAGAATTTCGTGTCCACATTTTAATCAACAGTTAACATTTTATTTTTGTGAAATCCTCAGAGCGCATGATTGAACTTCTGCCAATTCCCTTCGTTGCGCTACTACTAGCATCATGTTTTTGCTTTATCTTTTGTTTCAGGCGCATAAAAGGTCAGCAATTTACATGTATTTACATGCTATTATAATAGTCTCCTTATCTTACTTTGTTCCAACTATAGGCCAATTTTAACTGAAATGACCACACCAAACTCTAAATTTAGGTAAAGTTCTGCTGGATAGGAGTAGGAGGAATATTCAGGACGATGTAGAATTAGATTGGTTACTAGAAGGAAATTGTCCAGAGTTAATGTTCTATGACTTTTCACAAGTATTAGAGGCTACAGCCAACTTCTCAGAGGAAAATAAACTTGGGCAAGGAGGCTTTGGTCCTGTATACAAGGTAAAGAGTGTGCAAAACATACTACCATGCCCAGGAATGGTCCTGAATTAATTCCACTTCACTTCAATTCACTTAAAAATTACTATTTATTTCTAGGGCCGGTTTCCTGATGAGTTAGAGATTGCAATTAAGAGACTTGCTTCAAATTCAGGCCAAGGTTTCATGGAGTTCAAAAATGAGGTCCAGCTCATAGCCAAATCCAGCACACTAATCTGGTTAGGCTCTTGGGATGCTGCTTAGAGGGAGACGAGAAAATACTGATCTACGAATACTTACCAAATAAAAGCTTGGACTTTTTTATATTTGGTACTACTTCTTGCAACATCATGGTACATGTTCTCAGCACTTAATTTGTTTTCCCTAATATAGTAATCCTCAACTGATTTGCAGATGAAACAAGAAGAGCTTTACTAGACTGGCCTAAACGCCTCTCAATCATAGAAGGGATATCACAGGGACTCTTATATTTGCATAAGCACTCTCGGTTACGAGTCATTCATCGAGATCTTAAAGCAAGCAATATCCTTTTGGATTCTGAGCTGAATCCTAAAATTTCAGATTTTGGTCTTGCAAGAATATTTAACACCAACGATGCTGAAGGAAACACAGAAAGGATTATGGGGACATAGTAAGATTTTGTTATATATAAATGAAGTCATCATTGGTTGCATTAAACAGCTGCCGAACACCATTTTGACAATAAGTTTGTTATACATTATTTCAGTGGTTACATGGCTCCTGAGTATGTTTCAGAGGGTCTGTTCTCAATCAAATCTGACGTATTCAGCTTCGGTGTTCTAACTCTTGAGATTATCAGTGGAAAAAAGACATCAAAATTCCATCAATATGGAGACTTCATCAACCTTCTTGGATACGTAAGCACGCCCACTATGCATGCATGCATGCAACAATTTATGTCTCAATATTGTACGAAAGACGCTGAAGCACATCAATATATGGCCTAGTTTTCAACCTTCTTGTACTCCACCACCAACAATAATACTGTAGGACATTTGGGCCCTCAATTGTTTAGCAAAATAGAAGCATTGGCAAAATTATATTTCCCATGAGTTGTGGAATGATGGCTCATGGCTTCAACTTATTGATGTATCAATATCCGACGAACGTCATGCACTAGAGATGATGAGATGCATAAACATTGCACTACTCTGCGTGCAAGAGAATGCGGCTGATCGACCCATGATGTCAGGTGTGGTTGCAATGCTAAGTACTGAAAGGATGGCACTCCTTGAACCTAAGCACCCTGCATATTTCAACATACGGGTGAGAATGGACGAATTATCCATAGCTGTTGAGCCATCGAGTCATAATGATGTTACAGTTTCAGCTCTAGATGGAAGATAATGCTCTATTTGTAATAGCGATATAGCGAGCTTTTGTTTATAAACATCCAAACCGCGGTTAATAGTCGCGATCCAAACTAGATCCATGATCATTTGTTAAAATATTAGGGACCTATATGCAAATAGCTTGATCAGTGTAATCAGTATCAACTCAAATTTGGGTCACTACAGCAAATATCATGGTGGTATCTGTAATTGTTTCACCGGTTTGGTCATTCAACTACATCTGCCGTATGCATCAGCGCTCTCCTCCGTTATGTTCATGTGCCATTGAATTTCAGCAGTTCATCTATGAGAGCGCCCCTCACACCCGAACCCATAACATCACACTTCTTTCCTGGGGTGTTTTTAAAGACGTACAATTCCAAACACATTTAAATTACGCTAACACAACATAATTCACAAAATTGTGCTGTGTTAGCGTAATTTAAATGTTGAGGCACATCATCTAGGAAATTTCTATCTAAAGTTTCCTTGCATGAATGGAGTTCCAAAATTTTGTGACATCTTACTTCCCTGAAACAAAGAGATTAGTCTTACTTAAAGGTATGCAAGCTTCTCTAATGTGCCTTTTTTTCCTACCTTATTGTACTTAGTTGAAACCAAAAAGTTTGAGGCACATCCTTTCTAGATGTTTTATTGTCTAATCTCAACTAATAAAATTCAGCCCCACATAGGTAGATGACCAGATATTTTTTTCTGTTTTTTGCGATTTAGACACGTTTTATAAGAACATCTTCAATAATTGTAGTAGTAAATAGTAAACAGCAATGCAACATGCAAATTTATAGATAACATATATAAAATCTATCTCCTCGCACAATTCGAGATATATTATTTTTACCTAATACCCACGGGCAAACATGGGTTATAAAGAATCCTGGTGTAAGCTCCATTCTATAGAAGGAAATTAACTATACAATTCACATGCTAAAATTGAGAAAACCACTAGTAAAAAATTTGTTTCATCCTGGTGTGTATGAAGCAGACTAAGTCAACATGTCTTTGCCCCTTCCTATACCTGCAAGGTAAAATCCGAGATTTTAGAAGCATTAATTTACTTTCAGATTTTAATGACCAACTGTAGCAAGATATTGCCTCACTTATGTCTCCAGCAATATATCTTAGATTTTGACCAATAATTTAAGAAAATATCTCCAATAATTATAGTTGCCTTATACCGTCTAGGTTCAATCAGAGATTCAGATGCATTAGTTGTCTTCCCAAATATTAATCACCAAATCTAGGCAGATATCACCTCAATTATGTCTCTGGATATTACATTACATATGAAGTTTGATCAATCTCCACGGGTGGTGTCAAAATCGGCTTACCAAGCACAATTCATTGGCTCCACAAAAATGAATTTTGGTGACATAATCTGGAAGGTCTGGGCACCTATGAGGGGAAAGCTTTTCGCATGGTTAGCGGTTCAAAACAGATTATGGACCTCGGATAGGCTGAAGGAGAGAGGATGGCCAAACAACGTCACCTGCCCGCTATGTCGATGCAGCCCGGAGTTGGCCATACACCGTACCTCTTCGCCGATTGTAGGTTCACTAGAAGGCTCTGGGATAGTGTGGCGATTTGGACAGGAACAACAGACCTTCATCAAAATGCATGACCACAGACTGAGACGCTACATCAATTGTGGACGGCCTTAGCGTCCTCTCACAGCAACTCGAGAAGAGGACTAAGATCACTGTTAATACTGACATCCTGGGAAGTGTGGAAGGAACCAAACTCACGAATCTTCGACAAGGAGTGCCCAAACAACATGGTGTTCATGAAGATCCGGGTTATGGCCGGTGCCAAGCACCTAGCGATGCTTACAACAACATGACCCTTTTTCTTTGGTATTATTTATCTTATGTATAGTTTGTTTTATTTTTCGCTTATGTACAGTTGCCAATATGGAAGCTCCTTCTTTTTAATATAATTGGCGGTGCTGACTCCGGTTCGTTTAAAAAAAAAAGTGTCATCAATCTTTTCTAGGGACATCTCCCACAGTCATAATAGTATATAGAAAATATCAATAGAAGCATCCCATGTTATTTATGGATAACATAAAAGCTAACACATCCAACACAAAATTCTACATTTTCACAAGATTTGAGACATTATTTATTTGCTTAGACCTACCAAGGTGCAATCAGAGATTCAGAAACATTAATTGACCTTAAAAATTGATATCTCCCATATTAAGTATATCTCATGCTTGGCAAATCTTTTATGAAATGTCTCTAGGAGTTGCAGTTGCCTTATACCCACATAACTCCCATCAGAGATTCAGAGGCATTAACTGCTCTCCACCGAAATATTAATGAGGAAATGTAGGGAGATATCACCTCAACTATGTACCAAATTTTCTTCAGATTAAATATTCTTATATCCATACTTTTCAACTTCCTATGTTAGATTATGAACATTCTTATTGACCATCCTAGTTATTTTTGAAACACAATACATATGTTGATGTTCACTCACTCTACAAACATGTGCAAGCACACCTTTACCCTAAGTACAACTTTGGAAGATTGAACCTGCAGATCTTCGATTGTGAAGTCACCACATGTGCCTCAATTGATGGACACATTGTCTATCAATAAAAGAATAGTAGTAATGTTAATTTCTAGAGTAAATACTGAAAAATACGAATATATATGCTAAGTGAAGTAATCAAAACTAGGTCGGAAGATTCTACAACAAGCAACCCCAACTAACTAAAATTATGTTTCTTTTCTCACCAGGCTTTGATAGCTTACCATGAAAAAATCCCTGTTTCAAATAATCTTAGGACAATGTTGTAGTTGTGTTTCGAATTATTTTCAGGGAGCATTTAGAGGGATAGGGCTCTCTTGATACCGTTTGCTCAATGACCTACTCGTATTATCACCCGTCCACATAACTGCCTCGTCAAAAGAGAAATAACATATGGAAATTGTATCGTTTTGGCTGCAGGCCTTTGCCGTCTCACCCTATATATCGTTCGCGACATTGTCTGACAACTCTGACTTCCTATCAAACCCAAACCTTTGCAGAACCACGTCAACCGTACCTCCAATATCCACCGCCTGTAGATTCGCATGCATCTTCCTCTGCAATGAGGCCCACCTCCGTCGCTGCCTGGCAGGATCCTCAAGAGTTCCGTCTAGCCTGGATAGACTAGGTAACTCTTACACGAAGCTCTAATGGTGTCAATCTTGGTCATTGATACTTATTTCGCCCTTCCATTTGTTCTTCCTTTTACTGGTAACAATTTGCTTCCTATGTTTGTTGAATTTCTAAACTGGGATGGGGCTCTTAAACCCTCATTTTCTCTTTTGATTTCCACACTACCAGAATCCTTCACATTCGCCCGCCTCCTCCGCCTCGGCCATTTTTGGACCCGGTGCTGATGGGGCTTCAGCACCGGGTCCAACGGCTAGGAGCGGGGGCGGCGCGAAGGTGTGTCAGGGCGGACACATTAGCACCGGGTCGTGGCAAGACCCGGTGCTAATGCGCCCCCTTTAGCACCGGGTGCAGCCAGCAACCGGTGCTAATGTGCCGAGGCCATTTCGCACCGGTTGCTGGCTGCACCCGGTGCTAAAGGGTGCACATTAGCACCGGGTCTTGCCACGACCCGGTGCTAATGTGTTTGAATATAGGGGCTTCCTCCTCCCCCGCTCGAGCCAGCTGAACACTTAGGCGCTGTGTTCATGCTGCTCGGCCGTGGGAGGGGAGGTGCTGCCCAATTTTTTTTCAAAATTTGTGAAGATTCTACTCATCTAAGGAGCACTACAAGGTACACTCTTTCATTCTCTAATGTTTTATTTAGCTTGTAATCCTTCTATGATTTAGAAATAGAGAGATTTGTGAATCAAAGTAAAGCTAGCTAGAGAGAGCTTGTGTTCTTAGAGGAGAGAGAGGAGGGAGCTTGAGTTCATGGTGGAGAGAATGTTCATGTTGTGTTTTAAATGGAGAGAGAAGGCAAGCTAGTTAGTATTTTGTTTTGTATGACTTGTGAATAGTTATAAGGCTTATAGTAATGTAGTTTTAGAAATTACTAGAAAATCAATATAAAATGCTAGAAAATCTTATAAATTAATAGAAAATCTTATAAATTAATAGAAAATCTTATAAATTACTAGAAAATCTTATAAATTACTATAAAATCTTATAAATTACTAGAAAATCTTATAAATTACTAGAAAATCAATATAGAATGCTAGAAAATCTTATAAATTAATAGAAAATCTATAAATTACTAGAAAATCAATATAAAATGCTAGAAAATCTTATAAATTAATAGAAAATCTTATAAATCTTATAAATCTTATAAGGCTTATAGTACTGTTATATTTAATGAATATAGTAACGTAGTTTTAGAAATTTATTTATATAATGGAATATATATTATAATTTGTATTTATTTATATATTAATTTTTTTATCTTTAAATTGTATTGTATATTTGTTATTGGTTAATAATGCAGATGAATAGACAATGGATGTACGGGGACCCCCACGCTCAGGCGTTCCGTGATGGCCTTAGGACGTTTCTCGATGCCGCCGAGGCTAACAGGACGTCGTCCGGTTTCATGTTCTGCCCATGCACCCATTGTAAAAATATACAATCGTACAAACAAAGAGGTTGTCTTCAGGTGCATTTGATGAGGCACGGTTTCATGAGGAATTATTCTGTTTGGATGAAGCACGGTGAAAGAGGAATTCTAACGGATGAAGATGAAGAAGACGAGGCCGATGACGACATTCCGTTATTGGCTCAATACTACGGTTCCTTTGCATATGCTGCAATGAGTGATGCCGATGAGGAAGATGTTGCTCGGGAAGGCGATGCTCAGGAAGATGTTGCTCAGGAAAATGAACCTACTGATGGACTCGGGCAAATGTTGCGTGATGCCGAGAAAGACTGTGGCAATGATAAGGAACTGAAAAAGATACAGCACATGTTGCAGGACCACAAGACTGACCTGTACCCAGATTGCAAAGAGGGGCTAAAGAAGTTGGGGAGCACACTTGAACTTCTGCAGTGGAAGGTAGCAAATGGTGTTACTGATAAGGGTTTCGAGGAGCTACTGAAACTCGTAAAGAAGATTCTTCCAGAGGGTAACAAATTGCCATCGACGACGTATCAAGCAAAACGTGTTGTTTGCCCTCTCGGTTTGGAGGTGCAGAAGATACATGCGTGTCCTAATGACTGTATCCTCTATCGCGGACAGTACGAACACTTGGATCGTTGTCCGGTTTGCACCTGCGCACGATACAAGATTAGGCGGGACGACCCTGGTGATGTTGGGGGAGAGCGTTCTAAGAAAAAAATCCCTGCGAAGGTGATGTGCTATTTCCCTCTGATACCCCGTCTGAAGCGTTTGTTCAGGAACAAAGACCATGCCAAACTGATGCGCTGGCACAAAGAAGAACGTAAGCAGGATGGCATGTTGAGACACCCTGCCGATGGATCCCAGTGGAGGAACATCGACAGAGCATTCCCAGAGTTTGATGCTGATGCGAGGAATGTTAGGCTTGGTTTAAGTACCGATGGCATGAACCCTTTTGGTGAAATGAGCAGTAGTCATAGCACTTGGCCCGTGACTGTTTGTATCTACAACCTACCCCCCTAGCTCTGCATGAAGCGGAAGTTCATTATGATGCCAATGCTCATCGAAGGCCCAAAGCAACCTGGCAACGACATTGATGTGTACCTAAGAGCATTGGTTGATGAACTTTTGCAGCTGTGGAAGAATGAAGGTGTTAGCATGTGGGATGAGGACAAGCAGGAGCAGTTTGACCTTCGAGCACTGCTTTTCATAAGCATCAACGACTGGCCTGCACTAAGTAACCTATCAGGACAATCAAACAAAGGATATAAAGCACGCACTCACTGTTTAGAGGAAACCGAAAGCATGTATTTGAAACATTGTCGTAAAGTTGTGTACATGGGCCACCGTCGATTCCTTCTGGTGAAGCATGAGCTACGAAAGAAATGTGCGCATTTTGGCGGGAATGCTGACCGTCGTACAAAGCCGAGACACCGGAGTGGAGAAGAGCTATTTGATATGGTGAAGGACCTACACGTGGTGTTTGGCAAGGGAGACGGAAGCCAGGCTGCTCCGACGGGCGAGGATGGTCGTGCCGCGATGTGGAAGAAGAAGTCTATCTTTTGGGAGCTACCTTATTGGCAACGTTTAGAGGTCCGTAACGCGATTGATGTGATGCATCTGACGAAGAATCTTTGCGTGAACTTGATAAGCTTCCTGGGTACTTATGGGAAGCCAAAAGATACACTGGAAGCACGTCAGGATCTGAAACGATTGAAGCAATGGACTGATCTACATCCAGAAAAGAGAGACAAAGGACGCCAGTACTTGCGTCCTGTCAGCTTCACTCTCAGCAAAGAAGAGAAGGCAAGCATGTTTGAATGCTTGAACAGTATCAAGGTTCCGTCTGGCTACTCCTCCAATATTAAGGGAATAATAAATATGAAAGAGAAGAAGTTCACAAACCTGAAGTCTCACGACTGCCATGTGTTGATGACACATCTGCTTCCCGTCATACTCAGGGGTGTGCTACCAGTTAACGTGCGGAAAGCCATTGTGAAGCTATGTGCATTCCTCAATGCAATTTCTTAGAAGGTGATCAATCCAGACCATTTAGATCAGCTACAGAACGACGTGGTGCAATGTCTTGTCAGCTTTGAGATGATATTTCCACCATCCTTCTTCAATATCATGACACATCTATTGGTTCACCTCGTCAAAGAGATTCGTATATTGGGCCTAGTATTTCTACACAACATGTTCCCATTTGAGAGGTTTTTCGCTGTCCTAAAGAAGTATGTCCGTAATCGTTCTCGTCCAGAAGGATGCATTGCTAAGGGATACGAAACTGAGGAGGTCATTGAATTCTGTGTTGACTTTGTCGACGATCTTATGTCGATTGGTGTGCCCGAATCCCATCACGAGGGGAGACTTGGTGGAAAGGGCACACTAGGGAGAAGATCGATGGTGATCAAGGACGTTGAGACATTTCGTAAAGCGCACCTCACAGTTTTGCAACAATCAACCTTAGTTGCTCCGTACATCGAGGAGCACATGCAGATTCTCAGGGACGAAAACTCAACAAAGTCTGCGGCCTTCATTCAGCGTCTGCACAATAGTACTTTCGCCGATTGGTTGCGAAGACGTCTTATGGGTGTCGAGGGCATTGATGCGCAGCTAGCTTTTGTAGCTAGAGGTCCATCGAGCACGATCTTGACATTCCAAGGATACGACATCAATGGGTATACATTTTACACAAGAGCTCAGGACAAGAAAAGCACCAACCAAAACAGTGGTGTCCGCATCGACGCGACAGATACCAATGGCAATACAAACTCATACTATGGAGTCATAGAGGAGATATGGGAACTAGAGTACGGACCTTTGAAGATCCCACTGTTCAAGTGCCAATGGGTGAAGCTGACTGGAGGAGGTGTTAAAGTTGAAGCGGACTATGGAATGACGTTAGTGGACCTAAACAAGATTGGCTTTCTAGATGAACCGTTCGTCCTGGGCAAAGCTGTCACACAAGTTTTTTATGTGAAGGACATGGCTAGCAGACCGAAGAAAGGGGCGGATAAGAAAGGTGGGGGTAAGCAATTGGACCCATCACAACACGAGCCAAAGCGTCATATAGTTCTTCCTGGAAAGAGAAAAATCGTAGGAGTTGAGGACAAGACGGATGAAGATTATGATATGCTCGATGGTCAGCCTCCATTCTCAGTGGCTGATGACCCAAGCATCCTGTTAGCAACGGAGGAGACACCGTATCTACGGCGTGATCACAATCAAGGAACATTTGCAAAGAGGAAGTTTATTAGTGTCCGATTAAACGATGATGCCATGTAATTTAATTGCACTATGTTCCACCCAATTTGTAATGACTATATTTGCATTTATGTTCCACCTATGTTCTAAGATTTTCTATTGATTTATAAGATTGTTTTTATTAATTCTAGCATTTTATATTGATTTTCTAGAAATTTATAAGATTTTCTAGTAATTTATAAGATTTTCTAGCATTTTATATTGATTTTCTAGTAATTTATAAGATTTTCTATTAATATATAAGATTTTCTAGCATTTTATATTGATTTTCTAGTAATTTATAAGATTTTCTAGTGATTTATAATATTTTCTATTAATTTATAAGATTTTCTATTAATTTATAAGTTTTTCAAGCATTTTATATTGATTTTCTAGTAATTTATAAGATTTTCTATTAATTTATAAGATTTTCTAGCATTTTATATTGATTTTGGAAACTGGGCGCCATACGAAAATTGGGGGCCTTTAGCACCGGGTTGATCTAAAATCCGGTGCTAAAGGCCCCCAATTTTCGTTTGGCGCCAGTTACGGCCTTTAGCACCGGGTGTAGAAGACCCGGTGCTAAAGGGCCTTTAGCACCGGGTGGAGCACCGGGTGGTGGGAAGGCCCGGTGCTAAAGGGGGGAGCCTTTAGCACCGGGTCGTGGCTGCACCCGGTGCTAAAGGCCCCCACCAATTTTCTAGTAATTTATAAGATTTTCTTCCACGTCACTGGATGAACAAGAACAATTTTTCTTTTTAATCTCTGTATAAAAGTTGTAACTAGTCGTTCTCCCTCGTACAAACTTCAAAAAAGATCATTTTTCTTCCTAAAAATTCCTAAAATCATACTCTACCAAGTTATGAAACTTATTAATGTTATTATTTTGAAAAATCTTCTCGTGTGAGACTGTTTGAACAATCCAAATTTTGAATTAAAAATGACAACTACAACCAAGGTTTTTTTCACACTAGGTGATATCAAATGAAAAAGTGATGAATACCAAAGTTTCATATTTCATCATGATCCACAATCTTTATTTAGGTCATTTTGTCATTTTCAAAATGGGTAATAACATGTAGTACAAATTTGACAAGTCTCTAACAAAGTTTTAGAAACTATGCAAGTGAATCTAGGATTAATGAACAATGTATACTACCACTTTCTCAAATGCAAAAATGACTTAAATAAAGATTGTAGATCTTGATGAGATATGAAATTTTGGTATTCATGACTTTTTCATCTAAGACCATTTAATGTTCCAAAATCTTTCTTTTAGATATCAATTTTTGTAATTTATAAGATTTTCTAGTAATTTATAAGATTTTCTAGTAATTTATAAGATTTTCTAGCATTTTATATTGATTTTCTAGTAATTTATAAGATTTTCTATTAATATATAAGATTTTCTAGCATTTTATATTGATTTTCTAGTAATTTATAAGATTTTCTAGTAATTTATAATATTTTCTATTAATTTATAAGACTTTCTATTAATTTATAAGTTTTTCAAGCATTTTATATTGATTTTCTAGTAATTTATAAGATTTTCTATTAATTTATAAGATTTTCTAGCATTTTATATTGATTTTGGAAACTGGGCGCCATACGAAAATTTGGGGCCTTTAGCACCGGGTTGATCTAAAATCCGGTGCTAAAGGCCCCCAATTTTCGTTTGGCGCTAGTTACGGCCTTTAGCACCGGGTGTAGAAGACCCGGTGCTAAAGGTCCTTTAGCACCGGGTGGTGGGAAGACCCTGTGCTAAAGGGGGGCCTTTAGCACCGGGTGCTGTACAGACCCGGTGCTAAAGGGCCTTTAGCACCGGGTCGTGGCTGCACCCGGTGCTAAAGGCCACGATCGGGTCGCGGGGGCCGTGCGGCGGGGCCAAAGACCGGCCTGGCCACGGAGGCCGTGCGGCAGCTGGCCACGTCACCGGGCACACACGTGCCACGTCACCGGGCACACAAGCCACGTCACCGGGCACACGAGCCACATTACCAGGCGCACAGGCGCCACGTCACCGGGCGCACACGAGCCACGTCACTAGATGAACAAGAACAATTTTTCTTTTTAATCTCTGTATAAAAGTTGTAACTAGTCGTTCTCCCTCGTACAAACTTCAAAAAAGATCATTTTTCTTCCTAAAAATTCCTAAAATCATACTCTATCAAGTTATGAAACTTATTAATGTTATTATTTTGAAAAATCTTCTCGTGTGAGACTGTTTGAACAATCCAAATTTTGAATTAAAAATGACAACTACAACCAAGGTTTTTTTCACACTAGGTGATATCAAATGAAAAAGTGATGAATACCAAAGTTTCATATTTCATCATGATCCACAATCTTTATTTAGGTCATTTTGTCATTTTCGAAATGGGTAATAACATGTAGTACAAATTTGACAAGTCTCTAACAAAGTTTTAGAAACTATGCGAGTGAATCTAGGATTAATGAACAATGTATACTACCACTTTCTCAAATGCAAAAATGACTTAAATAAAGATTGTAGATCTTGATGAGATATGAAATTTTGGTATTCATGACTTTTTCATCTGAGACCATTTAATGTTCCAAAATCTTTCTTTTAGTTATCAATTTTTGTAATTTATAAGATTTTCTAGTAATTTATAAGATTTTCTAGTAATTTATAAGATTTTCTAGTAAGTTATAAGATTTTCTAGTAATTTATAAGATTTTCTATTAATTTATAAGATTTTCTATTAATTTATAAGATTTTCTATTAATTTATAAGATTTTCTAGAATTTTATATTGATTTTCTAGTAATTTATAAGATTTTCTTATTTAATATATATTTTTAATAGGTATTAATAACTTAATTAAAACAAGTATTAATAACTATATATTAAAAACTATATTTATAAGATTCCCAAATAGTAGCCCCCGGTGCTAAAGGCCGGTTTGGAAACTGGGCGCCAAACGAAAATTTGGGGCCTTTAGCACCGGGTTGATCTAAAACCGGTGCTAAAGGCCCCCAATTTTCGTTTGGCGCCAGTTACGGCCTTTAGCACCGGGTGTAGAAGACCCGGTGCTAAAGGGGGGGCCTTTAGCACCGGGTCGTGGCTGCACCCGGTGCTGAAGGCCTTCGTCTGGCGCACAGTTACGGACTTTAGCACCGGGTGTACAAGACCCGGTGCTAAAGAGGGGGCCTTTAGCACCGGGTGTTGTACAGACCCGGTGCTAAAGGGCCTTTAGCACCGGGTCGTGGCTGCACCCGGTGCTAAATGCCCCGGACCTATATAGGCCGGGGACTTCTCTCCCCTCCCTCACTTCGCCCTCATCTCCTCCAGATCGAAACCGCCGGTGCCCCCTCGTCTTCTCAGCCGCTGCCGCCCGTCGTCGTCGCCGTCGCCCGTCGCCGCCGCCTCCCGTGGTCCCCGCACCCACACCGCCGCCGCCTGTCGTCCCCACGCCCACGCCGCGCCGCCGCCCTCATCCCGGGCCGCGCCGCCGTCCCCGCACCCGTCGGTCGTCCCCGCGCCCGTCGTCGTCCCGGCGCCGTCGTCGTCTCCGCCGCCGTCGTCGTCCCGGCGCCCGTCGTCCCCGCGCCGGCGCCCCTCGTCCCCGCGCCGGTGCCGCTCCTCGTCCCCTCGCCGCCGCCGCTCGTCCCCGCGCCGCCGTCGTCCGCCGCCCATCACGCGGTGAGCCTCTGTGAAGCCGGCCTTCGTGCCTTGCGTGCATGTTTGTGAGCCGGCCTTCGTGCCATGTACGTGTTTGTGTGTGCAGGTACCCGTTGCATGGCCGAACACGCACATGTGCTTAGCGAACGCGTTCGGCTAAGCGCATTTGGTTAGCGAACGCGTTCGCTAACCAAATGCGCTTAGCCGAACGCGTTCGCTAAGCACATACATTGAAAATATTAGAAATTACATTGAAATGTATATTGGAAATGTTATATGTTTGAAATGTATATTGGAAAATGCTTCATTTAAATGTATTGGAGATATTTACATTGAAATGTATATTGGAAATGTTATATGTTTGAAATGTATATTGGAAAATGCTTCATTTAAATGTATTGGAGATATTTACATTGAAATGTATATTGGAAATGTTATATGTTTGAAATGTATATTGGAAAATGCTTCATTTAAATGTATATTGGAAATTCTATGTATATTAGAAATATATGTGCTACATTTAAATGTATATATTTCTTATCAATTATTTTTAAAATTATGTATATTAGAAATATATGTGCTTCATTTAAATGTATATTTTATAAATGTTATATGTTTGTATAATGTATACTATCGAAAATGTTTATTATCGGAAATTCTATGGCGTACCCGAACCCACCGCGCACCCGAACCCCTTAGCGAATCCGTTTTTCGCGCACCGACCCCCTTAGCGAACCCTTAGCGAATCAATTCACACCGCGCACCCGAACCCCTTGGCGAATCTGTTTTTCACGCACCGACCCCTTAGCGAAAATGTTAGAAATATTGGGAATATGTATGCTTTGTATATATTTCTTATCAATTATTTTTAATTTTATAGATGGCGGACAACAACAACCCCGTCCCACCTATGCAAGAGGACAACAACACCCCTGTCCCACCCATGCAAGAGGACAACGACACGTTCTTTGCGAATCAACTTTTCAATATTGTAACCCAACCAATGTCCATGGATGATGTGTTGGGGATCATTGGAAGGGACGACAATATCCAGGGCGACAATGTTGCAAGGGCCGAAAATGTTGAAGGGGCCGCCAATGTCTAGGGCGAACGTGTCCAGGGCAGCACTATTGAAGGGGCCGGTAATGAGCCCTCGTCTAGTCAGGTGTGTATATAGATAACATAAATTTGTACTATACATGTCAATTATATATATCATCTCTATATCATCTCGTATATATGTAATTTGTGTAGGCCGCCTCTGCTAAGAAATCAAAACGATCGACCACGAAGAAGCTGAAGGATGTCAAGTTACACATCACGCGAGTGGAGGATGACGGGGAGCCAGTTGAGCCCCCAAAAGTGGCCAAGAAATTTGTATCTCAGTGCGGGGTAATTGTACGGGACAATGTGCCCATTAGTATCAGAAAATGGAAGTCCACGGACCCCACTGAGGAGTACGTGCTCCCCGATACAGAGAAGGAGATGCTATGGAGGGAATTAAAGGCAATATTCGACTGGCCTGGCACTCATGAAGCAGAACTGAGGGATTGGACAATGAAGAAGATGGAAGTTCTGTTTCAGGATTTCAAGAAGAAGTTGTACTCGCAATTTCTCAAAACCGGAGAGGCCCCGGATCCTGAGAAGTATAAGAAGATCACTGATGACGAGTGGGAAGCATTCCTTGAGTACAAAACCTCCGAAGAGGGTGCAACGGCTAGCGCTAGAAACGCTGGAAACGCCGCAAATAAGAAGTACTCTCATAAGATGGGTTCGGGAGGTTACAAGGCAAGCATCGCTAAATGGGAGAACATGGAAGAAGATCTATATGCTAGAGGCATCACTCCAGCGACACATGACTGGCCCACAAGGACCAAGCATTGGTACTATGGTCATGGAGGCACCCTAAGCCCAATCGACGGCTCCTTAGTTTTTCCCGAGGACTTGCGAGAACTAGCTCAGCGTCTCCTCGATATCCTCAGGGCATCTGAGAGGGGAGAATTTGTTGCTGATAGAGACAGAGATGAGCTAACCTATGCCTTAGGGAACAAGGAGCATCCTGGACGGACGCGCGGCGTAGGCACAAGCATCTCATGGAAGAAAGGTTTCCAAGAGCACGCCGCCACCTATAGGAGCCGTTCGAGGAAGAAGGCCGAATATGAGCAGAGGGTGAGGGACCTAGAGCAAACGGTTGCCGCCCAGAGCTCAAAGCTCCAAGAAATGGAGTCAGAGATGGAGCGACGGATGAAGGTAGCATGGCTGCAGATACAACAAGCCACAGGCGGGACCGGTTCCACAGAGCATGCACCTCTCCAACAAGCCGCAGGCGGGACGGGTTCCACAGAGCATGCACCTCTCCAAGATGCGGCCCTTATTAGCCCTCCACAACAATATCAAAGCAGTCACGCTTCCACACAGGCCGCCGAAGCGGTCCGTTACACCGTGGATGAAATAACTCAACGGACCGCGTGCGAGCTTGTCGTCAGGCAGAAGAACTTAGCTGTGGTGGTATGTATGCGACCTTAGTTCGTACTGCATACATTTCACCGTAAATACCATTCATTTACTAACTTTCCTTGTGACTACTAACTTATCAGGTCGCATACGGTATGACCAAACGTGTGGAAGAAGGGCAAAAATGGCACTGCAATGACATTCCACATGGTTACGTACCTGTTGAGGTGGAGCAAGTCGTCACCAACTGGGAAGACTTGGAACTTAACATCCCCGGAGGTGACGGAGAAACAAAACTCGGTCAGTGTTCTCACTGCATCATTCTTTGGAGCAAGGCAGACGTCGTCATACCCGGTACACCTGCGGCTACCAACAAGCCTCCGTCACCTCCACCATCTCCAAGAGATCCACCGGATCATGACGATTCTCCGGGAGCTCCTGATGCAAGCCCGTCTCCTCCGCCGAAGAGGTCTCCGTCTCCTCCGCCGCGGAGGTCTCCGCCCCCTCCGCCAAAGAGGGGACGCCGCACTAAAGCCTCTGCCCCCACTCCACCAGCGAAGAAGGCGCGGAAAACAAAAGAGAAGCCCGCACCAGAGAAAAGAGCGGGTGAGAAGACTCTAGAGGAGCTCGAAGCCTCGGTCAAAGCAAACACAAAGAGGCAAATGGCCGAGTGGAGGAAAAAACCTAAGCCGGAGCCGAAGCTTGATCCCACCGTCGTCAAGTCATTCCTCGGTAATTTGAGCAAGGGTCAACAGAAGGAAGTAATAGTAACAGACTATGACCACTCATTACTGAAATCTCGCCGGAAGCGGAAGGCTGCAGATAAGGAGGTGGGCCCATCCAAAAAGGTTCCTCAGCTCGGCCAGCAACCTCAGCGGCCCTTGGGTCCATTGCCATCTCTGGACGAGCTTAACGTGCAACGAGTAATGGCCGAGACTGGACTAACCATAGCGCAAGTCCTGGGGGAAGAAGAGGTGCCTGTAAACACAACGCTGAAGTGGCCGTTTAAGCTTGGCGAGCCTATGGTCCCTCCTGAAATGGAGAGCAAGCTACAGACGAAGATGCGCCGATTCCATGAGTGGTACTTCGAAGAATCAAGAAGGAATAAACGGCGCATGATCAAAGTAGGCATGAAGGACCATGATTTCTACAATGGTGACGAGGATTGGGTCTGGCTGAGGTTTAAGGATATATATGAGCTGTACCACCGCGACGCCATGGACGTGGATTTGATCACCTGTTGGACACTGTAAGTACTTTGTTGTTGCTTATAATTCACAGTTTGAAAACAATAATTCCAATCTATGCTGACGCGAGCTTTATTTATTGCTTAACATATGCAGAATGGAGATTCAAAAATGTCGGAGATCCGGGATATATGACGTTGGTTTCGTGGATCCTCGAAGGATAAGTGAACAAATGATATTGATGAATCCTGAGGAAACATATTTAAACCTATACAAGTATATTAAGAAACAAAATTACTGCGACTCCATACTAATCTCGTACAACATCGAGTGAGTACATACACAGGCTTCTTCTTATACTGTCTGTGTACTATTTCATTTCTGATTATAATATATACATGTATATAGATTCCACTGGTTCATAATAATATTGTGTCCTGACCGGGGTGTCGTGAACGTCTTTGATTCATTGCACACTCCAAAAGAAAAACTACAGAACATCATGGACATGATGACAAGGTGATGTATATTTTCCCCTACTTAATTCACCCCTTACACTCGCAATGACTTAACTCAATTTTTTTGTTCGCAGGGCCTGGATTCAATTTCGTCAAGAACACCCGGGTATTCAACATGAAACACTAAAATGGAACATTGGCTTTCCTGTAAGCAAGTAATTTGTACATGTAGGCCTCGGCTAATATATTATATGAATTTTACTTAATTTCTTTTGGTCGACAGTGTGCCAAACAGGGGCAAGGAAATAATTTATGTGCATACTATGTTTGCGATTTCATGTGGAATTGGGGACATAAAAAGCTTACACAACAGGATATTATGGTACGTAATAATAAACACATTTCCATTATTATTAAGTGCACAATTATTGTCTCCAACTCGACGGATTAAATATCTTTCAATTATTTGTAAATTATAGATGTTCAACCTGAAGGAAGAGTCCCTAGAGCTAGAAAGAATTGACGCAATTGCAGAACAGCTCGTCGGATGGATCTGGGACGAGGTCGTCAATCCCCGAGGAGAATTCTACTCGCCAGTACTGGAGGACGTGCCAGACAGTCCAACAAGCTAGTCGTCAATCTTAATTAAGTAGAAAATATAGTTTAATTAAGTACTCGAGTTGACATGCATGAATATCTACTTTTGTAATATATATGTCTTCTATTTTGATGAAATGTCAGCTAATATGAATATAGAGTCGGCCGAATACGCATTAGAATACACGTATTAGAATATATACGTATATACACGTGTATAGACGTGCATGCATGGCTACTGAAAAAAGCAAAAAAAAGAAATCCGGAGCCAGCAACCGGTGCTAAAGGCAGGCCCTTTAGCACCGGGTGCAGCCACGACCCGGTGCTAAAGGGACCCTTTAGCACCGGTTATTCAACCCGGTGCTAAAGGGGTACCCCTTTAGCCTCGGATTAGTTGCACCGGGTGGGAAACCCGGTGCTAAAGGGCTTTCCCACCCGGTGCAGATGTTGATCATTCTGGTAGTGAGTTTTTCTTCAACATTCCAATTCCACCATTACTGAATATTTCCACCACCACTTATCTAATCACCGCCCTATGGCGCACCTTCCCAACCCCACTGTGTCCTCCTCCCCCATCAACCCCACCTTTCACTAACCACTCCCGTTGCTTACATCTTACTTCCGGAACGTACACCATTGGAGGCGCCCTAACTGACCAGCAACAGCCCCATAACCTCCCATAGTCCCATGGTTCAAACCCCATCGCCCCTGAACCTTTATCACATGTAGGGAAAATGGAATGGGAAATTTCCGTACTGTCCCCTGTTGTTTTTTCCTGTTCCTATTTTCAGCAACACATAAAAGTTGCAATTTTCAATAAATTTCATACTTCCTTTCATCTTTTTTATTTGTTTATTCATATGGGAGATACCAGACCTGGCTGCTTTTGTTTTCCATACTGTGATACCATTTCTATTCATCTTCACCACTGTTTCGACAATGTCACACATGCTCTAGAGGATTTTCAGACTATAAATATATTTTTAAAATACCATAAAAAATTACATGACTTGGAAGGCCATTAAAAATAATAAATTTGTGAGAAGCTTCATATATAGCAATATTTCTAAGAATATAATAAATGAGGTTTCGTCTATTTTCAGAAGGGAATCAATAATGCACATTTTTGAGATAACCAGAGATGGCATAAAAAATAAACTTCGTGGTGAAGGAATTGCTATCAAGATCTAATTAATTAATGCAAATCATTCACTAGAAAATTTGGTATCCATCGCCAAAGTGCTATAAATGACTCCATATCAGAAGGCCTTGATCATGCTATTCACGCCTATATAAGCCAAAGTCGAGCCCCCAGCCACAACCACTCTAATGCGCTAGGCATCCTGCGAGAAACCAAAGTGACCAACCCAACGACTACCAGCAGCCAACCATGAGCAACACCAACATCCCGTCCAACGTCATCCTGCCCTCACAGCAGGAGAGCAAGAAGCTGAGGAGGAGTACCAGATTAGGGAAGAAGAAGGCTCCCGGGGAGGAGAATTTCGAGGCTGAATTCGAGGCATTCATGGCGGAATCCGAGTCCGAAGATGAGGCCAAGCCCATCCCAGCACCAAAAAGCAGGGTCGCAGGAGGTAAGTGACTTGGCTCCGCACAGGTGTTGATTGGCGTTCTTCTATAATTCGTCCAGATTGCATTTGATTTATAATATTTCTTCTTATTAATTTTGAACTAGCAGTTCATTCTTAGGTTGGCATATTGATTGATGGGAAAAAAAATGGGACAATCATTCTTAGGTTGGCATATTGATTGATGGGAAAAAAAATGGGACAATCCTGTATTGCGGACTAGCTATAGCGAAGCTTCATATTTCTGAATGAAGATTTCGTTCTGAAAATTTCTTTTATAAATACAATCTGAATGTTCGTTTGGTGGCAGTCTATCTAGGTTAGCTTTGCATGCTCTAGGGTATCACTAGTATTCAGTTCTAAGGCTCTGCTATAGCATTAATTAGTAACGTGCTCTAATCTTTTCCTGGAATAGTTGATCTCCTTCCTTATGTTAATGCTGAGGATGGAACAAAACTGCAGGTGCGGCTGTTGATGGATCTGTGGTGAGTTCATCTAACATGAAGAGAAAGAGCCAATTCAGGGGTATCCGCCAGCGCCCATGGGGTAAATGGGCTGCTGAAGTCAGAGATCCTCGCAAAGGTCTTCGTGTCTGGCTTGGAACTTACAACACACCTGAAGAAGCTGCCAGGGCTTACGATGCTGAGGCAGTCAAGATTCGTGGCAAGAAAGCCAAGGTCAACTTCCCAGATGAGATTCCAATTGAAGTGTCCAAGAACAACAATGAAGAGAAGCCGATTATCAAGCCAGCAGTCAACAATATCACAGACTCAAATGCATATCACTACTCTGTTGTCAAGCACACCATGCCTGAGCCATTCATGCAGACCAAAAATGTCTCGTTAGCTCCTTTGGTGAATCCTGCTGCCCCCATTCAGGAACCTTTGGTGAATCTTTCCTCTGACCAAGGTAGTAACTCCTTCATTTGCTCAGACTTCAGCCTGGACAATGACACAAGGACCCCTGGCATAACATCAGTTTTTGCACCTGTTCCCTCCTTGAAAGAGGTTGACCAGTCTGCCCTCCACCATAGCACTCCTAATGATGTGGTGCCTCCTGTCACAGGGAATGCTAGTGTTGATCTGTCAGAGTGGATGCCATATATCAATTTCCTGAAGAGCGATGGTTCAGATGAGGCAATCAAAGCCCTTTTCAACAGTAATGGGTCCCAAGATAGGTTTAGAAACATGGATCTTCGTAACTTTGATGGCACGCGCAAGCCTGGTGGTTTCTGATGAGGCCCAACAACTGGTGCTTGTACACAGGGCTTTGGTAAGCATCTGCCGTGTTGCAGGCATATTTCAGAGAGGATGAAGTACTCATGTCAGGCGACTGTGTAGGCGTGCAGTAGTAATATTAGTATTTCTTAAGTATACTCATTGGCACTGGACAATGTAACCATGACAACTGTGTTATGTGTCTGGGACGGACTATCTGCTTTGTCTTTACTTTAAATTAAGGGGCTTAAACATTATATGTTTGTAGCCAATATGGTACTTGGTTTGCTATAAATCTAGTTCTTATTTCTCCGCACAACTGTTATGTGTCTGGAACGGCCTATCTGCTTTGTCTTTCCTTATGGTAGGGAATCAGCACCATCTATCTATTATCCATTATCTATAATCAAGGTAAGCTTTACTGTGATGTCCCTGCACAAGTTGCCGAGTTTTGCTCTATGTAACAAGGCTTGGGCCAGTAGAAGTGTTAAAACAGAGAGTAGCAGTTTCGAGGAAACAAACTAGGAAAGCTCGTGATCAAACAAAAATGTGAGCATAAGCATCACAAATTTGTAGAAAGTTCCTCAATCCACGGGTGACCTCTTTAGTCCCGGGGCTATTGTCCCGGTTGGGAAACCGGAACTAATGATCCCTCCCAACTGGGACTAATGCCATTTTTTCTACTAGTGATACCTCTTACTGTCACTTACCAGCACATAATTAGTCGGCGACCATGGTGTTTCCCGTACAGCGGGTGGTAATATTGGTGGCAGACCCAGGATTTGGCAAAGACTAGGACCAAAAACTGAGGTCACACAATACTGGTTACATGCCTTAACATCTGCTTGTGTTGTTGTTGAAATGTAGTAAAATGCTGTTCTCTCTTGACATATGCAAATACAACTCACCAAATATATTCATGTTAGAAGTTGTAACAAACTTCAATTCCAGTTATTATTGTTCACTAAAGCAACTTACTAACTCATGCTGTCTGCTTCAAATGTAGTAATCCAACAGATTTAAAGTAGAATTCTAAAATTGATTGAAGAAACACTCAGTTGCTCGTATTTGCATCTCTAGTTCAATGCACGTGCACTATTGCTAATGAGAGAGATTGTATTCACAAGTTCAGGTATTGACAGTTAAAGAGCATAGCAACAACGGGAGTTCTCTCTTCCTAATTCTACTCGTCCTTTTTTATTCCACCCACTGTCGACCTCACTATAGATCATTTTTATATTCAGGCAGCATATGGTGATCAACACTTCTTCACTTGAAATGATCTCATGCTACATATATTATCGGACTCGGAGTTACAGAGAGAAAAGTGCTCTTACACAAATTTACGGTTGAGTAGTGTCCAGGAGCCAATTTTGCCTACACAAATTTATAATTAAACAAACATGATTATGAAATATTCTTCTATAGTCGGTTACATTGTTAAGCTTGATGCAGTCATCCTGTTGGATGGTTTCTTACTACCAATTTAGTAAGAAAAGGGATCTTGTGTAATGGGATTACTTCCAGAAAGGTGTATCAGAAGGTTGTATATGCATTTAAACTTGTGTCAGATTTTTTCTAAAGCATTAGATCCTGCTTTGTTTTGGAGATCGATACTGCAGAAGTTTGCAACACCTGTAAGGACATAATTAATTCCTCTGGCACAGAGCATGAATATCTACAATTTGAAAGCTGTGGATAATTTGACTAATATAATGGGCACTTGCAGTCATTTTCCCCCTAGGAAAGAGGTCATGGGAATGGATCTGCGCCAAATGAATCTTATCGGAAAGATAGAATTAATGGTGTAAATATTAAGTCATAAGGTAATAATGCTTACTGGTGATTTGCGAAGAGGTTGACAGTTATGTTTTTTTTTCTTTTCAACCACATGCGGCTGTGGAGGTTGTGGAGGGTGCTTGGATCCAAGAGACTAAAATTAGTCTGACTAAAATCAGTCTCTTTGAGAGGCTAAAGTTCCAAGCACCCTTGACTAAAGAGGGGCTAAAACTAGTCTTGAGACTAAAATTCTTTAGTCAGGAGAACCCCTACTAAAATGTGGATTAGTCCTCTCTCTCCTCATTTAACTCCCCTCATTTAACTTAGACCATCCCCTCCTATTCGCTGGCGCGTGTGGGAATGCGACCTGGGCCATAGATGATTAGGGGAGAGGGAGGATAATAAATGTTCATTTAGTCTCTTTAGTATTTGGATCCAAGCATGGGTGAGGCTAGCAAGTTTTAGTCTCACTACTTTTACTCATGTGACTAAAACGAATCCAAGCACCCTCTAAAGTACATGTATATACGATATCGCAATGTTTGCTTAGGATCGAAACGGACTCTTCTCGTGCAGAGTTATGGAAATCTCAAGTTAACATGGGTTAAACCTCAAGTCGTATCGCGTCGTGACTCGTCAAAGCATGGAACGAACCCTTGCATGCAATAAGACGCTAGCTACTATAAAATACATACTCAATCCCCACTGCGTGTGCATCAAGGCATAGTAGTACGTACTCCTAGTTGTCAACGACGATCCCCTCATCATCAGATCACATACATCATATCGCCGGAGGATCACGATCATGACGTCGTCCTCAGAGCCGTCGCCATCGATCTGGAGCTCATGCCGCCGCAGCGTCGCCTCTGTCCGTGCCCAGCAGCTCACCGGCACGCACCTCCTCCGCATCGACGGCTACTCTGCCGCCGACCGGCTGGTCCTCGCCGGCGACTGCATCAAGTCCCGCGCGTTCACCGCCGGCGGACGGAGGTGGCAGCTGTCCTACTACCCCAACGGCCACGACAGGTTCCACCGCGGCGGCGCCGCCCCCGCCTCCGTCAAGCTCGAGCTCAAGGACGGGGAGGACTCGGCCACGGCGGCGTACCGGCTCAGCATCCTCGACGGCGACGGCAACCCGGCGCTCAGCTACGCCGTCGGGCCACAGCGCTTCGACCAAGCTTCCGGGTATAGCCACCGTGTCGACGTCCTGGCGGCGCCGGAGGAGCGGCGGGCGGCGCAGCGGCTCGCCGAGGACGGCTCCGACAGGCTCAGCGTCCGGTGCGACGTGTCCGTGACGAGGTTTGAAAAGGAGTCCTGGATCAAGTGCTATCTTCGGAAGTTACTAGATTGATTGATGAATTCTCGTGTGTCTGTCAACCACGTATATGGAAACCGAGATTAGTGTGTTTCGTGTTTTTTTTGAACTTATGTAACTCCTAGATAGATTGCATCGTGCTCTGGCATGTGTATAATTATATATAAGCTTTAATTTAGTCTTGCATAGCTAGTAGCCTAGTACTCTAGCTTTTCTCCGTTTGATTGATTGATTGATCAAATACCAACTTGATCTTTCGAGATTAATGATCTGATCGAGTCACATAATTTATGTCTGTTGGATATTTTTAGACACCACTCTTCGTACACTGAGTGTATGTGTGATCGTTCATCGATCAATTGCTGCAAAACACGAGTTACTCTGAATTAATTCTCAGTATCATCATGTCTAGCTCAACAGGTACTACTTTTTTAAAACTCAATTTTTATCAGACGACAACGTGAATATTAAACAATGTTCTTTAATATATATGGGTGTAGAACAAAGTAGGCTTACACTTCCATGGCAAACAGTACGTAGGTATTCAAATTCATGCCCAAGTACAAATTATCATCGGTCATAATTAGCTGCGATCAATCCACAAACCATCCAATCGACAGTCATATTATTTCTTCAAACAAGTCTTTAAGTTCATCCGAGACTTTAGCAAACAACCTCGGTCGGATTTGAGAAGAATATAGTCCTCGTGTTGTACGGGATACTACAACACCTCGCGTACGACAGAGGGTGTGGCCTAATGCCTCAACCTTATTACTCCCTCCGTCCCCTTATATTAGCACTTGGAGCATTTGAAATTTTTACCACAATATAAGCACTTGAGTGTGGGCCCCACATAGATTCCCAAGACAAAAAATCTCCCATCCGGCCATCCCCATCTGCTTTACTCGGTTGTTTCCCATCCACTCGTTCCCCACCTACCGCCGTCCGCCTCCCCGCCCCCCGCAAAAATCACGAACAGCGCCGGCCGCCTCCCCACCCACCGCCGCTCCTCATCGATGTCGTCCCTCCCCATGGAAGAAACGCGCGTAGAAGAGCAGAGGCGCCTGCGATCTGAGCGCCACTACCGGCAGCTTTTTGCGCGGCGGCGGAGGAACGAAGCCTGGGCGCGGCGGAATGCTGTTGCGCGACGGAGGGGAGGTCAGGAGGCGGCGATGCGTCGTGCTATAGCGGCCTTGGCATGGATCCCTGATGAGGATGCGGAGGTGTCGTCGGCGCTCGATCTGGAAGCGCCGTCTGGTGGATGTGCGGTGGCGACGGCTGTGGGAGGCGCAGCGGTGGGAGGCTCCGCGGCGGCGACAGCTGTGGGAGGCTCCGCGGCGGGAGGCGCAGCGGTGGGAGGCTCCGCGGCGGCGACAATTGTGGGAGGCTCCGCGGCGGGAGGCGTAGCAGTGGGAGGCTCTGCTGCGGCGCGCTCAGGTGGGACGGCGTCGGCGGCTTCTGCGGCTGTGGCGGGAGGCGCGTCCGAGTCAACCGCGGGAGGTGCCGCTGCGGGAGTCGTGGCACGTGCAGGTGGGACGGCGTCGGCGGCTTATGCGGCTGTGGCGGGAGGCGCGTCCGAGTCAACCGCGGGAGGTGCCGCTGCGGGAGTCGTGGCACGTGCAGGTGCGGCGGCGTCGGTGCCTTCTGCGGCTGGATGGGGAGACGCGGCGGCGGCGATGGTAGGTTCGAAGAGACCTATGCAGCCTCAGCTGCAATCGCTTCCTCCATGTTCCGCCTATATAGGGACATGTCATTATAGGGTATATATACGAAAAGGAATCGAGAGCTCGCCAAGATCAGGAACTAGGTACCATGATGAAAGATTGACACATCGCGAGGCCCCCGCGTCGCTCTCCTCCCATGGGCAACACGGGAGGCACTCAACCCTAGCCGCTGCCGCCTCTCTCCACCTTCTACGCCTCACCTCCGCTTGAGTATGGGACCGGAAGCCCGTGTGCCTACTAGGACGGCGGCGGTGGGGGGGGGGTTGATTCGGCGCGTCTTGCTTTGCTCCGAGCGGATCTGGGAGGAGACGGGGTGCGGCGGCGTGAGGATCTGCCGGTGGAGGATGCAGCGAGCGATCTGTGGTGGCCGCGAAGCGGCGTCGTGCTGCGGCGCTGATGGGTCGGCAGGCCTTGATGGTGGCGGCGGGGCTTTCTCTTCTGATCCACGCCGTCGTTGTGGCAGCGGGAGTTCGATTTGGGTCCTGTGAACCTGGATTGGACGTCCTCGGTCCCTCTGCCGGCAGTACCTTCCTCCGTGTGGTGGTGGTTCGTCGACGGCGGCTGGCGTGCTACTCGTCTTGCGGTGGCGGCATCGGGTCGAATTTGGGCCCCTTGCCTTCTGAGCGAAGCTTTTGGTGTCCTTCCGGTGTAGATGTCCTTCTGATTGGCCGAGCGCAGTTTGGGTGGAAACCTTGTCTGGCTTGTTTTACCGGGCCGGCGGCGGTGGTACTGTCTGTGACACCTACCTTGTTGAAGGTGCTGTTGAAGTCGTTAGTCAGTCTGTCTCCTGTTGCGCCTGTGGGTGTTCAAGAATTGGGTAAAAACCTAGCCTGTTTTCTTGAGGCCGACGGCGACAGTGCAGGCGCGTCGTCGAAGTTCTTGTTCATCAAGGCCGGGCAGTTCTCCTATGTGGCCACCCTGTTCAGTATTCAGCTCAATGCGGAATTGGCTTTCGATGGCGTAATAGCTCAAATATTGGTTGGTAGGCTGAATCTGTACCAAGTCTTTGTGTCGTTGCCTTGAAAGAAGCATCAAATCCTCAATGGTGGTCGGTGTCCAACGTTTCAGTACCTTTTTAAGGACTGACATATATGTTATAGCGACTTCGTCTTGACATTGGTATTTGTACCGGAAGAGTTGACATCACGGAGCAAGCTTGTTTGTCGCATAGGACTACTAGAGCACTTTTTTGCGGATGTAATTTTCCCCATCAGTTTTTCCTCTTCAATTTTCTTGATGTAATAATTCGGTGATTCTACCCACGGGTAGATGAAGCCGGATGTTTTCTTTGTGGCTTTAGCCTATCTTAATCAAGGCTGGATTCTATCCATTATCTAAAAATGATGAAAGATTGACCACATTTACTGACGAGTGCAGTGTACTGCAACGTGCTCGACCAATGGTTGAAACTTACAAGAGAATGATGTACGTATGGTCGACCATGTTCGACGCCACCTCCTCCACCCCCACCGCCCGCGCAGCTCCCAGCTCCATTGGCCTTCGCCGCCACCCATTGTCGTAGGCGCCGCTAACCATGTTGTCCGCCGTTTTTCCGCCGCCTCCTCTGCCCCCGCCACTAGCACCACCCTCCAGGGCCCCTCACCGCCCGATAGTCGGCACCGTCACCGCCCAGCCCTCCTCCCGGTGACCGTCGCCGCCGACAGGCCGACCGTCGCCGGGCCACCTTTTCTACCGCCGCCGATGACTTCTGACTCCAGCAATCCCGGCCCACTAACCACGGGTCGCTAACCCGACGGATGGCGGCGCGCGAGGCGGTGTGCAGCCGTTGCGCACACGCAGCCAATGGTTGGAACTTCAACGTACCTATAGTAAGTACTGCTACTCAATGACATCGAAATGCAATCTTTTATGTTTGCAAAAGGTTAATTACAATTTTCATTCGATACTTCAGAACAAAAAAACAACAAAAATAAATTTATAAATAAATAGGAGTAGTTTTTTTAGAAAATAAATAGGAGCAGCTATAAATCAACACAACACCGTTTCAGAGGAAGATTTAGCTCATACGACGCATCCGATATATCCGTGTTCGGCACGCAAGGACACGAACACGACACGCACTAATATATCTCTTTCCAAAAAAATTTCACTGCCATCTCTTCCTTGCTCTAGCCGATCTCATTTATTGGATTGGAATTAGATCATGTCGTCGTCTTCGTCCTCCGACCAGCTGCCGTCGCTCGGCGACTCATGGCGCCGCCTCCGCGACGCGCTCTCCTTCTCCAACGTCCGCGTGCGCGGCGTCACCGGCACGCACCTCCTCCACGTCCGCCGCTACTACCCGCGCGTCGACGGCGCGGTCTCCCCCGGCGAGTGCATCGAGTCCGAGTTCGGCGCCGGCGGCCGGCGGTGGAAGCTCCTCTACTACCCGAACGGCGCCGACGAGGAGCGGCGCGGCCAGGCCGCCGCGCAGCTCATGCTCCTGGACCAGCGCTTCTCGTGGCGGTGGCGCGCCACGGCCGAGTACCGGGTGACCGTCCTCGGCCGCGGCGGCGAGCCGGCGCGCAGCTGCGCCGTCGGGCCGCGCTCCTACCTCAGCGACGTGAAGCCCTTCGATGTGGAGGTCCTCGCCGCCACGGCGGAGGAGCAGAGCTCGGCGCGGCGGCGGCCCGTGGAGGACGACGACAGCCTTGTCGTACGGTGCGACGTCACCGTGCTGAATGTCGACATGGAGTCCCGCGTCATGTGGTGCCTTCGGAAATTTTTGAACTAGCTAGGTTCCCTCAACTGTACATATAGGTTTTAGATGCCTACTGGAGCTAGATTGCAGTTGAATTCTTGACAGTTTGTGGAGATATAAATAGATTTCGTTATTTTATTCTAAATTCTACCATGTTTATAAAGTATTTACTAATATTTAATAATACCAAAAAATGTATTATCCTGAATTCCTGACATACTTAACGGTGAATTGAATAATGAAACTATATTTTCTTACCCTGTTTGTATGTTTGCGATCCATCATTATTAACAGCTTCAACTGTAGTAAGGCATGTCTAATGGTCTGAGCACACGTAAGAGGGAGGGGGGTTGAAAAGCGTATGAGACTGGCTCTTCACATCACGCTAGTTTAACGATATTTGCAATGCTCATCGAGTATAAAATATTATTTCTAGTGGCTCTAAGCTACCTGTGGGCATCTATGTCGTAAGTTTTCTGAGGCTGCTGATGTTACTATTTCTTCTAGTGGCTCTAAGCTACCTGTTTTGCATCGGAATTTTTTTTAAATAATATTATTTTATTTTGAAATTACAAATTAAGTTCTCTGAAATACGAAATTACAAAATTGTGCTACTATCGTCTAATGGATGGACGAAATCTTAATTTTCGTCTACCTGTAGACGAAATTGCTATTTTCGTATGTCAGAAAGACGATTTTATTATTTTCATCTACTCAATATTATTTTCATCTACTCAATAGATAAAAATAGAATTTCGTCCAATGGGTAGACGAAAATGTACCTTGCTCCTCATTTTCGTCGGCCCCGTAGACGAAATCTACCTCCTGCAACATCCGGTCCTCAAACTGTCTCCTCTCTCTCTCCGGTTTGCATATGAGGGGCGGGGGGCGAGGCAGCGGCCGGGAGGGCGACCGTGCGGCCGGTAGCAAGCGGCGGCGGGGAGGCGAGCGTTCGGCGGCGGCGGCGGCCGGCCGGCCGGCGGGGCGAGCGTGCGGCGGGCGGGGCAAGCCGGCAGCTACGGCCGGGGCGGGCAAGTGTGTGGCGGCGGCCAGGTGGGCGAGCCTGCGACTGGGGCGGGGGCGAGCGTGCAGCGGCAACCGGACTGGCGCGAGCTTGCTGCGGGCGGGGCGAGCCGAAAGCTGCGGCCGGGGCGGGCAAGCGTGCGGCAGCGGCCAGGTGGGCGAGCCTGCGACGGCGGTGGGGGCGAGCGTGCGGCGGCGGTGCGGCGGCAGCCGGCCGGGCGAGCATGCGGCAGGCGGGGCGAGCCAGCAACTGCGGCCGTGCGCAGGGGCGGAGCTACAGTGTGGGCCATGTGGGCCTTGGCCCACCCTAAAATTTTGGCCCGAGACCCCTTAATCATTTGCTAATTGGCCGGTGATTTATCCCTAATCGATGCAACTTCCGTCTGTTCTGCTTCTTCACGAGAAAAGAGCCCCCACCGCCGTCCGTTCTGCTTCTGTACGAGAAAAAAGCCACCGCCGCCGTTCCCAACTTCGATCCCATCCTACTCCTCGGTCCTCGCGGATGCTACAGACGGACCACGGACGGCGTTGAGCCATTGACGAGCGCTGAGCACAGCAGAACAGGAAGCAACAGCCGATTGGTAATGAACATCTTATTCTCATGTTCTTCCTCCCTTTATCTCGTCTGCCTGCAATCTCATATTGGCCCTTGTTTGTTTGCCTGATTGCCTCTCCAGTAAGTCTTAGACTCGTAAGGTAGGAGACGCCATGATCGGCGATCGAAGATTGGTGAAAATACCAGGATTATAATTCTAAAGACAAGGTAAGTTAAATGTTGTGCTGCTATTTTAATTCAATTTTAGAATTTCAATATAAAATTAGGAATATTCAGACATTGCAAAATTCTCTTGTAGATTTATTGGAACATGAAGAGGAGTGGAGACATTGCATCTCTTTTTCAGAAATACACAGCAAAGAAGAAAGCTTCTTGTCCGTCTCCTTCCCATGTCACAGTTGTGCAAGAAGAGCCCATTGAAGCACCAGAAGGTCCACTCGTACAGGAAAATGCACCAGTGTCAGTGCCATGTTGTCAACCTTCGGCTGCACATAAAGAAATAGGGACTCCAATGTCGGCACCGGCTTATGATATTAGTCGGCTTCCACATGATCCAGGGGAGAGGCGACCCATTGCAAGTTATCCTGTCAATGATCAAGATACAATTCGGAGAGCATATATTCTTAGAGGTCCTTTGAAACCTTATAATCATGAATTTGAAAGGAGAAGAATTGGCAAAAGAGATCGGCAATTCAGTCCTGTTTGGTTATACAAATATCCTTGGCTTGAATATAGTATCAAATTGGACTCAGCATTTTGCTTTGTGTGCTATTTGTTTGCAAAGGAAAAGAGTAGGAAATCTGCCTTTATTGATGGTGGTTGGAGAAATTGGAACAGAACTGATGCACTTGATATACATGTGGGTGGTGTTACAAGTGCTCACAATGCAGCCCAAGAAAAATACACCAAATTTGTGAATCCCCAGACGGCAATTGATGACCATATTGTGAAGGTGGATAGTGAAGAGAGACGTCTCTACAAGATAAGATTGACTTATTCAATCAGATGTTTGAAGTTTCTTTTGCAGCAAGGATTGGCATTCCGTGGACATGACGAAAGTGAAGAATCTAGCAACAGGGGGAATTTCATTGAACTTTTGAAGTGGCTTGCTACAAATAATGAAGAGGTGGATAAATTTGTTTTGAACAATGCTCCAGGTAATTGCAAATTGACTAGCCCAGACATACAAAAAGATATTATTCAATGTTGTGCCATAGAAACTAGAAAGCAAATCATTGAAGAAATTGGTGAAGAATACTATGCAATTCTAGCTGATGAATCCAGTGACGTCTCTCATAAAGAACAGCTAGCCCTTTGCTTGCGTTTTGTTGATAGCTTGGGAAGGCCATGCGAGCGTTTTCTTGGAGTTGTTCATGTAGATGATACTACTTCTTTATCACTTAAGGAAGCAATTCAATCTTTACTTGTTAGCCATGGTTTGACGGTTACTCAAATCCGTGGTCAAGGCTATGATGGGGCTAGCAACATGAGAGGAGAGATTAAAGGGTTGAAAACTTTGATCATGAAAGAGTCACCTTCTGCATATTATATTCATTGTTTTGCACATCAACTCCAACTAGTTCTTGTCGCTGTTGCAAAGGGAAATAACGATTGTGTGTGGTTTTTTGATCAAGTGTCTCTCTTGCTGAATATTGTTGGAGTTTCTTGTAAGCGTCATGAAATGCTTCGACATCACCAATATGATAATATCATGAAAGCACTTGAATGTGGTGTGCTAGAAACCGGAAGTGGATTAAATCAAGAAATGGGGTTGCCTAGGCCTGGTGAGACCCGGTGGGGTTCTCATTATAAAACTGTGGTCAATATGATTGCTATGTATCCCACAATCCGTGATGTACTTATAGCTCTCGGAGAAGATACTTCACAAAGGGGTGATTGGCCGAAGATACATACTATGGTTGGAGTGCTTGATTCATTTGACTTCATTTTTAGTGCCCATTTGATGCTTGTGATTCTTGGATACACTAATGATTTGTCTGAGTGTTTGCAAAGAAAAGATCAAGATATTCTCAATGCAATGGCACTTGTTCATGTGGCAAAGAGTAAAATGCAACAACTAAGGTCTGATGGTTGGGTTTCATTTCTTGAAAGGGTCACTTTGTTTTGCAACAAGCATGTCATCCAAGTTCCTGAAATGCAACATAATTATGTGCCTTATGGACGATCAACATGGTTTGCTCGAAATCAAACAAATGATGATCACTTTAGAAGAGAAGTATTCATTGGAGTCATTGATCAAATTAGTCAAGAGCTTGACACTCGGTTTGATGAGGTAAATATGGAGTTGCTTTCTTGTATGGTTGCCTTGAGTCCGGCTAATTCGTTTGCTTATTTTGATGCAAACAAGATACACAGACTTGCTGAATTTTACCCCAATGATATTTCAAGTTCTAACTTGCTAAAACTTGACTTGCAACTGGAGACCTATATTGATGACATGAGAAGAGATGAAATGTTCAAAGGCCTAAACAACCTTGTTGATCTCTCAGTTAAACTTGTTCAAACAGGGAGGGATAAAGTTTATGATTGGGTGTATTTCCTTCTCAAAATGGTATTGCTATTACCAGTGGCAATAGCAAGTGTTGAAAGAGTATTTTCTGGATTGACCTTTGTCAAGAGTAAGGTGAGAAATAGGATGGCTGACAGTGTTTTGGATGATTGTCTATCCACTTTCATTGAGCGAGATATTTTTCTACAAGTGAATGAAGATGATATAATCGACACATTCATGACCATGAAAAAACGGAGGCCTGACAAGAATAAATAGCATGGTATTTTGCTTCGACTATTGTGAGTTTGTAAGCTACTAAGTTACAGTAAGCATATTTCATATTTTTATTTAAGATGGTTCTAAGATTTTTTTATTTAATCATATTATGTTTGGTTAATTATATATACTTGTTTATTGATTTAGTATATTTATCGTTTTAAAAAATTATGTTAAGTTGGACCACCCTAGTCTTGAATCCTAGCTCCGCCCCTGGCCGTGCGGCGACGGCCGGGGCGAGCTGGCCGCGGACCCGCGTTGGTCAAGCAAGCGTGCGTGCGGTGGGAGACCGAGTGCCGGCGGCGGATGTGCGGGCGGCTCCGTGGCGCTTCCGACCGGCTGCGGCGGCGGCTCCGGCAAGCGTTGCCGGCGGTGCGCGGCTCTTGTGCTGCGGCCCATGGCAGCAAGCAGCCGGCAGTGGCAACAAGTCACCGGTAGCAAGGTGGAGGTGGGCGGCGGTAATTTTCGTCCATCGAGCAGACGAAATCTATTTTCATCTCGTAAGAATAGACTTCGTCATGCATGGTAAATTTCGTCTATCCAGCAGACGAAATTTTATGGATTTTGTCCAACAGGCATGTGAAAATATTTTTTCGTCTAGTGAGCGGATGAAATTGCTATTTTCGTCTTCTAGATAGACGAAATCTGTGTTTTCGTCTAACCAGTAGACGATAGTAGCACATTTTTGTAATTTTATGTTTCAGAGAACTTAATTTATAATTTTGAAATAAAATAATATTAATTCAAAAAAATCCGTTTTGCATCTCTCAAGTTTCGGTCACTCCAAGCTCGCAGCTTGTTCTATATATAATTGCACAATTACACCTAACTTTTTTATCCATATATGAATACAAGTGCAATACAATAAACCCGCAGGCTACAAGGTGTTACATGAGTATTTAAGAAGTAAATACATGAGTATTAATTTAAGGAAACAGTACATGTGACAGTATCAATAAATCTCATGTGTCTGCATAATATAGTCTATAACTTGCAATGGCCAACTCGAGATAATTTAGAGTCACTTTATTAAAGTTTACTAGAGAAAGATTCCTATCTATAAAATAATTCACAAATACAGTATAATGTAACTCCTTCAGCTATATCTAACATATGTCATGTACCAATTACTGATCTAAGCAATAGAAGCATATTTCAAGAAAGGCAAACATTTTTCTTTATTGCTACAGAGATACAAGATAATCTTGTATTCAGAAAACGAGATTAGGGATTAGATCGAGTATAGAAATTACCAAAAAAATACGCCTTTAGTACACTACAATCCAGTTTTAGTGAGGAAGCTCTAACCAAATATATGCAAACCATCAGCAGGAGCTACATGTTTGGGGATATAATTTTGAAGCTTCATTAGCACTAGAAAATGCTTAAGCACAAAAAATGTAGCATAATCAAAATAATAATAACAATACAGGTGGCAACATACTGAGTATATATTCAGAGCTACTTGGAAATACACTTGCAGCCAATTAATTACCAATGAATTTGACAACTGCTTGTTTTGTATTAACTCGGATATATAGATATCAGGCTTAGAAAATGTAAGATAGTGGACAAGAAAACAAAATAAACAAGGCTAGAATTTTGTTTGTGTGAACTCAGTACCTGATATTAACTCAAATACCTTTTGAGAGAATAATTAAGGAGAAAATACCAGACCATAGTTTTTGCAAGCAA
This sequence comes from Echinochloa phyllopogon, assembly GCA_033239725.1. Lineage (NCBI taxonomy): Eukaryota > Viridiplantae > Streptophyta > Magnoliopsida > Poales > Poaceae > Echinochloa > Echinochloa phyllopogon. Next base: position 34,304,672 of record BTCW01000008.1, read on the forward strand.
AAATATGAACACGAGTGAGAGCCAGAAGTGCTTAGTTGGAAACTTTAATCTGTGGCACAAATAAGACACAGAACATAGTTTTTCTTATTTTCTTTGTGTCGTTTTTTGTTTCATAAAACTCTTTGTTGGACTGTTTTGTTTTGATGCTTTAATTAATATATAATCAGCAGAGGCTTGCCTCTCCTGTTTCATCAAAAAAAATAAGAGTCTAAGTATAGTCAATCAATCAGGGGAGTCACAATAATTATGTGTTTCATATTTTTAGTTTTAGTACACACCAGCTGGCAGTGAGCCATCTGGGCCGGCCCATGTCCACGCTAGTTTGCGGCCTGCTGCTTTTGTACCATTCGTGGGCCTCTTGTCGATGGTGTGTGGGCGGGTCTCTAATTGACTCATCCATATAGCAAGCAAGCTCATTAAAAGGCCCAATTTCACGTCGATTAGTTAACGTTGGGCTGCAAGTTACGGAGGCCGAAACAGATCGAAGAAAGAAGCCTACCATCCAATGGTAGAAACTGCATATGGGCCGTGATCGCCGCGGCTCTCAACCGCAGGGCACCAAGCGCGCCGTGAGCCCGTGACTTAGGCGCGTGATGCAAAAAATTACATCAGCCGAAGATGATATCATGGGCCGGTAGGAGATTTAGGCCCACAGCTGCTTGCATGCTGCTAGGCATCGCTTACCTGTCCTGCTCCTCGCATGCTGCTTGCCATTTTCCTGTGTTGCTCTCCTTTTTTTTGTAAAAAGAATATATATTAATATCTCAGCCCCTCATCAATCAATACATATAGTCGTTCATTATTACACGCTTATATAATCGATAAGTCATGAAATTAAGAAAATACAATGTTGAAAGTCTCAACTATAAATGAAAGGTGTAGTCCTCATCATAAGAAAGGATCAAAAGGTAATTCTATTTCTGAAACGCCAACCATGAGCGGCAAAGACCTCCATGCTGGCGAACTCAAGCCTCGTGCAACCTATACTCACTATAGGACGATCGTCCACCTTCTGTAGCAATGAACAAAAACAGGTCCAGTGTGTTCCTCTAAAGAGTACCTGCAAGTAGGAAGTCACTAATCCCTTGCCAAATACCACATCGTTGATATCTAAATTGCCGCTTACGTTTTTATTTTTTATTTATATTAATTTCGTCGTAATTTTTTTCTACTTATTTTTATTTTAATCTTCTTTTTTATATGTGTTTGTCTTGTCCATTCATCATCTCTCTTTGTTTATTGTATTCTTTTTTTCTGTCGTATCTTTTGTTCTCTTCTCATTCTTTGGTGCCTTTTATTTTCAATTCGTATGGTTTGTTCCAAGGGTATACAAATTGTTTGGTAGGTGAGTTTATATAATTTATTCTAACTGTATATATATTTCTGCTGTGAGTTCATATACTTTGTTCTAGAGCCATATATTTTGTTCTACAAGTTCATATATTTTATTTAAGGTGCATAATTATTTTGTTCTAAGCTTACACTTTTATTCCATGAGTTCATATAATTTGTTCGCTGTGCATGATTGTTTTGTTCGGTAACTTGGTGTAATTTGATATAATGCTAAAACTTGATAAAAATTATCTTTAGAAAACATCATCCGAATATAGTAATGTGGGGTCTTGTTTTGGTGATCTTATTATAGGATATAGAGTTGTCTAATCAGAATTTAATTTGAATAGTAAGATTTGAATTTATAACTTTGTTAGTTCTTTAATTTTTTAGAATATGATGATGTCAGCTAATTTGTCTTGTAGTCATGGGCTCAGTGGTTGTGTTCATTCGTATTGGGCTGACTAGCACGAACAACTTGGGCTGTTGAGACTTCCCTGGTCCAAACGCCAAGTTACTCAAAGCCTTTGGGCCAAACAAAACCATCAATAACAATATCTGACTCAATGGCACTGTGACAATGGTAGCGCAAAATTGCAAAATCCAGAGCATCAGAAACTCTTGATCTTCTACTACACTCTAAACAAAAATCCTGAATTCTTCTATCAAGCATCCCGAAGAATTGACACAAACTGAAAATAATCACACGTACGTCCACCGTACCCCTATCGCCAGATCCTGCTGCCTCATCTCGATCACTCACCGTTTATTCTTCTGAACCCTTGCCTTCTGACAAGCTGCCCGTGTTCTTCTGCTCCTCCGACGACCCCTCGCCGGCGGCGGTCCAGTACCGCTTGACGGCGAAGAGCACCTTCTCGCGGATGTTGGGGCTGTCCTCATGGTTCGCCATCAGCGTCTTCCACCGCATACCCTTCACCGTCCTCTGCACCTTCAGCAGGATCTCGACGTCGTCCCGGAGGATCACCGTGCCTTCAGGACGCAGGATCCGGTCCACCTCCAGCAGAATGTCCTCCATCTTGCACCTACTCCAAGTTCAGAGATCAACATGTCAAAGCAGAAACATCACAATTTGCACATCCCTCAGAGTGGCAGCAGGCACTATGGTACATCAATCTTTGCAAGGGATATATATGGTCGAGCAAGCCAACAACACAATTTGAGTTTAAATAACACAAGTTAATAAGAATTTCGATTCACAAAAATATGGAGATTTTGATTCTAATTACCTGTCCTTGTAGAGGGTGAAGATGCCATTTGCGTGTATGAGGTCGTATGTTCTTGGGTAAGTGGAGAAAGCTTCACACCTGAATTGGAAGCAGAGCCAAGAGTTAATTAACAGACAAAAGAAATCACACTTTTGCATACTAAATTATATGAAGTTTGGCTGAGGAACATATAAGGAAACAGAAATCACATCCATTTCCAGCGTGATTCAGGCCATGGAGGAGAAGGGCAGCAGCTCGGCTCGGCCGTAACCGTAACCTACCAGTCGTGGTACATGCCGATGAGGCCCCTCTCGTAGACGACGCCGAGGGTGGAGAGCTCGGCGGCCGTGGGCACGACGTTCATGACCCACGCCTTGGGCGAGAAGATCGCCGCCGCGAACCCGCCCACGCCGGCGTTCATGTCCATGATGTTCCGGTACCTCTCGCTGCTGAGCTTGTAGTTCACCTTCTTGTACGCCGCCACGTGCCGCTCCCACCGCCGGTTCTCCTCCGCGTACGTCTCCGCCGTGAACCCCGGCACGGCGCCCGCCGAGATCCGCGGCGGCGTCGCTGTCAGACGCGCCGGGAACGGCTGCAGCTCGCCGGCGCCGGCCCCAGCCGCCGGCGTGATGCACGTCTCCATGTTCTTGTACCTGCACGAGGCCGGAGCCAACGTTGGTTGTGTTACATTTTTCTTTCATTTCAACGTGCACTGAACATGGCCGGAGCCGGTGGTGGTGAATTGTGTCTTTTTTACCAGACGTCGTCGGGGTTGGCGTCGTCGCAGGCCCGGGCCGCCGCCGGCCTGTTTGAGCAGGCGGCGGCGGCGGGGTCGAGGCGCTTGCGCCATATGCCGATCTCGTTGATCTCGGTGACCTTCTCCCAGCAGAGCATGGCGGCGTACTCCTCGATGCGCCGCTGCTCGGCGGCGAGGTCGGCCTCGGTGCGCTCCCACGCCCGGTGGTTGGCCTTCCAGTTGATCGGCGGGCCGGAGAGCACCCAGTAGCCGCCCGGCCGGAGCACGCGGTCGATCTCCATCATGTACATCCCTCCTGCGGCGTTCATGCATGCATGTCATGTCAGAATCTGCGGCGGCGTTCATGGCGGCGCGGCGCCGGCGACTTACCGTTGGCGCCCCAGGGGATGAGGCAGCGGGAGCAGTGCGCCATGTCGAAGGAGCGCGGCGGGAAGGGGAGCTTGACGGAGCCCAGGACGCCGATGAACGCCGGCACGCCGCGCTCCAGCGCGAACTGCACCTGCGCCTCGTGCGAGTCCCGCGGCGCGAACGACATGGCGATCACGCCCCGGGAGTCCAGGTACGCCCCCAGGCTCGCCACCTGCATATATGCAACAATGGTGGCATGGATCATGGAGGCATCACATCAGGGCAACAATGGCGTGCGTCAATGGAACGTACGCCGCAGCCGGTGTCGAGGACGGTGCGGACGTGGCCGGAGGCGAAGGGGACGACGGAGGAGAGGCGATCGATGTACTCGTCGGCGCCGTGGGGGAACTGGGTGCCGCCGCCGGGGAAGCGGAGGAGGGCGCCCTCGTACTGGACCCAGTTCTGGACGGCCTTCTCGACGGTGAGGCTCTTGTACGGCGCGTTGGCGAATGGCACGTAGTCGCGGCTCCTCGGCCACGGGAACGGCGTCACGTACCCCGCCGGCGCCGGCACCAGGCACCGCAGCCGCTCGACGGCGGCGGGGCAGTGCCGCTCCCGATACACCATGTTCCGCCGCGGGAACTTCATGGCGCGGTCCTGGTCGTGGCACGGGGTGTGGTCCGCCAGCGCCGCCGCGCACGGCGCGAACTCCACCGGCGGCGACGACGACGCGTTGGCGCCGCCGTGGTGCGTCTCGAAGCTGAGCCCCGCGGCGGCGACGGCGTCGGGGCCGCCGCAGGAGGAGAACGACGACGCCTGGAGGTTCACGGCGGCGGCGATGCGGTCGCCCTTGCCGTAGCCGCTGCGCTGCCACGCGCCGAGCAGGTAGAAGAAGCAGCACAGCGCCATGGCGATCACCAGGCTCAGCGGGCTCCGTGCCCCCGAGCTGCCGCTCTTGCTCGCCATGGCGGCCAATCGAGGAGTGGATTCGATCAACCAGCAATCGATCTGCTATATACCAAGAACAATAAACAATTTGAACACGACGGATCGAAAACACAAAATGTGACAAATGTGCGACGGATCAATCGGAGTGCGGAATTGAATGTAAGTAATGCGAACCCTGATTGCAGTTAATAATTGGATCGATCGATTACCGATGTGGTAAATCTGGACGCTGTTCCCGCATTTGATCGGGGGGAGGTGAGGAGGAATAGGTGATGCGGTTTTGGGTTGGATATGCAGAGTAACGAGAAGGAGAGAGAACCGGATCTTGGGAGCTGAGCGCGAGAGAGAAGAGGGCCTAAGAAAGAGGAGAGTACTCCAAGCTTTTTTTTTCATTTTCGGAAATGGTTTGAGAAATATGATGTCACACTCTTTTGGGCTTATATAAAGGAGAAACGAGCACTGAATCACTGATATGGTTCACCGGATTGCTATAAAAAATATTAGCTGATGCCAAAATATGAAAAATACTGCATGCGCAGCAATGGACTCTCGACATGTACTTAGTTGCAGATGTGGTGTACATTAATCATATTGTTTATTTGTTGAAACTTGTAAAGTTGTTTATTTTTTCTATTATATTTTTTATTGTACTCTATATTTGTTAAAAAATCAAAAAGTTTACTTGATATATTTCCTTGTAGAATATTTTGTAATTCCAATAAGTAAATGTCAAGTGCTTACCGTCGTTAATACAAATAGAAAAAAAAACAAAGATGAAGAATGTTCTGGCTACTGTATTGGTCTGAGGTTGGAGTTAACACAAATAGAAAAAAAAACAAAGAGTGAAGAATGTTCTGGCTACTGTACTGCTCTTAGGTTGAAGTGCCGGGATTTTTCTTTTTTTCCCCACACGCATGTGTCCCACCCCGACTGGCCGGATCTAAGGACGTAGGTATTCTCTCTTCCATTCCCCTAGATGAATTCCCTGCGCGTTGCGTCGGATATTTTGCATAAATTTTATATAATTATTTAATGTATTTGTGAAGTTTTCAGCACGCGAATGTAAATTATTCTATAAATTTTATTTTAATTTGCAATAAAAAAACTACTACAAATTACATATTCTATGAGGTCCTTTTTGCAAAACTCATGGGACCTTGTCTTCTTCCCGAAATCCCGATAGCAGGCTCGCAGCCCACCGGCGGCACTTCTTCCCGATAGCAGTCTCGCATCCCACCCGCGGCGCGGGAGAGACAGCTCGGCTGCCGCACCTGGTCCTCGCGGCGGAGCATGCCTGCTCGCCCACCCGGCCACCCGCAGCAGCATCAGCCCCTCCCAATGGAACTGGAGCAATCCTGGGTCGGTGGCCCGCGCGGTGAAGCTCCCTGCACGGCGGCGCTCACCCGGGCCGGTGCGGCGGAGCTGAGCCAGGCCGGCGCGGCGACGCTCTCCTGGGCTGGTGCGGCGGAGTCTTGTGCGCGGCAGCGCTCACCCGGGCCAGCGCATCGAAGCTCCCCTGCACGCGGCGCTCGCCCAGGCCGGTGCGGCGGAGCCGAGCCAGGCCGGCGCGACGGCGCTGCTGTAGGTGCTTCTCACCGCCTTGTTTCCCTCTTGCGCATACCTGCAGGCAAGCCGACTATCCACATCCACCGCGTGCGGTCGAGTGACGGCGCGGCTGCGGCGGCGTCGCTTCCTGCGCCTGGGCGACCTACTCGCGCGGCTCCGCGACACCAAGGTCCTGGTGCGTCAACGGTCTGCAGTTCGGGAACGGGTAGCGGAGGGTAGGCAAAGGCCAGGGCGATTTTATGGAGACATGCGATGGGGATGCGAGGTGGAGGTGGAGGTGGAGGCGGACGGGTGGAGAAGGTGAGAGGGCGGCGCGGCTGGGAGCTGAGCAGCATCAAGAGCCGCAAGTGGGTTGCGGGCGGCTGTGGTGGGGATGCGACGAGGCTGCACTGGGGAGGTGAGGGGGGCGGCAGCGTGCTTCAAGCACGGTGGGCGGCGGCAAGTGTGAAGTGGGGCCGGGGATGACGTGGCATAGCCGAGAGCCGAGAGAAATCAGTCTTGATCTGTTAGTGGGTATTAATTATATAGTTGTTATAGATTTCATCCTCCCCTCTCGACTGATTTCCTCTTCCGTTGATCGCCCACGAGTTATTTATGATTTTTTTGTCTTCTTTCTTGGCCATTAGATTGTAATTGTACCTACCAACATTATTTTTTAATGACGTGGCGCAATGTTTTACTGAGACCTCGACGTGGTTTCAGTCCAAGAATATGTCCACATCTCGTGCGGTCAATGTCAGTTTGACAACCAATGCAAGTGACAATTTTGAATGCCGTAACTGAACTATTTTGTGACGCATGGTGTAGTTCTTTTTTATAAACTGGAGCTTATTGGATGGAAGATGAGAGTCGACTTGTTGTCATAGTATACTTTTTGTTGATATATGACATGTCATATTAAGTGATCCTATATATGCATATAGCGACGAAAAATAAGAAATTCCGAATATTCCGACGAAATTTCGCCGAAAATGTAAACCATGGGTGGTGGTGTAGTTCTCTTTTTATAAACTGGAGTGATTGGATGAAAGATGTGTGTGAACTTGTCATATATACGCGTCCTCGAGTGCTCTGCTAACCTATCAAAGAAGAATCATTGCGAGATGTGGAACGGGCTAGAGCACGCGGCGACGGTCGCGCAGCCGGTTGGCTTCGACGCCCTCGGCCTCATCTCCCAGATCCGGCAGGCGGCGCGCACGGCTCGCCAGAACAGCAGCGACTGCGAGCACCTCGCCCGCCGCGTCGACATGCTCGCCGAGCTTCTCCCGCGCCTGCGCCACGACGACCCGTCCGCCCTCCGGCCGCTGGCCGGGCTCAACGACGCGCTCGCGGAGGCGCACGACCTCGTCGTCTTCTGCCATGGGAGGGGCCGGACCTACCGCTTCCTCGCCGCCGGCAGCATCGCCGAGCGGTTCAGGGACGTCGAGAGGAAGATCGACTCCTACCTCCTGCTCATCCTCGTCCTCACCCACATCGCCATGGATCGCCGCCTTCCGGTCCACGCGACGACAGCGGCCCTGTCGCCGCCGCCGTTCCCGCGAGGAGCCCGGAGACGGCGAGCAGTTCACGCTGGCGGAGATCACCGTGGCGACGAACAACTTCGCCGTCGTGCTCAGCGACGACGATGAAGACGGGACGGTGTACAGGGGCAGGCTCCACGACGGGCGCGAGGTCGCCGTCAAGCGCCTCAAGCCCGGCGGGCTGCACGGCGGCGGCGCCGCCGACGACGCCTTCGGCACGGAGCTCGCCATCCTTGCGCCGCTCCGCCACGGTCACATCGTCCGCCTCGTCGGCTGGTGCGCCGAGGACGGCGAGCGCCTCGTCGTCACCCAGCTCACTGGCAGCGGCAGCTCTCTCCACGACCACCTGGCACCTGCACGGCCGCACCACCACTCCGGTGGCGGCGTCGTGGAAGGCGCGGGTGGAGGTGCTGCTGGGCGCGGCGCGCGGCGTCGAGCACCTGCACCGCCGCGCCGTGCCGCTCGTCATCCACGGCGGCGTCACCTCCTCCATCATCCTCCTGGATGCCGCTCCGACCTGGGCGCCGCGCCTGTCGGGCTTCGGCGCAGCGGTGTGGCACGCCGCCGGCGTGGACTCCCAGCCAGTCGATCTCACCGCCTTCGTCGGCGCCGCCGTGCGCGGGTATGCCGTCCCGGAGCTCCTCAGCACGGGACGGATACGGCCGGCGAGCGACGTGTACAGCCTCGGCGTGGTGATGCTGGAGGCACTCACCGGAAAGCCGCCGGCGGTGACCGTCTGGGACGAGGCGACCGGGAGCATGGCGCCCATGACCTTGGCGACGTTCGCGCTGCCGAGCATCCGGGCAGGGAGGCTGGTGGACGTGCTCGACCGGCGGCCGGCGCCGGAGCCGACGGCGGCGTGGCAGCTCGAGCCACTGCAGATAGTGGCGAACACGGCGGCGCGGTGCCTATGGCTGCACGGGGATAACCGGCCGGCGATATCAGAGGTCGTCGCCCTCGATCAAGCACTCGAGCTCATGCGCAGACGTGGACATTTTCAATTCTAGGGTAAAGGGCTTGTCGTCGTATACTCTCTTCGTTCGAAATTACTATTCATTATTGACTTTTTCTCACAACGTTTGACCATTCGTCTTTTTTAAAAACTTTATCCAAATATGTGAAAAAATAAGTCATACCTAAAGTATATATAATGATAAAGTAAGTCACAAATAAAAGAAATGAAACTTATAAATTTTTTTAAATAAGACGAATGATCAAACGTTACGAGAAAAATCAACAACGAGTGGTAATTTGAAATGGAGGTAATAGCTCTGGAATCGAATGAAGATCCTTTAGTAAACTATACTGTACTTCAAACTATTAGAGTGCTAAAGTCGGTTAGATTATTAGACTTCGAACCCATCTATTCATTCAGCGGACTACGTACTTGCTGGTTGCCATGTTGTTTGTTAAGTAACATATATATACTAACATGTTGTAGACAGTTTGTGACGATGAAGGCCGTACGCTAGTAACTCAAAACATACATATTTGTATGCCTTTATTTGGTTGGCAATATTTTACTAAGACCGTGGTTCTGAGGCCTATATTCTTAACCTCAAGGTTATTTTATATTGTATGTTCCTTTTCTGAAGATTAATATACTCGCACACGACTAGTCTATATACGTATACCTTTGGTTTTGAGTTATTATTGGGAATATAAGGAGACTATACTCCTTTATAATATATGGGGTTTCTCATTTCGGACTCTGAGCATCTCTGGTGGTATCTTACTATTACTAATTGGAGGCTCTTTTTTGAGCCTCCACGTTAATCCTTACGAGACGCGCTAGGAAAAAAACATAAATGCTAAAAATTTATACAAAAATCAGAAACATCTAGCCATAAATTTAGAAGACTCTAATTATAACCAATAATAATAGCCATTAGATTTGTTTTCTAAAAAGTTACCCACATTTACAATTATGAAAAATAGCCTAAAATAACCCCCAATAGTTGCATTGAAATTACCCACCTGTGCCATTAAAAAATAATCTTAATTACATTCCATACTTGATTCATTGTTCATCGGATCCCTACATATTCTGCTCCTTGGATCTCAATAGAACAAGCAATGCAACCAACTGAAAATCTACTTTGATTCATTGTTCATCGGATCCCTAATTGGCATCGCCATCGATCTATATATCTTGCTTCATTTGTCAGCATTTTGGCACAGCATGCAACCAACTGAAAATCTACTTTGATTCATCCACAAACGCGAACGATGTCCACTCAGAAAAATCAAACAACTGGGCCTCTGAAAGTGAGCCTACATTTGGCTTTCTCCAAAATCTCACCAATGAACTTGAGTCATGCTGAATGATGTTGATTTCAGCTAGAACATAGAAGCATGTACGGTGGTGAACTGGTGATAGCCCTGAAAAGGATGGACTTGTATACAGAGAATTCACATATACGCGGCCCTTGATCATACATTTCTCCTGCATTCGACCAATTTTTGTGTGATCTGGGAGAAAATGCCATCTGCCATTGACTTGCCAGTTATATGCCCATGCCACCAGTGTGTTAAAACTAACTAATCATCCCATGGATGCAAGGCTTAATATAACTTCGAGGCAGAATCGGCCTAGTACTGAACTACTAAGGCACATAAATGACTATTATTGGATTCTTATTTTTTAGAGTTCTTACATGTGAGTATGTGACCTAGCTAATGTTTCAATAGCAGACATCAGTGTAAACCGAAAATCGATCTGTCTTCCCGAGTTCACGCTTCCATTCCAGAGCAGGATGCAGGCAACACAAACAGCAGGAAAATGGCTTTGCGCAATGCACAGCTTACTCGAATGCTCAGTCCAGTCAGCAACACAAAATTGCGACTCAGAGGCCATAGCACAGGCCACAGGGGCATGGTCATGCGGAGGGTAGAGGATGTTTTGCTATTCAGATGATGAGAATGTAAACATTCACGTTCAGGTTCGTTCTAGTTCACCTTAGAGAAAACATCATGCAGCCAATTTTTGGGTGGACCGATGCCTTCAGTAATCGCATCCCGTTTGTCCTCTGGATAATCCTGTTGTGTCAGCAATTCGACTATGCTTATGCTATTAAATCTGAACAATCTAGGCCTGCTAAATCTGAACATCCATTTGATTGGCCTGCTAAATCTGAACCGTCCATTAAAATGAAAATGCGGTCTCATCCAAATTCAGGACAGGATGTGTAGTATTGAAGATGCACGCACTGATTGCTGCAAGTTGTTCCGTTGAGTGACGATTTCCCACCATCAGGGGCTTGCGGCATGAACGAACTTTCCACACCTGTTCTGAACTTTTGGGACCTGAAGGTGAAAGATGATTCTGAACGTTCAGAGCGGCTGCACTCTGCACGTACCATGCTGTGACACAGGACGAAGGACCGACTGATGGAGACAGGAACCGTCGGCGACGGACACGACGAAGGTGCCGGCGAGGTCGGCGGAGCCATGGGTCTCTTAGACTTCCTCGACGTGGAGCCGCCGCCGCGCGCTAGACCTCCTCCGATCCTCTGTCGTCGGCCTCACCGTTAACCCCGACGAGCCCAGCCCCCACTCGGCGCTCAGGCCGCTGCCGGGCGTAACATGCCGCCGCCGGCGACCAGAACAGACGTACAGAACGCGGCAAGGATTTGGCCCCGCAAAGTGGAGCAGCAGCCGGAACATGGCGGCGCTCCGGCGAGCCGAGACACGAGCAAGCGGCAGAGCAAGCCGGTCGGGGATTCGGGGGTGGTCGGTATTTGAAATAACGACCACCCCTTGGGTCCATATTAGCCGTCAGATCAGCAACGAGCGGTCCGGATCGTCCTTTGGACTTGGTCAAGCTTCCTTCCTCGCTGCAGCCAGAGCCCAGAGAGCGGAGGGTGGACGCTCGCACGCCACCTCCTCCTCGCCGTTGGTCAACATGTCTGGGATTTATAACAATAAACTAGAGAGCGGCGTCCTTGTTGGCTTCAGCCAGCGGTCAACGCCAACCTCGCCGGCTATCTGGCACAGCCGCCATGGTCAGCGTCGTTGACCACCGACACACTCACTCACACACACACATGGTCAGCATGTGCAAGCTCGCCTACTGCTTTCTGTCCTCCACTCTCTCACCACTGACGTCTTATCTTCTTCATTCCAACGTCAACGTGTGGCTTAATTAATTAGCTCCCAACAATCTTGCTCCACTTTCCTAATTAATCTTCCTACTATATAAATACACGTTCGATCTCCGTGCTTGCATCTCATCTCACCACACCATGGCGTTCCGGCAGCAGCGTCGTCTCCTAGCTCTAGCTCCTCTCCTATCCCTGCTGCTGCCGCCGGCGGCCGTGTCGCCGCTCGCCGCCGCGACGGGCCCCGGCAACATCGCCGTGTTCTGGGGCCGGAACAAGGACGAGGGCACGTATAGACTTCCAAATGGGCGGCCCGGCCCTAGCCCGATCTGGCCCGGCCCGGTGCGGCCCGGCACTATACAGGCCCAACAGGCCATCGTGCCGGGCCGGACCGGGCTGCCGTGCCGACCTGCCGGCTAAGGCCCGACACAATGCGCTGTTTTTTGGGCCGGGCCGGCACGGCGGCCCGACTGGCCCACTGGGCTAGGCCGGCCCATCGTGCCTGCGCAGGCCCATCGCCGCGGCGGCAGGCGGATCGGCGGCGGCGGCGCGCCGCTCGCGACCGTCTCGCGGCGTCGGCCCTCGGCGGCACGGCGGCGACAGGCGGCAGGAGGAGCGCTCGCGGGGCCGCAGCGACAGGAGGCGGCCCGTCGGCAGGGGCGGCGCACCATCTCGGCGGCGACGCGGCCTCCATGTGGCGGCGCAGAGGAGGGACCAGCTCGGCGGCGGGGCAGGGGGCCGGCGCAGCCGTCAGCCAGAGCAGGGCGGTGGAGGAGGGTGCCGGCTCGGCGTCGGGGCAGGGGGCCGGCGCAGCCGTCGGCCGGAGCAGGTGGGTGGAGGAGGGGTCCGGCTCGGCGGCGGGGTGGAGGAGGAGTACGGCTCGGCGGCGGGGAAGGGCACCGACGCAGGGGCGGCTCGGGAGGGGAAGGGTGATGAGTCGAGAGGGGAAGGGAATGGGGAGGCGGCGGCTGAGGGAGGGGAGGGGTGAGGAATGAGAGAATTAGGGTTCCTAGCAAGGACAAGGGCACGTATAGACTTCCAAATGGGCGGCCCGGCCCTAGCCCGATCTGGCCCGGCCCGGTGCGGCCCGGCACTATACAGGCCCAACAGGCGTGACGCTGACGGCGACGGTGCGGTGCGCGTACCCGGACGGGAGCGCCGTCACGGCGGCGCTGGCGACAGGGCTCTTCGACCGCGTCCATGTCAGGATGTTCGGCGGCGACCTGCAGTGCGAGTGGGGGCAGTTCGACTCGTGGAACAAGTGGGCGGCGGCGTACCCCGGCAGCAAGGTGTTCGTCGGCGTCGTGGCGTCGCCGGAGGCGAACCCGGACGCGTACCTGTTCCAGAAGGATCTTTACTATGGGATCCTGCAGTTTGCGGAGAAGGTGCCCAACTATGGAGGGCTCATGATCTGGGATAGGTACTATGACAAGATGAACCACTACATCAGCAGCAGCTAATTAAACATTTGGTTTGGTTCACCTTGATGAGCATATATAATGTTCAAGACTTCAAGTTTATTATACTGTTATTATTATCGACAAATAAAATGGGGGAATAAACATATGGTACTATGACAGTAAGTCATCAGTTCAATGTTTCTTGTGGCAATGTCATGCTCTTCAATTTTCGCATGCTCCTAGCTGTGCAGAGACCGAGAGTGGCATCGGAAGGTAAGTGTTTAAGCCAAAAGGGGATATCAATGTTTCTTGTGACAATAATCCGGATGCTGACAACGTATTGTAGTACAACAGTCATGCGCAGCTATGATAGAATGGTGAAAACGACTGTGAACGAGTAGGGAATTAGCACGTAGAGAGGAAAAGCAAGGAGCAATATAATGGTCCATCATATCATCCGGCGATGCCTCCTAGCACTATCTTATTAAAGTTTAACATTTGCAATGCTTCAGTACAGATCTGGAGGACAAACAAACTGCACCGATGGAAAAGATAAAAACAATAAAGCAGCTTACGTGGCATCGCCGGCCATCAGGATTAGCAACCCTGCAACAGCGACTAGATCGGTCAAATAAAGCAGCTTGCGACCTGCTTAATTATTAACATAAGATTGCGCATGTCTCCCGTGCCCAATGCAACGTAAGCCTGTTGGATATGTTCCAAATTCACATCCACGATATAGGTCAGGCTTGGGCCAGAGCGAAGCGGAGGCCCATTGTGTTATGGTTTCTCTCAGAAAGTGCACAGTTTAGTCCCATCTTGGTAACGCAACCAAGTACGGGCGCGTGATCAGCCTATATATATGTAAGCCTATGTAGACGGTAGGGTAAGACAAGACAAGACAAGGCAAGACAGATAAGCCATGTATTATCCCTACTTGTAAACTCTCCTCAACAGTGATTGTCTTCCGTGGTTTTTTCCCGCAAGGGTTTTTCCACGTTAAATCGTGTCTCGTGTTCGATCTTGTTTTCGCATTATTTGCTAACAAGTGGTATCAGAGCTTGGCACGAGATTATCTAAAAAAAATATTAGAGTCTCAGTTTTCTTCGTCGCGCCGCCAGTCGGATCAAATTCGTTGACGTGGAGTTCAAGACGCAATCGATTTCCGTATTATGGCCACCATGAAGATCTACCATGAGGGTTTTCAGAGTTGCTCGTTGGATGTACACACGAAGTGTACCAGACTGCAGGTTATTGCTAGAGTTACACAGTAATGTTTCTAGATTATTTACTGCAGATTATGTTCTTCTGGTAATTTCTTTCATATGGCTTTTATGAAATATGATTTCCGCTGCTGAGATATTGAGATTTTGAAGAGATATTGGGATTACTATTTGATCACTTTGAGTTAATTCATTTGATGTTTTGACAACATCGTCCATGTCATCCTAGTGGTACCTTTTACTCCTATGGAGTTGGTTAATTGAATGTGAAGGTTTTGCTCCGAATTGAGTTCGAGGTGGAGGATTCTAAGTGCAACAGAGGAAGTTTTGTTTGACTAGATACTACAGTGTTTTGTATTGCGGGAGCAGTACGTTTATTGTTGTCTTTGCTCGTGTTGAGGGATCTAGTTCAGAGTTGCTGCATAGATACTATAATGTTTTGTACTGGCCAACATTCAGTACATTTATTGTTCAAGGTGGAGACGTCCACTCATGACTGCACTACTGTAGAGTCTATTGCAGAGGTTTATACTTCGTTGGTTGCACATTTATGCCCACATCTGAACCGTGTTTGAATGGAACAGTAATTGAGTTCTTCACTAGATATTTATTTAATACCACAGGTGATATTGCGACTTTATGTCGTTTAATGATTGAGCATTTATTTTTCCGAGGCCAGTTGCACAGACTCAGACTTTTGCTGGGATTATGAATTTGTTGAAGGCCCAGATTGTTCGTCTGCTTTGTTGATAACTGTGTGTGTTTGAACCTATTGGTTATTTGCTCAAGTGTTGGGAGAATACTCAAGTGATCTTATTTGTCCGATGGACATTGGTATTCAAGATTTGAATATGGAGGTTTATTATTCGTCTATATGATGGAATTTGTCTCAAGGTGGAGTTTGTTGGATATGTTCCAAATTCACATCCACGGTATAGGCCAGGCTTGAGCCAGAGCGAAGCGGAGGCCCATTGTGCTGTGGTTTCTCTCAGAAAGTGCACAGTTTAGTCCCACGTTGGTAACGCAACCAAGTACGGGCGCGTGATCTGCCTATATATATGTAAGTCTACGTAGACGGTAGGGCAAGACAAGACAAGACAAGGCATGACAGATAAGCCATGTATTATCCCTACTTGTAAACTCTCCTCAATAGTGATTGTCTTCCGTGGTTTTTTCCCGCAAGGATTTTTCCACATTAAATCGTGTCTCGTGTTCGATCTTGTTTTCCGCATTATTTGCTAACAAAGCCTACCTACACAGAAGTTTCTGAAGCCAACAGCAGCTAGGCAGCATTGCAGCAATCAGTCTAAGCATATGGCGATCTCGTGTACACAGAATCTTACTATTTTGTGTGCTACACTGCTACATGTTCACATGCACATGCCCTGGTGCCTACGGGGATATGAAGAGGCCATCTGAGGTGACGGTGAATTTCTTAGTTAATTTGCACGCGAAACTCGATTAGGCAATATATGTAATAGATTGTAACAAGTCCAGTTGGTTTGGGCTGAGTGGCCTTGTGCTGGCCAGCAGCCCAGCACCAACAATGAGAACATATCGCAGCCCAGCATTCTCTCTCACAAGTGGTATGGGCCGAGAGTAGCCATTGCGCTGGGCAAGAACAAGCTTGGGCCTATTACAACTGTCTGGGAAAGCCTTTCAAAAACTAGTCCTGTATCTTGGTTTTAGCTGGGAATTTTTAGTTATCATCACACACTTTCTTAGTTTATTTGCACGCAAAACTCAATTAGACAATACGTAGTAGATTGGCAAGTCCAGTTGCATGGTGTGGGCTGAGTGGCCGTGGCCTGCACAGCCCAGCACGAACAATGAGAACATACCGAGATGGATCGGAGATATATTGGATGAGCAGGAGCTTCTTTGGTACGGAGGGCTCATGATCTAGGATAGGTACTATGATAAGATGAACCACTACATAACCAGCAGCTAAAGAAGCCTTCAGTTCACTTGAGCTTTATAGTTAATGTTCAAGTTTGCTGTATTATTATTATCCCCAAATAAAATGGAGGAATAAACTGTTATGGGTTATGGAACCGGACATAGTAAGTGATTATGGTGATCTAATCAATTCTGATGCAAAAAAAAAAAAATCTAGCCGTGCTTCCGCGGCTCACCTTATTGCTTTTATTGGTTCAATATCCCTTCAAGCAGACACACGGCAAGAAATTGTTCATTTTCATAAATATCTTTACTTGGAAAGATAGAACGATTATAGTTTTAAATTTGGTTGAAAGATGGAAATAGATAGAATAGCACATTTGTTAGCCACTGTCAATCACGTGTGGTGAAAAATAGCTGGATAATCAGGGAAGGGGGGATATGCCCCCTCCCCTCCCCTCAACAATATTGCAAAATACTACCTCTATCTCATAAAGAGTGTCTTTGCCTTTGCTTTTGTTAGTTCTGATCTGAACTGTCTTGCAGTTTTGTTTTTGGCAATTTGGTGCCCTGTATAATAACTTGAGTGGTGACCAGTACATTAGTAGTGCTCCAATTTGCAAAGAAATTCCAAGAGGATTAAAATTATGATAGGTTAATGTATTTAACACTCATTCATGAAGCCATATTTGCTTTTGGTAAAATAGCAGTTCTTCTCATACTTTAATAGTTTGCTTGAATTGGTGATGGTCTACTTTAGCCTGTTATTTGAGTTACCATGTAATGCATTAGAGGTACTGAAGGCCTGAACTTGTAATAGACAATGCAAGATGTATCAGGTTTAAGGACTTGAAAGTAGCCATGTAACACACCTGCTTGCATTTTTTTTTGCATATTTTCCATGCGACAACTAAAATTCTTGATGAATTGTTGAATTATTTTAAGTTGAATGGAACTAGTATTTGGTGATCGCCATATTGTGTTTAGTACTTTTATTCAATGTCTATAATATTGAAACCATGATTATGCTTCATTATGATTTTTATTTTATAGTCAACTGAAGTTGTGCCTTACATTGCCTACGAGTTTCTTCTTATGTCCTGACTCCTGAATGAATAATCTTTCAGGAATGTGTCTATCCTAGGATGCTGTTGGGTCTCTGAAGCCCAAACTGAAGGTCAGTTGGATGCTGTTTAGTATACTGAGGCCCAAGTTGAAGGTCAGTTGGACCATCTCATCATTCAGTTCCTTCAACTAATGGCTACTACATGTAACAACCTTCAGCGTTGACTCATGAGATTTCATGAGATTTCTCTAGCATACAACTTACTATTGGCCTTCCCGCAGCATCACGCATAGCTATGTGCAATAGCATTGGAAGACATGACCTCGCATTGCATGTGCTGGAGGGAGTGCTCAGAGGCAAGGAGGGTTTCTCGACGTAGATTCTTTTATGTAATCTAATGTTGGATGGCAACTTAAGTCTTTGTATTTGATGTGGAGGTGGGCAAAAAGTTGTTCATGTGACACATATTTGGTCTTGAATTTGTTGCTGTGATTTCTGGGTTGTGGTAATTTATGGGCGGATATTTTGTATGGGATGATTCTTATATGGGCTGTGCATTGATGAAATAAATTGTTAGCTGGTAAAAACATGTGGTCTAAAAATAAGTAAATTAAATGGGCCAATTTTCATAATGGGCCAAAAAAATTAAGTGGGCCATTAACAAATGAGTTGTCATGGTGACGTCAGCGCCACGTCACCGGCCACGTCACCGGCCATGTCAGCGCCAGATCAACGGCCACATCAGCGTCCACGTCAGCAGCCAGGTCAGCGTCCACGTTAGCAGCCAGGTCAGCGCTAGGTCCGTAGCCATGTCATTAACAATGATGACATGGCTATTCAATCTATGACGTTTATTTTCGTCACTAAAAATAGGCTTGGGCTAGGCTACATGGGCCTAAGGCTACTTTATAATGTTTAGAAAACGTCATGGATTGCTCTAGTTTGTGACGTTTTTATAGATTCGTCACACAGGTTAATCTGTGACGCTCAATACATGACATTATCTGAAAACGTCATAAACAACACTTTGTGACGTTTTTTGAATGATCTATGACAAAAATTTTACGTCATGGATTACGATGTTTTTTGTAGTGGTAATTTTAGTTTTTCTCATACAGATTAGTGTTATTGGCAAAAAACCATTCTATCATTAATAATTGTCTCAATCCTACTAATTTAGACATAGAGGTTGTTAGTGCATGCAGGTAATTATCTATTTTTAAAATAAGACATATAGTTGTTGCTATAATTGTATTCTTTTGTGGGATTTTTGAACCTCAGAATTGCACTCTTCATGAGACAGAATAATAAATACATTAAAAATCATAAAATTTAGTTTAATCTTAGAAGATTAAAAGAAAATTTGTTTCTGATAAAAAATACAAAAAATACAAGATAACAAGGGTACCTACTAGCAAATAAACACCAAAATGAGATCATAAAGATTAAAATAACTACAAAATAGGAGCTGAAGATAGAGCATGATTTTAGAAAAATAAGTTTAAATAAAAATTTTGGATTTTTAGTTGTATACCTTTTCTAAGAAAAAGTTAACGTTTGAAAGGTTCATTAAGAAAAAGACAGAAAGAAGATGGGAGACTCAAAAATCATGTTTAGCAGAGCTCTCAAAGATAATTCTAGGCTAAATTCAGGAATAGATCTGCCAAACAGGTTTTTAGAGAGAGGTGGTTCTATACTGATTTTATAAATTGATTATATGAAATGAACTAAACAGATGGGATAAAAAACTAGTCTCTCCTGATTTCCTTCTAATACAGAATCCCTTTCTCCATCAAGTTTATCATAGAGAATAACTATTTCACTCAGAGAATCAGTTTCCATAAAAAATAGGTGGAGTTCTACCAAATAGCTAGACTGAGTAACAACTAACAAGTGAACCACATTAATCCTATCAATTATCATCCATTGATAGGATTAATGTGGTTCACTTGTTGAGTATCTAGTTGCATTTATTGGATTCCTAAAGCTGTAAGTAGTAATTATGAATGTTGCAAAGAAAGGAATAAGACTTTGTCGGTGCCAAGATATAGACACATTAAAGATAAAATATTTATGGCTACAAAGCTTGTAGTGGGTAGCGGGTGAGATTAATGGCTACAAACTACACTATCCTAATTCCAGACTCCCTCCGTATGCGATATAGATATTGTTTCAGACAAGATTTTAGTCAAATATTGAAAATATAAATCATGAATAACTTTAAGTCGTTGAGTTTGAAAATGTGAAAACCATATGAATATATTTGTCTTAAAAAATATTTTTATAAAAATATAGTACATCTATTATTTTTTAATAAATATTTTTTGTAAATATAAGAAGCTAAAGTTACGTATAAAAAAGGCAGACATGTACGAAGTACTAAAACAGCCATTCATGTATTTTAATGTTTCAAGAATTAGGAAAGGGACGGGATGATATATATGAAAGCTAACAGCGGCGAAGAGTTTGGACATAACTTGCATCAGTTAACCTTCATGATTCGATGGCGAGTTGCTAAGAGCAACTCCAGCGGGGGCCTCTATATGGGCCTCTGCTCCAAAATTTAGAGGCTTAGAGCAAAAATGTAACTCCAACAGGGTCTTCAAATGGGTCTGCATTTTGCATAGGCCTCCAAATCTCCCCACCAAGCCTCCATTTCTAGAGGCCCTCCAATTCCCCCTTCAAAAGTGGGTTGATTCACTGACATATGGGGCCCACAACCAAATAGAGGGCTGAGTTGATTTGTTGCTGGAGTTGGACTCTAATTTGAAGGGCCTCTATTTTTGAGTTAGACATGCAAATTAGTTTTGAAGGCCTCAATTTGCATAGCCTTGCTGGAGTTGCTCTAGCTACTACTAGCATTATCATCCAGAGAACGCTAGCACGGGCTATTCGTCAACAGCAGCCACGGAGAAGAGTCAGAGTTGCTGACAGTGAACTTTCGTCGCTGTTGGGAACTTGGGATTGATTATTGATTCCACTAATTTAGCTTCTTGCTTCGTCACTTCGCCGCACACAGCTTCCGGTTTTATTTAGCTATAAATACAGGTTACCCAAGCTCACAATCTCCACAACACCAACACATCTTTCTCACACCATTCACCACGATGGCATCCTGCAGCCTCCTCCTGGCAGCTCTCCTCCTCTCCCAGCTGACCGCCGGGCTCGCCGCCGCCGCCGGCCGGCCCCGGCGACATCGCCGTGTACTGGGGCCGCAACAAGGACGAGGGCACCCTGCGTGAGGCATGCGACACCGGCGCCTACACCACCGGCCTCATCGCCTTCCTCAGCGCCTTCGGCCACGGCACCTACAAGCTCGACCTCTCCGGCCACCCCATCGCCGGCGTCGGCGACGACATCAAGCACTGCCAGTCCAAAGGCGTGCTCGTCCTCCTCTCCATCGGCGGGCAGGGCGGCGAGTACTCCCTCCCGTCCTCCCAGGCCGCCGCTGACCTCCCTCGCCGCCTACCTCTAGGACGCCTTCCTCGCCGGCGGCCGCGCCGGCGTGCCCCGCCCCTTCGGCGACGCGCAGGTGAACGACGTCGACCTCTTCATCGACCAGGGCACGACGGAGCACTACGACGAGCTGGTCCGTCATAGTAGACAGACCGTAAAGCTGCCAGGACCGGTGATGAGCATGTCGTTGATTGTGGATATTGTCATCACCAAGCGACTGAACACCGACGGCCTCCAATCCACAGGTGACTGTAAAGCTTCGAGTCAAGTAGACAGACGACAGTCATGATATGCATCATCTATGAGCACATCCAGTATCCAATTGTCGTCCACCAACGTCTTCGGGGGAAGGAAGCCCCAAAGAGGGAGGGCCGACAATTGGAGAACGAGGAGATCCAAGAGAGGGGACCATGGTCTCGCAACCCGTCATTTGATGAGACAACACAATCAAGGAACTTAGAAGCCAGCGGAGCAAAGGTCCTGGCATCAAACACTCTCCAACAAGCAGCTTGTGCACCCATCGAGGAAGGATTAGCGAAGGACCATGTAAAGGAGACATGATGTTGAACCGGCGGTGAGGGCCTCCATGGCGACGTCTACAGGTAGGATGTGACGTCTTCTGATGCCATCATCACCGGTCTGGTAAACCAGAGCTAGGTTTTCACCTGGAGTGAGCCGTTGCAGGGGTGGAGAGTGGTCACGACGCCTCCAAGGAGCGAAGCAACGCCCACAGACGTTGCCGTCATTTGCACCAACAATACGTGCATGGATTTCGCCAAGCACTCTCCAGATCCCTTCACCGCATTACCATACGAATCTCAGTTCTGCCGGCGACGAGGTTGAGCAGCTCACAGTACACCAAAGCCCCACCAGCGCCATCTACCACCAGCAGCGCGCCCCCTGGTGGCCATCGCGAAGAGCGGGCCCGTCGGCGCAAAACCGCCACTATGACGGCCGCGCTCGGTGTAGGCATGGATCCGACGCAGAGGAGGCCGCCGGCGACAGATCCACCGAATCCGGCTCAAGGGGTGACCACCGCCGGCGGATCCAGGGCTGCGGTGGCCGCCGCCGGCGGATCTGGGGCTGGGATGGCCACCGCCGGCGGATCCGCCAGATCCAGTGCAGGGATGGCCGGTGGTGGTGAATCCTCCATGTTGGGGTGACGGCGACGGTAAAGCTCAACCGATGGCGGCGGAGTGCGGTGGCGGCCGGAGCCCGTGGACGGCGACCGTCGCCGGCAGCTGCAGTGGGAAAAGAGGAAGAGGAGATGGGAGATAGGGAGGGAAAACGAGGGAAAATAGCGCCCGCTGCCGCCCTCATCGCGGCCGGGCAGGCTTCCGCCAGCGGGCTCCGGCTGCGGCAAGGCTGGCGGGGGGAGGGCGCGGGGGCGAGTGGGGGCTGGGGTGGCGCCGCCCGAGTCGCCTTGGGACGACGCGGGGGCGAGTGTCTATGTCACTCAGCAGCTATTCGGCAAAACAACTCATAATATGAACAAACACTAGGTCAATTCTGTCTGGTGATTAGCTATGATATTGGATCCACCCCTGGAAGATAATTTTGTTGCCCGTGATAACTCATACTTTTTAAATAAATACACATACATTTGAACTTAAAAGGTTTTATAAACTAACTATTTGATTGACTCACGTGCTTCTCTATGCACATTTTACTGATGTGAGAGTTGGTTGAGCTAAAAGGACACTTTTGGTTGGACAACATTTAAACGCTAAAATAACACTTATTTTAGATGGAGGGCATAATATTACAGCTCGAGATTGCAATAACGAACTGCGAATATTCAAATGACATATGCAAGAACAACCATCCCAACACCGTGGCAGTACACTGGCAAGCTAAGCTTTGGAGGAAATCAAGATGTACATAACAGGGTCTAATTACTCGCTCTCGGACGTCTTGATCTTGGCCCGTTCACTTGTGGCCCAATAAAAAATATATTGGACAGCCTACTAAGGAAAAAGTCTATATTCCCTCCCTCATCTGTCACAGAAGTTTGATTTGGAGCCCTCAACTACGAAACCGGATAGCTGAACTCCTCCAACTATTAATACCGGCTCACTTGACCTCCCTCCCTGACACCGGTTTTGAACACCTGGCAGACATGTAGGACTCTGAAATGTGGGGTCCATACTGACTCTGCGTGAATAAAAAACAAAACCGCCGCGGACCCCGACTCCTACCGCGCGGCCGCCGGCGAGGAAGGCGTCCCAGAGGTAGGCGGCGAGGTCGGCGGCGGCCTGGGAGGACGGGAGGGAGTACTCGCCGCCCTGCCCGCCGATGGAGAGGAGCACCAGCACGCCCTTGGACTGGCAGTGCTTGATGTCGTCGCCGATGCCGGCGAGCGGGTGGCCGGAGAGGTCGAGCTTGTAGGTGCCGTGGCCGAAGGCGCTGAGGAAGGCGATGAGGACGGTGGTGTAGGCGCCCGTGTCGCAGGCCTCGCGCAGGGTGCCCTCGTCCTTGTTACAGCCCCAGTACATGGCGATGTCGCCGGGGCCGGCGGCGGCGGCGAGCCCGCCGACAGTCAGCTGGGAGAGGAAGAGAGCTGCCAGGAGGAGGCTGGAGGATGCCATCGTGGTGAATCGTGTGAGAAAGATGGGTTGGTGTTGTGGAGATTGTGAGCTTGGGTATAGTGTATTTATAGCAAAGGAGGGAAGCTGTGTGCGGCGAAGTGACGAAGCAAGAAGCTAGATTAGTTGAATCAATAATCAATCTCAGCAGTGACGAGAGTGGGTTCTGACCATAACCCTCTAGTGGTAAATACGGAGGATGAAAGAGTACAGCACCAACACACCTTCAGATTCGAAACTACATGGCTGACTCAACCTGGTTTCATGGAAATGATAAGCTCGAAGTGGCCAGTCAGGGGAGAGGAGGATATACAAGATTATTGGAAGTCAATGAAAAAGATGATTAGACAACATTGCAAAGGTTGGAGTGCAAACTTAAATAGTCAGATGAAGAAAGACAAGCTGGAAATAAAAAGAAAATTACAACAGATTGATATGGAGGCTGATACTAGGGAATTAACCCATATGGAGTGGGGCTGCAGATATGAGATTGAAGCCAAATTAGAAGAAATATACACATATGAAGAACTGATGTGGCAAAGGTGAGGAGGTGTAAAATGGTTATTAAAAGGGGACAACAACAATGGATACTTCCATGGGGTTGCTAGTGGAAGGAAAAGGAAATGCACGATTTTTGCTTTGGAAGATGGACAAAATGAAATCAGGGGAGAGAAGGAATTAAAAGACCACATAGAAAATTACTATAAAAGCTTGTTTGGATCGGAAGAGGATGGACAAATACATCTGAATGCTAATATTTGGAGTGAGCAAGAATGTTTGTCGTCAGAGGAAGCCCAAGAGATAACAAAACCCTTTACTCTAAATGAGATTGAAAAGGCACTGAAAGATATGGATTCATCATCTGCGCCTGGCCCGGATGGTCTTTCGGTCAGTTTTTACAAAGCTTTCTGGAATCAAATCAAAGATAGTATATTTGAGATGTTTCAACAATTTCATAGAGGGGATCTGAATTTAGCGAGGCTAAACTACGGGCTGATAACCTTGATTCCAAAATTAAAAGAAGCAGTGAGCATAGAACAATATAGACCAATATGCGTGCTGAATGTGGATTACAAATGGTTTTCAAAATTACTTACTATAAGACTTGCACCTAAGGCTGGGAAACTGATTAGCGATACCCAGACAGCTTTTATTCCAGGAAGGCATATACTAGAGGGGGTGGTGATCTTGCACGAAATCCTTCACGAACTGAGAGTGAAAAAACAACAGGGGGTCATCCTGAAATTAGACTTTGAGAAGGCATATGATAAAGTGAAATGGAGCTTCATGGTGGAGGTGTTGAGGAAGAAGAAGTTTCCTGACAAGTGGATAGAATGGATGCAACAGATTGTTGAGGGAGGTAGAGTGGGAATAAACATCAATGGGAAACCTGGAGATTTTTTCAGAACATACAAAGGCCTTAGACAAGGGGATCCACTCTCGCCACTTCTGTTCAACTTGGTGAGTGATGCTTTGGCTAGTATGCTCAAGACAACAAAAGAGGCAGGGGAAATCAAAGGTTTAGTCCCACATTTAGTAGAGGGAGGATTAACTCACCTTCAGTATGCAGACAATACAATTCTTTTCCTAGCACTGGAAGATCAAACACTCATAAATGTCAAGTTTCTACTATATTGTTTTGAAGAAATGTCTGGTCTGAAGATTAACTATGAGAAGAGTGAGATATTTGTTTTTGGCACAAATGAAGAGGAGGAACTCAGGGTGGCGAACATCTTCAATTGTAATAGAGGGAGGCTACCTATGAAATATTTAGGTGTAATGGTGAACAGTACCCATATGACTGCTTCTGATCTTGCATATGTCTACCAGAAGCTCGAGAAGAAAATACCAACCTGGCAATGTAACAATTTATCTTATGGGGGTAAGCTAATCATGATCGAGTCTTGTCTAAGCTCCATCCCAACGTTTTCTATGGGGGTTTACTTGCTTCAAAGGGGAAATACATCACAAGATGAATACAGCTCGAGCGAATTTTTTGGCATGGACCCAGGCTCAAGAAAAAGTACCATATGGCAAGATGGGAGATTATAGCTAGTCCAAAGGAAGCTGGGGGACTGGGGATAACTGACACTAGTATTATGAATAAATGTTTGCTAACTAAATGGATCTACAAAATTGAGAGGGGAGATAATTCTATCTGTTATAATCTACTAAGAAAGAAATATTTGGGAGAGAAAGGTTTCTTCAGTGCTACATATAGAGGGGGATCTCAATTTTGGAAGGGACTGCATGATTGTAAAGAAGCTTGTTTAAGGGGTCTAAAATACAAAGTCGGTAATGGTAAGAAAGCTAGATTTTGGTTGGATGTTTGGTTAGGGGAGTGTCCTCTGCGGATCAGATTTTATCGCATTTTCAACATCTGTTTTCAACAGGAAAATACAGTGAATGAGATTTTTATAGATGGTGAAGTAAATTTGACCTTTAGGAGAAACTTTGGAGAGATTGAATTACAAGAATGGAATGATCTGTTAGAACTTCTTGTAGAGGTGGAAATTTCTCAGGAGAATGACACTGTTACATGGGCACTTGAAAAATCAGGGGTTTTCTCTACATCCTCATTGTACAATGAATTTATGTTTCCTGGAGTGTATGAAAACAAGATGATGGATATATGGAGGGCTAAGCTTCCAATGAAAATCAAAGTTTTTCTTTGGCAGGTTTTCAATGATAGATTACAATCTGCTGAACAGTTGATTAAAAGGAACTGGCCAGGGAGTATAAATTGCAAAATGTGTGGTGACAATGAAACATGCAATCATATTATCTTCAATTGTTGCATTCCAAGACTAGTTTGGTGTATGTTCAGGGATGCTCTAGGGTGGGAAAATCTGCCTAGAGGGATACATAGTTTTCAAACCCAACTTTTAGAGGGGGTTGGCAAAAAGAACAGAAATCTCTTAATTTTTTGTTTAGGTTCCATAGCTTGGAGCCTTTGGCTCATTAGGAATGATTTAGTTTTTAATAATCATGTGATGTCCACTCCTGTAATTGCAATGTATCGCATAATTTCTTATATGCAGAAGTGGAAGATTTTGAGCAGAGGGGAGGACTTGGTCAGGATAGAGGGGGCGATACAACGTTTAGAGCTTCAACTATCTGCATTGCAATCTGAAGGAGTACCAGAAGGGCAAGAAGAGGTTTTGACCGACAACAACAACGTCGTCCATCCATAAGATTGCTGTTCTTGTTTATCTGTGCTTAACTAGCTCTACCTAGTTTATCTGTTTAGCTTGTAGTCTGAACTTTGAGGGAGGTGTTTGAGGGTGGAGCAAGGCTTACATCCTGATAAAATGTATTGTCCACTGAACTTAAACTTGTGTAAAGCTGGTTTTCCCAGCTAATTATGCTTTCTATAAAAAGCGGGGCCCAAAGGTCTTTTGGTCTAAAAAAAAAAATCTCAGCAGTGACGACAGTTCACTGTCAGCAACTTTGACTCTTCTCTGCGGCTGCTGTTGACGAAAAGCCCGTGCTAGCGTTTTCTCGATGATAATGCTGCATGCTAGTAGTTAGCAACTCGCCATCCCATCCAGTCACGAAGATTAACTGATGCAAGTTATATCCAAACTTTTCACTGCCATTAGCTTTCATATATATATATATATATATATATATATATATATATATATATATCATCCTCGCCGCCATTAGCTTTCATATATATCATCCTGTCCCTTCATCATTAGCTAATTAATTAAAAATGAAAATACATGAAACTATTTTAGTACTCTGTACATGTCTTTATGTGTTTTATTTACCTATTTTAGCAACTCCCTGCTTTCTGGATAAGGATGCTGTCAACGTGGATGAATGGGTACAGTATTGCTCTAGATTATGCTAATTATCATCCTTCATGTAGAGAAAACATCTATAGATAATGCTTTCCATATTGATACTTATCTAACATGGTTGCTACTAAGGTATAAGAAATTTTCATTGTGAAACCATGTAAATGAACAGTTAATTAAGAGCCTATTTCTATACAGACAGCTAGATCTATCCGATTGATTTTAAGTCAGACTCGTCTCATATATAACTTTTAACTAGCCAGCTAATAACTATCAAGCAGGATGTGTCCATCAAACTGTCTAGCAATAACTACAATCATTCAAACAAGGTATAATATAAATTTGATTGGGAACAATGTTATATTGTTTTGCATTACTCTAAGGGTCGATGTAGATATTGAAGACCTTGGCATTGCATTGAACTCAATACCAAAGCAAGCTTGTATTGGAAATGAGTTCAATACTAAATCTGTTGTTTGGATGTAGGTAGAATTGTTGGTTGGAATCGAAGAAGATGGCAAATACCGATTTATGTTTGGATGTGTATACTGTGTATTGAGATTGGCATTGGTCCCGTACTCCCGCTCCCGCGGTCCCGCCCCTGCAGCGCCGCCCCACGCCGACGTCCCCGTCCCCGCCGCGCCGCCCCACGCCGCGGCCGCCTGCCCCGTCGGGCGGCCGCCCGCCTCCACTCCGGCGACGCTCGTCCCGTGCTGCCCCCGGCTGCCGGCCCCCGCGCCACCCCGGCCGCCCGTTCTCGCGCCGCCGGCCACCCGCCGTCACCCGCCTCTGCCGCGCCGCCCCACGCCACGCCGCGGCCGCCTGCCCCGCCGCGCCGCTGCCTGCTCCGCTCCGACGACGCCCTGTCCCCGCGCCGTCCCTATCCGGCGGCCCCCGCGCCACTCTCGGCCGCCCGTTCCCGCGCCGCCGCCCACCCTTCGTGGCCCGCCTCCCACCTGCCGTCGCCCGCCGCCACCCCTACCTGCAGCCACCCGCCAGAGTTGCAGGGGAGGGGGCCGCGGCTGGAGTTGCAGGGGAGGTGGGCGCCGGATTTGAAGGGGAGGGGCCCGCTGCCGGAGTTGAAGGGGAGGGGTCGCGCCGCCGTCACCTCGCCGAGGAAGGAGAGGAGCTGCCGCCCGCGTTCAGAAGCGAGGAGCCGCGGTGGGAGCAGGAGAGGCAATGCTGATGAATACAGAGGGTGAGGGGTCTGAATTGGAGGAGGGGGTGCGGCTGAAGGCCCAATGCCAGCTTGGTATTGAAGGAGATTTCCAATTCCAATGCTAAGGACACCCAAACAGCAGGTATTGAAGACACCCAATGCCAATTCCGAATTCCAGGCTTCAATGTCGACATCCAAACGGGGGCTAATGAATTTGTCGTGGTCTAAATATTTGGTTTTCTTCAACATCTCACGGGAGACACCTGCTATAATTTAATTGGAGACTCCTGAAACAGAGTCAACATTACAAAGTGCTAGATGAAAATAACTTCCAATCAAATTGGACAATATGGATTAGGTAAGTGCGTCTATTGTGGGTGTATATATATGTGCAAATTGACATTATATGCATGAATGTACCCTCAAACTAATTGCTACGCAACAAAAGCATGATAGGTGAAAAGAAAAGCATGAGTTTGCACTTAATCTAGGACAACTTTATGTAAATGATTGCTGGTCCTATTGTGTCCTATTGTAAATCATATCAAACACCCCCTAGTTGTTGGGTACGCCACTGTGTAACTTTTATCTCTATATAAACATCTCTAATAGGCCATTGTTTTCATAACATAAAAATAACATAGTGCTCATATATACTAACATATACTCGGCGAGATCGTGCTTGTCAAAAATGTTTGTGCTTTTATTTGTACTCGTTCGCGTGCACGCTTCGCGCGCCATGCTTCAATCTTCAAACTTGGAATTATGAGTCGCGCGATCGTTATTTTATTTTCGTTAGTCCCATCAGGAATTCAGGATATATTCGAACTTATACATCTGGTCTGGTACCATAACAAGTTGCACGTGTCAACCAGTCCAATCCAAGAAGTGTATAAGCTGGTGGACTCGCAGCTCCGACCGGTGGTTACCAGGGCACCGTAAGTATTAACTTAATTAATTATTGGAGATGAAGAAAAAAACAATGTTTAGATGATTTTCTTATAAATAGTGACGGATCGTCATTTAGAGACGGTCTCTAGGATCACTTTTGGGTCACTGGGGGCAGAGCCGAGCGCCCGAGCTCCATGCATGCACATTGGTAATATCAGAGATGCATGCATGCACTCTCAGCATTATCTCCAAGGCAAACGAAGGACACAAAGGTGGTGTTTAGACGTCAGAATTGGGAGGTTGAATTTGGGAGTAAGATGTCACTTGGTAATCATTGCGCTACTGTAGCATTTCGTTTGTATGTGAAAAAATTGTCCAAAAATTGATTAATTAGGCTCAAAATGTTCGTCTCACAGAGTACAATAAAACTGTGCAATTAGTTTTTGATTTCATCTATATTTAATACTCCATGCATGTTATGACATTTTGATGTGACGGGGAATCTTCATTTTTATAGTGTATTTGGGAGTAACTTTTTGGGAACTTTTTGGAAGGATTGATAGCCATGCATTCGTCGAGACTCCAGAGTAATTAAAGCAGAATGCCAGAATGTGCGCGTGGCAGAGCCGTCAGCATCATCAGCGAGATGGTAGCACGTTCTTATCTTAATTTGTCCACATAATCCTTTCTTGTGCCTGCACGGAAGTGAATAAGCCAGTGGAACATTTTGTCAACGAACACAAATGTTGTTTTTCCACACCTGCATTTGGCCAAATATATAAATTACTCCGAATCAGAAAATTTAGACATATATTGCTCTCTATTTCCCATCCTTGCCAGTTGCCACCGCGGACGGTGTTGTGGCAGCTGTTATATGTTGTGTTGGCGATATACGGGCTGCAAATTAGTGGGCAATTGGACCCGAGCTAGGCCACAAGTTAGTAGGCTGCCTTCTTGCCAAGGAGAAGGCTGCCGAATATGTGTTTTATTGGGCCACAAATGAAGAGTCCAAGAAGACGTCCGAGAGCGAGTAATTAGAACTTCTGTTATGGTACATCTTGATTTCCGGCAAAGGTTAGCTTACAATTAATAATTGATATGATTATGCAAATTAATTATGAATCAGTTAGTAAAGTTTCTTGTACTAGTGGAATCTATCTATCAGAGTTCGAGTCCTTGACTCAATCGCATAGTACGCATCATGCACAATATGGTCACTTTCGAAAGCCATACATTATTCAGTACCTTAGCTTAATCCAACCCATACAGCCACACGTACACTTGATCGATTTGCTCAGTCACATGGATCAAGCACTCAATGGAGAAACATGTGCAGGAGGAGGATTTGGGCCGCAGCAGCAGTAGAGGCGCCCATCGTCCATGACCCTACAGACGGCCCCATTAGGGTTGAAACCCAAGTAGCTGCACCTCGCCGGGCACCACTCCGGCGTGCAGCCCCCGGCCCTGGCGCACCCCGCGTAGATAATATCTTCCGTATGATAATGCTCGACGGCGGCGCCGCCGCCATCAGCTTCCATGGCAGCAGTAGCGGCCAGGAGACGCACCAACAGTGCCACTGCCATGGCGAACACGGCGATGTGGTGGACTGGAACCTTCTTCGAGCGTGCTGAGAGCTGCGGCGCCATGACACGATCGTCCAGGCTAGTTATTAGCGACCGGCTTTTCTTGGATTTGTGCAATGGGAGCTTGCTTTGTGTAGACTGTATATAGATATATAAAA
Organism: Echinochloa phyllopogon; assembly: GCA_033239725.1. Classification (NCBI taxonomy): domain Eukaryota; kingdom Viridiplantae; phylum Streptophyta; class Magnoliopsida; order Poales; family Poaceae; genus Echinochloa; species Echinochloa phyllopogon. Next base: position 34,335,695 of record BTCW01000008.1, read on the forward strand.
GGAAGTAATCAAATGACTAAATCTTATAGATAGATACAGAAATGTATCTCTCTAATAATCTTATAGATAGGAGTCTGACTACTGTTCTCTTCCTTTGGAGCCATATGCTAGAAAGGACACAATTAAAATATACTAACTACTCAGTCTTATAAAAAGTAGTATACACAACCCTAGTATTAAAAACCACATAAAAGAATACAATCCTAAAAATTGGACTAAAAGTACCGCCCACATATATGATCATCGTCTCCTCCCTCCTACCATAAAACTATCGTCTAATTAAGTGGTGAGAATTAAATTCTTGCCATGATTTTAGAAAGCCTGGTTAGTGGCATGCAGCCAATAAATAAGGGCATGAGATCATTTCACATGGCCAGCCGCAACCAGACCCTACCAGGCCAGAGCCGAAAACGGTCAGTGATCAGCCAGCCACGGCCAGGCCAGAGGCGGCTACGGCTGGCCGCAGCTAGCAAGAGGCGACCAAACATGGCCAGATGCGGCCATGATTAGGCCAAAGGCAGCCACAGCTGACCGCAGCTAGCAAGAGGCGGCCAAAAATGACCAAAGGCGGCTGTGACCAGGCCAAAGGCAACAAAACCTAGCTAGAGACGGATTTGAAGTGATCAGCCAGCCACGGCCAGTCGTGGCCTAGCCAGAGGCGGCCACAGTCGTCCGCGGCCAGGACAAAGGCGGCCACAGCTGGCCGCAGCTAGCAAGAGGCAGCCAAACATGGCCAGAGGCGGCTGTGATCAGGCCAAGGGCAGTAAAACCTAGCTAGAGATGGATTTGAAGTGATCAGCTAGCCACGGCCAGTTGCGGCCTGGCCAAAGGTGGCCACAGTCATCCGCGGCCAGGCCCCAAACATGGCCAGAGACGGCCGTGACTAGGCCAAAGGCGGTCAAACTTGGCTAGAGGCGGATTTGAAGCTTTATTTATATGAATTTCCTAAAGGGAAAAGTCTATTTTATAACCTCCAACTATCACAACAGTTCGATTTTCAACCTTGAACTACAAAACCGGATAACAAAGGCCATCCAACTGTCAAAACCGTGCAAATTTAGCCTTTAAGGTGGTTTCGAAGGCGGTTTTGTATTTTATAAAAAAAATTAAAAAATCCAATTAGATCTAAAAAATCAAAACTAATTCATCTTAAATCAGAAAAATATGAAACCAGTATAAAAAAATTTCTAAAAATGTAACCTATCTATTATTGCTCTATTTGAATCTTAATTATTCAAAAAATAATAGGCATAACTATAAGCAACCAAATACTATGGACATAAAAAAATTTATCTGATTAACTGACAAATATAGTGACAATAGATAGGTTGCATTTTTAGAAAACTTTTGATACCAATTTTGTATTTTTTGACTTAAAATGAATTACTTATGATTTTTTTAGTTTAAATTTGAATATTTTAAATTTTAACAAAATGGAAAACCATCTTCGAAACCACCCTAAGGTTTAAATTTGCACGGTTTTGACAGTTGGATGGTCTTTGTTATCCGGTTTTGTAGTTTAAGGTTGAAAATCGGACTATTGTGATAGTTGGATGTTGTAAAATGGACTTTTCCCTTTCCTAAAATACAAGGGTGGGTACAGTATGCGGGTAGAAAAAACAATGGTGAGAAAAATGCGGTAGGGGTGAACTAACACAGGATTTTTTCGTTCTGTCAAGAAAAACACCGCAATTTTTTTTGAAATGACACCCAAAGTGAGGGGTACAATGTATTTTCTTTGGTAAAAAAAGTTCTCAAAAGAACTCGTTCCTTTTAGTATTGATATAGATAGATAAGAAGGGCCGGCTATCTCCTAGCACTAACTGCTATCTCAACTATTTCAAATGTTATTTTCTGGTGTTTCTTACTTGCCTGAAAACTCTTGCTGTCCTTTTGCAAACAAAAAACTCAACCTTCTTCATTGAGAAGGCATTCCCATTAATTTATCGTATCCGTAAATCACATTACATTAACACAGGCAGTATGCCCACGTTTTATTATGCCTTATTATAATATATACACCCATTCATACATATGTTATGTAGCATGTATTTATATATGCTCCTATAAAGTAGATACTCCATGATTAAGCTTGCTTTAAGTGAATGGGTCGTGTCGGAAGGTGGTTAGCCAACTAAGTAGTGGTTCTTCTTGTCATAGTACCTATCCCAGATCATGATGCCTCCATAGTTGGGCACCTTCTCCGCGAACTGCAGGATCCCATAGTAGAGATCCTTCTGGAACATGTACGCGTCCGGGTCCGCCTCCGGCGAGGCCACGACGCCGACGAACACCTGGCTCCGCGGGTACGCCGCCGCCCACTTGTTCCACGAGTCGAACTGCCCCCACTGGCACTGCAGGTCGCCGCCGAACATCCTGACGTGGACGCGGCCGATCAGCCCCGTCGCCAGCGCCGCCGCCAGCCGCTGGTCCGGGTACGCGCACCGCGGCGTCGCCGTCAGCGTGATCCCACCGCCGCGGTAGTGCTTGTTGTAGGCGTAGAGCTGCCGGACCAGCTCGTCGTAGTGCTCGGTGGCGCCCTGGTCGATGAAGAGGTCGACGCCGTCGACCTGCGCGTCGCCGAAGGGGCGGGGGACGCCGGCGCGGCCGCCGGCGAGGAAGGCGTCCCAGAGGTAGGCGGCGAGGTCGGCGGCGGCCTGGGAGGACGGGAGGGAGTACTCGCCGCCGTGCCCGCCGATGGAGAGGAGGACGAGGACGCCCTTGGAGCGGCAGTGCTCGATGTCGGCGCCGACGCCGGCGAGCGGGTGGCCGGAGAGGTCGAGCGTGTAGGCGCCGTGGCCGAAGGCGGAGAGGAAGGCGATGATGACGGTGTCGTAGCCGGCGTCGCAGGCCTCGCGCAGGGTGCCCTCGTCCTTGTGCCGGCCCCAGATCACGGCCATGTTGCCGGGGCCGTCCGGCGGCATCTTGCCGGCGGCGACATGCTGATGCTGGGAGAAGAGGAGGACAGCTGCCAGCAGCAGCACGAGGCAGCTTGGACGGCGGCGCCACAACTCCATTGTGCTCCGGTGAGGCTGCTGCTGAGATCGATGGATGGATGGATTGGTGTTGTGGTTGTGAAGATTGCAAGCGCGGGGCAGCTGTATTTATAGGTGACGCCGCCGGAAGAAGAAGGTGATAGTCATGTCCTGTGTGCGGCGAAAGGACGAAGCAACAAGATGAAGATGAGATGAAGCGGAATTGCAATCCTGTGGGTTTATATTAACTGTGGCGCCCCCTGAAGAACAAACACCAGCAGGAAAGCGATGCAAGAAGACCAAATGAGAATCAACAATGTATGCTAGCCGTGATGACAGCTCATGCATGGTCAACAATGCAACCTCTTCTTTTTTGGAGGATAATGCAGGTAATTGGCAACTGGGCATCCTGATCCAGTATTCCAGTATTTCTCCAAACTCTTCCCCATTCCTGTATGCAGTAGTAGTAAATTAAACGCAAGTAGTAGTAACAAGGAACAAGGGGTGTCTTAACTTTAATTTGATGCCAATGGATAATGATGATACTAAAAACCAGTGGTTCAAGCTTTTCAAGTAACAGTGGAATCCTCTGTATGTCACGTGCTAATTGACGCTTTGTTGTCCCGTCCTTTTTGTGCTGCCCAACGCGCCTAGCTGAAGATGTTGTCTTTTTTTAGCCATTTCAACAGGGGCAACATAAGAGGAGCCCATAGACATCAAAATTATTTGATGCCCATGGAAGTGGTAAACTGTGTGCAGACAAAATATATACACTGGGTTCCTGCAGCGAACTGAAAGACTTATTTTTATAACCACCTCTTCTCATGTCTCACTTTCTTGTTTGGTTTATAGAATGAAATGGGTTTATAACCACCTCATCCTACCAAGTAAATAATTAGTATAACCACAAGGAATGAGGTCATTCTACCAAATTTTGTAGGATCAACTCATGATAGATCATGTTATTTAGGATGAGGTGGTTCCTCAAAGTGCAGGCTTGTTTTTATTGGAAGCTTGAAGCTAACGGATCAATGCATCATAGCTCATAGGCATAAAACTCTCTCTATTCCAACAAAGGTGCACACTGTAATATCAGATATTCTGGCGATCCATTACATCTTACAACCTCAGGACAAAACATGTCACAAACAGCGGTGAATTCTGCTTTACAGGTTTGATCAGCATATGCATCAGAAGTATAGCCAAACATGGCTGGGAATTTGCACAACAAGCGCTAGTCACAGTTCAGTACGGAGTAACTATAACATTAGATCTGAATCAGTTGGATCAGCAAGCATCAGAACTGTAGCCAGACATGACTGGGGAGTTTGTAGAACAAGCGCTACAGAGTCACAGTTCAGTACAGAGCCACCTATACCATTAGTTCTGAATCAGCGAAGGGAGGGGATTCTCAGTATTTACAGGACAATCACTACCACCTAATACTGATTCCAGCATATCAGCACTCTGCTAGATGTTTCGCCTCTCTTTTCTGTTACCCAATACACCATTGCTGCTTTCTTCTTGTGATGATTGTGTAAGGCTTAAGCAGAGCTGCCCTGGCAACGAATCTGTAAGGTTTGAAGAGGTAGTATGGGTGCTTCCCAGGCGGGAACATTCGCGCTCTGGTGATGACGATGCACCTGGAAAGAGCTGCAGCTCCTGAGGCCGCGGTGCATAATCCTCAACATCATTGGCAGAGTGATGCTGACTCTGCAGTGGTAATACTGTATTCGATTGGTGAGCCATGGCCACGGAGCTTAAATTAGTAACATTGCTCCACATCTGAGATGGCATGGGGTGAGTCGCCAAATCAGGACTTATAGTGTTCACCATCGGATTTGACATCCCAAAGCTGCTTAAATTGAGGCTGCTATTTCCCATCCTTGCACAGAGCTCGTTTGCTAGTTCTGATATTTGGGATTTGAGTGTAGCGTTCTCCTCTTGCAGCTCGTTCTTCTCTGAATTGACCTGTCAATCAGTATACTTCAGGCTTAATAGGTGCAATGGAGATAGTAATCTGAAACATCTACCATAGTGCTACATCAAGCAAGTAACCTCAAATGAGAACAATGAAATGTTAACAGAAGTCCATTGAATACTCACTCAGTTTTGCCTCTCCAGTTACTTTCAGTGAATCATTGACTGAAAAAACGACTCAAGCTACTAGATGTTTATCGATCTGGGTAAGGAAAGTAAAAACTGCAGAGGGTTTATTGGTTTTCAAAAATGTGCACTAAACCCCTTTCTTCCCTTTGTTCTATAATTTGTCTCCAACTCTCCATCCTTTGAGAAACAAAAGAATTCATGCAGCATATAGCATGTCTAAAAATTTTGGTCAAGAATATGCAAGTGTTTGAATTCAGAAACTCACATATTGGCGTTCCGATTGAAGAGCAGATTGTTCCTTCCTAAGAGATTCTACTTGAGTAACCAGATCTCGCAGTACTCGAGCAGCATCACCTAATACTGAAGCTTTTCCTGTATTTTGTCGATCAAGATCTGTAACAGCAGAATCATGGTGATCAATGCCTTAGATATTAATAGCCAAACCAACAACCCTAACATACAGAACTGTTTAAACTAAGGCAATGCAGTTCAGCAGATGACACTCCCATCAGAATACGCAACTGCTTGGTACATCAGCAGGAATTATCCACAGAGGTATTCCATTAAAAAGCACAGCATAACAATAAATAGCTTAAGGATAAGCTAACTTTGAAGCAGTAGCAAATTTAGAAGTAGCACTTTGGCAGCCAAATTAGCAGCTCTTTGCATGGCAACAATCACAAATGTACACAGTACAGATGGTGCTAGCATGCTGATGCATAAAACGACACAAGGATATTCATAATAGCATGGTTTATTAATCAAGACCCGATAGTGTAATGATCCATGAAAAAAGGAGAATGAAAACAACAGAAGCAAAGGAATGCAAATAATTTTCAGAATCAATAAAAAAGTTTATAGGGACTAAATAACATGTTGATGACAACTTTTGACTTCGAAATTTTGGTCTGAGTAACATTAACATGTGGTGAACCACTCAAGAAATTCACATGGGGATTTGTTATTTTAGCAATTTTAAGGAATGGGGTCAGTAGACCTTTTAGACAAGGATGGAAAATGAGATTAGTTCTCTAAGGTGACACATTAATATATCAAATGATGCAGAACTGCAGATATACTGCTAATTTAATATAATGTCAGTCCTCACTGAGAGTGGACGTATGCTGGCTGCCATTAACAGATGAGTTCAAGTGGAGAACAGAATGATGGAATCTAATTGCAGATACTGATATCTTTCTCAAGAGAGTAAATTAATTCTATTACAGATAGCCAATGGTTGGCGTGTCCAGTTCTTACCTAGCATACTGCCGAGCTCAAGAAAAAGTTCATTCAGCTGATCACGCTTGAGCTTCTCTCGTTCAGCTTTATGAGTTTTCTTTGGAGTATTTTCCTGAGATCTTTGATCAAGAGACCTGCAGCAGAAATTTGTTCAGGAAACAGGGGAAAGAAGCAGTGGCAATAAAAATGGGCAGGCTGAGTGAGGAGGTACACGGCTAGAGCAAATAAGCATGAGTAAAGAATGAACAGCATTATAGTTTAGAATAATCTACATGCCAAAATGAAAAAAAAAGGTCAATTTAAAATTATTGGCAGTTCAGGACTAGGTGAATCTGAATTCCAAAGAGATATCTGAATATCAACTTCAAACAAAACATATTCTGAGTGTCAGTATCGAAAAATTACAAAATAGAACTTGTTTCTTTGAGTTTGAAAAATTGTTTGAAAATTAAAACAATAGCATGCTGACAACAACTTATTATGGTCTATAGACCTTATTCCAATGTAGCAAGTGGTGACCTATAAAGTTCATCTGAAAGGTGCCTAACTGCAAACCTCTTTTGACTCTGTCCCAGAGCCTAGAGGTCCGATTAAAGGAGCAGGAACCATTCTGCACATCTCTTGTCCTACACAGTCTTTACTCTTTAGTTCTATAAGATTTCTCCTGGTCACTTTAATGTACATGCAATTTATGCTTTCTATGTAGGGAACTTTCCTTTCAAATTTTGTTGAGTTCAGATAAAAGGATCACAAAAACTAGGAAGAGAAATGGAACACACAACTTCATCTGGGTTCATACACCTCTAACCATTGACTAGTCCAGCTTTGATATATGTGCAGGTGTAAATGACAAGCCTATGGCACCAGATGAGCCTGCTTTACTTATGGAGCTATAATAACTAACAGCATACAGTCTCTCTCATGAATTCCATGCAAGTTCTGGCCTTTTACTGGCCCATAAAAAAACTCCATCTGACATGGAAAGTGAGCAAGCAGCAGAGCGAGTAGCCAAAGAAGTAAAGAACTATAATCGGTGAAGAAGCGAACTAAGTCAAATTAGAAGGTTGAACCAAATTGCAAGATTCAAACATAAAATATTTTCTGTGCCTTTTGGAACATCTATTCACAGCTCATAGTCTACTTTATATTGTGCATGAATGAACAATTTTCATTTTAATCGTGTGTAGCTTGCAGTAAATCAAATGAAGAATGTGTGGATATTGTAATTATCTGATGGACATTAGCATTTTCTATGCAAGCATTTTCTCTACAACAATCACCCAATACAGATAGTTGACTAATAGCTGATGCAGTAGTAAATGCATTTAGGTTTATCTGCATGGTAGTTCATGAACATTTTCTATGCCTTTGTAGTTAGATACTTAATTTAGACTCTACAGCTCATAATCTCAGTAAGATACATGCAACTTGAATCGGGAGATGATATAAAATTGGAAATTTGGAACAAATATGGCAATGCACATTGCAGAAACCAGACATACTGTAAAAATAAGGATTAATGCTACGAAATAAGTATTACTTATCCTATAATTAGAGGCTAAAAAAGAGGCTAACCCATGATCAGGCGTCTCCGCAGCAGCATTTGAACTTCCAGGCAGTGAATCTGAGCTTTCTGAGTCAGCCACCATGCCCAGATTAGCGTTCCTGCACCACAAAATTAGTATTTAATTTAAGCACTAAAACAGATGATACCAAGTGTAACAACAAGGTCCACTAATACAGGCCCAAGCCATGAGAACACAAAATCCAATCCACTTAAAAACTCTGGGGTTTCATGGGAAGCTATACCATGGCATTATCAATTGCTCAAATTAGGCACTCAAAAAAAATTGCTCAGATTAGAATACCACAAAGAACTAAAACTGTAACCCCCTAACAAAAGAAATATGGACCAGAACCACTGTATCTCTGAAATAATTTTATGAGCTGCACATAACCACAACAAGAAATCAACTTTATGTGTAGGCTCTGTACAAGGATTAGACCAACATCACAAAATCCATCTGAAAATCAACATCAAGAATTCAATATGTCACCTTTACTAATTACTAACCAATTGCTCCAATAACCTGAACCTATCAAACGGCCAACTTTACCAATCCAACAACGCAAAGAATCCTAAGGACAGTACAAGCCTAATCAATCTATCTACTCTTTTCTTTTGCCGCAACAACAAAAACCTTGAGCTGCTCGTGCAATCCATCACGAAGCTGGAGCCAATTCAATACTACTAATTTTATCCGAATTCAATCCGCACAACGAATCCAATACACCAAATACAGGTGCTTCAAAGCACATCAAAGGAACCCTGCAACACACCAAACAGCACATGAACAGCCCCTTCTCTCCTCAAACAACCATCTTATTCGTCTCCCGACGCAGCAGCTAAACCAAGAACTGCGCAGCCTATCCGATACACCGACATCAAGACACCTCAAGAAATTAACCCGATTTATATTACCCTCTCCCTACTCCGTACCATCTGAACCACGCCCGCACTAAGAAGCAAAGCTTTGATCCCCCGACGCCCACCCAAATTCAGATCAAGAAACGATCTTTGCCGCGCGGGTACCTCGTCCTCGACGGATCTTGATGCCCGGGCAAGCGATCCCCGGCCGGCCGGCGGCGGGGGGTGGCCGGGTGCCCGGATGCGCAGGGGACGGCGCGCTGCTGCCAGGGGAAGTGGGGAGCTAGTGCTCGGTGGAGGGGAGGCGAGCACACGCACGCGAGCGTGTGGCGGCCACCCCCCCCGCACACTTGGGTGACCCAGGCGGCAGCGCGGCGACACATGGCGGCGTCGCCGGCCCCACCGGCCACGGGGATTCCCTGGGTCGACGCAGATATGGATGAGGGAAAAGCTCTCTGGTAGGATTGGATCGGGACTGGACGATGATGAGTGAGCTCCCAGTGGATTGGGATGCGATGGGAAAATACTGTTCTCCTCTGTGATGGTCCGGGCATGTCGCTCATCAATGTGTGATTATTGTGTCACGTTGACATGTGACGACTTCTAGCTGGAGAAAAAAATTTAACCAATTTTCTTAAATATATATTATAAGACTTTGTTGCCTTTATTAAGAACTATGCTTTCAACTAGCAAACCGGCTGGAGTATATAAATTTAACAAGTGAAGAAGATTGAAAATCCGCCGATAGAACCTAAACATGTGGTAGTATAATTTTAGGCAGGTATATTTGATTATGGAGTGATCTTTACTAGACACGCTTTGACTCCTACCTTCCCGTCAAACTCCTCCACGCCACTACTAACTTGGATCTCACTGCCCCAAGCTATATGAAAACCCACTATTAACTTGGAGTCCTGACTTTAGTTTTTATGAGTATGGAAATCCTAAGTTTTCGCTTGTATACCACTATCACTTCACTGATTCCTTTCTGCCCCCGTCCGTCCTGTTCTTCTTCATATCTCCGGTTATGATACATTTGCTACTAAATTCTACAACTACATCGAACCTGTTAGCTCTTAGTGCCTCTGCGAGGAAGCGGTGGTCCTCCTCCCGCGGCTTGCGGTGTCCCTGTCCCATCTCGCATCCTTATCCGCCGCCATCTTCGGTGGTCTCCCATTAAGCCAAAGAGGAATAAAATGAGCACGAGGCAAAAATCGAAACAAATAGTATGGATCCGCCTTGGCAATGCCAAGTGGTTGCCCCTCCGACGCCTCTTATTTATAACGAAACTATATTCTATATTCCTTCATGACGAAGTTTTGATTATTTGTTAATTTGCATGCTTCGGAAAATCGTGGAAACGACACGTAAAGGGTTATGTGTCATTTACAAGGCATGGAAGAAGGATACATGGACACATCACCTATTATGTGTCATGTATTGCTTTGGTGATTTGAGGAGATGACATTTAAAATAATACTAATGGCATTGTAGCAATTTTGAATTTGGAAAAACTTGTGGATATTTGGATTTAGGTTGTGGATATTTTTTATATTTTAATTTAAGATTGGGCGATATATTTTTTCAAGAAATATGGTACTGACTCAAACAACCGTACACATGTAGTGCCATATATTGATGCATAAACTCGCACCTATGAACATCTGCTGAGACTAGACTATTGGATCTTGCTATTGGTAAAATCACCATAGTACCTTGCTTTGCTCACGATGATCACGTCACAAATCATTGAATAAATAACCGCATTAAGTCAACGCAAAAGGACATCAAACCCAGCTTTGATCTTTAAGAGACACAACCACTACTGACCATCCAAGTAATGCTTGGTTCTCTATTTCTTTTTTTATACAATAAAGCGATGTTCTCCTGTATTTTTGAGAAAAAAATGTTTGGTTCTTTATGTACCAAGCCCATCCCATATTAAAGCCTATTAAGCCTTAATACACAAGAACTACCGGACCTTAGCGATGCCACCATGTTCTTAAAGACCTATATAGATTTTATAAGACAGTGGTGGCCTCGATAGGTAGCTGCCTTTTTGCCTTTTAAAAACGACCAACACCCCAAAAGCTAGTCTAAATACCACCAAAAACCATATGTGCTCATTTTCCAAGCTTAAATCATGTTTCTAGTCTCAATGGCGCTGGCCATCCTTAATTGAATCAACCAATTGGATTCCATCTTTAATAATCAAACAATTGGATGCTACAATTTTTGAAAAGGAACTCGACGCTTTGGTAATAGTGAAGGTTTGACAGCAAAAATGGTTAGGGGACTGCTAGATATGGAAAAAATATTTATTTTACTCCCATTGTTAATAGTATCCACATGTTGGTGAGAGCAAGTCAAGTCAAAATCATGGCATTATACAGGCAGTAAATATGAAAGATAGCCCAACCACAATATCTTAGACATAGTAAATACAAAAAGGATACGGTAAAAATCTACTTGAGATAGGAGGATATCTACGGAGTAAATACCAATCAAACAACAAAAATCTCACATTCACTATCCCATGACAGTGAAGATTATGCTCCATAACAGTAACTTGCACAGTAATCCAACCCATGATGAAGAATAGTCATAATCCAGCTCGGGTAATATCTCGGGAGATGCTGGCATAAACATTGGAAAATACTATTAAACTAGTATATAAATATATACCAGCCATCCGAATAAACCGGCGGATTATCCACCGGCTGAGCTGTGGGCCCTGCATCTCGAGCCCCCCGGCGGCAGGCGTGCCGATGTGCAGACGTGCAGTGGCAGGACAAAGGAACCGGAATCCCAGCCGTGCAATTATCGGTTACCTCCTGTATGCCATTTTCCGTTCTCTCCACCTGCTAACATGTATATTGCACTTTGGTCCTCTCACAACATTTGAAACTTGATAGACTTGGCGTTGATAAAAAAAATATTTTTTCACCACCTTAAACAGCTAGCCGAGTATTGCTCAAATAGATTTAAATTTTTGGCTAAACACTGCCATGCACCATCGGACTAATGAAATCTTGGCGAGGCTAACTATAGTTATTAGTAGCAAATTCATGTCAATATTATATACTCCCTCCGTCCAACAATATTAATATTCCAAGCATTCAAACTAAAGAAAATAACAGAACGGGTAAAAGACCTCTATATTCCTTATTTTACACTACTCACCAACTCTCTACCCACCCCACCAACCCATTTAATTTTGTCTTATCTGTAAAAATGCTTACATTTTAACATAAAATTTGAACCCTACAAATGTTTATATACTGGGACAGAGGGAGTAGCTGTTTGCCAGTTAAATCCTGGCCAACACAATACATGGCAGTTAATGTGGAGTTATACGCCAGACTATTGCTTATTCAATCCATCTGTTTTCAAGCAAATGTGGAGTTTTGACCGTCATGGTTTCATGAGAAAAACAGTCAACAAGGTAAGGTAAAATCGGGTAAACATGGCTTCCACGCCAAATACCGTGACAAATGAGAATGAGAATAAACATCAGTATGGTATGGCGGACTAGCGAGTAGGTTTAGTGATGTAGTATTTTGTAAAAACGCACCTCAAAGATTAGTAACAAAGCTGACAACTTCAATAAACTAAGTTTCCGGGGGTCTATTTGCATAAGTCCTCCTCTGTACCCGTGCTGGTGCTCTGCTCTGTTCGGTCTCGTCATTTCCACGCCGGTCGTCTCGTCTGCTCTGCTCCACTCCCCACCGCACTTTCCTCCCCCGTGTTCTCTTCCTCTTCGCTCCCCTCGAGACCCCAAAAGCACCGAAAGCGGGTGGAGGCGAAGGAAGAGAGGAAGAAGAAAAAGCGGCGGGGTTCAAGAACTCCACCGCACCCCCCCGAGCAAGCAAACATTGAGCGCCGATTCGGGGGCGGAGGCGGCGATGGGCTCCGGATCTTTGGTCAAGGTCCTCGCCAAGAACTTCGACGTCCTTGCAGGGTCAGTCAGTCAGTCAATCCATCAGTGCTCATCTCTTATCTACCCCACCTCGTTTTCTTTTCAAGGATTTCCCCTTCGCGTTTTCTTCTCCGTTCGTCGCTGGAGAGGTTCCGGCAGCGGATGGGCGACGCTTCGAGATGCTCAGCGGCCGGCATTACTGAAATGCGAGTGCTCTTCGCTTGTTCGTGAGGGGCGCAGCGCCGCAGCGGGGGGTTTCAATCGGCCGAGGGTTGGAATCGCCGGCAATGGCGTAGTTCTTAGTCGGCGTCAGGTTTTTGGGGAAAAAATGTCGGGTTTCAGAAGAAAAGAAATCATTTCTTGGTATGGTTCAGCTCTTGGCCTGCGGAAATCTAGCGCAACTGAATCGACTTCAGATTTCGGTGTACACTGATTGATTAGCCTGACTGCCGGTGCACCATTGTGTAGAAATGCCTGCATTTTTGTTTGTTGCAGAAAGAAAGGGATTTGTTTTTTTTCTTCCTTTCGAATTTGTTGGGTAAAGGACTCAGCTTTCAGGGGGTGACATTCTTGAGCGTGTTCTGTTTTGCAGCGTTTTCAGTTTCGCTCGCCTACATCAGCACGTCTCTTTCTGTTGATCTGATCCACACCTTTCCTGAATGCAAACCCTTGCCGGAACGAAAAGTTAGATGTGAAAATGTGATGCACGAGTAAGCCGTCGATGTAGATTACCAAATCGGAATGCCTAGATCAGCCGTCCAGTTCTGTCGCTTGCTACTTTTCCCTCAGTGGCTCAGTGCTTTAGAAAAGCTCTTGCTTTTAGATTTGTAGTTTTGCTAGTGGCTTAAATCGTAGGTTTGTTCGTCAATTCCACTTTCCTGATTATTTTTTTGTATATAAAAAATGTCCAGTCTTATCTTTTTGGCTGTTTCACATTCCTTTCCATGCAGCAAGTTAGGTCACATGGTGAAGAATGGCACAGCACAATCTGGTGCTGTTTCTTATAGTTTAGTGGATCGTGGGTTATGTCTCTTAGTGACTGTTGTCCGCCATTAAAAAAACAATGGGTGTCCGTTTGGGACCAGGATTTATTAAACCTTAGTGTGGACTGATGTGTGTTGTACCAAGGTACACTGAGCTTCATTTATTCATGAAGCTAGTGCCCACATTCAGTATGGATACTGCGATTCATGTTGCTGTATTGGACCAGTGTGCTTTGACATTTCTTGCCGTTACTGTACTGTAACATGTGAAAACCTATTTATGAAATGGTCCCCTCATTTGATGGAAACCAAATGCATACAATGTAGGTGGTGAATAAGTTTCTCCGGAGTTATTCATTTGTTCCCATGTTGATGTGTACTGATGGTTTCCTCTTACTATGATAAATGTATCACTGGCAGGCTAGTGGCACTTCTTCTTTTCTGAGTATACGATTCCTCTTTTGAAAGTTCTTTACTCTGGTTCATATAAAATCATTATGAAGTGAAAATGCATGCTTTAACTTAAGTTTATCTCATTTTTCTCTGCAGGCCTTTGGTTGCACTGGCTTATCCCTTGTAAGTTGCTCATAACTTGTATTCTAGTACTAGAAACTCAAATTTTAGCATGACCATTTGTTAGTGCTGTAACAGAAATGTAACTCTGTTATTACAACATGCAGGTATGCTTCAGTTAAGGCAATAGAGACCAAATCTCCCGTGGATGATCAGCAATGGCTCACATATTGGGTGCTGTACTCATTAATAACACTGTTTGAACTCACATTTGCATCAATTATTCAGTGGTAAGTACTGTTTTTGTTTGTTATCTTGTTTATAATGACAATTCATTATTCAGTGTGAAAGTTGGAGATCCTTTTGTAAGGCCTATTAGTTGTTGTTATTCTAATTAAGTTATTTACACTATGAACTCCTTGTACATCTTACTCTGCTAATGACTGAAGCTAGATTTTGGTGCTTTGTTTCTAAATTAAAGTATACTACAGAGTGTCATAAATCAGGCTTCACATATTTATTTTTGAATTTGAACCAAATAACAAAGAACTGGCCAGTAATGTATCCCCCACTTCAATTTTCAAAGCACCCATGGTTTATGATGGAAGTATAAAGGTATATCACTGCTGGTCCAAGATTTGGTGGTTTAGTATTAGATTTTGGTTTTCAAAGCATCCAAGGAATTGTCACATTTCCATGGGCTTTTGCATGTGATCTCAGAATTTTTGGTTTTAGCTTTCACAAATGTACTAAAGAGCTTCATGGGACATTACTCACAATATTCCATGGCTTTCCCATGCTTGATTTTGACAGGCTTCCTTTCTGGCCATCAATGAAATTGATCTTTATTTGCTGGCTTGTCTTGCCATACTTCAATGGTGCAGCCTATGTGTACCAAAATTATGTGAGGCCTGCCTTCATAAAGAACCAGATGGTCAACATTTGGTATATTCCTCAGAAAAAGGGACTTTTTGGGAAATCTGATGACTTCCTCACAGCACTTGATAAGTTTGTTGAAGAAAATGGAACTGAAGCTTTGAAGAAATTGGCAAACAAGGTACATGCAACTTATATATACATGTTTCCCCACTTTGTTCCCTACACATTGTAGCAAAATGATATAAATTTGATATGCTTGTTTATTCTGGTTCCAATTGACTCTGATCCTGTAATGGTGATGATCATCATCATCCATCACTATGCATATGTTGACAGCATTTGATTTTGATGCTTACTTTGTCTTAAGGATAAAGTTTGATGATTATCATTTGCACTCCCTGCGAACTCATAAATACCTGTCACACTACTTAGTTCAGCTTTACCACTACCAGTCAATCTGTGCCTTCTCCTTAAATTTGAGTAGCTCCTAACTTCCTATGGACCATGCATTGATTACTTTTGAGAAAAGGAAGCTGAGAGTGCCCTTCTTTTGTTCCAAATGACAAGCTGGCATGTGTTATGTATTGCAGGCTGGCAAGTCATTTAAACAGTCTGGTAAATCCTCAAAAGATTCGAAAGAATCAAAACCAGCAAAGGAACCGAAAGAATCAAAATCATCAAAGGATTCGAAAGAACCCAAGCCACCAAAAGATGCAAAGCAACCCAAGCCATCAAAAGATTCGAAGGATCCAAAGCCATCAAAGGATTCAAAGTCACCCAAGGATTCCAAAGAACAGAAGAAGGCAGCGCCGAAAGATCCAAAGAAAGCATCACTGAAAGATTCTAAAGAACTGAAGAAAGCACTGAAAGATTCAAAGGAACAGGATTCCTTGAAAGATCCAAAGGAATATACGCCGAAGAAGCGGGTGACTTTCGCCGAGGTGGAGCCTGAGAAGGAGCTCAAGGCCTCCAACAGCGACTGGCACTCGTCATCTGAGTTCCACAGCGCCTACCCTGAGCAGAACTCTTGGACCAGCAGCTTCATGATCTTCGAGGACGAAAACAATTACTGGAACCGGGGCCCTCTCTGACTGGTAAACCCTGAACTCATCTTGACCATTGTGTGAGCCCCAATTTCACCCATGTGCTGATCATCTTTTCCCTTTTTCTCGTGAGGTTCAGATCAATGCATCGAAGCGGGCATTTTTTTTTTGGTTCGTCCTGAGTCACAAGGTCCCCCGGTTCATCTTCATCCGAGGAAATGGAGCTCACTCTCACCTTTGGCGACTTCCACCCGCCGTTCGCGCTGACTTCCTGTCATGTAACATATTTGTCCAACATATATTAGTAGATGAGTTCTGTAGGATTCTGCAATGTGGATGGTGATGGTGAGCTGGATGGTGCTGTGTGTTGTAGCGATGAACCTTATTTAGTTAGGAGAATTGAAATGGTACTTCTAGCAGTGCGTTCTAATCTTATCAGATGTCTTAGGGAACGTGTTGCATTCTACAGTACCTACAAAGTGCCCCAAAGGCCATGTGGCCTAGCAGTAATCGATATTAAACCACAAAATCTCTTTTTAAATTACTGGCAGAATTATAAGAATTTTACCAAACATCTATTTTTCCGAGGAGGAAACAATTTAGTTCTTGTTTTTTTAGGGGAACAATTTAGTTCTTGTGTAGGACAATGGTTTCATTCTATAATTCTATAAAGCGTACTGGGCCACTATTTAAAACAGAGTATTGGGCCAATGGAATGTAATGGGCCGATGCAGCTTCTTTTCGCCCCAAAACGGCATGTCTCTGATTCACCGACGAGCAGCCGTCGTCTAGCTCCCTCCCCACTCCCAAGGCGACCCCGGCGAGCAGAGCCATTCCGCCGCCGCCTGGGAACACCCCATTCCCCAATCCACTCCTTTCCCTCCCTCATCCGATCCCTGCGATCTCGGCGGGTCGCGGTTGTGCGCCGACCCGCCGCAGCCGGCATACGGCAGGGGGGCAAGGAGCCCGAGCGGCGGCGGCCGCGAGCAGGGCAAGCACGGGAAAGCAGGTCAGCAACCCAGCACCTGAATCCTCCCTTTCTTGACTTGGAAATGCGTGTCTGATTCAGTTCGACGTAAATGCCAATGCCCGAGTCGGTGGTGAATGCAAAGATTGATGCTTTTTTGGTTGAAATGCAGAGAATAGTTGAAGGCGTGGGAAATGAAGACGACGAAGAAGAAAGCGGCAGTGGATTTGAGGTCTCTGTGGGAAAGGTCCGGGAAGACGCAGAAGACCGCTTCCACCTCAGTGCCGGCACCCCCCGTCAAGTTTGCTTCACTGCTTGCGGTTTTTTCTGCAGCAAGGGCTGGCTTTTCAGGGGAACGACGAAATCGAAGACTCACTGAACCAAGGAAATTTCCCAGAGCTCTTGAGATGGCTGGCAGAAAATTTGGAAGGATCTGACAAGGCGGTTCTGCAGAATGCTCTGAACGATCCTCAATTGACTTCTCCAGAAATGCTGAAAGATCTCGTTAACTCTTGTGCCAGGGAAACTACCAGGCTTATCATGCAGGAGCTTGGTAATGAAAATTTTGCAATACTTGCCTGGTTGTTTAGTGATGTGTGCCAAAATGAGCAGTTGGTTGTTTGCTTGCGGTATGTCGATAAGAAAGGGAGGGTCGTCGAGAGGTTCATTGGTGTTGTGAGTGTTGAAAACCTGGACGCTTCGGCAATTAAATCTGCTATCGAGTCCTTGCTCAGGGATCACTCTTTGAGCTGGTCCAGGGTCCGCGGGCAGGGATATGATGGAGCAGGCAACATGAGGGCTTATGTGAAGGATCTGAAGAAACTTGTCGTGGATGAGTCTCCTTCTGCCCATTATGTTCACTGCTTTGCGCAGGAACTACACCTGGCACTTGTCCCTGGCAACTTGGATTTTTGGTGAGTGTTCTTGAAATTTCCTGCAAAAAAGCTCAAATGCTCCAAGTAGCTGAAGCTCAACAGGTTTTAGAAGGTTTGAATCATGAGAAGGTCTTTGGTAGTCTAAGTGATAGTCATTGGGAATATCACTATAGCACTGTTATACAAATTGTGATACTGTATCCCACCATCCGAAGTGTTCTCATCATGGTTGGAGAAGACCATACTCAAGGCTTTGAGGCTCTAAATGCTCGAACAATACTGACATATTTTGAGTCATTTGAGTTTGTTTTCATGACACACTTGTTGTTGGGCATATTAGGATGCACTTCTGTATTAAACAATGCTTTGCAAAGGAAGGATGGAGTTTTGGTTAATGCTATTCGTCTCATTGGTACAACGACGCATCTATTGGACAAACAGCGGACTGATCATGGATGGGATGAACTTCTTAAAAATGTCACTAATTTTTGTGCGAAGAATGACATCAAAGTCCCTAGCATGGATGGTATGTATGAGCCAGTTTTAAGGCCAAAGGAGTTCTTCAGAGAAGTCAAGAATCTCCACCATTACCATGTGGAGATTTTCACTAGCATACTTGATCGGCAACTTCAAGAGTTTAATGATAGGTTTGATGAGGTAAGCACAGATTTGCTTGTTTGCATGGCAGCATTCGATCCAGCTCATTCATTTAGGGCATATGACAAGGACAAGTTACTTAAACTTGCTCGGTTTTATCCCAAAGACTTCTCAAGCACAGATTTGTTGCACCTTCCCACCCATCTCACACGATTTATTGTTGATATGCGTAGGGATGAAAGGTTTAGAGATGTGAAAAGTTTTGCTGAGCTTTCAGTTATGCTTGTTGAAACAAATAAGTGCCTAAGACATCCTATTGTTTATAAGCTTCTCAAATTGGTGCTTGCGCTTCCTGTCACAACTGCTACTGTTGAGAGGTTATTTCCTGCAATGAATCTTGTTCAGAATAAGTTAACAAATAGACCAGGGAAGCAATTATTGAATGACTGTCTCGTTACATTCATTGAGCGGGAGTTTTTCATGAAAGTTAAGGATGCAGCCTTGGTATCCCGCTTCCAATCCATAGTAGGAGCATAAAGTTATGAGAGGAGTGTCTGGATGCTGGGCTGAACCTAATGGGTGAGTAACTCAGTTAGGAATGAGGTGCAAGCGGCAGCTGTGGTGTATTACCTGCGGCCAGATCCTAAGGAGCAAGGCACCTGCTTTCCCTTGTTGAGAAGAAACGATGCCACATCTTTCAGGGTGAAGTGCTTCTTTCCTGCATGAACCATTTTGGGCTCCCTGCTTATGGGCAGAGCAAGCTGCAACAGACTACATCATTGCTCTTGCTGTAGAGAACTTGCTGGCAAGGTGTCTTCAAAATTGTGTATTAAAGGCAATCATTGTATGAGTGGGGAAGCAATCATTGTATGATTGCCTGATTACATTCATTGAGGAGGAGGTTTTCATGCAAGTTAAGGATGAGGCCTTGATATCTTGCTTCCAAGCCATAAAATCACAAGGAGTGTCTGGATGTTAAGCTGAAGCTAATGGCTGATTAATTCAGTATGGACTGTGGTGCAAGAGGGAGCTTGTTGTGGGTATTAGTATGCTTGAAGCTAAATCCGTAAAGCACGGGACCTGCTGCTTACTCTTGCTTGATGAGAAGAGCCCTTGCCCATATCATTAAGGGTGAAGTGCTGCTTTGCTGCTTGAACTTCTATGGACTCCTTGCTGATGAGCAGAGCAAGCTGGACTACACATTGCTCTTCTGCAGAGTGCTTCCTGGATAGGTATGCCCGACTCTGTCCACAATCTCTGAAGTTCGTGTGGACGTGTGGTGATCCGCATCATAATCCCATTTGTGCTGGACTACACATATGGGCCCTTCTGGGCTGGCTATTGGCTAAATGTGCATTTACTTTTCAGTCTGCCTTTTGTTACACTTGATATACATGTAGTTCATACTATCTCCATTTGATGAGTGTTGAACAGTGAACCTATTACTCTAGTTGATGTCGGACAGTGTTCGCCGGAACAATCTTTTATGCTTAAAGAATCATAAGATGCCTCTTCCATGGGGCGTTTTTCTTTCTTGCCTTTTCATGTATGCGAGCCTTGCGGTTTTAGGGATTCTAGGATCACATTTGTTAATCTTTAAACACACTGGTCTGTATGCTCCATACTGGATGATTATAAAATAATCTTGTTTTGTTAGATTGAACTGAAGTGTCAACTATCAAGTAGGCAGATGGTGAAACACCAACAATATCTCATGGTGGTCTCCTGAAAATCTAGTGGCACAACAATGTTTTCTGATGCTCAGTTCCAATGTTTGTCTGTTCGGAATATTAACATACTGATACCATAATGCAGACATGATGTTACTCTTTGATGACCCTTAAATCATTTACACTGTCCAGTCTGTATCTTTTGTGGACATTGGTTATTAACTTTTGGATTCACTGTGCAGGTTTGGCAGGTAAATTGTCAACGTCCCCTTGTTTGTGGTGACGGTCAAGTCGGAGAAGCACATTTGCCTGTCATTGACAAGTCCATTCCCTGGTTGGGCGAAGAACCACATGGACTGAAGGTCTGAAGAAGCCAAGTGGCCTGGGCTGGTGGCAAGGAAGAAGATAAGGAATGGGAAGATAAGAAACCTTAGTTGTTTAACGCCATGATTTCCAAATCTTCCTGGCCGTATATATCCACTTGTGGATATAGAGGCTGGATTTTAATCCTTAATCTGAAAAAATGATTTCCAAATCTTTCTTTTTTTAGAGAGAAAGGGTTGGATTTTATTGAATATAGATTGATATTACATCCAGCCCCTTGTAAAGGAGCCCCCAAAATAAAAGAAAATTACATTGAAGTCCTTGTAAGAAGCTCCTGGAAGTCGTCATTTCTGTCGACCAGAATCGCTGCCGCTCGCCTATTCTCCATTGCCAGCAACAGAGAAGCACGCCGAGGAGGAAACAGGTCCTTGTAAGATGTTATAAGAATGCGAGTGTAGCCCAGCCCGATATCCACAGCCCGTGTTGGGTTTCAGAATCTCGGGAGGGCCGTCGCAATCGCGCATTGGCCTATAAAGCGTAATGGGCCACTAACAGGAACAAACAGGTCCTTAGTATTGATTGGACGGACCATATAGAGTGTAATGGGCCGAAGCCTCATATCTCCGTCCGGCCCAAAACGGCATCTCTCCGAGACGGCCTCGAGCTCCCAGTTCCCAGGGCAGCGTCCTCGCCGAGCAGCGGCGAGCACGAGGAGCTGAGGGGGCGCCGCCGCCGCCGCGAGTGAACCCTAATCCCCCATTCCCCAATCCCCTCGCCTCCCCTCCATCATCCATCTCCCGCGGTCTCGACGGGCCACGGTGGAGTGGCGCCCCACCTCAGCCGGCAGGGGCAAGGAGTCCAAGCGGCGGTGGCGGTGGGGGTGGCGACGGCGACGGCGAGCAGGTTGAACCCAGCACCCCAATCTTCCCTATCTTGCTTGGAAATGCGTCTTTGATTCAGTTCGATGCGAATGCGAATGTCTGATACTCTGATCTGATGGTGAATGGAAAGAGTGACGTAATTTTTTGATTTATTTTGGTTGGAATGCAGAGATTGGTTAGAGAGGCTTTGGAAATGAAGAAGAAGAAGGCCGGAGTGGATTTGAGGTCTCTGTGGGGAAAGGCCGGGAAGGCGCAGAAGACTGCTCCCATCCCAGGGCCTACAGCTACAGGCCCTACGCCTCCGTCGGGTTTGCTTCGGTGCCTGCGGTTCTTCTTGCAGCAAGGGCTGGCTTTTCAGGGGCGTGACGAATGCGGACACTCGCTGCTGGAAGGAAAATTTCCCGAGCTCTTGAAATGGCTGGCGGAACATTTGGAAGGAGCAGACAGGGCGGTTCTGCAGAACGCTTTGAATGATCCTCAGATCGCTTCCCCAGACATGCTGAAGGATCTTGTTAGCGCTTGTGCCAGAGAAACCACCAGGCTTGTCATGCGAGACCTTGGCGACTCAAACTTTGCGATACTTGCTTGCCTATTTAGCGATGCTTGCCGTGGCGATCAGTTGGTTGTTTGCTTGCGGTATGTTGATAAGAAAGGAAGGGTGGTCGAGAGGTTGGTTGGCATTGTGAGTGTTGAGAACCCGGACGCTTCAGCGATTAAAGCTGCGATTGGGTCCTTACTCAGGGAACATTCTTTGAGCTGGTCTAGGGTCCGTGGGCAGGGGTATGATGTAGTTGGCGACATGAGGGCTCACGTGAAAGGTCTAAAGAAACTAATCATGGATGAGTCTCCTTCTGCTCACTATGTTCATTGCTTTGCCCAGGAACTGCAGTTGGCACTTGTTATTGCCCTCAAGGAGAGCGATGCATGTGCTGATTTCTTTGAGCAGCTTGGATTGTTGGCGAGTCTTCTTAAAATATCCTGCAAAAAGGCTCAAATGCTCCAAGTAGCTGAAGCTCAACAGGCTCTAGAAGGTTTGGATCCAGAGAATGGCTTTAGTACAAAGGATGATGTTGGCTATGGACTTCACTACAAAACTATCTTACAAATTTTTGTATGGTATTCCACCATCAGAAGTGTTCTCATCATGGTTGGAGAAGACTGTACTCAAGGCATTGAGGCTGTAAATGCTCGAAAGATATTGGTATATTTCGAGTCATTTGAGTTTGTTTTCATGATACACCTGTTGGTGAAAGTGTTGGGATACACTTATGACTTAAGCAGATGTTTGCGGATTTTTAGAGATCATTTTATGGTGAATGGCATTGGCTTCATTGATTTGTCAAAAAAACAGTTGGACAAATTGCGGGGGCATGATGGATGGGAAAAATTTCTTAAAGATGTCACTAGTTTTTGTGCAGAGCATGACATCAAAGTCGCTAGCATGGATGATATTTATGAGCCAATTTTAAGATCAAAGGGGGTCTTCAAAAAAGTCAAGAATCTCCACCGTTACCGTGTTGAAATTTTCACAAGTATCTTTGATAGGCAACTTCAAGAGTTTAATGACAGGTTCGAGGAGGCAAACAGAGATTATCTTTTTTGCGTGTCAGCATTTGATCCAGCTAATTCATTTTATAATTATAACAAGGATAAGGTACTTAAACTTGCTGGGTTTTATCCCAAAGACTTCTCAAGGAAAGATTTGTTGCATCTTCCCATCCATCTCACACGCTTTATTGCTGATATACGCGATGATGAAAGATTTAGAGAAGTGAAAAGTGTTGTTGAGCTTTCAGTTTTGCTTGTTGAAACAAAGAAGAGCCTCAAACATCCTATTGTTTACAAGCTTCTTAAATTGGTGCTAGTTCTTCCAATGGCAACTGCAAGTGTTGAGAGGGTATTTTCTGCAATGGATCTTGTTGAGAATATGCTAAGAAACAGACCGGGGGAGCAACTATTGAATGATTGTCTGGTTACATTTATTGAGGGAGAGTTTTTCAAGCAAGTTAAGGATGAAGCCTTGATATCTTGCTTCCAAGCCATAGTAGGGGCATAGAATCACATGGAGCTTCCAAGCCAATTCAGTATGGACATTATTCTTGGAACCAAATCCGTGAAGCTAGGGCCTGCTGCTTACTTTTGATGAGAAGAACCCTTGCCATATCTTTAAGGGTGTCTTTATGGGCTCCTTACTAGATGAACAGAGCAAGCTGGACAACATCATTGCCCTTTCTGCAGAGAGCTCCCTGCCAAGGCATCATCAGAATCTTGTATTAAAGGCAGGTATGCCCAACTCTGTCCACAGTACTCTGAAGTTTTTGTGGTGATCTACACCTTAGTCACATTTGTGATTCTCTTGGTGTTTTTCTGGTACAGAGTAACGGAGACAGTGTGTTTCTCTCTTAATCCTTTACGATGTTACTCTCAATCTTGATCAGTAGCATCGTAGTCGAATGTTATTTTCTGGTTTGTTATTGTTGTAGCTGCACAATGAATGATCTCTAGCAATTGTTGGTTAGTAAGGTGGTTAGCATATTGGCCCTTCTAGGATTGCCATTGGCCAAGTCTGCACATGCTTTTCAGACGCCTTTTGCACCTGGTATCCATGTTAGTTCATATTGTCTCCATTTGTTGAGTGTTGGCTGTGAATCCATTAATCTAGTAGTCTAGTCTATGGGACAATCTTTTATGCTGCAAGCATCATTAGATGCCTCCTCCTTGGGGTGTTTTTCTTTCTTGCCTTGTCACGTACGCAATATCCTTGTGGTTTAGGGATCTGGGATTATGTTATTTTATTTTTAAACGCATTGGTTTGTACACTCCATACTGGTTGATCATAAAATACGTGTATTTTGTTAGATTGGACTGAACAGTCAAGTGTGCAGACCTACAACACCGCATGATTGTCTCCTGAAAACTTATGTTACGTTGGATATGTTCCAAATTCACATCCACGATATAGGCCAGGCTTGGGCCAGAGCGAAGCGGAGGCCCTTCGCGCTGTGGTTTCTCTCAGAAAGTGCATAGTTTAGTCCCACCTTGGTAACGCAACCAAGTACGGGCGCGTGATCTGCCTATATATATGTAAACCTATGTAGACGGTAGGGTAAGACAAGTCAAGACAGATAAGTGATGTATCATCCCTACTTGTAAACTCTCCTCAATAGTGATTGTCTTCCGTGGTTTTTTTCCCGCAAGGGTTTTTTCACGTTAAATCGTGTCTGGTGTTCGATCTTGTTTTCGCATTATTTGCTAACAAGTGGTATCAGAGCTTGGTACGAGATCACGTGAAAAAAAATTAATTTGGGTTTCGTCCCTGTTTATCGCGCGCCGCCAGCCGTATCAATCTGCGATTGGCTACCTCGTGCAAGACTCGTCAACGTGGAGTTTAAGACGGAATCTGATTCCGTATTTGCCAGATGCTGCAGACCAATTTACGAGAAGCTACCAGAAGGTTTTCTCAGCTTTGCTGAACGTACACGGAGTTGTACACAATGCTGCAGGTTATTGCTAGGTTCACACAGTAACATACCTAGATTATTACTGCAGATTATTTTCTTCTGGTTATTTCTTTCATATGGCTTCTATGATATGTGATTTCCAGTGCTGAGATATTGAGATTTTGAGGAGATATTGGGATTATTATTTGATCACTTTTGAGTTTATTCTTCTTGATGTTTTGACAACATCGTTCATGTCAGCCTAGTGGTTTCCTTTACTCCTATGAAGTTGGTTAATTAAAAGTGAAGGTTTTGCTCCGAATTGAGTTCGAGGTGGATTCTAAGCGCAACAGAGGAAGTTTTGTTTGACTAGATACTACAGTGTTTTTGTATTGCGGGAGCAGTACGTTTATTGCTGTCTTTGCTCGTGTTGAGGGATCTAGTTCAGAGTTGCTGCATAGATACTATAATGTTTTGTACTGGCCAGCATTCAGTATATTTATTGTTCAAGGTGGAGACGTCCACTCATGACTGCACTACTGCAGGGTCTATTGCAGAGGTTTATACTTCATTGGTTGCACATTTATGCCCACATCTGAACCATGTTTGAATGGAGCAGTAATTGAGTTCTTCACTGGATATTTATTTAATACCACAGGTGATATTGCGACTTTATGTCGTTTAATGATTGAGCATTTATTTTTCCGAGGCCAGTTGCACAGACTCAGACTTTTGCTGGGATTATGAATTTGTTGAAGGCCCAGATTGTTCGTCTGCTTTGTTGATAGCTGTGTGTGTTTGAACCTATTGGTTATTTGCTCAAGTGTTGGGAGAATACTCAAGTGATCTTATTTGTCCGATGGACATTGGTATTCAAGATTTGAATATGGAGGTTTATTATTCGTCTATATGATGGAATTTGTCTCAAGGTGGAGTTTGTTGGATATGTTCCAAATTCACATCCACGATATAGGCCAGACTTGGGCCAGAGCGAAGCGGAGGCCCATCGCGCTGTGGTTTCTCTCAGAAAGTGCACAGTTTAGTCCCATGTTGGTAACGCAACTAAGTACGGGCGCGTGATCTGCCTATATATATGTAAGCCTATGTAGACGGTAGGGTAAGAAAAGACAAGACAAGGCAAGATAGATAAGTCATGTATCATCCCTACTTGTAAACTCTCCTCAATAGTGACTGTCTTCCGTGGTTTTTTTCCCGCAAAGGGTTTTTCCACGTTAAATCGTGTCTCGTGTTCGATCTTGTTTCCGCATTATTTGCTAACAACTTAGTGATGCAACAATGTTTTCCGTTGCTCTGCTCCAATAATGCCTGTTTGGAAGATTAACCCACTGCTACTGTAATGCAGACATGATGTTGCTCTTTGGTGATCCTTTAACCATTTGCATTGTCAAGTCAGATCTTTTGTGAACACTGACTATTAACTTTTGGGTCACTGTGCAGGGTTGGCAGGTAAATTGTCAACATCCCCTTGTTTATGGTGAGGATCGAGTCTGAGAAGCACATTGACCTGCCGTTGACAAGCCCATTTGGTGGCGGTCCCCCTTGTAGGGTTAAGACCCAGAAAAACTGAAGGCAAGTGGGCTGGTGATGGACTGATGGCTGTGCCGGTGGTGAGGAAGAAGACGAGGAATGCAAAAATGAAGAGAGCCTAAGTTTTTATCCAAGAATGTGAGTAGTGTGTGTAGCCCAGCCCAAGATTCACAGCCCGCGTTGGGTTTCAGAATTTTAGCAGGCTGCCCTGTAGATGGTGGCTTTGTTTATTTCGCTGTGTGAGGTAGCCCATGTTATGATGTGTTTGTAGACGTCTAATATCTTGGAGCTTTGGTAGTTGGAATATAGTCTCACTATACCGTGTAATTATTTTTAGTAGAAGCCCTTTTACATTTTATCGCGTTAAAAGAGGTGAAATCTGACATGTTGGCTTCTTACTATCTACTTGAAAGGGAAAAAAAAGCAGCTCTTTTTCAACTTTACTGCTGCTACTATCAGGTTTCGGTGCTGTTTTCACGGTTGCATAATTGGTGGCATGTCGATGCTCTTGATTGATGGCATGCTTTATACTGTGCTCTGATGCTGAACTAACCCAGTGAACATTCTCATCAATTATTGATGTTCTATCTCGTACCAGCCTGCTGTAGAAAAAACAAGATAAGGAAAATACCCTGTCCCATACGTTGAATTATCGTGATCGGATGTAGAGGCTGGAATAATCTGTCATTTTGCCAAGTTGCCTCAACCGGTGCTGCCGAAGCAGGCGTCGTTTTCCAACAGGGGAAGTTCGGTGAGCCGGCTTGGTGTGATCCTCATGACATGGACAGCCTCCTCTTCACAATCGTCCATTACTCCTCTCCTTTTCCTCTTCCTCTTTTTTGGATTGGACTCCACAGGCAAAGATTGTACCTCTCACAAAACTCTCATGTCGCCATCGACACCTCCTTTTTTTTCGTTTCGCGCCAACTAACCGCAATTGAGAAGTTTTTGTCTTTTACAAGTTCTCGAAAAGAAAAATAACTAAATAAGATAGAGGAGAAGGGTTTGTCTTGCTCTCCAACTAGTGCCATGCAGCATCCACACAGAAACCTCTGCAAAAAAAGTGTGTGATGGTTTAAGAAACTTTTGCCTTTGTGAAGATCAGCTGCAAATTTTCTGAGGTTTTGTAGGATTCAGTTGCAGGGCTTGGTGATCAAGAAATGATTGTGTTGCAACCACCATCAACTAATAAAGGGGCAATGAATGATATCAAAGGGATAGGCACTGAACCTGTAGCCTGTAGGCTCCTAAAAGACATCTGAATGGATATACAATAGGCGGGCATGTTGCAGTTGCCTCAAGGATGTGTAGAGGACAATAGGGCAATATGTTATGCCATGGGGTAAATACTATGATACCTACAGAAAGGGCAAGAATGTCTGATTTAGGGGAGGCCATAGGGCCCTTCAGGTCACGAATTCCTGTAACAGTATAAATAATTTCCTAGGAATGTTGGATGGACATAAATGGATAAAAAATAGGAACAAGGAATAGCAGATTTGGAAGGGCATCCAGGAGTATTTCTCAATATGTGGAGAACACTAGATAAATTGGAGCATGCAAACAGGCAAGAAAGTGTGGCTTAAATTACTGAAGAAAAGACATATTGATCCATGTGCATGTATGCCACGTTAGTCTAGCAGTTGGGAGAACAGTTCATTCAAAATAATCGGAGTGGTGACAAAAGCACTCAACTGTCCAGGTACCCACCACAGAGTTGCAGCCTATGAAGAAAGTTTTATTTTCTTGCAAAAAAGGGCCGCAGAACTGCAAAGCATAACGGACACCTGAATGCCACAGCCACATCATCTAGAACTTTACCAGTTTAGATGCAGTGAGCACTCTGTTATGGACCACAAAGGTAGGGAAATGCCAAAGGCATAAGATACCTGCCAACTTGTAATTGCAGCCAATGCAAGAGCACCATTTTTCCAACAGGTAATGTTCGGTAACCTGCAATCATCCATTTCCTGACATGACAACACCAACGAAGCAATAAGCCTGCGACAAAATTTCAAAGTCGTCATCAGCATTGCCTTTTGCTTCCTACACCAAATGGCAAATGAAGGATACACCAAGACTGGCCTGAGTCCTGAGGCACCTTCACTTGCATCTGGCTCAGTTGGACTTTTCAATACATTTGGTAATCACTTTCCTTCTCAAGGACAAGTGCAACACCCACAAAATAATTGATAAATTGACATGTCCTTAGCCTGGTGAGTTGCATCCACTCTAACATTCTAGGTTGTGACCTGAGCAAATTAATAGGGGGAAATACATCATTGGACTACAAGCCAACAAAATACAGACACATCATGACCCTAAAGCAGTGACATTAGCAACTTTATGCAACAAAGTAGGTGCATCAAGAACAATATAGGGCAGGACAAATTCCTTAGAGATAACTTTATGCCCCATCTTGCTTTGGAGGGGAATTTCTAAAATGCTCAAATGGCATATTTACATCATACCAGCTGTGACTAAATTGGCTTTCAGTCGTGTAAACAAGAAGCTTTTACATACTCACCATTGATTTCCCCTTCATAGATTATTTATAGTGCTGAAGTTTTGATACTTGCTATCAAAACCTTCACCATGTAGCCACCAAGGCAGATGCAGCTAATGGAGTGGTTGCACCGGAGATTCCACCAAACTTGAATCCTGCAGCTCATATGAAGGAAATGAGGAACCTATGGTTAAACAATTAGAAGGGAAAAAAATCAACGGAGTCTAATTTAAAGAACATCTCCATCAGATGTAGGGACAGGTTCGATTCTTTTTCAGAGACCTGTCGCACTTGTGAGTAACACTATTTGTTTGATTGCTTGTCCTTTCTGCTTCTGCTTTTCTAGGTTCTTCAGGCGAAGCACAATGCCATATACTTGTTCTGTGCTTTAGTTTGTTCTCCACTGAAATTATCCCTATAAAAGAATGCACTTCCCCTTCATTAACAGGACAATCAAACCATAGATATTTTGTCCCAATCAAAGAACATGAGGCATCAACTTAGCATTCTAGAAGTTACTTTGGGAGTAGAGCTGACCAGATGAAAGCCAACCAACCACTTCGTTAATACTGTGTTCAGAGAATGGGGGACAGATGATTGTAAAGATGCTATTCGATGCGACAATGTTAAAGTCAAGCCAATAGAAACTGAAGTCTGCAACAGCACATAAACCCACAAAATGCAATTTATGCTACAAGGTACCAAAACGGGGGAAATAATAAAATGAGCCAGCATGCCATCAAACTCAAATGCCACATCTTTATTAATGGGGTCTTGACAGTTTGTCAAAATCAAACTGTTAATAATTAATAGCTCTAGTAAAGTATTCAAACTCCTATATAATAGCATGAACTGAAAAAAACTAAGAAGCAACTTAGATTTCATATAAACAATAATAAAGGTAAATTGTACCAGATTGATTTGTTCATGAAACACAGCAGATATTTTACCTCTACTTATATTTGGCATGTTTACTTCCGTGTGCATAAAATCAACCTACATTAGCACATCTTACCTTGGATGTAAATGATAAAGAAAGAAATTCTACTGAAGAAAATATTCTAATATTTTCTAAAACAGGAGTTGTAATTATAATGATGAACTAAACTGCAGTTCATTTTAACCATATTTTCCGCTCAACTGGTTATATTCCAGCATTCCACAGTGTAGAATGGCACCGCAAACTGGCCACAATAAGCTGCCCCATTGAGCCATTGACTACTTACATGTCGTGTTTATGTAAAAATGAACATAAGGTTCAAAAAAACCAAAACTATGGATTGCACTACTCAACGAGTAGTACTTATTGATCAGAAACATTTTATACCTTGCTCAACAAATTAGAGATGCCATAACCGTTTTACCGTACCTACATGTTTACATAACTCAAGTGCAAACCCTTTCATAGTTCAAGAAAGATTTAATGTCCTGAACTCACCGCACATCACTGAACCAATAAAATGGTTTGATATTATCCAAATATGGTCAGAATTAAAAGTAATAACTATTAACTTCAATTCCATACAAATGCATGGCATCCAACATAAACTAGACTACCCATACCCAACCACCAAGTATATGCTAAACACATGCATAACTAGTCACCATGCCTATAAGCACATGAGGACAGTAGGGTATCATCCTACTTGCACCCTTATCGATAGCTTACCTGTTGCAGAAGGAATAATATATGCTTTTAAGAGGTTCTTCAATAAGCATGAAATGCACTATGAAAAGAATTGAGCCACCTTGTATTTAACCAGAGTGATGCACAAGTGTAACAGGTTAAAATATAATCATTGATATCATAAATTCTCTTAGTGACTGCTGGAAGGAAGGCTACAAAAATAGCCATATAGGCATGAAGGACTTATTCCATATAAATGTTGTCCGGGAAAAAGGTACCACAAAATGCCAGAGGTATATGTGCACAGATGGAAGAAAAAAAAGCCAAATATTAGCAATTCAGATGGCCCTTCAACAGAGCGACCCAAAGCTTCACTGAGTCATTTATCCTCCAAGAAACTTTGGTCTTACAAAGACACAGACTATTGTGCAAAAGTTGCAGGTCATTTATTTCTAAGCTGTCTCTGTTACACAAAAAAAAAGCATGAAAACTCAATTTATACAGCTTCTTTAACATTGACACACTTTTAAGACACCCCTACAGCTTAGATACTGGTAAGCTGCCACTCATTGATAGTGCAAAGCGATCAGCATCCCCTTTTTAATTAGAATAGAACAAATAGGCACAAATTTCCACAATGGTTACAGTAAATAATTGTCGTTTCTGCTCACCACTTAAAGCATCTAAGTTCAAGTCAATATAGAATAATTTCAACATTGTATTCATCCATTATAGAATGATTACAATACACCATGTTGGAAGGATCTGGCCACTAGGGAACTCATTAGTCATTAGACAACAGAATTGTCTGGTATGAGAAGAATAACATAACTAAGCACACATATAGTGCAAAGGTGACTATAAAACTAAAGAAAGTGCATCATACAGTAAAGTACACAAAAGGCAGAAGCGTACATAACCGACAAAACATGCACATGTACAACGGTATACTGAAGAAAGCAAACCATGCATACAGAAGAAAGTTTATTTTTTTGTTAGTACCCATCATCTATATTTCACCTAACTTCCCATTCAGTATAACCATCAGCAGGAATCAAACACGCTTAATGGAACCCTCATCATAGGAAAACTAAACTGTATGAAATTAATTCTGCAAGCACATTAAACAGAAGCTATGAAATTTGATAGGGGCAGCTATATATGCCCCAGAAGACACCCGACATTAGGTTAAGGTTAATCAGGGAGCTTCTGCTAGAAAAGAACCTTTACATTATTAATAAGCCCAGATAAGAGTCAGTTTGGTTGTAGAGTAAACTTGAATGCCAATTATAGCTGAGGCTAAGTTAAACCTCCATTTTAATCATAGACCCTCAACAAAGTTAATAGACAATTCATGATAAGATAACTTAGCCATAAATTCACTTTAAAATTTATCAATCATAAAATGCTTATCTGCTTCCTAACATAGGCTAGGAATAATCGCTCGATATAAATATAGTTTAAATCTAACCCGGCAAGCCTTAAACTGGATTTTTGCATATAGATGATGTGATGATAATACTCATCACTGATAAATCCTTTTTTTTTTACCTTCACAAGAGCATCCACTGCTGTTTTGCGAAGGAATTGAAACCTTAGAAGCATGTCATTTTTATCATTCCAATGATACAATTGGGATGATGCTTAAACATGGAATAACATGTATGCATTATCCATTTTATGCAATTGGGCATGTAAATGGTCGATTTGGCAAGTAAGTCTAAATGACAATTAATCTCAAGACATTCACACATTACCTTAATGAAATCACATGCAGCTCTCCTGCGTCGTTCGAGAAAAAAAAGGCATTCACGTATTACAAAACTAGAATGCTAGTTCATAGATGACCAAAGAAGCTTTCTACACTAGAGAAGCCAAATTGAGACATAATTAATAATTCAGACACCAATGGTAGCATAAACATTAACACAGCACACCTGATGATTACTCATACTCTATGGATCTTGCAAAAACAATTGCATAAAATTCAAGGGGATGATTCACAATTGTCTCCAGACACTATTAACCAAGAAAACACAAAAAGGAAAAGGCAACAATTTGTCAACAAGGACATATTTCTTTCTTCCTTTATTTCTTACAATCTATGGGCAAATGATTTGCCAATGTAAGGCTACTCTCTGGAGCTAAAAAAACTTTGATCAATGTACCCAGGGAAGATCAAAATGTTTGAGGTTGCACCAAATTATTAATCTAATGCTGCACTGCATGTCCCACATTCCGGAAATCAATTGCAGGCCCTCCAAATGGAATTAAAATGAAGAGATTAGACATAAGCAAGTAAGAAGCTACATGAGAATGTTCTATCCAACCTTCAGCTCAGCCTAAAATGCCAGAGGGCAGAAATTACCCATCAAAGAGTAAACAGGCTCAGCAGAATTTGCCTTCTTTATCCTTCCTTTTGGTCAAGATGTACAGTCGATAATGTAATAGCCCCTGTATGTCAACAACTCATCACAGCACAGTTGTATACAAAGCTTCCGGAATGTCGGGTGCCAATGATCTTCCAATCAGGCAGTTCATTATTGGGTACCCAGGAACAAATTTCAATCACCCCACTACCACCAACACTCATTCCACCAATGACAATGAGCATATCTCCACAACTGCGAAAAGCCAAGCCCCACCCATGAACTGATGTATATCTCCCAGGTAATGATCCAAGAGTGATCCAAGCATTATTATCCTTGTCATACTTCCTAACCTCCTTCGATGCATAGTCAGCAGCATAAAGTTCATTATTCACAACGGCAACAAGAGGTGGAGCACCACTCCCACCATTAAGGCCCCGCGCCATATCTGGGATCAAACGCCAGGTGCCGTTCTCCAAATCAAACTCCTCAGCACAACTAAGGATCTCATTGTTCCTCTCAGCCTTCCCACCAATGACATAGAACTTGCCATCCATGAAGAAACCAGAGCACATCTGCCGCGCCCTGTGCATGCTTGGAAGAGTGGTCCATGTCTGCATCTCGGAATCATAAAGCTCAGCAGAGCTCAATGTACCATTCTCACCAATACCACCAGCAACAATAGCCTTCTCACCAAAGCTTGCTGAGCCAAACAAGCACCTCGGTGTGTTCATCATCTCTCCTGTTGTCCAACAGTTAGCTAGAAGTCTATACCTCAGCACAACATGGGCCTCCACCCTCCTCCCAAAGACAAGGATATTGGTGCCCACAGCCAGGGATTCTTTATCAGCTAGTGTGAAGCATTCTATGGGAGGCATGGAAGGGATGCTGAACCACCGTTGGCGGCACGGATCAAAACCATCCCACTCGAGCACATTGCATGAGCAATAGATCATCTGCTCGGCAATCCGAGCCTCCCGCCTCAACCTATACAGCTCCCCAGACATTACAAGGGAGTAGAAAGACCGGTTAACACATGCCACATCGTAATAGTAAGACCGGGGAAGGCGGAGCAGGCAGGAAATAGACAACTCCCGGCCGATCCCACCGATGAGCTCACTTGTGTTGATTTCGCTGTTCTGATCAGCATCCTCCATCTTGGAGCCCCAACCTTTGTTTACAGGATTCCCCGAACCACTGCCGACCTTATTCTTCTTTCTATAACAATTCACCAGACCCTCCACCTGCCCCCCCTTCTGTGACCTCGCCACCTGCGGGCTCTCAGTCACACAGTTGCTGCTTGCAGAAGTGAACTTTTCAGAGAGGGTCAAATCAGGGGCCGAGCTTGATGAGCTTGCTGACTCTAAGGCAAATATCATGTGCTGGTCCCCCAACATGACCAGAGCAGACTTCAAACTTCACAACGATTCTACAGCAATCCTTAAGGCCGCATGAATCTTCCAGCAACCAAATCCGCACAAGCAAACTAGAGGCAAACTTGAAACTGTCCCTTTTTCCCGCCTTGAATTAAGGACCAACCTGCAAGGAGAGGCCACACGACGGTCAAGGGAAAACGAAAAAACCGCAAATAACGGCAACCGTTTCTTCTGCAAGATCCAGAACACCTAAATTATTGCATCAAAGACTCCAACCAAATCTCCCCTGCCCCCCAAATACGCAACAAACCATGAACGCAAATGGCGCCAGTAACTGATCTTACCTCCAAAGCAATCAAGGATCAGGCGCAATCACGGGAACCGATCTCGAATTGCGGGAGAAGCAACGGGCCTTGCCGCCTCGCCGGCCGTGCATTCCACCGGCGAGGTCTGACCTTCAACCGCCGCCGGCACCTGCGGAGGAGCACCAAGATCCGGCCTTTCCATCAGGAACAATCAGGAGAAGAAAGATCCCCAAGGAGCCCACCGGGCAGCCCAAGAAATCACGAAAATTCGCCGGGAAATCAAAAGAAACAAACAACAAGGCCACCGGAGGACTCACCGATCAGTCTCGCCCCATTGGAGCCTGCCGCAGCGGCGCGCCGCCGGAAGGAAAGCAGTAGAGCCGCATCCCGGCCGCCGCCAAGCCAGAGGCTTCGGCGCTGTGTTTATCTCTCCCCCCACCTCCCCTCTCCCGGTTTTTTTTCCTCCTCCTCCCTCCTTCCCCTTTCTTTTCTCTCTCTCTCTCCCTCACTTGTTTTTCTTCTCTCTGTTTTTGTATTCTATCAGCAACTCCAACTGTGAAAGGGAGAGAGTGTGGAAGGTGGTGATGGAGAGGTTTGCCCTTTGGCTTTACACCGTTTTGCTAAATCCATGGATGCTACAAGGTTGCACATGAAGAGATGTGGTTCCATCCCCGGCTTTATTCAGAATCAAAAACAGTATTCAACTTTGTTTGTTGGAGTTTGGAGGTAGAGTGACAATTAATTGCTGGAGCTAGCATGGTGATTAATTGCTAGAGCTAGAGTGATGAGGTGTGTTGGTGTTTTTTTCCTTGCTGATTAATGCTGGTGACAGAGTGATGTGTATTCGGTGCGTCGGGTTCCTAGGTATTGGTTTTTTTATGCCAAGGATATGCACAAGATGTGGTTCAGGCTTTTATTGTTGGAGATATATACAGTGATGATGTGTGGTTGTATAATTTTTTTCTTAGCTGTATGTAAAATGTTGTTGAGATTTTGGAGATACATGAGATGGCAGTGAGATGTAAAATGCGTGTGAGTGGCATTTTGTATTTCTTACTATAAATATTGGAGTATATAGGGTAGGTATTTGATGGCTACTACCTTAGATACCAAGAAACCTGGTTTTTTCATGTTTTTTAATTAATGTAGATATATATTTGGTAGGTATTTGTTCAACTAAATCTTGGCAATCAATATTGGGAGAAATAAAAAGATGTATACCTTAATTTTCTACTACCTTCGTTTCAAATTACTATTCGTTGTTGACTTTTTCCCATGATCTTTGACCATTCGTCGTATTCAAAAAATTTATCCAGATATACAAATCAATAGGTTATATTTAAAGTATATACGATGATAAAACAAGTCACATACAAAATAAATGATACTTGTGAAATTTTTTGAATAAGACGAATGGTCAAACATTAAGCAAAAAAGTCAACAACGAATAGTAATTTGGAACTAAGGTAGTATCATTTAAATCTTATAGACCTAGCATGATGATTAATTGTTGGAGCTAGAATGATGATGTGTGCTAGCTATTTCTTGTTGACCAATGTTGGTGATAGAATGATGTGTAGTTGGTGTATCAGATTTTGAGGTATTGATTTTTTATATTCCAAAGGATATGTATAAGATTTGGCTTAACTTTATTGTTGGAGATATAGTGATTTTGTGTGGTTGTATAATTCTTTCCTTACCTGTAAATTCTAAGATAGATTATCTTGTATTTATTTGGTGCATTATGTTTGTAAAACTTTGTTGAGATATATGAGATTGTAGTGAGATGTCAAATGTGCAGATTTTATATGTTTTGTATAAATATTAGAGTATCCAACAGGCTAGGTTTTTGTTGGGCTACAACCTTACCAACTCACGGTGAGCTAAGAGATACAAATGGTGTCTATAAATAATTTTTCATGTTTTTCTATTAATATTAGAGATATATTTGGTAGGAACTCGTTCAACTAAATCATGTACTATTAATTTTGGAGTATATAGGGTAGGTTTTCATTGGGCTACAATTTTAGTAACCAAACAACCATGATTTTTATGGTTTTTATTAGAGTAGACATATATTTGGTAGGTATTCTTTCAACTAAATTTTGGCTATCGATGTTGGGAGAAATAAAAGGATATATATTCTAATTTCTTATTGCATCTTTCTATCATTGAAATATCTTTGACCGATGAATGAAGTCCTTTTATTCAACTGATGGTTTATAATCTTATGATATTTAATATGGATTATGGACCTAGCGTGATGATTAATTGTTGAGACTTGAATGACAATGTGTGTTGATACTTATTGACCAATGTTGGTGATCGAGTGATGCATATTAATTGTGTCTCTAGATATAGCTTTAATTGTTGGAGAAATAGTGATGTCATGTGGTTGTATATTTATTTACTTAATTTTAAATGCTAAGGTTGATTATCTTGTGTTTGTTTGGTGTATTATGTCTATGAAATTTTGTTGAGATCATTTGAGATATATCAGATTGCATTGAGATGCCATATTTGTAGATTTTATGTGTCTAGCTATAAAAATTAAATTGAGATATTTATTTGCTACTTTTTGGGCTACAACCTTATATACCGACTCTTGGTGAAATAAGAGACATAAATGGTATATAAAGAATTTTTCATGTTTCTCTATTGATGTTAGAGATATATTAGGTATGTATTCATTCAACTAAATCTTGGCTATCAGTATTAGAGAAATAAAGAGGTATTTTAATTTCCTATTGCCTCTTTTAGCATTTAATGTTATCCTCCATGCATGAATTGAATCATTTTATATGGTTTACCTTCCATATGATTTGTAGCCTTATGATTTTAGTATGGATTATGGAGAAAATGATAAACCAATGTATATAATGCTAAAAAACTACAACACAATGTCATGCTAGCCAATATAACTTTTTCTTAATAAGAAGTACTAGATTTATCAAACACATATAGTTCTCTTATATTGTGTGATGGCTTAACTGTTTTGGATAGATGTGTAGATAGGTTTGTGACAGCTTCAAATGAAAATGGATATGTAAATCTATATTCGAAAGCAGAGTAGACAAGGGAAAAATAATGTGGAATAAATATGACATGAGAAAAGAAAGAAAAAATTTCAGTAGATGATGGGGGAGAATTATGGTGGCAAGATGGGTGTGGAAACAATCGTTCCTTTGTTAAGGGGGTCTGCTACATAATTTAGATGACCCATTAAGGTATGGTAAATTGTATGAGGGCTATATATGAGAAACTCCAGCAAACCTTCTAAACAACTTCTTCTTCCAAATTAAAGGGTCAAGCCAAAAAAATACACTCCGGAAGGTCCTCTACTAGGGCCCCTATTTTGGGAAGGCCTCCATATCCCCTGCGCCACCCTTTGTTCCTAGGGTCTCTATGGAGGCCTCTATCCAATGAGGGATATTGTTGGAGCTAGAGCAAGTTTTGAGGCCCTAAAAAATTACAGGCAACCTCCATTTCGCATTTGGAGGGTCTAATTATGAGCTATTAGTGGAGTTGCTCTAATACAATAGGGACTTTGATCCATGAGCGCTACATCTAGTTTTGTCATATAGCTTCACTGCATGTATCGCTCAATTTGATGGATGACTCCGCCTTGGGAGGAAGGTGTAAAATTCAAGTGGGAGATGGTTGGTTGGTCCTAAATGAACGATAATTGCTATATGGATAGTTGATCCACATGTGTTGTGGGTGTTGGTGGATATACACGTTTCATTTCACGTACTTTGATGTAAAAATAAATGCCAATATCAAAACTAACAAAAGTTCAATCCCTGCTTGATATATGATTTTGTACATCAGAACATCATATATTTTTTAGAATCATATCTTTGATTTTGCATACCTGATACAAGGATTGGACAAAGGATTTCCAAGAACCATTGGACTTAAAATGTAACAACACTCATGGCATGCAACAACTTCGATCTCCATTCTACACTTCCATCATCATATGTTTCGAGAAACACTCTATAAATTGTAATAAAGATAAAAGTACCAACAAGACCTATATGGTGCACCAACCTTAGTCACTAAAGAAAGTAATTAAATTATAAATTAGCGGGTAGGTGAACAAATGATTTGTGTTTGTACACAATGTGATGTTTATAAATTAATGTTCTTAATTGCATGAGAGCAACGATATTATCTCTATTGTTTGTGACTAGATAGCCCCAAAGTATAACAGGTTGGGCCCTTGTACCGTGGATAGCGTCGAAGCTGCTTAGAATGTCCATTGATCTTTGAGTCAAGCCGCAATCTAAGAGTGCTGTGCCCATCTTGTGCATGCATGCGTACAAAAATGAAATAAGGAACTGCCAAAGACCTGAGAAACCATATGATTGGATGATTGGTGCTCTTTTCTCATGTGGTGTTCTACTTTTCTAGGAATTTGAGAAGTTTTTTATTGTGAACAAGCCGTACACACCACTAAAACATTTAGGATATGAACTTTACATGAATTGTACCCACAAAAATAGAAAATTTGTTACCCCAAATAAGCGTGGGCGTTTGCATATTAAACCATGTCATTTTTTATTCTCAATTGTTTGCATGCGCACTCACTTAATAAATCAAAAAGGGATCATTCATATTTTTTTTGATCCATACATTGAGAGGCTGAAAACAATCATGATAGTTCGTTAGATAAGATCCCTTCTTTATTTTAAAAGTGAAAAGAACGTAGTGTTCACTATTGGGGCATTTTAGTTTGCGATGACATGATATTTGTAATGTCTGCCTTACACCACTTGCTGTGTGGCCATAGCAGTTTGCATCCTCCAAGTGCCAAAAGGACATGCACAGGCGTCAGAGGCTCAGGGCTCTTTTTATCCGGGGTAAGAAATGTGATGACATTTTATTCCCTAAAGAAGGTAGAATTTGACAGTGTACGATTATGTACGAGCTGCCGTTTTTGGCCTTGTTTAGTTCCAAAATTCTACCCCAAATTTACTATGCAAAAAGAAGATTCCACGTCACATCAAAATGTCATAGCATGTATGCACTAAATGTAGATAAAATCAAAAACTAATTGCACAGTTTTGTTGTACTCTACGAGACGAACATTTTGAGCCTAGTTAATCATTTTTGGACAATTTTTCGCACATACAAACGAAATGCTACAATGACACAATGATTACGAAAAGACATCGTACTCTCAAATTTGGCCTATCAAATTTAGGATCTAAACAAGGCCTTTGTCTCTACTAGGTAGTACGATGGATGACTCATGACTGACACACATACAACCTCGAACTTGAAAAAAGTATATGTGCAATGAAAAAAAATGGAGTGTCCTCCTTCCTCCCATGATTATTGCCTCCAATATCAGTTCACATTCTCTGATGAACCGACTAATCTAATCATGTAACGGGTGAACTGGGACAATATAGGTTTTTTAGAAATGATTTTGGGAATTTAATTAATTTCTAATTTTAATGCAGAACTCTGCATGTTTTGGGTAGCATATTTAGTATATTTGTTAAATGAACAGTTAATTTCTACAAACCCTTTTTGTCTCTCTGTACCAAACAGTGTCTTTGAAGTCTGAAGTATATGTATATATGTAGGCCCTTCTGAATCTGAAGTCATGCATCATTGCCCAGCCCATTTATGAATCTGATAATTATATATCTTTGAGATTAACACTATCGGTAGCGTTATCCAATGATGAAGTCTGAAGTATATACAGTGAAGTGCTTGAGACTGGCTCATTATGATCCTTGAGATTATCTACTTGTTTCAGGATGGTCACATAATGCTAATTAATATCGATATAAAAAATAATAACATCATGGAATATTTGATAGAAACCCAATCATTTTTTAATATTTGTAGACAAGTATATCATCTTTGAATTCATGTCTCGAAGTATGACCTGTGGACTAATTAATTAGCATGGATAGCGACCCATTGCAAATGCAGACAACTACTAGTTCTCGCGGTCCCTAATACACTGACGTGCTCAAAAAGACCAAGCCATTGCACCATCTATCGAAAGCAAATCCACGCACGTAGCTCGATCAACACCGAAAGGAAATTAAAGCACGTTTGGGTTAGGCAACATCGGTTCTACCCTAAAGAAGACGTCACTTTTAATTAGTTTCTCACTAGTCACTGCCAATAGCCTCTTTCCATATATCGCACATATGAATCGCGCCATGTATATGTAAAAACACAAAGATCAGTTTTTCAAACCATCACAATAAATTATCTTTTATTAGAAGCAAGATTTGACCGCTAGCGCCACTACCAGAATCCTTCACATCCGCCCGCCTCCTCCGCCTCGGCCATTTTTGGACCCGGTGCTGATGGGGCTTCAGCACCGGGTCCAACGGCTAGGAGCGGGGGCGGCGCGGAGGTGTGTCCGGGCGGACACATTAGCACCGGGTCGTGGCACGACCCGGTGCTAATGTTCACCCTTTAGCACCGGGTGCAGCCACGACCCGGTGCTAAAGGCCTCGGGCACATTAGCACCGGGTCGTGGCTGCACCCGGTGCTAAAGGGTGAACATTAGCACCGGGTCTTGCCACGACCCGGTGCTAATGTGTTTGAATATAGGGGCTTCCCCTCCCCCGCCCGAGCCAGCTGAACACTTAGGCGCTGTGTTCATGCTGCTCGGCCGTGGGAGGGGAGGTGCTGCCCAAATTTTTTTCAAAATTTGTGAAGAATCTACTCATCTAAGGAGCACTACAAGGTACACTCTTTCATTCTCTAATGTTTTATTTAGCTTGTAATCCTTCTATGATTTAGAAATAGAGGGATTTGTGAATCAAAGTAAAGCTAGCTAGAGAGAGATTGTGTTCTTGGAGGAGAGAGAGGAGAGAGCTTGAGTTCATGGTGGAGAGAGTGTTCATGCATGTTGTGTTTTAAATGGAGAGAGAAGGCAAGCTAGTTAGTATTTTGTTTTGTATGACTTGTGAATAGTTGTAAGGCTTATAGTAATGTGGTTTTAGAAATTACTAGAAAATCAATATAAAATGCTAGAAAATCTTATAAATTACTAGAAAATCTTATAAATTACTAGAAAATCTTATAAATTACTAGAAAATCAATATAAAATGCTAGAAAATCTTTATAAACTAGAGAGAAGCCCGCACCAGAGAAAAGAGCGGGCGAGAAGACTCTAGAGGAGCTCGAAGCCTCGGTAAAAGCAGACACAAAGAGGCAAATGGCCGAGTGGAGGAGAAAACCTGAGGCGGAGCCGAAGCTTGATCCCACCATCGTGAAGTCATTCCTCGGTAATTTGAGCAAGGGTCAACAGAAGGAAGTAATAGTAACAGACTATGACCGCTCATTACTGAAATCTCGCCGGAAACGGAAGGCTGCGGATAAGGAGGCGGGCCCATCCAAAAAGGTTCCTCAACTCGGCCAGCAACCTCAGCGTCCCTTGGGTCCATTGCCATCTCTGGACGAGCTTAACATTCAACGAGTAATGGCCGAGACTGGACTGACCAGAGCGCAAGTCCTGGGGGAAGAAGATGTGCCAGTAAACACAACGCTGAAGTGGCCGTTTAAGCTTGGCGAGCCTATGGTCCCTCCTGAAATGGAGAGGAAGCTACAAACGAAGATGCGCCGATTCCATGACTGGTATTTGGAAGAATCAAGAAGGAATAAACGGCGCATGATAAAAGTAGGCGTGAAGGACCAAGACTTCTACAATGGTGACGCGGATTTTGTCTGGCTCAGGTTTAATGATATATATGAGCTGTACCACCGCGACGCCATGGACGTGGATTTGATCACATGTTGGACATTGTAAGTACTTTGTTGTTGCTTATAATTCACAGTTTAAAAACAATAATTCCAATCTATGTTGACGCGGGCTTTATTTATTGCTTAACATATGCAGAATGGAGATTCAAAAATGTCGCAGAGACAATATATATGACGTTGGTTTCGTTGACCCTCGAAGGATAAGTGAAGAAATGATAATGCACAATCCTGAGGAAACATATTTAAACCTATACAAATATATCAAGAAACAAAATTACTGTGACTCCATACTAATCCCGTACAACATCGAGTGAGTACATTCACAGCCTTCTTCTTATACTGTCTGTGTAACAATTCATTTCTGATTATAATGTATACATGTGCACAGATTCCACTGGTTCCTAATTATATTGTGTCCTGATCGGGGTGTCGTGAACGTCTTTGATTCATTGCACACCCCAAAAGAAAAACTACAGAACATCATGGACATGATGGCAAGGTGATGTATATTTTCCCCTACTTAATCCACCCCTTCCACTCGCAATGACTTAACTCAATTTTTTTGTTCGCAGGGCCTGGATTCAATTTCGTACAGAACACACGGGTATACAACATGAAACACTAAAATGGAACATTGGCTTTCCGGTAAGCAAGTAATTTGTACATGTAGGCATCGACTAATATATTATATGAATTTTACTAGATTTCTTTTGGTCGACAGTGTGCCAAACAGGGACCGGGAAATAATTTATGTGCATACTATGTGTGCGACTACATGTGGAATTGGGGACATAAAAAGCTCACACAACGCGATATTATGGTACGTAATAATAAAGACATTTCCATTATTATTAAGTGCACAATTATTGTCTCCAACTCGACGGATTAAATGTCTTTCAAATATTTTTAAATTATAGATGTTCAACCTGAAGGAAGAGTCCCTAGAGATAGAAAGAATTGACGCAATTGCAGAACAGCTCGTCGGATGGATCTGGGATGAGGTCGTCAATCCCCGAGGAGAATTCCACTCGCCAATACTGGAGGACGTGCCGGACAGTCCAACGAGAGCTAGCTAGTCGTCAATCTTAATTATGTAGAAAATACAGTTTAAATATATATAACTCGAGTTGACATGCATGAATATCTACTTTTGTAATATATATGTCTTCTATTTTGATGAAATGTCAGCTAGTATGAATATAGAGTCGGCCGAATACGCATTAGAATACACGTATTAGAATATATACGTATATAGACGTGCACGCATGGCTACTGAAAAAAGCAAAAAAAAAAAAAAGAAATCCGGGGCCTTTAGCACCGGTTTCAGGCAGCAACCGGTGCTAAAGGCAGGCCCTTTAGCACCGGGTGCAGCCACGACCCGGTGCTAAAGGCCCTGCTACCGGCGCTGCGGGGCAGGCCCTTTAGCACCGGGTCGTGGCTGCACCCGGTGCTAAAGGGCCCCTTTAGCACCGGTTATTCAACCCGGTGCTAAAGGGGTACCCCTTTAGCCTCGGATTAGTTGCACCGGGTGGGAAACCCGGTGCTAAAGGGCTTTCCCACCCGGTGCAGATGTCGATCATTCTGGTAGTGCGCGGTCGAGCACGCTTTTCGAGGCCCGCCCGCGTTGTCTCTCTCGCTTAGGAAAAGATCAGCACTGAAGCAGCTATCTATCCATCACTGTTATAGCATCGATGCTCCATGAAAGTGGGGTTGGATCGAGGTCATCAGAGCAGGAAGGCAACTCCCATTGCTAGCTGCTGAAAGCAACCGGAGGTCGGTTGGCAGCCACACAACGGAAAGAGAGATCGAATTGAAGGGCAAGCTAGGCATGTACACCTGAGAGGGATTCGGTTGGCCCCTGCGTGAGGCATCCGGTTGCTGTAGTGGGTGAGATTCCTGATGCTTTAGTTTTTACAGTACATACGCCGGCCGCCGGTTAGAACAGAACGAGTCCTGCATGCCTGTGGCATTGCATGATGTGTTGCATCCATTGGCAGCTTCTGTGCTAAGGGTTTGCCGGCCGCCAAAAGGGCTGGGCACCTTGCTTTCCACATGCCGGTATATGGAAATGGAATCTAGCTGGAGAGAGATCTAGAGAGCATGCATGATGATCTGTTCTTGCTGTTCTTTTCATACTATATTCTTAAACCTTTGTGCATGAATGCTAGAATAAGAGCAAGGGCATATAGTATGCAGAACGGCGTGTGTGCAAGCAAGATCGATGATATAAATAAAGTATTGTTTAAATTAAAGGAGTTTGTGTTGTGTCCAGGTACGTTTTAAAAGTGAATGAAGGGGGGAAAAGAACAATTGAACTCGATTCGAAGAGGACACATACCAAACTGAGCCACTCTTAGCGTGCATCTGTTAGCTATATTATAAA
Source organism: Echinochloa phyllopogon (assembly GCA_033239725.1). Taxonomy (NCBI): domain Eukaryota; kingdom Viridiplantae; phylum Streptophyta; class Magnoliopsida; order Poales; family Poaceae; genus Echinochloa; species Echinochloa phyllopogon. The sequence goes on from BTCW01000008.1 coordinate 34,380,394, forward strand.
TCGTATCATTTTGCATGTAGATGTCCAGCCGAGATCCAACCCTCAAAAGCATGCTTTGACACGGTCAATTGATTATCTTTATGTGTGCTGCTTAAGATCTTGGCGGGATAAACATTATATAATCAAATAGTAACAATCACATACATACACTACCAGAATGATGCACTTTGGCATATTTGCGTGTTGCGGGATTCGAACTCGAGACCTCTTGGCTCGCGCGTACCCACCTAACCATCTCACCTACGCAGCATATGTGATAGGATTAAAGATGCGCTCCTTTTGAAGTAGCATGTGACACCTACATTAGCACCGGATCGTATTTACGAACCGGTGCTAAAGGGCCTTTAGCACCGGGTCGTAACACCACCCGGTGCTAAAGGGTGACCCTTTAGCACCGGGTCGTAATACCACCCGGTGCTAAAGGAGGAGGACCCTTTAGCACCGGGTTGTAACACCAACCGGTGCTAAAGGGGACTTTTAGCACCGGGTCGTAATACCACCCGGTGTTAAAGGGTTCCCGAGGGCGCCCTAATTTCGCACCCGGTGCTAACGTTACATTAGCACCGGATCTTGAGTGCACCGAGGTATATGAGGGCTGCGGATGTGAGTTATTCTTGTAGTGATAGCAAATACAATGTGTGTACGCCGGCAAAATATATGTTTTATAAATGAATACATGTCCAAGTACGTCTCGTCTCCGAGAGATCGATTCTATCAAGGAGAAAAATACACACAATTAAATTCTACCCGAAGACGGCGACACACCAACCCAGCCACTCCCAAAAGTCCAAAACACGTACACCTGTTATCGTTACATTAAACTACGAGAGAAGTCCATGTCGAGCCGATGCCGATCCAACCGCCAAGAGCACGCCTTGAAATAGTCAATACACAAAAGATTGAGCCACACAAAAGTCCTAAACAATCATCATCCATAATCACACACACACACACACCCCAATACACACACAAGTGACGTCCAAATCACCAGCAAATAGCAGCTAGGTTAGCCAAGAACTCATCCATCCATGCACGCGCTTTGTGTGGAGCTTGACTAGCTTCAATTCGTCTCCCCCACAATGCACCGTACGTGCCATCTCCATCAGAGCCAAGCTCCATCCATCCACCATTAGCCCTAACCCGGCCGGCGTCAAAGCTTTCGGTCGAGAAAAATTAAAGAAAATGGAAGTGTCCATTAGGAGATCTTTATGAAGTTGCTATATGGGGACCAAATTGTTTATATTTATTATAAGGGCCACTTTGGATTTGGAACAGGCGTGACTGTAGAAGTACGTGCTGGAAATAGCAAATTAAAGAAAATTAAAGAAAATGGAGGTGATGATCATTAGGAGATCTTTAGTGAAGTTTCTATATGGGGACCAAATTGTTTATATTTATTATAAGGGCCTCTTTGGATTTGGAACAGACATGACTGTAGAAGTACGTGCTGGAATAGGAAATTAAAACGTAGAAATAATACAATGCCCTACATCTTAATCTATTGGAGCGAAGGAACATACGGAAAGATAGAAATGATGGTTTGGATGGATCAGTAAATTAAAAACTCAAGAATCCAACAGGCTCGAAAACACGCATACAAAAAAAAACTTTCCATCAGGTTCAGCCTTTTTGTAAAATTCCTCCATAATTTCTGTGGAACAAGCCGTTCCATATAGATTATACAGGTTCTGTACGATCTAAATAATCCTCCTCTCTAAAGGGTCACATAGGAAAATTCCCTATATACGGGACTCAAATCCTCCAAATTAAAATTGCTTCATTGCTACATTTTTGCTTTATTTGTTCCATGAGAGGCTTAATTAGAAGAGTATACTATATAGTATGAAAGCATGCCCCCACCTACGAAATAACCCCTATAAAAACATTCAGAAGTGTCCAGTGGGAGAGTCGTACGTAATACAGCAACATGACATATATGTACAGAATTTATTTATTATATAGGAGTGATGAGGTGGTGATGGGACACGTGTCAACGTGACGAGTGTCAGAATGGACGTCGTTTGTGGGAAGTGGTTGGTTAGTTTCTCGTTAGCTTGCTTGGCGGCGGCCCGGGGCAAGAGTACTAGTGAGTGGATTGGGGCGTAAGTGCACTCTTAATCCACTTTTGACTAGTTCATGACAGTGACATCAGGCTTTGATGTTTCTTCTAAAAAAAGGATGATTGATGTTGTTTAATCATGCATGATGGCTCATCCTTTCACCTTAGCATGTTTACCATGCATGCATGGTTACTTATCGATTATTGCCGCCTGTGCCAATTGCCAAACCACCTACTACGGGTAAAAAAATCAGGTCGTCTCAATCAAGAAAACTCTTTGTTGTGCACACATATAGCCGTTTCCATTTTTAAAAAGGCCAGCTTGCTCCCACACACTGATCAAACAAAAGTGATGATCCATGACATCTTTTGCCCCCTTGATTGCCCTTCCAGAAAGTCTTTTGAGCCCATGCTTAGCTTGGTATGACAACTCTTTTCAATCAAGAACCCTAAAGTGTCCAAGGAACCCTACCTAGCTAATAACCTCATCTGGGGGTGCCTTTTCCATGCAGCACAGTATCTTCGGAGCAAGAGGGTCTTGTAGTTTGGCAAGGCACGTAAAGAGGCAAAAGGTGATTGCTTACAAACCAAGAACTCCTCAAAGCGATGCCAAAATGCTCATGGTTTCAATGGAGTGCTGGGGGTGAAAGGACGCATGGTGTCACCAGCCCGGGCCCACCGCAAGGGTACAAATTCCTCCAGTGGAGAAAGTGGCCGAATTCCGACTCTCCCCTGGTCACCAAAATATTCCAAAAACAGTTGGTCAGTAGCCTTTTTCTCTTGCATCATTGTACATGGATGCTTTCCTCACTATAGAGAGAGAGAGAGAGAATCTGTCTATTTTAGTGGTATTATATTAGCTACTAGATAGCTAGATTCATCACACTTTAATATACTCCCTCAGTCCCATAATATTAGCATTCCAAGCATTCAAACTCAAGAAATAACAGAACTGCTAAAAGACATTTATATCCCTCATTTTACACTACCCACAAACTCTCACCTACCCTACCAACCCATCTAATTTTATCTTGTATATAGAACTGCTTACATTTTGATAAAAAATTTGAACCCTACAAATGCTAACGTACCGGGACGGAGGGAGTATATGCATAACTGCTGCGAAGAAGAATTGAATTTCCCCTTTTTTGGGTTTATTTGTACCGTGGTAAGGTAAGCTTTCTTTACTTCTAAAACAATGTACCTTCACCTTTTTTTTTCTAGAGTGTTCCATTTGGCGCGACTCTAGACTATAGAAGTAGCCCAAAAGAGTATACATCGTCTTACCTATGTTTGACTATATGAGTAATATATATATTCTTGCATCTATATATAGAAATATCTATGATTTGTTTGTCCATAAATAGAACCATAAGTTACAAATAACACAATTGATAAGAAAACAAAAAAGTACAAGTCACTATAAACCAAAACACATAGGGTTAGGAGAACATGCACGTCTACAATATATGTGTTTGGTAGTGTTGATTTAAGTCATGAAAGGTTTTTGGCAGAAAGCTGTCCATGAGGAAAATTGTGCTGCAAGTAGCCAAGTACCAAAATAAAAATGACAAAACCTTTTCTTGCAAGGCATATGTGTTTGGACAAGTTATGATTTGTATCCTCGTTTAAGTGACTGTTAAAGAATTAAAGCGTAAAATGGCTTTGCTTCTTATAGTAATTATATTTTATATAAGTGAAAACCATATGCATGTGTGGAAGATGAAAAGCCAGGTGATTTTCTTTTCCACTTAGAGGCTAATGTCGGCATGCTGGTCAATGTTTCCACTAGCAAAAGCCTAAGACTTTGAATTTACTTCTGTTGTCACTCATGACAAGTTACCATCTGAGTTATCATATCGTGCGTGTACATGACGTGATCTTATTTTTCTTTGCTATTGCTACTTTGCTGCGTCTGGACAAAACAGGAGGCGATGTGTTTCTTCAGTAAGAAAAATAAAAACAGAGGCAAAAAAGGAAGAGACGGCCCAAACATTTGGCGCGGCCACGGGGTTGGGCTGAGTATCGGGCCTCCCTTAGCCCGGCCCAAACCACGCACGCATGGGCCATGCTGCAGGCTGAGCTGAGTACGACGAAATGGGTCTTTTTTTTTCGCGGGTGAACTCTCCTCCATTCTTGTTCAGCCTCATTCAGACTTGGTCAACAGGGCAAACAGTTCTTGAACGGAATCTTATACAGTTATACCCCAGCACATATAGATACATTCAGATCGCTATAGCAACCAACAAATCACATCAAGAAGCAGGAAATAATAAAAAAGATATGGCTGGGGACATTATCGCAGAGGAGAATAATAGTTAATTAGCACTAATGCAATGCCTAATTTGCTAGCCTTCGCCTCCCATATAAAACCATGGACAAACAGGGGCTGCAAGTAGCCTGCAACAGGATCACCAGGGCTCTCTGCTTGGCAACGCTTGTTGCCATATACGTGTTACATTACTCGTGTTGCTGCCGTGCTGGGAAGCATGCATGGGCGTGCGAGACCGTTACGTACGTTGATGCAAAAAAAAAATGATGATGATGAACTGATTCCATAGCGGAGACGATCCAGGGTCGTTGTATATCATTCTTGTCAACCTTGAATGTTGTTGGTGACGCGCGAGATAGAATAATGTTTGCAATATATATGCGTGATACACTGTGATGATATCACATATATACATGTTCTGATTATATATATTCTTGGATGCGGCGGTGATCCATCACCGTGTGTGGAAACAGTACACCCTGTTCCTCGACGGCTGCACCGGCCGCGCCGGCTGTGATCACGCTCGGCCGCCGGTGGGGATCCCTGCCGACGGGCGGCGCCGGCCGGCCGGAGCAGCTAGCCAGGGCTTCGGCGGGCGGAGGCAACGCTGCGGCAACCTGGCAGGCTACGGGCCTTACTTATCAGCGAGGTGATGGGCTCAGGGAACTGGGCCTTCACTTGGCGCGGCCCAATCCAACGCTCCCGCCCTGGCCGGCCAGGTTCGATCCCAGCCGCACAGACGCCATCCGACGGCTGAAAACCACTCCAGCCCGGACGGTAAATGAGATACCGTCCACCCCCTGGGGGGCGCCGTGGCGAGGAGAGAGCGCCGCCGCGCGCCGTCGATCACGCGCGTCCCGGCCGGCGTGCTGCTGGTAGCCTCCGCTGATCAGGCCGGCCGGCCAGTTCCGTGATGCGCCGCGCCGGAGCTCTAGACGGCGAGCATTCCTCGCGTTCGTGGCGCGCGTGCTCCGCAACAGCCGGGACGGGACGCGGCGCGCGGATCTCTTATCCGGCGAGGCAAGCAGCAAGCTACCGCCAACGGATCGGAACGGAGGAGCTCCGATCCGCCGGTGAGCGAGCTGAGCTAGGTCGTTGCATCCGCGGCGTGCATATGCCACGATCTGCCGTACGCATTCTCCATGCATGCAGCTTCCGATCCGTGAGAGCTCATCTCGGCCTATCTCCTGATCGATGCAATGCAACATCGACGATCGCCATCTCTCCGGCCTTGTATCTCCTGGTTCTGATAGAATAATGAAATGGTCTCCGTTCTTCAGTTTCAGGATTATTATTATTCAGAAGATTTAGTGAGGTAGAGCCGTAGAGGCCGGGCAAGCTCAGGGCCAATGCCAGTTTAATGACATACACTACTTGTTACCTAGAGCAGAAAACATGGATGTGGGTCCATTTCATTTCTGTCAAAATGATGCATTTGGTTTCATGGGAATGAACCACGAGGTGAACACTGCATCTTGGCAGCCCGGAATGCCGGTAGGAAACACTGATAATATGCAGGCCGGCCGGCCGGCATCGATGCTGACAATGGCCTCACTTGATCAGGTACGTTCTCAGGATTGAGAACTAGACAAGAGGGAAAAATGTTGATCGTGTGTGAGAATAATGTAATATGTGATACATGTGTTTTGATTATATATTCTTAGACGTGATGGTGATATATATATATACTGCCTCATCATGAGTACGATGAGTATTAGCGGTCTCTGATATAACAGGAGCCCATGTCTATGTTCAGGGATTCAGATTTTGAATATGTGAAGACTGAAGACTTGGCAACAACTAGTACTGCTAGCTAGTACAACAATTAATTCTACAGATCCGGAGATAATGGTGTATACCAGTTATGCCATGCTAGAAAAAAACGAGCCAGCTGGGATAGCAGGCAGCAATGTTATTGCCAGTTTATGTACAAAATTTTCACACTCAAATGTGAATATGTTCAGCTGGTTTTCATTCTGGATATTCACCAAAAGACGGACACATATGGATCATACAGAGTATGTCGACTTCGAATTATCAGCAAGACGCCTTGAAGTAGTAGCATTGTACTACCATTGAACTCGGATATTGATTTAAGTCATGAAAGATTGATAGGAGTGGTGGTTAGCACCTCCTGATAGCTAGTATACCAAATACCAAAGAGAGCTCCTCCGTGAAACGTTCAATTCTGAACCGGCAGGGCTGGCGTTGATCACGCTCCGCCGCCGGCCGGAAGCCGCTCATCCCCGCCGTTGGCCGCCGGCAGCGAGCGCCGGGCCGGAGCAACCAGCGGAGGCAAGCAACGCTGCTGTAAGGCGAGCAAGCTACGGCCCACGGGCCTTATCAGCGAGGTACTAATGGGCTCAGGGGACTGGGCCTTCGCTCCGACCGGCCAGGTCCGATCCCAGCCGCACAGGCGCCATCCGACGACTGAAATTAGCTCCAGCCCGGACGGTAAATGAGATACCGTCCACCCCCTCCGGTCACTCAGGCCGCGACGCCCGCGCCCGGTCGGCGCGGCGCCGCCGTGGCGAGGCGAGAAGCCGCGCGGCCGGTGAGGACTGATGAGGGAGCGCCGCCGCCGTCGACCCCGCGCGTTCCGGCCGGCGTGCTGCTGCTAGTTGTAGCCTCCTCTGATCAGGCCCGGCCAGTTCCGTGATGCGCCGCGCCGGAGCTCTGGACGGCGAGCATAGCATTCTCCTTGCGTTCGTGGCGCTGGTGTTCCGCAACCGCCGGGCACGCACGCGCACGGCGGATCTCCGGCGAGGCAAGCAAGCAACGAGGCATCCCCGTCGGCTCCTTGTGCAGTCTGCTTCTTCGTTCGTTTCGGTTCTACACATGCTGATGGACGATGCAAGATCATCGATCACCATCTCCTTAATTGTATCTCCTGGGCTCGATCTTGTTTCTGACAGGATGTTCTCGTCTCCGAGGTCTTCAGTTTCAGGAGTACTCAGAAGTAACTCGGTTCAGTGTTACTCGTACAAAACGAGTCTGTTTTTTAATTGTTTTTTTTTCTGAATTTGCGCATGCTCGACATGATTAGTCGTCTGAGATCTCTCTAGCTAGCTGAACAGCAAATCCAAGGAGCGGCGACTGATCGAGCTCGAATGTTGTGTATTTTGTTGGCCTCCCACAATGAAATTGTTGACGGCGTCGTGCCGTTGTTGACTTGGGTGCTGTGGAACGAATGAAAAAGCCTTGTATGCACAGGCCCACCGCCGTACCTGTACATTTCGAAAGTCACACAAGTTGCCAAGTGGACCGACATCACACAAGTTACGTAATCATATGATCAGCGGCGACGTGCGCACGTCTTGTTGTGTATTTTGTTTGCCTCCCACAATATATACCACACATATGTTACTCAGATAAATATAATTATTATTACTAGCCCATTCTCAATGCCATTTTCATTTTGCTATATATTTCAATTCCAAAACTGCTGCATCATCCAGAGTTGAATGAAATCTGAATAAAACAATCCTTACAGTTCAATATTTCATTTCACTATTTCCAGCACTAACCATGCATATATATATCACGTATAGTTAATTAATCCATGGTGTGCAAGCGTTTACCAGGACAAGGGATGTGATGAAAATGAAATGAAACCCTAACTCTCAATGGGTGCGTGAAAGATTTTATTGTGTTGGCTACTCTCTTCGTAACTCTGATGCTATGTTATCATATTTGCTTACACGGTGCATATTACTTATGTAGAATGAAACCCCACTGAAAATGGTCATCAACAAATAGGATAATAAAGCATGATATATATAAAAAAAATATCAGACCAAATTCAAACAAATTTGAAATATACTCAAACGAAATTTAGATAAGCAGTGATAAAAACACGATTTTTTTTGTGGGCTCTGTCGATAAACCTCGAATGTGCCGTTGGCAGACTCCTATATATGTGGGCCATGTAGCAGTCGCACCATGCATGCTTCCATTGTGCAAATCCTCCAACCAAACAGCATCTTATTGTCTATATATTATTCTCTCCATCATATCTTTTGTTGGCAAACTTGTACATACTGTACAACCGAAAGGTTCGTCTATGTTTTTTTCTTAATCATCTGAATCTAGCTGCTGCGTTGAACATATACTCAAGCCTTTTCTGTCCAGCTGTGTCGCTCCCACTTAAGAATAGAATTATGTGATCATTTCATCAAGTTATTTTGACTAAGGCAAAGATGGTAAAGTAGTATACATCTATATATCTTTCATGCGCGAGGATGTGTTTGACAACTATATATCTTTCAGTTCTGATTGCATCTTCATTAAAAAAAAGGGAACTACTCCAGTACACCCTTTTCAAAAAGCAGCACGAATCATAAAGCTTGTTAATTAACCTATTTATTTTATTAATTAATTTAACCTTGGGTCATGCTAGGCCTAGCCCAACCCATATCCAACTTAATTCTCGCGGAAGATCTGGTTAGACTAAAATGCACTTCCGGCGGCGCATTCACGAATCGCGACGGCTTGCATGACGACGAAACTTGATGGAAAATAATAGAACTGGAAAATTATATCAAATGGTGGACTCCGCATGAAGATGTATTTGTTGATCTGTCTAATGGAGAAAAACAGAAACGGAAAGCGGCAGTGATGCGTTTGCCCATTCAATTTGCTAGGTTTCGTTGTTCTTAATCGGGTATAGTTTTGATCGCGGTCGAGCGGAAAGATGAGCAGCCAGCCGATTTCTGCGCTGCGAAGGATAGATGCGATCGCCGCCTCACCGCCGTTCTCCGCAACGAAGGAATGCGCCGCAGGAATTGAGTCGATTAGGCACGGAGGCAACACCTTCCAAGTTGGGCATGGTCGCATGGGCTCTGGTTTCTGACAGAATTTGCTGTACGTTTCAGCTGGTGATATGATGACCATACCAGGGGCGAAGCCAGATATTTGAAGCATCGGGATCTGTGTAGAGTATTTTTTGTTTTGTTACAGGGGTCATCTCTTAGAAACAGTAGTAGTGCAAAGGGATTTGCTGCCAGTCGTCGGGGTCGCCGGACCCCCACTACCAGAATGATCGACATCTGCACCGGGTGGGAAAGCCCTTTAGCACTGGGTTTCCCACCCGGTGCAACTAATCCGAGGCTAAAGGGGTACCCCTTTAGCACCGGGTTGAATAACCGGTGCTAAAGGGTCCCTTTAGCACCGGGTGCAGCCACGACCCGGTGCTAAAGGGCCTGTCCCGCAGCGCCTCTAGCAGGGCCTTTAGCACCGGGTCGTGGCTGCACCCGGTGCTAAAGGGCATGCCTTTAGCACCGGTTGTTGTCTGCAACCGGTGCTAAAGGCCCCGGATTTCTTTTTTTTTGCTTTTTTCAGTAGCCATGCATGCGCATCTATACACGTGTATATACGTATATATTCTAATACGTGTATTCTAATGCGTATTCGGCCGACTCTATATTCATATTAGCTGACATTTCATCAAAATAGAAGACATATATATTACAAAAGTAGATATTCATGCATGTCAACTCGAGTTATATATATTTAAACTGTATTTTCTACATAATTAAGATTGACGACTAGCTAGCTCTCGTTGGACTGTCCGGCACGTCCTCCAGTATTGGCGAGTGGAATTCTCCTCGGGGATTGACGACCTCATCCCAGATCCATCCGACGAGCTGTTCTGCAATTGCGTCAATTCTTTCTATCTCTAGGGACTCTTCCTTCAGGTTGAACATCTATAATTTAAAAATATTTGAAAGATATTTAATCCGTCGAGTTGGAGACAATAATTGTGCACTTAATAATAATGGAAATGTGTTTATTATTACGTACCATAATATCGCGTTGTGTGAGCTTTTTATGTCCCCAATTCCACATGTAGTCGCACACATAGTATGCACATAAATTATTTCCCGGTCCCTGTTTGGCACACTGTCGACCAAAAGAAATCTAGTAAAATTCATATAATATATTAGTCGATGCCTACATGTACAAATTACTTGCTTACCGGAAAGCCAATGTTCCATTTTAGTGTTTCATGTTGTATACCCGTGTGTTCTGTACGAAATTGAATCCAGGCCCTGCGAACAAAAAAATTGAGTTAAGTCATTGCGAGTGGAAGGGGTGGATTAAGTAAGGGAAAATATACATCACCTTGCCATCATGTCCATGATGTTCTGTAGTTTTTCTTTTGGGGTGTGCAATGAATCAAAGACGTTCACGACACCCCAATCAGGACACAATATAATTAGGAACCAGTGGAATCTGTGCACATGTATACATTATAATCAGAAATGAATTGTTACACAGACAGTATAAGAAGAAGGCTGTGAATGTACTCACTCGATGTTGTACGGGATTAGTATGGAGTCACAGTAATTTTGTTTCTTGATATATTTGTATAGGTTTAAATATGTTTCCTCAGGATTGTGCATTATCATTGCTTCACTTATCCTTCGAGGGTCAACGAAACCAACGTCATATATATTGTCTCTGCGACATTTTTGAATCTCCATTCTGCATATGTTAAGCAATAAATAAAGCCCGCGTCAACATAGAATGGAATTATTGTTTTCAAACTGTGAATTATAAGCAACAACAAAGTACTTACAGTGTCCAACATGTGATCAAATCCACGTCCATGGCGTCGCGGTGGTACAGCTCATATATATCATTAAACCGGAGCCAGACAAAATCCGCGTCACCATTGTAGAAGTCTTGGTCCTTCACGCCTACTTTTATCATGCGCCGTTTATTCCTTCTTGATTCTTCCAAATACCAGTCATGGAATCGGCGCATCTTCGTTTGTAGCTTCCTCTCCATTTCAGGAGGGACCATAGGCTCGCCAAGCTTAAACGGCCACTTCAGCGTTGTGTTTACTGGCACATCTGCTTCCCCCAGGACTTGCGCTCTGGTTAGTCCAGTCTCGGCCATTACTCGTTGAATGTTAAGCTCGTCCAGAGATGGCAATGGACCCAAGGGACGCTGAGGTTGCTGGCCGAGCTGAGGAACCTTTTTGGATGGGCCCGCCTCCTTATCCGCAGCCTTCCGTTTCCGGCGAGATTTCAGTAATGAGCGGTCATAGTCTGTTACTATTACTTCCTTCTGTTGACCCTTGCTCAAATTACCGAGGAATGACTTCAAGATGGTGGGATCAAGCTTCGGCTCCGGCTCAGGTTTTCTCCTCCACTCGGCCATTTGCCTCTTTGTGTCTGCTTTTACCGAGGCTTCGAGCTCCTCTAGAGTCTTCTCGCCCGCTCTTTTCTCTGGTGCGGGCTTCTCTCTAGTTTTTCGTGCCTTCTTCGCTATTGGAGTGGGGGCAGAGGCTTTAGTGCGGCGTCCCCTCTTTGGCGGAGGGGGCAGAGACCTCCGCGGCGGAGGAGACGGAGACCTCTTCGGCGGAGGAGACGGAGACCTCTTCGGCGGAGGAGACGGAGACCTCTTCGGCGGAGGAGACAGAGACCTCTTTGGCGGAGGAGACGGGCTTGCATCAGGAGCTCCCGGAGAATCGTCATGATCCTGTGGATCTCTTGGAGGTGACGGGGGCTTGTTGGTAGCCGCAGGTGTATCGGGTATAACGATGTCTGCCTTGCTCCATAGAATGATGCAGTGAGAACACTGACCGAGTTTTGTTTCTCCGTCACCTCCGGGGATGTCAAGTTCCAAGTCTTCCTAGCTGGTGACGACTTGCTCCACCTCAACAGGTACGTAACCATGTGGAATGTCATTGCAGTGCCATTTTTGCCCTTCTTCCACATGTTTGGTCATACCGTATGCGACCTGATAAGTTAGTAGTCACAAAGAAAGTTAGTAAATGAATGGTATTTACGGTGAAATGTATGCAGTATGAACTAAGGTCGCATACGTACCACCACAGCTAAGTTCTTCTGCCTGACGACAAGCTCGCACGCGGTCCGTTGAGTTATTTCATCCACGGTGTAACGGACCGCTTCGGCGGCCTGTGTGGAAGCGTGACTGCTTTGATATTGCTGTGGAGGGCTAATAAGGGCCGCATCTTGGAGAGGTGCATGCTCTGTGGAACCGGTCCCGCCTGTGGCTTGTTGGAGAGGTGCAGGCTCTGTGGAACCGGTCCCGCCTGTGGCTTGTTGTATCTGCAGCCATGCTACCTTCATCCGTCGCTCCATCTCTGACTCCATTTCTTGGAGCTTTGAGCCCTGGGCGGCAACCGTTTGCTCTAGGTCCCTCACCCTCTGCTCATATTCGGCCTTCTTCCTCGAACGGCTCCTATAGGTGGCGGCGTGCTCTTGGAAACCTTTCTTCCATGAGACGCTTGTGCCTACGCCGCGCGTCCGTCCAGGATGCTCCTTGTTCCCTAAGGCATAGGTTAGCTCATCTCTGTCTCTATCGGCAACAAATTCTCCCCTATCAGATGCCCTGAGGATATCGAGGAGACGCTGAGCTAGTTCTCTTTGACGAGGTGAACCAATAGATGTGTCATGATATTGAAGAAGGATGGTGGAAATATCATCTCAAAGCTGACAAGACATTGCACCACGTCGTTCTGTAGCTGATCTAAGTGGTCTGGATTGATCACCTTCTGAGAAATTGCATTGAGGAATGCACATAGCTTCACAATGGCTTTCCGCACGTTAACTGGTAGCACACCCCTGAGTATGACGGGAAGCAGCTGTGTCATCAACACATGGCAGTCGTGAGACTTCAGGTTTGTGAACTTCTTCTCTTTCATATTTATTATTCCCTTAATATTGGAGGAGTAGCCAGACGGAACCTTGATACTGTTCAAGCATTCAAACATGCTTGCCTTCTCTTCTTTGCTGAGAGTGAAGCTGGCAGGACGCAAGTACTGGCGTCCTTTGTCTCTCTTTTCTGGATGTAGATCAGTCCGTTGCTTCAATCGTTTCAGATCCTGACGTGCTTCCAGTGTATCTTTTGGCTTCCCATAAGTACCCAGGAAGCTTATCAAGTTCACGCAAAGATTCTTCGTCAGATGCATCACATCAATCGCGTTACGGACCTCTAAACGTTGCCAATAAGGTAGCTCCCAAAAGATAGACTTCTTCTTCCACATCGCGGCACGACCATCCTCGCCCGTCGGAGCAGCCTGGCTTCCGTCTCCCTTGCCAAACACCACGTGTAGGTCCTTCACCATATCAAATAGCTCTTCTCCACTCCGGTGTCTCGGCTTTGTACGGCGGTCAGCATTCCCGCCAAAATGCGCACATTTCTTTCGTAGCTCATGCTTCGCCGGAAGGAATCGACGGTGACCCATGTACACAACTTTACGACAATGTTTCAAATACATGCTTTCGGTTTCCTCTAAACAGTGAGTGCATGCTTTATATCCTTTGTTTGATTGTCCTGATAGGTTACTTAGTGCAGGCCAGTCGTTGATGCTTATGAAAAGCAGTGCTCGAAGGTTAAACTGCTCCTGCTTGTCCTCATCCCACACGCTAACACCTTCATTCTTCCACAGCTGCAAAAGTTCGTCAACCAATGGTCTTAGGTACACATCAATGTCGTTGCCAGGTTGCTTTGGGCCTTCGATGAGCACTGGCATCATAATGAACTTCCGCTTCATGCAGAGCCAGGGGGGTAGGTTGTAGATACAAACAGTCACGGGCCAAGTGCTATGACTACTGCTCATTTCACCAAAAGGGTTCATGCCATCGGTACTTAAACCAAGCCTAACATTCCTCGCATCAGCATCAAACTCTGGGAATGCTCTGTCGATGTTCCTCCACTGGGATCCATCGGCGGGGTGTCTCAACATGCCATCCTGCTTACGTTCTTCTTTGTGCCAGCGCATCAGTTTGGCATGGTCTTTGTTCCTAAACAAACGCTTCAAACGGGGTATCAGAGGGAAATACCACATCACCTTCGCAGGGATTTTTTTCTTAGAACGCTCTCCCCCAACATCACCAGGGTCGTCCCGCCTGATCTTGTATCGCGCGCAGGTGCAAACCGGACAACGATCCAAGTGTTCGTACTGTCCGCGATAGAGGATACAGTCATTAGGACACGCATGTATCTTCTGCACCTCCAAACCGAGAGGGCAAACAACATGTTTTGCTTGATACGTTGTCGATGGCAATGTGTTACCCTCTGGAAGAATCTTCTTTACGAGTTTCAGTAGCTCCTCGAAACCCTTATCAGTAACACCATTTGCTGCCTTCCACTGCAGAAGTTCAAGTGTGCTACCCAACTTTTTTAGCCCCTCTTTGCAATCTGGGTACAGGTCAGTCTTGTGGTCCTGCAACATGCGCTGTATCTTTTTCAGTTCCTTATCATTGCCGCAGTCTTTCTCGGCATCACGCAACATTTGCCCGAGCCCATCAGTAGGTTCATTTTCCTGAGCAACATCTTCCTGAGCATCGCCTTCCCGAGCAATATCTTCCTCATCGGCATCACCCATTGCAGCATATGCAAAGGAACCGTAGTATTGAGCCAATAACGGAATGTCGTCATCGGCCTCGTCTTCTTCATCTTCATCCATTAGAATTCCTCTTTCACCGTGCTTCGTCCAAACAGAATAATTCCTCATGAAACCGTGCCTCATCAAATGCACTTGAAGACAACCTCTTTGTTTGTACGATTGTATATTTTTACAATGGGTGCATGGGCAGAACATGAAACCGGACGGCGTCCTGTTAGCCTCGGCGGCATCGAGAAACGTCCTAAGGCCATCACGGAAGGCCTGAGCGTGGGGGTCCCCGTACATCCATTGTCTATTCATCTGCATTATTAACCAATAACAAATATACAATACAATTTAAAGATAAAAAAATTTAATATATAAATAAATACAAATTATAATATATATTCCATTATATAAATAAATTTCTAAAACTACATTGCTATATTCATTAAATATAACATTACTATAAGCCTTATAAGATTTATAAGATTTTCTATTAATTTATAAGATTTTCTAGCATTTTATATTGATTTTCTATTAATTTATAAGATTTTCTATTAATTTATAAGATTTTCTATTAATTTATAAGATTTTCTAGCATTTTATATTGATTTTCTAGTAATTTATAAGATTTTCTATTAATTTATAAGATTTTCTAGCATTTTATATTGATTTTCTAGTAATTTATAAGATTTTCTAGTAATTTATAAGATTTTCTAGCATTTTATATTGATTTTCTAGTAATTTCTAAAACTACATTACTATAAGCCTTATAACTATTCACAAGTCATACAAAACAAAGTACTAACTAGCTTGCTTTCTCTCTCTATTTAAAACACAACATGAACACTCTCTCCACCATGAACTCAAGCTCTCTCCTCTCTCTCCTCCAAGAACACAAGCTCTCTCTAGCTAGCTTTACTTTGATTCACAAATCCCTCTATTTCTAAATCATAGAAGGATTACAAGCTAAATAAAACATTAGAGAATGAAAGAGTGTACCTTGTAGTGCTCCTTAGATGAGTAGATTCTTCACAAATTTTGAAAAAAATTTGGGCAGCACCTCCCCTCCCACGGCCGAGCAGCATGAACACAGCGGCTAAGTGTTCAGCTGGCTCGGGCGGGGGAGGAGGAAGCCCCTATATTCAAACACATTAGCACCGGGTCGTGGCAAGACCCGGTGCTAATGTTCACCCTTTAGCACCTGGTGCAGCCACGACCCGGTGCTAAAGGCCTCGGGCACATTAGCACCGGGGCGTGGCTGCACCCGGTGCTAAAGGGGGCGCACGACCCGGTGCTAATGTGTCCGCCCGGACACACCTCCGCGCCGCCCCCGCTCCTAGCCGTTGGACCCGGTGCTGAAGCCCCATCAGCACCGGGTCCAAAAATGGCCGAGGCGGAGGAGGCGGGCGGATGTGAAGGATTCTGGTAGTGCGGCCCGATGAATGACTGTAGCTCCGCCCCTGGACCATACAAATAATAATTAGAGCGAATCTCTGTAAATAACGACAGTATCGAGTTCTACCTTCTTTAATTTGCCATGGCGATGCAAACTGATGATGCGCAAATGATATATAATATCATGCATTATGTAGTATTGTAGTGCATGTAGTATTGTAGGTCATCTCCATTATGGAGCTACTAGTAACTGAAAAGAGCTTGGATACCATATGAAGGAACACATTACATTCACATATTATATTGTAAACTTATCGATATAGAAATAGCAGGCACACAGTACATGCATGCGCGCTATTTTATTCATATATAGTAGTTAAGGTAACGTACGTGATCTGCTGTGGCGTCGATTAATTTGTTCAGAACTGGACGACGACGACGACGGACATGGCGAGGTAGGCTAGCTGCAACGAGGGCAGCCAACAGTACCAGCGCGGCCGCCTTGACCACCTGCTTCCCGCCGGCGGCGAGGCCGTCGTCCTTGAGGGCGACGAGCTTGAGGTAGAGGACGCGAGGACGGCGACGAAGAAGCTGGCGGCGGCAGCAGTGAGGAGGACGACGTAGGAGATGACCTGAGCCGCGCCAGCAACATCAGCTGCCATGATCAGGTCGGCAGCCCACAGAGGCACGTAGAAGCTAATAGCGAGAAGCAGCACGATAACTGTAACGGTCGGCGAGTAGCTAGCGTTCCATATGGTCTTGCTATATATATATGTGTGTAGCATACTAGCATGACAGTGCCTAACTGCTTGGACTGCAAGGCAACGAAGATCATATCGACAAACCACGTACAAAAATCATCCATCAGCCGGTGATGATGATGACACGGCGGCCACACGGGCAGGACCAGGTAAATAAAGCTTCACGATTAATTAAAGATGGGGCAAACTAACAAGTACCGATGGAGTGCATATAATAAGTACGTACATACACGCATGCGTAGACGTACAAGATGCCTGTCCAACTTTAAGGATACAATTATCAAATATAATTGACTAATTCGACCAAGTTATTTTTTGACCAAAAACCACTTGCCCCTACTATATTAGAAAGCATTACTTAGTTTATGGTGAGGTTGCCAGCTTTACAAGTTCAGCCGTTCTAAAAAAAACAGAAATCATCCGCAACAGCACGACAGCTTTACGTAGCATGGAAGCTCTGATAGAACAATTCCCTTCTTGAGGTTGAGGATTCAGATTTGTACGTGAAGAGAGTGATGAGGGGAACTGCGAAGAACGTACTGCTAGTTCATCATCTCTACAGGTTCAGAGATGACGTGGGTGCATCAGTTATACATGCGAGAAATCATTAATTAACGTACACCATCGATTTAGCTATATATAGCCTAGAGGCTAGAGAGGTACAAACTGCGGTATAATTAACCTACAAAGTTAAGCGTGATATGTTCTTACTAGTCATTTCTTCTCTTTACAAACGCGCGCGGCAGGGATGGGGCCCGCCGGAGGCATCAAAGTTATTGTCAGTACGTGTTGCACGCACTGCACGCATACAAAACTTTCAGTGTTTCACACTCGAAATCTGGATATTGATCTGGTTTTCAATCTGAATATTGATTCAATTTGAATATTTGAGAGCCGCCGTGAGTCAGTACTCCTCATCCCTGCCGGACAAGCGCCGGCGGCGAGCGCCGGAGCAACACGGCGGCGGCGGCTGAGGCAACGCTGCGGCGGCCACTTGTCGCGGCCCAAACAAACGCTCCCGCTCCGGCCCGCAAGATTCGATCCCAGCCGCACAGACGCCATCCTACGGCTGCAAATCCACTCCGGCCCGGACGGTAAATGAAATACCGTCCACCCCTTGGCCAGTCGGCGACGCCGGCACTTCGGCACGGTGGCGAGGCGAGGATCCGCGCGGCCGGTGAGCGTAGAGCGTAGAGCGCCGCCTTTGATCCCGCGCGGCCATGAATAGCATGCCAGACATGAACAGTCTGAAATATCTCCAGCTGAATATTGTAGGCAAGTGCTAGTCCGTCCGAGTCTGCGCCCATTCTTCATTTGAGCCACGGCACCCATGGACTCATGGACCTCCCCTCTCCCTTCATCTTGGTCTCGTCGAGCTGCCCTCCGGTCGAGGGTTGATGTCCTTCTGCTTCGCCAGCCATCTGCCATGCGCCGGTGACGTCTCGCTTCATACCACTCTTTTATTTTTCGCCGCATTTTGTGGGAGTTTGCAGTTTGTTGGATCTGGCCCCTTGTGGGTTTTGGTGATTGAGTGACACAAACAATTAAAGGACTAATAAGGTTGTTGAGCTTTGGATAGATATTATTGTAAATGATAAAGTCAAGCTTATGTCATCCAAAGCATGCAAAAGTAAAGATACGACAAGTAAAGGTTGAAGTAAGCAAAAGAGACAAAGAGGTATTACAAGGAAAGTCAAGATAGAAATTTATGTGGTAACAATATTGATATGAAAGCAAATGTTCAAGCAAAGAACATGGATTTCAAAGTGGTACTCATGATGATGCAAAGCAAAGCTAAACTTAAAGTGGAAAGATAGGATGAAAGGATCAAGCTAGATGGCGAGTGACGAGGTACTAAGCAAAGAGAAGAGCAAGTTGGTCTTGTAGCCGAGGGACTTTGCTGGAGTGAAGTCTAGCATCATGGTTTGATTTCTAGGCATTAATCAAGCCTCATCTAGTGAAGCAATGCAATGCATCTAATCATTGTTTAATATTATGATAAAGTGGCTTATGAATGAGTAATGGATTCTTGATCATAACACTTGGATATTCTAAGCCTCTAGCTCAAGTTGGATGTGCTCAAGAGATAAGAAAGGTTGCACCCTCATGAAGCGAGAATTGAAGAAAAGTGGTAAGGCTCAAGTTATTGAATCTCAAGTGGTTGAACTAGATTTTATCTTTGATCTTGAGTATAGGTATGTCGTACTATCAAGAGGGATGCAACGTTGATAGCTTAGTCTATGCCTCGGTGCTCAAAGTGATCTATCCAAGTGCTAACATAAGAGAAACTCCTATCACAACACTTGCACTAGGTAGGTCTGGAGCTTAATTTCAGGTGGGTTGGATAGCCGTCTGAATAAGCTTTCCATAGAGTCCAAGATCAATGAAATCGGACATCAGAGTAAAAAGTTATGACTATTTTAGTTGGGCACTTTCTGGAATTACCGGGCTGACGGAAATTTCCGACTAGGCGACGGAAATTTCCGGTACGGGCTGATATTTCCGTTCCTAGATGGATATTTCCGGCAAATGCGACGGAAATTTCCGGTCTGGGCGGAAATTTCCAGTCCAGACTAACCTGAGACACAACGGCTAGTTTTTGGGGGACCTCTATATATACCCCCACACTCATTTCGGTTGGTGGTGCTGGTTCCTCTCACGAAGCACATATTCTACAGCCAAGATTTGCTCTCCCCTCTCTCTATTTGCTTGAGATTTGAGAAGAGAAGTGAGTTAGGGTTGAGAGAAGAGATTGAAGACTTGAAAGCTTCATTCCATCCTTGAGCACTTGAGTTCATAGCAAGTAATCTTCGAAGTGTTTGTTACTCTTGGGGATTCATCCCCTAGATGACTAGGTGTCACCGAGAGCATCCAAGCCAAGCTTGTGGATTCGCCTCAGAAGTTTGTATCACCCATCCTTCGTGGATTTGCTAGTAAGTGCACTTAGCTCCTTCGTGGTGACTAAGTGGAGGAAAGTGGCTTGATGTGTATAAGCCCGCCTTTCGTAGGCCCTCAACGGAGACGTAGAATTCATCGTGTCTTTGTGACAGCCTTAGTGGCAGCGGTGAATTCGAACTTCGGATTAAATATTGTGTCTCCGTGTGTTCTTGTGTTCATATTGTTGTTCTTGTTGATATTGAGCAATTCGACCCGATCTATCTTCTTGTGAGCTTTTGGTTGCAGGTGGTTGGTTAGAAAGCTTCTACATATCCCAAGTAACCTCTTGCAACTCATCGTTTTGATTAGAATTTTATAGGAGCCTCTACATCTAAGTTCGTTTTCGTGGTTGTCTGAAATTACTGTAGCACCGGAAATTTCCGATAGAAATTTCCGATGACACCGGAAATTTCCTAAACTGATTCCACTGCAAGTTGTGCTAAATTTTTCAGCAATCGCCTATTCACCCCCCCTCTAGGCGACATCAAGGTCCTTTCAATTGGTATCAGAGCTTGGCCTCACATCCAAGCTTAACCGCCGTGAGGAAAGATGTCGACTTCGTGTGAGGTAACTTATGAGCTACTAGCTAGTGATGGCTCGAATTATGTATCTTGGTCAGCTCATGTACTTAATGATATTAGGGCCATGGGTCCTTTTCTTGAGAGAGTTGTTGTTGAAGGCATTCATCGTCCTAGTGTTGATTGGAATGTGTCCAATCCAACCGAAGACGAAATGGATTGCCTATAACTCAACGCTCATGTCCCTAACTTCTTATTTGGTGTTGTGAGCAATGAAGTGAAATACATAATCCTAGAAGATGCAGCAACTCTATTCGATGCTCATCTCATTTGGGCTCAGATTGAGACATTATATGCCAACACCAAAAGCGACAAGCAAGGGCAAACAAGAGTCAAGCGACATGAGGAGTGCTCTACATCAGCAACAACATGCACTGAGTCTCATGTGACATCCACAAAGGAGCAAGAAGGCCAAAATGAAGAAGTTGTTGCTTCACTGCCAAAACCGGTCCAACCGGTTTTCCAAACCGGTCTGACCGGTTTGGGCAAAAGAGCTGCAACCTGCCACAAGAAGGGTGGGCGACGCCGCGCAAGCAAAGTATCGAGCACAAGAGAAATGGCTTCCTCCAATAATGAAGTGCTCAAGTGTCACATGGCCAAATATCACAACATGGACGAGGATGCAAAGGATGCAACTATTCAAGCTCTCATGGAGGAGCTTGAGAAAGTTAAACTCGCCAACCTCTCCTTGGTGTGTAAGTATGATGCTGTGGTTGATGATTATGCTTGTGCTATTGACTCGCTCTCATGTGTAGCCTCCGTGGAGAAAGAAAACCAAGTGCTCAAGCAAAAACTTGGTGTGCTAACTAGTGAGCATGAGATTCTACAAGCGAAGCATGAAAAACTCTTGTGTTCTCATGAAGAGCTAGTAGAGTCATATGCCTTGCTAGAGATAGCTCATGAGGTTGTGGTAACTTCAGTAAAATCTTTTGAACCCCAATCTCACAAGTGCACATGCTCTCAAATTCAATATAATTTATCATGTGCTAACCCATGTTGCTCTCAAGCAAAACGCTCTTGGTATGATGAAGTGCTTGTAGAGTTGTGTGATGACCTCATTGCTAAAGAAAATGAAGAACTCAAGCAAGAGGTGGAAAGTCTCACCAAGAACTTGACAGCTCTCAAGGGCAAGAGTAATGCACAACCTTCTCAAGATAACCATGAGAACATGGTGAAGAAGCTTGAGAAGGGATCAACCCTGCAAAGCTCTTGCATTAATCAAGTCAAGTCCAACTCAAGCCAAGAGCAAGCCAAAAAGAAAAAACAAGCTCACATCAAGTGCTCCATCGACGAAGAAGGCAAGCCAACTCTCTCCAATAGACAAAGAAATATGGAGAAAAGAAGATGCTTTGGGTGTCTTGAGAAAGGACATGAGATTGCATCATGTCCAAGAAAGATGGGGTTTCACCTAAGGAAATCCAGGAGTTCAGAACCGGACATTCCGGTGTTGACCGGGAAGCCCCACATCAAGCTCAACAAAGGCTTTCTCAAGGCCCACGCAAGATTCAACGGAGAAGTGGCTACCAAGCAACCCAAGAAGAAGGCAACCAACATCAAGCACAAGACATGCTTCTCATATTGGAAAAAAGGACATCTTTGTAAAGATTGTCCTAATGGTAAAATTCCTAAACCCGACCGTGTCCATCCTAATAAGGTGAAGCTTGGGAACATACCGAATATTTCTTGTGCATCTAAGGTGGCATCACCAAAGATTGGCACACGAGCCATTTGGGTTCCTAAGCAACATGTGGCTAACATTATCGGACCCAACTTGAGTTGGGTACCAAAGCATGCTTGATAAGATTGTAGGAACCAAGAGATGCATTGGAGGCTTGACTTGAGAACAATCACTTGTGATCATATAGCAAGCCAAGAAAAATTGCTTCCGCTTCATACTCTATACTCAATGTCATCTCGTTAACATTGTGCTTAAATTGATTAAGTCTTTGTCACTAGTGCCTTTTGTAGGATCAAGTGCTTCTAAGTATTGAACTTGTGACACTTGATAGTGACCTAGGCTACTTTCTTGAAAATTGATTTATAAATGCCATATGATGCTTTTAATGGCTCTCTAGTAGAGCAATATTGTGTCAAATTTGTAGGAAACCAATCTCCGATGCAAGAAACTCAAAATGCAAGTGTTTGGCTGTGCAATACCGGATATTTCCGCTAAACTACCGGATATTTCCGTCGCATTTGACGGAAATTGTCATCTAGGTCGGAAATTTCCGTTGAAGTTGCTGAGACTGGCAAAGCCGGTCTGACCGGTTTGTCAAACTGGTCTGACCGGTTTGGCCCAGAAACTTGGCACTTAGCTACTTGTGTGAGAAGCGATGATACAAGTGATTCATTTCACGAATTTCTCACTCTTGGCACATGTATATCAACTTGTACCTATGTGGTAGTAAGTTTCCTTGGCACTTTTCAATATGAGCAATTTATTTTGTGCCGTTGACCAAATGTTGACTTAATCCTCCAAAGTCCTTAACAAGACAATGTGCACGTCACATGCGGTCCATGCATGATGCACATATTTATGGGGAGGTTACTTCAACATTTGTGTCCTTGAGACTAACATTTCTTTTAGTGAATTTGTAGTCTCAATGGGAGAGATCATTTCTCTCAATCGGAGTTGTCAATTCAATCTATAATCCAAAGCGGTAAAATCATGTCACCATATACCTTGGATCTTGCTCTTAATATGTGTGTTGACAACTCACCATAATATAGTCTAAATTCCTTAGTTGATCTTTGTGATTAAAATATAATGTTTGTGAGCCTCCCATACACATTTCATCAAATATGCACTAGAGAAAAGGAATTTGGTCTATATTGTGAGGTTTCATAATTCATGACCTATTTGCTATCCACACAAGGGTCATTGACTATGAAACTAGTTGTTGTGCAAATTAATGCTTTCTCTCTTTCTTGTCCAATGGATTATCTCTTGAGAGATTGCATATGGATTAATATTGATTATATTGCACAACACATTTGGCTAGAGGCAAAGATATGTTTTTCTATTAACTAGTATTTACCTTGTGCATCTAGGCTCTATTACATGCTAGTGTGTGCATTTGTATACAAACTACATTGAGTGTCTCTCTGGTGTACCTATTAGATATTTGGTTGACACCTTCTTGATATTGACTTATAGTCAAGTGGTTCTCAAATGTAAAAGGTGTGAGCTAAATATGCTAACATGGTCCTCAGCTCAATATAGGTGTATGCTCTTATGTGACATATGATAGTCTTTAAAAAATCCAACTAGAATGATAGGTTGTATGTGTTTTTGAAATTTTTTTGGTTTTTGGTCATTTGTACCATTGTCAATCTACTTGTGACCATGGTTAACCTTGCTTGATTCATGGCTGGTCATAAATAGTAAAATGTTCTCTCAAGTCCATAAATCTTTATCTATCCATCCATGAGTACATCAGAGTATTCTATAGGATCATACTATGGATAACATACTTGGGAGCATCAAAAGAGAGGTAACCACTCGTTCTCATTGTAAACCTTTGTGGATTTTACTCGTTTGTTTCTTCTTTGGAGTCTCTCAAGGTTGAAGAAGCACTTGATGACTTGGAACGAGTAATGAACATACAATGAGTGTGATCTTTATTGGGAAGACCATATGATAAATATAGTTGATTGCAAATGGGTCTCTTACTACAAACTATATTGTTGAATTGGGCTTCCCTTGTTAACTTCAAACCTAGCAAGTCAAAGTGGATCCATTCTTTGGCTATAAATGTATATAAAGAATTAGTTTGGAGGACTTGAAGACTTGGCTCACATATGAATATACTAGTGGATTTCAAGAAGCCAAGTACGAAGAATCAAGCTCAATTCTAGTGGAGTCATTGATCATTCATATTCTAAAAGCCTCCACACAAAAAGCTTGCATATGGTATATTGCAAAGTCATCATTCTCATCTAGGTAACAATATACATGGTACCATGGTTGTGAGTATCTCTTGGCACCAATATTTCTCCTTTACAAATCTCTTTTGTGTCTTAACCCAAAATATAGGATGCACTCCTCTTGAGTCTTAAATGAATTTGTGCATGTATCTAGTAATTAAAAAAAACTTGGATGCACACTTTTAGGGGGAGATTGTCCTAGCTTTATGATTATTGAGACTAACTTGATTTCACGTAGTATTGGCTTTTAGTCTCAAGATAAGTGAGAACATCTTTGAAGGTATGCTATGCTTCCCTCTCTTTCAATTGGTTTTTTATCTCATGATTATCTATCTACCATCCATAATATAGATTAAATTCCTCTTGTGACTTAAATGTCAAGTAGCACACACAATCTTGCCTTCCACCATATGTGTGCTCTAACTCTTGGGAGGACTTTAGTCTATGTTATGAGGTTTCATGAACAATTGATCCCTTTGCCCTCCACATCCGAAGGATCATTGTTTGTGAAACTCTCCCTCGTGCTTTTAATGCTATCTCTTTTCTATGTGTTACAACATGGTTCATCCAAACTCTTTTCAAGTTCAATCCAAGTTCTCCTATTTGAATCAAGATCTTCAAAGTGTGGTCATATTCTATTTGTATCATATTCAATTGGCATCATGTTAATTGAAATCATTATTTGGACCAAAGCAAGTAAATATGAAATAAGAACAAGATCAAATGGTTGGATGAAGTCAAAAGAAGAAAAGAGATGATAATGCATCATGGGAGGGTTGATCTTATGGCTGGACGAAAAACTCGTGGCTCGGTAGCTCGCTCGACTCGGCTCATTAGTAGCTCAGCTCGGCTCGGCTCGTTTGAAATTGTTCACGAGCTGAGCCAATGTTTCAGCTCGGTCCATTAACGAGCCAACTCGAGCCAGCTCGCGAGCCACTCGCGAGCTGAAACGAGCCAGCGTTGCTGGGCCATAATCCCTGATGCACAAAAGGCCCATGGCCCATCTCAAACCCTAGGTAAGACCCCCTACCGGCTTCCGCATCTCCCGCACGCCCGCACGGGCGCACACCACAGACCACACCACTCTCCTCCCCTCCCCTCCCGCACACACACCACCAGCGGCGGCAGCGGCCAGCAAGAAGTGCGCGCGCGGCGTGCGGCCGTCGCGCGGGCCGCTCACGCCCGCCGCACCAACACTACGCGACGGCGAGGCAGGGAGGGGCAAGCGGCAAGCCCCGTCCGTCCGTCCCCCGCTCGGCAGCCCCCCATGGAGAGCCAAGTCCAGGAGGAGCAGCAAGAACTTCGTCCACCACCAGCAAGTGTTGAATCGAGGAGCAAGCACGTGAGGCCCCCAACCAAGACGTCGTCCTCGGCACGCAATCGACCTCGACGGTGGACCGTCCCGGCCGGGCCAGTTGTGCCTCCATCGTCATGCCCATCTGGTGCTGCCTCCATATCGATAGATAAGGTGCTCTCTTTACCTTGCACCTGTATGATGCATTGATGTTGATGCTACTGGTTGCTGCCTTGTGCTTTCTGTTCTGCAGGAACTGGATGTTCTGTCGGAGGAGGGGGGTGGGGAGCAGGAGCAAGAGGAGGAAGAGGATTTAGAGGTGGAGGTTCTGTCAGAGGATAATAGCTTGGACCATGCTGATGAATTATCTGAGAGCATGCCTTCTGATGCTGTTGGAAAAGAGGATGGGGATCGAGATGGAGATGAGGTGAAGACTCAGAAGAGAAAGAGAGGAGGAAAGAAGACTAAGACAGGTATTCAGTTGTCTCCTTCCAAGTGCAAGGTAAAGAGAGCAAAGAGGGCTGATTGCTGGAAGTATTTTAAAATGGTCACTGTTGCATCCAAGAAAGAATGTGGGGTTATGCAGACAAAAGCAAAGTGCAAGTTCTGTAGTAAAACTTATGTGTATCATCCAGGGGGAGCTACTTCAACTCTGAACCGACACCTAGAGAAGTGCACACAGTTTTTGAACAAGCTGGCTAAGACCAAACAAAACCTTGCTCAAGGTACACTCACCTTTTCTCCAGATGGTGAAACTGTTGTTGTCAATCCTATTGAATATGATCATGATCACACTAGACTTTTGATTGCCAAGATGATAATTGTCCATGAGTACTCATTTAGGATGGTAGAGCATAAATGGTTTAATATCTTGATGAAATGGATGAATAGCAACTATGAATCTATTGGTAGGAAGACTATTAAGAATGAATGTATGAAGGTTTATGAATCTGAGAAAGATCTGCTCAAGAAGAGTCTTAGAGAGGCTAAATCAATAAGTCTAACTACTGATCTATGGACATCTAATCAAAATATTCAGTATATGTGCTTGGTGGCACACTATGTTGATGCTAATTGGGTCTTGCAATGCCGTGTTCTTAACTTTGTTGAGCTGGATCCTCCCCATACCGGTATTGTGATAGCTCAGGCTGTTTTCGAGTGCTTGGTTGAATGGAAAATAGAGGATAAAATCATGACAATCACTCTTGATAATGCGGCAAACAATGATGCTGCCATCACTAATTTGAAGTCCAAGCTGCTTGCTAGAAGAAACACAAACTTTGATCCTATTTATTTCCATGTTCGTTGTGCTGCACACATAGTGAATTTGGTTGTTAATGATGGGCTGCAGCCAATTGAGTCTTTGATAAGTGACCTTAGAAACACAGTGAAGTTCTTTAAGAGGTCTCCATCCCGTATGTATAAATTTGTGGAGGTTTGCAACCAATATGCTATTAAAGTTGGACAAGGTTTGTCTCTCGATGTTAAAACAAGGTGGAGTTCAACTTATAAAATGCTAGATTCTTGCATTGAGTATAAGGAAGCATTTGGTTACTATTATGAAGTAGACAATAGTTATGAGTGGGAACCTGACAACTCCCAATGGGAATTGTATGACAAAATCAAGCCCTTATTGGGAACAATGGCAGGGGCAACCACTGCATTTTCAGCATCGACCTACCCCACTGCCAACGTATTTTATCCCTACATAGTGAAAGTAAAGATTGCACTGAAAGAGGCACAGATGTCAGGGGATTCATATATGATGGGTATGGCTACTGCAATGTTAGAAAAGTTTGACAAATATTGGGAAGTGAGGAACAATGTCATGATTATAGCTACAATTCTTGACCCTAGGTTCAAAATGAGATACATTAGATGGTGCTTTGCTCAGATTTATGACAGCTTAAGATTTCAAAGAGAGATGGATGAAATTGAGAAGGAGTTGGAAAGGTTGTACAAGAGGTATGAGTTGATATATCGCTGCAAGATTGGTGATACTAGCCCAAGCAATGCTCAATCAACCTCTTCATCAAAGGATACAAGTAGCTCATTGGCTTCTATAATACCAATTGGATTCCAATCATTTTTAGAGTCTAGTGCTACAGAAAGTTCAAAATCTGAGTTACTGATCTATTTGGATGAAGCAAATGTTTCCATTGATGAGAAGAACTTCAACTTGCTCAACTACTGGAATGTGAATACTCATAGATTTCCTGTGCTTGCTAGTATGGCAAAGAGGTCCTTGGCTGTTCCAGCTAGCAGTGTGTCGTCAGAGTGCACTTTCAGCACTGGTGGTCGAATTCTTGATGATTACAGAAGTTCATTGAAGCCAGCAACAGTCCAGGCCTTAGTTTGTGCTTCTAGTTGGATACGTGGTTCTCGAAGTTCTCCTATTCTTGTGGTATGCAAATATGTGTTGATTCTCTAGGACTCCCTTTATTTTGTTAAGTTTGTGCTATGTGATGCTCACATAGCTTTATCTGTGCAGGGGGAAGGTGATGATGGTGACATTGAGAGCGTGGAGTTTCCAAAATGCGTGGTGTCTAGCAACTAGTGGAGTACAATTGAAGTAACTATTCGTTTGTAGTATGTTGTGAATTTCTGAAAATTTTTGCCTCACAAATCTATTGTTTACTTGCAGTATACTTTTGAGTGGAGACGGAGGAGAAAATGGAGAGGACACCAGGACACGACAAGACCATGTTATTCTATTGGCTGTCAACTTTTGGCTTCAATTGAAAATTGGAATGCATGTACTTTTGTTTGTGTTATGTCCTTACTAAACTCCTGATTCCTGAACTCCTAGACCTAGACCCTTTGCTAGATGCTTGGACTTGTTGTATCTGTATATGCTGCCATGTTGGCCTATTGGGCACTTGGCTGTTGGCTCGGTTGTGCTGTGTGGCCGTGTAGCTTGCAGCTTGCGTGATGGAGTGCTGTCTGAGTGTCTGCTGAATGAACTTGTGAGTTGTATGTTGTAACTGCATTGAGCTTGAGCTTGAGCGTTATGCTGGTTGCTGCTGTCTGATTTTTATGTAACGAGCTGGCTCACGAGCCAAACGAGCCAGCTCAAGCTGACAAACGAGCCGAGCCGAGCCTGCCTTCCAGCTCGGTATATTAACGAGCCGAGCCGAGCCAGCTCGGTACATTAACGAGCCAGCTCGAGCCGAACCGAGCCGAGCCGAGCCAGCTCGATATCCAGCCTTAGTTGATCTTTCATGACAACCAAACAATGATGATGAAGAATGATAAAGCTAAGTAACCACCATCATTATGTCATTTGAGATTCATATGTGCAAGCTTTACCCTCTTAGTCCTTATGTTTTTTTTGTAAAGTTTATTTTCTTGAACCAAGATATAGTATAAACTTCTCTCTTGATCTCTTGAAAATGTGCATAAATATACCTTGAATATTCTTGTATGCACACCTTATGGGGGAGTTTATTCTATATCTTGGGAGACTAAGGGCATCTCCAATGTATAGAAACACCCCCGGTTCTATAGATAGGTCCCACAATGATTTGATGTCTACTGATATATTACTAGCAATGTATAGAACTAGGGTTGGATCTATAAACGGGTTCCACGTCTCCACCCTCTCTCTTTCTCTCTCCTACTTTATTCTCACAATGGTAGGAACCAGGTTCCATAGGAGAGAGGAACCTATGGAACTGGTATAGGACCGCCAATTGCGGACGCCCTAATGCTTCCATTCAAGTTTGTCTTGTATAGTCTCACTTGTTGAAAAGATAAGGACACTAAAGTCTCATAGTGAAAGGTATGTAGTTTGGATGATTTGGTTTCTATTGTGGAGTTGGAGTTGAGAAAGTTCGAGAAAGGGAGGATAAGAGCTTAACTCCACCAAGAGACATCAAGAAGGGTTATGGTCATTCAAATAAATGGGTATTCAACTATGCAAGGCATCCATGAGTTGGTTGTCAAATCAACATATTTTTGTATGGTAATCTATGTACCTTCATAGTGGTATGTATTCCTTGGCATGATTCTATCGTTGCAAATTTCCTATGCCTTGACCAAGATATAGGGTAAACTCCTCCAAGGTCCTTAATAGTACAAATGCATGTCACAAGTAATTCAAGTATTTGTTGCATATATTAAGGGGGAATATATCCTATATCTTGTGTCCTTGAGACTAACTTTTTCTTGAAATAATAATGTGTGTAGTACCTTTGGTTGGAATGAGTTTATCAAAGAGTATGCTATCTCAACTCAATCCATTTTGGTAAAAGTATCTCTCAGTTTCAATTGGATTGCAATTTTAAACTATTGTGTAGATACTCTCCATAATATAGATTAAATTCTCTTGCTTGGACTTATGACCAAGAAGTGCATATATACTTTCCATCCACATACACATTTATGCACTATCAAAAAGGGGGAATTTAGTCTATGTTATGAGGTTTCACCATTTAGTGATCCATTTTCCTTCCACATTCAAAGGTCACTAGATGTGAAACTAGAGCTTGTGCAATTTGATGTCATTTCTTGTCTTTGTGAGTGCATCAAGGTGATGACAACAAGAAATAGAAATTGGAACTCAAAATGATCAACCACAAGTCTTGGGAGATCATGATGAATAAATTGACCATTGATGAAATCAAACCTCAAAAGACCCAAAATCAAGGTTGAAATGGACCTCAACAAATTCATAGAGGATGGGAGATTCATGATCATATGTGTCAAACCAAGATAATCAATTGTTGTTTCAAATGGATGTCTTGGTCATTCCAATTGGTATCTCTTGAGTGGATGTTTTCTATTGGATTTAAAGTCAAGCAAGAGGTGGAAAGTCTCACCAAGAACTTGACAGCTCTCAAGGGCAAGAGTAATGCACAACCTTCTCAAGATAACCGTGAGAACATGGTGAAGAAGCTTGAGAAGGGATCAACCCTTCAAAGCTCTTGCATTAGTCAAGTCAAGAGCAAGCCACTTGGCATGCTTTTCTTTTTCTTTTTGCATAGCTCATGCCTCTACTTCAAAGATATTTGGAGAGGGAATCAAAGAACATGAAATTTATTTTGTGGAATGGATGATGGCATGATTTTGCTAACTCCTAGTGTAGGAATTGCAAGTGAGAGGTGGAGTGTATGTGAATCTCGATCTTGAAAGTATGACATATTCCTCACAAAGGTCACAACAATTTGACAAAGCTCACTAAGATGACAAGCAGCATATGGTAGAAAGTTTAGAACTAATCCTATCATATGGCTCTGGTAGGTATTATGACCAATGAGGAACTTTGTTTTATTTTTTTGAAAGCATAAACATCCGAGATTTTCACCATACTAAGAGCAGAATTAGAGTTCAACCAAAGTCTCACTATATCCATCCCCACAACAACCTAGACTTGGAATAAAGCATGTGCTCCCATAAAGTTTTCAGGTTCATTTTACTCGTGCCAAATAACTCAAGCACTATTAAGCAACTAGTTTAAACAAAGTACTTGCAAAATTAATGACAGAGCAACTATTCATCATTTCCAAAGTGAGAGGCATATGATTCATTCCATGCATAGTTGGGAGTTAATTTTATTCAAGGGAAATATTTTTTGGTATTTTCAATTGAATGACCAAAGTGCTGAGTAATTCGGAACGTACCTGATGGGGGTCCTCCCCCAAGCTTGGACTCTTCACTGGTAGGGATTCAACCTTGAAAGGTACTGAGTCAGCTGGTCGGCCTGATCTCGGATGTCGTGCAAGGCATTATACAGAGTGCGTGCGTGCGAAGTGGTTGAGTCTGGCTGGTTTGCCTGAACCAACAAGGTCGCCTAGACAAGCCAATTCGCCCAAACCAAATGGTTCAGCCGAACGGGTCATCATGCGTGTTCTTGTCATGTTCCTCCATTGTGTCATGCATGTACTCATGTATCTTTCTGTTAGACAGGGCAATCTCCGGTTGGCTCAAATGCACCAATTGGAGTGACAATTTTATTCTTTTTGCATTCAACTCTAATTTTATTTATTCATCAAGCTAAGATTTGGAAAATCAAATATTGGAAGGGAAATAAAGAGGGCACCTCCTAAACAATGATTTAAGCAAAGGGAAATTGAATTGGGAAATAAATTGAAACTAATGGTGCTCTACAGGATACAACCACATGACATCTACTCTATAGATGGATTGTGAAGGTCTAGATGTTACGTGGCTTTGGCGAGCCTCTTAAATTTTGCTGTGGGTGCTTGGCAGAGGACATTGATCTTGTCATCCTTGTCCATCTGCCAAGGCTCGCCTTCGATGACCTTCTCACCGAGATTGTTAAATTTCTTGTGTGTTTGCACCAGATCTCCATTAAGGCTCTTCATCCATGGGCTCCTCTTCTTCCTCCTCCTCGGGATGTTCAATCAGAAGGCTTTAGGGGTTTTGACAGTTTTGCTCGTGATACTCTTGGAGGGGGAACCCCTGGGTGAGGAAAGGTCTTTGGATAAGGCTTGGGTGGTCATGGCGGCTGGGAAATGTGAAGACTTGGTCGTGTTCGGGAAAGTGATAGAGGATGGTTTCTGACTTGAGATCGACAAGCAGCTTTCCCAACATTTTCCTAGCGACTTCGAGACAAGATGGGATAGAGATAGGATCGATCCTTCGGTCGAACCAACATGGTTTGGCCGAATTGTCCTGATTTTCCCAAACTAGAGTGGTCTAGTTTGCCCAAAGTGCTTTTACGGAGTCTATCTCTCTAGTGCACACCCATCTCATTGACGATCGTTTTGCAGAACGTTCTTGATGTGAGTGTTGGATGTTTTGCTTGACCACTAGTTTGGGGGTGAGAAGGTGTGGCTATAAAATGCGGCTCCCCCAAACTTAGATATTTCCGCGAGATGGAGTCAATGAGATAGGAGCCCCTATGACTAGCCCAAGGACGCCAAAGCGAGGAAAGATGTTTCATGGGACATTTGCTTAGCGTGCCTGGTGGCTGCGGCTCCGTAGGGCTTGGCTTCTACCCAGTTAGAGACGGGATCTATGGCTACCAGAGTAAACTCGTAGTTCTCTGAGTTAGGGAAATGACCCATGGGGTCTATTCCCCATACACCAAAGGTTTCTAATTGAAGACTACTGGTAAGCGGCTTTGCGTCTCTTATATTCCCGTGTTTCTGGAAGTGTGGGCATCTCTTGCTAAATTTCTTAGCATCTCCATATTGCCAGACCTTTGTTCTAAACGCTCCATAATGTCGTTCACAAGGTGCTGCATGATATCTCTCCCAGGTTTTATGTGCCTCAGGTGCAGGTATGCATCGCCTGAGTCCATCTTGTGTCCAGAAGAGATATGGGTTATCCCATAGGTGATGTCTGCTCTCATAAACCAATCTTTTCCTATTTTCACCTGATGGGACGTACCCTTGCACCATGAAGTCAATTATGGTGGCGTACCACAGCTCTAGTGTTGTGATCTCAAGGAGCGTGTCTTGGTTTCGCATCCTTGTTGGTCAAAAGATACTTCAGAGCAGTATGGTCGGAATAGACTATGACCTTTGCCCTAACTTGGTAGGACCAGAATTTGTCTATAACAAACATAACAAACATAGTTGCTAAGAGTTCATTTTCTGTGGTTGCGTAGTTGAGCTGGGGCCAGTGAGCATAATGCTTCTTGTCCTTGGTTTGGCCCACAACATCTCCTACGGCAAAATCGCTCGCATCACACAGGATTTCTAGCGGGATGCTCCAGTTAGGAGGCTGGATGATGGGAGCGAAGCTGAGTGCTTTCTTAAGGGTTTGCAAGGAAGCATAACACTCTTGATTAGAGACGAGAGGGGTTCTTTGGCTGGGAGAGTGGTCAATGACCGGGCTACTAGAGAGAAATTTTTGATGAAATACCTATAAAGCCCTGTGTGGCCAAAGGAACTACGAATCCCCTTTACTCATAGGAGGTGTAGGCATAGGGTCGTATCAGAGGGTATGACAAGGGAAGATGATGGCTCCAGGCTTTGATTCTAGTCTTTCCCCGATCAAAGACGAATCTCCGTGACACTTTCCTAGCGACCCCAAGGTAAGATGAGATCCCTATGATGAGTATGGAGGTTAGGAGTAATCCCTTTGAAGTCTTGGATTGAGTGTCCAAAGACTGACCGATCTTCCTCCAGGACCGTGAAAGTCTGTTGGGTTTCAATGTCAGAGAGCTGGTCACTGATGGTCACTGGAGTGTGTTCATCCTTAAAGAGGGAAGCACACTTCAATCCAGAGGGAAGAGGCTTAGGCTCGATTGGAGGATGAATGTCTTCTTCCTCCATAAGGAATTGGGCATCTTCTTCTAGGAAAGGTTGCTCTAAGTCTGCCAGAGTTGTTGACATGACTTCCTCTATTGGATCAGGATCGGGGTCTATCTCTATTGGGGTACTCAAGGAATAGGAATAAGAGACTGGGACAAATTCTTTTCCGATCCTAAGCTCTAGCTGGTTTATTGGTGAATTTTCTAGGATTTTCATGATTGGCCTACCAATAAAGATGGTCTGAGTGGAATTTTCAGGTAAGTCAAAGATATGGAAATCCAAGAAAAGTTCAGGGTCATTAATCTTAACGGGTATGACCCGCAAGATCCCTAAACAGTTGAGGATCCTTCCCGATGTGAACCTTAGATGTTTCTGAGACGATGACCATGGTTCATCGGGGAGTTGAGCTCGCACCAAAGAGCTAGAGATTATGTTTATTCTGATGCTCGGGTCATACCCGATTTCTTTGTCTATGCCCATTACTTCCAAAAGATTGTTCGGATTCTCTTGGGCATTTTAACGACCTTGGTCGAGGCTTCTGCCTCGTCTAGCCATTCCCGACTTTTGATGGTAGAGAGACGGCCTAGGTACTCTCTTTGATATTCTAGTGCTTCCTTGTCGGGTGGTGGATCCTTTTGCTCTACACATTGTCCCCGTGGGAAACGTATGGCACAGTCGATGTCATCGAATAGACCATCGTCAAAATCGTAAGGAGTGGTGTAGAGTGGAGGATAGTAGTCCAGGCTAGAGTAAGGTTGTGGTTCGAATTGAGCATCGGGTTCTGATGGAATGGAAGGGCTGATAGATTTGGATTGTTGGTGTACAGGCTCTTCAGGTTTAGGCTGCTTCTCTTCTTCATCAGGGAGTTCGTCATAGACTCTAGTGTAGGGAGTGTCGTCCAGGATGCGCTCCAGGACTATCCTCGCTTCACTAGGAGTCAAATGAAAAAACGACCCTTTTGAAGCAGAGTCCAAGAAAGTTGCGGCTACGGGACAGAGGCCAAGGCTGAAGTGTTGTAAAACAACAGGTTCTGGTAGACTTAGGTCCGGTCCTGAGGCCAGTATTTGCTTGAAACGAGCCCAGACAGCTCCTAACGATTCTCCCTTTAATTGCTTAAAGTTAATGATTTCCGCTCGGAGACTGGCTACCTTGGAAACTGGGAAGAAATTTAGGCAGAACTTCTCTCTAAGGGTCTTACAGCTTCCTTCCATAGTACCGACAGACAAAGAGTACCACTTCTTTGCTCCTCCCGTCAATGAGAACGGGAATAGCTTCCATTTGAGTGTCTCTTGTGTCATGCCCGCATGAAAGGACCTTGATGTCACCTAGAGGGGGGGTGAATAGGTGAATCTGTAAATTACAAACTTTTTTCACACAATTAGTGGCTAAACCGGTCAGACCGGTTCTCAAAACCGGTCAGACCGCTTTTCCCAGAGGAAAGCGGTCAGACCGCTTTGACAAAGCGGTCAGACCGGTTTTCAACAGAGAAAACCGACTATGTGAAATTAACCCCCTCTACGAGTTCTAGCACAAACCAAACTTGATGATGGGCTCTTGTAGATGATATCAAGCAGGTCCACTAAGTCCCTGCACACAATTAGAGCACAACCAAGTAGAACTATGCGGAAGCGAATTCAAATGCTAGAATTGAACTTGTGAAGATAAACAAGAGACAATGATATGTTTTCCCGAAGTTCGGACTTCACCGCTGCCACTAAGGCTGTCACAAAGACACGATGAGTCCTAGTCTCCGTTGAGGGCCTACGAAAGGCGGGCTTATCCACTCCAAGCCACTTTCCTCGGTTCCACTAGCTTTTGACCATTTTCCACGAAGGAGGCAAGGCCAGCCTTTACAACCAATCCGTGGCTTACCACAACCAAGGTAGCTCACCGGCGACGCCTAGCCGTCTAGGAGGATCACCTCCAAGAGTAACAAATGCTCCAATGGATGCTTGGCTTCACCGGAAGTGCTCAACACTAAGTTTTGCTCACTATAGCTGATATGAACTATCAATTGCTATCTATTGCTCACAACCCATACATCCCTCAACCCAAATCAAATGATATGATCAAAATCAATCAACTCTCACAAAGAGAGGTTTGGGGAGAGCTTGCTGGTGCTTGGATATGCCCTAGGCGTGCTCAACTCAACTTGCAACCAGCACCCCTCAAAGGAGAGGGGTATGGGGTATAAATACCCCACACAACCAAAACTAGCCGTTATAGCCGTTGGAAACCGGTCAGACCGGATTCCCAAACCGGTCAGACCGGTTTACGAACTATACTAGCCGTTACACATGTCAGAGCCCAAACCGGTCAGACCGGTTTCCCAAACCGGTCAGACCGGTTTGGGTGGGCAGAGCCCCCAAAGCCCAAAAGCGGTCAGACCGCTTTCCCAAACCGGTCAGACCGGTTTGGGTGGGCAAAGCACCCTAAGTCCCTAAAGGACTTCTCTCCAAAGGTTATTTTATTTGGGTTGAACTAATGAGCACTTTTTGGTGTATGCCAAGACAACTAATGTTGCATCCCTCTTGATAGTACGGCATTCCTAAACTCAAGATTAAAATGTAAACAGAATCTACCACTTGATCTTTGATATCTTCATTGATGCCATACTTGATCATTCTCAACTTTGAGGGCTTCAACACTTCATGTCTTGATGAGCAAATCCAATGTTGAGCTTCATGACTTAGAATTTTCATTGCATGAACAATTCATAAGCCATTCCATCATATGATCAATAAAAGATTAGATGCTTCGCATTGCTTCACTTGATATGACTTGATTGACGTATAGAAACCCAAACTAAGATGCTAGACCTTTCCACTAGCAAAGTACCTCGGCTACAAAACCAATTTGCCCTTCACCTTGCAAGGAACGTCACTCGCATCTAGCTTGATCTCTTCCGTCCTCTCTTGCCAAATTAAGCTTTGCTTTGCATTGCATCATCATGAAATCCACATTGAAATCCATGTCTTGAATGTTGTTCTTGGTAGATAACTTGTCCATAAGCATCAATGTTCTTGAGACCATATACTAATCAATAGAACCATGTCTCACTTTGAATGTATCCATTGCTATGGAACAAACCCAAAGAAACTACCCATTTCTTCAAATGTTCTATCCCAAAACTTTGACAAGTATCTTATTTATGAGACCAATCACTTTACTTATGTCCATGTCTCATTTGTCACTTTCACACACTTGTCATTGTATTGATTGCATGGGATGATTACCACTTGTTTGCTTTCTTGTTATTTCCTGTTCAACACTTAGACAAACAAGTTAAATGACTAATCATGTTGTCATGCACAATCACCAAAACATATAAGTGCCTAGATGCACTTTCACCGCAATGGTCAGACATGAGCAGAGTTGCTCAAACTCGCGCAAATGCGCGTATGGACTCTCATCACGCGTTCCTGAGAATGATTGCTCACGAACCATGGCTATGAAGCCGGGACGTAGCTCATAGCCGGGTGTGGATATGGGATGTGATGATGGTGGAGGCTCCAAATAATCGCCCTTTGGAGCCGAGTGTTGGCGTAAGGTGAGAGTGGAATCCATATAATGGATGGTGGTGGGATACACGGATAACTTGGGTTCGGAATCAGAACAGCTACCGTTCCCCGGCAACGACGCCAGAAAGCTTGTTGGCACTCCTTACGGCCTACAGATAAATCCGCAAGCGGACGGATACCGATGTAGCTTTCTCCCGGGAGTATTCCAAGGTATCGATTTCCACGGAGAACGAGAAGTGGACTGATTCTAAACTAAGTTATCCTAGGTAGATGGAATGGAGTGAATGGTATGGATGAGGTGGATGACAACAACAAAGAGAGAAGAGGAGTGATAGGAGGGTAGAGAGGGTACGAGTCTGATAAAGGTATTCTACTGATTGATCGAGCAGGTCAGAGGATACAGATAGATACTTGCTTCGGGACAAGGGAATCGGTGGACACACAGAAATGGATGAGAAGGGGTGCCACTATTTCCCAACTGGGGAATCCTACGGACCGGAACTAACGTGATGGGCTACAAAGACCGAAAGGGCTGTCACCACCTTACGACTACCACCTCCGTTGCGACGGGAATAAACTAAGTTAGTCTCAAGTATAGGCACCACGCCTACACTAGTCAACTAATACTTATCTCCTATAGAAAGATAAGCACCCAAGCTAAGCAACCAGTATACAGTTATACCAATCAACTAAGCATTGAACGAAGAACCAACAAGCATATAAAAGTAAGAACTGAATGCTCAATTAATCAGAGAGAGATACAAGAGTTACCAGACACGACCCAGATGTTACTCAAAGTGAAGCCGCATCCGTAGAGGTACAACGGGAAGAAGGGCCGACACTTCGGCTCCTCTCCGGGACGCTCACCTCTCCTCTCTCTCTATTCTACTGATACAAGTGGCGGAACTTAGCAACGCTCACTCTACTCTTGTGTTGTGTGTTTACAAGTGAAATGTGCTGTCCTATTTATAGATCCAAGGGTCAGTTTGGAGGTTGGGTAACCGCCAAGGCACCAGGGCATCTCCCTCCTGGATTCGGGCGAGGGATGGCGGTTCGGCCGAACCAGAGGGTTCGACCGAACGTAGGATCCACCGACCTGGCCACCAGGGGCCAGGATGCAGCCTTGGGAGGCGGTTGCCATCCTGGGGTCGGTTCGGCCGAACTTGGCCCTTCGGCCGAACTGGGCTGGAGGACCGGGCCGACCCCCCGGCACCGCCTCTCGTCCTGGACCCTCCTAGGCTGCCCTCTACTGATGTGGATCATGTTGTGTAGGCCCAGGATTACGTGTCGGTGCCCGGGGATGAGTTGGCGGTTGTCCACGTGTCGTATGTTGTCGTTTGGTTGACGTGGACGACTCCTGGTGGCCTGTACGACTAAAGGGGGATAACCGGCCGAACGTGTTGTTCAGCCGATTCGGTCATTTCCGACCCCTATAGCACGTATTTGTTGTAGTTGTACCTGCACAAGCGACACTCACCAAAACTCGTGGAACTTTATTAGAAATGAAACCTAAGTACATGGAATGTTGCATAGACTCTCATTTATTCCCGAGTATTGGTGGTCGAATTTTGGTTGTAACGACCGCCAACAATAGTCTCACTTGTTGAAAAGATAAGGACACTAAAGTCTCATAGTGAAAGGTATGTAGTTTGGATGATTTGGTTTCTATTGTGGAGTTGGAGTTGAGAAAGTTCGAGAAAGGGAGGATAAGAGCTTAACTCCACCAAGAGACATCAAGAAGGGTTATGGTCATTCAAATAAATGGGTATTCAACTATGCAAGGCATCCATGAGTTGGTTGTCAAATCAACATATTTTTGTATGGTAATCTATGTACCTTCATAGTGGTATGTATTCCTTGGCATGATTCTATCGTTGCAAATTTCCTATGCCTTGACCAAGATATAGGGTAAACTCCTCCAAGGTCCTTAATAGTACAAATGCATGTCACAAGTAATTCAAGTATTTGTTGCATATATTAAGGGGGAATATATCCTATATCTTGTGTCCTTGAGACTAACTTTTTCTTGAAATAATAATGTGTGTAGTACCTTTGGTTGGAATGAGTTTATCAAAGAGTATGCTATCTCAACTCAATCCATTTTGGTAAAAGTATCTCTCAGTTTCAATTGGATTGCAATTTTAAACTATTGTGTAGATACTCTCCATAATATAGATTAAATTCTCTTGCTTGGACTTATGACCAAGAAGTGCATATATACTTTCCATCCACATACACATTTATGCACTATCAAAAAGGGGGAATTTAGTCTATGTTATGAGGTTTCACCATTTAGTGATCCATTTTACTTCCACATTCAAAGGTCACTAGATGTGAA
The DNA here is from genome assembly GCA_033239725.1 of Echinochloa phyllopogon. Lineage (NCBI taxonomy): Eukaryota > Viridiplantae > Streptophyta > Magnoliopsida > Poales > Poaceae > Echinochloa > Echinochloa phyllopogon. The sequence continues at coordinate 34,420,070 of BTCW01000008.1, forward strand.
ACTAGAGCTTGTGCAATTTGATGTCATTTCTTGTCTTTGTGAGTGCATCAAGGTGATGACAACAAGAAATAGAAATTGGAACTCAAAATGATCAACCACAAGTCTTGGGAGATCATGATGAATAAATTGACCATTGATGAAATCAAACCTCAAAAGACCCAAAATCAAGGATGAAATGGACCTCAACAAATTCATAGAGGATGGGAGATTCATGATCATATGTGTCAAACCAAGATAATCAATGGTTGTTTCAAATGGATGTCTTGGTCATTCCAATTGGTATCTCTTGAGTGGATGTTTTCTATTGGATTTAAAGTCAAGCAACTCAAGATATGAATGGTCATATGTGTCAAATCAAGTACCTGATGATCCTTTCAATGGACATATTGGCCTTTCCAATTGGTATCTCATGGACATGCTCATGAAGTTTGACATAAATGATGCCAATTCCATCAATACAAGGCTCTAACTAATGCACATCTTGAGCTTGATGAGTATTGTGCGGTTTGGTGCAAAGGTATATCGCTCCATGAACTCTTGTATTTTCTTTGCACATCTAGGTCCTAATATGCTAGTGTGTGCATGTTTATGCAAAACTTTGTGTCACACCATTAGTTTGTCTCTTTGTGAGGATTAGAGATTTTTTAGATATTTGGTTGATACCTCTTGTGATGGTGATGACATGAGTTTGTCTTATGTTGACATCTAAGTGGGGTATGAGCTAAATATGCTAATTTCTCAAAATCATGACTATGTTGTTGCATACTTTGTTTTCTAGAATAAATAAGGGGGAAAACATATATGCTAAACCATTGCACCACTCTTTCCTTACTTTTCTACCTTAATGTCTTCCTTTGAGGTGGAAAGATCTTTTTGGAGATTGATGCCAAAGGGGGAGAGATTTGGGGAGAAGAGTAAGGGGGAGAGTTAGTTACTTGAAGATTTTATGGTGTATGGGGAGGCATATAAGATTTCTCATTTACGTGGTGTGTGCAAGGATAGTTTTTAGATTTTAATTTGGTATCTTTTATAAGGTTTCCTCATGATAGTGTGTGGTATTCATGTCTTGAATGGTGTAATGTTGTTCCTTAGTTCATTGGGTGAAATCACATGTCATGTGCATCACGCTATCATGTCGACACCTTGCTATGATATAGGGGAGTTCCACACCTTTCCTTGAATATGTGCATTTGGCATTTGAAGCCAAAAGATTGAAATTCACTCAATGCATACATTAAGGGGGAGCTCACTATATTATTGGATTCAAAATCTTTTTTTACCAATCATTTGTAAGCTTTAATTGTGTTTTCATCAATCACCAAAAAGGGGGAGATTGAAAGTGCATCTAGGCCCCTTGTGGGTTTTGGTGATTGAGTGACACAAACAATTAAAGGACTAATAAGGTTGTTGAGCTTTGGATAGATATTATTGTAAATGATAAAGTCAAGCTTATGTCATCCAAAGCATGCAAAAGTAAAGATACGAAAAGTAAAGGTTGAAGTAAGCAAAAGAGATAAAGAGGTATTACAAGGAAAGTCAAGATAGAAATTTATGTGGTAAAAATATTGATATGAAAGCAAATGTTCAAGCAAAGCACATGGATTTCAAAGTGGTACTCATGATGATGCAAAGCAAAGCTAAACTTAAAGTGGCAAGATAGGATGAAATGATCAAGCTAGATGGCGAGTGACGAGGTACTAAGCAAAGAGAAGGGCAAGTTGGTCTTGTAGCCGAGGGACTTTGCTGGAGTGAAGTCTAGCATCATGGTTTGATTTCTAGGCATTAATCAAGCCTCATCTAGTGAAGCAATGCAATGCATCTAATCATTGTTTAATATTATGATAAAGTGGCTTATGAACGAGTAATGGATTCTTGATCATAACACTTGGATATTCTAAGCCTCTAGCTCAAGTTGGATGTGCTCAAGAGATAAGAAAGGTTGCACCCTCATGAAGCGAGAATTGAAGAAAAGTGGTAAGGCTCAAGTTATTCAATCCCAAGTGGCTGGACTAGATTTTATCTTTGATCTTGAGTATAGGTATGTTGTACTATCAAGAGGGATGCAACGTTGATAGCTTTGTCCATGTCTCGGTGCTCAAAGTGATCTATCCAAGTGCTAACATAAGAGAAACTCCTATCACAACACTTGCACTAGGTAGGTCTGGAGCTTAATTTCAGGTGGGATGGATAGCCCTCTGAATAAGCTTTCCATAGAGACCAAGATCACCGAAATCGGACATCGGAGTAAAAAGTTATGACTATTTTAGTTGGGCACTTTCTGGAATTTCCGGGCTGGCGGCCGATCGGAAATTTCCGGTCTGGGCGACGGAAATTTCCGGTGATGGCGGAAATTTCCGGTGATGGCGGAAATTTCCGGTACGGGCTGATATTTCCGTTCCTAGATGGATATTTCTGGCAAATGCGACGGAAATTTCCGGTCTGGGCGGAAATTTCCGGTCCAGACTAACCTAAGACACAACGGCTAGTTTTTGGGGGTCCTCTATATATACCCCCACACTCATTTCGGTTGGTGCTGCTGGTTCCTCTCACGAAGCACATATTCTATAGCCAAGATTTGCTCTCCCCTCTCTCTATTTGCTTGAGATTTGAGAAGAGAAGTGAGTTAGGGTTGAGAGAAGAGATTGGAGACTTGAAAGCTTCATTCCATCCTTGAGCACTTGAGTTCATAGCAAGTAATCTTCGAAGTTTTTGTTACTCTTGGGGATTCATCCCCTAGACGACTAGGTGTCGCCGAGAGCATCCAAGCCAAGCTTGTGGATTCGCCTCGGAAGTTTGTATCACCCATCCTTCGTGGATTTGCTAGTAAGTGCACTTAGCTCCTTCGTGGTGACTAAGTGGAGGAAAGTTGCTTGGTGTGTATAATCCCGCCTTTCGTAGGCCCTCAACGGAGACATAGAATTCGTCGTGTCTTTGTGACAACCTTAGTGGCAGCGGTGAATTCGAACTTAGGATTAAATCTTGTGTCTCCGTGTGTTCTTGTGTTCATATTGTTGTTCTTGTTGATATTGAGCAATTCGACCCTATCTATCTTCTTGTGAGGTTTTGGTTGCAGGTGGTTAGTTAGAAAGCTTCTACATATCCCAAGTAACCTCTTGCAACTCATCGTTTTGATTATAATTTTATAGGAGCCTCTACATCTAAGTTCGTTTTCGTGGTTGTCTGAAATTACTGTAGCACCGGAAATTTGCGCGATGACACCGGAAATTTCCGATAGAAATTTCCGATAAACTGATTCCGCTGCAAGTTGTGCTAATTTTTTCAGCAATCGCCTATTCACCCCCCTCTAGGCGACATCAAGGTCCTTTCAATGTTGTAGCCACTAAAATTTCCTTGCCCTATGCCATGTGTACAAGGACTCAAGGCGCATAGCCACAATCCCTTATGATTCAGATACATAGTATTTCAGGACACAGATAGTAGTACCTGGTAAGTGGTTCAGTAGCTTCCAAAATTCTCATTCTCCTAGTTCATGTGCCAATTACGGCTATGTAACTGTAATTACTACTCCCTCTGTAATTACCGCTATGTAACTGTTTTTAAAAAGGAAGAAGTGTATTTTTCATCCCTCATGTATCAAATAAGTGTGACTTTCATCCCTTACTTTTTAATTAGTGCAAATCAATCCCTTAACTAATTAACCTGATGCACTAAACATCCCTACCTCGGTTTAACAAAGCTTTATTGTCATATAACAATGGTTTAGATCAAATAACAACTTAATGAATCATCCGTTAGCTACATCATCATTGCTAGAAAGTTTCTTATTGCATTTATACTAATAAGAAAAAAATAGTTTTTTACTCAAATTTTGAATGATGAGTTAAAAAATACAGAATTCATGTGTGAATTAATTTTGTTAATTTTTCCGTAAAGTTTTGCTCTTTTCCTTTGTTGTGCCTCCCTAATCCTACACGGCTCATTAAGTCTCATTTTCATGGCATAAACCGCTGCTACATGACACTAAAATATTGTTAAGACAATGTATGGATGATTAATGCACTGATTTAGTTAGTTAAGGGACCGATTTGCACCAATTAAAATATGAGGGATGAAAATTAAACTTTCATAATATTTGAGGGACGAAAAATACACTTTTTCCTTTTAAAAATAATTCTTTTGGACAGCAGGAAAATTTTAGCATATGTTTCTTGACCCTAACAGATTCTATCGACGACCTGACAGTTCCCTGTCAAGCACGTTCACAGGTATTTTTTTTAGAGGGTACAACACGTTCACAGGTCTTTGTTGCATTAGTGGACAAGCATCTTTCAACTCAATTTATTAGTCCACTGCACGTTTTCTTCTAGTTTTCGTCCTTTTCTTATAGTTTATTTATTTGCCAGTCCGCCTAAAACAGAGTTTTTTTTATACTTGACTAAAATAGAGGTTAGCAGCGAGTCAACAGTTAGTCTCTCAATGAGTCCACACATAAGTATGCTGAAGTCCATCAGAGTATCCAAAATCTTCAGATAGTACATACAAGAACAACAACTTCCCAGCTCCAGCAAACAAACTCAGTATTGTTGGTCTTCGTTCATTAGCACCCGGTGTTCCCCAAACCATGGCATCGATCATGTCCCTGCTATGCTATTTACTCATATTTCTCTACTCCAACACTACGGTACCTGCAGCAGCAGAGGCAAACAAGTCCGAGATCGACCGGCAAAGCCTCCTCTGCTTCAAGTCCGGCATCGACTCTGACCCTCTCGGCATCCTGAACTCATGGAGCAACACCTCACTCCACTTCTGCAGCTGGGCAGGGGTCTCTTGCAGCACGAGGCTTCCAGCCCGTGTGGTCTCTCTGAATCTCACCTCTGCACTTCTTGGTGGGCAGATACCCAGTTGCGTAGCAAATCTGACGTCTCTGTCTCAGATGGGCCTCGCAGATAACAGCCTATCTGGAGCCATCCCTGATGAGCTGGGCAAGCTTCCTGGCCTCCAAACTCTGATGCTTGCTGGCAACCATCTTGAAGGTAACATCCCTGGTTCATTAGGCACAAGTACGTCTCTAGACTATGTCAATCTTGCAAACAACAGCCTCACTGGTGCAATCCCTCACTCTTTGGCCAGTAGCTCCTCGCTCAGAACGCTAATCCTCTCGCGTAATAGCCTTACTGGAAATATCCCTGATAGTTTGTTTGCAAACTCATCTACACTTACTACAGTTGATCTCCAAATGAATTCTTTGATGGGTGTTATTCCTCCTTTCGGTAAGGTCATAGCCCTCAGATACCTTTGCGTTACTGAGAACTTCCTTTCTGGAAGCATACCTCCTTCAATGGGAAACGTTTCTTCCCTCCGCTCTATATTGCTAGGCCAAAATAAATTCACAGGACCAATTCCAGAAAGTTTGGATCACATTCCAAGGCTTCTTGAACTGGATCTGGGTTTCAATAGCTTGTCCGGGCGTGTCCCCTTACCTATTTACAATATATCGTCTCTCAAACATTTGAGCTTGGGCAGTAATGTCCTTGTTGGAAAGTTACCATCTGCCATTGGTTACTCACTACCAAATCTCCGAGTCCTTATCTTGCAAAGCAACTATCTCGATGGCGTGATCCCTACTTCGCTAGAAAATGTGGCAAATCTTCAAGTTCTTGATCTTTCAAATAACTTCCTGCATGGCCCTATTCCATCTCTTGGGTTGCTTGAAAAATTGCAACAAGTGCTTCTAGGGAGGAATCAGCTAGAAGCACATGATTGGACATTCCTTGCCTCTCTAACAAATTGCACCCAGCTGACAAAATTGTCCTTGGAGAGAAATATACTGAATGGCAGCCTAACTGCCTCTGTCGGTAATCTTTCCAGAAGCCTAGAACATTTGTCGCTTGGATCAAACCAAATATTAGGCTCTGTGCCTGCTGAGATAAGAAACCTTGTTAACCTCAGTTTACTTAGCATGGAAAATAATTTCCTATCCGGGAGCATACCTCCTATAATCGGGGAACTGCACAACCTATTTGTCTTAGACTTATCGAAGAACACATTATCAGGACAGATCCCTTCCTCGATTGGTAACATTACTCAACTGGTAAAACTTTTTCTCCATGACAACAATTTGAGTGGAAACATACCTGGTACTTTAGGTCAATGCTTGCAGCTGCTTCAGCTAGACTTGTCCTTTAATAGCCTTGAAGGATTCTTATTACCAAACAGACTCTTTACTGGTCCTCCACTTTCTTTATTAGGTTTGGACCTTTCCCACAACAATCTCAAAGGGGAAATACCAGAGGATATTGGCCAACTCGAACATATTGTTCTTCTCAATCTTTCGAACAACATGTTCACTGGAGGATTTCCTTCAACATTTTTGAATTTACTATACATCCAGTATATCGATCTTTCTCGAAATGACTTGTCCGGTATTGTTCCCCAGTTAGGAAGCCTAACCATGTTGGAGGAACTTGATCTGTCCTACAACAACTTTGAGGGGGGAATTCCGACAAGTGGATATTTTTTAAATTCCACTGCAGTACATTTGGATGGCAACAAGAGGTTGTGTTCAAACTTCTCCATGCTAGCACTGCCACCTTGTGGTGGAATTGCTAAAACAAAGGATCATGTGCCATTTCTTCCAGTTGTGGTACCAGCAGTCACTGCAGTTTTCCTGCTAGTGTTGCTTGTTCTGTTTACTCTTTTTTGGAAGAAAATGGAAGTGCATACACCCTCACTGCACAGGGGGTGGAATATGTTTCATTCTGTTACTCGTTGGAGAAAACAAATTTGTGTATTTCCACAGCTCCACATGGTAAGAAATGTACTATGTTTTCTCACTCTTGGGAGAAGAAGAGAAATTGGAATATATCCAAGCTACCAGGAGGCACTAAAGAAGGTATCCTATGCTGACATAGCTAAAGCTACTAAATGGTTCTCGCCGGTGCATAGAGTCAGCTCAACTCGTACTGGATCAGTTTATGTTGGTAGGTTCAAGTTTGACAGTGACCTTGTTGCCATCAAAGTATTCAACTTGCACGAACGTGGTGTGCACGGGACTTATTTTACTGAGTGTGAGGTTCTACGAAGTATACGTCACAGAAATATTCTTAAATGTGTGACCCTGTGCTCAACTTTGGATACAGAAAATAATGAGTTCAAAGCACTTGTCTTTCAGTTCATGCCTAATGGCAGCCTTGAGAGGTGGCTTCATCCTAAGCAACAGACCGACAAACCAAAGAGAGCACTAAGCTTAGGTCAGAGAATATGCATAGTCACGGATGTGGCTTCTGCTCTAGACTACCTCCACAACCAATTGATACCACCTTTAGTGCATTGTGATTTGAAACCAGGCAATGTTCTTTTAGATTATGATATGACTGCACGTGTTCACTACCAGAATCCTTCACATCCGCCCGCCTCCTCCGCCTCGGCCATTTTTGGACCCGGTGCTGATGGGGCTTCAGCACCGGGTCCAACGGCTAGGAGCGGGGGCGGCGCGGAGGTGTGTCCGGGCGGACACATTAGCACCGGGTCGTGGCACGACCCGGTGCTAATGTTCACCCTTTAGCACCGGGTGCAGCCACGACCCGGTGCTAAAGGCCTCGGGCACATTAGCACCGGGTCGTGGCTGCACCCGGTGCTAAAGGGTGAACATTAGCACCGGGTCTTGCCACGACCCGGTGCTAATGTGTTTGAATATAGGGGCTTCCCCTCCCCCGCCCGAGCCAGCTGAACACTTAGGCGCTGTGTTCATGCTGCTCGGCCGTGGGAGGGGAGGTGCTGCCCAAATTTTTTTCAAAATTTGTGAAGAATCTACTCATCTAAGGAGCACTACAAGGTACACTCTTTCATTCTCTAATGTTTTATTTAGCTTGTAATCCTTCTATGATTTAGAAATAGAGGGATTTGTGAATCAAAGTAAAGCTAGCTAGAGAGAGATTGTGTTCTTGGAGGAGAGAGAGGAGAGAGCTTGAGTTCATGGTGGAGAGAGTGTTCATGCATGTTGTGTTTTAAATGGAGAGAGAAGGCAAGCTAGTTAGTATTTTGTTTTGTATGACTTGTGAATAGTTGTAAGGCTTATAGTAATGTGGTTTTAGAAATTACTAGAAAATCAATATAAAATGCTAGAAAATCTTATAAATTACTAGAAAATCTTATAAATTACTAGAAAATCTTATAAATTACTAGAAAATCAATATAAAATGCTAGAAAATCTTATAAATTAATAGAAAATCTTATAAATTACTAGAAAATCAATATAAAATGCTATAAAATCTTATAAATTAATAGAAAATCTTATAAATTAATAGAAAATCTTATAAATTACTAGAAAATCAATATAAAATGCTATAAAATCTTATAAATTAATAGAAAATCTTATAAATCTTATAAGGCTTATAGTAATGTTATATTTAATGAATATAGTAATGTAGTTTTAGAAATTTATTTATATAATGGAATATATATTATAATTTGTATTTATTTATATATTAATTTTTTTTATCTTTAAATTGTATTGTATATTTGTTATTGGTTAATAATGCAGATGAATAGACAATGGATGTACGGGGACCCCCACGCTCAGGCCTTCCGTGATGGCCTTAGGACGTTTCTCGATGCCGCCGAGGCTAACAGGACGCCGTCCGGTTTCATGTTCTGCCCATGCACCCATTGTAAAAATATACAATCGTACAAACAAAGAGGTTGTCTTCAAGTGCATTTGATGAGGCACGGTTTCATGAGGAATTATTCTGTTTGGACGAAGCACGGTGAAAGAGGAATTCTAATGGATGAAGATGAAGAAGACGAGGCCGATGACGACATTCCGTTATTGGCTCAATACTACGGTTCCTTTGCATATGCTGCAATGGGTGATGCCGATGAGGAAGATGTTGCTCGGGAAGGCGATGCTCAGGAAGATGTTGCTCAGGAAAATGAACCTACTGATGGGCTCGGGCAAATGTTGCGTGATGCCGAGAAAGACTGCGGCAATGATAAGGATATAAAAAAGATACAGCGCATGTTGCAGGACCACAAGACTGACCTGTACCCAGATTGCAAAGAGGGGCTAAAGAAGTTGGGTAGCACACTTGAACTTCTGCAGTGGAAAGCAGCAAATGGTGTTACTGATAAGGGTTTCGAGGAGCTACTGAAACTCGTAAAGAAGATTCTTCCAGAGGGTAACACATTGCCATCGACAACGTATCAAGCAAAACGTGTTGTTTGCCCTCTCGGTTTGGAGGTGCAGAAGATACATGCGTGTCCTAATGACTGTATCCTCTATCGCGGACAGTACGAACACTTGGATCGTTGTCCGGTTTGCACCTGCGCGCGATACAAAATCAGGCGGGACGACCCTGGTGATGTTGGGGGAGAGCGTTCTAAGAAAAAAATCCCTGCGAAGGTGATGTGGTATTTCCCTCTGATACCCCGTCTGAAGCGTTTGTTCAGGAACAAAGACCATGCCAAACTGATGTGCTGGCACAAAGAAGAACGTAAGCAGGATGGCATGTTGAGACACCCCGCCGATGGATCCCAGTGGAGGAACATCGACAGAGCATTCCCAGAGTTTGATGCTGATGCGAGGAATGTTAGGCTTGGTTTAAGTACCGATGGCATGAACCCTTTTGGTGAAATGAGCAGTAGTCATAGCACTTGGCCCGTGACTGTTTGTATCTACAACCTACCCCCCTGGCTCTGCATGAAGCGGAAGTTCATTATGATGCCAGTGCTCATCGAAGGCCCAAAGCAACCTGGCAACGACATTGATGTGTACCTAAGACCATTGGTTGACGAACTTTTGCAGCTGTGGAAGAATGAAGGTGTTAGCGTGTGGGATGAGGACAAGCAGGAGCAGTTTGACCTTCGAGCACTGCTTTTCATAAGCATCAACGACTGGCCTGCACTAAGTAACCTATCAGGACAATCAAACAAAGGATATAAAGCATGCACTCACTGTTTAGAGGAAACCGAAAGCATGTATTTGAAACATTGTCGTAAAGTTGTGTACATGGGTCACCGTCGATTCCTTCCGGCGAAGCATGAGCTACGAAAGAAATGTGCGCATTTTGGCGGGAATGCTGACCGCCGTACAAAGCCGAGACACCGGAGTGGAGAAGAGCTATTTGATATGGTGAAGGACCTACACGTGGTGTTTGGCAAGGGAGACGGAAGCCAGGCTGCTCCGACGGGCGAGGATGGTCGTGCCGCGATGTGGAAGAAGAAGTCTATCTTTTGGGAGCTACCTTATTGGCAACGTTTAGAGGTCCGTAACGCGATTGATGTGATGCATCTGACGAAGAATCTTTGCGTGAACTTGATAAGCTTCCTGGGTACTTATGGGAAGCCAAAAGATACACTGGAAGCACGTCAGGATCTGAAACGATTGAAGCAACGGACTGATCTACATCCAGAAAAGAGAGACAAAGGACGCCAGTACTTGCGTCCTGCCAGCTTCACTCTCAGCAAAGAAGAGAAGGCAAGCATGTTTGAATGCTTGAACAGTATCAAGGTTCCGTCTGGCTACTCCTCCAATATTAAGGGAATAATAAATATGAAAGAGAAGAAGTTCACAAACCTGAAGTCTCACGACTGCCATGTGTTGATGACACAGCTGCTTCCCGTCATACTCAGGGGTGTGCTACCAGTAAACGTGCGGAAAGCCATTGTGAAGCTATGTGCATTCCTCAATGCAATTTCTCAGAAGGTGATCAATCCAGACCACTTAGATCAGCTACAGAACGACGTGGTGCAATGTCTTGTCAGCTTTGAGATGATATTTCCACCATCCTTCTTCAATATCATGACACATCTATTGGTTCACCTCGTCAAAGAGATTCGTATATTGGGCCCAGTATTTCTACACAACATGTTCCCATTTGAGAGGTCACAGCAATATCAAAGCAGTCACGCTTCCACACAGGCCGCCGAAGCGGTCCGTTACACCGTGGATGAAATAACTCAACGGACCGCGTGCGAGCTTGTCGTCAGGCAGAAGAACTTAGCTGTGGTGGTACGTATGCGACCTTAGTTCATATTGCATACATTTCACCGTAAATACCATTCATTTACTAACTTTCTTTGTGACTACTAACTTATCAGGTCGCATACGGTATGACCAAACGTGTGGAAGAAGGGCAAAAATGGCACTGCAATGACATTCCACATGGTTACGTACCTGTTGAGGTGGAGCAAGTCGTCACCAGCTGGGAAGACTTGGAACTTGACATCCCCGGAGGTGACGGAGAAACAAAACTCGGTCAGTGTTCTCACTGCATCATTCTATGGAGCAAGGCAGACATCGTTATACCCGATACACCTGCGGCTACCAACAAGCCCCCGTCACCTCCAAGAGATCCACAATATCATGACGATTCTCCGGGAGCTCCTGATGCAAGCCCGTCTCCTCCGCCAAAGAGGTCTCCGTCTCCTCCGCCGAAGAGGTCTCCGTCTCCTCCGCCGAAGAGGGGACGCCGCACTAAAGCCTCTGCCCCCACTCCACCAGCGAAGAAGGCGCGAAAAACTAGAGAGAAGCCCGCACCAGAGAAAAGAGCGGGCGAGAAGACTCTAGAGGAGCTCGAAGCCTCGGTAAAAGCAGACACAAAGAGGCAAATGGCCGAGTGGAGGAGAAAACCTGAGGCGGAGCCGAAGCTTGATCCCACCATCGTGAAGTCATTCCTCGGTAATTTGAGCAAGGGTCAACAGAAGGAAGTAATAGTAACAGACTATGACCGCTCATTACTGAAATCTCGCCGGAAACGGAAGGCTGCGGATAAGGAGGCGGGCCCATCCAAAAAGGTTCCTCAACTCGGCCAGCAACCTCAGCGTCCCTTGGGTCCATTGCCATCTCTGGACGAGCTTAACATTCAACGAGTAATGGCCGAGACTGGACTGACCAGAGCGCAAGTCCTGGGGGAAGAAGATGTGCCAGTAAACACAACGCTGAAGTGGCCGTTTAAGCTTGGCGAGCCTATGGTCCCTCCTGAAATGGAGAGGAAGCTACAAACGAAGATGCGCCGATTCCATGACTGGTATTTGGAAGAATCAAGAAGGAATAAACGGCGCATGATAAAAGTAGGCGTGAAGGACCAAGACTTCTACAATGGTGACGCGGATTTTGTCTGGCTCAGGTTTAATGATATATATGAGCTGTACCACCGCGACGCCATGGACGTGGATTTGATCACATGTTGGACATTGTAAGTACTTTGTTGTTGCTTATAATTCACAGTTTAAAAACAATAATTCCAATCTATGTTGACGCGGGCTTTATTTATTGCTTAACATATGCAGAATGGAGATTCAAAAATGTCGCAGAGACAATATATATGACGTTGGTTTCGTTGACCCTCGAAGGATAAGTGAAGAAATGATAATGCACAATCCTGAGGAAACATATTTAAACCTATACAAATATATCAAGAAACAAAATTACTGTGACTCCATACTAATCCCGTACAACATCGAGTGAGTACATTCACAGCCTTCTTCTTATACTGTCTGTGTAACAATTCATTTCTGATTATAATGTATACATGTGCACAGATTCCACTGGTTCCTAATTATATTGTGTCCTGATCGGGGTGTCGTGAACGTCTTTGATTCATTGCACACCCCAAAAGAAAAACTACAGAACATCATGGACATGATGGCAAGGTGATGTATATTTTCCCCTACTTAATCCACCCCTTCCACTCGCAATGACTTAACTCAATTTTTTTGTTCGCAGGGCCTGGATTCAATTTCGTACAGAACACACGGGTATACAACATGAAACACTAAAATGGAACATTGGCTTTCCGGTAAGCAAGTAATTTGTACATGTAGGCATCGACTAATATATTATATGAATTTTACTAGATTTCTTTTGGTCGACAGTGTGCCAAACAGGGACCGGGAAATAATTTATGTGCATACTATGTGTGCGACTACATGTGGAATTGGGGACATAAAAAGCTCACACAACGCGATATTATGGTACGTAATAATAAAGACATTTCCATTATTATTAAGTGCACAATTATTGTCTCCAACTCGACGGATTAAATGTCTTTCAAATATTTTTAAATTATAGATGTTCAACCTGAAGGAAGAGTCCCTAGAGATAGAAAGAATTGACGCAATTGCAGAACAGCTCGTCGGATGGATCTGGGATGAGGTCGTCAATCCCCGAGGAGAATTCCACTCGCCAATACTGGAGGACGTGCCGGACAGTCCAACGAGAGCTAGCTAGTCGTCAATCTTAATTATGTAGAAAATACAGTTTAAATATATATAACTCGAGTTGACATGCATGAATATCTACTTTTGTAATATATATGTCTTCTATTTTGATGAAATGTCAGCTAGTATGAATATAGAGTCGGCCGAATACGCATTAGAATACACGTATTAGAATATATACGTATATAGACGTGCACGCATGGCTACTGAAAAAAGCAAAAAAAAAAAAAGAAATCCGGGGCCTTTAGCACCGGTTTCAGGCAGCAACCGGTGCTAAAGGCAGGCCCTTTAGCACCGGGTGCAGCCACGACCCGGTGCTAAAGGCCCTGCTACCGGCGCTGCGGGGCAGGCCCTTTAGCACCGGGTCGTGGCTGCACCCGGTGCTAAAGGGCCCCTTTAGCACCGGTTATTCAACCCGGTGCTAAAGGGGTACCCCTTTAGCCTCGGATTAGTTGCACCGGGTGGGAAACCCGGTGCTAAAGGGCTTTCCCACCCGGTGCAGATGTCGATCATTCTGGTAGTGGTTGGTGACTTTGGTTCAGCAAAGTTTCTCTCTCAAGATTCTGGTGGCCTGAAACACTTGGTAAGTGTCCAAGGAACAGTTGGATATTTGGCGCCTGGTAGGTCCCATTTTTCTCTCCCTGTTTCCATAAACAATTTACACTATGTAAGAAACCCTTATTAGAGACGCGTTTAGAGAGTCATTGGAGACGCGTGTTTTACGTGTCACTAAAGATGCGTCTCTAATGTAAAGTCATTGGAGACGCGGATTTTACGCGTCACTAATGATTGATATATTGGAGACGCGTGTTCACTAACCCGCGTCACTAAAGATGGTCATTGGAGACCCTATCCATGCTGAAACGCGTCTCCAATAAGGTCATTGGAGACACGTTTTTCAACCCGCGTCCCCTTTGAGAGAGTCATTGGAGACGTGTTTTCCAACCCACGTCTCCTTTGAGAGGGTCATTGGAGACATAGGTTGGCAACCCGCGTCTCCTTTGATGAATTAAAAACAAAAAAATAAAATTACAAAAACCTCCCTAATCATGGATTGCCACATGTCTTTTTACAAATAACTCCCTAGAGAAAGAAGAAATTACAGCACACACCTCAAACATACTATAACACATCAGATAAGTTTAAGCTGCCGTTGACTGCTGCTCTGTATTCTCACTTGTAGCTGCCTGCTGCTACTTCTGTGATATGGTTTAGAATTAACAAATCAAGAGGTCAGGCAATGCAAACAAATCAAATGAATCTAGGAAGCATCAACTTGTGATAGATTGAAAACACAGCTCACATTATTAGTACTGAAGCAAGAAATGGAATTATTAGTACTGAACCAAGCATCAAGTCAAATATAGTTAAGAGTACTGAACCTAGCATACATCATCACATCACAGAGTACCTAAAGTATGCAGACCTCAAACATACAGATATCAATGAATGCAAAGCATATTAAAGGCATAATTATTCTATTTAAAACCTAAAAAATATCATAACTGAAACCTGATGATAGTGAGATACAAAGGATCTATCCATGCAACAAACCAGTAGACATATAATAACTATAGACAAGTAACTGGAGTGCAAAAGCTGTTGCACATTAAAATACTGTAACTTAGATGGAAAGAGGCAACTAGATGCAAACAAAGTACCTTTCTTCATTGTCTGATGCCCAACCATTCTTATCTATCAAGTGCACCTGCAAACACCTTTTGCTCCATTAAAGTGCTCCTGCACACACAACATACAGACCAGAGCTTTTGTCTTGATTGGAACAAATGTATAGTGTTACACATTGAGAAGAACCACCAAACTGGTAAAGCTAACATGTTTGCTGCTGCAATGCAAGGTAAAAACACTTCGATATCACATACACCCTCTATCCCAAAAAGCATGTCGTTTTAGGATTTAAAATGTCCCAAAAAGCATGTCGTTTTACTTAATTTAGCATGTGTGCTTGTTAAATTACACAATAGTAAAGGTATAGTACCATAAGGAAGTTCCCAGTAAGCAATTGAAAAGGAGAGAACCCCATTTGAAAGAATACGTGAAGTACCGTATTGTAGATAAGCCTGTCTAAGGTGCACAAAAGATTCTGACAGAAGCCATCATCTTGCCTCTCAATGCAAGTAACTGTAGTTAATAGAAAATACAACAGCTCTAATCCATGTTCATTACTGGATCAAGAATCAAAAGTACTAACTTGCAGGGTGAGTATAAAGTACACTGATATAAAAATGTCAACTACACTAATATAAATATACTCAAACCATTTCAAGATTAATGCAAGTGGGTTAAGTCGATATCTGTGCTAAATGAACCATGGTTGAAATGTTCACCTTCTCTTCCAATCTCTATCTACTAATCCGACCTCTCACTATGGGCGCAACAAAATTACAAAAACAGCAGGAGCTGAAGCAGCGATGGGACATCTCACCGGTGGGCGGGAAGAGCGACGCCGGCAAGCAGCATCGGTGATCAGCAGGGTTCTACCCTGTTATTGCAGTGGCTTCCTACAGTCTGCAATAAACATACAAGCAGAAACGAAAATCAGCAGAATTTTCTGCTCCATGGCATTCAATACAGTTAAAAGATCATAAACAAATAGGTTACTTCACAAATAAGTGGACGAAAAATTGAGAACAACTTAGGCTGTGTGCATACTCCATTACTCCGAGCATGTGCTATAATCAGATACAGACCATCTTCTACTCCATTACTCCACTCTTCCAAACATTACAAAAGATCATCATCATCAGGAAAAGTGACCTTTCTTTACCACTACGCTATCAAGTCAAGATAATCTCTATTCTGAGCACATACTAGAGAATCAAAACCAACATGTACACAACCCACATATAACCAACATGTACACAACACATACTAGAGAATCAAAATAGAGGCGGAGACCAATAAATTAACCAAAGGTTTGGCAAATGCTGGGGCATTATGCAAACATGCACTATAAACATCACAAATAACATGCTTTTCCCATTATATATTTATATACATCAAACTTGAGAATTTATCATCACACAGATCATATATGCATTTTTCACCTAATGGCGTATAAAGTAACTAGGAAAGACAGTTTGCATAATTGACATCCCAGTTCTCCATATGTTAGCTAATTATCCACGCCACAGAATAGAGGTGTGCTAGATTAAAACATTTGTACAGCTCACATTGCATGATAATAAGCCATCTGTCTAATGACAATCAGAGAATGTTGAACTTGAAATAGAAAAATCAATCACAGCATTCCTTACCAGGAAGTTCTGCATTCCAAATATGAAAGAATGTTAAAACACAGCCCTGAATTTACATATAATAGGCTTTGGGGTACTGCCAGAATGTGACAAAAAACTATGCCCATAATGTCAAGCCTCAGCTCGTTGATAATTTCAAGTTGATGATTAAATACTACAGTAGCATACCCTTCAGTTCTATTCTATGACTATCCAGTGAAATGAGCCTGTGTTAGAGAATGGAGACTGTCTTAATAGTTACAATATCCACATCTTTTCAAGGTTACAGATTAAATATCCATGTTGGTAGTACATAATCACCCAACAAAACATGCAGACCATATTGAGATTAGCATCTGTAGCACATTATAATACTACATTTACCCCCAAATGCCTAGTTTCCACCCCAAAACAGTGACCCCTCTACACAAACAGATCCACAAAATAGTCTCAAATCTTATCAGTTCAACAATCAATTTGATCTACTAATCTACCTTGTTGTCCACAGGGTGATAGTTTGAACTACTAATCTACCTTCCAGAATCCTAGAACACATGTTTAATTTTGTGAAGGAAAATTAGTATTGCTTACACAAGGGAGCGTAGGAGATTGTTGTTGAGGCCTTTGCGAGAAGCAGCAGTAGGTCGTTCGTCAGAGACAGAGATGGCCGTGCTGCTGGTGGCGGAGGAAGAGGGGGGCCCGCTGGCGCTGCTGGGCTGCTCCTCGTCGCCGGGGGAGCCGCCGCCGAGGGGCACGGACTGGTGGATCTGCGCCTGGCGGAGCACGAGCAGACAACGCACGGACAGGGTGGATCTGGTGCCACCGCACGCCCGCCGCCGCTGCGGATGCGGGGGACGACGACGGCGTGGTAGCCTCCCCGCCGTCCCCTCCTCCTCCACCACCAGCAGCAGGAGCACCACCACCATTCGATTAGAGTGAGGGAGAGAGGGGAAGAGAGGAGCGGCGGCAGCGAGTCAGGGGAAGGACATGGCGCCCCCAGATCTGGATGAGGCGGGAGGAAGAGAGGGGAAGAGAGAGTAGCAGCAAGGGAGGCAGTGAGGCGGGGCGGGACGAGACGAGGCGGCGCCGGCGGGTGCGCCCGGTGATGGCGACTGCGAGGGGAGGGGCGACGGTGACCGCGGCGGCTGCGAATGGCGACTGCGAAGGGAGGGGAGGAGGGTGCGGCTGTGCGGAGGGGGAGGGCTAACCCTAGGCGCGCGTCTTCCTGGGCCGGCTCAAAGGCCACTGTGGCCCAGGGCCAGGTTGTTCATGTTCGTTGCCGACTGTCTTTTGATTTAAGACTCGGTTACAGGAGACTTGCTTATAGAAGACGCGGTTTACCGAAACACGTCACCAATATACCCAGTTATAGGAGACGCGTATTGGTGTGGGCGCGTCTCCTATATCGGAGGGAGTCATAGACGACGCGGCTCATTAAGAAGTGTCACCTATTAAGGTACATAGGAGACGCGTATTGCCTCTGCAAACTTATTGGTGACGCGTCTTGTAAATCCGCGTCTCCAATGACTTATTAGTGACGCATTTTAATTAAGTGTCTCCTATTAGTATGTCTTCTTTAACGAGTTTTTACATAGTGTTATCTGCACTTCTGCAGAATGTTTAGTGCGTTTTTTCAACTTCTGCAGAGTATGGCATGGGCTGCGGAATCACCAGACAAGGTGATGTATATAGCTTTGGAGTGCTTCTCCTAGAGATGCTTACGGGAAGACGTCCGACCGATGAAATGTTTGTTGATGGACTTAACCTTCACAGTTTTACTAGCTCCATGTTCCCAGATAGAATTGCCGAGATCCTAGATCCACATATGGCACATGATGGGGAGCACCGGCTGTACTCTGAAATATGGATGGAGAGCCACATTATCCCACTGGTTGCACTTGGACTGTCATGTTCTATGGAGTCCCCAAAAGACAGGCCTGGAATGCAAGATGTGTGTGCAAAACTCTGCGCTATCAAGGAAGCTTTTCTGTAATCTTGTTGATTAAGGCTTGAACTCTTTTTGAAGGTCCTGCTAGGATGTGTGCAGTGATCGATTGATTACTGTTAAGACTAATTTGTACCTCCAACACAGTGGTAAATTTTTATTGACTTATTATTCCCAGACGCAACGTGCAGTGATGGATAATGCTGCTTAACAAACCTGAATGGAGTATTTTCATTCATGTATTTTTTATGTATATTAATTATTGGGCCTTTTAGGTTTGTGCATAGGACGAGCAAGGAGACTTGAATGTATCTTTGATATATTTTTAATGTTGGAATTTCTTATACGGTACTAAATGAACTAATTTGTTATATAATTCCATTGATACGTGAATATCCACTGCGTATTATGAAATGATTCTATTTTGATTTTCTTTTCTTCCGTTGCATCTGATGGTTCATGATTTTTTAATGTGTGCGTAGAGTAAGAGCAAACGTAAATGTGATCGTTTCGGTTTCATTCTGACATATTATGTAAAGTTTAATGTTGTATTTTATTACATTAACTTGATCTTGAGCTAAACAATCGATGTTTGAATAAATATTTAGATATTGGTTTGCTTATGTAATTTCATCCCAAGTTAACGTCTCGTACAAAATGAAACTATTGTGAAATGAGTAAACTTATGTTTCTTACACGCACACGATACTAGTCAGCTAAATAAAAAATGTGATAAAAAAATAAGCTGAATCTATACCTCCCAATCAAACTTGAGATGGTTAAACCTAACCCAAAAACAGGATTATCACCTAACCTATCACACTTGGTCACTAAATCAAATACTCCCTCCATTTCAAAATGTAGGTCGTTTAACTTTTTTACCACAAATTTGACCGCTTAACTTATTCAAAATTTTATGCAAATTATCATATTTTTTTGTGGTCGTATGCTTTATTAATATAAAATTTTCAAAACTGTCTTAAATTTGGCTATATTTCCACAAATCCCTAAAATGCATGCTAGCTAAACGGGAGCGACTCAAGTCTAACCTCCACACAATGAGACAAATCATCATACTCTTTCACGATTCCACCGGTTTCACTATTGCGTGATTTTGAGTGATGGGCCAATAAATATATTCTTTTTTCTATATAGGGGTGTTACAATATTATGAAATATAATTACAGAAAATTATATACAATAAAATTTTAAAAACTTTGTTCTTTATGATCTTTTCTGATTCCTAGTATGAGAGTTCTACAATTTCGTACAACTTTGTTTTTTTAAAAACACATTTGTTCAAAATTCCTGCTTGCTGCACAATCTTTGTGTTTAGAAAAATTTAACCGAAGGTCTATTTTTTTTTAGGGTAGGTAGGTAGTTTAGTTACGAAGACAGTGTACTGCGGCGGCACAACAAAAAACCAGAGGGGGCAAAAAACCAAAAGGGCGAAAAAGAAATGGCGGTGATGCCCCGGCACGCCGCCGCCGCCGCGGCGGCGGTCCTCCTCGCCGTGGCGGCCGTATGCGCCGACGGCGCCTCCACGTTCTACTCCTCGGACCCCAACCTCGGATCCGCCCGCGTCGTCTTCCAGGTCAGCCGAAAACCTTCCACCCCTTTGGCCATGATGTCGCTCTCTTATCACTTCGAGATTCGCCGGCGATTTGTGCCGCCGGAATTCGCGAAAAAGGCTCGACCTTTTTGCTTCTTGGGCTCGAGAGTGTTGAATTCTCCGTGTTCCCTGAGGGGCCTGGAATTGAGGGAGGATCTGGGCGAGGATTGCGGGGGGAGGCGTTGTTCTTGCGGCTGCGCGGGACAATGTGGCTGGGACTGTGGTTGTGTTGGAGTTGCGAGGTGCGATGAGAGGGGTTTGGGTGGTCCGATGCAGCCTAATTGCCTACAAATGTCAATTGGTTGCAGATGATCGACTGACTGTTCCTGTACTTATGGAAGATTTGGTTTGTATAAATACTAAATAGGAATTTTGGAATAGTGGATGTGTGGTGTTCTACTAGCTACTTCTGCATGATTTTCCCTAGAATGGTGGGGTGGAGGTGGACATGCCTCCAAGTAGATTGGTTACACACTCTGTTTCTTTGAAAACCTGACTCACTCAGTTTCTGACATTAGATACTGTCTTAAACTCTTAGTGACTGAAACAACTCATCTTCCAGCCAAGTTTTCACCTTTACATGGCATGGAAATGGCAGAATGGTATACTTAAGATACAATATTGACTCTTGTTTTATGTTAATTGTTTTACCATATATATCACTCATCCCTTGAAGTACACTTGTGGAATTTTTCATGGATAAAGGTAGCCTCGACATGAGTGTCATACTGACACTACTACAAAAATGCCTACTAGCAGAGAATTGATTCAGTCACTAATAGGGTGGAAGCTTCGGGAACTAGATGTCTCAGAATTTATTATCTTCTAATGTTGGACTTTGGAATCTGTCTACATTTTGTTTCATTTCACATTCTAAATCCCAGATAGTGAATTGGCAAAGCAATGGTAATCACGTGAAGTTCCTACATTTACCATGTGACTCTTGGTAATGTGTGCTCCTGTTCTGATCATCACACTTCTGTTGCAACTGTACCTGCAGACAAATTATGGTGATATTGAGTTCGGCTTCTTTCCTCATGTTGCGCCCAAGACTGTTGAACACATCTTCAGACTTGTGCGGCTTGGATGCTACAACACAAATCATATCTTCAGGGTATTCACTGCTTTAGATCGCTTGCTTCTATATTTACCGTCAACAAGACCGTATTTTCCCCCCCAAAGACTACTTATTTAACTACATAAGCAATCGTTGCCTTTTCCAGGTTGACAAGGGTTTTGTGGCACAAGTTGCTGCTGTTGTGGGAGGTCGAACTGCCCCTATGAATGAGGAGCAGAAAAGAATAGCAGACAAAACAATTGTCGGTGAATTTAGTACTGTCAAGCATGTCAGGGGAATCCTCTCCATGGGAAGGTGCATTCTGCATAAATTTTGGCAGATGTTTGTCTTCTAATACCTTTATGCTGTGTGGTTCTTGCCTAAAACAGCATGTAGTACCTTTCTGTGCAGTGAAAAGTTCATTAATGATTATCAAGTTTTTTATTAGGAAAAAAGGCGAAATAGCCATTTTTATCCTTGGACTATCAACCGAAGCTCAATTTCGTCCCTAAACTATTAAAATGGCTGATTTAGTCCTTAAACTTTCTCATATGGCTCGTTTTCATCCTTCGTCCTACATGTCATGCCATGTTGGCACGCTTAGTCCGCACTCATGCAGCTAGGTTTTGTAAAATACCATTTTCTACCCTTTAGATGATTCATATGTTTGTAACTTTCTACTGTAATCACTTGTGGTCTATGGCTAATATTATAATGTTTATTTGTTATCATATGATGATGAATACAACCATATTTATTCGCATAATAAAAATAATTGTTTCATTCAATGCTTCTGGTTTAAAGTGACATGCCATGAAAATGTTTAATATAAATGACTTGTGCTATACACTGGGCAGTTAAAATGATACCTAGCTGACACTGATATGGCGTGCTAACATGGCGTGACACGTAGGATGGAAGGACGAAAATGACCTGTGCAAGAAAGTTTGAGGACTGAAATGACCATTTTAGTAGTTCAGGGACGAAATTGAGCTTTGGTCGATAGTTTGAGGACGAAAATGGCTATTCTGCCGGAAAAAAAATATAAGGACAGCTACATGTGGTTTTTCATCATTGTCATTTGTAGTTATGTGCATATTAAGAGGAACCAATATATACTGAAATATGAAAGCTCTGGGAAGCATGTAGAATTAACTTCTGTTGCATGTGAGCTAATAGTTATCTTATGACTTGTACATCTTTCTTTTCTTTTCACAAGGCACTCTGATCCAGACAGTGGTGGTTCTTCCTTTTCCTTCCTTCTTGGTGACTCTCCACACCTTGATGGCCAGGTGTTTATCACTTCTTCAAAACTTCATAATAGATATCAACTACTTCACTGATTCAAGATTGATACATAATGAATTTCAGTATGCTGTATTTGGGAGGGTCACAAAAGGTGATGATACGTTGAGAAAGCTGGAGAGGCTTCCAACCCGCAGGGAGGGCATTTTTGTAATGGTACGTGTTAATCTGCAACAACTTTGTTTAATGCATGCGACCCTTATATTCTTTGTTTAACTCATTTAATGAATTTTCTTCTGTGCTTTTATGTGAATATTTTGATTATCTGCAACTGTTTGAGGAAAATCTGTGGTAAATGATGTTATTTGGGTATGACCGCATTTATGTTTTTGATTGAACAGTGTTTTCTGTTTCGCCTTGATACCTATTTTACTTGTTAATCTCACTGACAATCATCGCTGAGAAATATTTCAATTTACCCACAATATATTGAACTTTTTCCATGGTGTGCCTAACAAATGAATTTTCTGCTTCTTTTTTTGTCAGCCAATCGAGCGGATCGACATCCTGTCAACATATTATTATGGTAAGATTGACCCCCTTTTAATGATGTTCTGAACACTTGCAAAGCACCAAACAGTCAAACACAGGATAACATTGCCCTAGGATTTGAAGTGCCAACAGACCTCAACGGGTCTTGTGTGTGCAGATATTGATGTGGAGAGCTGTGAAGCAGAAAAATCTATTCTTAGGAGAAGACTTTCTGAATCAGCATCAGAAGTTGAGCGATGGGTGAGAATCTTACTTACAAATGTAGAAAATAATTCTTATGCATATGCCTTTCCAAATATTCAAAGTTGTCTGCTGATATCATTTTCATTTTTCTATTGCAGAGAAGAAAGTGCTTTGCTTGATGCTACTGTTATGTTAGGTGAAGTACTTGCTTATTGATTTCAGCAACTTGCTATATGAGTTATACATATGTTGGAGATCCTCCAATCGAACTATCAAATATGAAAATCTCCCATTTGCTTTAGTTGACTTGTACAGTCCACATGTTTAAAGGCATATATGTTTTGATGCTGTAATACAAGTGAACTAGTAATTTGATCCTTGCACTCATGTGGTACCTGCATTCCATGATGTTTGGTCTCACTAGTCCCTACTAGGTTTGCCAAAATGGTATGTTCATTTAATTAATTGTATCAAGTGAGACTGGGTGATCCTAGTTAATTACAAGTCCAAATGATAAGTTGGGACGTGACCAGAGTGCTTTTTCTGGTTACCATTCTAGCAGCAATTAATTCTGATCGGGACTTCGTGAAATATCCCACTAGTGATTGACGACTGCTCGCAAGAGTGACCTAGATGTACTGTGTTCAATAACTTATACATTGAACACACTAGGTTGATAATAAGTATTGGCTTCCTTTAATAACTCCGCCAGTCGTCCTTTTGGAATTTTCTTCCCTAAGTGACATATATAATATAATTTATTTCTGATATATTGTCCCCTAACATAATGTGCAATTTTTTTCCTCCGGTATGTAAACTTCTGAAGTTCAGTAGGACAGTACCTCAAACATGAATTATTTCTTTGGAATCAAACCAGAAACATTTATTGATTAAGTCAAGCTTGAGCAACATCTATATTTGATATTTTCAATACAAACAGCTTGCCCATGTAACTTCTATCGTTGTTGCAACGCAGGGCTCTCCAGGGGCTGATTGATGGTCGAGACAGTATCGATCGGTGGTGGAAGTGGATTATTCCCTGAATGTGCATGTCGTATGCCTTTGTACTAAAAGTGTTACATGAGTTGATTGATATTATAGCTACAATGCTAAATAGAAAGAGATCAATTAGATATTCTGTGGGTCTTGTCTGCTACACTATGTATCATTCTGTACCAATTGCGATAAAGTTTCAGTTCATCTTTCTCTCTGTATTTTTAGATTGGTTTTTTTGTTAAACATGTACTGTACTGGCACCTATACTTGTGAAACCTGAATCTCAGATATAATATGAAACTACTCTCTCCTAGAGTGTGTGTATATGGTTCAAGATTCCAAGAACCATGCAATGGAAAGCACAGAGTTTTTTTTTTTTGAAATTAGACAGAGCTTTGTTTTAGATAGTCTGATCTTTGTTGTTTTTACTTGGACTAGTACATAAATAGCTGCAGTGACTAGTGGTAAACTGGCTGTGAGTTGATCCTGTCATTGCCAAGCACATATATATAATCCTATCCCATCTGTGCTAGCATCGCCTCCTTCCTTGTCTGCACAGCTAGCCTTATTGTGTCCCGTGTCCGTCGTCTTCGCTCCTTTCACGTGAGTGAGTAGTGGCGCAAACGAAGCAGAAAACCAAGCTCAACTCTAGGGCAAGTAGAGTTTTCAAAACACTAGCTCTAGGGCAAGTAGGCACTAGGCAGCATGGCAGCATGTTGCTCGTGCCCGGCTGTGCCCATGGTTTCATGGAAGAACCTGTTGCTTGTGTATCCGTTTGGGACATCAACTTGTTTCAGAGATATTATATATCCACGTATAACGGGGAGATATGGATACTGTACACGGTATACATGCTCATATGTCTATTGACGTGGAGGAAATGCAGCCATATCAAACTGTGTAGCACAGGCATATGCATACGATGGCTTTGCCTGTTATCTGAAATGTAGTTAGCTGTTACACTCCTTTTTAGAACATGGTATGCACATACATATAGTGTGATGCCCACAGTTTTGAAACAGTGTTTGTCCTCCCAATCAATAGAATCTGCCAATGGCAACTGTTCTTACGCATCGCCATTGAAGGCTAGCTGCTTCCACTCCACAGCAACGGAGTCGACGACGACCGTGGAGTACGAATGCAATGAACTCAGAGTGCAGTGTGTGAGATATATACATGCATATATGCATGCACGTATTTAGCAACAATGAACATGGATGTATTTAGCAACAATGAACATGGATATGATATTCTATTCTCAATGAACACAACAACATAGCAATAATATTGTATCGCATATAATTTCATTTTTATGATTCATGTTCTTTACATTGGGAGTCTCGCATTTCGTTTTTCTTTTCCAGCCCGCCACGAGCTCCTCTCTAACGCCAGTTTCAGTGGTAGAGTCATAGGCACAGTTACCAAGTCTGTCACAACAGCTTTTTAGCATGATGACTCTGCCACTCTCAATGTAGAGGGTCATGAGCACAGTTTCATAGATAGAATGCAACATTTAAATCTTACATATGTTGTGATCAAATGGAGGGTCATGAGCTCTCAATGGAGGGTCGTAGCATTGGTATCTGTGTCGACCCACCATGACCCTGAGATCTTCTCTCCCTTCATTAATTTCGTGCCATGTCATCAAAAATATCCATGTAACAGTCCATTAAATGTTGATGACCCTGCCATTGAGACTAGCCTAAGAAGGTGAAAAACTCAGTAGCGGCTCATAGCCCTATACATATATACATATAGGAGATGACTCTTATATAAATACAATCAGTTTAAATTAAACAACCACATCTGAAAATACATGTAGAGAGGAGGAGGTCGACTTAGGGCATATACAATAGTTTAGATAGCTTTGTCTATTTGACACACATAGACGGCTAAATAGACAGCTCTATAATGAGTTGTCTATTTAGCTGTCTGTGTGATATAATACACATCCTAATTACTATTGTTTTGCATGGGAGCACGAACCAAAACAGTAGACGAGATAGTAGACAACAACACTCTCTTTCTTCATTAAATGATGATCACATCACCTTATTTTGCATATACGACAACAAAAAGACAGCTGTTGTCTAACTGTCGTAGATGCCCTTAGGCAGCCGGCTTGAGCAATATTGCCTCTAGAAATGTCTACTTCCACGGACAACCGCATGTGTAAAGATGGGGTATTTCCACTCTGAAAATCTATATTTCTAGATGTGGTCCTCAAGCTGCCGTCGTACGTCCTTGGTTTTTACACACATTGAGCAATATAAGAGCATCTCCTCAAAGAGTCTCTCTGAATCTCACACTCTAAGAGCAACTCCAAGAGACTCTCTAAATTCATCATAATTGCTAGTTTTAGAGATTCTGATTAAAAAGGCACCTTCCAACAGCTTTTTTATTTGGTTTTGTAAACATAGTCACTCTCTATTCCGGATTTTTTGCTCTTCAAATGTAGAAAAAAGAATAACTTTTCAGAGTGCATACAAGATATAGAAAAACTGTTGGAAAACGGAAACATATAGAAAACGATTTTTATACAAATGACTCTCTAAATGGTGATTTAGAGAGTGGGGTTTAGAGAGACTCTTGGAGATGCTCTAAATCCTCATTTAGAGAGTTATTTGTATAAAAATCATTTTCTATATGTTTCCGTTTTACAACAGCTTTTCTATATCTTGTGTGCACTCTGAAAAGTTATTCTCTTTTCTATATTTGAAGAGCGAGAAATCCGGAATAGAGAGTGGCTATGTTTACATAATCAAATAAAGAAGCTGTTGGAATGTACCTTTTCAATCAAAATCTCTAAAACTAGCAATTATGATGAATTTAGAGAGTCTCTTGGAGTTGCTCTAATACCTGTAAAAATGTTTTTTGTGTAGTAGTGGTATATTCAAGGGATTTTTTAACGCAACGATATGAACACCGAAAAAATATTAAAAGCCAAGCTAGCAGTACAACCTCACATTTTCCTCAAATTATTATATTCAAATTTCATTTCTGGTCACTTGAGTTTCAACAAAAAGAAAGTTTACTTATTTGCCGTTTTCCCCGTTACGGATTGATGCATCAGGTCCGGGGCAATGAGAGTGACAACACAAAATGTACGTGCAGTCCTACCTTAGGGGCGGGCTCAATTAAGAGGGCATGTGCATTCCAACCGATCGACAAGTTAATTAAGCGTTGGAATGAACAAAGTTCACTGAATGCATTGTATATATATGCTAGCTAGCACGCCTAAAACGATATTGGAATGAAAGTTATATTACAAGCCTATCTTCGCGAAAGATCAGTGTGCTCAGGGCACACAGTTATGCGAGAGTTGCGATCATGGTATACAGCAGGGGATAGCATTGACATGTGTACATCGAGACCCATCATGTATACGTACGCTAGATTACTAATTTATTACATACGAGGTCTGCAGATGATGCATGCATTGTTTTTGGACATCAACGTCACCAATCACAGTGCACGAATAGCGGCTCGAAAAGAAGACTTCAAATTTCTGTGCGGCATATATCCTACTAATATAAAGTAGTAATAACTAATAACAATAATACATTAATACTATCCCTTGGGATTAATGTGGGTATCTGTTTATTTATTTATTTATTCATGATATATATACCACGATGCACCGTGTTTCGTCCTGTTCGCTTGGCTTATCAACCACCAATCAGCAGTGTCCTTCTCTCAGCAAAAACCAGCGACCAGCCACGAGTCAACGGTCAACAGCCGGCCGAGGCCGTAATACTAGTTGACGCGTGTCATTTTGCTTACCCCATATGCATGCACGTGACATGAGAATGGTGCGTAGAAGTTTACTGGCCTCGCACAGGAAACCCCACACTATATATAGCACTAGATCATCAGAGATCAAGTGCAGCTCATCACACACACAACCACTGCTACATATATATAGCTACACTATACACGATCATGTCGAGCCGGAGCAGTAGGAGAAGGTCACCGCAGCCGGCGGCGGCGGCCGCCGACGAGCTCGTGTCGAGGCTGCGGGCCCTCCTGCCTCCCAGGGCGGCGCCGCCGCCGGCATCGTCGTCGTCTTCGTCGACGGCGCAGGTGCTGGAGGAGGCGTGCGTCTACATCCGGAGGCTCCACGCCGAGGTCGACGGCCTCGCCGAGCGGCTCGCCCAGCTGCTGGAGGACCGGCCGCCGTCGTCGGCCGCCGGCGGCGGTCACGACGCCGACGAGGACGACGCGGCACAGCTCATCATCCGCGCCTTGCTCATGTGAAACTAATCAATCAATGATAATGTATGTTCTTAGCTGAGGTTATATATATGTACCTGAAACTAAACAAATTACTCAGTATATGTCGTGTCTATATCAGTTGTTTCGTGCGTGTACTAATTATTATTACTTGCAGAAAGCTCGTATGCTATATAATATATATATATATATATATATATTATCGATGTGCGCATGTAGCACTGAATAATTCATTGCTGTGCTTTTCTTTCAGTAAAATGTCTATTAATCTGGTTACTGTTTGAATGGTGTGTGTCCATGCTTGTGTAGGATGATGCAAGTTTTTTTAATATGTTTTTAGGGACCGTAACGTTTCACCTTTTTTTCTGTCTTCTCTCCATCATTTGATTCGTGCGTGTAACTCTGAAGTAATTAAGCTTGTGTTACCTCTGTTTTAAATTACTATTCACTTTTTACTTTGTCTCACAGTATTTAACTGTATATCTTAAAAATTTAATCTAAATATATGAAATAATAAATAATGCTCAAAGTATCTCTGATGATAAAAAGTCACAACCAAAATAAATGATGCTTTTATAATTTTTTCAATAAGATAAATGGTAAAAAAATTATAATAAAAGTGAACAACAAAGAGTAATTTAGAATGTTGGGAGTACTATACATCAATGTATGTGGATTATTATTTGGTGTGTTTTTTCTAAGAATGTCCAGTCTGATTATTTATTTGTTTGGCGTTTATGCGATGACTTCAAGTTTATTTTAATTTTGTTTTCAGGAGTTGTCACTTTGTACTATGATGATCAAGTAAGAGTATCTCCAACAGATCAAGAAAAATAATCCTCTTTCTCTACAATCTAGAATAAACAGAATTAGAAGGAAAAAACATGCTCCAACACATCCCATTTACTAATCCCCTTTACCTATATTTTTTCTTAATCTCCTTTAATCTATCCCCCTCATCCCAATAGAAAAGGGAACAAATCTCCCTCCCCTTTCCTTCCTTTTCGGAAGCGGTTCCTCTAAAGTTAAGTCACCTGTAGTTGAGTCACTGACAGATGGGCCTCCTTGCAATCAGGCCCACCTGTCAGTGAGTGAACCGCAGGGACTAAACTGCAGAGGAGACTCATCCTCCTTTTCAGCGTCTCCACTCTCGCCTGCGCCGGTGTGACTCGCTTCTTCCACCGCACGCTTGAATCCTCCAGCGTGCAGCGACACACTGCCGCTAGGCCACGGTCATATCCAGCTTCGTTGCCGCCCTCTCCAAGCCAGCCCGCCGTACCCCTGCCATCGTGCGCCTGTGCCCCTGGGATGAGATCACTATCGTCAAGTGTTTTGAAGAAGTTTGTCAAAGCTGTACGTGATTGAGATAATAGGAGAAAAAGAAAAAAAAGCGGAAAGGAGAAAGCTCTCTAATATTTAGAAAAGTTATTTTCTCAGTTATTTTAACTAGTTATATGGAGGACTAGATTTTGTCGATGTGTTGTAGATGCTCTAAGAATGTAGCATGTGTGTTGACGGTTAAATTGGGCCTTGGGCCAAACCGGTCTAACCGGTCTAACCGGTTTGCCAAACCGGTCAGACCGGTTTGCTTCTGTAATTCGAGTAGGATTAGGATTCCGAGTTTTAGTCCCATATTGTAACCTATTCGAAAGGGGTAAGACTTCCCCGGCCTATAAATATAAAGGCTAAGGCCGATTGAGATGTATTCCAATCGAATCAAACACTTTATCTTCTATTTTTTGTCTCTCAAACCCTAATTCTTTTCCAACCCCATATTCTGTTCTTTGCTCGTCTCTACGGCGTTCAAGGACGTTCTAGGTGGCCTGCCGACCCTAGAGCAACCCTAGATTAGCTCGAGCTCCGACGGGGTCCTTCCCGAGCTTGAGTTTCTAGGTCTTCACGACCTCCCGACCAGAAGCGGTCTGACCGGTTCTGTAAACCGGTCTGACCGGTTTGCCCCGGGAAGTCAGGAGTTGGCCGTTGTGACGGCCGTGCTGCACGTTTGATCGATCTCGAGTTTGTTGGCGCGTTTTCGTGTCAACATACTTTTTGGCGACTCCGCTGGGGAAGATTAATCTGGTGCCAAAACCGATTCAATCTACTCCGGATATGTCTGGATCAAAGTGCGACCTTGACAAAGACAACATCATCACCGCGACGATGGAAGAGCTCACGGACGAGGAGCGAAAGCGATATTTGATTGCTGAGGAGCACTTCAGGGCGCAATTCTTGATGGGCTTCAAGAAAGATCGCGGTGGTCTTGTCAAGAGAGTAGAGGAATTCGTCATGCCGGCTTTCAAGTTGGCAGATGATCACGTTGAAGAGATTCCAAAGGTAACGGGCGAATCCTCTGATTTAATGCAGCAAATTACTCGCATGATGGATGATAGATTACTTGCTGCACAAACTGCTACTAGTGAATTAATTGCTAGTATGACTGGTAATTCTGATAAAAATAAAATTAATTTAGAATCTAATGAATTACCTAGCTCATCAGGCGTGCCAGAACATGTTTTAGATTCTAATTTGGGCATGCCGGTGAATTTTTATGCGGGACAAACACCTCACCCTAGTTCGGTCCACGAACCGGTCAGACCGGTTTGTACAACTGGTCAGACCGGTTTGGCCCCCTCTGGTGGTCAGACCGGTTCTTTGGGTGCAGGAGCATCTGGTGCGATGGTTTTGTCTAATACATCTACTTCTGGTCCTATTTACACTATTCCACGCACCACGGGAAGTATACCCCACGGATCTGGCACATTTCATGCGCCGATTCCGAGTACTTCTCAGAATACGATGTATGGTGTTCCCCGCGTTCCACATAACAGAGGTGATGAGAAATATCAAGCCGAGTTAGCTAAGTTTAAAGAAGACATAGCTAATACACTTAGAGCAAAACTCGGGCTTGAATTGGGTAGTGCACGCTTATATCAGAAACCGTATCCGCCTGAATTTGATTTGGTTCCTTATCCTAATGGTTGGCGTGTTCCTGATTTTATTAAATTCAGTGGTGAAGATAATAGAACTCCTTGGGAACACATTAGTCAATATATTTTGCAATTAGGAGAGGCATCATTTTATGAGGCATTGCGTATACGGTTGTTCTCATTATCTTTAACTGGAACTGCCTTTTCATGGTTTTCTTCGCTTGCTCCAAATTCTATTCATAATTGGACTCAATTGGAGCGAAAATTTCATGATCACTTCTTTAGCGGAGAAAACGAGGCAAAATTATCTGATTTAACATCGGTTAAACAAAGCCGTGAGGAATCGGTTCTTGAATACTTTAAAAGATTTAAGGATGTTAAGAACCGATGCTTTAATATCACTGTTTCTGAAAAGGATTTAGCAGATTTAGCTTTTGTGAGCTTACGGTCTAATTACAAGGAAAAATTAGAAGGTTCTGATTTCCTTACTATTAATCACTTGCAAATGAAAGCTATGAGTCTAGAGCTTAAGTTTAAAAATTCGAAAGAATCTGCTAAACCCCATCGTTCGAACGTACATATTGTTGATAATGATTCTGATAGTTCGGACGATGATAAAGAAATTTATGCCGCTGAATTTATTTGGTCATCAAAAAGTAAACCTAGTTCTTGTCCTTCATTAAAGCCGATTCAGAAAAATCGACAAGAAGAAAAATTTACTTTTGATGTAGCCAAATGTGATCGTGTTTTTGATGAATTGCTTAAGAATGGCTTTATTAAACTTTCTCATGCAATTCCACCAGCCGATCAATTGAAAAATCATGCATATTGCAAGTGGCATAACTCTTTTTCTCATGCAACCAACGATTGCAATGTTTTTCGACGACAGGTACAATCGGCCCTTAATGAAGGTCGATTGGTGCTCGCCGAAATGCAAGTTGACAAGACTCCTTTCCCAGTTCATACCTTGGATGTGAACACCAAGATGCTGATTCGGCCGGAACAAGCCGATGGAGCTAAGGGTAAGAATGTGGTGATTGGAGACCCAAGACCGGAAAGAGTGGATGACAAAGTTCCGGTCAAAACATTGATGATTGGGAGAACTCTGGATGGAAAAGAGTCTCTGAAGATTACTATTAACACATCAAGGCCCGGGGGGCAAGGAAGTTCTTTGGAAGAGAATCGATCCGCTAGCCAGGCGAAACCGGTCAGACCGGTTTCCCAAACCGGTCAGACTGGTTTGTCTCCAGACCGTCCAAGAACTTTCAAGCCTAAGCGCCCGGAAGTGGGTACTTGGAAATTCAATGAGCCAAAGATTCAAGGGAGGGTTCTGAAGCAAGGACCTACATTCTCTCAACTCATGAACAAGTACACAAAGGCCGTTCAAGTTGATCGGCCAATAAAAAAGAGACAG
Source organism: Echinochloa phyllopogon (assembly GCA_033239725.1). Taxonomy (NCBI): domain Eukaryota; kingdom Viridiplantae; phylum Streptophyta; class Magnoliopsida; order Poales; family Poaceae; genus Echinochloa; species Echinochloa phyllopogon. The sequence goes on from BTCW01000008.1 coordinate 34,452,670, forward strand.
AGGTCACCACAGCGTTGGATTGATCCTACAAGTTACAAGCGCCGTGGTGGTTCTGTACATGACCGATTGGGCTCATACCAATCAGGTTTTTTGACTGCTCATCAAAGCGGTCAGACCGGTTTTATGAACCGGTCAGACCGGTTTCGGTCTGAGCAAAGAATTCATATTCCTCCTAAGCAAGAATACTGTATCAAGGAGAAGAAGGAGGATGTACAAGCCAAAGTCAATAATTTTATAAAAATTGGCGATATTCCAGTGGCTATGCAAGACTTGGGTAAAAAGCCAATAGTCATTGGAGATTCGGCTAGCAGTAGCAAGGGCGTGAAGAAAGTTTTTCAACCAAGGTGGTGTCCTTCTGGGTTGACTCATACACAGAAGCGGAAACTACAGCGCTTGAGAAACAAAGAAAAAAGGGAACAGGAAGCTGAGAAGATGAGGGATGACTACTTCAACAACTACAGGCCTATGATCCCTCGGACCAAGATTTGGCAAGCTAAACCCGTTGTGCAATCAGCAGCACAACCGGTCAGACCGGTTTCTGAATCCGGTCAGACCGGTTTGAGTCAGCCGACCGCTGCAGAAGCGGTCAGACCGGTTTCTGAAACCGGTCAGACCGGTTTGATGACAGAAGCGAGGGCTGGTGCTTCTTCAACCATCGGAACTACTCCACCGATTCCTCCAGTGGTTGAAGATGAAGAGTTAGTTGATTTTGAGCCTTCTCCAGAGCGTGACAACATGGAAATTAATGTTGTCTATTTATCTTCTGATTATTGTGTGGTGCCGGAGGAGGAAATTTCTCATCTTCAACTTGGGCCGCGAGATGCTGTGTTTCAGAAGCCTAGTGAATCAGAAAATCATCTCAAGGCTTTGTATATGAGAGGGCACATCAACGGGAAGCCAATTTCTCGTATGTTGGTTGATGGTGGAGCTATTGTGAATCTCATGCCATACTCTCTATACAAGAAGGTTGGCGGGAAAGACGAAGAACTGATCAAGACGAACATGACGGTCAGTGGAGTTGGTGGAGGTGATCCAATTGGTGCCAAGGGGGTGGCTTCTATGGAGTTGACCGTCGGGAGCAAGACTATTGCTACGGCTTTCTTCGTCTCCGAGGTGCAAGGTAACTTCAGTTTAATCCTTGGTCGAGATTGGATTCATGCAAATAAATGTATTCCATCTACCTTGCATCAATATCTCATTCAGTGGGTCGGCGACGAAGTTGAGATTGTCCATGGTGACAATTCTTCCTTTGTTGCAACGGCCGATTCCGACTCTCTTAGTGCAAATGAGAAGGTCCAATGTTTGTCGGGCATGGATTTGACCGACTATGAGCTGATCAGTTGCACTAAGGATGGTTTTGTTCCTGCTACATTAAAACCGATGGAAAATCGGTTGAATTACTTGCTGTAATTAATGGAACAACAAAATCAACAGAGACAAACCGATCAGACCGCTTCTGGAAACCGGTCAGACCGGTTTGGATCTGAACAGCGCCGATCAAGCCAAACCGGTCAGACCGCTTCTGGGAACCGGTCAGACCGGTTTGCGTCTGGACAGTGGCTTCAAGACCGAATTGATCATTATCGAGAACATTCGGCCGGTACGTTCGAAGCCATTGAAGATCTTGGTGATATGGATAAGCTGGGTCAAGGTTTTACATCAGCTGATCCTTTAGAAAAAATAGATATTGGTGATGGTACTATTCCTAGGCCTACTTTTGTAAACAAAAATTTATCGGCTGAGTTTAAAGCCGAATTAATAAATTTGTTGAAAGAGTATGTCGATTGTTTTGCTTGGGAGTACCGTGAGATGCCTGGTTTAAGTCGTGACTTAGTTGAGCATCGTTTACCAATAAAAGCCGGTTTTAGACCTTTTAAACAATCGGCTAGACGTTTTAATCCCGCTATTTATGACCGAATAAAAGAAGAGATTAATCGTTTATTAGATGCTGGTTTTATTCCGACTTGTCGTTATGCGGAGTGGATTTCTAATATTGTTCCCGTTGAAAAGAAGGATTCGGGAAAACTTAGAGTTTGCATTGATTTTAGAGATCTTAATAAAGCCACTCCAAAAGATTCATATCCTATGCCTATAGCCGATGTCTTAATCAATGAAGCTTCTGGACATCGTGTTGTTAGTTTTCTTGATGGTAATGCCGGATATAATCAAATCTTCATGGCCGAAGAGGATATGCACAAAACGGCCTTTCAGTGTCCGGGATTTATTGGTTTATTTGAGTGGGTAGTTATGACCTTTGGATTAAAGAATGCCGGTGCAACTTATCAAAGAGCTATGAATTTAATCTTTCATGATTTACTTGGTGTTATTGTGGAAGTGTATATTGATGATATTGTAGTTAAATCGGATGGCTTGGATTCTCATTTAGCCGATTTAAGACTTGCTCTTGAAAGGATGCGACGGTATGGTTTAAAGATGAATCCACTCAAATGTGCTTTTGGTGTTTCGGCTGGGAAGTTTCTTGGGTTTGTTATTCATGAGAACGGCATAGAAATTGATCCCAAGAGAATTGAAGCTATGAAGAAAGTCGAAGCTCCTACTTGCAAAAAGGATTTACAAAAGTTTCTAGGCAAGGTAAATTTCTTGAGAAGGTTTATAATTAACTTGTCTGGAAAGGTTGATGCTTTTACTCCTTTACTTCGGCTAAAGAATGAAGCCGATTTTACTTGGGGGGCAAAACAGCAAGAAGCTTTTGAGAAGATCAAAGAGTACTTGTCTTCACCACCAGTACTTAGGGCGCCTAAGCGGGGAGTTCCGTTCAGACTTTATGTGGCGGCTGAAGATAGAACTATTGGAGCTGTTTTGACTCAAGAAATCAACAATAAGGAGTATGTGATTGCTTATGTAAGCCGACGTCTCATCGATGCAGAAACAAGGTATACTTTCATTGAGAAGTTGTGTTTATCCTTGTATCATGCTTGTACTCAATTGAGGCATTATTTACTATCTAGTACTTGCATAGTGTTGTGTCAAACCGATGTAATTAAACATATGTTGCAAAGACCGATTTCTAGCGGGAGAGTCGGTAAGTGGGCTTATGCTTTAGTTGAGTATGATTTGGCTTGTGAATCTTTAAAATCAATGAAAAGCCAAATTGTAGCTGATTTTATTGTTGAACATCGGATAAATGATACTTGTGAATTCGACGTCGGCTATGTTGCTTGTACACCATGGAGATTATACTTTGATGGATCAGTTTGCAATGATGGACAAGGAATTGGTGCTGTTTTGATTTCTCCAAATGGTGCCGTCTTTGAGTTTTCAAACCGATTGGAAGAAAAGCGAACCAATAATCAAGTTGAATATGAAGCTCTTCTATTTGGTTTGGAATTTTTGCAAGACATGGGAGTAAAGCATGTTGAGGCTTTTGGTGATTCGCTCCTGGTGGTACACCAAGTATCAAAGAAAGCATCTGGTTATATGATTGCAAAGAAAAATTTCTATCTCCAAAAACCGATGCGAACAAAAGCCGAGGTTTTGGTTCTGGACGAACCGGTCACACCGGTTTCAGAAACCGGTCACACCGGTTTTACTGCCAGAACCGGTCTGACCGGTTCTGAAAGCGGTCAGACCGCTTCGTCCCCTGACAGAAGCAAAAATCCTTTGGATGATGCTAATCAATCTAAAGTTGAAGATCAGGATTGGAGAGTGCCTATTATTACTTATTTGAAAGATCTTGGTCGTGGTGCAGATAAAAATATTCGGCGAACGTCATTTAAATACGTTTTGCTTGGCGATGAACTCTATCGTCGGAACGCCGAAGATTTATTGTTAAAATGTCTTGACTCGGATCAGGCCAAGGTTGCCATGGCTGAGGTCCATGAAGGTATTTGTTGTACACATCAATCGGCTCCAAAGATGAAGTGGTTACTTAGACGAGCCGGTTTCTATTGGCCTACTATGACGGCAGATTGTTTTAAGTATTACAAAGGATGTGAAGAATGTCAAAAGTTTGGAAATTTACAACTTGTTCTTGCTGCATTGATGCATCCTATTATTAAGCCATGGCCGTTCCGAGGTTGGGGATTGGATTTTATTGGACAAATTAATCCTCCATCATCAAAAGGACATCGTTTCGTGTTGGTTGCTACTGATTATTTCACTAAGTGGACCGAAGCGATTCCTTTGAAGAATATGACGCACCGAGAGGTAATTGAGTTTGTTACACAAAATATTATTCATAGATTCGGTATTCCTCAAACTTTGACAACGGATCAAGGTACTTCTTTTATGTCTAAGGAGGTACGTGAATTCGTCGAATCCTATAGAATTAAGTTGCTCAATTCATCTCCATATTACGCTCAGGATAATGGACAAGCCGAGTCAAGTAATAAAACTTTGATTAAATTGATCAAGAAAAAGATAGCAGAAAATCCTAAGAGATGGCATGAAGTTTTATCCGAAGCATTATGGGCTCATCGTATATCTAGACATGGTGCTACTAAAGTTACTCCTTTTGAGCTTGTATATGGTCAAGAAGCCGTTTTACCTGTTGAAGTAAATCTGGACGCTTATAGGTTGGCTAAACAAAATGACCTTGATGCTGTTGATTACCACAATTTGATGTTGGACAATATTGATGAGGTAACCGACAAAAGATTGAAGGCTTTAAAGGAGATTGAGAAGGATAAGCTTCGGGTTGCTAAAACTTACAACAAGAAGGTACGAGGCAAATATTTTCAAGTTGGTGAGCTTGTTTGGAAGACGATCTTGCCTATTAGAGCAAAAAGCAACAAGTTTGGTAAATGGTCGCCAAGTTGGGAAGGGCCTTATAAAGTTTTCAAAGTCATATTTGGGAATTCTTACATGTTAGAGACACTGAAGGGAGATCATTTGCCTAAAGCTATCAACGGGAGATATCTGAAGAAATTCTATCCAAGTGTTTGGCAAGATGCATGAAGATCGATGGCCGATATTTTGTTAATATCGTCCTTAGTATAAATTTTTAGCTCCTGAGTCATATTTACTTGTTTTTTAGTTCTCAAGTTCACTAAAAACGCAGGGGGGCATGTGTTGACGGTCAAATTGGGCCTTGGGCCAAACCGGTCTAACCGGTTTGCCAAACCGGTCAGACCGGTTTGCTTCTGTAATTCGAGTAGGATTAGGATTCCGAGTTTTAGTCCCATATTGTAACCTATTCGAAAGGGGTAAGACTTCCCCGGCCTATAAATATAAAGGCTAAGGCCGATTGAGATGTATTCCAATCGAATCAAACACTTTATCTTCTATTTTTTGTCTCTCAAACCCTAATTCTTTTCCAACCCCATATTCTGTTCTTTGCTCGTCTCTACGGCGTTCAAGGACGTTCTAGGTGGCCTGCCGACCCTAGAGCAACCCTAGATTAGCTCGAGCTCCGACGGGGTCCTTCCCGAGCTTGAGTTTCTAGGTCTTCACGACCTCCCGACCAGAAGCGGTCTGACCGGTTCTGTAAACCGGTCTGACCGGTTTGCCCCGGGAAGTCAGGAGTTGGCCGTTGTGACGGCCGTGCTGCACGTTTGATCGATCTCGAGTTTGTTGGCGCGTTTTCGTGTCAACAATGTGCCACGTGGAGGTCGACCAGTAAGATTCTGAGCAGCGTTGGAGTTGCCGCGATGATGGGCCGCTGATTACGTGGTGTGAGAGAAAAGAAACGAGCTGCGTCGCCAGGTTGTATTGGGCTGAAAGTGGACGGCCGGCCCACGGGAAGCGAGCGCACGGCCGGCCCGCTGCTGGGTGGATGGAGTCATGAGGAGCCCAAGGGCTTAGGAGACACGGGAAACACAAATTTTTACTGTAACTGACAACTCAACTCCAACCAGTGGCGGAGGACGGACCGTGATTAAGGTGTGGCGCAACTAGATTGGAGAGAATAATTACTCAGTGTAAATCTTCACAAAATAATTTAGTCTAAATTCAAGTATGTGCTCCTAGCAAAATTCAAGGTATGGCAGCAGCCATACTGAGCCCTCCGCCACTGACTCCAACCATGTCTCTTTTTTAGAGAACGTGCAAAGCATGTTTATTATTAAGAAGGGAAAGACATTTTTTACACACAAACCTCATATTTACACACAAAACATGTACAGAAAGATAATAGATGGTTAAGCATGTGCGTGTCGATCACTTGTACATCCGCGTGATAATGGCACGCCAACTACACCGAATTGACAATTCGATGGCATAAAGAACACAGATCTTTTAAAACGGCAAATACATTATGCGTGTTCGATCTCAATTTCTTCGTCTTGTCGGCGTGTCTTTCAATTTGTCGCCACGTCGATCGACCTCACCATAATCCACCCACGCAGCCAAACAAGTAGCCCTTGAACTTTCCCCTTCCCTGTTGAATTGATCCAGTAAGCATATATATAGTAAAATGAAGTGAACAGAGGAGAAGAAATTAAGTAACCACTACCATCAGCTGACCGATTAAAGTTTATGATAATTAACATGTAATCAAAAGGAAACGAAATGTCAAAAGGGAGTGGAAGATAAGTGGGGGGCACGTTGCAACCATGCGCGTATGAATAGGCTATGACAATTTCTGCAGTTGCTAATCTATAACAGTATGCAGTTGAAAGCGTACTACACACAGAATACTCTAACTTTCTGTCTCGTCGTTTGTGGAATAAAACAAGTTGTATCTTAGGGATTGTCAAGCATAAAAATCTCCCCCATTTTCGTCGCAGAAATGGTTTAGTCTCCTAGCAATTAGCTCCACCTAAACAATGCGTTTTAGCAGGTTGTGAATTGTGATCGCTGCCGGCCTACTCTGAAAGTCCGAACCTCTGATAGTCTGATCAGCATGTCAGGCAGAACAATGCACGAAGTGCAGAGGCCCAACAAATCAACAATTTTAGCTGCTTTTATGATACCAACGCAAGCTGTGGTAATTGGTAAATCAAAATGACCTGACGTGATGGAGTCATGGATCTGACCTTGGGATCGTCGGCGGCGCGGCCGGGCCGGATGGGCTCGCGGTCGTCGGCGCCGTGACTGCGGTGGCGGCGGTGACGGTGCCGGTGGCGCCGGCGCCGCCGCTCGCGGTCATCCTCTCCCTCGCTGGCCGTCGAGGACCACTGATGATGCCTGCCTTCGCCGTCGCCGCCGGGCGCTCCTCCCTCGACGGCGGCGTTGGCGGTGGTGGACCTGCCGACGAAGCTGGACCAGGACATGGCCTTCCTGCGGCGCTGCATCCTGGCGGCGCGGATGTTGGTGAAGTCCAGCGAGTAGTCCGGCGGCGCCGCGCCGGCGCCGCCCTCCCACCCCCCGAACGCCGGCACAGACGCCCGCGGCGGCCGCTGCTGCTGCTGCCGCCTCCCCTGCACACACACACATGCAAATCCACAAATAAAGCATGTTAATTACTAGCCGCGATCGATGCACGGAGATTATTTGCGCCGGCCATTGCTCACCTCCATCCGTTTTCGCCGGTGATGAGGCAGACGACGTCGAGAGAGGAGACTGAGCACGCGTACAGGAAACTAAAGCTTGCTTAGCTGCTGCTTGTTGCTGTTGGTAGCTGTGGATTAGCACAAAGCTAGCCTGCGAGTGCGACTTGATTTATACATGCCCCGGCCGGCGGATTAGCAAGTAGCAACAGGATTATTAGCGAGGGAGAGGCTTAGTTATCGAGGTGGGTTATGACACTTCTGAGACGTGTTGCAAGGCCACGTCGCCGGCGCGGCTGGCACAACTAACGCGGCGTCAGGTGATGTGTAAGTTAAGCACAAATGGTGGCTGTAGCTAGGTAATAAAGCGGCCGGCGTTGGATCGGACATGGCCTGGCCTGGCCTGGCCTGTACTGTGCCAATAGTCAACTAGCAGAAGGCCGGCTGGACGCCATTTTGTTCTTGTGCTGTCACGGCGATCATATCATCAGGCAGGATATGATCTTCAGAGTTGTCTAGCTAATTCTACTCCGGATCATCACAGGAACCAGCCCAACGTGTGTATATGTATTATATGAAAACGTGTATTTTACTCCCTTCACCTATTCACTTTGTCCATTCGATCATTCCACCCTTTCACCAAAATATTAGCTTATATTAGTTTACTTCCTCCTTTTCAAACTGGCCTACTTTACACCCTAAGCAGGATTTCTGCCCTGATTTGTCTACATGGCATGGTATTGGCTAGTCCATGGTATCTGATCTGACGTGGACTTTCACTCATCCGCTGTCCAGGAGTCTGAAAGCTGAGGTGAGTAGCAGCTGAAATAAATGACCCTAGGTTTCGGACTTCTGATTAATGATTTCAGTTGGTGCCTTAAATACAAAGCCTTCACTAACCTGAACCTTCCCTCTTTATTGTTCTGCTTTGAAGAACCTGATTAATCCTTGAATTTTAACAATTGTAAAGCAATGTAAATATAATTAACAAGCTCCGCATTTTCACTAGATCCTTCTAATTGATCAATAGTTCTTGCCTTTTGCCTCCAGTCGTGCAAGTGGATAATGTCTTATTTTTAGCCGATAGTATCGTATTAGTTAAAAACATTGAAACAGAGATAACTAAGCATGAGCATTACAAGGCCCACAAATTTCATGCATATCGCACTGTCGGGCTGAAGATCAGTACCCTGCAAATACTCCTCAGGGTCTGCAGTCTGCACTGCACTGCTTGACTGCTTCCAAGGGGTAGGGGACAAAGTCCAAGTGAGTTCCAGCTGCTCTCACTGGAACCCTATACGCCCCATGCGTCTGTCACACTACAAGATCGCAAGCAATTCTTCTTGCGGACAATCATGCCACGTAGGCAGATCAAGGTGGGAATCATGCGTAGGGCGTCAATTAAGCTGTTAACAATAGGAGGGAGTAGATTATACCAATATTTTGGCGAGGATAGCTGTTAACAATAGAAGTGCTGTTGTTTCATACAAGTATTTTTTATGTTTTTTTTAATCTGCGAGGAACGAACCAATAGAAGTTGTTCAGACAGGGGACAGACGACATACCTCAACCATCTCTCCCCATACACGCATTCCTGAAATTAATCAAATCATCAGAGATCTATTTAGAGTTCAGACCAAGAGCTCTGCAGGCCAGGCTACACGCCATCTGCCAAACGGAACTCACACACAGCCGTCGGGTAGTGGGATTTCCTTTCCGGCTGTTACTCGTTAGTCAACACACAACCACTACCGCACGTCATGATCTCCAAGGAAAAACAATCACATTCTGCTCCAACCCTTCAGTCTCCACGGGAAGGTACAAGTGCAAATCTGCAGCTGTTTCGTGCTGTAGTAGTTTCATGGTTTTGTTTTTGTCCTGTGAGGTAAACGACCATGAACGAACCAACAGCAGTTGCGATGCGCTGACAAGGAGCAGATGTCAACCACCTCTCTCTTCAGAGTTTCAGACAAAGGGCTCTACACTCATACGGTGGCAGAGTTCGACAACGAGCGCGTACTGAAAAGAAAACAAATTCTAGATTTCAGAGTCCCTTTTCAGAACAGAGATTTTGAGCCGGACCTTCAGTTTAGGAGAGGGGTTAGTTTCTCCCTGCAATTTGGAACACCATTTCACTGGCATATTCCATAATTTGGGGATAACAAGTGGTTTCTGCCACAAACCTACATGATCGACTAGATATATACCCCACCGTTTGGAACTTCGTTTCATCGGAATGCAGCGGTACTGGACCCAGACTGAAAATTACCGAAATCACCAGGTAGGTCCCAGCTATGTAGCCTCATTGCAGCAGTGAACTAGAAGATAACTTTGCGAAAGGAACCTCAACCTGAAAAGGTGCAACCTCTGGACAACCACAACCTGAATAGGCAACAAATATGAGTATGATATGAAATCTGTTTAAGCTCTGCGCTTCCGAAGTGCTGATCAAATGTGAAAATGAAAACAATTCCCATGCATTTGAACTTTTGCAAACGAATATGAGTTCATATTTCATAGGGCTCAAAGCAGATGTTTTCTAGAAGCAACCAAACCTTTAGAAGATTACCAAGTGGGGAAAACCAAAAACAGAGTCAAAATCAGTACCATAATCCAAAGAGCTAAGGGCCGGGTTACATTGTCTCGAACGAGTAAAAAAATATATATGCTTGTATTTTAACTTTTAAGTACATCTGAAGGCAAGTGTAGAACATGCAAGCAGATTTCAGACCGACCAGAAGGTGACAAAGGCACATAGTACATACTAGGTCTGGATTAATAATAGCATGAATTAATTGGCTTTCGTGAGTTTAATGCAGTTGTTCGGCAGCTTCACTGAAATGTGCAGCAAAAGCTCGACCAGTGGGCAGACATCGTCACCTTCACATATGATTTCAGTACGCTTGAGGTTATCGCACTGGACATCAAGGCTTTGCCACTGGCTGGAAGATGCGGGCCTCTTGGGATTGGGCGTTTTTTTTCTTTTTCTTAGGATAGTTCAAGAACTGCTGGTGGCATAAAATCTGTGAGATAATGAACTCAATTTATCGGCAAAAGAGGTTAATAAACAAAAATACAGTGTACCTCGCAATGACGCAAAGTGAGCTTCTCCAGATTAGGTGAATTCTGAAGAAAGAGTCCCAATGTCTGGAAATCTTCAGTAAGATCACAGTTCTCCAGTAATAAGTTTCTCAGGTTCTTGAATTCTGGGAATGGTCTGGATTCCTCACCGAGCACCTACAGTACATATTACATGGTGCCACACAACACAAATGGAGTGAAACAAAAGGGAACATTGGGAAAGGCAGAGAAGGCATACCATAGTTCTAAAATCTTGAATCTCTAAACTTGTCACATTAGATACACTACAAAGAAGCTTGACTTGATCTTTGATGAGTTTACTTTCATATGAAAGACTTCTGCCACCCCCTAGATGAATCAATGCCCTGGCAAGGGATGGCATCTCATTTATTGCGATACCATCATTAAAGTAGAAAACATGCACAGCCAAGTGCAGATAAGCAACAGCTGGGGCCAATATAATAAGACAGCTATCTATATTCCTGCCGCCATCAACAACCAAGGTCTTCAGTGTGGGTGATGTAATCTCACAAAGTTTACCCAAACTGCAGTTTTTCAGAACCAAGTTTTTCAGTGAGCAGGAGGTGATTGAATGTATACTTTTACACGTGCACGCCTTTAGCTCCAAATCCTCCAAAGAGTGGCACACTGAACTAACATGCTTGGCGAAGCGATCATCCAGAACGACATTGCCAAGACCCAGTCTTTTGAGGCGCCAAGAACCAGAGCTCAATCCCTCCCGCTGAATGACAGAATCTGGGGCGTAGTATTTCATTGCATGACGGATCCATCTGCCTGCTTGTCTACCAGCACAACAAGGAACCCTGTCCGCACCAACATGCAGCCTGAACGAATCCAATACTGCAAGGCTACGGCGAAGCATCAGGTTGATGGCGAAACCCTCAAAATCCTCCCACTCCTTATCATTGCCATTTTCGCTATCGCTATCACTATCGCTATAATCTTATCCTCCCACTCCCACAGTTGACTGGTTGACACATATAAACATATGATATAATCTTATTTACATATTGTTACATGTAGTTTGCTACATTAAATGGTATGGAGATAATTGTGTAAAGTTTTAGAGAAACTGATCAATTTTTTTAATCAGCCAAGTTTAAATTTTGGACAAAAAGCAAATCGATAAACCTCCTATAAAACCGATAAATCCGTTTATTATCAAATGACCTCCGGTATGTTTTTTCTTAGCGATAATGTGAACTGTGCATCTGTTAGGCCAAATTACGCACACCAAAAAAAAAAAGAAGGCACCATACATCAACCGCCTGAACTTAATTTCAATGAATTTCACTGGAGCTACTGGTGATTGTTTTTCCCACCTTGACGCTGGTTCGGTTAATCTCCTCCCTAGACGAATTGGAGAGGCAGTATTAATCTGTGGGCGATTCAATTCCCTCCATCCCATCAAATCCTCTGCAACCCATTTCTTCAATCAATCACACCAGACCAGACAAAGTCCGATCCGATTAATAAGAGACGGGGCGTGCGGTTAATAAATAAATAGATAAATCGGGAGCCAGCGCGCGCAGGATCTCAAGGAAGAATGGCCATGCGTTTCTGTACAAGAAACTCGATCCCCCCCCCCCCCCCCCCTCCATTACGCGGATTTATAAAAGCAGTGGAGGCCCAGTTTCCGGAAGCTAGGCTGGCCGGGGGCCATCAGTGCGAATCTACATTTGTTTCATATCATGCTGCTAGTAGCATTTTTCATGGTTAATTTATTTATTTTTACTGCGAGGAACAGATAAAAGTTTTGATTTGATGAGAGGGAAAATAGCTCAACGATATCTGACATGCGCATTCCTGATATTATCGGGAGGGCACGTCTCTTCAGAGTTTATATATATATATATATAGCACTACCCAACCGACCGCGCCCCCACCGGCCACCGAGCCTTCGTCGCCCGCACTCCGTTGGTTTAGCGGCTCTTTTTTTTCCGGTTTATTTATCCCACGATTTCAACTCGATGCGAACGTGGGCCCTCAACCTCCGGTCAGTTCCTATCTTCGCATGATTCCGCCGCCGCCCTGTCGCTGCCGCCGCCGCCGCCGCCCCTCCAGCTCCTCGCTCGCGGCGCCGCCCATGCCCTTTTTTCGCGCCCCGGCCTACTTGACGCCGCTCTCACGCCGCAATCGCCATCATTGGTGGAGAGTGGCCGGCGCAAGCTGCGTCGCTAGGAGTCCAGCGTGCGGTAGAAGGCGGGCGTGCGCCGCTCCCCTCCCCGGCCCCCTGCTCTTTATCCACTCCCGGCCTCCCCTCCGCCCTCCAGCTCGTCTAGCCAGTGACGGCGTCGACGTACTCCTGCCGCCCCCTTTCCGGGTCCGTTCTCCTGCGTGAGGTGCGGCCACTCCGCGGTGGCGCCCCATCTGCCTAGCGAGCTGCCCGGTGCCCGGCGGCCGGCGTACCTACCTCCCGGTGGAGATGTAAATTCCTTCCCTGTACTGCCGTGCTCTCGCATCTCCTTGTGAGGCGCATCAATCAAGTGGAATTCCAGGTACAACTATGTGCACTGGATCTGTCAATTCTTTTTTGATCTTGCATTAGACTAATTGATTTCAGACACATACAGACAGATTGGAGTTCCTGGGGGAATGAATTGATTTCTCGATGGATACTGGATAGGATTCCTCGTCCCTATGGTCTACCGCCGCAGGAAGGTCGGCATTCATCCCCTCGAGCTCCCCGTGCTGCGTATGTTGCTACATCATCTACCCCACTCCGAATTCCCATGGTGCCCTGATCGATCCGTGGATGCCCTGGGACCGTTTTTGCCATTCTAATTTTCCTCTTGCGTGCAGACCAAACAGAAGGATCTTATTTTCCTCCCGTTGATTTGTAGCACGGCAGATGTACTTCTGGACGGATACAGGATGGTAGGACGGGACATGGGACAGGATCCCATTCCCTCTGCTGCACAATCCTCCTCGCTCATGAATGCCCAGCATCTCTCTTCGGTTGTCAGGGCGTGTCCAATTTATCCGCACTTCTACTCAATTTGAGTTAGCCAAAGGGAGTCAGCGTGCAACTGACAAGGTGTGTTCAGTTCAGATGAGGAGATGATGTGGTGCATCTATCCTTCTTTATGGTAATTCATTGCAACCATTTTTTTATATTAACTACACTAGTAGGGATTTCCCATTTCCCAATCAGTCGCCTTTCTGTGTTTTTCTGGAGATTCTTGCATGCATGCTAATTGCCTTCCCATTGTGTGATGCAGTCTTGCTGATAGATTCTTGTTAGCAATACAAATTATCCCATATATGTAGCACCTGAAAAATCAGGCCACAAGTTTAAATGGCACAGCACCTAGACAAGCAGGCCAAAGTTCGTTCAAATGTTCATTTGGTACATGCTTGTTCTTTCAGCCTTTCCTGCTGCTAGTATATGCTTTTTAGGATTATCTCATATGAATTGAAACATACCCTTTATTTTTGAACTAAATGTAGAAACATTGGAGACTATTCTTTTATGACAAGGTTGCGTGGAGTTTTGAGCTCATTAGGCTTGCTAAGCTTTACGAGTGCTCTAATGTTTTACAGTTTGCACTGATGAGAACCGAGACCAGGTTTCTAGAACAGCTATTATCTTTCTAATGAGCATTATATGATTATTATCTGTTTAGACATGCTGGCTTCACGTGTAATAAATTTTGCTAGAATCAGATTTATATTTCCTCATTTTGTTTGATGGATTAAGCTTATCCTTTCTCTAAAGCATGCTGATCGGAGCCACGCTAGCCATGATTACATTACATATTTTGATTTTTTGTATCCTAATTTTCCTTCTTTTATCATGCGAGTGATTAGTTGACTCACACTCCTAAACTTTCTGGTCAGTGCACTTGGTGCCCAACTTGACACGGCCCCGCTATTCGAAGGGTGCGGATTGCTAGTGCCGTACCCGAGCCATCTGACCCGTGTCATCCGATCAGACCTCGCTCCCCTTACCCTCACATCAAGAGTTGGCATATCTTTCCAGGTTGGGCATGCCCTCTTCTAGCCAGAGGTGGCAGCGACAGCTTCCCATCCCTCCTGTCGAGGTCTGGATATCTTCGGATGTATCACCACTAATTTATTTTTGGGTCAGTTTGAGATTCTTCCTGTCATCTAGTGTTACTTCCATCTACCTGTTTGTTGTTTTGCTTCTGAAAATGCAAGAAGTATTGATTATATCCACTCACAAGCAGATATGTTGGTCTCTCCTAGTTTAGCTTATTGCCCTGTTTTTATGCTCTGTTTTTCTTTCCCTCAGAATTTTTGAAAGGCAAAAGAACCTTTATTTTCGGGCCAGGTTAATAGTTGTCTATCATTTATGGTGGTTCCGTCATTTTCGGTTATCATTTTCGGTCATGTGTGTAATTAATTAGCAACCAAGGAAATTTAACAGTTCGATGGCTTGCTCATTGCTGTATCTCTGGTTTACTATCCAATGCTGAATGATATTGTGAATTAATCCACTTGCACGGTATCTTGAATGCTTCTCCATAGAAAAATATGAAGTGAATTATCTTTCATGTCTTGCTGATATCTGCCATGCTCATTCAGGGATGCTTCTCATGCCGTAGGTCGCCCTCTGTCCCTGGTGCGGCGCAACATGTCCTACGTGAGAGTTAAGTCTAGCCCTAGGCTTTGGAATTAGACATGTGCACTGGTTCTGATCAATATGCGTCGTTACTATCTGAAATGTTCATGTCATGGCCAGTTCTTTTGGTCGGTTTCTTGTTCCTTGCTAATTAATATTGATTCTGTCAGCTGACAATCTAGAGGAAGCCTGAAAAATTGGAACGAGATCCTCTGCAGTATAGCAAACTATGTAGTCATAGTTTGCTATACTGCAGAGGATCTCGTTCCGAAAAATTGGGCATCAGAGGCTGAAGATTTAATGAAGAAGTGGGCTCTACTAGTATTTTTCTTAAAGCAATCAGAACTCCCAAATTTAGTGATGGCTAGATGTAGAGCAACTAGCTCAGCCTTTTCTTATGGCCACTTATAGTACAGAAACTTGTTCAGCTTGTTAGAATTGTCGTTATAGTGACATCAGCAACCAGATTGGCTTTGTTCTTATGGCCTCTTTCACAAGTCTATATAATAACATTTGTTCTGGCAGGTTCTGATGTTTGAAAATTTATGGTTCATTATACTAAAAGTTCTTCTGACCAATGTGTGTGTCCTTTCATCTGCAATGCCCATGGCATGATCCAATATATGCTTTTTGACAATTTCTTATATAAACATGGGTTCTTTGCTGATCAATATTTGTTCTGGCAGGAAAAGGGTCTACAGGAAGTGACTAATGAAGAATTGGGAACAAGAAGTATATATGGATGTGATCGATATTTGTTCCCAATTCATCAAGCGGCCGTAAGAAAATATTGATCAGTATTGTGGTGTTGGTGGAGAGAGCCATCAGATGATCTTTTACAAAATAAACCGTGACGGTGCCTTTTATCCAGACTTGTCAGGGAGGATGGGGCTTCATCATCAGAGATAATACAGGTCAGGTGATGGTGGCAGCGAGTTTGTGTATGGAGCAGATCGTTGTGGAGACTGATGTTGTAACGGTGGCGACTGCATTCAGAGATTCGGGGTCAGATAGATCACCGATAGCTATGATTAGGGAGATTAGAGCAAGATTGATCTATGATTTTCCTGCGACCTCTGTCTCGCTCTGTTCACGTGCTTCTAATTCTGTAGCGCATACCTTAGCTGCCGTGGGCATAAGCTGTTAAGTCTGAATCTTTGTTGTGGAATGTGTACATGAGTCTTAATATAACTAGTGTCGAGGGAGTCACACTGATTGATGGAAGTCCTTTTTCATGTATAAAAAACAAACACTTTATGTTTTGTCACATGGCATAGTTCTAGATTTTTAGAATGACCGATTATTGCTTCAGCTAGTAGAACTTCATATGAACTCATCCAATACAATTTTTGGTTCATTGCATTCAATAAAAAATAGATAAATGTATGTACATCATGTTGTATCCCACTTTCACTTATAAACCCTGCGTTACCTACGTGCATACTATTTTTTTTAGAAAATGACCCACTCACAGAAGCTGGCCGATCCAAAAAAACCCGAAAAAAAACAGACGCGGAAAAGAAAAAAACCGAAAAAAACAGACGTGAAAAAGAAAAACACACGGAGGGAAAAAAACAAGACGTGACGGAGGCGCGTGGGCTGGCCTCGGAGACAGGTGCGGAGGGCTGGGTCGGGTACGGAATAAGTATTCTCTACTCTGTACTCAGGGTATGAATTAGCGGAGTCCTATATATAAATATTATATATATATATATTATAAAAAAGAAACGGCTCCGCAGGCCAAGCTGCACGACGGTTGCCAAACAGAACTCGCTGCTGCCATTAGGATACTTCCTTCCCGTTTTATCAGTCAGCACAAGACCACCGCGCATGATCCAAGGAAACATTAATCACAATCTGCTTGAAACTTTCAGTTTCCACATAAAACTGCGAGTGGTGGGAATTAATTGAGCTTTGCTGGAAAGGAAGAACACCCGAGCAAAGGACAGATTCTTAACTTTGGCACTCCGTTCCTTGAATTGGGGTTGGGGATCCTGAGATGAAGCTTCGATTTGAGATAAACATCGGGTCTAACTTCCCCGACAATGCTCCCTAGTATGCAGGTTCTGCCCGAAAACCATCACAATCTCACGTAAAATAAAACGAAATTTCATCATGGGGCTAAGATACTTCAACCTATAATTATTCTTCAGAAACAGTACCAAGGCAGAAGAAAGAGACAGGTTCAGTAGCATATATAGGCCAAAGATGAGTCGAAGGTATCTATGGCATCGAGCCACGTACGGCTGGTTGGATGTCTCTCGTCCATGACAATTGCAAAAGATGGTGAGCCATCCAGAAGGGAGACCATTCATTTCTGTAAAGAGTTTACTCCACTTTTATAACGAATAATAAGCGCATTGAAGATTTTACCATGGAAGTATTAATGTACTATCACTATCACTACTTCGTATTTTCCTTAAAATACTACATGCTCACTACGAGCCACTTCCGTCGAAACTTCGATTTGACAATAGGTTCTTCTTTTTTCCTGATATTACTTTCTCAAAAGTAACTCTTCCCACAAACCATCACCACTATCAACTTTTTCAATAACCATTTGGGAAACGGCATTATTAGGCAGTCTGGTCCAGAGCAACGCTAATAATTCAGCCGGTTGTTGGCTCTATCATGTTGCTATGTTATATTTAATTAATTTAATAGCACACTCATATAATAGTTGGTCGTAGAGGTGAACTGCACCATTAATACTTGGTTTACCTCTCCCTCTCATTTTTCCACTAAATTTATTGGAGTTCATGTTGCAGCCGGTTGAGAGCAGGCTGTAAGCTTGAAGCCCGCTTTTCTTCTGTTTGCTCATCTTTCTTATCCAACTCAGCATAAATCTGAGGTGAAGCTTCGTTCAGCCCACACCTATATACTACTTATTATACTTTCTCTTAGCTGGATTATATTTTTGCCACATTGCCAGTACCACCCTTTGTTGATCTCTAATCAACCGCAGCCCAACCACCATCACCATGTCGGTTTAAAGTGCTTTAACTTCCCAACAATGCCAAATTGCCAACACAGTAAAACACTCATCAGGTGACAGTTTCCATCTGTCTGGCGAGGCTTACAAAATTAAAGAAAAGATTAAAGAAAGAATGTCGTACTAGTTCCATATAATAGGAAACAAGTACTGAATGAAGCTCATAGTGCAAGAAGGTACATAGTGATGTACAACAGGGAGATGATAGACAATGTGCATGCAAGAACTAAGCCAATAAATGAACCAAACTACATATATAGAGAGGTACAGGTACCACACCCTCTACCAGCACAGGACCAAACATGAGCATAGTCATGCCACATCTCTAGTCATCCGTCTATAGTACCACAATCATATATATAACCGCATAGGCTTAGGACGCATCTCGGGAACCTAGTCGCAGCATGTGTGTCTTCTCTAGAGGCACAAGTCAGTGAGAAGTGTCAGCTTATAGGGTCGTCCAGATCACTGAATTGGAGCTAGACGTGGATATGGGCAACCCGTCTTGACCCCTGCTTGGGTGCTGCACATGAATTAATTCTTTTGTATGAACGAGCGCAGCCTCAGGGCTGGTAATCCTTTCGAATGAGAATGCAACATGCTAAGAAAGCAGCGCGGTTAGATGGGTTTCTTCCAACAGCTGCAGCAATGGTATACTGATTGCAATGCTCCATCGATGTGCTAGGGGGTGACAGGCACTATGTGTGTATTTAGTTCATTGGCAAGCTGATCACCACGATATATAGCACGAGCTAACGCATGCATGCACTGATTTTTTCCAGCATCTCATCTCAAATCCGCAGCGCTTTCATTAGATTTTGCTGGTTGTATGGACTTGTATAAAAGAATCTCAAAGACTCTTGCTGAATACTCACAAAATAAAATGAGATGCATGTACTCCCTCCGTCCCACAATATAAGCATTTGTTGACTTTCAGACATCATGTTTGATCATCCGTCTTATTCAAAAAAATTTATAAAAATATAAAACAAATAAGTCACACTTGAAGTATACCTATTGATAAACCAAGTCATACCAAAATAAATAATATATTCACAAAATTTTTGAATAAGACGGATGGTCAAACGTGATACACGAAAATCAAAAAATGCTTATATTGTGGGACAGAGGAAGTATATAGGAGGAACGAATGCAACCTAAAGGTGGGGCCCATGGCAAGAGTCTTTGAGTTTAATCAGATTTTTTCAGTTTAATCCGAATATGCCTAAATATATGGAACATGCAACTAATCTAATTCCATTTTTATTTTTAATCTCAGAATAGTTGCAGGTGGAGCTCACAATGTTGACTATTCACTACTGTCGTCCTTATGGTCGACACATGTAGAGCTAGGACTTGGGCCATGTTATATTTATGGGTCACTTGAAGCACGACATTTTGATACGATCGTAAAATACGGCACGGCACGGTAAATTTTGGACTACACCGGCACGATACGAAAACGTGAGGGCCGTGCCATGTCTAGAATATAGTCAGTCCTTTAGCTGAAATATTTTTTTCGCCACAATGCCCGCTGGTACCAATAATTTAGCCTGTGCCCTTGCTGATCTCTAATCAACTGCAGCCCAACCACAGCAAAGACACCCCTTAGATGAGGGAGACGGCGTACAGGAAACTAAAGCTTAGCTGCTTGTTGCTGTTGGTAGCTGTAGACGATGAGTACAAAGCTAGCCTGCGAGTGCGACTTGATTTATACGCCCAGGCCGGCGGATTAATTAGCAAGGGGATTAATTAGCGTGTTGAAAGGCCACGTCCCTCTCCGGAGCTGTCCCGGCGTTGGACATGGCTTGGCCTGGCCTGTACTGTGCTGTGCCAATCAACCAGCATGCATCAGGACGATCGCGCAGGATCTCCGAATTGTCTAATTAATTTTATTTCGGATCATCACAGGAAGCTACCCAGCATGCATATATAGTTATTAATTAATTCTTCATCGTTTCTTTTTTTTCCCGCGAGGCGACCGACCATTAGCAGCTGTGCTGACAGGGAGCAGAGGTCAACTATATATCTGAGACCTTTTGTTCACAATGATCATCACACATGATCACAATGAAACAATCACGTTCGATATATCTGAGACCTTTTGTTCTCAGTTTTCAACGGAAAACTGCAGGTCCAACCTCATACGGCAAGCTAGCACGCAGAGGTTTCTGCATAAACAGAGCTTACTGAAAACAGAACAAATTCTAACTTGTTTCTGGATTCTTATCGGAAGTGAATCCCTCCTTTTAACACTTCAGCTAGTGTCTTCCCAGAACAGGAGATCTTGAGCCGGAGCTTCAGTTTAAGAGAGGGGTTAGTTTCTCCCTGCAATTTGGAACACCGTTTCGCGAGCATATTCCACAATTTGGGGATCACAAGCGGTTTCTGCCACAAACCACCATTACATGATCGACTAGATATATACCCCACCGTTTGGAACTTCGTTTCATCGGAATGCAGCGGTACTGGAGCCAGACTGAAAATTACCGAAAATTACACTAGTAGAGATAATGAACTCAATTTATCGGCAAAAGAGGTCAATAAACAAAAATACAGTGTACCTCGCAATGACGCAAAGTGAGCTTCTCCAGATTAGGTGAATTCTGAAGAAAGAGTCCCAATGTCTGGAAATCTTCAGTAAGATCACAGTTCTCCAGTAATAAGTTTCTCAGGTTCTTGAATTCTGGGAATGGTGTGGATTCCTCACCGAGCACCTACAGTACATATTACTTGGTGCCACACAACACAAATGGAGTGAAACAAAAGGGAACATTGGGAAAGGCAGAGAAGGCATACCATAGTTCTAAAATCTTGAATCTCTAAACTTGTCACATTAGATACACTACAAAGAAGCTTGACTTGATCTTTGATGAGTTTACTTTCATATGAAAGACTTCTGCCACCCCCTAGATGAATCAATGCCCTGGCAAGGGATGGCATCTCATTTATTGCGATACCATCATTAAAGTAGAAAACATGCACAGCCAAGTGCAGATAAGCAACAGCTGGGGCCAAGATAATAAGACAGCTATCTATATTCCTGCCGCCATCAACAACCAAGGTCTTCAGTGTGGGTGATGTAATCTCACAAAGTTTACCCAAACTGCAGTTTTTCAGAACCAAGTTTTTCAGTGAGCAGGAGGTGATTGAATGGATACTTTTACACGTGCACGCCTTTAGCTCCAAATCCTCCAAAGAGTGGCACACTGAACTAACATGCTTGGCGAAGCGATCATCCAGAACAACATTGCCAAGACCCAGTCTTTTGAGGCGCCAAGAACCAGAGCTCAATCCCTCCCGCTGAATGACAGAATCTGGGGCGTAGTAGTATTTCATTGCATGACGGATCCAACTGCCTGCTTGTCTACCAGCACAACAAGAACCCTGCCCTTACCAGCAGCATGCAGCCTGAACGAATCCAATACTGCAAGGCTACGACGGAGCATCAGGTTGACGGTGAAACCTTCAAAATCCTCCCACTCCTTATCATTGCCATTGTCTCTATCGCTACTGCTACTGCTACTGCTACTAGTGTTAGAGTCATCAGAGGCAGTAAGTACAGGTGTCTTGAACTCATCAAAGTCAATGTCGAGGCACGGCACGGAACGCCAGAGGTGCCTCCATTGTGTGGACAGCACACACGTCTGCACCGCCTGCCTGGCCTTCATCAAGGACATGATGGTGTGGAGGAGGCAGTCCGGCAGGTCGCTCAGCCGGTCTGGGCCGTCAGCCAGGCTGATGGCACTTGGACAGGTCCCCTTCGTTGTGGCGTCGTCGAGCTCCATGCCCTGCCCAAAGCAGTTCATCTGTTCAGGAAGAAATTTATCGTCGATAAAAAATCGATAAACCCGGTCATCCCGTTTATCAGCAAGGTCCGGTAATTTTTTGTATTACCTAAAATTTCATTTTTCAGTGGAAATTGCGCGCAGTTGACCGGTTGACACATATAACCATGTGATATAATCTTATTTACATATTATTACACATGTAGTTTGCTACATTAAATGGTATGGAGATAATTGTGTAAAGTTTTGGAGAAACTGCTCAATCTTTTATTTGCCAAGTTTACATTTTGGACAAAAAGCAAACCAATAAACCTCGGATAAAACTGATAATTCCGTTTATTATCGATGACCTCCGGTATGTTTTTTCTTAGCGATAATGTTAACTGTGCATTTGTTAGGCCAAATTACGCGCACCAAAAAGCAATGGAAGGCACTGTACATCAATCAATCGCCTGAACTTTCAAAAAATTTCACTGGAGCTATTAGTGATTGTTTTTCCCACCTTGACGCTCGTTCAGCTAATCTCCTCCCTAGACGAATTCGAGAGGATTACATCACTGCTTACAGTATTTAATCTGTGGGCAATTAAATTCCCTCCATCCCCTCAAATCCTCTTCAATCCCCCAACTTAATTCTCTCTATGTGTTCCTCGAGTCCTCGCTCCACTCCATCCATTCCACGACCTAACCTCTCTTCCTCCTCACCATAGCCACCCACCGGCCGGCAACCACCCCCCTGAAAGTCCGCAACCCATTTCTTCAACCACACCAGAACCAGACAAAGTCCGATCCGATGAAGAGACAGCGCAGGATCTCAAGAACCCCCAATTACGCGGATTTATAAATAGAAGCAGCGGGTTATTACGTGCGGCGGCCTAACCGATCACCTACCGATGTGTCGCCGGAGGAAGAAGAAGCTAGGCGCTTACCGGTGAGTACCCGCGGGAGGAGAGGCTCGATCCAACCGGCGGCGAGCTGAGATGTGCGGCGCCGGAGCGAGAGGGAGGAGGAGCCGCCGTGTCTCCGTCGACGGCGAAAGGGAAAAGATCGAGGACGGCGGCGCACCAAAAAATGTCCGTCAAGAAAGAAATTGTCCTGGCCAAATGGGCCTACTAGAGGCCCAGTTTCCGGAAGCTAAGTTGGCGGGGGCCCATCAGTGCAAAATCTACAGTTGTTTGATCATGCTGCTAGTAGCATTTTTCATGGTTAAGTTATTATTTTTCCTGCGAGGACCAGATCAAATGAAGTTTTGATGAGCTCAACGATATCCCACATGCACATTCCTGAAATTATCAGGAGCACACGTCTCTTCAGAGTTCAGAAAATAATTGAAAAAAAAACGGCTATACAGGCCAAGCGCATGGCGAAGCCCAATATACGCGCGTATACCCATTCCACACGGCAAACGTCGTACGGCAACCATCTACACACGGTAAACACCTTCTTTCCGGTAGTGCTGCATGCCGGTTGGCAAACAGAACTCTCGCTGCTGCCAGTAGGATACTTCCTTCCCGTCTTATCAGTCAGCACAAGACCACTGCGCATGATCCAATAAGGAAACAATCACAATCTGATTGAAACTTTCAGTTTCCACATAAACTGCGAGTGGAAACAGAGCTTCGCTGGAAAGGAAGAACACGTACCTGATCAAAGGACAAATTCTTAACTTTGGCACTCCCTTTCTTGAATTGGGGATCCTGAGGATTTTGAAGCTTCGATTTGAGAGATTGGGATTAACTTCCTTGACAATGCTCCCGGACTAGTCCCTAGTATGCAGGTTCTGCCCGAAAAGCATCATGGGGCTCAGAGATTCATTTCTGCAAAGAGTTTACTCAACTTTTATAACGGATAATACGCACTATCACTATCACTTCGTATTTTCCTTAAAATACTGCACGTCTTTTTCGCAGAAATTGCTTCCTCAAAAACAACTCTCTTGCCACAAACCATCATCACTATCAACGTTTTTTCTGAGCAAATACAGCAGGTGCTCTGCCTTTTCATTTATAGAAGAAGTGAAATAATATGTACAGGATGTGTAGGAAATAAATAAAAGCTAGTTACACATGGCTATTTGTACTACTGAACCCAAATGGCTCGTCTTCTGCATCATGCGATGGACGGGTGCATCTGTGCCTGCTGATAGCTGGCAACGTCATGCTTGATCATCATCAGAAGTTGGGCTGAGGTTTGGCTTTTGTTGTCGAAGACCCTCCGGCATCGTTCTTTCCATATATTCCACACAGTATATATCAAGGTCTGGAGGTGCTGATTCAGGCTTCTTTGGTCAGCTTGAACTAGAGTTTCCCACCATTTGCGGATGTTCAGACCTCCTCCATTCCTACCCGGTAGCTGGAAGCCTGCCCATTGTGCAACCTTGCGCCAAATGGCCTTTGTAAAACTGCAGGTGGCTACCATATGAATTGTGGTCTCATGTCTACATCGGCAAAGCTTGCATATTGGATCGACCTGCCCACCTCGCTTGTTTATTCGATCTGCTGTTTGCAGCCTCTGCTGCAGGAGCAGCCACATGAAGAAGCGGCACTTATTTTCCACCTTGGCGCACCAGACTTGATCCCACTTGCCGTCAGCAAATGCCCCTATGAACTGTGCGTTGTAAGCTGATGCCGTAGAGTACTGTCCGTCGGGTGTTAATGTCCAGGCGATCGTATCCTCGCTGTCGTCATTTAGGGTGATGGTCTGAATTTGTTCCCACAAGTTCACAAACTGACGTAGTGCTGTTTCAGAATTGATGCGCCTGAGCCCTCTCATCCACCGTCTGTTCATGATGGCCTTTCGCACTGTCATATTTTTCCTCCAAGCCAATTTATAACATTCTGGTGCACTATCAACGTTTTCAACTATCATTTCGGGAACGTCATTATTAGGCAGTCCGATCCTTAGGTGGATTATATTTTCGCCACATTGCCACTACCCTTTGCTGATCTCTGATCAACTGCAGCCCAACCACCATCACCATGTCCGGTTAATTGCTTCAACTTCCCATCAATGCCAACACAGTAAAACACACTCACCAGGTAACGGTTCCCAGCTGTCTGGAGAGGCTTATAAAAAGAAGATTAAGAAAGAATGTATAGTTGCATGGTGTAGGAAACAAGCACTGAATGAAGCTGATAGTACAGTGAACAGCAGGAGATGATATACAAAGAAGCCAATGAGTGAACCAACTGCATATATAGAGGTACCACACCCTCTAATTAGCTAGCTCCTACCAGCACAGGACCAAATAAACATGAGCATCGTCATGCCACATCTCTAGTCATCCGTCTATGGTACCACGATCATATAGCCACATAGTCATAGGACGCATCAGGAACCTAGTCGCAGAATGTGTCTGTTGATGTAGTGGCACAAGTAAGATAAAAGTGTGAGCTTATAGGGTCGCCTTGATCACTGCTTAGGTGCTGCACATGAATTAATTTGTTTGTATGAACGAGCGCAGCCTCAGGGCTGCTCATCCTTTCGAATGAGAAAGCCACATGCCAAGAAGCAGCGCGGCTTGATGCATGCGTTTCTTCCAACATGCCGCAATGCAATGCTCCATCGACGTGCTATAGGGGGTGAGAGGCATTATATGTGTATTTAATTTATGGGCTCACCTCAATAGCACGAGCTAAAGCATGTATGCACTGAAGTTTTCAGCATCTCATCTCAAATCCGTAGCTTTCATTAGATTTTGCTGGTTTATGGACTTGTACAAAAGAATCTCAAAGACTCTTGCTGAATCCTCACAAAATAAAATCAGATGCATGTATAGGAGGAACGAATGCAACCTAAAGGTGGGGCCCATGGCAAGAGTCTTCGAGTTCAATCAGCTGATTTGTGAGTATTCAGCGAGAATCAGATTTTCGAGAATCTAATGTCTATTCACTACCATCGTCCTTATGGTCGACACATGTAGAGCCAACACTTGGATCGTGTTATTTATGGGCCACCTGAAGGCTGAAGCACGACATTTTGACACGATCGGAAAATATGGCATGACACGATAAATTTTGGACTATACCAGCATGGTATGATAACGCGAGGGCCATGCCATGCCTAGGATATAGTCAGTCCTTTAGCTGGAATATGTTTTGGCCACATTGCCGGTACCAATAATTTGGCCAGTGCCCTTGCTGATCTCTTATATCAACTGCAGCCCAACCACAGCAGAGACACTCATCCGGTAGCGGTTTCGTGTCCGCCGAGGCTTGAAAGAAACAACAGAAGGTTAAAGAAAGGAGTCAAGGACCTACTGGAATAATGTGATCTCGTTGCACAGTAGGAAACAAGTATCGAATGAAGCTGGTAGTGCAAGGTACAGTGATGTACAGCAGGAAATGATAGACAAATTAAGAAGCCAATAAGTAAACCAACTGCATATATAGAGGTACCACAAGCAACCTTGAATTAGTTACTCATCCGTCGTCTATGGTACCACGATCATACGACACATAAGCATAGGACGCACCGGGAACCTAGTCGCAGCATGTGTCTTCTCTAGTGGCACCAGTAAGATGGAAGGGTTAGTGTTGATAGTCAAAATTGGCAGCAGCCGAGGGAAACCGGTCTGACCGGTTTGCCGAACCGGTCAGACCGGTTTGGAGTTGTAATTCGGGTAGGATTAGGATTCCGAGTTTTGTCCCATATTGTAACCGAATTGGAAGGGGTACGACTTCCCCGGCCTATATATATATATATATATGAAGGCTAAGGCCGATTGAGAGTTATTCCAATCGAATCAAACACAATTATTCCTTACTTTTTATCTCCAAACCCTAAACACTTTTCCAACCCTAATTGCTGTCCTTTGCTCGTCTCCGCGACGTACTAAGGCGTTCTAGGTGGCCTGCCGACCCTAGAGCAACCCTAGATTGCTTGAGCTCCGACGGGGTCCCTCCCGAGCTTGAGTTTCTAGGTCTTCACGACCTCCTGTCAGAAAGCGGTCCGACCGGTTCTAGGAACCGGTCTGACCGGTTTGCCCGAGGGAGGTCGGGTGTTGGCCGTGGTGACGGCCGTGCTGTGATCTCGATTGTGTTGTCGCATCTTTGTGTCAACATACTTTTTGGCGACTCCGCTGGGGAAGATTAATCTGGTTCCAAGACCGATCTAATCTACCTCGAAGATGTCGGGTGCAACCAGTGAGCTCGACAAGAACAACATCATCACTGCTACGATGGAAGAACTCACGGACGAGGAGCGGAAGCGGTACCTGATTGCTGAGGAACACTTCAAGGCGCAATTCTTGAAGGGCTTCAAGAAGGATCGTGGAGGCTTCGTCAAGAGAGTTGAAGAGTTCGTCATGCCAGCTTTTAAGTTGGCGAACGATCAAGTTGAGGAGCTTCCTAATAAGGTAACCGGTGAACCCTCTGATTTAATGCAACAAATAACTCGCATGATGGATGAAAAGTTGCATGCTGCACAAACTGTTACTAGTGAGTTAATTGTTAATATGGCTAGTAATTTTGAGGCATTTAATAAGGGTAAAAATACTTTAGAAGATCCTAATGCATGCCCTAAAATTGATGCTAGCACGTCAGGTATACCAGAAAATATTATAGATCATAATTTGGGTATGCCGCCGAATTTCTATCAAGGCCAGCCACCTCATCCTAGTTCGGTCCAAGAACCGGTCAGACCGGTTTTCCCAACCGGTCAGACCGGTTTGCCCAATTCAGTTGGACAGACCGGTTCCATGGGTGCTGGTGCAACAAATGCGATGGTTTTATCTAATACAGTCGCTTCCGATCCTGTTTTTACACCCCCTCATACTACGGTTGTAGGAAGTGCACCTTCGGGATCCGGTGTTTCTTGTGGACCGATTTCGAATGTTTGTCAAAATATGATGTATAATATGCCTCGTTATACGCAAAATACAACCAGTAGTAATTATCAAGCCAATTTTTTTAAGTTCAAAGAAGATCTGGCTAATACAATTAGAACAAAGCTTGGGATTGATATGAGTAGTTCACGTTTATATCAAAAACCATATCCTCCTGAATTTGATCTAGTTACATATCCTAATGGTTGGCGTGTTCCTGAGTTTGTTAAATTCAATGGTGAAGATAATCGTACCACTTGGGAGCATGTTAGTCAATATATTTTGCAGCTAGGAGAAGCAGCTTTTTATGAGCCATTGCGTGTGCGTTTGTTTTCATTAACATTGACTGGAACTGCTTTCTCTTGGTTTTCTTCGTTTGCTCCTAATTCTATTCAAAGTTGGTCTCAATTGGAGCGTAAATTTCATGAGCACTTCTTTAGCGGAGAAAATGAAACTAAATTAATTGATTTAACATCTATTAGACAAAGCCGAGAAGAATCGGTTATAGATTATTTCAGAAGATTTAGGGATACAAAGAATAGATGTTTTAATTTGTCAATTTTTGAAAAAGATTTAGCTTTTGCGGGCTTGCGATCTTATTTGAAAGAGAAATTAGAAGGTTTTGATTTTCTTTCTATTAATCACTTGCAAATGAAGGTCATGAGTCTCGAATTAAAGTTAAAACATGTTAAGGAAAATGCTAAACCTCATCGTTCTAATGTTCATATGCTTGATAATGATTCTGATAGTTCGGATGATGAGGATAATGAAGTTTATGCTGCTGAATTTGTTTGGCCATCAAAAGCTAAGCCTTGTTCTTGTCCTTCGTTAAAGCCGGTTCAGAAAAATCAGCGAGAAGAGATTAAATTTACTTTTGCTGTTGCCAAGTGTGATCGTGTTTTTGATGAATTGCTTAAGAATGGTTTCATTAAACTTTCTCATGCGATTCCACCAGCCGATCAATTGAAAAATTATGCATAT
This sequence comes from Echinochloa phyllopogon, assembly GCA_033239725.1. Taxonomy (NCBI): domain Eukaryota; kingdom Viridiplantae; phylum Streptophyta; class Magnoliopsida; order Poales; family Poaceae; genus Echinochloa; species Echinochloa phyllopogon. The sequence goes on from BTCW01000008.1 coordinate 34,481,329, forward strand.
TGTAAGTGGCATAATTCTTTTTCGCATGCTACTAATGATTGCAATGCTTTCCGACGACAGGTACAATCGACTATTAATGAAGGTCGATTGGTACTAGCTAAGATGCAAGTTGACAAGGCTCCCTTTCCTGTGCATACACTTGATTTGAATACTAAAGTGTTGATTCGGCCGGAACAAGCCGAAGGAGCTAAGAGAAATAATGTGATAGTTGGGGAGCCAAGACCGGAAAAAGTTGATGATCAAATTCCGGTCAGAAAAGTGATGCTTGGAAAGACTCTGGATGGTAAAGAGTCTCTGAAGATTACAATTAACACATCAAGGCCCGCGGGGCAAGAAAGTTCATCAACAGAGAATCGGTCGGCTAATCAGGCGAAACCGGTCAGACCAGTTTCCCAAACCGGTTGCTCCTGGACCGACCTAGAACTTTCAAGCCTATGCGCCCGGAAGTGGGTACTTGGAAAGTTAATGAGCCTAAAGTCAGAGGTACAGTTCTGAAGCAGAGACCTACCTTTAATCAGCTCTTGAACAAGTACACAAAGGCCGCTCAAGTTGATCGGCCGGTAAAAAAGAGACCAAGATCACAAATGCGTGGAGATGGTTATGCAGAGAACAATAGGCGTCATGATGATGTTGTTACTGTTTATCCACCGCAGAAGATGTATGCTACCATGCCATGGGCACCTCCGGCGTCAGATTCTCCAAATCCAACATGGGACCAAGGAATGTGGATGCAGTGCTTTCCCATGCCACAACCACCTCAAGATTACATGGGCAATGGTCCTAGAATCCCAGTAGATGACCGATTGGGCTCATATCAATCAGGTCCGGCGCCAGCTAGCAAAGCGGTCAGACCGGTTTCAAACCGGTCTGACCGGTTTCAAACCGGTCAGACCGGTTTGAAACCGGTCTGACCGGTTTCGGTCTGAACAGAAGCAATATGTTCCTCCTCAGCAAGAATATCGTGTCAAGGAGAAGAAGGAGGAAGTCAAGCTTACAGAGGACTCAAAACAAGCCAAGACTGATGGGTTTATTAAGATTGGTGATGTTCCAGTGGCTATGCAAGAGTTGGGTAAAAAACCGATAGTTATTGGAAATTCGGTTGTTAAAAAATCTGTTATGGCTAATGATCATGAAGCTGGGAGTAGCAAGGCTGTGAAGAAAATGTTTCAACCAAGGTGGTGTCCTTCTGGTTTGACTCATACACAAAAGAGAAAGTTGTAGCGCTTGCGAAACAAAGAAAAAAGGGAACAACAAGCTGAGAAATTAAGGGATGAACATTTCAACAGATATAGGCCAATGCTTCCTCAGAAGAAAATTTGGCAAGCCAAGTCAGTTGTGCAACCAGTAGCACAACCGGTCAGTCCGGTTTCAGAATCCGGTCCGACCGGTTTGGGTGCAATAGAAGCGGTCCAACCGGTTTCTGGAACCGGTCAGACCGGTTTGGAACCAGAGGCAGAAAGCACATCTGTTCCCATTATAAATGAAAGTACTACACCACAGAATCCTCCAGTGGTTGAAGATGAGGAGATGGTTGATTTTGAAGCTTCTCCAGAGCATGGCAACATGAAAGTTAATGTTGTTTATTTGTCATCTGATTACTTTGTGGTGCCGGAGGAGGAGGTGTCTCATCTTCAGTTAGGACCTTGTGATGCTATATTTCAGAAGCCGCAAGAATCAAACAATCACTTGAAGGCTTTATACATGAGAGGTCATAGGAAGCCAATCTCGCGAATGTTGGTTGATGGTGGGGCGATTGTAAATCTTATGCCCTATTCTCTCTACAAGAAGATTGGCGGAAAGGACGAAGAATTGATCAAGACGAACATGACGGTCATTAGAGTCGGTGGCGGTGATCCTATTGGCGCCAAGGGTGTGGCTTCTATGGAGTTGACCATTGGAAGCAAGACCGTTGCTACAACTTTCTTCGTCTCAGAAGTGCAAGGTAACTTTAGTTTAATTCTTGGGCGTGATTGGATTCATGCAAATCAATGCGTACCTTCTACCTTGCATCAATATCTTATTCAGTGGATCGACGATGAAGTTAAAGTTGTACATGGTGATACTTCTTCCTTCGTTGCAACGGCCGATTCTGATTCTATTAGTGCAAATGATAATATTAAGTGTTTGTCGGGCTTAGATTTGACCGATTATGAGCTAATCAGTTGCACTAAGGATGGTTTTGTTCCTTCTACATTAAAGCCGATGGAAAATCGGTTGAATTACTTGCTGTAATTGATGGAGCAAACAAATTAACAGAGACAAACCGGTCAGACCGCTTCCAGAAACCGGTCAGACCACTTCTGGGAACCGGTCAGACTGGTTTACGTCGGGACAGTGGCTTCAAGAGCGAATTGATCATTTTCGAGAAAAAACAGAAGGTACATTTGAAGCCATTGAAGATCTGGGTGATATGGATAAGCTGGGTCAAGGTTTTACATCAGCCGACCCTTTAGAAAAAATAGATATTGGTGATGGTACTATTCCTAGGCCAACTTTTGTAAACAAAAATTTATCGGCTGAGTTTAAAGTCGAGTTAATAAATTTGTTGAAGGAGTATGTCGATTGTTTTGCTTGGGAGTACCGTGAGATGCCCGGTTTTAGTCGTGATCTAGTTGAGCATCGTTTACCAATAAAAGCCGGTTTTAGACCTTTTAAACAATCGGCTAGACGTTTTAATCCCGCTATTTATGACCGAATAAAAGAAGAAGTTAATCGTTTGTTATATGTTGGTTTTATTCGGACTTGTCGTTATGCGGAGTGGATTTCTAATATTGTTCCCGTTGAAAAGAAAGATTCGGGAAAGCTTAGAGTTTGCATTGATTTTAGGGATCTTAACAAAGCTACTCCGAAAGATTCATATCCTATGCCTATAGCCGATGTTTTGATTAATGAGGCATCCAGACATCGTGTTGTTAGTTTTCTTGATGGTAATGCCGGATATAATCAAATATTCATGGCCGAAGAGGATATGCACAAAACGGCCTTTCAATGTCCGGGATTTATTGGTTTATTTGAGTGGGGGTTATGACTTTTGGATTGAAGAATGCTGGCACAACTTATCAAAGGGCTATGAATTTAATCTTCCATGATTTACTTGGTGTTATTGTGGAAGTGTATATTGATGATATTGTAGTTAAATCGGATGGCTTGGATTCTCATTTAGCCGATTTAAAACTTGCTCTTGAGAGGATGCGACAGTATGGTTTGAAGATGAATCCACTCAGATGTGCTTTTGGTGTTTCGTCTGGGAAGTTTTTGGGATTTATTATTCATGAGAATGGCATAGAAGTTGATCCCAAGAGAATTGAAGCTATGAAGAACGTCGAAGCTCCTACTTGCAAAAAGGATTTGAAAAAGTTTCTAGGCAAGGTGAATTTCTTGAGAAGATTTATAATTAACTTGTCTGGAAAGGTTGATGCTTTTACTCCTTTACTTCGGTTGAAAGATGAAGCCGATTTTACCTGGGGGCAAAACAGCAAGAAGCTTTTGAGAAAATCAAAGAATACTTGTCTTCACCACCGGTGCTTAGGGCGCCTAAGAGAGGGGTTCCTTTCAGACTTTATGTGGCAGCTGAAGATAGAGTTATTCGAGCTGTTTTGACCTAAGAGATTGATGCTAAGGAGTATGTGATTGCTTACATAAGCCGATGGCTCATTGATGCAGAAACGAGGTATACTTTCATTGAGAAGTTATGCTTGTCATTATATAATGCTTGTACTCAGTTGAGGCATTATTTATTATCTAGTATTTGCATCATGTTATGTCAAACCGATGTTATCAAACATATGTTGCAAAAACCAATTTTAAGTGGTAGAATCAGTAAATGAGCTTATGCTTTAGTTGAGTATGATTTGGCTTGTGAACCTTTAAAATCTATGAAAGGCCAAATTGTAGCTGATTTTATTGTTGAACATCGGATTGATGATACTTGTGAATTCGACGTCGGTTATGTTGCTTGTACACCATGGAAATTGTACTTTGATGGATCGGTTTGCAATGATGGGCAAGGTATTGGTGCTGTTTTGGTCTCTCCAAGTGGTGCCGTTTTTGAGTTTTCAAACCGATTAGAAGAAAAGCGTACCAATAATCAAGTTGAATATGAAGCCCTTCTATTTGGATTGGAATTTTTGCAAGACATGGGAATTAAGCATGTTGAGGCTTTTGGTGATTCACTCCTGGTGGTACAGCAAGTATCCAAAGTATGCCAATGTTATAATGGTTCGCTAAATGCATATCTTGATAGATGCCTTGATATCATAGCTTCTTTTGATGAATTTACAATCAAACATATTCCAAGAGAAGAGAATGACAAGGCTAATACTCTGGCTCAGAAAGCATCTAGTTATATTGTTGCAAAGAAGTATTTATACCTTCAAAAACCGATGCAATCAAAAGCCGAGATTCAGGTTCTGGACGAACCGGTCCAACCAGTTTCACAAACCGGTCTGACCGCCAGAACCGGTCTGACCGGTTTGGAAACCGGTCTGATCTCTTTGTCCCCTGACAGCGGCAAGAAAGTCTTGGATGATGTTAATGACTCCAAGTTTAAAGATCAGGACTGGAGAATGCCTATTATTACTTATTTGAAAGACCCTGGTCGTGGTGCAGAAAGAAATATTCGGCGATTATCATTTAAATATATATTGCTTGATGATGAACTTTATCGTCGAACCGCCGAAGATTTGCTTTTGAAGTGTTTAGACTCGGATCAGGCCAAAATTGCCATGGGACAGGTTCATGAAGGTATTTGTGGTACACATCAATCGGCTCCCAAGATGAAGTGGTTACTTAGACGAGTCGGTTTTTATTGGCCTACTATGATGACGGATTGTTTTAAATACTATAAAGGGTGTGAAGAATGTCAGAAATTTGGAGATTTACAATTGGTACCTGCTGCATTGATGCATCCTATTATTAAGCCATGGCCGTTCCGAGGTTGGGGGTTGGATTTTATTGGACAAATTAATCCTCCATCATCAAAAGGACATCGTTTCGTGTTGGTTGCTACGGATTATTTTACTAAATGGACCGAAACAATTCCTTTGAAGAATATGACACATAGACAGGTAATTGAGTTTATTACACAAAACATTATTCATAGATTCGGTATTCCTCAAACTTTGACTACGGATCAAGGTACTTCGTTTATGTCTAAAGAGGTACGTGAATTTACCGAATCTTATAGAATAAAGTTGCTCAATTCATCTCCATGCTATGCTCAGGCTAATGGACAAGCCGAGTCAAGTAATAAGACTTTGATTAGATTAATCAAGAAAAAGTTAGAAGAAAATCCTAAGAGATGACATGAAGTATTATCCGAAGCATTATGGGCTCATCGTATATCTAGGCATGGTGCTACTAAACTCCTTTTGAGCTTGTGTATGGTCAAGAGGCCGTTTTACCTGTTGAGCTGAATCTGGACGCTTATAGATTGGCTAAACAAAATGACCTTGATGCTGTTGATTATCATAACTTAATGATGGACAATATCGATGAAGTCACCGACAAGCGATTAAAAGCTTTCAAAGAAATTGAGAAAGATAAGCTTCGGGTTGCTAGAGCTTACAATAAAAAGGTGAGAGGGAAATATTTTCAGATTGGAGAGCTTGTTTGGAAGACAATTTTTCCTATTGGAACGAAGAGCAACAAGTTCGGTAAATGGTCGCCAAGTTGGGAGGGGCCGTATAGAGTTGTCAAAGTTATATTTGGGAATTCTTATATGCTGGAGACATTGCAAGGGGATCATTTACCTAAAGCTATCAACGGAAGATATTTGAAGAAATATTACCCAAGCGTATGGCAAGATGCATGAAGATTAAATGGCCGATAGATTTTTTGATATCGCCCTTAGTATAAATTTTGGCTACTGAGTTGTAATTGTCTATATACATGCTTTTTAGTTTGCAAGCTCACTAAAAAGACAGGGGGGCATGTGTTGATAGTCAAAATTGGCAGCAGCCGAGGGAAACCGGTCTGACCGGTTTGCCGAACCGGTCAGACCAGTTTGGAGTTGTAATTCGGGTAGGATTAGAATTCCGAGTTTTATCCCATATTGTAACTGAATTGGAAGGGGTACAACTTCCCCGGCCTATATATATGAAGGCCAAGGCCAATCGAGAGTTATTCGAATCGAATCAAACACAATTATTCCTTACTTTTTATCTCCAAACCCTAAACACTTTTCCAACCCTAATTGCTGTCCTTTGCTCGTCTCCACGACGTACTAAGGCGTTCTAGGTGGCCTGCCGACCCTAGAGCAACCCTAGATTGCTTGAGCTCGGACGGGGTCCCTCCCGAGCTTGAGTTTCTAGGTCTTCACGACCTCCTGTCAGAAAGCGGTCTGACCGGTTCTAGGAACCGGTCTGACCGGTTTGCCCGAGGGAGGCCGGGTGTTGGCCGTGGTGACGGCCGTGCTGTGATCTCGAGTGTGTTGTCACATCTTTGTGTCAACAGTTAGCTTATAGGGTTGTCCAGGTCGCTGATATTGGACCAAGACGTGGACATGGGCGACCCGCCTTGACCCCTGCTTAGGTGCTGCAAATGAATCATTTTGTTTGTATGAACGAGCGCAGTCTTAGGGCTGGGGATCCTTTCGAATGAGAAAGCCACATGCTACGAGGTAGCGCAGCTTTGAATCATTTGATGTGGGATCTCATAAGTTGTGTACTACTTGCAGCCGATATGATTTTATAAGAAAGCAACCAGGTCCACAAAGTCACCAATGATCTTGCTATTACGAATTGAAGGCTCCTTTTGAAGCCTGCACGTTAATTCTCACCAGACGCGCTAGAAAAAAAGATAAATAAAAGAAAATCTCACAAAAATCAAGAAACATCATGCCATCATTTTGATAGATTCTAATAATCATTGATAATAACTAGCAAAGACACATGTGCGCACGCACATGTATAAAATAAAATAAATTAAACATAACATATAAAATATAGTTGTAACCCGCGCGTGCCTGCTAAACTCTCTTCTATACATTTGTCTCAACTCATGTGCCACGCACGTTTATTGATGACATGTAGGTACTAAACAGACCAGCCGTGCGAAGCGCTTTTAAAAATACTTTATATTCGCTCTCTCATGTATAGAGAGCTTTATGTATTATCAAAACTCAATAGTTGTGAAAGGACCAACACTAGGCCTAGAGGGGGGGTGAATAGGCCTGTTTAAAAATTCCTGCAAAATTCCTCCAAAAACTGTCAGAAAGTCGGATGATCCGACACAGTCTCGGATCTTCCGGCCAGGAAGATCTGACACTGTACAGGATCTTCCGACTGGGACAGAAAACCGGAAGATCCGATGGAAAGCCGGATCTTCCGACAGGCAATTCAAGTAAACTTCGAGATTTGAAAACTAATGACCTTTTAACAATTCCACTTGAATACAAAGCTCACAAATGATGTAAGGAACCTTCTATATATGATCAATATCAGAGTAGAGCCACAAATAAGTAGATCGGGACAAATCAAGATATAGAAACAATATGAACAAGAATGAAAGTGGAGACAAAGAATTTTCTTCCGAAGTTCACTCCACAAAGGAGCTACGTCTCCGTTGAGATGCTCACAAAGAGCCGGGCTGTCACACTAACCCCAAGTCTCTCCCAATCAACCACAAAGGAGGATTGAGTTACTTACTATGTGCTCCCACGAAGAGAGAGGGTAATACAAACTTCCGGGACTCAAACCACAAGAGAATGGGAGTTCACCGGCACCTCTAACCGTCTAGGAGCAAGCTCCAAGAGTAACAAACGTGAATCGACGAATCCAAGTGCTTCAAGTGCTTGAGAGATGAACTAGTTGAGGGAGCTCAAGATGGCACTAGGTCTCTCACCACAAATCTTCTCTCTCACTCAAACCCTAGGTGAATCTTGGAAGGATCAAACCTTGGAAGGGAGTAAAGAGGTGGAGTGAATGCTCAAGTGGGAGTTTGTCTCGTGTTAGGTCAGTGTGTTCAGCTGCAGTGAATGAAAGGGGGTGAGGGGTATATATACCAACCCCCAAAATATGACCGTTATGTTCACTGCGAAGGGGTACCGGATCTTCCGACAATAGGTCGGATCTTCCGATAAGCAACAGAACCGAGTAACAAAAACTCCAGGTAAGTTCCGGGGGCCGGATCTTCCGACCAGATGTCGGATCTTCCGGGCGACCCCGGAACTTCCGGCCCAAAGCAATCTCAAGACAGAGCCAGCCGGAACTTGCAGTCGGATCATCCGGCCAGGGGCCGGAACATGTATTCAGGACACTTCCGAGGCTAAAAAAAACGGCTAAGTCATGTAAGTTCCGACCAGGGTCGGATCTTCCGGCCAGGAAAAATTCCAAGGCCGAGCGGCCCGGAACTTCCGGTCGGATCTTCCGGCCTAAGATCCGGCCACGCAGGAAAGGAGTTTGTGAAGTGTTTTTGTGGCTTTAAAGAATTTGTCATCTCAAGCAAAGCACTTTTAGCAACTGGAAATCATCAACTACGTCCCCCTTGATAGTACGGTGGTCCTATACTCAATTTCAAAAGGAAAAATAGAATTTAAATTGACAATTGAGTCTTCCACCATATCAAAAAGAATTGGGGTACTTCCTTTTGTGCTATCTTTCTCTTTATTTCATTTTATTCCTGCACAACTCAAGCACAACATCATATCCGAATTTCTATTGCCATTAATCACCAAAATAGATTAAATGCCTAGATGCACTTTCAATCTCCCCCTTTTTGGTGATTGATGACAATACAAATTTGGGGCATAAAAGGAATAAAATACATGTAGTAGCTCCCCCTCAATTTGTGCATGGTGTGATAAAATCATCGTGATGCATATGACAAGATATTCACAACAATAAAGTGAGAAATAACATCACATCATCCATAAGCATTTCATAATAGTAGATAACGATATCCACATCACACTAGCAATAACCAAATTAAAGTCTTACAAATAAAATTCTCGCTTGGCACACCACCCATAACACAAATTCAAGTCTTACAAGTTCACAAGCTCACAAGAATAGAATAAAAGATAGATAAACGATAGATGGCATAAGGCCCAAATTCACTCCCCCTTTGTCATCAAAGACCAAAAAGGGAGCTACTCGTCCTCGTCCTCGTCGTCGCCATCATCATCACCATCATCATCTTCGTCTTCGTCCTCATCAATAGCGGGAGCCTTGCCCTTGCGACGCTCCTCATCCGTCTCGGGCTCACTGATGTATTCTTCTTCCTCTTCCTCAGATTCTTCAATATCAACCTCCTCTTCTTCTTCCTCTTCCTCTTCCTCAACAATATCCGCTTCACCTTGTCCTTGGGAGTGAGAAGCACCAAAGACAAACTCTTGAGAATAATCCTCCCATGGATTTTCAAAAGAGGGTGGAGGAGTAACTTCCCGGAGTTGATGAACCGGAGAGTGTGGCATGTTTAACTTGTCAAGAAGCTCCTTATGGTGCTTATCCGCCATATATCTATCATGCTCAGCCCGCTTCTCTCGCTCATGGGATCTCTTAACTTCATGCTTGCACATGTTGAAGCAAGAGAACATGCCTTGAAGAAGGAAATCCAACTTGCTCATTTTTCCTTTGGGAGCAAATGAGGGGCCACTAGAGGAAGTTGGACCACTAGATGGAGGAACTTGGGAAGATGAAGCACCTCGAGATGATGGAGTTGGAGCACCATGATAAGGCTTAGACTTGATCTTCAAAAGTTGAGAAATCTTGCCTTGAGGGGATTTATAAGCTGGATGGATCTTGTCAGTCAATATGTTTACCCCAGTGACATGTATAATCATGTGAAAGATGTATGGGGCATAGTGACATCCACTAGAGGCATCATGTGAGCAATAAATAATTTCATTCCAAATGAAATTAAAAACCTTGAACTTGGGCTTCCCGGGGGCCATCTGAAATAGCAGATTCTTGGCCCTCTTGGAGATGTTGTCCGCATCTCCTGCTCTTGGATACATGGTCCCTCTAAACAGTTGATTCAGCAATTTATAGAATGGAGAGAGTCCCTTGTACTTTCCAAAAACAACCTCACCATAAGCATGATCATACATGAAGGCTAGCTTGGTGTCATCCAAAATTCTCCCAAGATGAAGATCGATCTTGCTGCGATCATTGCTTGTGTGGGCATAGGCGGTCTCCTCAGCAAGCCCAAACAAACTAGCAAACTCATGCAAAGATATGGAAAGACGTTTACCACATAGAGTCCAATGCATCTCATACCTCTCTTCATCTACCCAAAGAGTGGCATAGAACTGGGCGATAACTTCCTCATTATATGAGCACTCAAAGGCCATGATCTTGTCCAAGTCCATCTCCACACACCTCTTGTATACATCATCAACAACTGGCTTGAGTGGTGGTGGAAAGCTCTTCAGGTATTTCCAGTCGACCCAATACATGGGAGTGCAAATCCGGGTCATCTTCAAAATTACGGACTCATACCAGTCTGCCTGGTGTGCAACCCAAAACCTAGGATCACCCCTGAATGACTTGTATTGAATGCTCCTGGGATCCTCATGTGTACTGAGTCTGAGTGGCTTCATGCTGTTCTGTGCCAACCTGAAGTTGACCACTGCACTGTCTTGTGCGTGTCTGAAAGGAATGGCAGTGCTGATGAAGTTCTGAGCGAGAAAAGATATATCAATGTCATCGTTGTACTGACTCCCCGGTCCTTCTCCTTGATTGGCCCTCTTAATTCTGGGGCGAGGAGGAATCTTGCGCCCCGGCACAATTGATTGGGCTCTTCCGCGAACAGAACGGGAAGTTGTTTCCTTCGATGTCCTCTTGCCCTTGCCAATTTCTCTAATCTCCCCATCTGAAGCAGTATCCGAATCAGATGATGAACCACTTGGAGGATGAAACGAGCTCTTGGTGCGACCGGTACTTGGACGCACTGTCAAAGATGTGGTCTTTTTCTGTGTAACCTTTTCTTTAACCATCTGATAAGATAGAAGAAAATATGTATTTAGAGAGAGGATCAAAGATGTGCAACTAAGTAGACAGAATAGAACTCGACTCAGTCGGATCTTCCGGCCCTAAGTCGGAAGATCCGGGGGTCCGGATCTTCCGACTCACCGTCGGATGATCCGACAGAGTCGGGTCAAACCCTAACTACTTAGGAACAGGAGATTTAGCCCACCAAACTTTGTGAAATCATAGGGAAGTGTTCTAGACATGTATATGAGATGATTGACCAAGGGGAAAACAACTAGAACCTCCTACATTGATAGATCGGGCGATGGGGATTTTGAATCAATACCGTTGAGATTTCCCGCGAAAACTTCGGAAGATCCGATGGAGATTGAGTCTTGGAGAGTTGGGGAACCAAAAGATGTCACTCGATGAAGAAATCCACGGTTCAATCTTCAAACCGCCGTATGGGGTGAAGAGAGGGAGAGAGGAGGCGTCGATGGAGGACAAGAGACCGAATGAGGCAAGTAATGGTTCGTTCCAGATATATATATCGCGCACAGGCCGGAAGATCCGAAGCAACCCCGGAAGATCCGACCGAGACAGAACCAGAGAGACCAGAGCGGATGTTCCGAGAGTTCCCAGGTCCGGAAGATCCGACAAAGAGTCGGAAGATCCGATAGGGTCGGAAGATCCGAAAAACTTCAGAGAGGTTGATTCGAGACAGAGCCACCCGGAACTTCCAGGGGCAAGTTCCGGGGGTATGTCGGAAGATCCGGCCCAGATGAGATATGACACAAAGACGATTTTGCACGATGAGATTTGATTGAAGATTTAGAGAGAGCTTGCTTATGAACTAGTAAGACACTTGTCCCAAAGTTGATCAGCAACAAACAATCAACAAATTAACCATGATCAACTTGAGACAAGATGTGATCCAACGATCACAAGATCAAATATTTTGAAATACTCACACAAAACTAAGATAAAACAATTTTTCTCCTAGTCTAGGCATCAAACAATTGTGTATGCAACAAGTCAAGCCAAGTTACGAGAATCCAAAATATTTAGCTCACTCCTCAAGGAACAAAACCTTTGCTCATCGAGAGGCTTGGTGAAGATATCGGCTAATTGTTTTTCGGTTCCTACATGGCATATGGCGATATCTCCTTTGGCTTCATGATCTCTAAGGAAGTGGTGTCGAATGTCTATGTGCTTGGTTCTTGAGTGTTGAACGGGGTTGTTTGCTAGTTTTATGGCACTCTCATTGTCACACAAGAGTGGAATGTTTTTGAACTCACAACCAAAGTCACTCAAGGTTTGCCTCATCCAAAGTAGTTGAGCACAACAAGCACCGGCTGCAACATACTCGGCCTCGGCGGTGGATAGCGCAACGGAATTTTGTTTCCTAGAGCTCCAAGACACCAAAGACCGACCAAGAAATTGGCAAGTCCCCGTTGTACTCTTTCGATCTACCTTGCAACCGGCATAATCCGAATCGGAGTAGCCAAGTAGATCAAAAGTGGAGCCCTTGGGATACCACAAGCCAAGGTTTGGAGTATGCACTAAATATCTAAAAATTCTCTTAACAGCCATTAGATGACATTCCTTAGGATTGGCTTGAAATCTTGCACACATGCACACACTAAGCATAATATCCGGCCTAGATGCACAAAGGTAAAGCAAGGAACCAATCATGGAGCGATATACCTTTTGATCGACGGATTTGCCTTCCTCATTTAGATCAAGATGACCATTCACCGGCATAGGGGTCTTGATTGGCTTAGCATTGGCCATGTCAAACTTTTTGAGCATATCACTTGTATATTTGGTTTGACATATGAACGTGCCATGCTTTAGTTGCTTGATTTGAAATCCGAGAAAGAATTTCAATTCTCCCATCATTGACATCTCAAATCTCTTGGTCATTATCCTACTATACTCTTCACAAAAAGTTTCATTAGTAGAACCAAAGATTATATCATCAACATAAATTTGACAAACAAACAAATCTTTGTATATTTTCCTAGTGAAGAGAGTAGAATCGGCTTTGTCCATTACAAAGCCATTCTTGAGAAGAAAATCCTTAAGGCATTCATACCATGCTCTAGGTGCTTGCTTAAGCCCATAGAGCGCCTTATGGAGTTTGTAGACATGGTCGGGGTGCTTGGGGTCTTCAAATCCCGGTGGTTGCTCCACATATACTAGCTCCCCGAGAGGCCCATTCAAAAATGCACTCTTCACATCCATTTGATACAACTTAAAGTTGTGATGAGATGCATAGGCCAAAAGGATACGAATTGACTCAAGCCTTGCCACCGGAGCATATGTCTCACCAAAATCAAGCCCTTCAATTTGAGTAAAGCCTTGAGCAACCAACCTAGCCTTGTTTCTTGTGACAATGCCATTTTCATCTTGTTTGTTCTGGAAAACCCACTTGGTGCCAATCACATTTTGCTTGGGTCTTGGGACCAACTCCCATACTTCATTTCTTGAAAAGTTGTTCAACTCTTCTTGCATTGCAATAACCCAATCCGCATCTCCAAGAGCTTCTTCTACCTTGAGAGGTTCCAAAGAGGAGACAAACGAGTAAAATCCACAAAAATTTGCTAAACGTGAACGAGTGGTTACCCCTCTTTGGATGCTCCCTAGAATGTTGTCAACGGGATGATCCCGTTGAACACTTTGATGAACTCTTGGATGTGGGAATGTTGATTGACGTTGGATGGGTCCATCACCATCTTCTTCATGAGGTATCTCAACATCTTGAGCATCTTCACCTTGAGCTCCCCCTTGATCAATGCCTTGGTCATGATCGTCACCATGATCTTGGACTTGATCTTGTGATGAGCTTGGTGGTTCAACTCTTGTTGATGGTGACGGGTCTATGTTGAACATGATTTCCGGATCTTGGTCTTGTTCTTCATCTTCATTTTGAGGCTCTTGGGGCTTCACTTCTCCTAAACTCAAGTTCTTGATAGTTTGATTTGGCGGGACTTCATCTACAAGGTCATTTATAACTTGCTCTACTTGAGAGCCGTTTGATTCATCAAATTTTACGTCTACCGTGATCTCAACACAATCGGTGGTTTTGTTGAAAACACGATAGGCGTGTTCGTTAGTACCATAACCAAGTAGAAAGCCTTCATCAACCTTAGGTGCAAACTTTGAGCTTTTGGTTTTCTTGTTAAGAATGTAACATTTGCAACCAAAGACTCGAAAGTAGTGCACCTTTGGTTTGTTACCGGTTAGGATCTCGTATGGAGTCTTGTTCAAGTACTTTTGAAGATAGAGACGGTTAGTGGCATGGCAAGCCGTGCTAACCGCCTCGGCCCAAAAGTTATCCGGAGTCTTGTACTCATCAAGCATGGTCCGTGCCATCTCAATCAAAGTCCTATTCTTCCTCTCAACAATGCCATTTTGTTGAGGTGTGTATGGCGCGGAAAGCTCATGCTTGATTCCTTCTTCATCAAGAAACTCTTCAACATTTGTGTTCTTGAACTCCGTCCCATTGTCACTTCTTATATGCTTGATCTTCAACTCAAACTCATTTTGAGCTCTTCTAATGAATCTCTTGATGATTGTTTGAGCTTCACTCTTGTCTTGCAAAAAGAAGACCCATGTGAAACGGGAAAAGTCATCTACAATGACAAGTCCATACTTGTTCCCGCCAATGCTAACATAAGCAACCGGTCCAAATAAATCCATATGAAGCAACTTGAGTGGTCTTGAGCTAGTCAAAATATTTTTGGGTGGATGTGGTGCACCGACTTGCTTCCCGGCTTGACAAGCACTACACAACCGATCTTTCTCAAACACAACATTTGTTAGTCCTAGGATGTGTTCATCCTTTTGAAGTTTGGCCAAGTTCCTCATCCCAACATGAGCTAGCCGGCGATGCCAAAGCCAACCCAAGCTAGATTTTGCCACTAGACAAGTCTTCGGTTCCACTTTACTAGTTGTGAAATCAACTAAGTAAAGCTTTCCCTTAAGTCGACCCGTAAACGCAATAGAGGAATCCTCCCTTCTTAGGATGCTCACACCCTCATTAGTAAAGAGACAATTGTAGCCTTTCTCACAAAGTTGTGAAACCGACAACAAGTTGTATCCCAAAGAATCAACAAGATAAACATTTGAAAGAGATGAGTCTTGTGAAATAGCTACTTCTCCTTGGCCTATGACATCACCATGATTGTTGTCACCAAATGTGATCTTCTCAATGGGTGAGTCATATTCTTGTAGCTTCGCAAACATATTCCTTTCTCCGGTCATATGATTTGAACATCCACTATCCAATAACCACGAAGGTCCACCGGAGGAATATGCCTACAAAACAAGTTTTAGGCCTTGGACTTAGGTACCCAAAATTTATTGGGTCCTTGAGAGTTAGCTTTAGACATTTTAGGCACCCACACACTTCTCATCATTTTCCTAGCGTGAGCACCTATATACTTTACCGCCATCTTTCCATTTTGGTCCCAAGTGACCATATAGTCAATGGAGTAGTTTGGTGATGGCTTGTGCTCAATAATCTTTTCTTCCTTCTTGGTCTTGATCTTGACATCTTGACTAGATGCTTTTGCCATTGGCAAGGGCTCCATGGACCTTACCGATCCATGAGCCGCATCCATTAGTTCACCTAGATTGGTCCCCTTGGTGAACAATGTCACATCACGACCTCTTTCCTTCTTTGTCCCATTGGCCTTTCCACCTCGAGTGTACCCAAGCCCATCCTTGATAGTCCCATATCTACCGGCTTTATATGCCGGGTGGGTCTCGAATACACTCTTGCCCTTACCTTGGTCTTGGCCAATGGCATTGTTCAACTTTTGGATTTGAGCCTCTTTAGCCTTGACTTGCTCTTCTAATTTAGAAAGGTTAGTAGTACAAGCATGTACATCAATTTTATAACACCTTGAGCAACCTTCACTAGTAGAGACACTTGAGTCAAGATTAGTCTTAGAGTTATTCGAGGTACTTTCCCAAAGAGAGCTAAAATTGGCTTCTAGATCTTTATATTTAATCTCTAGGCTTGAATGCCTTTCTTGAAGCTCATTTTTAGCATTCTTTAGGTTAGTGAGAGAGTCATTTGTCAAAGACAAGTTCTTTGACATCCTCTCCCGTGAGTCATTGACTTGAGATAACTCACTAGCCAACTTCTCAACCTTGAGTTTCTCCTCAACTAGAGCCTCTTCTAGGACAAGGTTTCTCTCCTTCTCAAGGATGAGCAATTCTTCTTGCCTTTCGAGACTCTCTTCTCTTTTCCCAACTTTCTCTAATAGTTTTTTAATAAATTTGTAACCGTCTTTACCAAACTTCTTTGTCATGTTTTTCTCATATTCGGCTTCTTCATTATCTAGTTCATTTTCAATGTTACTAGATGATGATAGAGTGGATGGAGAAGGTGGTGTGGTGTCAAGTACCTTGGTCCCTTGAGCCATGAGGCACATGGGAGCTTCATCATCGCTCTCATCAATGTTGTTGAAGAGTCTTGAGGTTGATGTAGGAGCATGAATGGCACAAGTGGCCATTTCTTCATCACCGGAGTCGTCACTTGATGAATCCCAACCTTCACCAACATGAGCGCTTCCAAACCTTTTCTTGTACTCTCGACTCTTCTCCTTGTATTTCTTGTCTTTGTCACCGACCTTGTCCTTGATCTTCTTGTCATCCTTGTCATCCTTCTTGCGGGGACAATCGGCAATGAAATGACCTTTCTCCCCACACTCATAGCATCTTCGTTGAGAGAAGCTCTTCTTTTCACCTCTCGTCTTCATGAATCTCTTGAAGTTTCTAACCAACATAGCGGTTTCTTCATCGGTGCTCTCATGGTCGTTTGAATCTTCGTTTTTCTTGGAAGTTGAGGTCTTCTCATTTGACTCAACTTTCTTGCTTGGTTCGGCCTTAAGAGCGATGGTCTTGACTTCGGTTTGTTGGATAGACCTTGTCACATCCAAGCTATTCATTTCATGATATTGCAACTTGTTGAATAGCTCCATAGGCACCATTGTCTTGAACTTGTCACTTTCTCTAATCATTGTGGCAAGCATTGGGTTCTTGGGTGCGTATGCTCTAAGCAATTTCTTTGTGACCTTGTTCTCGCCCCAATCATTGCTTCCAAGCATCCTAATTTCGGTGACTAGGAGCTTCAATCGATCATACATTTCTTGCAAGGACTCATCCTTCTTCATGACGAAAGCTTCTAGTTCTCCTTGTAGGAGATCCACCTTGCCTTCCTTGACTTCTTCCGATCCTTCATGAGCCATTCGAAGAGTGTCCCATAGCTCTTTGGCACTATCGATTCCTCTAATCTTGTTGTACTCATAAGAGCTTAGAGCACTCCTAAGCACGGTCACGGCTTGAGAGTTGCGGAAGATGTCGTATTCTTGTTCACGACTTGGCGTTGCACTCTTGTCAACACCTATATTCACAATAGTCCAAAGAGATGGATGAAGACCATGCAAGTAAATTTTCATATCATCACTCCATCGGGCATAGTCAATCCCATTGAATTT